>CM033449.1:35819034-37137913 GCA_019425775.1 Rafetus swinhoei
ACACTTAATGCCTCATTTCTGGCCCCAACCCAGAGCCTAGGGGGGACTCGCAAAATCCACTAATCCTGAAACCCCAGAAGAGTAAATCTGGCCTGAGGCCTTGAATCTCAGTCCTCCCTGCCCCTCCCCCCACTATGGGGCTGGAGCACCAAGGGAGTAAGGTGTTTCAGTTGGGGGCCACATCAGTGAGGGTTGGGGGTTTTTGGAAGGTTTTTTTTCTGCTTCTCACTTGTGTTCCCCAATTGATTTTTCTGTGGGTTGGTGGCCCCCAACCCAAAAAAGGTTCCCCACCCCTGCCATAAATAAAGACAATGTTGAAATCTTTTGTGTTGGACATAATATCTTACTTGATTTAAAAATGAAGCCTGGCCAACAAGCCCCCAATTAGGGCCCATCCCCCATCTGGCCGCAGCACCGTAATACTCCTGCACCCCCTAACACAGCAGCCCATCATACACCTGAACCCAGTGCCCCTCATACATGTACATCCCCAAATTCTTGCACCCCCACATCTCCAGCCTCTTGCATCCCCACATCCCCAGTTCCCTGCCATAACACTTCTGCACACCCCATGCCAACCTTGTGCCCTGAGCCCATCATACACCCCAGTCTTCTGCTCTGAACCCCTCATACATCCTAACCCAGTCTCCTGCACCCCTACATCACCAGCCCCCTGTCATAAGATTGACAGAAGACAGCCTGAATGTGTGCATGAAGCTGGATTTGACTAGTTATGATATAAACTTCAAAGAAATGTGTGAAAAGATACAGCAGCAGAAGTCCCATTAAATAAAATCTATGAGCATAATGTTTCATTTGTGCTACCATTAATCATGTCAATTATCAATACTATTAAGTTGTATATTTTCAGTCATGCAAATGGATATTCTTATATGGCTCTTTGTTGACCAACTTGTTCTGAATTTTGATGTAGTTTGGCTCTTTGGTCTGAAAAGGTTGCCGACCTGTGTTTTAGGGAAGGGTTTAAAAGGAGCATGGTGATCCATTACCTCAGTTTCTCCCCCCATGAGTCCAAGCCCTTTGGTAAGTAGAACCCTAAGATTAGTGAGGAAAGGTGGATGTGGAGCATGAATATACAGAGTCCATCTCAAAGAACTTCACTTATAGGAAAGTAACATTCAGTTAGTCTTTTAAGTGTCTTCTGCATAGCCCCATTCATGGGATATGTTAATAAGCAGCACTCTGACCCAGAATGGTGAGACTGGGAGTTCTAGTTAAACAAGGAGTGCAGGACTGCCTCACAAAACTTTGCATCTGATCGAGATTCCAAGTCTAAAGAATAATGTTAAGGGAAAGTGTGAACAGAACTCTAATTTGCTACGTCTCTGTCAGAGGAATATGTCTACAGAAACCTGGACTGTACCACCTCTCTTGCTTTATATTTAATCAGCTGAATGGTTACAAGGTTTCTGTATAAGTCTTATGGCTCCCTACTACCTAAACAGTTTGCATATGTTAGTTGTTGTCTATGTACACAGTGTTGTTTAGAGATAGTTAAAGGATAACATATCAGATCAGAAGACTAAGAATCCTGGAATGAAAACATGTCTCATACCGGTGGTATTCCCAGCATGAGATGCACGTGCCAGGTGCTTGGCATGTTAGGGTGAGAATGTCATTCTCCCTCTAAAGATCCTATGTGCTCAACATTTATTATAAGGGCAAAGAGAGACAAAGTCTGTAATAAAACTGCCTGAAGTGCAGACAGTGGTGGCTGGTTCTTAGAGACTGGCTTCAGCTAGAAAGAAGTGAGATTAAGCTTCTGTTTGAGGTGCAGGATCCAAGAAAGACAAGGATCAGAAAAAGATAAGGTTTAGATCAGTGACAGACTCTGTTCCCAGAGCTGTCCCTTTCAAAAGACTTTGGTTGTGGTACTGATGAAAAATGTGCAGCCCTCCTCAGTACTGACCTCATTACAAGCAACCAATCCAAGAGAGAAGGACTTACAGGGACAGACTCTCATTATAGAGTCAGGCTCTGTTTCAAGCTTTCAGTGCAGCATTAGGAATTGTCCCTCTGTGGATCTGACGGTATCAGATTAGGAGGAGCCTGTCCTGAGAGAGATTTATGCATCCAAATAAGAGAACTGATGAAGGTTCATTAACTAGCACAGCACCACATACAGTACTATTACTGGTAAGGCAATAGTTCATCAGGTAGATTAGACTATGGTTCCACTGACTTTTGAGCCAGGTACTGTGTCTCAGGACACATCATGTGTGTTACTACAAACAATCAGGCTGATTGCTTCTCCAAGAGTCAATAAAGAACAGGAAAGGATCGGGAGATCTCTACTGCTGCCTTTTCTTAAGACAACTTTGGGATACCTCCACTGTGCTCTCCTTTTCAAGGACATTGTCTCTGGTCCAATCTGAGCCATGAACGTATTGTGCCCAGCAGGAGAGCTGACAGCCACACTGGCCCCAAGCAAAGTGTGTGTGGGGCGCGGGCAGCACCATGCTCCTGAAAGGGGTGGGGCTTCAGGCAGAAGGGGTGGGTCTGACGGCAGCTGACCCTCAGTGCTGACTGGGCTGCAGCGCTCCCAAAAGCACTGCTTGGAGTGCACCGTGTGGCACTCCTGCCTCCCCAGGCAGCCCTAAAAGCTACAGCAGCACCCAGAGCCCTGGGTGCCTTTGAATAACTGGGGCCTGGGGCAATTGCCCCCTTTACCTTATTCACACACACCCCTTCGGGGGACTGGGGGCCAGAAGAGAGATGCATATCACATAACAGAACTAGCAAACCTGATTATTAGTTCTTAATTAGGGCAACAAAATGATTAGATTATTAGGGTCTGGGGCACATGACTTATAAAGCAAGGCTATAGGAACTAGGCTTATTTAGTCTACTGAAGATAAGAGTGAGGGGGGATTTGATAGCAGCCTTCAATTGGGGGATTCCAAAGAGGATGGAGAGAGGCTGTTCTCTGTGGTGGAGGATGACAGAACAGGGAGCAGTTTCAAATTGCAGTCGGGGAGGTCTAGGGTGTGTATTAGGAAAAAATATTTCATTAGAGGGTGGTGAAGCACTGGAATGCTTGTGTATTGTGGAATCTCTATAGTTAGAGGTTTTTAAGGGCCAGCTTGACAAGCCCTGGCTAGGATGATATAGTTGGGGCTAGTCCTGCTAGGAACAGGGGGTTGGACTCCCAAGATTTCTTCCAACACTAATCTATTTTTCTATGATTAGCAGTTCAATTCAGCCTACTGGATCCACCGAAACGGAGATATTTCCATCAGTTTCCATCAGTGATGTTTTGGCTTGAGTGAAAGGTATTTCCTCATGATCTCACTGGCAATTGTTAGCACCTTATAAGGAAGAATCCATGTATAAGGACAGACCTTCAGCAAGGTAGTATCAGGAGGACATTCGTTTGTCAGATCCAATGGATAAGGTCCAGGCAATACTGCTTACTCAGAACAAATCACCTGTGGAACAGATGAAATAATATGATTCAGAATTAAGGAATGCACATTCCCCAGATGAAAATGTGAGGGATAGACACCATCAGATGATGCTTTAGCCTTTCATGAGTTAGTTTCCCAAGTGTCAAAGATGTTAGATATTCTTTATGTCTTATATTTTGGGGGCAAAGGCTAGATAATGAGCCACACTTCTGTTGTTAAAGGGGTTGCTTTAGACAACAAAAGCAGTCTGGAAAGCTGCCTCGGGTACTCATCTGGTATCTAAAAAGACAAATCATATCATTTCTGTCAAGAAAGACTTGCTATGTTTCATACTCATGTCTCTTCTAACTAGTGGTTGAAGTGGCACTTCACAAATCAAAAGGTGCCCAGGATCATTCTACTGCATCAATAAAGAAGGGAAGAAGGTAGATGAATTAAGACAACAAATATTTTCTTCTACTACATTTATGCATGCACATTTCCAACTATGAAATAAATGGCTAGGTACAAATATCATCTCTGGAGCAAAATGTCCTGTTTTTCTTAATGCTCTTCCAGGGAAACAAACAAAAATTGTGAAATGCTGTTTTGACTGAAGGACTGAATGTTGCTAAGCAAGAGCAGAGAGTAAGTTTTTGACTCCTCAGATAACTTTGGCTGTCATTAAGGAGACACACAAGGTGAAGGTCAGTGGGACTCCCTTGCAAAACAAAAATGAGGACTGAGGATATTCCATTTCAAGGAGATATTCATCAGTCTAAATACTAAATGGACTAAGCACTGGAGAAGATGAAAATTGTAAGCTCTATTGCTAGATCTTTAGATTTCTTTGAATAAGGCTTCTTCCCTTTACTAATTTCACTACATAAAAATCAAATGCAATCCCAACTCCTTCATGTCTAGTTATGAAAGGTCATATCCTTTTGACCCTCAACATTATAGCCCACAAAACCAATTGCAGTGGAAGAATTTTAAATCTTGCAATACTGAAGGGAAAAAATGTTTATCTTCTATGGTTCTTCCAAAACATCTGCTTTGATACAGAGCTTCAAGCCAGTCCACTTGGTTATTAATTATCCAGAGTTTGGGTACCTGTATGTGAAGCAGGGGTGAAAGTAATTTACATTTCTTACAGGTACTGTCCTATCACAATGTTGCCCCCCCTCCCGCCCCCCGTCCAGGGGAGGGACTCAGAGCAGGGGGAGGGGAGATGGTGATATGATAGTACTTATAAGAAATTTAAGTCTGTATATGGGGGGTGCAGAAGTCAGGGTAGGGGAATGGGGGTGTATATAAGGAGCTCAGGGCAGCAGGCTGGAGTGGGTATGTTTAGGGTGGAGTGAGAGATGGGAGGCTCAGGGCTGGGGCAGTGCCTGTTGGTGATCTTGCCCTGCGCAGCTCTTGTTCCCAGCCAAATGGGAGCTGTGGGGGGCAGTGCTATTAGGAATGGGAAGGGATCTGAAACATCCCTGGGATCCTGGCCCAGTACCTGGGGTTCTGGCTGCCAGCCTCGCTGCCCCCCGGGTCCCAGCTGCTAGTCCCACGTGCGTGCGCTAGGGCTCTCCTACCTGTTTCAAGACTGTGCACGCTGGGGCTCTCCTGGCTGTGGCCTCAACTTTGGGCAAGGGGGTGCCAGCTTACTTTCACCTCTGAGGTGAAGTTAGAAATATAATGTATAAAGCTGTTTATTAAAATAAGTCTTCTAGTGAAAGCCACTAGAGGAACTTACATAACTTAATAGCCTGATCCTGAAAACAATGATGTAAATAGTTTTGTTTTTCCTGTAAGCCTAAACTATGGTTGGTCCTACAAAGATGTGACCATGCCACCTGATGCTGGAATCCATCTTGAATTTTGTATTTTTCAACAGGGGAAGGAGGAATGGAACAAAGACTTCCCCGCCATGGGGAAATTCTGTTTAAGGAAGGGGAAGCAAGCAATGATGGTCTTCAGCTAGCTTCACAGATTGCTCCCCAAAAGAGGACACATGATAAGACCTGGAAACAGACTCTACTGAGGAGGGGAGAAGCTGCTAGACCCAGGTCAGAGAAAAGATCTGGTCTGAGAGGAACTTTACCTGAAATAACAACTAGGGTGAGAAATTATGATTTGTAATAATTTCTCTTCATGTATTAGGCTCAGGTGGGATGTTTTGTTTTAGCTCAGTAATTTACTTTGATCTGTCTGATATCACTTGCAAACACTTAAATCCTACTTTTTATCATTTTTGTTCTACCCAGTGTAAATAATTGTTAGTTGTGGGGGAGGGGTACATATTTTATGCATGTCTCTTTCATGGATAAAGGGAGCAAATTTTATGAGCTTTCAGATGTAACATTTTTATACAGAGTAAAATGGATTTATTTGGGGCTTCAGTTCCATTTGGAGCTGTGCACCTAGGTGCTGTCAGCTCCCTGTGACAGAACCCTTCCAGAGCTGAGCTGTTTTCAGCATCTGTCTTTACTCTGCTGTGGTCCTGTTACCCCAGCTCTGTGGCTTTGCTGCGGGAAACCTAAATAAGCAAGAGGGGGCTTATGAAATTATGCAGGGAAATCAATAATCTTTTAAACTACTGTATATTCATCCAGTAGCAATTCACACAGTGGAGGAACAGAACACCCTTGCAGATCACTTGAGCAGGTCATCAGGTGAGTTGCACAAATGTTTGTGAAGGATGAAGTAGACCTGTTTGCATCCAGCCAAAGAACTGCCAAAGATATTGTTCCAGGGCAAGTAGGAATAAAGAATATGAGATGCTTTTCTAACACACTGGGTTCAGGGTCTAATGCAGCTAGGCAACCTAGGATAGTGAGTGAACCACAAGATTATTATAAGACCGTCTCGTGGAATATAGTTTTGCTGACTGTGCCTGTATACCTAGAATTTGCAGTGTGTACACCGAATGAACTGTAGCATTCCCAGATTAGATTGAGAGAGAGCACGTGGTTCTTACAGTCAATGTTGTGTGCAATCAGCATACACCTCACATCATATGCCCTTGCTTTACGTGTGTGTCACATTAGTAATACTGGTAGAGAAAAACAACATGGACAGAAACCAGCAGAATCTGGCAACCCTGCACATGGGCAATGGTAAACAAAATCTCTCACGGGTCATGTGAAACCTGAAGGGCTGCATGCGGCCCACAGGTTGCCCACTACTGATCTAATGTATGATTTCCCCCATCTCTCATTCAGAGAGTGATAAACAAAAGAAGACATAATCAGGGTAAGTTTAATAGCATTAACATGGCCCAGGCATCAGTTATATCCAGATTTGCTACAGTTGTCAAAAGGATTAGTGAAACATCCACCACTGACACAAGCCTTGTCAGAATTGTGAAGGGACATCATTTGCACCATTTGTCCCTGTCCTTGACTGCATAAAGACTAGACCTTTAGATGGGCTAGAAAGAAGTTTTTCATTAGAAGTTCATTTCTAGAAAAGAATCCAAACACAAGTGAGAAAATTTTAAATGGAAAAGTTTTTTATTGTGGATTTTCACATAAAATATGCATCCTTGTATGTCTCCAATTATATATTAAGAGTAATTATAGTTTCATTAAGACACCACCTTTTATTATATTTATTTAATGTTCATTTCTCAACCATGCCAGCATATAATGTACCAGCAGAGAAAAATCAAGTTTTATTTATAAAGAAGTTTTTTAAAGGTCTTAATAATTTGTATCCTCCAATAAGAATGTCTATGCCCTCCTGGGATCTCAATGTAGTACTAGCACAATTAATGAGACATCCCTTTGGAGTGCTGTTCTTTACTTCTTCAATCTGTAAAAAGTGTTTTTGATAGCAATCCAGTATCTAATGTTTACATAAATCAATTTGTAATCTTCCCAGTGTTTTCCTAATCACCATGCTCATGATGGGAAAACTAAATTCTTCACATCACACATTTAATATGTAATTGTCTTGTTATTTACATTGTCTAAACAGTCCTAACCTCAAGGCTGTTTATAGCTTGTGGACCCCCCCCTCCCTCCCAAAAGGGGGGGGGGATTTCTGTACAGACTCTTTCGATGGGTTAGAGGGTTAGATTAAGTATTTATGAATCTTATAAATTGTAGGGATTCTCCTCTCCTCCAGGCAACAGAACTTAGTCAACTAGATCAAAGGCAACTTGTATGGTTTCATGTAGACATATTCCTCTAGTAGAAATATCTGGAGCAGCACCCTCGAGCTCTAATCACACTTTTACTTAACATTATTCTTTAGCCTAAGAATCTAGCTCAGATGCAAAGTTTGGCAAGACAGTCCTGTACTTCTTGTTTAACTAGAACTCTTGAGTCTCATCATTGAAGGTCGGTCAGAGTCCTGCTATTAATTTATCCCATGAGTGGGAATATGCAAAGGATACTCGAAGAAATTAATGTTAATTTCTTTATTTCTCTAGTTTTATTTTTGTCTCAATCCCTCTTTCCCAGGGTAGAAATCTCTCATTTATGTCCCTTCCTTGGTGAAAAGTTGCTAAATTTATATACATTTTAAAACTGTAAGTGAATTGATTAAGCTTGATTGTGTAGCTCAATTTTTTTGTAAATACTAAGTAGCAGTTTTACTTCATATACTGCTCTTTGAGGAGAGCACACAGGATTAGCCAAATGTACTCTTCTCCAAATACTGCAGAGCAGGAGGGAAGAGCAAGTGACTAAGTACAGCAAGAGGAGGATTTTATTAGCTATTTGAGGGCCAGGTGGACAAGTTATCTATATCTGTAATTTGGTGATATTAACAAGGAAAATGTGGTAGGAAATAGGTCTTTTAATGTGACATTTATGGGCGGATCTGCTGCTCAGTCAACACACCTAGGTTACGTCTACACTGCCCTCTCTTGCGCAAGAAAATATGCAAATGAGGCAAAGCAGTGAATATTGCCATGCCTCATTTGCATACTTAATGAGCTGCCATTTTTGCACAAGGAGCTTTTGTGCAAAAAGGAGCCATCTACACAGCTCCTTTTTGTGCAAAAAACCCATCTTGTGCAAGAGCCGTTCTTCCTGGAAAAAAAGCGGCAGGATGGCTCTTGTGCAAGAGGGGGGTTTTGCACAAAAAGGAGCTGTGCAACAATGGCAGCTCATTAAGTATGCAAATGAGCAGGGCTCGACGATCGCAGCAAAAACCACTCGCCAGCCCCACACTGCGCATGTGCGAGACCCACACTGCGCATGCACGAACCGCCGGTGAACAGGGCGACTGGCTGAAATCTACTCACCATGGGCGAGTAGATAAGCGGATTTGTCGAGCCCTGCAAATGAGGCATGGCGATATTCACCGCTTTGCCTCATTGGCATACTTTCTTGTGCAAGAGAGGGCAGTGTAGACATAGCCAAACTAAGATTTAGTGATTTTTTTTCTTTGACACAACCTACTTCTTCCGATGACTGAAGTATTGGATCTACATGTTTTGTTAGTCTTTAAGGTGCTACTACACAATTTGTTGTTTTTTAAGTTTTTCCTATTACAGACTAACTCGGCTACCCCTCTGAAGCTTTTTTCCTTTGGTTGTCCCTGATTGCAAAATAGTTTCTCTTAGACTGATATTCCTGTTTCAGTTTTTTAATGGGACAGTTAATCTTTTCCAATACTACTTATTTTTTAGCCACTTTTTTTGGATCTAAGTGCAAACGCCAAACACGGTTTGACCAAAAGTCTCTTACTAGATTTTAGTAAAAATTTAAAAAACAGCAAATAGTCTTGCAGCACCTTAGAGTCTAACAAAAATGTAGATGGTATCCTGAGCTTTCTTGGGCACAACCTGCTGCTTCAGATGAATGGAGTAAAGGGGTCCAGGTTGCAAATAAAAAACAGAGAGGGGCTGGGAAGGGAAAGAGAAGAGGAAAAAAAAATGTTGCCAATTAGAGTGTCCATGCTAAATGAAGTTAATAGAGTGGGCTCTTAAGTATTCTAAGAATCCAGTGCTCAGTGGCGGCCCATCAATACAGGCGAACTAGGCAGTTGCGTAGGGCACCAAGATAAATGGCGTTGAGGGTTTTGGAGGCGGGGGTGCCGATGGTGCATTTCACCTAGGGCACCAGTTGCCCGCCGCTCCTGCCAGTGCTTAGCATTTTATGTCATTAGGATGTGGAAAGTAGTGGCCTATCCAGGTCAAACTTGTAAATGAAACCCCATTCTGTAGTTCCTCTCTCCAGGGGACTTTTGAAATTTCTTTGAAATAATGGAGACACTTTTAGAGCCATTAGTGAGTGCCTGGGCAAGTTGAAATGTTCCCCAACAGATTTCTGTGTGTTACTATTTTGAATATCTGATTTGTGTCCATTAATCCTTTGTCATCGAGAGAGTCCATTTTGGCCAATATACATGGCAGAGGGACAGTGCTGGCACTTGATGGCGTAGAGCACAGTGGTGGATCTGCAGTTATATGAGCCTCTGATGTGGTGGCTTATGTGGTTAGGTCCTGTGATGATGTCACTTGTACAGAAGTGTGGACAGAGGTGGCAGTGGGGTTGAATGCGGGGTGGGTTCTAGGATGAGTATGATAGAGGTGTGCTGGATGGTTGCTGCAAAGCACCCAGCACTAGGCTTTTCTTTAATATAGATTACTAGCGCAACTCCTCCTGGAGATATTTTAAATCTCACTCCTACAACTTGCTACCTCTGAAAGAACTGTTCAACTGAAGCATCCTTCTTGTGGTTTCTAGTGGTGTTCTCACCCCAGGGCCCATAAATAAAAGCCTGGGCTTGCCAATGAGGGTGAGCAGAGGGGGCAGCTGCCTCGGACCCTGGCGCTATAAAGGGGCTGGAGCTCCTGGTGGGTGCTACCTGTGTAAAGGCAATAGCCGCAGGCCTGGGCTCCATAGTGTGGGGATCAGAAGGGTGGTGTGAGGAGGCTAATCCTTACCCTCCCTTTCAGCTCAAGGCTCCGTCCCTTCTAGGGGCTGCCCACGGACAGCCTCCCGGCCGGAGTGGAACCCAGGCCCCTGGCGTCCACAGGCTGGGCTCCGGCTCCCCCCTCCCCCTGCCAAACCCAGGGCTGAAGGGCTGGCTGGGAATCACACTCCTTGTGCTAACGGCATCTCCATAGATGGGGGGCGGGACTGCCCCGCTTCCTCCGCCTGAGCGCCCGCTGGCCGCCGCGGCAAGTGGCAGAGAGACGCGTTCCCGCCGTGAGGCATTTCAGCGGCCCCGCTTGGGCCAGCGGGCTTGTCCTTGCCGCGCGGGCCTGGGCCGAGCCCAGCTCCCTGGCGGGGCCGTTCCGCTCGCCCGCTCGGCTCAGGAAGGCAGGAGAGCTGCTGCGGCCGCCACCTCCCCACAAGCAGGCGCCGGGGCCTTCTCGCTTTCCCGCCCCCTGCTGCTGCTGCTGCCGCCGCCGCCCTCAACAGGAGCGTTTCCATCTGGCCGCCCGCCTGCAGCTGCCTCGCCGCCCCCGCGCCGGGCTCCCTGCTTCCCCCTGGAGCGGCTCCAGCTGCCACCTGCGCTTCTCCCTCTTCCTTCCCCAGCTTCCGGCCCGCGCCAGCCACTGCGGCCCCGCCCCCTGCCATAGCCCCGCCCCTCTCCCCGGGGAGCCGCCAGGCCCCGTGGCGCGGTGACGTCCCCCCGCGCAGGCGCGGAGCCCCGGAAGCAGCGGGAGGCAGCGTGGGGCGCCGGGGGCGGGCGGGGCGCTCGGGCTGCCGGAGCCGGGCGGGGGTGGAAGCGCCACAGCGCAGCCGGTTGCGGTCGCTGCAGCAGCGGCACCGATGAGCGGCGTCCGGGTGCCGAGCGGCGCCGCGAGGAGGCGGCCGGGGGCAGCAGGTGGCCCCGTCCCGGTCCTGCTGCTGGGGCTGCTCCTGGCCGCCGCGGGATGCGAGCTGGAGTCCGGGGCCGGCGGCAGGAGGAGAAGCGGCGCCTCCGCGGCGGAGTCCCCGGCGGGGGTGACAGGTAACGGCGGGGAAGGGGGGAGGGGCCGGCGCGTCTCTCGGGAGGAGCCTGGAGACGGGGACCCCGAGCAGATTCCCAAGCGGAGGGACGCGGGGCAGAGCCTGGCTCTGAGCCGCGAGCTCCGTCCCGCCCCGGGGGGAGAGCCGCGGCGGAGAGAGACCGGCTACCCGCGGGGCCCCAGCCCAGCCGCGTCCCGTGCAGCCTGTAGAGCCTAGCCCGGCTCGCTGTCTACACCGCCCCGGCGGGCTGGGGTGGGTGGGTGCGTGGGTGTCTGTGGGCTGGTTTCCTCTCCTCTTGATTTGCAAACTCTGCCAGCGCTTGGCTGCGCTTGCGGGTCCCACCCCGAGCTCGCTTCCTTCTCCCCAGCAGGGATGGACACTGCGGAGCTGCTGCTGCTGCTCTCTGCAGAGGAGCCAGCCGGAGCTGCAGGGGGCTGGGGCTGCTTTTTTGGATGTTGTTGCTCGTGAAAATCAGCAGCAATGCGGTACTGACTCTGCTATGGGGAACTTAGCTGGCATTCTCCAGTTTCCCTGCCTTAAACCAGCGAAACCCCCGGAAGAGTCTGAAAAGGAATCTCTGCTAGACCCTGTTGAATTAAGATCTGGACCCCCCTCTCCTGTGCTAGGCTCCTGCTGTGGCTTGTGTTTGTGTGAACGTAAAGAGTATTTTGGAGGTTGGCTGTAAAGTTCTCTTCAGGTATAATGAGACATGTCTCTTAGCCATTTATCATGTGTCTGGCTCTCCAGGATGTGGCTTGTATTTAATGAGTTTGTGTATCCTCAGAAAAGAGGCATGTTCCTGGCATCTTTCGTAGGGTGGAGGAGTCTTACACATAGACACATAATGACTGTTTGTTTAACTATATTGGTGAGAGAGTTCCCAGATAAACTGTTAATTTAATTCGCACAAAATATACTTGTGACACTAGTGTGCAGGAGACGGGTGAGAATGTGGATTGCTTTACTAGAAGAATCATAAACACATTTCTGTTCACGTGCTCTGAAAGGACCCATAGCATAATTTTTAACCGCTTAAGAGAGTGGGTGTGTATGTATTATGGAATCTGCATGAGTCTATTAGTCTCACACCAAACATGTGGCAGCGAATGACTCAGAGCAGTAATACAGCTTTGGGAAAATGGGATGACCCACAGAAGCCTAATGGGCAAACTTGCGAGTATTTTCAAAATTGCCAGCACGGGGGCTGAAAACACGGATTATGATAAAACATTTAAAAAGAGTGTCCATTCAACAGTCTTTTTAACTTGCATTTTTCTATAAGAATTTGGAAGTGTTGATGTCGATAACAAAGTACATCTCTTGAGATGCTTGTATACATTTGAATTAACTATTTAATGTTTTTAAATGGTAGGAAGCTTATAACTTTTGACTTTTGGGTACTTAATTGCAGTGTGACAGGATTTACACATAGATATTATGTTTAAAAGTGGTTGAAAGTAATGCAGGGTTTTGGCCCCAGGTTATCAGGCTTAGAAAGTCTAATCAGGAAAAAGAGTTAGAGGAAAACATTGTGAATATGTGAGTCAAAGGAGTTCACATGACTTAACAATGTAAAGACTGTTAATGTTTTTGGTGCCCTGCGTGAAAATTGTTAAATTTCTGTGGATAAGATTACACACGAATCTTGCAATGATAAGAATGACCTCAGGGTTAGAAAATCCGGGTTTATCTACAGTCTTTGAAATCTCAATTTGATATCATGAGTGACTCCTGCAATGCAGGAAAGTGAAGCAGCATAGTCTAGCGAACTGCACTTGGATTCCAAAGATGGGAACTCTTGAATTTCAGCCCTGGCTGTTGTGTTGACTTGCTGTGTAGCATTGGGCAAGTCACATTTGTCTTTTTCTCTACCTGTAAATTTGGGATCATACTTCAGAAGGGTGTTATATGGTAGTGGTTGTAGGTATTAATAAACAGTTCTGAGAGAGGGTACTGCAATTTATATGGATGCGTCTGCCTGTGCATTTTATTGTCTTCACAGACCAGATTGGTTGATTTTTTTTTTTTTGAAGTGTAGATTTATATGAAATATAACCACAGAGATCTGTTTTGATTTTATGTGGACTGTAAATGCTCTCTTAGCCCCACATAATGCAATGTACGATGATTAAAGAATCTTCACAGTGCTATGTGGATTTAAGTGATTTTTAACGGATTTTTTGTTTATGCATCTTCCACATTTCAGATATCTTGGGCAAAGTTCACGTTGCTATTCTTACAAACTATGTATTTTTAAAAGCATTACTTATATCATTATGTATATAAATGGCTTCACACTATCTTTCAGACTGTCCAAAATACCGTCATATAAACAATCTCCCAGTTTGCTACTTTATCTCCAACAGTTCTTCAGATTACCGTACTTAACTGTTTAGTGTAAGAATAAGAGTCAGGCTCCTTTTCCTTCCCTAAGCAGCCTAGCTTCCACCTACCTTTACTCCACATGTTACTTTGTCACTCTGCAAAAAAATGTAGTTTCTTTACTACTTGGTTGTCATGCTTAGGCCTCCTTCTTCTTCTTCGAGTCTTTACACTGGAAGCATTTTTCTCATCCTGATTAACATGGCTCTATCCTCATTGTGTAAATTTTTCCTTAACATACGATTCCAAAGCATTCTGTGGGTTATGATTATTCCACTGAAAAGTGTTATCAAACTAGACTAAGGATGTTAAAGAGCAGGTATTTGGCTAATCGTGTAGTTGATACAATTTGTATAGACTACATGATTAGTCGATAAGGGGAGGTGCTCTGCAGAGCCTCAGTGGGGAGAGCTGCCAGAGCTGGTGTGAGCCAAGACTGAGCAGCTATCCGGCTATTACTACATTTTAAAGGCACAGAGCCGCAGCGGGGGTACGTCCAGGACCTAGTACAAGCTGAGACTGAGCAGTACTGACTCGCGCTGGGTCCCAGATGGTTGCGTCTCTGCCTCTCCTGCCCCTCCCCCCCACACCGCGGAGATGGTGTTGTGGGGGGAACTGGATTTTAAGCCCCCCACCACTGACTTCTGCTTCTCTTCCACCTAGGCTTACTGGGTAGTTGACTATTAGAGTAGTCACTTACGTCCCTAAACTAGACTGTGCTGGTTTATTTACTTTAACAATGCCTAAAATTTAACTCAACTTTGAGAATTATTGAAAAGACATCTTGTTTTCTGACTTCAAGAATTTTTTTTGTTTTAAATTATGGAGGTCTTCTTTCTGTTAGGGATGTCAGTGTGTAGGCGACTACATGATTAACTGATTAAACCTAGGTTTATCGATTAATCCTGTTGACAACACACATTTCCCCCCTCCCCTTTCTGCCTGTGTATTAGAGGCAGTGGAGGGGGGGGGTGGGAAGGAGGGACAGGAGCCTGTACCCAGTGGGGAGCCGGCTTAAAGGAAGCTCCTCACGAGCACCGAATCTGCCTGCCCCCCCATACTGTATTGCTGCCTCTGATAGAAAGGAGCAGCCTCTCTCCGCGGGAAGTTTAGACTGCATCAGAGGCAGCAATGTGTGGTTGCAGGTAGGAGTTGATCTGCAAGGAGAGATGGTTTAAAAATTGGTTCCCCGTGCAGACCAGCTCTTGCCTGCCATTCTGCGCTGCTGCCTCTGATACAGATGCAGCAACACGGGGTGGCAGCAGTCCCTGTCCATGGAGGGTCTGATACAGAGGCAGCAGGGTGGAGGGCAGCAGCCTCTGTCTGCAGGGGGCCCAATCTCCCCATGGACAGAGGCTGCACAGGCATCTCATGGAGCAGCTTCCCCTGCCCCACCCCCCAACCTCCATGAATTTATCCAGTTCTTCTTTGAACCTTGTTAAAATCCTGGTCTTCTCAACATCCTCTGACAGGGAGTTCCACATGTTGACTGTGCGCTGTATGAAGAAAAACTTCCTTTTGTTTTAAACCTGCTTCTTTGTCCATAATTGAAAATTTCCTAAGACTTTTTTTTCAAATGTTCTGTATCTTGAGTCCTCTACTGTTTTATTTTAATGGTACTATAAATTTAATACCCTGGGTTGAGGCAAGCTTTGTTTCGTCCAGGGGGTGATCTGACCATAGTGAGCAGTGAACATTGGCTAGTGACACAATGCTGGCTTTTGTTTCCTTCCTGCATTTCATTAGCCAGAGCTGAAGAGACCTTGCATGGAAAGTAGTGTTGTGAAAGCATTTAAATAAATGCTTCACTTGTCACAGGGAAGTGTTTCAGTCATAACATGGATTGCCTCACTCTCATTTATCTTGAATGGGAGAGGAAACACCTGCAAGACTACCTGTATACTTAGCTGTGGTCAACACTATAGAAGACATTTCTTTCTTAACATTTCCTATGTATATTGAAAATGATAATATGCTATTAGCACACAGTATTGCTAAAAGTTGGTGTCTTGGAGCTGTACTTTTTTACTTAGCATGTCTGTCTTCTGAAGATACATTTTAGGGGAAAAGATGAGTTATAGTATGTATTCGAAGTAGCTACTGTGTAAGATATGAGGCATAAAAGGGGTGCTTTGCAAATTGATATACATTTTATTGCCATGAGTTAGGGATGGCACCATGAATGAATGATTGACACTTTGCCAAACTTAGAGGCCAGAAAAAGTGTAATATTGCAAATAAAATTTTGTCACGTTGCTTGAGTACGACACATTTCTTGACTCTGAGTCTGTTTTATTCAATATTTGTCCTTCTGTCTTCTGTGGTTTTTCCCCTTTTAAAGTAAAATTACTATGGGAATAATGCCATCAATGGTATGAAAGGAGATAAGTGACTTCCACAACTGTGTTGCGAAGTCAGTGTTACATAATAGCTGTACAATTCTTTAAAAATATAGGGGTCTGTGTAAAGATTATACTATATGGCATAAGTACATAAATACTGTGTGTGTGTGTATTTATACATACACATAAATTCTACATTGTGGAATACAGGAGTGACTTTCAGGTTATATAAATTGACTTTTTGTATTAGTGGATGTTGTTAAGCTTCTTTCATACTAAAAGCAACAATGTTTCCATAGTAACTATTATATTTCAGAGAGATAGAAAAAAGGGGGAAACAGAATAAAATGAAGGCACATGGTTGGAATTACTTGTGGCATAAACAGATTGTGATTATGTTGGGGTATTATAAAGTTTGTATTGTATGATTCACTTGATTACACCCTTATGACTAATGCAGGTACCCCAAATTCATGACAATTTCAGTCTCCCCACAGTATGACATTCTCAGTTTTTTGTCCTTACCCTTGCCTCCTTCCCAGTACTGTCTTCCTCTATCATGTCTCTCCCAAAAAGGCAGTATCACACACATGAATGTGAAATGAGTAGTTAATATTGTGTATTAAAGACAGGAAGCTACTTTCTGGTTTAGAATAAAATCTATATCTCTGAATTGGGAGGCGATGTTATCACTCAACTGAGAGTTAGGTTGAATATTGAGAAATGTTTTAAAAAAATAAGGTGGGGAAGAGACTTCATCTCTTCCTTGAAGCTTCTTTAGAGTGGCATATAAGGGCTGCTATCAGCCCACAACCTGCCGGGGAGAATTTCTCTAATGCAGATGATGCAGTGGGCCTCTATCGGTGGACCTTTGCTAGTCCCACTGCAGGTCCTGACTGGAAAAACCAAAGCTTGGAGTGAAAGGGTTCTGACTGCGATGCCATGCCACTGACCATTCCAGCTTGTGTGGCAAAAACTATCAAGACTGCCTCACTAGGGCTGATGGAGCCTACTCACCAGCTCCATTTAGAGGGTAAAAAGATAATTTACACCTCCCTAACTTAAAAGCTGGATCTCCCCCCTTCCCCCTCTTAGCTGCCTGTCTCCCCCCTTCCCCCTCTTAGCCTCCATCAGAGGCAGGGAGGGATGGGGAGGCTGCTACAAAGCAGTCTCTGTCCACAGGGGTCCCAGCGAGGAATTGCTCCCCGCACCCGACGGACAGGGGGTGCTTGGCGACGGCAGCAGCAGCTAGGCCTGGCCTCAGTCGGGGGCTGGTGCTGAAGCAGCCTCTGTTTGTGACAGTCAGCCTTGTCCACTGCTAACAGAGACTGCTCCAAAATCAGCCCCTGTTTGCAGTGTACAGGGGTGTCCACCGCAAGCAGGGGCTGATGGACTCAGTGAGCCAGAACTGAGCAGTCCAGGCTCACGCTGGTCTGGGATGCTTCTCCTCTGCATTTTAAATGTAGTAAGAGCCCGGTTGCTTGTACTACATTTAAAATGTAGGGCTGCAGTGTGAGTGGCTCCCGGAGCCGGCATGAGCCGGGACTGCTCAGTCCCAGCTCGAGCCGGCTCCCGGAACTACCCCCACTGTGGCTGTAGAGCGGTCCTATCGATTAATCATATAGTCAATAAAAATTGTATTGACTATATTATTAGCTAGGTAACCGCCATTTAACATCCTTGCCATTCACTAGCCTCGGTTACCCATCACTGCCTCAAATCCTCCTAGTGGGCCAGCGGGCAACCGCCTCTGGCAGGATTCCAGGAGGGTGGAAGCCACTCTGCGCATTCACCTCCCCGCATGCATCTCTTGGCTCCACCTGCCAGCCCACATGTTTCCTCCTTGTGTGCCCCCATCTTGACCTGTTTCCCCTGTGCAATTTAACCCCATTTCTTCTGGCTGCTAGCTCTGTGCCACTGCCAGCACGCCTCTGGCTGAGTGGAGGTGTGTACGTAGGCATCCTCTCCCCCATGGATGGGATGGTCCCCCATACTCTGGTTGGCCCACAGAGCCCTGAGTGGGCTGGACTTGACAGCAGGGTTTGGGCCCCACACACTCACCACGGCGGTGGTAGCTACCAGTAAACAGAGCTAGGCATTCTGCCATCATCTCCCAAGCCAGCACATACTGGGGTTAGGGTGCTCTGCTTTCCCCCACTGGGGTGAAATGAAGCGATTGGGTTGGCCTGGGAGATAGCTGTGGAGCAGCTCTGCTTCCCTGCAGCTTCTGCTGCTGTGGTGAGTGTTGGGGGTCCCAACCTCTGCTGCCACCCCCTGCCATTCCCTTTGTAATCACGAGGCCGTGTTCCTAATGGGAAGCAGGGAGAGGGCATAGCAGGGCGAGAAGAGCTAGAGCAGGGACTGGATGTGGTGAGAGGGTATAGACCTCCTCCTACCAGGCTGCTGTGGCTCCGGTGCCAGCAGCTGTGCGTGGGCCGGTTTGTGGAACTGCTTGGGCTTCAGATGGCCTGTGGGCCATGAGTTGGAAACCCCTGCCTTAAACATACAATCTTCAAATTATTAAGAGTAAGGTGCCCTCTTAATCATCTTTTTCTCAAGACTAAATATGCCCACTTTCCTCATAGGTGAATTTTTCTCTTTGGGGATGTCTCTAGTTAGCTCACATCCTTCTTTAAGTGTGGCACCTAGGACTGGATGGGGTGCTCCATTGAAGGTTTCACCAGTGTGTAGTAGAAGGGAACAACTACCTCTTGTCTCTTACGTATGATCATTTCATTAGTATAGCTGAAACCTTTTTAGATAAAGGGAAGACTCAAATTACTGTAATTGAATAAGCACATATACTAATGTTGCTCAATGGATGTATGGGGACAATTTTCCCACTTGGATCATACGAGTAAGGACTAAATTTTAGTAGTGTTACATTACTGAACATAAGTTTGAGTTTTAATTATCTTTGGAGCTATAAACTAGAGAAGCAGAAAGCAAATGTTCATGTAAAATTTTGTCTTTTTTTAAAAATAACTTCATTAAGATCATTCAGATTTGTCAGTGGTACCTGTAGCAATTTGTACCAAAATATGCACTAACCTTGTTTGGGGCTTGTGATGCCTTTATTTTACATTTTGTCTCTGTTTATAGCAAGATCTGTGCCTAAGCTGGATTTGCTAGAAAGTTGCTAAAATGATTTCATGTCCAGTGTGTGCAAAAATTCATTTCAGAGGGTTTTTTTTATGGGAGCTTCAAAAGGCAGATGACTTTCCACATATGTATGTCTACATCTGAAGAAAAGAAAGATCAAGAAATAGTGTCAGTTTATCAGCAAAGATCCCAAGAGGTAACCATAATACTTCATAAACTGGAAAAATTTTAAAAAACCCCGAAGAGTCTAGCAGCACCTTAAAGACCAACAAAACGTAGATGGTATCATGAGTTTTTGTGGGTACAACCCACTTCTAAAAAAATTGGCCAATGGGAGTTCTGGGGATGGTGCTTGCAGGTGTGGGCAGTGCACGGAGCTCTCTCCCTCCCCAAAAGGTGTGCAGAGACACACTTGCTAGCAGCAGCCGGCCGCTTTCAGTGGCGTGTGGCCACCATAACATGCAGGCAGCCTTTCTACCTGAATGAGCCACCAGCTGGGAACTGCCTATTGTAAGTGCCTCTTGGCCAGAGCCTGAGCCTGCACCTAGCACTCATTCCCAACTCTCTCTCCCAGATAAGAACCGTCTCCTGGATCCAAACTCCATCCTATATCCTACACTCCCTCTGTCCCTCCATTAACATAATAAGAAAGTGTGGCCTGTGACCACTTACCAAATTCTTGGTGTCCCTTCCCCCCGCAAAAATTGTCCATCTCTGATGCATTTACCCCTGGAATTGTGACTTACTTATTTTAGTTTTGTGTGTTAGTAAAATGAAGAGCAAAATTGGCATGCAAGAAGTTGTACTGTTGATGTTAACTAAAACTAATTTGCTGATTAGCTTGACATTGTTTCAAAATAATTTTGGAACGGGAGTTCCCCTTTCCTGTGTCATTTTAATCATCTGTGATTTCTATCAGTAGGGCTGCAGGATAATTGCTTTATTAGTTCTAACTTGCAGCTTTTATTGGTGTTACAGAGATAATGGAGAGGGGCTAAATTTTAGACATGTGAACTCATTAGGCAAAATAAATGATTAATGGTTGAGTGTGAAGCATGGCTTACTGTTTCTAGGTAGATCACTAGTTCTCAAACTTATCTTAATAATATGTATGGTGGAGTATCTAGTTTTTATGTTGTTACATAATGAGATATAGAAGAAGCCTCTATGTGGCATTCCCTTTATGACTTGGGAACTAAGAATCGTATTAAGTGCAACAGAGCAGGTGAAACTTGGCCAGTGCACATTTTAAATTACTATTTGTCTTTTGAGGCATATAATTTAGTAATTAGACTGTGGAACATTGCCACCTACCTAATCTCTTATCTCTTGCCCAGTTCAAATTTACTAAGTAAACTCACCAAAGTGAAACTCCATAGCCATAGAGGGTATTTTAGTTACTGAGCTATTTAAACCTAATCTGATTGACCGAGACATGCATATAATTGTCTTGCCTCTTAACCATATATTAGTGCTTGTTAGATTTTCTGTGAGTTTTATTTTACTTTGGTGCATTTCAGATACGAACGTTTTGTTTTTAATCAAACATTTTCTGAAACTGCATTCACTGTAGTATCTTGTTTTTGTTGTGTTGCCAGAATTGATGAGAGACATGTAGTTCCAGTATCTCTTCCAAATCTCTTTCCTTGCCTCTGTTTAGGGACAGATTAGGGCATGTACAGAGAGAGAATAAGACGGGATAACATATGAAGATGTTGAGAGCAGGAAAATAACATGTGGGAGGGAAGCTGGTTGAGATAAAAAGTTTAGTAGTAGAAGGTCACTTTTGATCATGACAGAAAGTTAAATCATGGTGCCCAGAAGCTTCTGTACTAGGACTAGTGTTTTAATACGTTGGATCTGGAAAAAGGAGTGGATGCTAGGGATGTAAAATCCCTTTTATTAGTTAACTAGTTAAACATTATGTTCAACAGGTTAACTGCTTAAATGGGGTTGGTTGGGGGGCTGGAGTGCCCCCCTCCCATCTACCATGGCTGGGCTGGAATGTTACCTCCTCTGTGGGCAGGGGCTGCTCTGACTGAGCTGGGCCTACCATGGGTGGGGGCTGCTCCAGCAAATTATCTATAACCAGTAAGCATAATCAATTAATCCGTTACCTCAGTATTCACTAGGGATGTGAATAGTATTTAAACTTGCGCAATATTGAATTAATACATTTCTCAAGACCAGAGAACTGAAGAATTTCTGAGGAACCTAACCAAGATAGGTGAATGAAGAAAACAGTGGCAGCTAGGGATGTAATAGTATAGTTGATGAACTGATTAGCAAAAGCTTATCGGGTAATGCTATAGACTACACACACATTTCCCCCTTGCCAGTAAATTTTTTTAGCAGGCTGGCCAGCAGCCCGGCTCAGTCCTGGCTTGTACCCGGTCTGGGACCTACCCCCTGCCGCAGATCTGCATTTAAAGTGTATTAGGAGCCATGTGGGCAGGCAGCCCAGCTCAATTGCAGCTCACTCTGGGTCTGGGAGCTCAGCCCTTCCTCTGGAAAGGGGCTGATGCCATCCGCACTGCTGCCTCTGTATCAGAAGCAGCAGCGTGGCGTGGGGCGACAGGCAGCCGGTCGGTGAGGGGAGCTGGTTTTTAAACTGACTCCACTCACGGACCAGCTCCTACCTGGCACCCCACACTTCTGCCTCTCATACAAAGGCAGCAGCATGGAGTGATAGGGGGCTCCTCAGGAGTGGGGCTAAAGCACACTGGCTGCTGGCCCCACCCCAGGGAACTACAGAATAATCAAGTAACCGATAAGAATTCATGAGGTTAATCGACTATTTAATTAACTGACATTTAACTTCCCTAGTGGCAGATATAATTTAGTGGTGGCACATAAAAGTAATGGATGTTGAAGGGAATAACTTGAATTACAAACCACTGTTCCCTCTAATTTTTTCCATCCACGTGCAAAATAAACTTTATGTGCACCAAGGCATGTGCCGATATGGGCAGCGATACATCCAGCGATTTATCGCATCTATATACTATGCTAGATGCAATAAATCAACCACTGAGTGCTCTCCCGAATCCATCACTCTACCAGAACAAGAAGCATAAGTGGAGTTGATGGGAGAGTCTCAACTGTCGACTTACTGGTACATTGACATCAGCCACGTTATTTACAGAGCTGAAGTTCTTCTTTTTATCCAATTAGATGTGAGAGCAGCAATATCTATCCATGGAAGAATAGTGTCCACAGTAGTGTTTTTGTATAAGAGAAAAATAATCTTATGCCTATTTAGTTTTTGTTGATTCTTATTCCAAGGTTGCTTTCCTTGTAGTATGAAAAATATTACCAGAAGTCTAAACCTAACAGTTAAAGATACGTATGTACTAAGGATATAAGCGACTAGTTGAATGGTCAACTGTCCGATAAGCATAAGCTTATCGGATAGTTGAGTAATGACTCGACTAGTCACTTCTCTCCCTTGCCTCTATCAGAGAGAGGCAGTAGGGGGAGAGGAGTGGGAGCTGGGGCTGGATGGGGGGCAGGGGAGGACGGAATTAGACTTAAAAGCTGGTTTTCCCCAGCTTTTGAAATGTAGCAAGAGTAGAAGCACGGCAGGGAGCACGGGGCGAGCAGGGACTGAAGCAGTTCCCACTTGCCCCGTGTTCCCATTGAAGTGCTTGAGCCTTGGAAATGTAACAAGAGTCCCATGGGGCTCTTGCTAAATTTAAAAAGCTGAGGCACAGCTGGGATAGTGAGTGCCCCACCTCCCCTTAATCGATTAATCAAGTTGTCGATGGAAATTGCATCGACTGCTTGATTAACTGATTAATTGAAATTTAACATCCCTAGTATGTACCAGTAAGAAACTTGGAGACTGTACCAGTAAGGTTTAAGTGTTATAATTTAGTATGAGACCTTGACTACTTACCACTGCTGTCTACTAGAAAGGAGAAGGATCTATATTGAGCAAGATGGTGGCTCCATTCTTCATTTCAGCCAGTAGTATCTGATTAATAGTGGACTGAAAAATCTGAAGGCCAAGCTAGCCTCTGCCTGCTTAGAGGAAGGGTTTTATTACTCTAAAACTTCTCCCAGAGCTGTCTGACTGCTGGGGTCTGAGCATAGAGGGGAGGGGGAAACAGCTATTGTTTTCTGGGTTCTTAGTTTATGTGGTCCTCCCTGTTAATAGATCTCATGTCTATCTTTTTGAACCAGGCTGGACTGATTTAAATCAAAGTGATTGAAATCATTGATACTACTTCACATATTTCTTCAAATTGTGGTGCAAATCTGATGACTAAAACATGTTAATTTATACCCAAAAGCAACATTTTACAACATCTAAGCAAGTATACTTTGTGTAATTTTTTTCGATAACTTGGTTTTTATTAATTTAGGAAATGATATATAATACTCATCTGTGTCAAGCTGCAGATGCAGCAGCATACATTAGGAACGGTAAAAACTAACTCACAAATGTTTCACATTTGCTATTACAGCAGTCTCCAGAGTTGCCAGCTGACTGCTGTCCTGATATTTAAAAAAATAATTTAACTCTGGCGTTCTGAGGAATTGTCTGTTAAATGTATGGTATCCTTAAAGCTTCTGCAGATAGCTCTCATCCCCTCTACCCACTGTCATTTTGATGCAGATCTGATTTCAAGTTACCAGGAACCCCAAGACTAACTGTGCTTAGAATATGCTTAATTTTGGAGTAAGCCCCACTAAAAACAAGTATACAGTAAACTTCCGATAATCTGGCACCTTTAGGACCCAGGGGGTGCCGGATTATCAAATATGCCGGACTATCAGAAGGGGGGGCTATGAGGGGTCTGGGGTGGAGTGGGGATGTACCTCGGCGCTGCGGGACCAACCCGGCAGCACCCCAGCTGCTCTGCCCCAGACTTCCTGCCAGCCGCTGCTGAAACTGACCAGCGGCTGACTCGGGAAGCCCGGGCAGAGCACCCCAGCTGCTCTGCCCGGGCTTCCCGGAGTCAGCCGCTGGTCAGTTTCAGCAGCGGCTGACTTGGGGACACCGGGGGCAGAGCAGCTGGGGTGCTGCCGGGTTGGTCCCACAGCACCAAGGGGTGGCACTACAGGATCAACCCGGCAGCACCCCAGCTGCTCTGCCTCCGGCTTCCCCGAGTCAGCCGCTGGTCAGTTTCAGCAGCGGCTGAATCGGGAAGCCGGGGGCAGAGCAGCTCCAATTGTCCGGCTGCCCGGAGCACTTCCAGATTCCAGATGGTGCCGGACCATCAGGAGCGCTGGACCATTGGATGCCAGACCACTGGAGTTTTACTGTACTAAGATGGGGGTTTCTTTGGGATAGCTGAGTTATGCTGAAGTAAAATAGGGACTAGACTTATAGCATCACCATTATGGTCTGTGACCATGATGTT
The DNA here is from genome assembly GCA_019425775.1 of Rafetus swinhoei. Lineage (NCBI taxonomy): Eukaryota > Metazoa > Chordata > Testudines > Trionychidae > Rafetus > Rafetus swinhoei. The sequence goes on from CM033449.1 coordinate 35,843,550, forward strand.
CCAAAATAAGGGGCGTATACTGTGTAATATAAAATAAGAAAATGGCACTCAGGCTATGTCTAGACTACAGTGATTTATTGGAAAAAGGTACGCAAATTGCTCTCCACAATTTGCGTACTTTTTTCCGATAGCTTTTTCGGAAGAGGCTTTTCTACACTAGGCCAAATTTCAGAAAAACCTCCTCTTATGGAAGAGCCCTTCTTCCTCGTGGAATGAGGAAGACAGGGCTCCCGAAAGAGCGTGTCTGCTCTTCCGCAAAAAAAAAAAAAAAAGCAGAAGAGCAGACGCGTTCCCTGGAAAAAACCCCGTAGAGTAGACATAGCCTCAGTGGCAACTGCAAGTCTAGATTTCTTACCTCAGCTTTCTGGAGTTTATACTTGGGTGATAGATTCTAAACCTAGTTAACTTGTCAAACAAGCCATAAGAGTTAGCTAAGCTAAACATTTTTTTTCTAGCAACATCCAGCATAACAAACAGCTTGGGAATTTCCTTATTAAATCACATTTATGCTAAAAGGCATAGAGAGTCTTGAAGAATCAATCAACTTTGCAATGCATCATAGTTTTCTTCAGTCACATCCACATCATTTTCTCCCAGTTTCCTTATGTTTGATTCTTGCAGCTAGGTCCTGCATTTTCTTACATTGCTTACCCTTGACAATTTCCCTTTTTTACCTAGGGAACAAATTTCTTTAAAATATTTCCAGACGGTGTCTCTTTTTATACCCAGAAGCCATGACGTTTTTCTATGGCAAAAGTGTGGGGAAACATAGGAAGCTGTGTATGTGCTAAATGATGCCTTCCCTTTGTCTTTCCAGTCCACTCCACTGTTCCTTTCTATGCTGACTTTGTCCTTTCCTATATATTGTCTGTCTTTAGATAATGTTTTAACTAACTTTGCTGTGCTTGGCCCAGGTCCACTACCACATAAGCACAATACAAAAACAATCCTTTCCAGGTAATATTTGCACATGTTAGTCTGCTGAGAAACAGAAATTGAAAACCAGCTCTTGCTTCTTGACAGTTCTGGGTTGTTAGGCTGGACTGACTAGAGACATGAATTCATTTTTATGAGACTAAATGTTGGTGTAGCATTTCTGTATAAGATTTAATTGTAACTTATTTTTAAATGATAAATTTAGTATTGATGGTTTAAAAAATAAAAAGTCTGATTTAAATAAAAAATTGGATGTTTTGGATTTAAAAAAAAAAATCATTGAGTTTTATCCACTCTGCTTTGAACTTTCCCAAGCCTCAGCAGTGGGAAATTGACATGTTAGTTTCTGTGCTGCCTACCTTGTTGTGAATATCTGCAATTAAACTTGCCAGTCTTGTTAAAACATGATTCTGCTCTGAACAGTAACTGTAAAATGGGCATTGTGTGCATTCCCTGAGTGTGTCAGTAACTCAACTTTCTGCACAAATTGTTTTTCAGCCCTGCAAAATAAATGTGGAATCTGGAAGTGAAACTTTTTTAATGACTCGTAACTGTTAGGTGCAGAATATTTGTTTGCTTAACAGGTCTGATGTGTGAGGCAGAGGGAAACTATCTTGCTGTCCTGGAGCTCTATTGGCTCGGCTGTACTAAAAGCAAAAAAAAAAAAGTTTCAAAATTTACATTGGTTAGTAAAATAAGCAGACACAGGAACTGACTGAGCAAAAACCTTCATTCGTTTGTAGTCATCATTCACAGCAGAACTACTTTTGAGTGGCAAAACTATGGCCTACAGTCAACATTAGAATTTTTAAGATGTCTGACTGAAGAGTTGGTAGGATAAAGCCATCGATGTACATTTCATTGCTCATTTGGAATGATCCATAATGGCTAGGAACTTCTGATTTTTTTTTTTTTTAATTACTGGGCTTAAATTATTCAGAATTGATACAAGTCTCATAATCACTAGGGAAGCCTCCTGATGCCACTGATTGGATTTTTGAAGTCCTGGTTTTCATGTGTCTGGCTGGTGGTCGTCTTCTGCTTTTATATTTGAACAGGGAGCACTTTTCAGTAGCAAAAAGCATTTTCAGTAAATCCTAATATTTATGGATTAAAAACTCGCCATATTATTGTGCAATATGATCATTGTTATCTACAGCTCATTTGATCATTACTGTTCGTCAGTGCTTTTTTTGTAAGAAAAAAGGTGCCAGTACACTGGGACAAACTTGTTGAGCAAAAAAAACCAAAAAGAAGGAAAACTTGAGGAAAAAAGCCAACAAAAAACCCGCACTAGGGGCCGAAATGCAGTCGCGGCCCCTTTAAGAGCCACAGCGCCGCATGTCCCGAGCAGGCTTCCGTCAGGAGCCGAGACGCCCCAGGAAAACAGGTGCTGGTACACGCGGTGCCATCTCATTCCTTTTCTATTTCAGGAGAATAGGTGATGGTACGCCGCTCCGGGCAGTACCATCACAAAAAAAAGCACTGCTGTTCCTTAACTTGTTTTTTATTCCCTTTAAGAAAGGGATATTGAATACAAGTAGTGCCCTATGAAATTCACAGCTGTGAAAAATATGTCACCGACCATGAAATATGGTCTCCCTCATTAAATCTGGTCTTTCGTGTACTTTTACCCTATAATTTCCTGAGGGAGACTTTCTCACCCCAAAAGAGAATCACGGGTGAAAGGGGAGTTGCAAGGTTGTTGTAGGGATTTTTGTACTGGTTATTGTACTGCCTTACTTTTGTGCTGCCTTTATAACTGGGTGGCCAGAGAGGCCCATGCTGGCCAGGCACTAGCTTTATTACTTTTTGCTAACAAGGAGGATATGCTGTAGCTATACACAATTACTTAATCATATGTCTTAACACAGAGAAATGAAAAAATATGGCTCTTTTTATTGTTAAATGTTTCTTATTTACTTCATTAACTATGTTGATGCTATATGTCAAATTGTATTTGTATGGAAATGGGAATTAAAAACTACACAAAACAGTTTTTGTTGAATAAAATTCCCTTAAATAGAGGGGAAAACGAAACTGTTTTCTGCACAGCATAGTGAAAGTACTGATACTTGAGAGGGAGGGAGGTGGAAATAGATGAACCTCAGAGTTAACTCACAATAAAGACATAGCTATTTAATACAGTATGCATGTGATGTGGAATTAAGTGAGTAAAAAGCTGTTTTTCCTAGTTCTGTGTATCATCTAATGTATTACTTGAGTGCTTACTGATTCAACATGTCTTTTTTATTTTTATGATTTTAGTAGATTGGGTCTTAACATAGGTTATCAGAATTCCAATTTTATTTAAGCAGGTTAATTTTTTTAAAAATAAAAGCATATTGTAAGCATATTCCTGAAATTGAAATGGTATCATTTTTATGTAAAAATTCCCCCCATGTTGTTTAAGTATTTTACATGAAATGTGAAGTGTCTTCATGTCCATGGTGCATATGGTGATCCGCTCACAAAACCAAAAAGCTTTCATCTGTTGTAATAAACCAGTTTGGAGTAATAAACTGAATATTCTTATTCAGTTTGAGTAAGAATAATTTGCTCAAAAATGAAAAAAAAAAATTAGGAATTTAGTAGTCTTCTCTTCAGAATATATTATGTGCACAGGCAACAGAATAATTTTTAATATAATGGAAACTATATTTCAAACCATTCCATTTTAGGTATGAACTGAACTTAATGACTTCATTTTTACAGAAGTGAAAGTTTGAGAATATTTATGAAATGCCAAATTTTCTTATTTTTCATGAGCCATGTTGTGCTTAAATTCATAGTTGTACAGCATGTAAAACCAGAAGGTGAAGCATGCTTTTAAGCATGTTTTACTTTATGAAACTTTGTATCACCCAAATGATTTTATATTGTCTGTAACTAAACTCCTGGAAACTGTGCCAGCCTTTGGAATAAAGCTTCAGATTCCTGGCTTCAGCCAGGTCTGCCTACTGCAGGGCTCCTGTGTCATCAGCTGACTTGTGGAACATTCTTCACCTGCTGGGACCCTTTGACTCTTTCATTTCCCTCATAGGGACAGGAGGATCTGGCTCATTACCTGAATGCACCACAAAGGGTAGGGAGAAGAAACTGAGGCACACAGATGAAGTGGCTTGTGCAAGGCCACAGCAGGTTAATAGCAGAACTGGATTGGAACTCATCTCTCTCTACTTATGGTACAGTGCCCTGTCCACTAGACAGCAGCCTCCAGAACATGATGGAATGAGAGGTATGCATAATATAATCACTGACATTATCTTCTACCTAGTCCTCTCTTTCCTTAGGTTTGTTTCTTTCACTTGCTGCATAACATACTTCAGACAGTAAGCCCTTTGAAGTCAGGTACCGTCTTTCAGATATTTTTTTGCCATATGTGTTATATGTAAGAGGTTAACCCGTTATCTGGTAAGCAGGTGGCGTATTGGCCTGTTTATAAGGTAACCAGTTAATTGGCCTGGCCAATTGGACCCTGTCTGCAGCTGTAGCAGGCCCAACTGGAGCAGCTTCCTCACCTGCAGCGTGGGGCTATGGCACCCTTCCACGGGGGGCTGGGATTGGTCTCCATGAGGATCGCAGAAGCATGTGGCAGGGCTGGAGCATGTGGCAGGGCTGGAGCAGGCTCTCCACCCTGGCCATGGCAGGCCCAGGGCCAGGGCAACGCCTCTCCCCCACCTGTGAAGATGGTAGGGCTGGGGCCAAAGCAGCCCCTCCACCCCAGCTGCAGCCTGGTGTGCTGCAAGTGGGGGGAGGGGATTACTCCAGAGTTAATTGGTTAAACCTAGCATTTAACCAGTTCAAATTGTAAATGTTAATTAGCATCCCTAGTTTTATAGCACCTAAGCAAATGAGTTATTGCCCTTGTAGAGTGGCTACAGAGTCCATTTGAGGTTGAAGTACTCTTAGATGGTGCTATGGGCCTCTGAGTAGGTCTTGCTTTATCTGTCAATTAGCTTTCAAATGTTGCAGGATTGGGTTTAAAATGATTAGTAGTACAATCTAAGCTGCTATAATTAATTTGTTACTCAGAGGTAGGTAGGTGGTAACTCCCACTCCCCTTTTTGGTGTCCTCATCCGTAATTTAGTCTTACAAAGTGTGGGGACTTAAAAAAGCAGAAGTAGAAAAGGGTGATAAAGGCTCCCCGTCTCTCTTTTTCCAAATGTTGTCTTAGTTCATTTTCTGTTTTGCCTTCATGCATGAATGTCTCACTGGGCTCAACAGGACTCCTAGCCTCATGTTCAGTTCACCACTAAAGGCTTAATTCTGTGTAAGCTATACAGTGACCCACACCAATTAATTGCCTTCTCCACTCCAACAATTTAAGTGAGTCAATTAAAAAAACAGTTTCCTCTGTATGTTTTCTACATCTTATCAATGTGTGGTTTTGATACTGCAGACTTTCTTGTGCAGAACTTGCCTTTTCAAGCACACTATCACATAACAAATCTACTTGAATTTTTTATCGGATAAATGCTGTATAGATTGCAGATGGGTATCTGAATTTCCAAGCAATATAAAAATAGCCATATTGGTTCAGACCAAAGGTCTGTCTAGCCCATTGCCCAGTCTTCAATGGCAGTGGCCAATGGCAGGTGCTTCAGAGTGAATAAACAGAACGGAGAATCATCAAGTGATGCATCCTCTGGTACCCATTCCCAGCTATTGGCAAACAGAAGGTAGGGACACTGTCCTTGCCCATCTTGGCTAGGGATGTCAATGTGTAGTTGAGTACACAATTAACCAATAAGCCTAGGCTAATTGCTTAATTTTATCAAGTGCACCAGACCCCTCTCACTTGCTGCCTCTGTATCAGAGGCGGGGGCGGGAGCCGGTGCCATACTGGATCCGTGGAACTGCGTCCCCCACCCCCCGAGATGCTGCCTCTGATAGGGAGGTGGCAGTGTGGAGGGTGAGGGAGGTAGGCAGGAGCTGGTACACGCAGGAAGCCAGCTTTCAAGCCAGCTCCCCGTGAGTATTGGCTCACATGAGCTGCTGCCCCCCTCCCTGTGCTGCTGCCCGGGCTTGCTATGGACAGAGGCTGCTCTGTCAGATGCCAGAGCAGCCTCTGTCCATGGGGCTCCTCTTGCAGACTGGCTCTCCTCTCAGACTGGCTCCCGCCTGCCACCACATGCTGCTGCCTCTGACAGAGAGCTCCCAGGGACTGTCAAATAGCTGTGTAACTGATATTTTTTTGTGTGCGGTTACACGACTATTCAATTCATCGCTATCTAACATCCCTAATCTTGGCTAATAGGCATGGCTGGACCTATTCTCAGTGAGTTTATCTAGTTCTTTTTTAAACCTTGTGATAGTCTTGGCCTTCACAACCTCCTCTGGCAAAGAGCTCCACAGGTTGACTCAGTTCTCTGAAGAAATATTTCCTTTTTTCTTAAGCTTGCTCTCCTCTAATTTTATTTGGTGACCCCTAGTTTTTGTGTTATGAGTAAATAGTACATACTTACTTCCTCCACACCATTTATGATTTTATATACCTCTGTCATGATTTTATAGACCTTAGTTGTCTCTCTTTCAAGTTGAAAAGTCCGTCGTCTTAATCACTCCTCAAACAGAAGCTGCACCATACCCTTAATAATTTTTGTTGTCCATTTCCAATTCCAATTTCCCATTCCAGTACATATCCTTTGGGATGGGGTAACTACATTTGCATTCAGTATTTAAAAGGTGGGCATATCATGAGTTTATATAGTGGTAATATAATATTTTCTGTCATCTTATATATCCCTTTCTTAATGATTCCCAACATTATTTTTTGACACGTTGATTGGGTGTTGTCAGAGAACTATCCACAGTGACTCCAAGATCTTTCTTGAGTGTTAACAGCTAATTTAGATACCATCATTTTATATATATTGTTGGGATTATGTTTTCCAGCGTGCATTACTTTGCGTTTATCAACACAGAAATTCATCTGCCATTTTGTTGTCCAGTCTCCCTTTTTAGTGAAATCCCTTTTTAACTCTTCACAGTCTGCTTTTGACTTAACTACCTTGAGTATTTTTGTAGCATCTGCAGATTTTGCTACCTTATTGTTTACCCCCTTTTCCCAGATCATTTATGAATATGTTGAATAGGATTGGTCACAGTATAGGCCTCTGGGGGACACCATTTTTTTACATCCCTCCATTCTGAAAACTGAAACCCAACAAATTATGTTCATCTATGTGTCTGACAATTTTATTCTTTACTATAGTTTCAGCCAATTTGCCACGTACTGAAGTCAGGCTTATTGGCCTGTAATTGTTAGGATCACTTCTGTAGCCTTCTTAAAAAATTGGTGGCACATTAGTTATTCTCCAGTCATCTGGCATATAAGCTGATTTGCATACCACAGTTAGTATGTCTGTAGCTGTCACCGACAGTGAGAGGTGTGGGATATGTGAGAGGCTTTGTTTGGAGCCATCTGCACACAGGATACGTCCACAGTTCAGTAAGACACCTGGGGCTGACTTATGAATTGGGCTTGTGGGGCTATAAAATTGCAGTGTAGACATTTGGGCTCAGGATGGAGCCTGGGCTTTGGGACTTTTCCCCCTAGTGGGGTCCCAGAGCCTGGGCACCAGCCTGACTGTCTACACTGCGATTTTATAGCCTTGAGGCAGAGTCAGTTGACCAAGGCCACCCACGGGTGGTTTATTGCAGTGTTAGATCTACCCATAGAGCAGTGACAAGCAATCTGCGGCCCATTGGGGTTCTATGTGTGGCCCCTGAGACCTTTTGTTTACCATTGCCCACACAGAGGGTTGCCAGATTCTGCTGATTTTCATCCACATAGATTCCCCCCCCCCCCCCAGTATTACAAAAGCAACACTCACTTACAGCAAGGGCACATGAAGTAAGGTGCATGCTGGTTGCACGCAACATTTTGCAAGCTGTGCGCTCCCCTCTGCAGTCAAAACGCTGCTATGGTTCAATCAATAAACCCCACACATTCTAGGTATGCAAGTGCAGTTAGCAAAACTACCCTCTTGCAGGGGACTGTCTTGGTTACAACAGGTTTGCAGCCTACTCACTAGGCTAGGCTGCTCCTCACTTACCATAGTCCGAGAAGCAGAGATTAGGCAGTCATCAGTCCATGTGGTTTTGAAACTCTTAGTGGGAATAGCTTGAAATCGGAATGCTAGCTCTACTTTCAGGTCATGAAAATTACCAAGAATTGATGTTATCATCACATGCATTTGTTGTCTCTGGAAACTGAGAATAATATTTTGTACTTGAGAGAGGAGTGTAATGCAAAACTGTGGGTGATGGTATCACAATTTACAATTGCTCAGTACCATGGAACTGTTGGGTTTAGTCACAAGTGATTATTCTTCATCCCACAGTCTGTGTCAACTAATGCGATGTAGAAATTGTTCTAATTCTTGTAATATTAGTCATCTTTGATTGCAACTGAGACTGAGGTAGCCTGCAAAGGACATGAATGATGGGAAGAATTGGTTTCTTTTCCAATTGTTGGGAGACTTCCCTACCTTTCAAAAAAGTAACTGACTTGTTCAAGGGGGGATCCACAAGGACCCTACTTTTTCTAGATTGAGGAATGTCCTATAATCTGTCCTCTGCAGCTTGTCAGAGGGCTATGACCATTCCACTTTAAAGGTGACCTTGCAGAAAATTTCCATGTTATACTGTACTCTTCTTGGGGCTCCCTTGGGTTAATGGGCCGTATTTGGGGATATCATTGAAGTCTGCTTAGAATGTGTAAGTAGTGTTGAATTGAAGCCAAACTCAAACATGCTGAAGGCTTTATGCTTTGTTTTTGGTGGTTGCTGGAATATAATACACTGTTTAGTTTTATCCAGTATTAGCACATTTATCCAGTATTGCTCAGGCCCTTAAGGAAGGACTCAGGGCAGGGCTCTGTGGGTGTGAGGGGGTGCAGGAGTCTGGAAGAGTGGGAGGTGCAGGAGTCAGTGTTGGAGGAGGTGAGGAGGGGCTCTGAGCAAGGGGATGGTGTGTGCGTGGGAGGGCGGACCACTCCTCCCCCCCCCCCCCGAAATTCATACCAAGGCTTCTTGCCCTCCCCTTTCCTGTCCTTATTACGAGCAAGAGCAAAGTGCAGAGCTCCTTTGCCCCCTGCGCGCCCCAGCCAAAATGAGAAATGCAGCAAACTGTGCACTTTCCCCTCACTCCCTTATGAAGGGGGAATAGCTAGCCCCTTTTACCTGTTTGGTGATTGCTTCTTATAAAACCATACAGAAAAGAAACAATCTCATTCCAGGCACGTCCCATTTTCCTGGTATAGCCAAACCTTTACATTGCTTTAAGTTATGATAAGAGGAAGCTGTGTACTGAATTTGGTGATGCTACTCTTCTTATCATTTGGGAGGAGTTCTTGGACAGTCAAACTCTCTCAAATATATAGTAGATATAATGTTTTTAATGGTATCATATTCTTAAGTAGCTCCAAATTAGCTATTGTCTTGAGTTAACATACTGTAATCAGTAGCTTCAGGAGGTAGCCGAGTTAGTCTGTACAGAAAAAAAACAACAAATGGTCTGGTAGCACTTTATAGACTAACAAAACATGTAGATGGTATCATGAGCTTCGTGGGCACAGCCCGCTTCTTCAGATGACCGGTCTGATGACAGATTATACTGTAATCAGTTGATGGTAGCTAAGTGATAGTTTCACTGGAAATACTGACCATATGAGCTTCTCCTGCCTTGGCTTTGAGAACAGGTTGTTCAGTAGTTGGAACCATTTTGAAATTGCACTACAGAAACTTCCACTTTGGATTTCTTGTACTTTCCTCTTAACTTTAAGGATTTACTGAGGAATTGTAGGGATTACTGGCCATTATCAGAGAAAGAATGATGAGCTGGTTGGACTGCTTGTTCAGCTGCAGTATGTTGTTGGAGAATGAACCAGTTCAAATATTCAGGCTAGTTTGTAGATCACTGCAAAGTACTGAAGTAGCATAGTAGGAACAAAATAATCTTTGAGGTGTTTGCTTTGGGTTTATATAACACTAAAATAAAAGTAATTATCGATTTGGATTTCTACAAAGCATCCATCGCAGGCATATGTCATCTTGGGCCATATTATTGAAATTGAACTCCTTTCCCTTTCTGAGAAAGCAATCTCCTTGTGCTGTTGTCATCTCTCTCTCACACAAAAGTCAGCTTCTTGTTTGCCCCATCACATTTACATCCCTGATACACTGCTGCACTATCGTATAAGGCAGAGGAGGGCAAGAGGTGGCTAGCGGGCTGGATCCTGACCATCGCCACCTTGCTAGCACCCTTACTACAGAGCAGGGGCAGCTCCTTTAAAGAGCAGGCTGCTAATTGTTCTGCAAGTTGGGCAGAGAAAAGAAAGCTGCGTGCACTGTCCTCGCCCCTGTGTCAAAATATCCAAACTCCCATTGGCCAGTTTCCGGCCAGTAGGAACTGAGAAATTATGCTGAAGGCAGGGGTAGCAAATGAAGCCACCTCACTCCTCCCTGTGCCAGAGCAGAGCCACGTGGAGCAGCCCACAGGCAGGTAGTCTTCAGAGCTGCTGGATGGGAACCGCCTAGGTAAGTGCCTCCCAGACAGAGCCTTCTCTCACCCCCATCCAACCTGCCCCAGGCCACCACCCAAACTCTCTGTATCCCCTCTCCCCGCCTCCTCCAGGTCACAACACCTTTCCAGACCCTGCACCTCTCCCCTAGGCCAGAATCCTTTCCTGCACACATACCCCTCCCTGACCCTATACCTCATTCTCCTGCCCCACATCACCACCCAAACCCTCTGCACCCTCTTTCCCCCCTTCTCCCAGGTCACAACTCCCTCCCAGACCCTGCACCCCCTCCTACACCTCTCCCCCAGGACAGATCCTCTCCTGCTTCCATAAGCCCTCCAAACCCCTGCCCCTTCCTTCACCCAAACCCCCTCTCAAAACTTACACTCCTTCCACTCCAGTCCTTTATCCCAAGCTTCCTTCTGTATCCACCTGCTGTCCGAGACCCCAGAGACGTGCAGCTCTTGACTGCTTACCAAAAACTTGGAGTTGCCCCCTCTCCCCCATTAAAAATTATTGTCCATCCCTGCTGTAGGGGCTGAAGAGGAGGGACAGGAACTTTCCTGAAACGTTTAATTTTTAAATACAGGTAGATTATTTAAATCATGATTAAAATTGTTGATAATAATCACTTGGACTTAAATGAGTCAAGGTCTGTTCTAATCATTTTATCTTCTAAAAGAAAAGTTGATTTGCAAGTGAGTATAGATCTTAGGCTAAATTTGGTAATTCTTTTTGCTAACTAGGAGGAAGTACTATATACACATTAATTCAAGCAGTTACGTAACTTGCCTTACATTTATTCACTCTTAATATGTACATTTTTATTATTACACATGGCTGATGATGCATTTCTTTGTTGCTTGATAACATTTTACTCTTGTGATTTCTATTGAACTCTTTGTGGATGGAAATTCAAATTAAATTAAACACAACTACACAAATTCCGGATGGAATAAGGGAAGTGATAGATTCAAGATTAAGAAAGGAACAGTTTGGACAGGAGAAATTGTAAAATCAAATAATCTTAAACTGTTGATCAAATGGCATTCGCTGCTTTATGTGAAATTTAGTTTTATATGATGCCTTTGATACAGCTGATGAAAAGTTTTTATGTATGTCGCAGTGCTGCTATAGAATCCCTCAAATTTATGAACATACTCAAAAGGTGCTTTGAAAATAGGTTTTGTTTTATGTCTATCTGTGTATTCTTCTGAAGCATCTGGCATTGCCCACTGTCAGGAGATAGGATACAGGGCTAGATAGACCTTTGGTGGGTGTTCTCATCAGTAGCTTATGGCTTCCAGGGTAAATGTAAACCAGGGGTCTCAAACTGGCTGCTGTGAGGTTTTTACATGGAGGGTTTTCAGTCTCTACCCTCAAACCCTGCTTTGCTCCCAGCATTTATAATAATGTTGACTATGTAAAAGTTTTAAATTTAAAATGAGAAGTATACAGAGATGCTTGCTGTGTGAAAGAAATCACTAACTCAAAAGTTTGAGAACTGTTGGATTAAGGTGTATAAAGTTACTACGGGTGTTAGACATGGATATTTTATTTCACCCGTGTTTTTTTACTAGTAGTGGATAGGGATGTGAAAGTGTAACCATTTACAGTTTACTGATGAGCTGCCTTCTTCCCCTCCCTCCTTCATGTAACAGCGTAACCACTGAAATATTCAGCAGTTACACGATTACATAATTAAACTCATTTTATCATCCTTAGTAGTGGATAGGGTAACGAGAGACCACAGAACAGCCAAAGGGCATACAGTGGGCTTTTACCCAGAAGTGAGAGAAGTTTGACTTGTCAGATGACATCGACTTGTTTTCCCAATGCCATGGAGATATGCAAGACAAAACCTATGATCTTTAGGTTTATGGACAATTAGTAGGGTTGAAAATCAATATGGAGAAAACTAAAACTATAAGAATCAAAATTCAACAAGAAATACTGGTAACACCTTCTAGGACTGATACATAAGAATTTTGATATTCCATGCTATATAACAGGTACAACAGACAAAGACATTAAATTTAAGATTTAAGATCTTGCTATCTAAATTTCAAGTTTTCATTTACTGTCTCAATAATAAATGACCAATAAAAACAAATCAGACTAAGAATTCTGGAGCAGGATAAAACACATTGATGGGACAGGAAATTGTGGAATGAAAATAGAGACAATGTAAATGGAGGTAAGCTCTGAATAATGTAGTATAATTGGTGTTGGTCTGAAACTCTGAGGGCAGGAGATGAGGTACCGAGGTGAATGTGGGAATGCACAACTGAAACGGAATTCAGAGCCTTCACACCTACATTGGAAGAAGTAAAGATTGTAGGAGTCTGGCAAAGCTGGAAGGCATTGGTGGAGGCTCTATGTTCTGCATAGTGTAGAGAGGCATTCCAGGGTTTTTTCAGCTGCTTAGATGGAACACTTTAGAAGGAAAAAACATAGCTGCTTTTCTATTAGAAAACAGTGAAATATTTAACATCATAGAATTTGTGGGCACACCATGGAAAATTGTTAAGATTCTCCCTTTATTTTTTTAATCATGAACACAGTCCACCCAGCACACCCTGGTCTAATAGATGAGATTTGAATCATTCTCTGATATATTACTTTAAGAAATTAATATAGCTAGTGATGTGCTTATAAAACGACAAATTCCATAGGGTCTCTTTTCTTAATCCCCACAAATCAGGAAGGCCCATCTTCCCTTAAAGACTCTATGCAAACCAATGCCTGCATCCTCCTTGCCAGAAGCCCTGAGAAATGGAGGGGATGTCTCCTGGGTTCTGCAGCAGCAGGAAATCACTGCTCCCCAAGTAACCACTCCCCGAGTGCCTTCCGTGCACGCTCCCTGGGCAACCTGAATGGACTTCCTAGCAGCAGCTGGACCGGTTGCATTGATCAGACAATGCGAAAGACCTTCAGACCAGGTGTAATGAGTGATATCTAGATGATCAGAACATGCAGCACCTGAATGTACCTGTTCTAATGAGAATAGGCTGTTCTGAGTGTACCATGTCCTCCTCAGGCTCCATGGTGCTCAAAATCTTGTCCTCCTACACACCTCCTCTTTGTACTGTGAGCTGAATCCTGCAAAGTGCATAATGCCCGTGGCACTTGCTGATACCGCACACAGCCCTGCCAGGAGAACGCACGCAGCCCAAAGGAGGGCAAAGTGGTGGGATGGCTCGTTTGGGTGTGAGGGGAGGGAAGCAACTTTAATTTTCAGAAGAGGTTGAGTTGGCGCCCGGCTGTGAGAAGATGTTGAGAGGCTGTGATAGCTGGAGGCTTCTCCCAGCCACAGTTAGCAAGGCTAGACCCCAGCCAGCATCAGCCACATTTGGGTCTGTCCTGGAGACCTGCTGATGCCCTAGTATAGGGGAGGTTGCTGATTCTCTGCCCCAATGCAGCCTCTCCCCCATGGGCTTTCCCTTGATGGTGCTGCAGGTGCCCACATGCTTTATCTTCTAGGTCAGTGGTCCCCAATGTGGCGCCCGCGGGCGCCATGGATTTTATATGCGCCTGCCGAACAATCTGGGCTGGGCTGGCCCCACCCCAGGGTGTGCGGTGCATGCATGGCCCCACCCCTGGGCGTGCGGCACATGCATGGCAAACATTTTAAAAATAGTTTATATTTTAATAAAATGAATGTTTATAGAAGTAGTATATATAGTGTATACTTTGGGACCATAAAAAGGGAGCATTCGCCTAAAATAGTTGAGAATATGGTAACTTTCTGTGTATGGAATATAACTTTGGTTTTCTGCTGAATGGTCTCTGTAAATTTTGAGTTTTTAATGCTGGATGTGTCTTTGTAGTGTTTGAGCAAGCCCGTGCTTTTGAGTTTGTGTGAGAAGGTAACTTCCTGCCTCTGGTAATTAATTCTCTTTTCTGCGTGGGTGTAGTTTAATACAATCAGAGTTGACTTTTATCTCTAGAACTTTTCCCTTCAAAAGTTTCTAATTTTTTTTTTTTTTTCTGCACTGCATCTGTTAGGTAAATAACTTCTGGAAAAAATCTGCATAGGTTAACTTTCTCTGTACTTAGTATAATGTAGACTGTACACAAACATTGCTCAGGCCACATGTATCAGCCATTGTAATTATGAAAACAAAACCAAACTAGAGGTGAGTCCCTACCATGTCACCAGTAGAAGTGGATGAAGTATTTTTTTGACGGGAGAAGACTTGCCAAAAATACATTTTCCAGTGCATGAAAATTTGTGAATTTGGAAGGTGGTTTTGGCTTAGAAAACTTAAGTTTTTTCAGAAATATTAAAGTGGTTTGTTCCAACATTTTCAAAACACTATTGGACACTGCAGACTAGTGTGTTAACTGAGAGAGATGATTTCCCGTTTCTGTAGGCTGAAAGTGTGCAAACATCTAACAATTTTGACCAATTAAGAATTACATCTCTGTGAGACAGCTGTTTGATATCCCCAATTATGTGGTCACTGATTTTACACTTGTACTTTGAAAGGTGCATTAGGTGTGCTGGCGTGGTGTGTGTACCCGTACATTTTTGTCAGAAGTGCACATCTGCTTCTGCAAACGTGGTCCCTAAATGTGAACACTAAAGAGTTCATTTTTTACTCTTTTGCTTTTGGAATATTTAAAGCTGGCTTGCAGGTGGGTAGTCTTTCACAAAAATTAGTAGCATTGAACTCTGCAGTTTCACTTTTTTATCTGCTCCTTAATATTAGGCTGCAGGTAGTTGTCTGTTCATATAGGGAAAGCAAGCTGACAAGGGCACCTAATTGTTATGTGGTTTACAAATGAGCCTTTGGGAATAATTTGTATACAGAATCTAGAGGAAATGATTGAATATGTCCAGGAATGGAGTTTTTCATAGTGTAATTTCACATGTTGCTAGATTGCTTTCATGCTCTTTAGCTTCCTTGGCCTTCACAAGGAAACATGTAACAAAATAAGGTACAGAAAATGTTGCTTGTCTGAAGCATTGCCTTGATGTAGAAAAAAGACACTACATTTTAACTTTAATTTAGAAGTTGGATTTTCTTTGCAGATACTTTCAGTGCCCCATCAGTGCAGAATTGAACTTGGTATTTAGAATGTAACCATTGCTGATATAGAAAAAATTATAGGTAGACAACTAATACAATTTCTCTTGTCAAATTATTATTCCTTTGACTTTCTCCACTAGGACTCAGCTACTCAGATTTGTTTTGGAAATCTTGCTGACTAGTCTATTGTGCCTTTAAGAATATGGAATCAGTATTCTCTGTGATTAAGGACAAGATTCAGTCACAGAGGTCACCGTTTCCATGACTTTCTGGGACCTCCATGACTTTTGGGGAAGTGCTGGAGCAGCTATGAGCTCTGGGCTACTGGAGAAGGGGCCACAGGTTTGAAGCTGTGGTGGGGGCTGGGGCTGGAGCAGCAGTTGTCAGTTCCAGCTACCAGGGCTGCTGGAGCAGCACTCTGTTAATCTGTTGTCCGCCCTCTTAGGTATTCTTAAATACAAATTAGGACAGGTTGCGGGCTACTGTGAATTTTTTTATTGCTGGCAACCTGTCCCTGACTTAAAAAAAATAATTGTGACAGAATCTTAACCTTACCTATGATTGCATTTCATCAGCATGTCATTCTGTTAATCTAGTTACCTACAGGTAGACAAGTTCTTTTCAGGAGGGTCAGTTGATCAGCTCATGTGATCTTGAATAAAAAAAGAGAAAGGAATTTAGCCTCTACTGTTTAAGTCTGTTTGTTAAAACTGCAGTCAGAAAATAATGATCGCATTAACTCCTCCCTGCTCCCCACCCCAAAAAAAACCCCACAACAAAGAACCTTTTTATACAGTAGAGGGATTAGACTTCAAAACACACTGTATGTTACCAGCTAACTTCTGTTTCAAAATTGGTTTAAGATTATATATTTAAAAAAAAAAATCTTAGTCCTTCGTGGATGGATAGTTTTTTGGTAGGAAATATGTCAAACATTATTTAAATGTCAATTTCCTGTTTGAGATTGATTTAATTAAATATGGTTACTCCAGAAGAATTTTAATAGCTTTTCTGTGCTTACTATGTAAGCTATTTCTGGCAAGTACAAATAAAGAATTTTAACTCTGTTTATTGAAAGGCTAGGCATTAATAGATTAATACTCAGGTGCACAGTTTGTACAGTTTCATAGAGCAGCTGATGGTGTATAGAAAAAGTTGGCAACACATTCTATTTAGAAACAGTTCTGTTTACATATTGTATTTGTTTTACCTTGTCACTTGCTACTCAAGTATATACACAAATGGGCTGTGTCTCCAAACTACTGAGGTCTCCTTAGATGATTCCTCCCCGCCCCCAAAAGACTGAGTTTTATTGGATTACGAATGGGCATCCTTTCAAGGAGGCAACAAAGGTTGAGCTCTGGCAGTTCCTTTCATTTTTACTTGACTTTGTGCAGCTTTTGAACGGATACAAATTCTAAATACTTATTACCTGGTGTGAACAAGTGCTCTTCAGTTTTCCATTTCAGACTCCCAGGATGTTTAAAGTTTAATATTTAGGAGTGTGGGTTTTTCCTTTTAGTTGAAGACAAATCTATTTTAGAAAGGAAAATTTTAATGTAGTGCTAGTCCTTCTATTAAACTCCAAACATGTGGTGCTTTCATGCGGAAAGGAGATGATTGAGATTGAATGGTGCATTCCCATTCCTGATACATGCTAATTTAACACATCAGTACGTTTTGTGTCGATTATAGCAAAAAACTCTCTTGAAAATCCATCCAGAATTTCTATAACTAATTTGTTTGGACTGTGTTCTCTTATTTAACCATCCTGGATACAGCAAGGTTTTAACGGAACCTCTCTTACTAATTTGGATTTGAATTTATTTTTAAGGTTCTTCTGGCACATTGGCTCAAAAATCCCATAACATGTCAGATTGCTTGCTATCTCTTTTCCCCCTACCCAGTTGCTTGAAAGTTATTTGCTTTGTGTGAGAGTTACAAATTCTGTCTTGCATTTTTAATCAAGATTAAGTTGAACTCAGCAGTAACTTCAAACGTTGCACTCTTTCTAAAGTGTCCTCTTCCTTTTACTCACCAGACCAGAAAACTGTTTTTCAAAATGAAAATAAATTACACTGTCTGGATGTCAGAAAGAGGAAAGAAATCTTAAAAAGAACTTAAAAGCTCTTTGATGTTGGGGTGGAAGGAAGGGCCAAACTCCTCGCAAATTTACCTTCCTAGTTGGGCCTTACTGATTCTCAGATACATTACCAGTAGCATTTACATCCACTCAAGCAAGGCTGTGGTTTGTGTGTGACTAAAAGGTCCTTCCGGGCAAGGAGCTGTCAGTGTGTAGGGGGTTGTGGGAGTCAGGACAGGGTCCTGAGGAATTTGGGGGCAGGGAAGGTTGAGGGTGAGCAGGTCCCAGCTGCCAGGGTCCTTTTCTCTCCCCCTACTTTCGGTGCTGTGGCCAAGGGCTGGGACTCAGGAGTGGGAAAGGGTTTGGGGCAGGAAGACAACTTATCAGTGTTTTGGCAGGTAAGACGTCAGAGCCCCAGCCCTGCTAGTCACTCCCTTGGTGGTACAACTGCCCACAGTGAACACTCTACAGGATAACTCTCCCCTGCAGGCATGCTGCTCCCAGTGGCTATTTTCAGTATTGCGTCCCTTCAGACAGCCTCTCCATGTCCATGTTATGGACAACAGTTGTTTTCCTAGTGCTTCCATTTGTCCTGGTGCAATCAAACCCTTACTTGGCTTTAAGTTAGGAGAAGTGGAAGCTGCCTACCAAATTTGGTGGTCCTAGCTCTTACTATTTTAAAGGAGTTCTTAAACAAATGGACATGCAGACAGACACACACGGACAGATTCACACATCTCTAAAATATATATTGATTATGGCATCTCACTGTGAGCAATGTGTACAGACACAGTTTGGATGTGATATTGTTTTTTTTGCTATGGGGTAGGTACGATTGACTGCAGCTTTGGCTACTAAATATCTACACAGAAGTATGTGTAAAACTTCATCATCTCTTAATTCTCCAGGTAAAGTGGCTCTTGTGAACCGCAGAAATGAACAGTAACGTTGTTTTAGTGATGAGTGGGGTTGCATGTCCCAGGAGAGGATGGGTAGTGGCAAAAAATTTGAATCCAGTCCACTTACTGTAGGGACTTTAAGTTATAACCCTTAATCAGCTCTTCCTCCTGGATCCTGGCCTGGCTTCTATTCTGTACCCACACCTTGGCTTCCATATGCTCTTCATTTGCTGGGGCTGGACATTGTTTAAGCTCTGGCTCTAGCTGCGGACTCCATGTTTGACTCTACTGTTGGCAGTAGGACCCCATAATCCAACTCTTTAAGCCCTGAAACTAGCGCCAGCTCTACAAGCCATCCCATTAACAGTTGCATACTGTGTTCCACCAGGAGCTTCAGGGGGGTAGCCAAGTTAGTCTGTTACAGAAAAAAACAGCAAGCAAATGGTCTGGTAGCATTTTATAGACTAACAAAACATGTAGATGGTATCATGAGCTTTCGTGGGCACAGCCCACTTCCCTAGTCATAACTCCGGTCATCTGAAGAAGTGGGCTGTGCCCACGAAAGCTCATGATACCATCTACATGTTTTGTTAGTCTATAAAGTGCTACCAGACCATTTGCTTGCTGTGTTCCACCAGAGCTGTGGACATCTTGTTTGCAGTTTAATTCTTGGGTTACTGTGTAACAGTATAAGGAAACAATGCATTTTTTTTTTGCAAAGGAATTTCTGAATATATGCACATTTCAGTTTTGACAAGCACGCAGTATATACACAGGCTTTGCAAAGGGCTCCGGAGAGGAATATCTTTGTTTTATTTATTATGTATACTTGATATGCTAGTGAAGTAAAGGCCTACATTTATTTTCTTCTCAGTTTCCAGAGTTTTGTGCATTCCTTAGGTTCAAATCAGAGTCCTCCAAATCAGATCACCTTCTAAGGAGGGTGGTCTGGTTTTCAACCCAGCTTGGAAAAAAAGGGGCCCTGGCAGCTCCATGAACATCACCGACTGGCCCATGAAAAGTTCAGTCAGTGGTGCTGTGGAGCTGAGGCAAGCTATTCCCTATCTGACATGGGCCACCTTGCTGTGTCCTGAAAGTGTCCAGAAGCTCTAGCCCCTGGGAGGGGAATGGGGCTCTGTGCACTGCCACTGCTGCCTTGAGCATCAGCTCCACATTCCAATTGGCCAGTTCCCAGCCAATGGGAGCAGGAAGGGGGTGATGCTTATGGGCGAGAGGAGGGCCATGGAACCTTGTGTCCCTCTCCCTCGTCTAGGAGTTGGACCTGCTGGCTGCTTCTGGGTTGCAGTGTGGTGCCCCATGACAGAGAGGAAGCCTAGCTTAGCATTGCTAACTGGGAGCTGCCCCAGGTAAGCCTGAGTCCCCTCCTGCCCCCAACTCTCTGCCTTGAGTCCCTCCAAACCCAGAGAATCTTCCTGCACCCCAGAGCTCTCACCCCCATCCCAGAGCCTTCCCCCCACACCTGCATTCATGTTCTTATGAATCCCCAGCCCGGAGCCTCCTCCCACACCTGAACCCCTCATCCCCAGCTTCCTCTGATTCATCCAGGTTGCCATGTGAAATACCTGTCTTCTCCAAATCACACAGAGTGGTAAGGAACAGATGCTGACTAAATGTGGCCAGAAATTTGGGCCTTATGGTGTCATGCTTTGTGCTGAATGATGGTGTGGAAAGGTATCCTACCGTGCAGTACAAAATAAGGCAGGCCTCCCCAGAAACCTCGTGAGAAGGATGAAAGAGTTCCTGTAGGAGAGCTTTATGGAGATGTGCAAGGAGGATTCCCGCTGCATCTCCAGACATGTTAACGTGGTGTTCTGAGAGCGCCTGCTGCGTAGGCAAAGTGGCTGCCACGGATCACACTCAACAGCCTTAACCCTCTTCTAGCATGATTTTAAAATGTTAACTCACCAGAAATGCCTTCTCCACCATCAGGGTGGGGCAGCGATATGTCCTGGAAGAAGGGGATTGCCTCCAGAGTTATAAAAAGGTCCTGGCTGTTGGTGAGATCAGATGCTCCACTTGCCTGCTGACCATTTTCCTCCTGTTCATCGTCCACAATGTCCTCCCTGCTGTTGCCCAAGGCTGTTGCCTGAAGAGTCTTTTCTTGGGAGGAATCCACTGACTGGGTTGGGATGCTAATTGGGTCCCACCCAGCATCTCATGCAGCTGCTCATAGAAATGGCACGCTTGCACGGTGACCCAGACAGTTCATTTGCCTCCTTTGTCTTCTGGTATGCCTGCCTGAGCTCCTTTATTTTCGCGCAGCACTGCTGGGCATCCCTGGCATATCCTTTTTCCACCCTGCCTTGCATGCACTCACGCTGTCCCCAGGCCAATCAGGGCTTGGGGATGGAGGGAAGCGTCAAACTCTCTCCCTCTCTGCCAGAGGCAAGCGGCAGCAAGAGAGAACCATCAGCTGTTAGGTTGGGGGAGGAGACTTCACAAGCGCTCCCCCATCTCCAGATCTTGATTGGCCTGGGGGCCAGGGAGTAGCAGGGCAGCCGTGGGCCGGATCCACCAGCTTGGAAGGCCGGATCCATCCTGTGGAGGCCCCTTTGCCCACCGCACTCTATGCCACCCTTTGGCATAGAGTGTATGCCACTCAGCTTATGTTACGAAGCTGGGAGGGTTTGTAAATATAGATGGAAAATATGCAGATCTAACTGGGAGATCTTGCATTATCTAAAAATAAAAAAGGAGTCGTAAAAAAATGGAAAGTAGGACAAATTATAAAGGATTAATATAGGCAAACAATACAGAAATGCAGGGGCAAGATTATAAAGGCGAGATTAGAGCACAAAACGAGCTCAAACCTAGCTACAGGCATAAAGGGAAACAAGAAGACATTCTATAAATATATTGGAAGCAAGAGGAAGACCAAGGACAGGGTAGGCCCACTGCTCAGTGAGGAGGGAGAAACAGGAACAGGAAACTTGGAAATGAAAGAGATGCTTAATGACTTCTTTGTTTCGGCCTTCACCAAGAAGTCTGATGAAGGAATGCCTGACATAGTGAATGCTAGTGGGAAGGGGGTAGGTTTAGAAGATAAAATAAAAAAAGAACAAGTTAAAAATCACTTAGAAAAGTTAGATGCGTGCAAGTCACCAGGGCCTGATGAAATGCATCCTAGAATACTCAAGGAACTGATAGAGGAGGTATCTGAGCCTTTAGCTATCATCTTTGGAAAATCATGGAAGACAGGAGAGATTCCGGAAGACTAGAAAAGGGCAAATATAGTGCCCATCTATAAAAAGGGAAATAAGAACAACCCAGGAAACTACAGACCAGTCAGTTTAACTTCTGTGCCAGGAAAGATAATGGAGCAAGTAATTAAGGAAATCATCTGCAAATACTTGGAAGATAATAAGGTGATAGGGAGCAGCCGGCATGGATTTGTAAACAACAAATCATGTCAAACCAATCTGATAGCTTTCTTTGATAGGATAATGAGTCTTGTGGATAAGGGAGAAGCAGTGGATGTGGTATACCTAGATTTTAGTAAGGCATTTGATAACGGTCTCGCATTATATTCTTATCAATAAACAAGGCAAATACAACTTAGGTGGGGCTACTATAAAGTGGGTGCATAACTGGCTGGATGACTGTTCTCAGAGAGTAGTTATTAACGGTTCGCAATTCTGCTGGAAAGGTATAACAAATGGGGTTCTGCAGGGGTCTGTTTTGGGACTGGTTCCGTTGAATATCTTCATCAACGATTTAGATATCGGCATAGAGAGAACGCTTATTAAGTTTGCAGATGATACCAAGCTGGGAGGGGTTGCAACTGCTTTGGAGGAGAGGGTCATAATTCAAAATGATCTGACAAATTGGAGAAATGGTCTCAAGTAAACAGGATGAAGTTTAATAAGGACAAATGCAAAGTGCTCCACTTAGGAAGGAACAATCAATTTCAACATACAGAATGGGAAGCGACTGTCTAGGAAAGGGACTGTCTAGTACGGCAGAAAGGGATCATGGGGTTATGGTGGACTACAAGCTAAATGAGTCAACAGTGTGATGCTGTTGCAAAAAAAAGCAAACATGATTCTAGGATGCATAACAGGTGTGTTCTGAGCAAGACATGAGAAGTCATTCTTCTGCTCTACTCTGTGCTGGTTAGGCCTCAGTTGGAGTATTGTGTTCAGTTCTGGGCACTGCATTTCAAGATAGATGTGGAGAAATTGGAGAGGGTCCAGAGAAGAGCAACAAGAATGATTAAAGGTCTACAAAACATGATCTATGAAGGAAGACTGAAAGAATTGGGCTTGTTTAGTTTGGAAAGGAGACGATTGAGAGGGGACATGATAGAGATTTTCAGGTATCTAAAAGGGTGTCACAAGGAGGAGGGAGAAAAATTGTTCTTCCTGCCTCTTAGGATAGAACAAGAAGCAATGGGCTTAAACTGCAGCAAGGGAGGTTTAAGTTGGACATCTGGAAAAGGTTCCTAACTGTGAGGGTGGTTAAACACTGGAATAAATTGCCCAGGGAGATTGTGGAATCTCCATCTCTGGAGATATTTAAGATTAGGTTAGATAAATGTCTATCATGGTCTAGACAGTACTGGGTCCTGCCATGAGGGCAGGGGACTGGACTCGATGACCCCTCGAGGTCCCTTCCAGTGCTAGTATTCTATGAGTGCAAGGGACTGGATTAAATGACCTCTTTGAGTCCTTTCCAGTTTTTTAATTCTGAGAGTCTGTTTGATACTATGAGTGGGATGTGAAAAGAGAGGGGGGGAAAGGAACAGTTATTAAATGGTAGATATCCCATGGATACTGGTTGAGGATTTTCTAGAGATAAGAAATGCTGGCATAGTAGGCAGGTAAACTAATCTACCACAGAGGTATTTGTCAAACGTTACAGTGCATGTTTGTGATTTGGTGTAATGGCAGAACTTACATGGCTCTCCTTCAGATGGTGTATGTTATAAGCAAAAATTTAAGAAACGGATGGACTTTTGTAAGTTTCTCTTTACGTTCTTGACCTATTTGTGTTAATTGAAAATGAAAGTTTGACATGCCAGGGTACAACTTGTAAATGTGTTTGTGACAGAAGTGAGTTTGGAAATAGGAAGGAAACCTTTTCTCCTTTATATTTTAATAGAAAGAAGAAACTATAGACTTTGATCAGGGGATGGTTATAATCATCTATTTTTTTCTGCTTAGTGCTTGCCTCATTGACTGTAGAGGGTGGAGGATCTGCAATGATTGAGGCAACTGTTGAATATTTGGATCTCTCCCAGCACTAAATCATTACACATCCCTTCTAATCCATCCTATTTTGAGGGCTTAAATAAGTTTGGTAAGTTTGCTTTTAAAATGGAGGCTTATATTTCACATGTGCAAGTAGGATCTTTGTTCTGCTTCTGGGTATCCTTGCCTTTTTCATTGCAGGCTGAATGAAGCCCAGGGTCCTGCAGGAACTTTTGAACTTGGCCTTATTTTAATTTAGTATTTATTTCTTGTTTTAAAAAATAGTCCAATTACCATCTTTTGGAACAGTTTTACACACTAACTGCCCTAGCTGTCACATGGAATATGGCAGAATTTCCTGTTTGTACAGTTGTATGCAATTAATGAATAAAAAACTCTTAATTCATCCTACACGGGGATTTGGTTTTTAAACAGGCTCCTCCTCTCATGGACTGGCTCCCACCTGTCACCCCACGCTGATAGAGAGGCAGCAGTTCCGCGTGGCAGGGCACTCTTTGGGAGTGGAGCCAGGAGTGAACTGGCTGCTGGTCCCACCCATGGAGACTTTGGAATAGTCGTGTAACTGCTAAAATTTCATGCGGTTACACAACTATTCAATTACACGCTATATAACAGCACTGAGTCAGTGTTGGGCAAAATACTCGGTAACTTTCTTAAAAATGAGCGCGTACAAATATAATGAGCTGTGGTATAAGGGTGTCTTGGAACTGTCGCTATTAACAGCTGGTAGCAACAATTGATAGAATGACATGCTGTGTGAGTTCTGGAGTATGTGCAGTTAGCTCTGAAAATTTGCAGGATTTAAAATTGTTTAAAAAGTAGCTGTACTCTGTTAGGAATCACAATTAGCGTACTGTATTAGTATGGGCTTAACACATCTCAGTGTGACTGACCATAATGTCCTCTTGGGCAATTTTGAATGGCTGGAGGGAGAGTTTAATACATGGAACTATGAAATAGAAGTTATAAGGAGGTTTGTGTGCTTGTTAAAAGACAAAGGAGTATATGACATCACTTTGTAATGTGGACATTGAGACGTCAGCCCGCATTTTAAAATCCATGGCACCATATGTTATAGTAGTAGTAAAAAAAGGAAAAAAGACCATTGCTATTTTTTTCAGTCTTCTCAAGTTGCTTACATATTTTGTTAAAGCACATGCAACTCCTAAAAAACCCCTGTATTTTCACTTGATGCTTTTACATGGACTCTAATTATGATTGTACAGAAATGGTAAGCTCTTACACAGAATTCAATTCCTGTATTTTTTTTCAAATGAAAATGAGACCTAGTTGAGAGTGGCAAGCTAAATCACTCAAGTGTCATCTTACATATACTTGTTTACCTACATTTACTTATTTAATAAAGGACAAGTGAGATTTTGGTTTTAAAAATCATACAGTTAAATCCTTCTGAAATGATCAGAAATGACAACAGCTTGTATTTGTTGTCATTTGTATGAAAAAAGTAGTATAGAAGAAACACTTCTATCTTTGTGCCCATTTTTCTAGTTCTGAATGTTTTATAGAACATACTGGAACTGGAGCTTTGCAGTTCTAGATAACTGAGGTTCCTTTTACAGGATGCATACAAGCAGACTTTAATAGCTGTTTTCTTTAAAGACCTGGTAAATGTTTTATCTGACGTGAGTATTACTTAAATATTGTTTAATGCCAGTAAGGACATTATAATAATGGGTGCCTAAAAAGGGTGGAAGAAAGAAACATTGAAATGTACACTGAAATAAAAAAAAGCAGTTTTTAAAAGAGCAGAGTACAGTAGACTTCCGATAATCCGGAACCTATGGGATTTAGGTGGTGCCGGATTATCAGATATGCCGGACTATCAGGAGGTACTATAAGCAGGTTATATATATACTGTATACATTATATACTGTATATAAAGTGTTCTTAACCCTTTTTATTGTACATACTGTATACTGTAATGTTTTAGTTTTTTTAAGCCTTTTTTACCCTTTTTGCTCAGTTCAGCTGCTGCCGCTGTGACCTTGTGACTCATTTTTTGCCTAAGCTCACTCACTAGGCTCTTGCCATTTTGATGCCGGACTGTCAGGAGTGCCGGACTATTGGATGCCGGACTATTGGAGTTTTACTGTATTACATTTTATTTAGTACTCTGATAGCTGCTTTTTTTTTTTTTTTTTTTTGCCAATTTGTTTGTTCAGAACCTATGGTCCCTACCTTGGAAATACATACACTTTAAGATATTGAGTAACGTTCGGAAGACAAAACAAGGTGCAGGGTAGAGGGATGGCAGATAGGTTGCAAATAAATGTTTGGTGTGTCTAAAAATGTCTGCTGTTCGTCTCTTGAAGAGTGTAGCTCCCCCTCCACACACACACACACACACACACACACACACACACACACACACACACACACACACGGGAATGTATAGGTTTGAGAGTAGTGTGAGAAAAGAAGCAGAGATGGTGAGAATTGGGAGAGTATGAGGGTGGACTGAAGGCGAAGGGATGGGATAATGTATGATGAAAGGAGGAAAACACACAAAGTGATAGGATGATGCAGGCACATGCTGACATATTTAGTTGAGAGATGTGGCTTGGCAGAATGAGCTGGAAAGGAACAGATGTGTGTGGACATAGCTGTAAGTGCCCTATGGTTCTAGTATAGACTGAGGCAATAATTCCTGGAGTTCTGAGACACAATTTTTTCAGTGTTTTGTGTATTTGTGTATTAAGAACCAAGCAGCACGGATTGCATTATGGTGTATTGTAAAACTTACGTTTTATGGGCCAACTCATTGCTCATGAATTGGACTGTGGCTAAATTCAGCATGGCAGGTGCCATGCATTGCACCTCAGTCCTGACGTGCAACCCTAGTGTTTTCCTGTCTGAGCTTGATGGCATTTGCTCCACACTACGCTACTTTTTTATAGTGATATTTCTCTTTTAGACAAATAGGAGGATGTTCCTAAAAAATTGTTTAACTCCCTGTTGATCTCTCAAGATTTTGTATCTGGAAGTGAAAGTGCATTAAACTTATGTGCATGCTATCCCCCAAATTTGTCTGAACCAAATACATATAAAATATTTTTAAAAATTTCCCTTTTTGCAGTCATTTCCAGTTTTAGGACTCATCATATTTTTAGAATGTGTCTTGTTTTAAGTGATCAGTTAATTTTTATATCAATATCCAGTTGCTCTGGGCACCAAAGGGGTGACTCTACTGTCTGACTTGTATACTGAAGTTATTGACATTTTTCTGAAATGTAAACTTGTCATCCTTACTAAGAAAATTGGAGTCCTCTTCTTCAGTGTAAAGTGAATATTAAAAATAAAGGCACATTAGACATTTTAGAGAAGGGAACTGGCAGCAGGGTGCATAAAAATCTGACTCTTTTATTTGAAATTTTAAAAATGTAAATGACATACACTTGAACTATTTTAAAATTTAAATGTGAAAGCCTAAAGTTAATATAATCTGTTTAAGTCTTTTAAATCACAAAAAAATTAAGCAATATATGTTTGTTGCCAAATGCTAAAGAAAATCCATCTACTCAACTGGTGGGTGGAAGTCACTTCTTATGCACCCGAAACCAGAATTTGTTAAAGTGCCAAATGAACACCTCACTTTGCAGAAGTCCTGAAAGCTTAAAGAAATATTTGGAGTGGTTGCAATCCAGTGAGACAAGGTAAACTGGGACCCCACTAGCAAGCCTGTCAGCCAAGTTTATCAGTAGAAAAATACATATGACATATTTTAGTAAATGTAAAAATATCAGTTGGGTGATCCAGAGTTGGACTTGAGGGTTAAATTGCAGGATGGCTAATGCCTCCTTTGGAAGAAGAATGATAGTGGTGTCTTTTTAGCTATTGCTGCGGTATAATACTAAATCTTTGAATATTTATTCTCCAATTACCTATACAAATTACACTATTTTTTGTTAAGCATCAGTATTAAAACATACTAATGTTGAATTGCACTACAAGAAATTTTCAAAAGATTTTTGTTAATTTTAATGTATTTAAGGCAGCTGAATAGGTGAATTATATTTATGAAGGCATAGACACAGCAGTTTTTACTGTAAATATTAAAGGAAATTTGCTGGTCTATAAATGTGATTTAATACTTTTGCAAATATTTAAAAAGCAAATATTTAAATTGTCTTTGCTGTGATGGGTAGATCAGATCTTTAACTGTGTGTAGAGTATCATTCTTAGTTTGGGTTTTCATCAAATAGCTGTTTCGATTTGTCCTCTTCAAAAAAAACCCCACAGAAGTAAAAATACCCTCTGACAAATACTTCTGACCAATATTTAGTTACCAGAACTCCGTGAGTCTGTGATATTACAATTGGTGTTTGTAGGGGATTAAATTAGGCTCCTTGGTATTGGGACAGTTAATAATACAGACTTTAGATGCACTGGTTTAGAAGACTGACTAATTCAGTAATGCCAGGGACGTCATGCCTGATTCATTGATATAGGATACTAGCAGATTTACCCAGCATTGCTTGGGTCCTTAACTCAATTAAGATTTTTTTTGGAGGGGGGGGGAAAATAAGAGGAAAATGTATGTGCTTTATTTAAATGATTTCATTTTTCAAAAATAGCATTATTTTTATTGTTAATTTTTATTACAGATTTGTTTAAAAAAGATTAATAAAATTTGTCCATTTAATTTTTTAGTATTTTTTTTAAAATGGCAATTGCATCAAGTATATTTTTATTTCATCCCTATAAACTCTTACCATTCACTGTGTTTTAACAAAAAAGGGCTATCATCAATTTGGTTTCCAGTAACATCTTACATTTTTCAAATCTTAAGTATTGATTTAGCTGTGTCCAACTCCAAATCTCTCAATTTTATCACTTTTGTAAAGTTTATTGATAAGCAGTCCTAGTCCAGAATCATCCTATTTTTTCTGTCTCATCTTGTTTCAGTCTCTTTCAACATTCACTCAGTTATGTCAGTTTTGAGGACTGTATTTTATTTGGTGATTCTGTCTCCTTTGGTTTTACAAGAAGCAATCCCATTCCAGGCATATCCTGTTTTTCTGGTATAACTAAACCATTACGTTGCTTTAAGTTATTAGAGGATGCTATGTATCGAATTTGATAGTCCTAGCTCTTACCATTTCGGAAGAGTTCTTGATCAAACAGACAAACTCTAAAATATATAGTAGTAGATTGAGTTGTGCGTGAAAAAAAATCTGAAAAATAGATGGGTAATTAAAAATATAACCTTCAGAATGTGTATTGTTACAGTTTTTGTGAAAATGTTGCTATTAATGTGATTTAAATTGTTTAAGATGTCTTCAGTTAACTCTGATACCGAAACAATATAATTTTTGCCATTTTTTCATAGTGGCCCTTTTCACGTATGCCTCTAAAAGTTTAAGATAATTTTAGTTTTTGTGAAAAGTTTCATAATTGGACTGGATAAGTTCCACTAAAATTTAAAATTGAGTTTAAAGCTGGATCACAAATTTGAGAATGAAGTGAGTTTGTATACGCCAAACTTTGTTTTTAAGAATTAAATCAATGTATTGATGTTTTTGTTCATATTAAGTAGTTGTGCATTAACTTTACAATTTTTACGTGCTGAAAACTTAAAAAAATTATCTGCCTTATTTCTATAGCATGTCTACCTTATTCTCTCTTCCAAAAAGATGCTTAATGGCCCACATGTTGTCTAGCTCCTGGATTTTACAAAGGGGGTGAGGATTAGGGGTGTAAATAGCTATCAATAATTTGATTAAATTATTAAAATTACATTGTTTAACTGATTAACCATTGGTTGGCGCGGGGCAGGCAGAGGCTCACCAGGGCTGTGGGTAGCCTGCTGTCCTACCAGATCTGGGCCTGGAGCTGCTGGAGTTTGGGGTGGCTGCAGCACAGCTGGGGCCCTATCTGCTCCTGCCCAGGGGCCTGATCCTGGTCAGGTTCCTGCTGACTGGCCTGATGCGGCTGGCAGTCTGGTTAACCAGTTACACAGTAAGCATTCCAGTAAGCCTAATGCTCACCAAGTAACCAGTTAACCTTTTACATTCCTAAGATTGAGTACATGTGATGGGATTTTGATGAGGGCTTCTGTTCAATAAGGCTAGAGGTCAGCTCTCCAGGTCATACGTAATGTTTTGCATTTCAGCAGTGCCAAACCATACACACTTCTAAGCAGGAAACTGATATCTTCTATCTAAAAAACAATTGTAAATATGAGGAGGCTTGCTTGGAAAATCCCTTAGACGTATTTTCAGACATCCGGAGGTCACTTATAAATCACTTGTGCTTTCCTGTCCAAATGAAGCTTAATTGTGTTAAGCAAGTGGTTTACAATACCACACCTTTTTTTTTCCTTGATGTCTTTTGTATTTCTGTGTACTATGGAACAGTTTTAGGCTTGCATGTCCCAGATGATCTTTCATTCCACAGGGTGGGAAGGGAACAAGTAATTATTGAATAGTACAGGAATAACAATCAGCTAAGTATTTTTTAAAGAGTACAAAGTAAATATTTCCTTGGATATGCTTCACCCATGTCTCTCTGTAACCCATATTCATCAGTAATCAGTTTTATGAAATGGTAGTGGTAGGAGGATGGCACAGGGTCAGAGATCTTTGGAGTGAATACAAGGCTGTAATTCACTTGAACAGCTTAGCTGATGACATGTGGCTAACAAAACACCGGAGCTCTCAGTGTGAATTCAAAACCTTGAATCGTCCTGTTGCAGAGCAGTCATTTACAGCGTACAAAAGAAGTACAAAATTATTTTGCTCACTTAGCAAAATGAAAGGATTTCAGAAATTATTTTAGTATTGTCAGTGAAAATCTTCTGCATTAAGATCACATGGTTAGATAACCTTTTGGTTTTTTCTTAAGGTTTTGCAGTGCTTTCTTTGTAAGAAAAAGGGTGCTGGTACTCTGGGGCATACTTGTTGAGCAAAAAAAAAAAAAAGAAAACTTGTTGAACAAAAATAAAAACAACCCTGCGCTGGGAGCCAAAATGCAGCCGCGGCCCATTTAACAGCCACAGCGCCACGCTGGGAGCCGGGAAAAAAAATGCCGCACATCCCAAGCAGGCTTTCATCAGGAGCCGAGCCTCCCCAGGAAAACAGGTGCCGGTACATGTGAGGGAAATCCTGTTCCTTTTCTGTGGGCTGGGAAAATAGGTGATGGTACACTGTTCTGGGCAGTACTGTCACAAAAAAAGCACTGATGTTTTGGTTTATTAGTTTTAATAGTATTGTAGAATTCTTACCTTTTGAGTGTATATGTGAACACTTAGCCCATACCTCTTTTACTCAGTTTTTCAGAGTATGTATTTTGAGGTGAACATTGTCTGCTTGCTCTTAACCCCAAATGAGTTTTTTTTTTCCTTTCAAAAATTTGAGAAGTCCACTCATCTGTTTGAATTATGTGAGCATGAAAGAGATAGTGTTGAGCACAAAGCCAGGTAACTCTCAGCACTACAGAAAGACTAAAAAATCTGGCATTTTGCTGTTTTTCCAGGAGAAATAGGTCTGAGGTATGATATATTTTTAAAAAATTATCTCACTTGTCAGCCCATACCTGTGCCTCTTGCCTTGAACTAGGATAACCAGCTGCAATCAAAGATGTGAGCTAACTGCATTTAATGTGTCCATTGTAATATTTGTATATGTATTTAAAGTCTTTAGTAAAGAGAGAACTTTTTACTACTTCCCTTCAATTTTCCTCAAAGGTTATTACATGTAGAAGTTAAGGTGCACATATTATCGACTCACTCAATTTCTCATTGTCTATTGACTGGTTAAAAATCTCATCTGTGCAATATGAGTGATCTAGTTTCTGTGATAACTTTAGGATTTGAAGATTCTGTGCTCATAGCAAACTGTGTAAACCTGTTTTATGCTTAACATCTTTTTTAAAAGGATTATATGTATGTAAAAACTGGAATGGTATCTTTAATATATAATTCCACATTTACTTAATTCAAATTGCATATTTTGGTTTCTAGGGAAAAACAGCACTTAAAAATATTTACCTATGTGACTTACAAGTATTTATAAATTTGTTTACCTTCTGGAGCTATTGTAATCTATTACACGTCTGTTGTGGTTAATAAAATGTGCATCTTAAGAAAAATTTTTAGTGCTAATTTTCTCCTAATTTAAATGGACTCGTAATTGCCAAAGGAATCAGACCACTTGAAGATGAATTCACAAATTTCATCTTCCTATAATCACCATATCAGTCATTTGTGATAGATGGAAGCTGTGAGGGAGTCAGAGGAGGGCCTGGGAGTGCAGGGGCCCCAATGAGGCCTTTTTCCGCAACTAGCCCCGCCCCATTTTACCTGCAGCCTCCTGCCCAGAGTGTCAGCTCACAGCACCCCGGCCAGTGGAGAAAGCCTCTCTAATTCCGCTCCCACTCATGATTGTACCATTTGAGCAGATTGGGGACATAGTCGGCCCGCTGGAGAAGAGTGCTGCTTGATACCAATTCATCTTCGTTGTAGTTGACTATGCAACCCGGTATCCCGAAGTCATGCCGTTACGTTCCATGAGTGCCAAGAGAGCGGCAACTGAACTGATGAACATTTTTGCTCATGTTGGAGTCCCTCAGGAAATCCTAACCGATCAGGGGACAAACTTTGTCCCAAACTGTGCAGCAATTCTGCCATTTATTAAAAATCAAAACACTCTGAACGTCCATCTATCACCCCCAAATGGATGGACTAGTAGAGCATTTCAGCAGGACCCTGAAGGCCATGCTCCACAAATTTGTTCTAACAAATGTGCGCCACTAGGACCAGCTTCTCCTGCCCCTCATTTTCACAGTCCGGGAGGTCCCCCAGGCCTCCACAGGGTTTTCGCTTTTTGAACTTTCATATGGGAGGCAGCCGCGTGGGATTTTGGACTTAGCTCAGGAGATGTGGGAGGAGCAACCTGCTAAAATTTCAAGCGATTACATGTTTACACACCAAAAATCAGTTAACATCCCTAATGCATTATGTGGTAGGTTGCAGAACAAAAGCGTTTTCAGACTCCAGGGTTTTCTAACATGCTTTGGATTCCTAATCTATCAGAAAGATTAATCTGCACAGTTTATGTAAGGTGTAGTTCAGTGTTTTAACCAGGAAAGACTTATTTCCTAAACAAAATGTGAAATAAAACCAGTTTACTACTTGGCTTTGCTAATGGTGGTATACTTTAGATTTTCACCACATATATACTCACATGCAATTTCAGCAACTATTTATACACTTAACTTCAATTATTGTTTAAGTCCTCAGAAAGATCTACGTGGTATGGGGAAAGAAGAGGACTTAAAAAAATCCAGTTGTTTCCAAAAAGTGCTTCCTATTTTGATTTGACATGAAGTAACAAGGAAGAGATGTATAGCCTCACCCTTTTTATGTCCTGAGATCTACACAATGTATAGTATCAATTGATATATGTTCTGTGGAAATTAATATTGACATTAAACATTCTGATATTTTCATTCTGAGAAATCAGTTTTGTATGTACAAGGTTCATAGAAATGGCATTTTTAGTTTTCTCTAAAGCTGTAATGATTGTCTTCTCTAACTTTACCACTTGGGTTCAGATGTAAATTGGGCCCTTTCTTGGAACTATATTGAATGAGTGAGAGGATATTGAATGTTCAGCAAAGAGGTCATTAGATATTTAGAATTGTGTATTAAAAAACAAGTGTTTAAAGTATCTTGAAAAATCCTCTTTCAATTGCTCATCTTTCAGTCTCTCTTGATGTCATAATTCCACTCGTTTGTTAATGAAATTCCTGAATGGAGACTAATTTTAAATTTAAAATAGTGGACATGCTAAGTTTTTTAGTCTTTAATACACAATACACGGAAAATAGGGCACAAAACAGTGGTTGACCATTCCTGGTCATACTGTAAGGAATCTTATTGTACCTTGATTAGGAAGATGCAAGTTATTTCTGTAATTATTTGTGATCTTTTTTTTTTTTCTTGAATGGCATGTCTGCCAGGTTCCTTTTGTTTTTAAATAAAGACACGCTGTATTACAGACTTTTTAAATTTGTCATTAAAATAAGTGTCATTAAGTGATACAGTTGTCACGTTAAAATTATTTTCTTCAGCCTGCTTGCCATAAGGGGGTGTCTAATAATTAGATGTAGGAATGGTTGCTTTTGGCAGTATTTTATTGGAGCAGTGGGTGAAGTTCCTATTATAGTTCTTTTTTCTTCAAATACTTGGTAAAGGTTTTAATGTCACTCACTTTTTTATCATGTGAGGATTTGAGGTGAAGGGCATGACAACATATTTTTGTTGAATTGCCCCTTTGAATAACTGTTTCAAGTGCCACATGGTGGGTCTTTAAAAGCAAAAAAGCTTAGCTTTCTTCAGTAATATGTAATAACCAGTTTTGTGCCAGAAAATCTGAGCTTTCCAGGTTGTATTCTTTTGTCTTCAGAATCACTTGCTGCTGTAGCATTTTTCTGCTCAGTTTTTGCATAGTCTTTTAAAAGTGCATTTTAATTGCTAGAAGGAGCTATTGTAGTGTTTAGACAGTGATGTATTATAGTATTTGAGGTACAATCTACAGAACCGAAGCAGGAGGGAAGAAATGTCATTGTCAGTTTAAATAAATAAATTAATTAATTAAATAAATTGCAGACAGGTTTTGGCCTGAAGGGCTCTAAGGGTTCTGGTCTTGTCTGTAGTTTTTCTGGTTTCTAATCTGCATTGATACTGTAGCTTCAGAAGTTCAATATGTTGCTTTTTGGAAGGAAAAGAGTACAACAAGTGTGGAGAGAGAGAGAGGGAGATTCCAATGGAAACAGATATTTACCTGCCTGATTTAACTTTAGTTTTAACAAAAAGAATAACTTTTGAAAAAATAAGATCTGCCTAAATTTTAAAGATTAAAATTAGTTAAGCGTGCGTAAGTCTGCCTGCTGATTCTTGAAACAAATCCAAATACTAGATTAACACCCTTAATTTATTGCTAGGCCTGCTGCTATGAGAATGGCCCGTTAGGGTCCTAAGTGCTTGAAGAATTCCCTGTGATAGGAAGTAGGCTGAAGGGTACATATCCTACTGGCTCAGATATAGAAGGCATAGTTACTTAGTGACTTGTGGCAGGTGGAGGGATCATTTCAAAAGGCTTCTGCCAAGTATGTTGACTCATTGAGCCATAAATTGCAATAGTTTAAAAATGTAATCTTCCATTGATAAATTTTCCTCTGGGGAGGGCTATAGGTTCCCTTTTAAAATTTCTCCACCAAGAAGTGCCACAGCTATATGGTAGCTCCTAAGCTCTAAGCAAACTTTGAACAGATTTACATGTGTGCTTTCCACGTTGCTTTTTTTCACTGGCCATTCCAGAAGGTTAATGGCAAATATTAATGGAAAATTCAACTTCAAACTGACTATAGTTTAAGAACCAGTGTTTTAGGTAGTAAACTTTTTCCATTTGCAGTCCTCCTAAAAATGTTAAGTGATGATGTAGACCCCTTTCAAAATCCTATGTCTGTGGGCTCTGAGTTCCAGAGGTTGAAAATCACTGACCTAAAATATTTGACACCATTGCTTTAATTCTTGACGTTAGTACAATTTTTGAGATTGATAGTAATGATGTTATAGAAACATGACTGTGTATCGGAGTAGGTCAGAGAAATTGGTCCATACATATAGCCAGCATTATCATTAGAGTGCAATGGAGGATTTTAGAACCTGGACAATTCCACCTTTGACACTCTGGATCCAGATATGAAAGGTTTAAAACCAAGGTAGTTTTCCGATATGTTATTGCATTTCACAATGTTTTTAGATGAATGAGGAAGGAAATCTTTAAAAAAAAAAAAAAAATGCAGAAGTTTGATAAGCTACTAGCCGTAAGTCATTTGATATTAATTTGCGGTTAAATTTCTGCCTTTCAGGCAAACACCAAAGTAGAGCTTATCCATGTACTTGTTAAAAAATTTTCAAAGCTGTACCTGATGACTCAGTTTTTTCCAAATGAATGGCTTTACAAGTTCTGAACCAAATCTGGAAATCCTTCTCATTCTTTTATCTTTGTCCAGAATAGTGTTTAGGTTAGCGATCTAATGCAAACTGAAGTGGGCTGTCAGGGAATGGTACTTCTAGCTTCAGTATGTGAAAATGAGCCTTGAGATCAGACTCATTTTGTTCAGAATATAGCATGTCTTTTCATTTCAACCAAAACATGGTTTGACTTAATGTTCCTCACTCTCAAAAACAAACAGAAACTTCATCTGCTCTTTAATCAGAGGGGAGGTATCCAGTGTTCCCTTGATCAGAGCTCAGGACATGTGAAGCGCAGGTCGTCTTGTTTTTTCCCCTCTTTAATAAAAGCTGCCATGTCTTTTCAAGTACATTTTTAGGCAAATCTCTGAAGAGACATTTGCACTCCATTACATTCTCAGAGATATTAAGAAGCTAATTAAACGTAAGTAAAGAAAACTTTGTGATCAGATTAAAGCTTTCTGGAATAAAAAAGATAAACTTTAGGCATTTTTTTTTTATATTTTCAACAAAAAGTTAAAATGCTTTGAGTGTAAACTGATAACTAGGACCAATATTAGTTTAGACTTGGTTTATTTCTACATGTGAAAGTAGATAAGCAGGTGTAATTAAATATAGATCCATCACTCAGACACACTTCTGCACTGCTTATTCTCCTTTTACCTATTCTCATTTTCTGCCTGCATGTAATTTTCTCTTTACTCTCATTTAGAAGAAAAGAGACACCAAGTAGATGTAATGTTACAGTACAGAAATAATTTTTTTGATGTAATAGATTTCTTTTTTATCTGAGACAGATAAAAGAAGTGAAGGTGTCTTTGTAGGAGTATGTAGAAAAAATGTATTTTCTACTATGTTGCTTGTCTGATTAACACATACTGTAGTGGAAGTTGCTTTTGAAGGGGATGGGTGGGGGACAGGAGCAAGAATGGAAACCTCTTCCCTTATTATTTGTAGCAAAACCTTTCCATGTGGGTCATAGGTTTTTGAAGGAAAGTTATTACATTATGTGCTCTGCATAACAATTTTATTTAATAAATATTGTTGTTAGAACAGTTATTAGTAGGTAGCAGAACAGTCTGGACACATCTGACCTACAAATGAGGGTACTTACCTAACTGTTTGATCCCAAGTACCTGATAAAGTAAATTGTTCAATCCCAAGTACATGGGATGCGCTATAGAGCTTGGAAATACAGGGTTTTGTAATTTATTAAGAAGTCAGCTTGGATGTTGGAAAACTAGCTAATTGTTCCACTGTTGCCACTTATGCATGCATTTGTGTATCATCTTCGACATTCATGTACTGGCTTCTTGGTAGCTATATGAAAACTTTTGTAGTTATTTAACAAACACACTGTGGAAAATGATCGCATGATGCTCCAGTTTGGATTGACATCTTTCATATGTATTGCTGAAAGAAATGAGTGCCCAGCTGCTCTGTCCATAGTAACCATCAACTCAACTTAACACTTCATTGCATTCTTGATGATGGAGGAGAATGTTTCACCTGACTTTTTATTCAAGTAGAGTTTTCCATAAGCCTATGCTCTTCCTCCTATACACGTTTTGGTGGCTAAATAAATACAGTGATGGTTGCATTTAAATGTATGGAATATTAACTGCCGTTTGATATAGATATCTGTGAAGGATCTAGAGCAAGGGTGGGCAAAATGGCGTCTGTGGGCTGAATCCGGTGCATCAAGCAAGTTGATCTGGCCCGCGGAGGCCCTGCTGTGCTTCCCACCCCCAAGCCAATCAGGGCCAGGGGGCGGTGAGAAGCGCACAAAGTCTCCTCCTGCCCTGCCCTGCCTCTGTCCCTGCCCCTGCCCCTGCCCCGCAAGGAGTGTGTGGTGCTTAGAAGTGCTGTAGGCTCCTATCAGAGTGAGAAGAGACTTGACATGCTCCTCCTGCCCCCAAACCCTGATTGGCCTGGGGGGGGCGGGAGGGAGCATGCAAAGTCTCCTCCTGCCCTGCAAGGGGCTCAGCACTTAGTCAACTGACAGCTGCTGCTCAGCTGGCGGTTGACTCTAAGCACAGCGCTTCCTTGCAGGGCAGGGAGCGAGAGACTTCATGTGCTTCCCCTCCCCAGGCCCAAATTAACCGGAGATTAGCACGGGGGAGCATGTGAAGTCTCCTCCCACTGCTAGCAGCATGGGTACCTAGAGGGAACTGCCAGCTGTTCTAAACAGCTGGCGGTTCTTTCGGGGGGGTAGGGAAGACTTTGCATGCTCCTCCACACCCAGACCAATCAGGGTCTATGGGTGGGGAAGCACAGAAGTGTCCTGGCCCTGCCTCTTCCGCTTGAGGCTCCACCCCTTCCGGGGCAGCCTGGGGCCACTTAAAAATTTCTGAAGTAGCTCTCCATCAAAATTTATTGCCCACCGCTGATCTAGTACAATATACCTAGCTAATAAATGGCCAATTGCTATGAGACATGGTCTTTTAGAACAGAGGCTGTTGGTATGGCTTCATTCAGGTGTTTTTAATCTCTATGCCTGACAGAAAGAAGGAAGAGCACTTTGTGCCTTTAATATAGCTATTGAAGCAGTGACAGGGAAAACCTAAAATGTATGATCTGTAAAGTAGAGCCATGAAATGACTCTATGGAGCCCCCAAGTTTTGTACATGGAATGACTTGAGTTTTCTGCCTGCTATGCTCATGTCTGGTTTCCTCTCATTGCAGCTTCTCTAGAGTAACCTACATCCAGAAGTTCTATGGATATTGAGCAGGTTTTTCTGTTCTTGTAATCTTTTGTGGACAAAATGTGAAGCTATAAGTACAGAATTCAACTTAAAAATAAAATTAAAATTATCTGGCTGGCAGATAATTAGATGAGGAAGAGGAGGCAGCGGCTTCACAGGCCGTTGGAATAATCTATCTAATTGGGAAGAGGAGGAGAAGGTGGTGAGTGTAGTTAAGGAAGAAAGGAGAACTGGTGGACGGGAAACAAACCACCCTCTTTTCCAAGAGAGGTATGTTCCTCTTCTTTTTCACTCACCTCCCTATAGGAACTCACTCACTTCACTCCTTTTTTCCTGCAAGAAATGTCACTTAAGAAGCTGCCAAAATTCAGGTGTATGCAGTCAAGTCACATAGAATTTCTGTATTCAAATTATAAAGGCGTACATTTCGTTTAACATGGAAAATAGATGGAGTCACTCATGCTGTATTTCCTCAAAGAGAGGAAGAGGAACTTTCTTTGTTGGAAATTGATGTTTCAACACATTAACCTAATATTTCTTTGTTTGTCCTTCAGATCCTTGCAGTTCATTGAGTCCACCCTGCTTTACTGAGGAGGATCGATTCAGTCTGGAAGCTCTCCGCACAATCCACAAGCAAATGGATGACGACAAAGATGGTGGTATTGAAGTAGATGAAAGCGATGAGGTAGGTGGAGGCCTCAGTTCTTTCCATCTTATGTATTTTTGTCTTTATTTAAAATAGATAGGAAATAATGGCTTTGAAGTAAAAGTTCTCTGTGCCATGCTATGAAAATGAAGCCTTGTTTTAAAGGCCATCGTTAGTATTGTGACATTATAAAGGAAGTAAAAGGAACAGCCATGTTGTCCATACAGTATAAGGCATTAGAATGGGGTGGAGAATCATGTTAGGCAAATAGACTCAATGCTGCTTGCTGTGAAGCCAGTTGATTGGGCCCT
The DNA here is from genome assembly GCA_019425775.1 of Rafetus swinhoei. Classification (NCBI taxonomy): domain Eukaryota; kingdom Metazoa; phylum Chordata; order Testudines; family Trionychidae; genus Rafetus; species Rafetus swinhoei. The sequence continues at coordinate 35,882,928 of CM033449.1, forward strand.
AAAATGGTAAATATAAGATTTGATTTTTGTTTCTAAAGTGTTGTTGATGCGTAGAAACTTAGAAAGGATCCAAGTATTTTCCTTTCCTGTTTACCCCACTTATTTTCTCATGGAGTAAATCCTAGGAAGTAAAGAATTGTACTCTCCTGCTCATCTAAAGTCAGTTCCAATTGCTTCATCCTGTGGAATGATGTCTGACCCTTGTATAGAAGGGTCTGAGAAGATGTCACATTTCCTTTTTGTTTACTATCAAATTCCCAAGGAGTCTTTGCTTCCATGTTTGTATAAGGGTGGGAAAGAAGCCAGCTGGTGCTCTTGCTTCATGGAATGCTAACTAGACCCAGTTGTTGTGGACCAAAAGGAACTTCTCCTATCCAGCTGTTGTCCGTTTCGCTGTCTACCTTTCTGCTGGCTCTGTGTAGGGGCTTGAGCAGGAGTAATGAACAGTCTCTGGCCCTGGGTCTCTGTTCATCTTCTCTTCTTCAACACGTAGCTGAACAGTTGGCCATAGGGATTATTCACTATTTGGTCCATTTTTCTGCAGCTGGAAAGAGTCCAAAATCAGAACAGATTTGATGAACATGTGTAATGGGAGATCTACTTCTGGGCCTCCCCCACTCCTTAATTTTACCCTGGGTGTTAGAACCCAACTGGAGAACAGTGTTTGCTGTAATATCTTGGAGGCATTCTTAGGACATATCTGAAAAGCATAAGATGCCGTCAGTGGACAGTGGCCCCAGGAGTCTACCATAAACATCTGCACTACAAATGAAGTCATTCCACTTTGTCTATCTTCACTGTCAGTCCTATATTCCTTTCCTTAATAATTGCCCGTGACAGTTATTTATTTAAGTTTAGAATGATACATTTAAAATGTCATTTATGAAACTTTTCTTAATGATTATGTGTAAGGAATACTCATGATGCTTGGTACCTGAAGCCAGAACTTGATTTCACACAGGCTTAGAGTACAATGGAAGTAGTAGGCTATTTTGAATCATTATATATAGCCAAAGTTCTTTATTTTATATTATAATTTAAACATTTGCCTGGCATTGCTCGAGTCCTTAACTCCAGTTAATTTTTGTTTTTCTTCATTAAAAGCATTGCTGAGGTGTCATCTGGGAATAAGAAGTTCAGTATGCAGGTTGAACTAGGGAGAGAGAATACCCCAGCACTCTCACTGCAGCAGCTTGGGGCCAGATGAGAAGCACCTCTCCATGGCTGCTGCATCTCTAGCAGGCACAGCCGGGGCAGAGATACATGTCCCCTGGCTAGGGCAGGTCCAGGTTAATCTGCCCCCTGTGCTGCCCAATCAGAGTGAGGAATGCAGCAAACTGTGCACTTCTCCTCTCTCCCTGACAAAGCAATGTTTCTGTATGAATTGGGGGGAGGGGGAGAGGAGAGGAGAGAGGGGATGAACCCCCACCTCCCTCCCTAAAGGGTACCTGTGAGGTGGAGGGAAAGGCTTGGAGCTGGGCTAGTCTCAGATGATGGAGGAATATACCCCCAGCCAGCCCCTTTCACTTGCTTGCCAAGTCTGCCTGGTCATCTGAAGAAGTGGGCTGTGCCCACAAAAGCTCATACCACCATATACATGTTTTATTAGTCTATGAAGTTCTAGCTGACCTTTTGTTGTTTAAGTTGATTTTTTCTGTAGGTTTTTTGAGAAGCATTTCCATTCCTGGCACCTCCCATTTTCCTGGCATGACCAGACGCTTACCTTGCTTTAAGTTGTGATAAGAGGAATCTGTATACCAACTTTGGTGGTCCTAGCTCTTACTGTTCAGGAGGAATTCTTGGACAGACACAAAGACAAACTCAAATATATTACGTTGAAAGGGGTTGGTCTATAAACCAGATGACTGATGACACATTGAGACTTCTAAAATGCATTCCTGTATTGTTGGGATTCATTCTTGACTTCTGTTTGTACTTGTGATTAGGGATGTTCAATATCGATTAATTAACTAATCAAAAAGTTGATGGGATTTCCATTGACTATTCAGTTAGTCAGTAAGAACTAGCTCGCGTTCCACCTTTGCAATGTACAAGAGTCCCTGCTAGGGCTCTTGTACATTTCAAAGCGGAAGTGCTGTGTGGAGCCTGGTGTCTAGCCCCAGGCTCCATGTGGTGTTTCAGTCTTTGAAAGACAACAGAGTCCCTGCTGGGGCTCTTGTACATTTCAAAGAGGAAGCACCTCAGCTGCCCCCTTACCCTGTTCCACGTAGCTGGAGCAGGGGGGAGCCCCTTGTCTCCCTGTCCCTCTTGCTGCCTCTTTGATAGAGGCAGCAAGCGGGGAGGGACGTGACTAGTCACCTAATGTCGACTTTCTGGTAAGCTTTTACTTATTGGATAGTGGACTACTTGATTAGTCACTTGCATCTCTACTTGCGATATAGAAGAAGAATAAAGAAAATACAAAAATATTTCTGGATGGAAAATTGGAAGAACCTTGTGTTAATAGATAATCAAATTAATCATCCTGGGAACTAATGAAGAATTTTCATTGCTCCAAGATTCACAGTTTCAAAGAATTTTCTCCGTAAGTGTCAGCTGCTCTATTATATTTGCTGTTGGAGTGAGTAGGGAAGAAAATTCACAGGCCATACTCAGAATGATACATGATAAAGAACAGTGCATGATGGGTCATGACAGACAAGGAATGGGGAAGTGAAACCTCTGCACAGAAGTGAAACTTGTTATAAGCAGCTGTCACTTACACAAAGCAATTTGAAAATGCATGTTCTAGTAATCTAAGATATTACACGTAACTACAGTAAGGGTTAAAAATAAGTCTTTCTGTTCTCCCATTCTGTGTGTGTGTGTGTCAACATGAGACTGAGTAAAATACACCTGTGCAAATATTTACTAGCACAACCAGTTTCTTCTGAGAGATGTTAACATGTTGAGTAGAAAACCGGGAAAAAGCTCTTTGTAAAATAATATGTACAAGGAAGTTTCATCAAAATTGTAACAAAGTAGATAAAAATCACCTATAGATCATAGGTGTGTCGGTGGTAGCGGCAAGCTGTAAAGTCCAGTCAGCTGCTCCCAGCTCAATTTATAGAAGTGTTTCTGGTTTTTTAAACTTAAGTCTCAGTCATTTGACCCCCATTGAAATTGTTGTAGACCATGTGTATGAAATTCTTTATCCACACTGACTTTGTAGACATCAAAACTCTTTTCTCTTTAACACTTCCTGTTGTGAGGAATCGTATCTGTTGATGTTTGTAGAACCTCTGTGTGAGACCTATATTTGGTTGAAAGCTGTCAGGCTTTGCACAAGGGATTTGACTAAACAGCAGAACGACAGATTACATTCTGCTTCATGCTGCATGATTTCTGCTTCCAAAAAAGCCTCCTCAATGGGCAGTAAGTGTGTCTTAATTTTGTTTTGACATACACTAGCTTTTTATTAGGAAGTGGAAAATTTAATACTTAATAGTAATTACACAGAAATTAACCAACTTAGTTTTTCACCAAGAAACATTGCCACTTAAAAAATAAATAGGGTTTGAATGAGGCTATTTTAAAGAGAGGCAAGGTAAAAGGGTTTGGAATATATTTTCTTTCTAACTCGTAGAAACAGCTCTGTATTTAAAAAACAAAATAAAATCCCTACTCTTTCAGTAAGGATTCTGGTCTTCAGATTACCTGTCTGTAGTCTGCGTATTACTATTTCTCCTGTTTTCACGCTTTCTGTTGTAGTTGTTTGCTTTTCTTTATGTACACCTAGTGGCACTTGTGCAATATCACTGTAGGAAACATTCCTATATTCAAATTGTTGCTTTCCCTTCAGTTTAGTGAGAGAGGTTAATTTGATTACTGCTACACCATAGATAGCTAAAACTTTTAAACATTTCTAGTATTAACCTTATTTTTCAGGGATTTGAAATGAACATTTATAATAGGAGGAAATTTAGCGTTAAGTCCTTGGGGTTGGTGGTGTTGGGGGAATACCATTATCTACACATGGAGAAGCTGTTGGATACTAAAAGACACGTTAATCTATCAAGCAGAGACAAAACACAAAGTCTAGTGTCTGGAATTTGAAGGCTTCAAAGTTCATACTGGAAAGATGGTGTATTTTTTTTTTTTTTAAACAGTGAGAGCAATCAAATCATTAGAACAGATGACTAAGGGGATGTAATGAGTTCTCCACCACTTTGTCTTCAAATCCAGATTTAAGATGTATTTCCAAAAGAGATGGGTTAGATGTGGGCATCACTGGCTTATGTCTGTGGCCAGTTATGCAGAAGGCAGAGCTGTCCCTGGGATTCCGCAAAGCAGAAGATATAGGCACGGGAGATAGGTGTGTGAGGGGTACTACCAGCCTGCTTGCCTGGGACTCTACTGCAGAGCAGGACCCCAAGCCAGTCAGGGCTAACTTTGTCCTGAGCCCTGCAGTGTGCAGTCCCCTAGGGATGGTCCTGGCATGTCAAACTATGTAACCATATATTCTTTCTAGCCTTAAAGTCTCTGAAATTTCAAACACCTCTCTAGTATTTGATAGATAATCGCTATTTTGAGCTCTTATCTGAACAACTGTGTGTTTGAAATTCTCTTTTAGTGCATAGCATCATGCTACTGACAAATCACACTGAATTTTGCTGGTTATAAAATGGTACCATGGATATGTAGCTCTTTCCACATCCGATCATAAAGACTTGTGATAACATGGAAATACATTGTGCTTTACACATATGGAAAAAAGTAAGTTCTTTCTGGGCAAGTTAAAATGAGAGCGAAAGAGTTGAAACGGGGTGGGGTAGGAGAAAGGAAGGATATGGGAGAGGACAGTATGAGTATGTAGTCATTTGGACAGACCAGCATGAACTTCCTGTCTGTGCTCTAGAGACATATTAGGTTTAGCTTTAGAATTTTTTCTTGTTAAATGTTAGCCAATTTGTGTCTTTTTCACTCTGTCCCTTTAAAAGTAAGGTGGGGGTTGTGAAAAGAAATTTAGAGGGGCAGATGCTTAGGGTAGAACAAGTGGTTCCAGCCATAGAGTTTAATAGATTTTGCACCACAAACAGCATGTCTGTTACCCCATATTTTATACTTTCATTTACGATGGAGAGGCACAATCAGTAAGGGTGTGTCTACACTACAGCGTTAATTCGAGTTAACTTAATTCGAAATAGTTAATTCGAATTAAGCTAATTCGAAATAACGCATCTACACAAAAACTATTTCGAAATAGCGTGTCCACACTGAGTGGACCATGAACCGAAGTTAAGGCTGGCCGGAACCAGTGCCAGCAGGGCATCAGGTTAGGACTTAGCGTGTGGGGCTGCTGCCTGAGGCTAACTGAGCTCCATGCTTAAAGGGACCCTACCCCGGCCCCGGACAGACAGTTCTCAGGGTTTCCTGCTTGCTTGTCTACCTCGATGAGGGACAGCAAAGCAGTCCTGTCTTGGAGTGCCCTGAGTGCCCGCACTCGGGACACCACAGCACTCAGCCACATGGAGCCAGAGCTGCCCCTGGGCACACCGGTGCCTCTCGTGGGGTCGTTGCCATCAGCCCGGCTGCTCTTGCTGCAGGCTGCCATCCAAGGGGGCCCATCGGGGGGCTGTCAGGATCCAGGAGACCCTGCGGGAGAGTGTCTACCCCTAGGAGCCCTCAGAGCCACCCTGGTCCTCCCCACCGGGGGCTTGTGCCCCATTCCTCCCTCACGTCCTTCCACTTACCCTTCCCTTGGCCCCCCCTTCCTGAAAGACACGTTTTTTCATAAACACGAACTGTCTTTATTTAACAAAACTGGGGAGGGGGAATGAAACTCTGGGGAGACTGGGGAAAGGAGGTGGGAGATGGGGGGAGGGAGAAAACTGGGAGGAGGGAACTGAAAGGGGGGAATTGGAAGGGGGAAGCAAGGGGAGGAAGGGGGAGCTCAGCACTCAGGGGTGGGGGTCTTGTCGGGCCACATGTCTCTCAGCACTGCAGGTGCTGGGGCCTCAGCGTCCCCGGGGGGATGGGGAGGAGGGTGTGGAGGTTGAGGTGGGGGTGTGGAGATTGAGGAGGGAGAGGTGGAAGGGGGGCAGGAGTGGGAAGAGGAACAGTAGCTGGGGGGGCAGCAGGCTCTGGGGCGGCACGGGGCAGCACGCTCTGCAGCAGGGCCTGAAGGTGTGAGCAAATGGCACGGTCCTGGGCAAGCTGCTCCCAGCGGAGCTGCAGGTCCTCCTGCACCCAGGCCTGGATGGTGCGGTGCAGGGCTCGCAGGGCCCCCAAGTGCTGGTCCCGGTACCCCTGCCGCATGCTGATGGTCCGGAGGAGCCCTCGGGTGCGAGAGCATGTCCCAGGCAGGGTGGTGCGCCCTGCATGTGCAGCTGGTGCGGCTGTGAAGAAAGAAGGGGAGTGGTCAGTTCTTCCTGGGGACGCAGTGGATGATGCCCAGCGCCCCCTGCAAGGTGAGGACAACCGTGGCCTGCACCATCAGAGCCGACATGCTTGCACCGAAGCCATGGTCGGGATGTCTGGCTCTCCCCAGGAGTGGGAGCTGCCCCAAGACCTCACCCATGCCTCTGTGCCGTGTATAGTGCGGCTGAGGCGGGATGGGGGGGAGATGTCCCCTGCCTCTGTGTAGAGGGGGCGTGTAAAGGGAGGGCATCCTGCTGGGTCCTGCCCCGGGGTCTGGAGTGTGTCAGGTCTCTTCACATGCGTGTGTGGCTATCGGGCCACGGCCCCTGCGTGGCGCACAGCTGGAGCCACCTGCCCGAGGGTGGCACGGCACGTGCCCGCATGTGCACAGGTGGCTGCATGATCTGTGAGAGGCATGGTCCATGCGCACGGTTCCTGGTCTCCCTCCTCACGCACCCCATCCTCCGCGTAGGGGACAGTGATGGCACTTACCTGGCGTGGCCTCCCCTGATGACCATGCTGACTCTGGTGCCAGGGCAGCTCGGGGGTCCTGCTGGCGTGGCACCCTCCATGCTGGCCCCTCTGCCGTGCCTGGGTCAGGGCCCTCTGGTCCTGGCTCGCTGCCCGCACCCCCGGGTGGCGCGGACCATCCCGCCCCCCCAGGATGCAGTCGAGGGCGGGGAATTAGGGGCAGGTGTCAGCCCTGCTGCGGCGCTGCCCCTGGTGGCCCTGGCACAACTCTTTCATTTTCAGGCGCACCTGCTCCTGAGTGCGCCTGTGGCCTTTCTGGGCCATGGTGGCCGCTATGCGGCCATAGACGGCCGCGTTCCTCCTCCTGGTGCGGAGATCATGGACATTGGGGGCCTCCCCCCAAACCTCTATGAGGTTCATGATTTCCGCACCAGTCCAGACGGGCGAGTACCGTCTACGGTCCCTGGCTGGCCCCTGGGTGCTGAGGGACTGGGCGGGGGATGGCTGGCTGCCACTGGATGGCATTGTGCAGCCACTGGGTGAGGGGCTGTGACTGATGGCAGGCCTGGCTCTGGCATGTGTTGTCTGGCCAGAGTCTACCCCTTTAAGGGCTCCGGGGCTGGGGGAGAGGAGAGGAGTTTTCCTGGTTTGGCCCAGAGTGGCCTCCAGGGGAAACTGGGAAGGGCTGGAGGCCAGTTAATTTGAATTAAGTGTCTACACAGCACTTATTTCGAATTAGCTATTTAGAATTTGGCGTTACTCCTCGTAGAATGAGGTTTACCAAATTCGAATTAAGTGCTCCGCTATTTCGAATTAAATTCGAAATAGCGGTTTGCATGTATAGGCGCTATTGAAGTTAATTCGAAATAATGGCTGTTATTTCGAATTAACTTTGCAGTGTAGACATGCCCTTAGAGAGACATGGATTCGCTATTTTTTGCATATTGATTAATTTTCCTTTTCTTGCCTGCCTAAGAAGCTCTGTATAGAAGTGTGCCATTAATATATAAGTAAATTAATAATGATTGCTCGAGTCCATTCCAATAGATGTGCATGCCATATTTCACCCGTGGGGTTGGCATGGGCTCATAGGTTAATCTTCATGGTTTTATGCAAGTTCCCCTCCTCCCCATGGTGTTGCTCTGTGGGAGTTGGTGCTCGTTGGGAGTCAGCTTAAAAGCAGGTTTCCCGGTTGCACCAGCTTCTGTGGAGCCACTGCCCCCACGTGTAAATGTGTAACTGCTGAAAAATTCAGCGGTCACATGTTTACAAAATCCCTCGCTTTTTAACATCCCTTGTATGAGCCGTGAGTGAGGCAGCCCCATCATGCATGAGTTGGGTGAACGGCTATTGAGATGGCTCAGTCATGTGTCATAACCAGATATGGAATATATTGGTCAGAATGTAGGAGAGCCAATAGCCACAGGATAAGGACCATGTGAGACACACCTAGAAAAAGGAATTCTTCTGAAAAGCTGAACGTGGGTATGAAGGAGAATGATGTGAACTTGGAGAATACAGTTTACGAGAATGCTTGAAGACAGAGAACAAGGGTTGCAACCCCTGACTGACAAGACACAGCCAAGGTAACGATAAAGACCAAAGGGAATAGATTATAGTATCCATTCCAGGACAATGTCGAGAGCTAATGTGGACACACTCAAAGTAAAATGTGGACACTCAAAGCTGTTACACATTAACAGCCTTGTGTAATGGAACAAGAAAACCCGTCCTCTTTATAACCACTGAAAAGTTAAAAATTTAGTACCCGAAAAGTAACAACATTTGGTTCAGGGTAAGAAAATTAACATGGTCCAGTGCCATGAAGTTAAATGTGAAACCACTGCAACCCATATGATTCAGAGGAAGTTTGTTTCCCCTGCTTTCACAGTGTTGCAAGACATTGCAAGGTCTCGAAAGCCCAGACTTGTATCATTGTTTGTACATGGAAGACACGCGAGCAGGTGTAATGTCTTACAGAGTTGCCAACACATGGGTTCACTCCAGGGAGACAGTGTCCAAACTGCACAGTATGGTTGGGATGTTGAAATATAAACTGGCTATGCTAGTGATAACAAGTCCTGTGATTGCTAAAGAGAACCATTTCTGGGATAGAACATGAAAACTTTATTTTAATTGGTCTATGTCTGGTTTCACACCTAAACTTCGTGTGGTGATAAATAGAAATTTTGTACCAGTTTTTATCATCTAATTCAAGTACAGTAAAACTCCATTGGTCCGGCATCCAATGCTCCGGCACTCCTGATGGTCCGGCACCATCAGGAACCCGGAAGTGCTGGGGCAGCCGCACAATTGAAGCTGCTCTGCTCGGCTTCCCCGATTCAGCTGCTGCTGAAACTGACCAGCAGCTGAATCGGGGAAGCTGGGGCAGAGCAGCTGGGGTGCTGCCGGGTTGGTCCCATAGTGCTGCCCCTCGGGGCTGCGGGACCAACCTGGCAGCACCCCAGCTGCTCTGATCCAGGTGCCCCGATTCAGCCGCTGCTGAAACTGACCAGCGGCTGATTCCGGGAAGCCGGGTTGATCAGTTTCAGCAGCGGCTGACTCGGGGACACCTGGGGCAGAGCAGCTGGGGTGCTGCTGGGTTGGTCCTGCAGCGCCGAGGGGCGGCGCTACAGGACCAACCCAGCAGCACCCCAGCTGCTCTGTCCCAGGCATCCTTGAGAGCAGCTGGGGTGCTGCCGGGTTGGTCTCACAGCGCCGAGGGGCGGCGCTACTGGACCAACCTGGCAGCACCCCAGCTGCTCTGCCGCAGACATCCCAGATTCAGCCGCTGCTGAAACTGACTAGCAGCAGCTGAATTGGGGACGCCTGGGGCAGAGCCGGACTATTGGAAGGGGGCTATGAGGGGTCTAGGGTGGCATCCCCCCCACCCCACCTGAGACCCCTCATAGCCCCCCCTTCTGATAGTTGGGCATATCTGATAACCCGGCACCCCCTGGGTCTAAAGGTACCGGATTATCGGAAGTTTACTGTAAAAGGAAAATTAAAATTACAGAAGGATGCTTTAAAAGCAGAACATAAGAACGGCCGTACTGGGTCAGACCAAAGGTCCATCTAGCCCAGTAGCCTGTCTGCTGACAGTGTCCAGCACCAGGTGCCCCAGAGCGGGTGGACCGAAGACAATGATCAAGCGATTTGTCTCCTGCCATCCTTCTCCAGCCTCTGACACACAGAGGCCAGGGACACCATTTCTATCCCCTGGCTAATAGCCTTTTATGGACCTAACCTCCATGAAATTATCTAGCTTCTCTTTAAACTCTGTTATAGTCCTAGCCTTCACAGCCTCCTCTGGCAAGGAGTTCCACAGGTTGACTACATGCTGGGTGAAGAAGAACTTTCTTTTATTAGTTTTAAACCTGCTACCCATTAATTTCATTTGGTGTCCTCTAGTTCTTCTATTATGGGAACTAATAAATAACTTTTCTTTATCCGCCTCTCCACACCACTCATGATTTTATATACTTCTATCATATCCCCTCAGTCTCCTCTTTTCTAAACTGAAAAGTCCCAGTCGCTTAACCTCTCCTCATATGGGACCCGTTCCAAACCCCTAATCATTTTAGTTGCCCTTTTCTGAACCCTTTCCAAGGCCAAAATATCTTTTTGAGGTGAGGAGACCCCATCTGTACACAGTATTCAAGATGTGGGCGTACCATAGTTTTATACAGGGTAGTAAGACATTCTGTGTCTTATTTTCTATCCCTTTCTTAATAATTCCTAGCATCCTATTTGCCTTTTTGACCGCGCTGCACATGTGTGGAAGTTTTCAGAGAACTGTCCACGATAACTCCAAGATCTCTTTCCTGATTTGTCGTAGCCAAATTAGCCCCATCATACTGTGTGCATTATAGTTGGGGTTATTTTTCCCGATGTGCATTACTTTACACTTATCCAGATTAAATTTCATTTGCCATTTTGTTGCCCAATCACTCAGTTTGGTGAGATCTTCTTGGAGTCCCTCACAGTCTGCTTCTGTCTTGACTATCCTAAACAGTTTGGTATCATCCGCAAACTTTACCACCTCACTGCTTACCCCTTTCTCCAGACCATTTATGAACAAGCTTATATGTGAAATTACACCCTTGTGGGTTTAAGGATGTTAAATTGCAGTTATCTGGCTAATCCTGTGGTCGATAAAATTTGTATCGAATACATGATTAGTCGATAAGGAGGACCACTCTGCAGAGCCAGAGTAGGGGTCGCTCCCGGAGCCGGCACGAGCTGGGACTGAGCAGTTCCAGTTCGAGCCGGCTCCAGGAGCCACCCCCTGCTGTGGCTCTGCAGAGCAGTCCTTGTTGACTAATCAAGCAGTAATCATGAAGCTGCCCTGCTGCGGCTCTGCATTTTAAATGTGTAGTAAGAGCCGTTGGGCTCTTACTGCATATAAAATGCAGAGGCACAGCTTCCTGGACTGGTGCAACTTGGTACTGCTCACTCTCAGCTCATGTGAAGTGCAGCAGCTTTTGTTCGTGGCGGCCAGAGCTGAACCATGGGACAGGGTCGGGGGTAGCTTCCCACTGGGACCCCCGTGGACAGGGGCTGCTACTGGAGCAGCCACTGCCTGTAGTGAGCCTCGGCACACTGCGGGCAGAGGCTGCTCCTATCCCCCTCACTGCTGCCACTGATGGAGGTGGGGTGGGGAGATGATGCTGGGGGGAGCTGGAGGCAGCAAGGGAGGGGGAAGCAAGTAGTTGAGAACTTCACTTGACTACTCTCTAACATCCCTAGTGGGCTGTCCTGGAGAAGGTGAACTTCTTCCCCCATTCCTTGTTTATACTTGGAGCCTAATATTAATGGTAATCATATAATCACAACTACTGTGTTTTTGGGAGTGTGCTGCTGGGGAAGTAAACTCTAAAAAGAAAGTACAAAAGCCAAAAATATAATGCAAGTGTATATGCATGTGTGTGTATACACACACACACACACTCTTTTTTTTTTTTTTTTTTTAATTGCCATGTAGTCCTTGCTTGACATGGGTGAGGCCTCATTTCTTGGGAGAGAGGATTACGAAGGTAAATACATTAGCAGGCTGGAAACAGACTGTACTATCTAAGATAAGAGAAAATACCCGGAACCATTTGCAATTGACAAGATAAGCCTGGAACATAAAATGAGGTAAAGAGTAAGTTGTGCATGAACAGTGTGTACTGTACAGGAATTGGTTTCTACAAAGTGACCAAGCCAATACCAAACCATGTGGTGCCATGTATAGTGTAAACAATGTAACATGTGAACATATAAAAGAGAAGCAGTTTTTCTATGTACGTGGTACTCCCCTTTTGGTTGCGTCCAGTCAACTTGCATAGTTTTGTTTCATGCCAAGTAAAGAAACCTGAGTGATGAGACTGGAGTAAAACTGAGTTCTTGTGTAACCCAGTGAAAGAGGTCTGTGGGGAACCCCAACAGAATCAAGGCTTGTGTTTTGTGGTTGGCGAGTAGCTTGCTTCCTTCTTCCTGTGAGCTGTTTTTGATTGTTTGGTCTTCCTTAGTAATCTGTTAGCAATGAAAATAAATGAAAGATAGTTATAACATTTACCACAACTTAAGTTTCTCATATTTCACTTAACGAACTCTTAAAATCAGTAATTCTGTTCTCTCTCTAATAGCAATAAAGTTCATGTATCTTGTCAAAATGGAGCAGTTCTTAGCCATGCATAAAATCTAATTTCAGGGCATACGCCTTGCAGGGTTGGCTTCACTTTTCATCTTTCTAATTGAAAGAATAAAGATTTAGGTAAATGTACTTTGGTGCAATATTTTGATGTTTGATGTTTCTTTGGAACTGGGAGGTCCTGCAGTGTTTGATGCTAGCTGAGGCTTGTGTCAGGTGGAGGGACTGATAGGTTAGAATTTATAAGGCTATAAATAAAAGGATTCCAAAGTTTAGCCAGAAGTTGACTTCAGGTCTGAGGAGCTTATTCCAACATGGGAGTTTATTGTAGTTTAGGAACTTCCTGGGCGTGAGCTTAGCTCAGGACCTAAGTTTACCTTTTAGGATCTTATTCCACTCTTGAGAAACGTTTTCTGTTTGTTAGATCAGCCCAAATTCAGACCTAGAACCTGGCAGATTTCAGTTAAGGATTTAAATTATAAGTCTTTCTGCCTTATTTCTAAGAGGGTGTTTTGTTTTATGAGAAATTTACCATTGGAACTTGGTAAGTTAAATTAATATGATTCTTACACTTAAATTCCTTACTTTCTATATTGCAATGGACTCTTCATTTTTCCTGTTCCTTTTCACTTCACAGCTGACAAAGCTCACATGGTGCAACCATAGTATGACCTAATGTGTCAATTAAAAAAAAAATTTTTTTCTGAAATGTGGTAGACAGATTTACCTCACTGTTTAAGAAAGTTTAGTATTGTAGCACTAACTTGTCTGTAATTTCTGAACATGTCTTATGTTCCGTTTTACTGTACAGTGCTTAAGAACATTCTGTTAGTGTTCACTCTTGACTTTTAAAATTAAAATGCTTGAATTGTTTTCCACCCAATGCAGTGAACTCTTTCCACAAACACTATATTGCATTAAAGTGCCAGTGTGTGTTGCTGTAATCATGTTCATGTAAGGTTATAAGTCTCTTTTGATGTGCTAAAGTATTAAGATGAAAGAATGACATTCTTTTAAAATTGGACTCTGATCTCTGGAGTTTTTGGCAAGGTAAACTGCTGCATGTTCTCTGAGAAATTAAGAACTGTAAGTGAAAAAGATTTTTGATCTCTTCTCTTCACAAAAGAGATGTTTGTTTGCAATGAGTTTCATCATTAGACTACAATGTTTTGTTCTTTGCTTTAAGTATGGAGTTTCCTAGTCTCAAGTCTTTAAGGCACCCCTCTTAGGTTTTGTAAGATACATTTTATAACAGTATTTGTAAAACAATATCTGTGCTACGCCATTACGTATTCCCTAACTTTATTATAAACATGACCGCTTTTGCCTATGACAGGTAAATGTTCTTGATGAAATACCCTGCCAGCTGAACTTGTTTTTTACAGTACCTCTTTGTCTGCACTTGGGGTTCAGACATCCTTTTTTAATTGTATTAATTTTTGGTTGTGTACAATAGACACTTAGAAATGAAAGATAATCCAAAGTATTATATATATTATTCATAGCTGCTGTACTCATCAGGTATATTGTGGGAGTAGTCTTCCAGGTAAAAGTTTTTGTTTGTTTTACCCTGAGCACATCTACTTTAAAAGGAGCACTTTATTTCATTTCTCTCTTTTCTTCTGTACCAGAAGTTGTGAGGAGCCATTATCATGTGTAGCTCTTTGTACTTTCAAAGCACTGGATAATGCTACCCAGTACTGTAACATTAATCAGCACTTGGCATTCTAATGAAATAATATCCTTATCCCTCTGCTTTAGACCACACAGCAGGTTGGGGCAGGACTGACACATGGATATTCTGGGCTCAACACTCCATGTTGTAGTTGAGGTTAAATGCTAGTGGCATTTGTAATTTCCTCAAAAATATTTTCATAAAGTTCTGTTTATAATGCTAATGAGGAAGAGGGCTAGGGTTAGCTCAAGAAGCACTTGGCATTTACAGCATTGATGGAGTTCAGTGCTACAATATGAAACATCTACTTAAACTTTAATTCAGGTTTCTAGAGGTTCAAGTTACAAAGTTACTACATTATGCTACTTAATCCAGAACAGAGGTTTTTCCAAATGCTACATAATTATGTGGTTTGAGAATATTTTGTGAGAAACAGGTCCTGATTTAGAAAAGAAAATTTTATCTCAGACCATATCCATGTGGTCTTTTAAAATAATAGTTTGCTCACTCCCTAAGATATATCTCGCACCATTGTCACAGACATTTGTCTTCTAGTAAAAAATCTTGTAAAGTGTGTGTGTGTATAATGTAGTATGTAGCATAATCAGAACTGATTCTTTAAAGGGATACTATAAACACAGACATGCTTTCTAGGTGTTACCTTTTGATAGGTTTTATCTTAAGGTCCCAGTGTGCTGCTTCAGAAAACCTACAATATAATAACGGCAACAGGACAGTAAAACAGAAGCCAGATTATTTTTTTACTTATTTATATATCTCTATGTGCGAGCTCTATCCTGATATGGTGTGATTGTCATTTAACAGTCAATATTTGCCAACAGAAATTATCACAGTTGTTTGCTATTCAGTGAGTAACAGAAACTGCTCCCTGAAACTAATGAATTTTAACGTGATAAATGCTGACTAGGTAATGGGAACCACTCTATGCCTGAATAGGTGAGTGTCCACATAAGGTGCAGGGGAATGTGGTCTTAAAAGACACTAAGGGCCAGTGCCCCCTGCTCGCTATGCTCACCAGCCCCCCTCTCTGGGGGTAGGCAGCCCCAGCTCCTCCACCCCCCGGCTGCTGGGAAGGGCCAGGACGAGGCATGGCAGCCCCTGGCCTGCCCCGGCTCTCTCCCCCAAACTGCCGAGCTCCCCTGATGCCAGACTAGCCTCAGCTCTCCCCCCATGCTCCCCAGCTGCTGGGAGGTTTGGGCTGAGGCACTCTCCCTCCCACCTCCTAGGAAGGATCTGAGGATGGCCAGGATCTGAGCAATTACGCTATTGGACCATACTGTTTCTACCTCTCTAATTTAGTTATTTTCTTAACCTATTCAAGCCAACATCACAAGGAACAAATCTCTCTCTCTCAGCCTTTTTCACCATACCGGGCTCTCCTTCTGTCAAAGGAGAACTTCCATACTGGAAACAAGAATACTTTTAAAAAAATGTACTTTCCCAGTATATTTTGTTCTATTGGTGGTGGTGAAGGTACTTGTATGTAAAGGGCTTTCTTGTTTTTAGGCTGAATACTACTCAGTTGAATGGTGCACTTATGTGTAGAGCACTGCAAATCCATGGGTATCGGCTTTGTATCTGCATCCGTGGGTGTGGATGAGGTTGTCTATGGCTCATTTTGCAGATACGGATGTGGATGTGGATGCATATTTTGTATCGAGAACCCTGCAAATTTGCATATGTCCATGGGTATCGTGGATACAAATGTGGTATCTGTGCAGAGCTTTACTTATGTGACAATGCTATGTTTTAAGATACTTTTGCTATGGAGGTCATTATCTCACAGCGAATCTGAGGGCAATATTATGTAGCATCAATGAATGAGGCATTTGCATGTGATAGCAAAGCCGTTGTTTTAAAATACGCGGTTAGCAAACAGGAACATTTATTTATAATGAAACGGATAATATAAATTGTCTGTTCAAAAGTCTAATCTAATCTTTGTAAAAGTATGCAGTCAAGGACTCTATTTGTAATAGTTTTTCAAAATAAAATAGAATTTTTCTCTGCACATTTTATTCCTTTTTCCATTTTTCAAATTTGTTTCCTGTGTTTGTGATGGAATTTGAAATTAATCTGTTTTTTCTACTCCTTTTTCTGTTCGTGTGTTTGCATTGTTCATGTTTTCAGCAGAGTTGTGGAAATATAATTTAACTTCTGCTCCCTCTGCTGGCTCTGCAGTAGCAAAGCACAAAAACTTTTGTAGCTCTTATAAACAGTTTTACTCTTTGATTTGTTTTGAAGGCCCTTTTTGCTTGTTCTAAGTATTTAGAATCAGGAGAGCATTCCCTTGCAATGAGTGAAAATACTGGGGGGCAAGACTCTGAACCAGAAGTTTTTGTTTCTCTTCAACTATCTTGTCACGTTTCCCCCTTAAGAATAATGCACAAGACAGCTGGCAACTCCAGGGCTGGAATTGGAAGGTTCCCTATTCTTGACAGTATTTCTTTACAATATTTAGTCTTGTGTGTTTATAGAGATCCCATGTGAACCAAGAGGAGTGTACACCTGAAGCTGTACTTTCTAGCTATTACCACCCATTGTTACCGTTAATCTGCAGTTAATACAGTTAATCTGCATTGAGCATTATGGTCTGGAATTAGTATTCCCAGCTCTCCCCTTTCCAGTATCAAGTCAGATTGTACAAAGCATCCAAACAGTGATTAGACTAAAAAGAATGTGTGAATACAGGCTTGCAGGGTCTTGGAGCACTTGACCACATGATGATTGAGTTTCTAAGAATTTTTAGCTTTTCCCCAAACAAGCTAACAACTGTTGGCTGCATTTTATGTGTACATGTATGGGACTATTGAGCCTTCCTACTGGGTAATTGCAGTGTTTCCCTCTGTGGCTATGTTGTCATTTGTAAAGCATCATCATGCAATAGATATGTAGATATTCCTGACAGTTTGTGTCCCACAAGGTTCTGAATAGCAGCAAAAAGCCTGAGCAGCGACTTGTTGCTTTTACTTTTCAGCTGCTTGAGAACGCTATGAACTGTGGCAGACGTTCTGGCACTGTGTTCAGTCTCAAGAATGTGGCATGGGATTGGTTTATATTTGGTTATTGTTGGGAAGATAGTTATAGTAATAGGACTCCAGAAATTTACATTTTAAAAAAGAAAATGATTCTACATAAATTGTCTCGGGTCTCCGTTCTCCCAGCTTTCAGTGTCAAGTCAATGTGTGGATTTTTAACCCGTGTCTGGGGGACACTATTTCTAGGAGGAAGGAGGCACAATGCTGAACATGTGCTTCCATGTCCATATCTGCAGAGATTGCCAAACTAGTTGCTCATAGTTACAAGATAACTGTAGTTGCCAATTACCTATGCCTATCCATAGTGTCAGTTATCACCAAATTAACGTAATGATATAAGGTACTTAAATGCACTTTCCCTTAGTTTTCCTGCATTTTTACAGAAGTTCTTTTGGTTATCATACAGAAAAATGGCCTTGATTGTCTTCCAGAGAAAAAAGGGTAGTATATATTTGCTGCGAACAGGAGAAAAACAAACTTTGAAGTGCTGATGCTAGACTGAGAGAGTCACTGTACTCATAATATGAGACCTTCTTAAATAATCTTGTCTAGAATTAAAAAGCAGAGGTGATGGTAAAGAGCAAAATGTTTCCCTTTTTTAACCCTGTTTTTTCATTGCTAAAATAATTTGTTTACTAAAAGTGGAGTGAGATGGGAAGGGAATGAGAAAAATGGGCCAAGTCTACGCACATACTGCATCATACGAGTTGTGATGTTTTCCCAGCATTGCAATAGCTGTGCCTGTGTGAAATTTCTCCACATTTCTTCACATGCTCTAAAAACTGTTCTGGCACCAAGAGTGGGTGTCTCCAAAAGGGGATATCCTTGGTAAGCTACTTTAGTGGGGATGGACTTTGGGATAAGTTTAAAGTACTTGTTCTGCTGTATTTCAGTCTTGTTACAAGTTTTGGTGCACAATAGCTGGTCAGTTATCATTCTCAATATACAGGTTTATGGCCTGATTTTCAAGAGATGCTGAGCACCTGCAGTTTTCAGTGATGTCAAGTAGGTGGATGTGAAGGACTAGTTGACTATCCAATAAGCAAATGCTCTCCTTCCCCGCTGCCTTTATTACAAAGAGGCAGCTGCGGGGGTTGGGAGGGGGAGAGGAAGGGGTACTTAAAAGCAGCAGCACCGCTTGACGCCTGGGGCAAGACCCCGGGCTCCACGCGGCGCTGCTGCTTTGAAATGCTACATGCAGCCTGAGACCAGCTAGGGTGTCCAGTGTTTCAAAGTAGCAGCACAGTGTGGAGCCCAGGATCAGCTGGGGACTCCCCCGCTGATCCAAGGCTCCATGTGGGGCTGCTGCTTTGAAATGCTGCTGGGAGCCCGACATCAGGCTGCACGTGGTGTTTCAAAGTGGCAGTGCCATATGGAGCCCTGGGTCACTGGGGGAGTCTCCTCCTTCCCCCGGCTAATCCCAGGCTCCACGTAGCACTGCCGCTTTGAAATGCTGCAAGGAGCCTGACGCCAGGCTCCCCCCGGCATTTCAAAGCAGCATCACCGTACAGAGTCCGGGGTCAGCGGAGGAGTTCCCCCTCTGACCCCAGGTTCCATCCAGCGCTTTCGCTTTTGAAATGTAGCAATAGCCCTAGAGGTGTTGCTACACTTTAAAGGTGGAGGCGCCCTATCGACTGATCGAATAGTCAATGCAAAATGCATTGACTATTCAATTAGTCTATTAGTTGATATTTAACATCCTTAATGTCAAGTAGCATGGTGGGTGCTGAGCATTTCTGAAAATCAGGCCCATGATGACTATTTAAAATGAACCCCTTCGTGTCTTCTGAAAATCACTGAAGCCTCCTGGTGGGGGCGGGCGCACTGGGACATCATATGCCTATGTTTTACTATGTTTTTGCAATGAACACCCAAATCAAAACTTTGAGGCTGTCTTTATAAACAACATAAAAGCAGTGAGGGCTACAAGCATGCTTTACTTTGCAGTTTACCATTAACTATATCCTAATATCACACACAATAAATTGTTCTTATCTCTAGTTAATATACATGTGATCACATTTTGATACTAAGGTTTTTTTAATTTTCAAGACTTTCTATAGCTTTTGGCTTCAGTTGTTACTTCAGAATGGGTAGGGATGGTGTCCCTAGCTCTGTCTGTCAGGGACTGGGAATAGATGACAGGGAATGGATCACTTGTTAATTACCTGTTCTTGTTCACTCCCTCTGGGGCATCTGTCATTAGCCACTGCCATCTACTGGGCTAGATGGACCTTTGGTCTGATCAAGTGTGGCCATTCTTATGTTCTTATGATTTATTTAAGGTGCTTCCTTTTAGCTAGTGCTTTTAAACTATTTTTTCCTAAGACAAGCTTTTTAAAATAGATTGCATTGTTTTGTTTTGAAATGGGTGTTATCACAGGCATGGAGCAGTGACTTAATTCAGGTTGTATGATAAAGTGGACATGGGTTACTGAATGGTGAACCATTCCGATATCCTTAAGACTAGTCTTGCAGCACCTTAGAGACAAAATGTGTAGATAGTATCATAATCTCTCCCCCTCCCCCCCCAACACATCAACAATAATTCTACAACCTATCATGGAAAATGACCCCTCACTCTCTCAGGCCTTGGGGGACAGGCCAGTCCTCGCCTACAGACAACCCCCCTAACCTCAAACAAATTATTTCCAGTAACCATGCAGCACATCTCCATCATGCTCATCCAAGAACCCACCCCTGCAGTCAACTCCGGTGACAACTCTGTCCACACATCTATACAAGCGACATCATCACAGGTCCTAACCACAAAAACCACCACATCAAAGGCTCATATAACTGCACATCCTCCAATGTGATCTATTGCTAGCATCACGTGCTAGCAGTGCCCCTCTGCCATGTATATTGGCTAAACTGGACAGTCTCTGAGAGAGAATTAATGGACACAAATCATGTATTTGAAAAAGTAACACACAGAAACCTGTTGGGGAACATTTTAACTTTCCCGGGCACTTGCTAATGGATCTCAAAGTTACCGAATTATTGCAAGCAAGTTGCAAAAACCAGCTTGAAAGGGAGGCTGCAGAACTTAATTTCATTTACAAGTGTGATAGCTGCAACAGAGGTCTACACAAAGATCTTGCGTGGATGGTCCACTACATTCCACATTCTAATGACAAGAAAAACCAAGCACCAGGTACTTAAAAGCACTTAGTACCTACTCTATCAGCTTCATTTAGCATGGACACTCTAATTGACAATTTTTTCCCCTTCTTTTTCCTTCTCTTTTCCCCACTCTATCCCCTCTCTCTCTCTTTGCTATTTATTTAGACCCTGGATTCCTTAACTCCAGGGCTCGACAAATCACTCAATCTACTCGCCTGTGGCAAGTAGATTTCAGCTGGTGGCCCCGTTCACCGGCGGCGCGCGCGTGCGGGTCTTGTGCATGCGCAGTGCGGGGCTGGCGAGTAGGTTTTGCTGCCATTTGTCAAGCCCTGCTTAACTCCATTCATCTGAAGAATTGGTTGTTCCCACGAAAGCTCATGATTCCATGTACAAATTTTATTAGTTTCTAAGGTGCTGCAAGACTAGTAGTTATTTTTTAATTTTTTTTTAGTAAGGGTGCATCTACACACCACTGTTATTTCAGAATAACTAATGTTATTTCAAAATAACAATGTAAGCGTCTACACAGCAATTCCATAATTTCGAAATAGTGGACGGCTTATTCCGACATCTGTAAACGTCATTCCACGAGGAATAATGCCTGTTCCAAAACAGCTATTTTGAAATAGCTGAAGCGTAGACGCTGCACTGCTGTTTTTTGAAATAGCTCCTCCCCAGGGCTATTCAAAGTACTTTCTCCCTAGTCCTTCCTGGGGCTCTAAATCGATGTAGCATATCCACATTAGGGGAGCCTGCCTCAGACTAATTTCAAGGCTTCCCTGTAGTGTAGACGTGCTATTCTGAAATAAGTATGCAGAGCAGGCGTACCCTTATAGACTAACATGGCTACCCCTCTGAAACCTTAATACTAGTGTGCAGGATAGGAAGTACTTGCATTGGTACTGAGAGAGAACAGGAAGTTTAATTTATCACCGTCAAAATAAACAATAGCAGTATAATGCTTTAATTACCAATTTTGCTTCTTTGTTTGGTTTTTAAAAAAACATTTACTGAAAGTTAAATGTTTTCTTTAGTAGCTTTCAGTTTAAACTGGAAACTGTAATCCCTAATTATACAAAACTTGCTTTTAGAATGAATTCTCATGAGAACTTCTACATGTCATGTAGATCACAAGTTACTTGTTGATACTTCAGAGAACATTGTACAACTGGTTCATTATTTATACGGATAACAAGAATAATCAGAGTGGTTAAAATAGGGATTACATATAAAAGAGCAGCTTTGGAAGTGATAGAAATTCTCATGCTTCAGGATCTAAGACTATTTCTAATGAGGGTTAGAGTCTTTCCCTAGAGGAGGATCTTTTTTTTTCTCCACAACTGCCTTCTGCATAATTTGTTCTATCTCCTTCAAAAATATCTTGTCTTCGACAGGGGCCAGCCCAGTAGAGGACACTGGAGTAGATGGAGTATGATTTGTTTCAGAAAAGCAATTTTTTGGTTTTTTGCCAGCCTTTAATTACAATATTACTTAACTTTAACTTCACAGCTGATTTTTGTGCATAATATGCTGGGGTTACTTTAAACTTTAAATTGTCAGTTTTCTATCATGATTTGTCACAAACTAGTTTTGCTGTACTCATTAATTTTATTAATAATTAACATTGCTGTAATAAATGAATCCAAACACTTCATTTAAATCTAGGTGAGCTAAAATAATTTTTTTAAAACACTTGCCCAAATCCAGTATTTTTCTTTGGGAGCCAGGCATTGATCAGATTTCAAAAATCATAGTGGATGCAGTGAGAGCAATAAACATGTCCAGGGGTTCAAAATTAGTGATTTGATATTGTACTTCCTAATGTTTTAGTCTTTTTGTTACTATTATATTCATTAGCATGGAGTGTCTGTAGGTTGAAAATAAACATGAAAACACTGGCTGTGAGTAGTTGGCCTTTAGCAGGGGTTGGGGAACCTTTTTTGGGTTGGGGGCCACTGACCACAGAAAAATCAGTTGGGTGCCACATGCAAGTGAGAAGCAAAAAAATCCTGTCACTAACATGGCCCCTGAGAAGGAGAGAGCCATTCTCCACATTCCCCTTGCATAGCAGAGCCTAGTGGGGCCCAGGCTAGTAGATTTTGTGTGCTCTAGTCCCCCCCAGCCATGAGAGAGGGCTGAGCTGCAGCTGCACCCGTCAGGGTCCCTTCCCTATCCTGCAAGCCCAGGCCCCTTTCTCCTTTGCCAGCTAGGGCCCCCTTTTCTTTCTCCCACTCGCATCGTGTGGGTCCTGCCGCTGGCGCAACTGAGCAGCTGTTTATAAAATACCGGCAGCCACCCGCCACGTGGTGACTTCCGGAGCTTCAGCCAGCCACTGTGTGACAGCTCTGGGGGCCAGAGTGCACCCCAGTCCCGACACCCTTCCCCCCCCCACGCTCCTCACCGCCGCCTGCCCACTCACCACATGGCCATGCTCCCCCTTTCATCCTTTCCCCACAAGCCCAGCAGCAGCTTATCTTCAAGGTGCAAGGAAGGTGAGTGCTGCTGTTGAGGAGTCAGAGCCATATTTTGATCTCTCGTGAGCCATAGCCTGCCAACCCCATTATGGGATTAGCAGCAGGGAGAAGGCTGGGTGGCTGATGGTTGAGGGGCTGCGAGATGCAGAGTGACATCCAGCAGGAAAATCTTTTTTTATAGATATAGTAAGATTAAACCATAGTGCACAACTGAAGTGGTACAACTTTCTAGTGCAGAGTAGATAAGATCTTAGTCATCGGCTGAGCTCTAGAATAGGTAGATTGAAAATCAGTGGGATTTGGGTGCCCTTTGGAAAATCCAAGCCTGTACTCCTTTAGCACAACAAATTTATTTTGCTCAGTAACAAAGTATCCAATGTAGTTCATGGTTTCGCTGCATGTGGAAGTGATAATGGTAAAGATGCCCACTGTGTGTCATTGTCCTCAGTAGGAGTGAAACCAGAGACTTCCATCAATTAGGGTGGTTGCTGTTTTCCTACAAACTTTGTATTTTCTAGAGTGCATCTCATTTCCACTCCCAGTCTTCAATGAAACTGAAGCCAGGTTGTCCTAAAAAAACTGCTACATCATAACCTATATGGTTAGGGAAGCTAGTCAGAAAACTGTAAGGAGACTAGGAAATTAATCATACCTTTCTGTCATTTTTCATCTGGGAAAGAGATATATTTAGGGATGGAAACTCTAGCTTCCCAGTAACTTTTTGGAACCCAAAAGTACTTAAATTTAAGACATGCTTAAAATAATCATTTCCATTATTTTCTCCAGAAAGTCAAATCAGAATAGAACTATAGGTTGCAACTCTCTTAACTGGTATTCTCTGGTCCAGCAACATCCATGGTCCAGCATGGATGTTGCAGGATCAGAGAGTCCTGGTGGAGGACCCGTGGCAAGGATCATTGCGGGGCCGGCAGTGAGCCCTCCGGCAGCGTGTTGCAGCAGATGTGCCCAGCGGGATTGGGAGACATGTGTGGCTGCCCAGCAGGGCTGGGAGTTGCAGTATCTTGGTCGGGAAGGGAGCCACAGTGCACGGCTACCCTGCGTGTCCTGGGTCCCCTGCGCAACTGCCCTGTGGGTCCAAGAGCCAGGGCAGCGATGGCTGCCCAGTGGGGTTGGCAGGGCAGCAGGGCCAGCAGGAGGTGAGGAGCTGGGCGAGAGGCCAGGGGACCTGGTGGGAGAGCTGGCAGCAGGGGGTCCAGAAATGACCTGGTCTGTCAAAATCTCTCATCCGGGATCCGTCAGGTCCCAAGGGTGCTGGACCAGGAAGGTCCAACCTGTAGAAGATTAGAAAGGTCTTATAAAAAGTCAGTCATGGTGCAGCTTCAACTGGTGTGTCACTAGTACATCGTCACTGTAAATATGGGATTAGTTTCTTTCTAAATAATGTAAATTACATATACATTATATTTACAGAAATATTTGTGTAATAACTGCTAATTTTCTTTCCATGACAGTTATCTCTGCTAATCCTGTTGAATAGGTTGCCTTCCTTTCTGATTGTAGACTAGGGCAAATCAGTGCTGGTGGGTGGCCCCGAGAGCTATTCAGCAAAATTTTTCCAAATTTTCAGTGACACTAAATATAAATTCAAATATAAAAGATACGAAGCATGTGATAAGCATCATTCTTGATCATATCAATACTCCATAATTAACATCCAAGTATATGGAGTCTGTCATGCTAAAGCATGGTAAAGGTGGGATAGATAAGAAGAAATGGGAATCCAGGAAAGAAATGTTTTGGTAAATTTTAAATATGCCACTGTTCGCTTCCATCTGTTAATTCTGTTGAATCAGACATAGCAAGTTTAAGAGGTACAGTATAGGGAGAAAGAAGGAATAGATAGCTTTAGTTTTATATTGGTACCATTTATATTCGAATACTCTGTTTCTTTTAAAATTAGGGGAATTACAGTCAACTGCCTTCTAAGATATGGCTATGGCTACTTGGTCAGTAAGAAAAACTGTGAACTGAATAGCAGGATTAGCCATACCTCAGGTAGAAGAGGCAAAATCAAAATCTATGAGGCTTATTGTTTCTCCCAGCCCAATACACTGTCGGTAGACCAAACAGTAGCCTGTGAAGAATGTGTCTGTATTGTACAAGAATATTATCCAAGTTGTGGGCAGGGATTCGCTGCTACTGCCGGGTGCTGAGGATGTCGGAATAAATAAAAATGAAGTAAAATACTCCTCAAATTAAAAGAAAAAAACCCTAAGATTAACATGATTTGGAAATCAACTTGTTTGCCTTGCTTCTATGTTAAATCATTTTTCCGTTCTGACATCTGGCTTGTGTATTTATATTGTAAGTTCTTCAGTGCAGAGGCCACCTTACTCTGTTCAGTTTCTAGCATAATATCACCTACAGGCCTTATGGGAATTAGGGATGTAAAAGTGTAGTTGATTAGTTGACTACTCGCATTTCCTCCTCCTCCCTGCTGCCTCTATATCAGAGGCAGCAAAGGGGGCGGGAGGAAGCAGGAACTGGTTTCCCCCCCTGCACAGTCTCCGCAGTGCCGCTTACCCCTCCCTTCCCCCGCTATCAGAGGCAGCAGCGCGGGGAGGGTCAGGGGAGGCTACTCTGTCCGCAGCAGGTCCCAGCAGGGAGTTGGGGCACTCCACGGACAGGAGCTGCTCGCGCCAAGTTTGGGACCAAACCCTGCTGCGGCTCTGAAATTTAAATTGCAGAGATGCACTGCGGTTTGGTCCTGGCATGAGCTGGAACTGAGCTGGCTGCCTATCGACTAATCGAGTAGTAGATAAAATTTTTATCAACAACTTGATTAGTAAAATAACCTCATTTTAACATCCCTAATGGGAATACGAATATTCTTTTCCCAAATTGTAAATTTAATTTGCATAGGTACTATAAATTACTGAAATAGTATTGGAAAGATGCGCAAAGATGAGCTTTTAAAGTGGGGGAAAAGCTGATAACTCCGTAAAACATTGCATCTTTTAAAGTTCACAGCTATGCCAAAATTCTGCAGTTGATTTTAGTTTTGAATATCTGTAGCAGAGAGCACTTGACTTGATTGCTGTTGCAAGTGGCAGTATGGCTGTTGTGCTTTTAAAGGCCAAAGAATATCCTGACAGGGTGGGTGTAAAGGGACACTGGGAACACTGTTTGTTCCTATCTCTATAGTAACATACTTCCTTAGATTCTTTTCTCAATTTGAACAGTTCCTGCTATGAATGAAAAGCTTTTTTAAAGCATTTAATGATTCTGTGCATCAACAACTTGGAGCACTAAAACATATATCACTGTTGAATATGAGGATAAAACTGATCTTCATGTCAGAGGAGTAGCAGGTATAGTCTTGATCCATTGCAGAATTTTGAAAACACAGAACTTGAAAATGAATCTTAATTATTCCCTTTTGACCCAAACAGTTGCTTTAAAGGAATATTGCAGATGTTTAAGCTGTAAGACTGAACAATAATTTATTAAATTTAAAAAAAATTTCAAATCTTCTGCTTTCTGTTTTGTCTTGTATCCTTCTGGAATTTTATTTATCTGTATTTTATTTACAGCTTAATATCATAAGCTGTAAACTGTCGGTGTCCTACAGATCTGCTGTGGAATCTGTAGTCCAGCATCACCCTCTGATTATTCCTTCAGCATCTCCTTTTTATCTTTCTTCTTCACCTTGTGAAGGTCCCACAATGTCCTCTCCTCCACCCAAGTGTTTCTCTCATTCTGTTCTTGTCCCTGGGTGATTTCATTAATGTACATCATTTCAATTACTAGCTTTGTGTTAGTAGATTTAAGTCATCCACCTATCTGCTCAGTCCTGCATTTAGTTACCCTTTCCTTTTAAAGGTTCTCTAACTTTTCTTTTTAGAAGACTCACTGATTATTTGGAGCTAACATGGCTGAATTGAGCACCTATTCTTTCCTCCGAAACCAGGGGTGAATCCGGCCTGTTGGCTACCTTGCCGCTCCTCCATCCCCAGGCCAGTCAAGGCCTGGGGGCAGGGGAGAGCACAAAGTCTTACCCCGCAAGAGCGCGCGGCAGTTAGAGAGACATGGTGGCTGTTTTAAAACGGCTGGCATTTATCTCTAGGTGCTGCATGCCTTTGGTGGGAGAAGCTTTGCACACTCCCCACCGCCAGGACCTGGGGCCGGGGAGCACGCAAAGTGTCTCATGTTCTGTCCCTGCCGTGCCAGGGGAACGCAGTGGCTAGAGAGACATGCCATCTGTTTGAAAACAACTGGTGTGTATCTCTAGCCGCCGCGTGCTCTTGCAGGGGGAAAGGAGACTTCACGCACTCCCCTACCCCCAGACCCTGATTGACCTGGGGGCAGGGAAAGCATGCGAGGTCTTCTCCTGCTGGGTGCCTAGAGGGAACCACCAGCTGTTTTAAAACAGCTGGCATTTCTCTCTAGGGGGTGGGGGAAGGAAGGGGAAGATTTCTCTTGCTCCCCTACCCCAGGCTAGTCAAGGTGTAGATACAAGAAGTCCCCTGGCCCTGCCCCTTCCGGGGTGGCCCAGGGTCACTTTAGAAATTTCTGAAGTGGCCCCCTTTTAAAAATTATTGCCCACCCTTGTTGTAAACCTTTTGTACTCCTCTCATTCTCTATTACTGTCAGTAACACACATAATTATCCTCTGTTCATCCCACCCCCTTGCAGGGGAATCATCTTTGACACCTGCTTCACTTTTAGTGTCCAGGCTGGAAGAATCTTCCATCTCCTCTCTACAATACAGCAAACATCTGTCCTTTTCCTCACTCTCCTGTGTGTAAATTTTGTTCTTAGCCATGTAATATTTAACAGTATTTGATGCTGAGCTGCCTGTCTGTGGTGGAGATCTTCTTAGAGCAGGGTGGAGAACCTCTGGCCTGGGGGCCGGATGTGTCCCCTGGCTCGTCTGGATCTGTCCCCCAAGGCTCAAGGCTCTCCCAGCATTGGAGCCCACACTGGCACTTCAGCTGCCCTGCTGTTCCCCCATAGGGCTGGAGCACACAAAATCTACTAGCCTGGGCCCTCCTAAGCTCTGGTGTGGGAGGGGAATGTGGGGAGTGTCTCTCTCCTTCTCAGTGAGGGTGGGGTTCGTTTGGTTGGGGTTTTTTGTTCTTTGTTTCTCACTTGTGTGCAACCCCTGACAGATTTTTGTGTGGGTCAACATCCCCCTGACCAAAAAAAGGTTACTCACCCCTGTCTTAGAGACTAGAGAACATGAACGGGAACGTTTTCAATCTTTTAATGAGAGGATAGATGTGCTGAACTTTTTTTGCCTGTGTTTGCAGCCAGCCCAGGCCACCGCAAACAGGGGGTTCTTCACAGCCTGGGCCTTCATGGCAGCCTTCCCTGCTTCCCCCACATTGGAGGAAGCAGCGCGGTGGAGAGGCAGGCAGCACCACAGAGATGGTGCTGGGGAGAGCCTGCTTTCAAGTCAGCTCTCACCAGCACCAACTCCTGCTTCCCCTTCCTTGCTGCCTCTGATACAGAGACCGGAGGGAGAGGGGGAGAATGTGAGTAGCTGATTCAACTTCTCACTTACATCCCTAGTGTGTAGTATTGTTAAGTTTTACCATGAGCCATCCTGGCATGTTGCCAGTTGTTAGATTGGTATTTAACAGGTGTTCTGACCCTGTTTTCCTCTAAAGTCTTAGAGGAGAGATCCATCCTCTGGAAGGATCTGTGGGACAAATCTATGGGAGGAGAAGTCTGAAGGTAAGAGGAGCTACAATACATAACAATATCTTTCTGAAATATAGCTTTCAATGTAAAAGTTTAAATATATTTGTACCGAAGAGAATTTTGTGCTCAATGCCATTATAAATTATGTTCAGTCGTGTTGCCCCATCATTGCCTAATATTTTTTTCCCCAACGGGGCTAAATTGTAAGAGAAAACAAAGCTGTGCAAAGCTTCTCCTGCAGTTGCAATACACTAAAAGAATGTCTCACACAGCTGCACTGAAGTGAATTACAAAGGGAGGCAAAGCTGTTCATAGTTTTCAACTTGACTTAATGATTCTGAAGCGCTGCTAAATTATCGTTTTTTCATATTTTCGAACATTCTCGTTATGAATAGAATTGTGTTGGTAAAGCATGAAACCTACATACTAGTACATGATGCACAAAGAATATCTAAGGAAGTCAATGTGATTTTACAGGTGCATGCATTCTTTCAAAACTATTAATAAATTAATAAATTAATCCTTCAAAGGCTAAGGATTAAAAGGTAATGCTATAATTTTGTATCTGTGAGCAAGTTGTAAATTTGAGCATATTCTTAGTATTACACTTCAAACTGTCCTGAAAACAAGCTAGGTAGTAGTGTCTGTAACGTCTGATTAATGTGTCTGGAAAAACAAAACTAAAAATTAAGATATTGATTACATCGTACAGGGACATTTTATAATACAGCATAATGGTTATTTTGGATTTGCTCTAGAAGGAAGGATTAACTGTGTTCATTTTACTAGAAACCATGTACCAGCCTGAAGAAATTACTGCTACCAAGCTTTGCTGTACTGACAGTGAAGTGATTTTGCAGATGACTTTCTAGATCTAATAATTATCATTATTAACAGGTCGCTAGTCATGTTTATTGTACATTAGAGCCATTATTTTTACAGTATCATATTTTTATCATGGCCTTCAGTATTATGAACTATGCAAAACAACAAGTAAAATTGAGCAATTCTGGCCTTAAAGACTTAGCTGCGAGCTACGTTTATTGGTCACAGGCTCAAGCCTCATGTATTTTCAGCTATCAGGAGACTCTCCAGCTTCAATCTTTGGTTCTGTATTGCTTTCTGTTTTATAAATGATTTGAATAATATTTGCACATGGTCTAGCATTTCATCTTTATATGACGCAGTGAGTAGTCCTTGTGGCACCTTAGAGACTAACAAAAATACATAGTATCATAAGCTTTCTTGGGTAGGAATTGAGGGGGTAGAAGGAAGATAGGCTTCTAGTGATGGAGAAGCTTGACTTTATGGCACAAGGAGTAAGAAGCTGTTTCCTAGAATTTAGGAGATTGCACTGATTGCACATTAGCAACAAATCTCTCTGTTGTAAAGGAGAGGAAATGTGAAGGAGGAACTTCCCTAATTGGAATTACAGAGAGCATTTTCAATAGGTTGTGTGGTTATTCAGATAGTTTGTTCAGTAAATCAGGCCTAACTGGTTAACACAAGTGAAACATTTTAACTTTTAGAGAGTCAGATGTGATTTTGACATGCACATCTCCTTTGTCATAACACCATAATCTGTTCCAGAGGTATTGCTGTACTATTCCAAAAGTATGCATTTTCTCCTATGTTCCTAAAGCAAACCTAATCCATGCACAGGTAGAAGTTGCAGGCCAGTGTCCCAATCTAAATTTGAGAAACTGATTGCACATCACCTATAGATTTCTATTTCCTTTCTCAGCTGATAGTTTTTACCTGTTTCCACTATTATCTGCAGATGTGCCTGTTACCAGTTCTATATTTTTGGGTAAGGTATAATTTTCCTTATTAAAGACACTGTCTCAGCACCATTTCTAAAGTCCTTATCTTAATTTTTACTATCTCCTGGTTGTCCAATGAAATGTGCTTCTATAAACCCTCCCCGGAAAGAGTAGGAAGTTCTCTGGCTCTGTCATGTGCAAAGTAGACTGATAACATTGCTCTCCACCTCAAACATCTCCATTTGCTCTTTGTTCTTTCTAGTATTCAGTTCAAAATTGTTCTCAAAATTGTTTAACTAGATGGCCTTTACTCCAACTGACCTTTTCTCCTTTACTCTCTTCCCTCTGCTTGGCTAGCAATGACTGACCACTTTCTTCCTTCACACGCAACCTGGCCATTTTTAATGACTAGGTCTTTCCCACCTTACCAATTTTCTGTATTATTTCAAATCATAGCTGAAAACATATACAATTTCCTTTGTACTTACCCTTTAATTGTTGTTACACTATTTTAATTTTATTTCTATTTTTCCCTAGTTATTTAATTCTCCAGAGTGGTTTGGAATGTAAGTTTTTATATTAAAGACACAATACACAATAAAGCTTCAATTTCATTATTAATAATTGATTTTGGAATAGAAAACTGCATCACAAGATTTCTTGTTCTGAGCAATTAACTTAAAACAAACCAAAAAACAACTGAGGGATATCCTGCTCTAGGTAGTGGGCACAGTGACTTATAATGATCTGTGCTATACTCTAGCAGCTATTTCTCTGAAAGTATTGAGAATTGGATAATATCAGGAACCATTCCAAGATGTCAGATTATTCAACTTAATTTGTCCTTGTGTATAAGGCTACAATACTGTAGTATACAGTAATCCTGCTGTGATGAGTGACACTGACATGCAGTGTTTGTGTATTGGTAAAATGAGGTGGCTGGGGAGACAAATTTCCATATTTTTACATAACTACCATTTATGGTGACCTCAGTTCTTGACACAAGTGCCTGTAAATTCATGTTTTAGTTTTTAAATGTGTGTGAAATAATATCCCTATAAACAATTGGCTTTTAAAATTCTTGCTGTTTAAAAATACTGATCTTTGTGTCTGTTTCCTTGCTCCTCGCCCAGTGGCTTTTTTAATGAAGGCACACTTTAACAGTGGTTTCCACAATGGTTTAACAATGGTTTGTTAAAGTGAGGACTCATCTGTCCTCACTGTCACATGCAAAAACTAAGTCCTCCTTCCCCCAAAAGCCCACCCTATCAACACAACATAGTACCCTAATACTATGCCTACTACATTGGGAAAGTTTGATGATGAAAGTGTTGTTGTCATGCAGAAGTCGCCAAAAGTGCAAACGGGTTAAACCAGCTTTTTGCTTTGTATTGTCGACATTTCATGGCCACATTGCTAGCAGTCCGTTGGACAGATAGAGCAAAGCAGTGTGGATAAGCATCCCACAGTGCGTGATGTCACCTTCAGTCACTAGGCACTGTAGGAACATGCAACATAATGCTTTGCATTTTGGGAATACGAGAAAACATCCCATCAGCCACCTCTTTGCTTCCTGGCACTCCCTGGGCTTCTGGCTTACTTTAATGCCACTAGAATGACCATCCTTGCTGAAAACACCAGCATCTGCCATGAGAAGTCATGGATCCCACAATTCTCTCCCATGTTGTGATCAATGTGATTAAGACTTTGCACCTTGTTGCAGCACAACTACTTCTGGATTTGATATTTGACATGTACATGGATGAGGACGAGAAGGACACTGACGAATTGGCATCGCATAGGGCTCTCACAAGTCACCTGTGCATAGGGTTGCCAGATGGCTGAAACAAAAATACCGAACACCCCCGGCCCCCCCCCCCCCCCAAATCCACTGGGAAAAAATTTTGTTGAAGGAAAAAAGGGGGGGGGGGGGGACAAAGTTGTTGAGCAAAAAAAAAAAAGACTTCTAGAACCTGGATCACTGCTAGGGGTTACCAGGTAGTCATTAAAAAAACAACAACAAAAACCCTGGACACGCTTCATGGGGCAGGAGGACCGCCAGGAAGGGACCGGTGCTGGCCGGGAAGGGGGCCTGAAACAGCTAATGGGGAAGGGCTGGCCGGGGAGATGGGGACCAACGGGAAGCAGGGCTGGTCGGGGCGGGTCAGGCGGAATGGGGCTGGCCGTGGGATATCGGGGGAGGGGGACCAGCTGGGAGGGGCGGGGCTGGCCAGGAGTAAGGGGGCGGGAAGCACACCTGGGGATCAGGGCCATGAGGGTGGCCAGGAGGAAGGGGGTCGGGAAGCAGAGCTGGTGGGGATGCAGCGGCGCTGGCCGGGGCAGATGAGAGAGAAACAGGCCAGCGGGAAGCAGAGCTGGGGGGACGGGCGGGTCGGGAGCCACGGCGCTGGCTGGGAGGAAGGGGGAGCAGGAAGCACAGCTGGCGGGGGTGCAGCGGCGCTGGCTGGGAGGAAGGGGAGGCGGGAAGCAGAGCTGGCGGGGGGGGCGTGCAGCAATGCTGGCTGGGGGAGATCAGGAAGAACAACGGGCTGGCGGGAAGCAGAGCTGTGGGGGGAAGTGAGGGAGAACCGGCTAGCCGGGAATGGGGTGAGCAAATTGGCTGGTGGGGAGCGGGACTGACCTGGGCAGTTACTGCCTGTCCCACGCAGGCTCCCGGCGACGCACGAGCGAGGAGGAGGCTTCCCCTCCTCCTCACACTCAACCGACTGAGGGCTCCCTGCAGGAATCGCGGCCCCGCCTCCCAGCTGGGACTCCCAGCCGCTCCCCCCACCCAGGCCAGGCTTCTGTCCGGCGTGCAGCCGGAAAAATCAGAAAATACCGGACATTGCACATGTCTGTATTTTCTGATTTTTTTTTTTTTTTTTACTGGACAGAGCGTGCAAATACCAGACTGTCCGGCACTGTGCCGGACTGTCCGGCACTGTGCCGGACACCTGGTAACCCTACCTGTGCACAATAGACTGTTGCTTTTGAGCTAGGGAAACCAGCACTGAGTAGTGGGATCGCATTGTCATGCAGGTGTGGGATGAAGACAGTGGGTACAGAACTTTCAGATGCATAAAGCAACCTTCCTGGAGCTGTGTAATAGTCTGGCCCCTGAACTGCGACACAAGGACACCCAAATGAGAGCTGCTACTCTTGATACAGAAGCATGTTGCCATTGCTTTTTGGAAACTGGCGACTCCTAATCCACAATCTATGATCCAGATTTTACTGGCATCTGTATAACAAATGAGGTCAGGGGGGAGAAGGAGCACAGATTTGCAAGGAGGGCGCAGGGTCATGCAGAGAAGAGGCAGGGAGCACACCAGGTCTCTGCAGCTCAGCGCTCACCAGGCGGGGAGGGAGGGGGATAATGCTGGCACTTGACCCCTCCTGTAGGGAAGTTTAAGATGCATCTTCCTGCCCTGGTGTTCCCCCACCTGCTTGGCAGGGGGTAGAACCATGCACAGATCTCTCCTCTGCTACCTGCAGGTATTAAACAGATATTCACAAATATGCAAGGCTCTAATCATGAGCTTTTAGAAGCTAGTCTTCACCTCTTCACCCCCCTCCGTCTAGCAGTGGGAAGGTACTGCTGTGGCTGTAGTCTGTTTCCTTCCCAAGTTCATCCAGAGTGTACTGGAGCCAGCAAGGGTTTTCAATAGGGGTACGTCTAGACTGCAAGCTTCTTTCAAAAGAAGCTTTTTTGAAAGAGCTCTTTTGAAAAAGCTTCTTTCGAAAGAGAGCATCCACACCTCAAAACAGGATCGAAAAAGCGATCTGCTTTTTTGAAGGAGAGCGTCCAGATTGCATGGACGCTCTCTCAAAAGAAAGCCCTGATTGCTATTCACAGAATGGCCACCAGGGCACCTGTGATTTTTTCGATTGCCTCTTCTTTTGAAAAATGTCCCTGTTCTGCGTCCACACGTGCCTTTTTTCGAAAGAGCTCTTTCAAAAAAGGCATTCTTCCTTGTAATTTGAGGTTTTCCAATGTCGAAAACCCCCGTGTTCTTTTGATTTAATTTAGAAAGAATGTGATTGCAGTGTGGACGCAGGTGATTTTTTTTCTGAAACAAAGGGCAGTTTTTTCAAAAAAACAATGTAGGCTAGACATACCCTAGGGCATTGCTGACAACCTTGCTGTATTAATTTAGATGGAATGTGAGCCAATGGTGTTAACCTAACCCAGTCAATGTCCAACATTAAACAGTTGTCATGTATGCTTAGCAGCTCTTTAAAATTAATTCTATAGCAAAAGCAGACAGCTACGTTTAAGAGGAAGTAGCCTAACCACAGACTACATGAATTGTCTTTTTGCTGTTAAGAGGAGTGTATTAGGAAATGTGTTAGGAAACATGATAATTTAGGATAAGCAGTAAAATTTGTAAGAGTAAAAATCCTCATCTGAGTCTCTAGCTCTTCAACAACACACCAAATTTGGTGTAAGTAGAAAAAATTCCTTGCATCTAATTACAAGAGCTTCATCTCATTCGCTAGCTCTTAAGTAAGATACCAAATTTGGTGTAAGTAAAAAAAATTCTTTGCATCTACTTACAAGATCCTCAGCTAATTTGCTAGCCCTTAAGAGAAAAAAATTATTTGCATCTCAAATTAACCACAGAACTGAATAGACAATGAGAGATCAGGCCATAAGATCAGGGTACCTCATCATCTACAACTCATTCTGGAAACTGAACTCACGTGCTGCTCTCTGACGACAAGAGGCAGGAGGTCCATACCGAGGCAGGCATCGTAACAGCATTCGTCGTCCTCTACCTGGCCAGTAGAGAGATGATGCTACACCTGATCGGGTGAGTCAAAAAAACCTAACAAAAAGAGTAAAAAAACTTAACAAAAGACTCTGAAAAATCTAACAAAAAGAGTCAAAAAACCTAACAAAAAGATTCTAAAAAATCAAGAAAAACAAAATAATATTGATAAGCTATAAGATCAAGGATCCTCATAGTTGCAGTTCTTTTAAAAAATTAATCTACAAGAAATTAAAAAACTAGATAAGTTAGCTGACTAAGTATCCTTGTAATCACGCTAGCAGAAACAATTTGCTTTTTGTATTTTTCTTTTTTTATTCATTTTCTTTTAATTCTTAGCTGTTATCTTTTAACTTTGTTATTCATTAAGTGGCAACATCAATAAAGTTATGCTCATTAATTAAAACACAAATTGGTACTTGGTCTAAATTTATTGACGACTTCCCAGGTAAGCAAGGGGGCAGACCAGAGTTCTGCACAGTCCTAGCGAACCCAAGGGAAGGGGGCGGTTTGCTTAATCACGACCACTCACGGCAACAGTGTTTCAGCCCAAGGTTAACTATACAGAGATGTCAGCCTGCTGGGTACTATGGCACAAACACTCTTACCAATCCTTTTATTAAAGTTAAAGAAAAGAAGGAAAAGCAGTGTTTGAAATGTCAGGTATAAAGTATGGCTTTTATTTTAATAGCTTTTCTTGTTCTTTTTCCCTTTAGCTGGAGAGTGTTTTTAGAAGGAAACAGTCCCTTTGACAATTTTAGACGGTATCAAAGATGGTAATACCTCCTCTTTGTGGAAAAGGAAAGTTATTTGAGATAGGCTTGAGCAGTTATTGCAGCTGCTATTGAAATGTGATCCCATTTCACCTCAGCTGATGTTTTGGATTGAGCTGGCTCTGGTGGGGCAGTAGTAGTCAGTAGGCCAAAGCTGGACTGCCATATGCTTTTGAATAGACACTGAAATCTTTTTATTTACTTATCATTTTTTAAATGTATTTTCTTTGCATTTTGGACCTTGACTATAACTTGACCAAAGAATGTGAACATTGACAAAAAATAAACAACCTTTGTGATAGGGGTTCCCATGCCATTTGGGTACCTCTCTCTGTCCCAGTCTGGTTAGAGCTTCTTTCAGGCTCACAGGGAATGTAGGCCTGGGCTCCCAGGAAATTTGTTTTGGTGACAGCCAATGAAGCTTGCTTTGGTAGCCTTTGTCTGGTCTTATTTCTTGCTCTTTCCCCAGAGTCTTTCTTTAATAACCCATAAAGAGAGCAGTGGCTGAAATAATCCATTCCCCTTACTGTATTTCGACCTAATAACCAACATAGCAATTTTGGCTCATTAATTTCATGTTCCACGTCTTCTTTTTTTTACCAAGCATGATTTTAACATAGACCTCGAATCATATTTTTTTGACTAATTTAGTCTGTCTCCCTTTCATACATTTTCCCACCAGAATTTGTATTATTGTAACACTTTATGAATTTTTAAATACCTTTTGCAGTTGAGCTTATTATTAGGGTAAACTTATAGGCCCAATTATCATAACAGCTTTCATCTTACTTTTCCTGGCTTGCAGGCATCTGGTAAATATTTTTTGTACCTGTCTTATTTACTAGTGACTTTGAACTATTAAACTAAGTGACTGTTGTACATATAAATGAGCAAAATATACTGATACTCAACCTCCTATTTTTATCAGTTTTATGTGATTATTAATATTGACATTTTGGGATTTTCCCAAAGGGTTCCTGTACATCTTGGCAAATGGTAGGGTTACAGTGTACTGTTTATGTGCATGGAATATAACCATTCTCATGATCATACATCACACACACACACAAAACCCCAAAACAGCCACAGAGCAGAGGATGAATTGTATGTTAACAACTAGATTTAATGAGGCAGAACTTGACCTTTTGTTGTCTAATCAAAAGTCTAAGAGGGATGGGAGAAAGCTAATTGTTAGTTTCATTTAACTGATATAGTAGGATTCAAGATGGATGAGTAATTGCTAATTTATAAAACACTAACACACTTGCAAACCATATCATCTAGGCATGCCTTCAGACAGGTGAATGTCCATGGAATGTAAAAGCATGAGACACAACTTGTTTGGCATGTTTGAGGTGACTATTAACCACACTGTTAAATTTGGGTGTTCACCTCATAAGTGCAACACTGTTTTCCAAGGGTTTATTACATTCCAATTCAAAATTGAGAATGTTGAATTTGTTTATAGGTTGACTACTTTAGAGGCTTACCTAAATTATGCCATTAGTGCAGAGCAGATGCAAAAAAGCATCTCTAATAATCTGTTTTGTTTCCCTGTTAAGAAATGAGCTTGTTTGTTGTTAGTATTTAACCAAACATTCTTTCTCTTCCTCTTCCTCAGTTTATCAGAGAAGACATGAAATATAAAGATGCTTCCAATAAACACAATCATCTGCATAGGGAAGACAAACATATCACCATTGAGGATCTGTGGAAACGCTGGAAAACCTCTGAAGGTAAGGGTCAGGAAATAATGTTTCGAGATCCAGGTCATGGTTTTTTGGGTGGCTCAGCACTAAATCCAAGCTTTCTTGAAGTAAGAGTGATATTGAGATGAATGTGATACAACCATTGGCATTAAATGACATACAGTACTGGAAGGATGACCTGTTTTGAACACCAGTGGCACCTCTCGTTTACAGGTTAACCTATAAGCATAATTAAAGTTTCATTAAATTCTCAGCTAGTTATGAGTTCTGGACATGCTCAAGCAGTTCTGTGTAAATGGAATTGTGTTATACTGCAAAGTTAAATGGTACATAGTTTTTTGAAACTGTTCACTTACCAGTTGACATTGTTGCATTGTAATTGATAAAACCTTGGAACTGAGTATTACAGCAGTCACATAAGTACTGTGTATACAATGTATTAAAATGGGGAACACCAATTTATTCTGATTTATTTTAATGAAAAACATATTTGGTTTGTAGTGTAAAGGACTAGATTTCTTAAATACTGTGATTAGTTTCTCTATATTGATAGGTATAGCATATTGGAATAGTAGCTGCTCCATTTTTCCTAGCTTTGGGTAAAAAGTTCAAACTGCTACTCTGATCTCAATACCCATAAGTAGGGCCATTTTAGTCAATTTCATGGTTATGGGATATTAAAAATTGTATATTTCATTATTTCAGCTATTTAAATCTGAAATTTCATGGTGTTGTAATTGTAGAGGTCCTGACTGGGGAAAAAAAAGCTGTGGGTTGGTCACAAGGTTGTTTTAGTGGGGAGTTGTGATAACTGAAGAGCAGTAAAGGCAGAGCTGCCACTAGCAACAGCCCAGAAGGATGTCATAGTTTGGCATTGCCACCTTTTATTTCTGTGCTGCTGCTGGCCGGGCAGTGCCTCCAGAGCTGGGCACCTGGCCAACACCTACCATTCCCCAGCCACCCAGCTCTGAAGGCAGCGCCAAAAGTAAGGGTGATAATACCATGACCCCCCTGAAATAACCTTGTGACTCCCTTTTGGAACACGACCCGCTTCCCCCCCCCCCCCCCCCTCACATTTGAGAAACACTGGTCTCCTCAGGTATCTGTGGTATAGGGTATAAGCACACAAAAGACCAGGTTTTATGAGAGTGGGTGTCAAGATTTCAATCTGTGATGCATTTTTCATGGCTGCGAATTTGTACAGCCCTACCCATAAGCACTGAAGGACTCTCGTATCTGAGCATTACAGTATTTGTAATTTTTAATGACTAGTGGTATTTATATACCATTGAAGATATTTGTGTCAATATATGTGACTACAAATAAACTGAATGGAAGCAGGATATTAGAAAATTTAGATCAAACTACCAGAATAAAAAGTAAAACAATGTCACCCCTCTTCTGCCAGAAGGAGTTGGAATGTTAATGGTGAACTCAGAAAAGCATTTGAAAACAATTGTCAAATGAACAACAAAGTTATAGCAACATCAATCGCTATTAATAGGTTAATAAGGCTATATTATTGAAAACAAATCTTTTTTGTTCATAAAAAAACAGAGATGTGAGCAAAACTAGAAATATGTGCAGCGAGCTCTCACTGTTATTTCAATATGTGCATCAGAGGGTTAAAAGTGCCCCCATGGTATTGCTATTTTGTCTTCTCTGTGTACCAAGACAGCCCTGCCAGGGGAAACGAGGAAGAAGCACTTAAAAATGAGGTACCCAGACAACCTTCACTGTAGTCTTCACACTTTGATGGATGCCATATGGTAATAGTATGCTTTCAGTTAAGATGCTTCAGTCTTTCTGGTCCCAGATTAGTTTCAACTGACTTTTAAAAAGACCTATTGGAGTCTTTTTCCTTGCCTTTTTATCCCCTTTTAGTTTAGTGCCACTACAGGGTAAAGTTAATGTTTGGGTATCTTGTCAATTTCTACACCCTAATATGTTTGATTCTTCTAAGTGTAACCCTAACTCTGAATTCTTGAGTTTGTAATTTTTT
Source organism: Rafetus swinhoei (assembly GCA_019425775.1). Classification (NCBI taxonomy): domain Eukaryota; kingdom Metazoa; phylum Chordata; order Testudines; family Trionychidae; genus Rafetus; species Rafetus swinhoei. The sequence continues at coordinate 35,922,414 of CM033449.1, forward strand.
TAATTGTAACCCCTTTAGTTACTGATACATACTCTCAAAGTTTGCTCCATTTTAACATAGTTTTTAGTCTTGAATTATAGATATAAACTTAAAAATAATCAACAACAAAACTTGAAGCAAGTTTAGGGTTCTAAATTTCTCAGGCAGCTGTCATGAGGATGTGGTGCTTTAGGGTCTTCTGCGTGAATCCATGAATTAAGGCAAAACATGGAACTTCAGTAGCTTTTATCTTAAACTTTTGCATCCTAAAGTATAGTTGAAGTTACTTATTAGTAGATGTTATATTTGTGAACCTATCAAACACCACAGTTAGTTTTTCTCTCTTGGAGTGGTATTAGGGAAGCTACATAGGATAGTAGGAATTCTAATTGTCTTTGAAATTTGGCTTGACAAAGAACACAAATAATTTGGGACAGAAATAAACAAAGGTCCCTAGTGCAAAGAATGGTGTCAATAATGTCAACTTCCAGGAGCTTGTTGAAAGGTATTTGTGTATGAGGGTCACAAGCTGTAAATAATACTTAACAATTTCCTCTTAAGCTTACAGAGATACATCACATCATAATGAATTGAAGGAATAAAGTTGTGATAATTCCCCCTCTCCCCTCAAAAGGCTATACATGAATATGCCCTTTCCGAGACATGTGTTTACTACTTTCAAGGTGTGTCCTGACTGAGAAGATTACTGTAATGTGAGATAAATAAACCCTTGTGTAGAAAGCAAAGTGCTCACAGTTTATAGCGTACTAAGAACAGCTTTGCTGTGTTGTGCTGTCTCTCATTAAATGCTGCTCTTTAGGTAAGTGGGTGAGGTCCTTTTATTGGACCAAACTCTGTTGGTGAGAGAGACAAGCTTCTGAATTTACACAGAAGGTCTGGCTTCTTTAAAACTGAGGTTTACTGAGAATCTGGCAGTCTATGCAGAAGATGTATGTGGTGAATTGCATGAGTTGTAAAAATGTGACACTTTTCTTTGGGGGAAGGGAGTAGAGTAGGTACAGCAAACTCCTATGACGGATGTTGTGAACACATGGAATTTTCAGAGACTCTTGTATCAATTTTGTACATGTTTTTTTATGCACTTTCATGTGGGCTGGTGGGCTGGACTCGGTAGGGTTTCCTGCAGGAAATGTTAGAGGGGGTAATTATTGCAAATCCCTGGGCAGCTATAAGTCTGGAGAAGTCTCTCCCCTTGTAGGGGGAGGGGACCTCATTCAAGAGACCTGGCAAACAATGAATTGTTAACTTCTCTTCCCAAGAACTGACAAATTGTCTGAGACAGATCCTGTGAAAAGGCTTCAAATACTCAAACTTGTCAGGGTCTTTGGAATATGGACACAGTTGGTAAGCCAGACACATGTATTGGCTGCTTATGGCTTTCTAGTTATATTAGCGCTGTAACATTCTGAATAATAATACTTTGCTTTATGGAAGCTGGCTGGTCAATGTTAACCTTGTACATACCACTGAGAAAATGCGACTGCAGGTGCTGAACCAAGATCTGATCTTCTGATCAGATCTTCTGCGTGAATCCCAAGAGTCTGTAGCCTAAGGACCTATTCAGGAGGGAGAGGATGGTGGGACAACATGCTAAAAGAGCTGACTGCTACAGGCCTGGGACCTTAGTGGGGTTCCCTCAAGAAGGCCACAAAGGGAGTTGAGGTACATTGTTTTGAGAACTGTAGCCTCTTATTCCCCAAACACCTGCCTACCCTGGCTAATAGTCATTGATGGACCTATACTTCGTGAAGTTATCCAGTTCTTCTCTGAAATCTGTTACAGTCTTGGCCTTCATAACATCCTTTAGCAGAGTTCCACAGGTTGATTGTGCCTTGTATGAAAAATGCTTCCTTGTGTTTTAAACCTGCTGCTTATTAATTTTCTTTCAATGAGCTTGATTTTTTCTGTTATGGGAAGGAGTAAACACTTCCTTATTTACTTTCTCCTTGCCAGTCATGATTTTATAGATAGCTTTTTTCCAAGCTGAAAAATTATCTTATTAATCTCTCTTCCAATAGAAGACATTCCAAACTCCTTTTTTTGCCCTTTCTGCACCTTTTCCAATTTCAATATATCTCTTTTGAGATGGAGCAACCGGATCTGCATGCTTTATTCAAAATGTGGGCATATCTTGGATTTATATAGAGGCAGTATGAGATCTGTATCTTGCTATCTGTTCCTTGTTCCCTTTCCTTTTTGCTAGAGAGTTTTTAGAATGAAGACACCTCCCCCTCCCTTCTGGTAGTCTCTTAGGTAGTATCAAACTGTTCTGGTTCATTGATTTCCACATCCACATCTGATTTTGCCAAGCCTGATTTTAACATAGTCTTGGTTCATTAATTTCTGGTTCCACATCTAATTTTACCAACCATGATTTTAACATGTCCTTGCACTTATCAGGAGGCCTCTTTAAACTAATTCACGTTTTCTGTCTCTATTTCATTTGTATAGGTTTTTGTGACATTTTATGAACTCATACTCTTTACAGTTGATATCACAGAGTAAATGGATAGGCCCAATGATCAGAATACCCATATTTCTATCCATTTAAAAAAAGATTGATTCTACCACATCAATTTTAAAAATTCACAGGCTGTTGTTCAGGGAACACACTTTCAGTTCCCCAGTTGTCTCCCTCAAGCGCTACAGGACATATGCCTGGGCTGGATGCAGCCGTGGTAAGCTCTCTGGCTATCTTGTGCTATGCAACAAATATAGACTATTTTCTATCATGTTAAAGGAGTTCTGGTTGAGGCTGTCTGCCTTTCTGTGTGATCACCACCTTCTTCCTTGGACATCTTCATCCAAAACAGTACCCTATCACATGTGTAAAGATAGGCTGGGATCCTGCCTATCTGTTGCGTTTGTTGTTTTATCCCATATTTGATGCTATGTTCTATCTGGGTGTGGTTAGGATTCTATACTTTCAGTTTTTCTTGAAATATTAAGTACCCGAGTGTATTAAGCACTAAATTTCTGTTGCATGCAAAAGATATTATCCTACTGTATTCTTGTTCTCAAACATTAGGCAAGATTCCTACAGACCCTGCATAGTATTCCTCTATTGCATAGGATTTCCCAGTAGTGTCATGTCTGGGCACCTACAACCATAGTTAACAACAAACTTCTTTCAACCTTTGCAGCATGAACATGCTTACTGATATTTTTGGGAGTTCTTTTAAAAAAAATAAAATGTGTCCAGAGGGATATGAATGGGAGGCTAAATAGAAGGGAGATCTGTGCCTCCCTTTTTTTACAGGGTCTTACACCATGCTCATCGCTGTAGTATCTGAGCACTTCCAGTGAATTAAGCAAATGTGTCTCATGTTTGTTCTCTCATCCTCTTCGCTTGAATAGAAGTGTGTATAGTAGGGTATGTTGTTCTTGTAGTGCATTTTAAATATACATGTTGCTGTATATTTGTTAGCGAACACAAGGTCAAAAGAAATGTGCTTTGAAAGTGAAAGTCCTTTGTCATAGTTCTTAGTTTCTAGGGATCCTTATTTTCCACTGGACTTACTTTCACAGTCTCAAATCAGTCCCAAGTAAGTTTTCTGTCCTTTTACCATAAGGGTAAAGCTCATCTGTAGAGAATTCCTTTGTGGCAGAGGAGCAAAGTTGTCAGCCATTGTTTTCCTCTCAGACCATGTTAAATATCCCAGGCCCAGACAATGGCGAGCCTTGAAGATAAAGATGGAGACCTTGAACTTCATTTGATATCTATGGGAAGCCTATGTATAGAGAGAGAGAGGATGACAGGTCTGATGTGGTCATGGTAGCCAACATTGGAGAGTAGCAATGTGAATGCTTCTTCTGCCCACCATCATTATTTCTTACTCTGATTTAGCTTCAGCACCTGTTTATCCATGAGCTGATCTCATGCTGGCCTTGGGACATCTTAATGGTGGTGATGTGGTTGTATGTGGTCAAGGATAAGCAGAGCTGTGACATCTGCATATGCCGACACTTGAATTTGTGTCTAATCAGTTCACCATGTGCATGTAGATGCTGAATAGGATTGGTGGAAAAAACCTATACTTGTGGGACTCTAACAGTAAAGGGGCTTGAGGTAAAGGTGCAGTTTCCCATCACTGAGAATTAGGGATGTAAGAGACTAGTTAGCTATCGATAAGAAGTAGCTTATCTGATAGTCGACTAGTGATGCAACTAGTTGCCTCCTCCTCTCTTCTCCCCCCTCCTCCCCCCCCCCCCTGCCCCTATCAGAGAGAGGCAGCAAGAAGGGGGAGCAGGAGCTGGTACTGGGGGACAGGTGAGGTAGAGACACAGCGGAAAACGGCGCGAGTGGGGACTGAAGCAGTCTCCACTTGCGCTGCTTCTGCTGCGATTCTCCCCCACTGGCTCCGCGTTCCCTGCGCGGTGCCTTGGCCTTTGAAATGCCTTGGCCAGTTGAAACACAGAGGAACCCTTACAGAATAGACGATGGAAATCCCATCGACTATTCGATTAGTGAATCTAAATTTAACATCCCTACTGAGAATTGGATGTGCCTTGCAGGAGGAGCTCATATTGTTTTAGCACTTTACCCTGGACTTTTTGACATTTCTGTCAGCTGAATATTGCAGGAGGTCCCAGAAGATCAAAATGAATATTGCCTTCTATTGATTGGAAGGAGATGATCGATCAGTGACACTGAAGTGGTTTCAATTCCATAGCCTGGTTTGAATCCATATAGTTACAAGTATAGAACATTCACGTTAATTAGATGAGTTTGTAATTGGCCTTTAGCTGACTTCTCTGTGAACTGGCTCAGGAATTTGGAATTTGATATCAGCCAATAGCAGGCTTGAACTGATTTGTCTGCTCAGTTCTTAATGCAGCACAGGTGGTGGTGGTGGTGGTGGTGGTTCTTTTGTCAGGCCATAGGTTCCAGTTTGGGGCAATTGCTGTGTGGATAAGTCTTCCCCTCTTTGTCTGCTTCCTTTTTCCTAGTTGAATCAAGTTGCTGTTATGTGAGGTCATTGTCATGGAAGAAGAGAAGATCTCTTAGGGTAGCTAGCTCCAGTACTAAGCAAGTCTCTGAAAATCACCATAGCAGCCATGAACAGGATATTGTTTAATGGGGAGCTGAGTGCAGTGAGTAATGAATCGGGGTGTTATGTTCATAATCCGTGCTCATGAGCAGACAACCTCCTGCATTCTGTAATAGTTGTAGTTACGTCAGGGCGTTGGACTTCATTTCTAACTAAGAGAATTGCAGCAATTCTGATCTACTCTCATTTAGATTTCTTCTTTCCTTTCTTGATATACAAAGACTATTTCAAGTCTTCAAGTACAATAGGAGTTGTTTTAGGAGGATAAAGAGGAGGGTTAGTTACATTTAATGATTTGTGATAGGCTGCCTTGCTTTGGACTGGCATTGGACAACAAATGTTCTTGCAGCAACTGGGAATAAATGCCATACATGAGAGATGATATGGTTGCATTTCACATTCTTGATCGTTAGCAGTCTTGGGTTTTAAATATCAAGACAGTGGAAATGCGCACAAGCCAAATATTGCTAAGGATGCATTACATGACACTGAATTCCACTCCAAACAGAACTAATACAGTATTTCAAACCTCATTCTTGGGAAGAGGAAACAGAACTATCTTTTGTAACATTAAGCCATTGAATATATGAAATATCAGGATCGCTTAAGTAAATTGTTACTCCATCAGCTCCCTTTTGCATCATTTTATTTTTTTCTTGGTATTAGAACCAAGCGAAAATATGCTCTGTAAATTCCATTCAGTGTTCATAGCTTATATCAGATGAAGTTCATATTTGTTTGGTACTCTGCGCAGAGTTTTGGGGGAGACATATGAGTGGGCAGATTTTTTTACTTCGTCACAGGGTTCTGGTGTCATTCTCTTCTTACCACATACCAAAACCCAACTGGTTTAGATCTTGCACCAGAAGAAAGAAGGAAGAGAGGGCAAACTCCATGAACCCCTGAACTCCATGAACAAATAGCTAATGTGACTATAAGAGATTTCTTACAGGCTATACAAGGTTTATCTATAGTAGATAGACTATATAGGAGAACAGTGTGAGTACGAGAAATCACATTGAATCCCTAGACTTGGAATAGGGAACAAACAACTTCAGCTTCTGTGGTATGGTAACTGTAAATGCTGACATTTATAATAGCGGCCACTGTAGTATTATAGTAGGTGATGCAGGCTGAGATAAATTTCAGCCAGCATTCACTGTTTGGTTTTCAGTACAGAACGGGGTAAGCCATGTCTATGTCACTAGTTTCACCCTTCATGGTACATCAGGGGTGGGTAATAAGTTTTGATAGGGGGTCACTCCAAGATTTTGGTAAGTAGTCAAGGGCTACACTTTTCTGTGGAGGGGATGTGGGTTCTGGGATGGAGGGTGGGTGAAGCAGGGAGCTCGGGGTAGGGTATTGAAGTGCAGGAGAGACTGTGAAGTCTGAGAGGGAGTTGTGAAGGAGGGGGTTGTGAACTGGGGCAGTGGATTGGGGTGCATGGTCTGGGAGGAGATGTGTGCAGGAGATGATTCTGGCCTGAGGGAGGGATATATGAAATGGTGCAGGGTTTGGGGGAGAGCTGTAACCTAGAGAGGAAGGTGTAGAGTGTTTGGGTGGTGACCTGAAGCAGGGGATTGGGGTGCCAGATCTGGAAGGGGGTATGTGTGCAGGAGAAGATTCTAGCCTGTGGGAGGGGCATAGCGGGGGGTGCAGAGTCTGGGAGGGAGTTGGGTGTAGGACAGGGTGGCGTGCCAGAGGCTAGCTCTGTCTGGGAGGTGCTTCCCTGCCTGGAAACAGCTCCCGACTGGCTATTCCATGTGTCACTCTGCACTGCAGGGAGGGGAGGCTTTGTACACTATCCAGTAAAATCTTTCAGCTCATATTGGCTGGAAACAAGCCAATTGGAGCTGAGAGATTTTTCTGGGGACAGAGGCAGCATGCCGCTTTGAGCAATGCTGCTCTATACTGCAGGGGGCAGGCCAAGGGCTGGATTAAAGCTGGCCTGCTAGAGTGCAGTTGGCCCTCTCTGCTTGCTGAAAACTGTAATTTACAGGAAGAGTTTAGAGTGCAGAATGAAGTGCAAGAATGTACTGAGCAGAATGTTGACTTGTGTTTCATTGATGGTGTCACTAGGGCAATAAAGCCTTTTCTTTCATTAGTACAGTAGGGGCATGTTAATTGTGTACCTGAAGTCGAAATAGTTAACTCAGCTTTTGGTGCTTTCTGCACAGCAGAAACCCGAAGAACACACTTTCTTAGACTTGCCTTACTTCTTGTGCAATGAGGGTTACAGGAGTCGGGGTAAGAAGTCCTCCAGCTCACCATTATTTCAGAATAATGGCTTCCTGTGTAGATGTGCACTTTTTCAAAATAACATCAATATTCCAAAATAATGTTGCTGTGTAGACATGCCCTAGAAGATTTACCCTGCATTGCTCAGTTCCTTAACTCAAATAAGTTTTTTTTTCTTTATTTAAATCATTGTTCTGAGGTTAGGATGAGGGGTTCAATATGCAGGCTTCCCTAGGAAAAAAGAACAATCCCAGGCCTCTCACCACAGCAGTTTGGGGCCAGGTGAGAAATGCCTGTGTCTGGTCATCGCAGCTCCAGTGGACTCTCTGAAATGTATAGTAGACAGCTGTCCCTTTCTCTACTCCCATGTCCACTGCTGGCTCAGTGGGGTTTAGCTGTCCTGGTTGACATCTCTGGCCCTTTGCTGCCCCCTGTGGTCATTCTGTAGTATAACTGGGCCTCCTGCCAGATCTGTCCCTTTCCCTTTTATGAGAAACAATCTAATTCCAGGTACATCCTGTTGTCCTGCCACAACCAGACCATGATGCCACTTAGGAAGGAACAATCAGTTTCACACATACAGAATGGGAAGTGACTGTCTAGAAAGGAGTACTGCTGAAAGAGATTTAGGGGTCATAGTGGACGACAAATTAAACATAGGTCAACAGCCTGACACTGTTACAAAAAAGAAAACATTATTCTAGGATGCATTAATAGGAGTGTTATGAGCAAGTCACTCTTCTGCTCTACTCTGTGCTGATTAGTCCCCAGTTGGAGTATTGTGTCTAGTTCTGGGCACCACAATTCAAGAAAGATGTGGAAAAACTGGATAAGGTCCAGAGAAGAGCAACAAAAATGATTAAAGGTCTACAAAACATGACCTATGAGGGAAGACTGAAAGAGCTGGGCTTGTTTAGTTTAGAAAAGAGAAGACTGAGAAGGGGATATGATAGCGGTTTTTAAGCATCTAAAAGGGTGTTAGGAAGGAGAAAAATTGTTCTTCTTGGACTCTGAGGATAGGACAAGAAGCAATGGGTCAAATTGCACCAAGGGAGGTTTAGGTTGGACATCAGGAAAAACTTCCTGCCTATCAGGGTGGTTAAACACTGGAGTAAATTGCCTGTGGAGGTTGTAGAATCACCATCACTAGAGATATTTAAGAGCAGGTTAGACAGACACTTGTCAGAGATGGTCTAGACAGTGCTTGGACCTGCTCTGAGGGCAGGGGACAGGACTCAATGACCTCTCAAGGTCCCTTCAAATTCTAGTGTTCTGTGATTCTATGACCTTGCTTTAAGTTATGATAAGAGGAAGCTGTGTACCAAATTTGGTGGTCCTAGCTCTTGTTAGAAGGAGTTCTTGAAAAAACGGACTCACCGACTAACACAAATGCATGTTTCTGAGATATATAGTAAGATGCTCTTTATCCAAGCGTGTTCAGATATGAGCCTGATCTTGTGTGTGGGCCACACTCCATATGTTGTCTTTGGAGGCATAGCTGGAGGCTCTGCAAGGAAAGTGGTGTTGCCCCAACTGGAAAATCTGTTCTTTAAAGCCTGAATTTGGAATTTTACTGAAGCAGGATTAGTTGTCATGAGTGTCAAACAGGTAATCCCTATAAAGTCTCCAACAGATTCCACAGAAAATTAATTTTGTGGTAAACAGAGCCCTCAGGGTTTTACTGATTAATAAGCTCCTGTTGTGCAACTTACTTTGTGACTTGCCTTAAGTTGCTTGGCATGATGGATAACTCTAACCTGATTTGATTTTTGCTGCAGTTCGTTTTGTCAGACCTGCATCAGAATTCTAAAGGTTGTGAAAGGAATTATCCAGGTTATCCAAGGAATGTAAACTCCATGAACCCCTAATAAATAGCTAATATGACAATAGGGCAGACTTCTAGACTGAACAAGGTTTATCTATAATAGACTATATAGAAAAATATTTTTTTCTCTTTACCAAAGGGAATTTTTTCTTCTCCTTACCAAACTTTGTCTTCAAAGTTATCCAATGCGGTGCACAAAATTACCAGTTTCTAGGGCTTTACTTAGAGAATGTTTTTATTTCATAAGCTTAAAGAAACGATGATTGAGAGAGGCCTGTTAACATCTTTTAAGGGTTTAAAACCTGTGCTAAGTGCTAACCTCTCTAAATGATTTTAAAAATAAAAACCAATCTTTTCCCTTACCTAGACAAGACCTGTGATTGCCTGGAGGGTTGAGAAGCTAGCAACCTTTTCTTGTAAGTCTCCTTCATCCTGGATAAGGACAATGACCATTTCCTTTTCTATAAAAAGCAAGAAAACAATAATCCAAGCCAGCATGCTTGACTTTTCTTTTAATTTCAGTTTTTGCTTTTTCACTATATCCATTCTTTTTCTAAAATCTGAGTTGTCTGACTACATATCAGTTTATGCTGTCTAAATGTTTTATTCTCCTTTTATTTCCTGTTTTGTTCAGATTTTTACATTCTTTATGCCCTTTTTTGGTTCCTAGTTTTCAATTTGGAAATTAGTCTTAACTTTTCAATTTAAATGTGAAAAAATTAGCTTCATAATTTAGAAAACTTCTGGCCATTCATAAGAAATTGATACTGCCAGATGGATAAGCTGATTCTTTAAAATTTCTTCTGTCTAAATTGTTCAAACATAGCATCTTTATTGCTGCACCCTCTCCAGTTAGTATTTTCCTAACCTGTATGCTGTTTCATAGATCATTCTTTAGCAAGTGCCTTTGGTACCAAGGTAATTTTTCCTCTCTCTATAAATTGGTTTTCTCTTGATCATGTTCTGCAGTCTGAACTGACTTGTTTTCTGCTTGTTATGACAAGTAGGCAAAAAGCTGTTGGAAGTTTTCCTTCCTAGTAAGAGCAGCTGCTTTAGGTTTCAGTAGGGAATATTGTAGCGTTCTTCCCTTTAGCTAACTTAAAATTATTTATGAACTGTAACTAGAGAACTTGTGGAACACTGGCAACAATGTACCAAAAAGTTTTAAAAACTGCCGTGAGATTCAGGCTTTCAGATGGTTTTACATAAACAACAGTTTATAGGCAGGGACTGCAATGTGCAGGTTTATGAACTTTCTCTGATTTGCATGTGTAGATAATATGTAGCAACACTCAATGCAGTGGAATGGAAAGGTTTAAATAAGTGGATTGCTGTGCTTGGGACCTAGCATTCAAAGCGGTGTCTGCTAAGCCAGATAGTGTAATCTGTTGTGTATATATAGAATGTATAAAGTAACTTCTATATGGCAGCCCTGCCAATCTTTACTGAAGTACTAACACTTGAAGACCCAGATATTAGCATTCCTGGTTTAATGACAAGGGGCTACAGATTCGGGGTTTTTTGGGTTTTTTTCTCCAGTAAAGCACCCCTCAACAAAAGTTGCTTTCCTTCCCTTGGATCAACAACATTTTTTCTTATCTGCAGACCTAAATCAAGCTCTAGGCCTTCAAAAAATAAGTGGCACTTACTGCTGATGATTTTGGAGGGAGAAGAGCTAATAGAACTGGAAGGAGTCTCTTCATAGAACTAGAAGGAGTCTTGAGAAGTCATCAAGTCTAGTCCCCTGCACTCATGGTAGGACCTAGTACTGTCTAGACAAGGGGTGGGCAATACAATGGCAGTGGTTCATCAGGGTTAGACCCTAGTGGGCCGTTGCCACTATTTTTATCTGTGCCTCCACAGGTATGGGCGATTGCAGCTCCCAGTGGCTGGGGACAGTGATCTGCAGCCAACAGGACCTGTGATCCCCAGTCCCTGCAGAGGCATAGGTGAATACGATGGTGTGGGGGCCCCATAGGGGCTAATCCTGGCACACTGTATCCAGCCCAAGGGCTGGTATTTGTCCACTCCTGATCTAGACCATCCCTGACATGTGTTTTCTAACCTGCTCTTAATCTCCAGTGACGGAGATTCCACAACATGTCTAGTCAATTTATTCCAGGGTTTTTAACCACCCTGACAGTTATGATGTTTTTCTTAATGTTCAACTTAAACCTCCCATACTTCAGTTTAAGCCCATTGCTTTCTGTCCTATCATCAGGAGTTAAAGGGAACATTTTTTCTCCCTCTTCCTTCTAACAACCTTTCAGATATTTGGAAGATATTTATTTGTAAGAATGTTTGTTCTTAATGTACTTGTCCTCAGAGCAGTGGTTCTCAACCAGGGGTTCAGCACCTGCTGGAGGCCCACAAGCAGGTTTCAGAGGCCCACCAAAACAGGGTCAGTGTTACACTGTCTGGGGCCCAGGGCAAAAAGCTGGGGCCCAACTACCTGGGACTGAAGCTGGGGGGGCTGAGCCAAGCCCTGAACAATGTAACTTTGCAGGGGCTCCTGTGGCATAGGGTCCCAGGCAATTGCTCTGCTTGCTCCCCCAAAGGCCAGCCTTAGCTTTTGTATGAACAAAAATCGGTCATTGTGGCACAGATGGGCTGTGAAGGTTTTACAGCATCTTGTGGAGGCCTCAAAAGAAAAGTTTAAGAACCCCCTGCTCAGAGCATTATGTTAGTGAATTTTTGAAAATATAAATAAGCACTTGTTTCCTGAAATGTATCGAGAAAAATGCGATCCAGTTAGCATTGAAAATGGTGCCCTGGTGGTCCAAGACATCTTTAGTATATGTAAAGTGGAGTTAAAATTTCTGCAGCATGATCAGAACTTTAGAGATACAGACTTTCTGCAAAATTCTGCCTGGGACTTCAAGTTGGACTCAAGCAGATCTACCCATATATCCAAAAGAGATGAGAAAACACTTGGCACTGTGAAGTATTTAGGTTTATATGTTGACACATTCACCAAGGTAATATTGTACAGCGCGTGAGGCTGTTGATTTACAAAAAAGGAAAAGGTGGTAGATGCACGTTGTCTTGTTTTTAGTTTTCACACTTTCCTTGAAACTTTACCTATACCTGGGCCCCTAGACATCTACAATTTCACAAAGATTGCAAAACTAGTCTATTTTTTTCCTAGTGGGTCCAGTGGGGGAGAAGGGAAGTAGGCATTCACATGTCAGTCTGATGCTCTTTGTGACTTGTAGGACTCCTCTCTCTCCCCCCCCCCGCCCCCCCGAACTGCTGCTCCAACATCAGGGTATCCAGTGGACATGTGGTGTCCCTCACGGTGGCATTGGCTATGAACCTATCCCCCTAAGCTCTGTCCCTCATTACATATTAATAAGTACAGCGAGGTGAAAGTGGAAACATTTCAGGGGAGATAATTTCCGAGGAGCCTGGTATAAAAGGCCGCTGCTACCCAATCCTGACTGCTCTGCTCACGCCAGCCTGAACCACACTGACTTTCTCCACATGATCTAGGGAGCATCTGGGTCCCAGCTACACCATTCTAACTGACTCACCTGCAAGACTCAGGGGTTGGAAAAGGAAAGTGACTGGAGATCTGGGGACAAATAATGGGAGAGGAGCAGGATACGAGGAGCTAGGGAGAGCTAGATGGAGGAAATGGGGTGAATAGGACAGGTGGAAGGGTGGTTTGACAGATTGGGAAAATGGGGCACTGATCAGAGAATTGGTGGAGCTGTGTGAAGGGCTAGAGGGGATACAGCTTCAAGGGCAGATTGAATTTCTTAGAACATGAGATGGTGTGGGCAAATGACCATTTCTGCTTCCTTTCTGTTGGAAAAATCGCAGCCATTCCGGGGGGGAACTCAGCAGCCGTTTTTAGGCGAGGCACAGTAGCCAGCACTTCTGCCATTTGGAACATGCATTTTCACTGCTGTCAGTGTTCCAAATGGTGGTGGTGCTGGCTACTTGTTCCTCACATAAAACTGGCTGTGGAGTGTCTCTGCATTGCTGCAATTTTTTCCAATAACAGGGAGGCTTGTGCTGATCTTCTGATGTTGGAAAAATCGCATCTGTTTGTGGGAGGGAGTGGGTGGCCAATTTTATGCAAAGGAATGTAGCACTTACCTTTCTCTGACTGCATGCTCTATGTAGAGCCTGTGAAAAAACACTAAATTACCTGGATGCTGCCATGAAGAAATTTTTTTTTAAAACACCATGCGGTTTACGCCTTTATGCGAGTATAAGGATTTAACACAGAAATTATAAAACCAAGCAACTCTGAAGTTTGTCATAAGCCTAAGTCAGAGGTAGGATTTCCATTCCTTGCTGTACTTTTTCCCTTACCAGTTTCACTTGTTGCATGGTCAGTATATGTGGTTCTCTTAAGACATAAACAGTTTTGCATCTACTATGTGGGAAAGGAGTGCTCATTATGGATTACTTTGAACTCAGTTCTGTAACTGATCAAATTGTGCAGTTGTGTAGTTTGCTCTCCTTTGTCATGTACATAAAGAAGTTAGTACATTTAGGATATCACTATCAAAGAGAGCAGCTTCCTCTGCTAGAGCAGCAAACCCTTGGTTGGGTGGTACAAAAGAGAGGTTATTTTCTTATTGGCATATAAAGAAAAGTACTTGTGAAGGTTTATGACTTTTTAATTATTATTAAAAACATAAACTGTGCAACAGGAACTAATCTAACGGATAATCTTCACTAGGTAATAAATATACCAGCCAAATCAGCCACTAAAAATACTCCACCCACGACCAAAGCCAGCTTTCAGATGTTTTTCTCAACTTCCTCTTCACCCTCAAAATGTGCCTGGGAGATGACTAAAGACGGAAGACTGTACCAGCGGAGTCTTGATCTGACAGTAATCTAAATTCATGCTCGTTCAAAGCAAGAGGCTTGTGAATTCTGAAGAGTACGGCAACCACAAAGGGCCCCCTTTGTTTTAAAGATGACATGGCTCTTAGCATAAGCCCTTCTGCTGAGCCCAGTGGTGGCAGTGTACACCGCAAGAACAATTATTTCTCAAATGGGCATCTCCCAGTCCATGTAGGACTTTTGAGGTCCAGAGCAGAGGTCTTGTATTTCTCCTGGGGACCCAGGTGCACACAGACTAATGAACACTGATGTCATGTGCTAACAATTGGGGTGGGTATGTTGTGTTCCAGCTTGGGTTTGTGGGTGGTGGTTGGGTGTTTTTTTGTTTTTGTTTTTTGTTTTGTTTTGTTTTTGTTTTGTTTTGTTTTGTTTTCAGATGAATTTGGGCACAAACCAGTTCTTGAGTCCCAAGCCTCCCTCTGGAATGTCCAGGCTTTGGTGCATTGAATGCTCTCAGAACTCCAACCCCCTACTCCCAAGCTCACAAGATTCAGCTCAAGACTAACACAGAGCACATAGAAATATTTGTGGTAAACACAAGAATAAGTTTAACATCAAAGAACAGAGATTCAAATGCTAGTAAACTGGCATATTGGAAACAAACGGTTAGCTATAAAAGAAAATTATGACGCATTTTCTAGAGCAGTGGCTTCCAAGATGTGATCCGTGGACCCCTCAGTTTATCTAAGATTTCCAAAGGGGTTGCACTTCTCTTGGAAATTTTTTAAGAGCCTACAAATGGAAAAAAAAGTGAAAATGACTGTTCTGGAGCCTACACTTAACTCACACTTCCTTGTCTCCTTCAGGATAGCTAACCACACCCCTTTTCCCAACCTTTTCGACCAATCGCTTATCAGCAGGCCATGTTATGCTCAGCTACAAGGGTCCACTCAAGGGTATGAAGTTGTACAGATGTTACGCTAAATACATTTTGAAGACCATGAGGTTGCACAGGTGCTTCAATGGATGGTTCTGCCTGCAGAACCTTCCTTGAGGGCAGGGCCGGCTCTAGGCACCAGCAAATCAGGCAGGTGTTTGGGGCGGCACTTTGCCAGGGGCAGCATTTCAGGTAAGCAGCCGGTGCTGCCCCTGGCAACGCCTAGCCCCGCCCCGCTGATTTCAAGGGCTACGGCCTGGGAAACGCCGCGGCTTCACCCAGCTAATGAGCCCCGGATCATGCTGGCTGCCCCATCTCCTCTCCTGCTCCTCCCTTCCCCTGGCAATGCCTAGCCCTGCCCCGCTGATTTAAAGGGCTGCAGCCCAATGCGCCCCGGAGCCTCTTCTCTACCCTGCTCCTCCCCGCTCCCGGCAATGCCTAGCCCCGCCCCACCAATTTAAAGGGCTGTGGCCCATGGCCCAATGCGCCCTGGAGCCTGCTGGCCACCCCTGTCTCCTCTCCTGCTCCTCCCCTATCCTGGCAATGCCTAGCCCCGCCCTGCCGATTTAAAGGGCTGCGGGAGATGCTGCGGCTGCGCAGGCAGCACTGGCACCATGTGCGCCTGGCCCCGGAGCCTGCTGGCCGGCCCTGTCTCCTAGTCCTGAGTCCTGCTCCTCCCCGGCGGTCGCTACCACCTCCAAGAGCCTCTCCACTCTAAGCCATCAGCCACCCCTCCGCCTACATCGTGTGAAAGTCCCAGGTAAATGCCTAGAGTTGCCAGGTGTCCGGTATTTTCGCCTCCTGTCCGGTAAAAAATCAGAAAATACTGGACACCTGGCAAACCTACAAACACTCAGCCCGCTGGCCCAGCCCCTGGCCTCTCCCCCCAGGCCCCAGCCCCCAAAACTCTCAGCCCCACGGACCCTTTGAAGTCTGTTCCTAGTATATTTCCCTTGTTCATGTTTGTAGTAGAAGTAGAACCAAACAAGGATCTCTTCCCCCCCCCCCCACACACACACAGAGAATATTAACTGTTCTACACTCTTCAAAGAACCACACATGTTGTTTCATAGATATTTCTTTAAAGAATTAAACTTCATTGAGCTGGGTAAACTTTTGTGTTTGATGTCTCTAAGGCAAGCTTCATTCCATATATAGTTGTATTGGGCACATACAACTCTCCACTCTCTCTAACACCTCATCAACTTGAATATATAATGGCTACTAACAAGATGGACACACAAAAATAATGTGCACATGCACACCCACTGATCTCAGTTTATCTGATAACATAGATGTGTTAGAGCCACATAAGGAGCCACTGCATTCCAAAACAAATCTAGTTTAACAATACAAATATTTATTGATTTAGTTTAGATGTCTTATGTGCTATAGTTATCATAATTGGTTGACAAATATGTTAAAACAGAGTGGTATCGTTAGCTGATGGTAATTGGTTTGAAGATTGATTAAGTATAGCCATAAACTACTTGAGTTTTAGATGTGGCACAAGTTCTCCCTTCTATTTTTGGTACTTAGTTTATATTTCCTTAACTATTTGTGTTAATAGTTTTTCATGCATTCAAACCACAATTAAAAAGTAGCCTATTTCTATAAGAACAATAAAGTAGAGATTTAAGGTACATTTCCCACTCTTGAAAAAGAGCTTTGTGTGAGTTGGAAATCTTGTCTCTGTCAACAAAACAAAACAAAGAAAATTGCAAAGTGCAAATGTGTAAAAGCCAACAAAAAGGGCGGGGGCAGCCAAAACACTTTTTGCTTGGGGCAGCAAAAAACCTAGAGCCGGCCCTGCTTGAGGGAGCCGAAGAATGAGATGGGAAGAACCCTGACTCCGAGCCTATGTGAATTTGTGGGACTGGCATTTTAGAAACAATCTCTTCATTTGCAGATTTGATCAGGAAGTCAGTTAGAGGCAATGAATATTAAATCGCATGGCGCTTAATAGGGTCAAACACTTTCATACCCTGGAGCATTTTAGCAGCCAGTGCAAAATACAGAGTACTGCTATTAACAGTCAGAGAATTTGCTTACTTACAATTTGATAAAGGCTTACGCTAGTTGAGTTTGGCTTGCAGCCTCAGAAGTGTTTTCAGAGGGTGCTTGTTTTTTTTCTATGCTTATTTAAAGCTTTTAAACATATATTAAAATCTCCAAGATCACATTCCCAGCGAGCATAAGAAAATAACCATGCCTGTGATAGAGTATGATACACAGATTTGCACTAGGACATTTCTTCTATTTTGCTATGTGCTTCTCAGATGACACAGTGGTAAAAAAAAGTCTGCTCTTGGTTTACACACGTGGCTATGCTATTGGTGGTAGTTGTTCAGCTACCTGCGCTATTTCTGGGAAATGGATCACAAATTTCCTAATGGACCAGCCTTCTTACTGTACATGTACTTGGCCTACAGTGAGATTTCCCTGTTTGATTTCCTACGAAAGGAGTATCACCCCATGTTGGGCATTAATACTATTATTTACCTTGACTGTACAGTAACTGTTATGTACATCTCATTTGTTGCGCGGTAATGATTTTGGCCATTAAGATCAAAATTGAGCAGATTGGAAAGCGGAAGAAACCAGTAACATGAAATTTACTATTGAGTCTTTTTATGTCATGGTATTTTCCTGCTGGACAGATAATTCCTGGTGTGTGTTAGCTTTTTTCCCCAATCCCAGTTTCCTGGTATTAAACGCTTGCTGATCCTGGCAACCAGACAAATTATCTTAATCTTCATTCCCCCAGTCAGGGGACTGGACTTGCTGACCTCTTGAGGTGTCTTCCAGTTCTAATATTCCATGATTCTGTGTTACAATATGGTCCAGGCTATGAGTGGAAAAGGCATGCTGGAACATACATAAATGATAGACCTTGACATTAAAAGATGTTTTGGAATGTGTACTTGTACCTTCCAATTTGATCTGTGTTTATCTTGATCCAGTTATCTTCTTACATCTAACAAAAATTTTCTTGACCTGTATCTTTTGATGAGGCCTCAACTGGAGAATTGTCCAGTTCTTAGTACCAGACATTGGAGAAGAGCCAAAAGAGAGCAACAACAAAATTAACAGTCTAGAAAACATGACCTATGGGGGAAGATTGAGAACTGGATTTGTTTAGTCTGGAGACATTAAGCAGTTGCTGCTTAACTTTCTCATGCATAAGCCACTTCCATAGAAGTCTGCGAATTGCTTCCTCCCCTCCCCCCGAAGCACAGGAACACCAGAATGAGACTCGCTTCTGATAGCTGAGAAGCGAGTGGCAAAGCCCCGTGGAAGCTTGCGATGCCAGACAGCTACTGGTCAGTTGGGAATCATTTTGGAGTGGGAGAAATATGGAGTGAGGGCTGTTGTGATACAAGTAGCCAAGACAATCAGTACCCTTAGGCAATAGACAGAACACACATCCCTATCTTGGCACCAGACCACCTTGCCGAAGAGTACATCAACCGTAAAGGTTACTTCTCAAGGGTGCTGCAGGTGCTGGTGGATCACAAGGGCTTTTCACTAACATCAACGTGGGATGGTTGGGCGAGGTTCATTACACTCACATCTTTGGAAATACTGTCTCTTCAGAAAGTTTCAAGCTGGAACTTTCTTCCCAAATGGGAAAATTAACATTGCAGGCATTGAAATGCCAATAGTGATCCTTTGACCACCCCACCTCTTGCTCCCATGGGTCAGGCAGGCCAGACCACAGTAAGGGAGCAGTTCAACAACAGGCTGAGCAAGTGCAGAATGGTGATCGAATGTGTTTTGGACATGTAAAGGGAAGGCTGTGAATCTGATGACTAGGTTAGACCTCAGCAAAAGCAACATTCCCATTGTTATGGTAGCCTGCTATGTGCTCCATAATATCTGTGAAAGTAATGGGGAAAGTTTTATGCCAGGGTGAGGCGGGAGGAGGGTCGTAGCACAGCACCTAGCCAGTACTTATGACCAGCCAGACACCAGGGCAGTCAGGCACTGGAAATCAGAAAGGCTTTGAAAAAACAGCTTTGTGAATGGCCAGACAGAGATATGGCAGTCACGCCTCTTGCTCTTAATGAGGTGCCGAGGGGGGGCAGGCTTGGCAGCATGGCAGGAGTTCAAGCCATGCTTCATTTAGGATAAGCAAACAGGTTTACTGCTGAGGCATCAGTTAACAGCTTCCCCCTCTTCATCCAGTTTGCCACTGCATGATATCAGTCTTCTCCAAATCTCCCACCATTATAAGGAGGAGGTGCCGACTGAATGTGTCTAGAAACCTTAGCCTTATGCTGCCATGCTTTGTGGTGCAATGATGGCATGGAAGGGTGTCCTACCGTGGAGTACGGAATAAGGCAGGCCTCCCCAGAAACCTAGTGAGAAGGACGAAAGAGTTCCTCTAGGATAACTTTATGCAGATGTGCAAGGAGGATTCCTGCTGCATCTCTAGACTCATTAACAAGCTGTTCTGGGGAGCCCCTGCACGTAGGCAGAGTGGCCACCACAGATCACACCCATTTGCCTTAACCCTCTTATAGCATGATTAAAAAAAATAACTCACCAGAAGTGCCCTCCCTGATATCACGGCCTGGCAGCAAGACATCCTGGGAGGAGGGAATTGGCTCCAAAGTTATAACAAGGTCCTGGCTGTGGGTGAGATCAGATGCACCACTCACCTTCTAACCATTCTCCTCTTCTTCCTCATCCACGCTGTTCTCCACACTGCTGTTCGAGGAGTGTTTTAGGAGGAATCCAAGGACTGGCTTGGTAAACTGGTTCGGTCCCCTCCTAGGATCTCATGCAGCTGCTCATAGAAGCGACATGTTTGCAGTAATGACCCAGACCATCTGTTTGCCTCCTTTGCCTTGTGGTACATCTGCCTCACCTCCTTTATTTTCACATGGCACTTCTGTGTGTCCCTGGCATATCCTTTCTCCTCGATGCCCTTTGTGAACTTGGTATAGATATGTATTCCTTTTGCTGATTCATAGTTCTGCAAAAGTAGATTCCTTTCCCCACACAGCAGTGAGGTCCAGGATCTCCTTTCCACACTCCATGTTGGTGCTTGTTTGTGACCCTTGGCGTTCATGGTCAGGTGTGCTGCCTGCTTGCCATGCTGGTCACACAGGAAATTTAATTCATATTTTTCCAGGGCTTTTCCTGTGCACCTGGAGAGCAGCAGAGTTGAAAGTCCTGGCCAGAGCAGTCACAGAGGGGCACTGTGGGATACCTCCTGGAGGCCAAGAACAATGATTTTCTCAGTGCTTGCATCTGCACTATCCAAAAGTCGAATCCAATGCTTATCAGATAGTTGACAGGCTAGTTGACTAGTTGCTCCCCCCACTTGCTGCCTTTATCAGAAAGAGGCAGGTGGGGGGGGCGGGGGAAGAGGAGGAGGTACTTGAAAGAGGAGGAGGTACTTTCAAAGGTGAAAGCACTGCAAGGAGCCCGGGGTCAGCTAGGGGCTGACCCCGGGCTCCATGCGCCACTGCCACTTTGAAACGTCGGGGGGAGCCCATGTCAGGCTCCTTGTGGCGTTTCAAAGCGGCAGTGCCACTGGGAGCCCGGGATCAGTAGGGGAGTCCCCAGCTGACCCCGGGCTCCATGCGGTACTTTTGCTTTTGAAGCGCAGTAACAGCCTTAGGGCTGTTGCTATGCTTCAAAGGTGGAGGCGCCCTATCGACTAATTGAATTAGTCGATATTTAAAATCCTTAATTGTTACTCTTTGTGAAAAGCAGGAGTGCCGAAATCAACTTTAATGGCCCATAAAGTTGACAGAATGGGGTTAGGTGGTATGGACTCATTGTTTAGATAATCATCCTAATGAGGCTAAGCTCAATCTAAACTCCCAGTTAGACCAGGTTTAAGACCCTTTTGGTGGGGCTTTGTTGGTGTGCCCTGGATCCAAATAAATCTAATACTGGCCCTACTTGACTGACCCCCGCCCTCCGATATCTGCTTGAGACTTCCCAAAGGCCCCAGATTCCTGGTTGAGAACCACTGATCTAGTTGTTACTTAGTTCTGTTTTGCAAGCAGGGAATTTTACTGGAAGATTTATTGAGATCTCTTCTAGTCTCTTACTTCTGAATAATAAATTGTTGTATTCTTCTAAAATACATTAAAATGCTATTCCTCTGGGTTCGAGTTCAAGACATTCAGATGAGATTTGTAGATAACGCTATTTTTAAACATGTCTCCATGTTCCATCAAGCATTCCCACAGGAAGCAGCTCCTACATCTCTTAAAGTTCATTGTCCTTATTGAGTGGCAATGTATTTTGAAGGTTAAATCACTGCTGGTAATGGCCAGATGTTTGATTTTAATCATAAGATAAAAAAAATATTCTGCAGCTCTTCCTCTGCTTGACACTGGTGCATGGGATAGAGTATAATAAAGATATCCTTTCTGTAAATTTAGATTCTTCTGATTATTCGTTCAGATATATATAGCTCATTGATTTCAATAAGCATTGCTGTCTAATTCCTTGTTGTAAGGAGGTTTTTAATATTTCATTAAAAAGCACCTCAAGTATTGTGTGTAAGTAGATTTTGCCTTATCTTAATTTATAGTTTAAGAGGAAAAGGACAAAACTGGTTAAGAATATTACAGGGTACTGTATACTGCCAGATCTGTGCCTAGACGATTAAAGGGTCTGTGACCTAGAGGCACAGGGAGAAGCAATCATTAAAAAAAATAACATTGTACCAAAGTTGGGTTGAGAATGCTATTAGTGTTTGAGTACTGTTTATTTTTAAGGCTAATTAGTGGCATTGGAAACAGTGGAAGGTAAAACTGAAACAGTTTAAAAACACCCATGAAACTATCTGGTAATACTCAAAATGGATTATCCATGATCTACTAAATGTAAAAAGTCTGAGGTGGGTAGCTGTGTAAAGATGCTCCAAGACTACTTGTCATATACTAAATGTAAATAAATGTTGAAACTTGAGCTCTTATATTAATCATACTGTGATAAACTGTCTGAAATGGATACAGATGAACTATAAAACATTTTGTGTGCAGTTTTTGCAGTCTTTCCACAATTTTTTTGTAAAAGGTCCTTGTCAACATTCCCTATTGAGAATGTGCTGTTAGTATCACAGTTTCAAAGGGGTCTCAGTCCATCCTTCACTTGTCCAGACACAACTGCATGGAGAAACACATATAAGTAATGGTCTAGTAATGCCATGCCCATATGATAGTGCTTGAAAAGCCTGCACTTGTTTGTGCATCCAAAGTTATCTATGTACAAAGGGAGGCCACTGCTTGGTGATTTGCTCCATAGCACGGAGAGATTGATAAACTTTGCAAGCACAATGGAGGCATTTATGGTTAGGGTTGCCAGGTGTCCGGTATTCACCCGGACAGTCCGGGTTTTCGCCTCCTGTCCGGTTAAAAAAAATTCAGAGAATACCGGACACCTGAGGTGTCCGGTATTTTCTGAATTTTTTCCCCTGCCAGGAGGCGAAAATGCCGGGCACCTGGCAACCCTACGAGCACTCAGGGCCTGGCCTCCCCCCCAGTCCCCCGACCCCAGCCCCCATGCTTAACTAGTTCCCCAAGGCTGCTGGCACAAAATGGCTGCCAGCCAAAAGACTTAGGGGAAGCAATGCTTCCCCTGGGTCTTAGTGCTCAACCGCTCCCCTGGTCCTATCCCTGCACTCACTCTTATAGGAGTAATACTGTTTTATTTTAAATTTTTTTTTGCGAGGGAGGGTGTTCGGTATTATTGTTTCAACCATCTGGCAACCCTATTTACGGTGCAAAACCATTGCCTTTAAAGTTGCAAAAGTGGCTACAGTGCCTGAAGCTCTGCCCTGGACTGAGCAGCAGTTTTAGCCAAACTAAAAGCACCATGTAGTATGTTCCCTTGTCTGCTGAGACCTCTGCACTTACGAGGAAGGGGGTCATGTGCACTGCTGGCTAGTAGTTTGAATAGTAAGAGCTGTCATTGTGAATAAATACAAGGGGAAAATGTGGGTTTTTTTTAAAGCTTTTGGTATCCCCATTAATTTCAGTAATCTCGTAAGAAAGTTAATTTGACCTACTAAAAGATGTCCCAAGAACATTTGAAAGATTTTTTTTAAAATTGTGCACTATTTGTTTAGAACTCAGCTGCAAAAAAAAAAAAAACCAACCCAAACAAACAACCTCCCTACCACCATACACACATCCCAGCCCTCCTCTCCAGAAAAACCCCAAACAAACCAAAAAACCTGACCAGTGTTTGGAATATTATTATTGGGTAGGCATATGCATTGTTAAATATGCATAATCAGAGTTTTCACTCAATTTAATATTGATATTTTATTCAATTTAATACCCAACATGTAACAGGTAGTATAAAGATGCTCGTTCTGTAACATAGTATTGTATCACCCTGTTAAATAGCGAGCTAATCATTATATTTCTATGTAGTGTTTCTCTAAACAAAAGCTCTTTGTTAAGATTATTGTATTTATGATATGTATGTGGCTAGGATTTGAAAACCTGTTTACTTCCTAAATAAATAGTTAAAACAAATCCTTCCATCGCACATAATTTCTGCCCCTCATTTTGTTTTTATACTTTGACCCCCAAACCACTACTCACACAATTTCTGTGTTTTGAATGGCATGAGTTTGTATGAAGATTCCAGCATAAAAGGTGTCTCCCCTGCACTGCAGACTAAGAACATGTTACTGCATCTGCTGAAATATATTCAGTTCTGTAAGGGTGTGAAGGACAATGCTTTTGGGGCTGAGAGAGCACTTAAAATAGGTCACAAGATGCTGTCCTGATTTTTTAAAAAAATCTAAATTATGCTATGGAATTATTAATAGACATATCTCTTGGTTAAACAATTGTTTACTTATAATTTGCTTAAGCTTTGTTTCTAAAGAACATATAATTAAATTATTTTACTTTTAGCTGCGGTACTGATTACTCTTGTATTCCTGAAAATCAGATGAGTGTGATAGTTTACTTCTTTTGTCATGCAGTTCACAACTGGACTCAAGAGGAGACTCTGCAGTGGCTGGTAGAATTTGTTGAACTGCCCCAGTATGAGAAGAATTTTAAAGACAGTAATGTCAAAGGAACAACGCTTCCCAGGTGAACCTTTTCTTCTGAATTAGTTTAAAATACCTGTTCAGATACTTTATGGGGCAGTGTTCTCTAGCCTCCCTGTGCAGGATATTTGTCTAAATTTCATCCTGAGAGGCTGTGCTCATGTATAAGAAAGCTGATGTTTGCCTGCAGTTCTGGAAGGCCAGGGGACTAGTATTTCAATTTTCTTCTGCTAAAATGTTCCCAAATGTCATTTGTCTCTAGCCCTACTTCAGTTTTGTTACTTTGTTCCTTTAAAAATAATTTGCTGCAAAGTGTTTCAACAGCAATCACTTAGCTTTTTGGTGACTAATTTCTGTTGAAAAACTGCAAATGTATTCAGCTGAGTAGAAACACATTTCCAATGTGGACCCGAAGACTTTGCAGACACTTCGCCTTTTAATATTAACTTTTGGATTTTTGCAAATATTAAGTATGTTAAAAGACTTGATGCTGTCAAGCTGCACATATACCAGTGTTCCCTCTATTTTTTCCATCCCTGAGTGGAATGAATTTTATGTGCACTCATGTAGCTCACATCATCTACATATCAATGCACATAACAAAATTCATGTGGAGGGGGGTGGGGCCAAGGGGTTCTGAGTGTGGGAGGGTATGGAGGGATGGGGCAGAGGATTGCAATAAAAGAGTGTGAGGGCTCCGGTTGGAGGCGCAGGCTCTAGGGTGGGACTGTAGTTGAGGGGTTCAGAGTTGGGACATGGGGTTGGGGTGCAGATTCTGTGGTGGGGCTGGAAATAAGGGGTTTGAAGTGCAGGGGAGGGGTCAGGCTCCGGGCTGGGGTTAGGGGGGCAAGAGGAGAGTACAGGTTCTGGATGGGAGGTGTGGGCTTTGGCATGCTGGAGGATGGTAAGTCAGGTGCTTGGGTTTTACCTGGGCAGCTACTTGCTGGGGCCAGCGAGGATGAATGCTTCCACTCTTCCAGCAGCTCAGTGCTGGGGCCAGCGGGAAGGAGCCCTTCCCCATTGGCGCCATCAGCTTCAGGCCTTGGGAAGAGTAATTTCTCCCTGCTGCAGTCCTGAGCCCCTTAGTGGGAAGCTGTGCTGTCTCACAGCTTAGGTGGAATTATGGTCCTCATATTTAACTTCTACCATGTGGATTTAATTAGTGATGGTCATGGAATGGAAAGCAAATACTGCAGAGTAAAATGCTTGTGATAATTTGAATCCTAAAATATTGGAGATACGAATTGTATATGAGTCCTAACTGTAAATATCCGTATAAATCACAAACAGGAACAGTCTACAGTAATTCTTTTACAGTATAGTTCTGTGTGTGTAGCTTACGTGAACATTTGTGTGAAAAGAACATTTGATTTATTATAAACAGGATAGCAGTAAATGAACCTGCTTTTATGATCCATCATCTGAAAATCATTGACCGGAGCCACAGACAGAAACTTCAACTGAAGGCATTGGATGTTGTTTTATTCGGACCTCTTGCACGTTAGTAGTATCTGATTTTTCTAACTTGTAGCTGTTAGAATTCAAACACCTTTTTTGTTATATATAACTGAGGTTATATATTGTAGGTGGTACACCTCACTCCACTTGGTCATTACATTGGTTCGTTATTTCGCTCACACTTGTGAAACCCAGAAAAAGTCTAGAATTAAGACATCAGAATAGGCAATCTAACTGCCCTTTTTTTTGCATGGTAATATAGGGTGTGTCTAGACTACTGGTTTTTTCCAAAAAAAGTGGCCTTTTTCCAAAAAAACTTCCCCTGCGTCTAGACTGCTGCTGCGTTCTTTCGAAAGTAAATTGAAAGAACACAGCAGTTTTTTTGACTGCAGAAAACCTCGTTTTACGAGGAATAACGCCTTTTTTCGAAAGTGCTCTTTTGAAAAAAGGCACTATATAATGCAAACTGTCCTTTCTCGAAAGAGAGCATCCAGACTGCCTGGGTGCTCTCTTTCGAAAAAAAGTACTGGTTGTAGTCTAGATGCTCTTTTTCGAAAGAGGCTTGAAGTCTAGACGTAGCCATAGAGTATCAATTTTAGTGTGCCACCCACTGACCTACTAAATTCATGAGATTTGTTTTGTGCTGATCTAGTAATAGTGCTCTGAATTCTTTTGATTTTGTTTGTTGGCTTCTGGTCAATGTGCTAGTTAAGTGCAACCTAAACTTGACATTTTTCCTGGTCAGGAGGTTAGGTAATATTTTGTTTAATTTACCTAATGTGATTAAAGTCAAGTTAAAACTGTTACCCTAGTTAATTTATCATTAGATGGAATATTAATTTCTAGTGCAACAAAAATTATTGTTAAATTCCTCTACTTGAACAAAAATATTTCCTCACTAGCGTGAGTCCCATCTTTTTGTGATCTTGTTTTGATTCCTTCTGATTAAGAAATTATCTTTTTAAACATGGCACATTATTACTTATTGTGAAACATGTATGAGCTTCAGTGGATTGACTGCTGAGGCCTGTCATTTCATGATGTTACTGCTGTTTGAGGATGATAGTGTCTTCCAGGGAAGCTCATCTGCCAGGTGCTATGTAGAAGTATTTTGTGTTAGAGAATTGTTCATATTGATTCATGCATGAATCGTGTGTATCTGGTGAGACACCATGAAGCCTCCAAGTGTGCAATTATATCTTTTCTTCCTGCACAGAACCACAACTGTGCAGATTAGAAACACCATGCATAATTATTTAAAAGGTACTGTAAAATCCAATCTAAAATATGTTACATACAAAAATCTGACTTCACAAGCTCAGGACCTAGCCAAGTAAGGAAAATTCTTAGTGTTCACAAACAGCAAAACTCAGTTTGGTCAAGTGAGATTTAATTATTTGTCAAATTGACAAGCTTCTCAGCCAGCACTTAAAAATTGGTGCATTAACTGAGACATTAGGCTGCATGTGAAAACTGGATGGCTGTCTTTCCTCCTAAGCATGGCTGAAAGAACAGATGATTGGCTATCCCATCCTGCTGCTTTACTAACTTCCTTCTTTGGAATGCTGATGAAGCAGCTGCATGCAGTTCTGAACTCAGGAGAATGTGGGTGCCCAAATAAACGTACGCTCTCAAGTGTGGTGTGGGATGTCACAACTTGTTTGTTGCTATTTATAGGGTAACTGAGGCAGGAGGCTAGTTGTCCTCTTTGGCCTTAAAGTAGACACACAGTTACCAGAAATACTTTTAAACATTTCCTTATTGAAGTATATATGTGAGGTGTATACAGTGTAGTCAAAGCTATAATCTATTTTACATCATTGAATCCTTTTTTCCTAATACGTAAAACAGTTACATGCAGTATTTTTAAATTCAGATTAGTTTGCTACTTTATTCCGGGCATAAAGCATCAATTCAGTTTATTAAATGTTTTTGGATAGTTTAAATACAATTTTTAATTTAAGAAATTGAGAACCATAGCTTTTATTTGGTCAACAAAATTTTAGGTTCATATTGTCCTTGTAAAATTCATTTTGTTAGTCTGAGCCCATCCTTCTCCCATTCCCTTGATGGAACTCCCATAGAAATCAAGGATAGTGATTTTGTATGCAGAAAAGTGACTGTAGGATCAGACCCAACTAGCCACATAATTTGATAATTAAACTATGAAGTAGCCCATGAAAAAGAAATTCTAAATGAAGAGTTAATGTGTAATTGTCAAGTAAAAGATTTGCTATCTTTTAATTAGAGTATGCATTTACATTAATCTCTTGTACATAAAATATAGTACTAGCAACACAGCTGTTCATTTGGTGTTAAAATGCCCCCAAAATAATTTCAAAGGGGATGTGGAAGAGCTTTGACTAGTTAAATGATCTGGAATCTCTCTGAGCTCCAAGTTCCACCATTTTTGTGTGTCAAAAAAAAGTGATTTCAATAGTGCACCTTTTAAAGCTGTACAGTACTTAATTATAACTATCTGTACAGGCCCATCTCACAACTGGATGAAGGATTTTGCACTAGCAATTTCTATAGTGATTGGCTTTGGAGGCTGCTGGTTTGCACATTCTCAGAACAAGACCTCAAAAGAGCACATCACAAAAATGATGAAAGATCTAGAAAGTCTCCAGAAAGCAGAGCAAAGCCTCCTTGATGTGCAGGAGAGGTATGTGATGTGAAAAGATTTAAATGTTCAGTGATTTGTCTAAGCTTTATATTTTGAGATAATGATGTTTAGCACTTAAAGCAATAATGTGAAAGATGATAATTTGACTATAACAGGCATTGGATTTTGTGCACCTTGCTCAACCCATTGCACAAATTTAACTGCGGTTTTAATGAATATATATCTGTTTGACATGCTGAATTATCACTGTGAAATTTAAAGTGTAATGTCAGAACTAAGCAATGGAAAAGAAAGAAAACTGGATACATATGTGGGTCTGAGTATAAAAGGGACAGTGATGAGTTTGTCTGTTGCCTTATCTGTTGATGTAGAAAACCAGCTGTGTTACTAGAGGCTATGTCTGAATAAATTGGGATGAACTGTTTCTTACCCTATTTTGTTGTGAATTTTCTTAGAGCTTTCTGAGCTCATGAAATCCAGACAAGCCTTCACTGAAAACTTCTTGATAGTTTTCTAGTAGTATGGGGAAAGTGTATTTTCCATAGTTAAGGCAGTAACTTCCTTCTGATAAACCTGCCGTTTTGTCCACTCCACTCCCTTAAAGTATATATGGAGAATATCATTAAAACTGGTAAATTAGGTGTAGGGTTTTTGAGTGAGCTAATTTATGATGGAATTTGGATTTAAATGTTGAAAATTCACACTGAAGCGTTATATACAATCTGTACAATATTCCTTTAAGTAGCTTCTCACTTGTTTGTTGAATTTATGTTCTGAAGGCTTGAGAAGGCACAGGAAGAAAATAGAAATGTTGCTGTAGAAAAACAAAACCTGGAGCGTAAAATGATGGATGAAATCAGTGATGCAAAACGAGAAGCTTATCGACTGAGGGAACTGAGGGAGGGAGCTGAATGTGAACTGAGCAGACTCAAATATGCAGAGGAGGAACTAGTACAGGTATTTAGGAGCTATGGAACATTTCCGTTCTGATTTTGTTAGGGTTTAGTTTAATGGAGAGAGTGTTTTGGGGGTTTTTTAAGTGGCATTTCTGTGATGTTGGTTTTATTGTCCTGGAAGCATCCTCTGAATATTTCATTTCTTTACAGCCATAGAAAAAGCATATAATATACATCAACCACTGTTAAAATGTGAGAATCTTATGAACTTGTGTAGATACGCTGTATAATAAAATGCTAGTTGAACATACTTAAAAGAACAATTCTTCATGTTGTAAGCCCCTGTGCATGATTTCCATGGGCCAAACAATGCCAAGACTAACCCTATCAAAAAGGGAAATTACCTCACCATGGTTTCTTTCTGGCTATCAGGACAGAAATTACAGGTGTCTTTACCAACCTGTTGCTTACATTTTCTCAGCGTAAATCTAATGTGTAGTATTAGAAATTAATAGTGGTGTATTAGTAAGTGTTACTTTCAGCTTGGTCACCAAAGGAAAATAGGAACAGAGAGTTAGAGGCTGGTACAGTCTATGGAAATCCACCTACTGACTTTTCAGAAACTTCTCACAACTTAGTCTTGAGGCCAAAGAACCACATGACAGAGCTAAATGATCCCGGGGCGTGGTTGCCTGAAGAATGAGTTTTAGAGCTAATTACAGCAGTGTTTCAGGCCGAGTCATTTTACCTTCAGTCTTAGGAAAATTCTCTGTGATTTTTTGCATCTCTTTTGACTGCTAGGTTCGCATGGCTTTAAAGAAGGCCGAGAAGGAGTTTGAGCTGAGAAGTAACTGGTCTGTTCCTGATGCATTACAGAAATGGCTCCAGTTAACACATGAGGTTGAAGTACAGTACTACAATATTAAAAGACAAAATGCAGAAATGCAACTAGCGATTGCTAAAGATGAGGTAATTATTTACTCTTGAGTTATTACAGTATGTTCATGTGCTAAAGACTCATAATGCTCTCCATTTTGTTGCTAGATAAATAAACCAAGGGATAATAGAGTATTCTGATAGGGTAGAATGTCGATTACTAAAGTTTTCTGCTGTCAGAATATAAAGGTCCTGTTTCGTTCAGATGCTTACTGCCTTTGTCCTCTCAAATTATTTTGTTATCTGCATTATTTATACAGCCTTTGGCTTCATGTTTCATGCATTTTAGGCAGAAAAAATTAAAAAGAAGAGAAGCACTGTGTTTGGGACATTACATGTTGCACACAGCTCCTCCCTAGATGAGGTGGACCACAAAATCCTTGAAGCAAAGTAAGAACATAAACTAGATGTATATTGTCCCTTTCTTTTATGCAAGAAACAGTGACATTCACTAAGAGAATGGTATGAAGGAATTCAGCATTTTAATTTGATTTTACTGCAAGTAAAAAACTACGGTCAGAAGATGTTGTATGTGAGTTTTTGCACACTCCTAAGAATAGGTGATTGTTTTCTGAAATGCTGCAGTAAATATACTGTTACTGTTCCATGCTATGTCCAGCATTCAAGTTTTAGTCCAGTGACAGTTATTAACTTCAATATTATGTTTTATTTTTCCAGAAAAGCACTCTCTGAATTGACAACTTGTTTACGAGAGCGTCTCTATCGATGGCAGCAGATCGAGAGGATCTGTGGCTTTCAGATAGCACACAACTCAGGATTACCAAGCCTGACGTCCTCTCTGTACTCTGATCACAGTTGGGTGGTGATGCCCCGAGTCTCCATTCCACCTTACCCAATTGCTGGGGGCGTGGATGACTTAGATGAAGACACCCCTCCAATAGTTGCACAGTTTCATGGTATGTGCTAATTACCCTGTCTGGGCTGTTCCAAAATTCTGGCACTCCAAGTGCAGAAGATGGGAGCCTGCAAGAGAGCTTAAATACCTTACCTCTATAGGCTCTGTTTACAAAAGCTCCCCAGAGTCACAGATGCACTGGCTCTGAGAAAAACAGAAGCTGCCGTCCTCAAGTGATTTAAACTCCGAAAAAAACCAGGGAGAAACACTTAAATTCCTCCCCCCAGGGTACTCCAAGCTCTTTTGCCCCAAAAGAAAGCAAAAAACACAGAGAACAAACTCTAATAGCTGACCTCCAAGGTTACACAGATATACACAGACCTCCTGTTACTTTCCAGGACACATGAATCAAATCATCACCTTAACAAAGGTGATTTTATTTATAAAACAAAAAAGATATACTTGATAAAAGCATACTGGGTAGCTTGGTGTTACAGAGCAACTAAGAAAAGAAAGATCCAAAAACACACAGTTCTTTGGGCTGTAACTTAAATGGTGAATGGGAGAGGGAAGGCATTGATTCGCACAGAGAAGTTTAACCGAACAACCAAAACAAAGAACAGTACCCTGATTGTGACTAGAGACATGTTTTCCCTCTAGTCATGATCCATGCTGATCCATACTTCAGGGCCCAGTTCACTCCCCTGTCCAATATTTGTTATAGTCATGGCAATTCTGAGTACTGCATCTGCTCCCTCCAGTCCTTGCTTAGAATTCACAAAGGAAGAGCAGACCAGGTATCTGTATCCAATTCAAATTTAAGCACTGTATCCCCATTGGTTCTTCTGGCCCCCTGCCAACACCCTTGCTAGCTATCTGAGTTTAACCCCTTAGTCACCAGGTGCTAGCTAGCACTCCTCCTATACATCACAGCCCCAAAGGAAGATATTAAGTCAGGGAAGCCTGCTGACGTCCTCTCAGGGAGAGAGACTTTGAGTGGAGAGAGGAGTTACCAATAAAGGGGAAATTGAGCAGCAACCTAAAGGACAGAAATTCAGGGGAAAGAAACCTCAGGAGGAGTAGCGCGGGAAGTAAACTGTGGCTGAAGAGTGTACCCTAGAGAGTCAGCCCGCCCTGATTTCTTCAGTCCTTGCATCAGTAAGAGGGACCATCTTCTTGTAACCACAACAAGGAGTCCTGTGTCATCTTAAAGACTAACAAATTTATTTGCGCGTAAGCTTTTGTGGGCAAAATCCCACTTTGTCAGAAGTATTTGACAAAGTTGGTTTTTGTCCATGAAAGCTTATGCCCAAATAAATCTGCTAATTTTTAAGGTGCCACAGGACTCCGTTTTTTGTAGATATAGACTAACACGGTTACCTCTGACACTCATTTTATTGTAGCTGGGATTAACTAGACAGTGAAGATTAATTGCGATGAACTCACACTTGAGTGTTTCAGCGCACGCACACAAAATCAAACTGAACAATTGAAGGGATAGAATTTTGTGGCAGCTACTTCTGTAATTGCTTGTTGATTCTAATTTCCTTTGAAAATACCAGCACTGTATTTTTAAAAGGCTCTTAAAGGAGTTAGGGTACACAGGAGTGAGAAACAAAAAGTAGGCTCGATTTGACAATCGCATAATTCATGGTGCTGCAGACAGGTCAGCTGTGAACAAAGGCGCTGTGGCTTCTGGATGCAAACTCACTTCCCTGGTCTGGCTTGATGCTTTCATCTCCCACTGAGGAGCAGAGATATCTGATACACTTAGGTCAGGTGCTGCTACTTACAGCATAAGTTGTGACTTTCTCAGTGACCTCCATCAGTGAGAGTTGGATGCTAACTAAACTAAGTGTGAGATTCTAGCAAATAGTGGTCCATGCAACATGTGCCTCCTCCTTGCTTGTCCTGTTTGCTCAATTATTTACATTTTGACTTCTGCCTAGTTAATACTCAGGAAGGGAGAATATAGTTTATCTGTCATTAACTCAGCAGCCCAAGGAGAAAAGTGCAGATGGTGTCAGTCCATCTGCAAACTCCTGGATTTCCTGGCAGTCTTTTAGTTGAGTAACCACACTTGACACCTGTCTGGCCATGGCCTTTCTTACCCAAGACAGACAATGCAAACTAGAATTGTCTTTGTATGGAAAATCTTGAAATAGATTGGACCCACTGCCACAGGGGAGCATTATGAACCTGCATGCTTTCCAAACTGAAACCAGATTGTAAGATTTCCAGAATTTGCAATGTCTGCACTCTATCAGGTTTCTTTTTTGTTGTGCTCTCAGCTGCTGGCAAGGAGGAATTGTACCTAATGTGTCTGGATTGGCATAGCCGTTCTTGAAAAATGAAAGGTTAGCAAATAGGAAAAAAGATCTTGTTGCAAATGCAGTTGGACAAACATGTTTTGCTTGCTTTCATTTTGGCTGCCACTCCCATAGAGAGTGCAGTAATATGCAATATTAGGAAAAAAATCACATTTAATTACCCTAGCGTTCACGTTTGTAATTAGAGTTGTTTGCTTTTGGTTAGGTGAAATCATCTTAAAAATCACTGCTCACTCAAAATCTGTTCACTTCTGCAAGATTTGAATGGCCATGATTGTAGAATGGATGAATAATGATGTCCTTCAGAGTAATTGAGCACCATCATTTCTAATGTACAAACATGTAGGGCCAGATTGTTAAATGAGATTTGGCCTCTTTGTGTTGCCCTTGAGGCTCAGAGGTCAGAAACTGGATACAAATGGTCAAAGGAATGCTCTGTTGAAATGAAGGTGCTGCAGCTGGCTTTTGCACTACAGCGTCCCTACTAAAATGCAGCTCCTGCTGATGCAACTCTCACACTACATTGATGTAATAACTCTACCTCTGTGAGATGTGTAGCACTTAGGTCAGTGTTATTAAGGTGATGCTGTGTTTGTGTAGATGCTATGTCACTTACAGCATCTGTTGGTTGTCAACCCCAGGGCTCACAGCCAGAGACCCATTGCCCCAGGTGTCCACAATGTTCCCCCACAAGTAAGTTAGTGGCAGCACTCCTGGTAAGAAGGGTAGTGTGGACATGAAACACCGCTTTCACTACTGACTTAAGTCAACTTAATATTGTATTGTCAACGTGCCCTAAGAGTCAGCTGAGAACAGCTTCGTAGCAGCTTTAAGAATCATTGGGGCTGATATAGCTCTCAGAACCATTAACCTGGTATGCCTGCCCTCAGGGAAAGACCCTGCAGTAGCATTTCCAGAGTAGAGTGTTAATTTTGAATTGACACCATTTGTTTTTTTTCTTCCTCCAGGGTCCACTGTTAAGCCTCCCAGCACATTAGCAAGAAGTAGTAGTTTGTGTCGCACAAGGCGCAATGTTGTGCCATCATCTCCGCAGTCTCAGCATACTCAAAATGCGCAACATCCACAGCATACCCTCCACTCCCCTGACCCTGACATCCTGTCAGTGTCAAGCTGCCCTGCCCTTTATCGTACTGAGGAGGAGGAAGAGGCAATTTACTTCACTGCTGACAAACAATGGTATGATGAATAGCAAAACATTATTAGAACTCTGGTTGGATGGCTCTAAATAATTATCAAGTATTAGAGGTTGAAGTATGTCAAACAATGAAGCAGCCCCCTGAATAATATAAATTAAATTATTGGGCCCAAATGGAACAACAATTGGGCTGTTTGTGCTGCTGTGTGAATATAAACAAGTGAAGATCTGGAACAACTTTCCAAAGGGAGCAGTGGGGCCAAAAAACCTAAGTGGTTTCAAGACTGAACTTGGTAAGTTTATGAAGGGGGTGGTATGACGGCTATGATGGCATGTAACCCATCTTCAACTGCTAGTAGCAAATATCCCTGAAGGCCGGTGACGGGGCACTAAGTAGGGAGAGCTCTGAGTTACTACAGAGACTTCTTCACCAGGTGCTAGAGAATTCTTCACCCTGAGGGAGGGATAGCTCAGTGGTTTGAGCATTGGCCTGCTAAACCCAGGGTTGTAAGTTCAATCCTTGATTGGGCCATTTAGGGATCTGGGGCAGATCTGTCAGGGATGGTATTTGGTCCTGCTATGAAGTCAGGGGACTGGACTCAATGACCTTTCAAGGTTCTTCCAGCTCTATGAGATAGGTATAGGTATATGCTCAGGATCTAACTGGGATTGGGAAGGAATTTCCCCCCCAGGTCAGATTAGCAGAGATCCTGGAGGAGTTTACCCTCCTCTATGGCATAGGGCATTTATCACTTGCAGGTTTAAATTGGTGTAAATGGTGGAGTCTTTGTAAATTGAAGTCTTTAAATCATGGTTCAGTAATTCAGCCAGAGGTCAGGGATCTGTTACAGGAGTAGGTGAGTGAAGTTCTGTGGCCTGCAGTGTTCAAGCCAGACTAAAGGATCACAGTGGTCCCTTGGAGTCTAATTAGCCAGTGCAAAAGGTTTATTTCAGTTCTGCAATCCTGGGTAAACTGTGCTGATTCTTTTTCTTTGCTATGGTTTGTACTTATAGCTTTAACTGGGACCAAAAGCAGACGTTAGTGCTGTTGCTACACTTTCTCCTAGCAGTAAGTTAAGTTCCTTTAGCCATGTAACACCTAGGCTAATTAGATTGTCCATTGAACGTTGAGGACGTCTCCTCAAACATGTTAGGTTTGAATCTGCTTCTTCTGTGACTTTTTTGTAACTTTACTTTCACTGTTGTTGGTTAGTCGAGGTTTTGTTCCCTCACAGCCAATCTTCTCTACCTATTCGTTTCTGTAGTAGAATCATTTAAAATGTCATAATCACTCCTAGCACAACATCTTGTCACCTCATAAATATACAATTATTCTTTCACTTGTTGTACCAGTCAGAAGGGGTGGGTTACCAGAGAAGCTCTGACTTCATTAACAACAAAAACCCTGGCCAAATAAATTTCGTATTGTATAAACGTGGGGTTTTTTGAAGCTTATTGTCTGTGTGCAAATATCCTTCTAAGTAAGTTGCTTCAGACCACTGATGATAGTAATTACATTTTTGGAAAAAACTACTGGTAAAATACAAGCTCAATCATAAAAAATGTCTTGTATAAAAAGGTGATGGGGTTTTCTTTAAAGGTATAGGTGTATTGTATCAATAAATATGGGCTTAAATTGAGGAGGATCCAATGGCTGGGATGCAGAAGACATGGTTTCAGTTCCTTGCGCCCCTTCCCTGCCAGCAATATATAGGGCCTACTTGATGGCCTCCCTTCTGCCTGGCAACCAGGCAAGGGGTGGAGAAAAGCCCTGCTCGGGTATTTGCATCCACTCCACAATCCATAAAAATGGTCCACGAATATTGGCATCTGCCGATATGAAGGGCTCTGTTGTGGGGTACTCAGGATATGTCTTTACTACAGTTAAGCATATGGGGCTTGGGCTACAGAGCTGTTTCATTGCAGTGTAGATGCTTGGGCAGTAGCACAAGTTCTGGGAGTACCCAGGGTCCCAGATCTCACAGGGCTAATATTCAGTGATGAACATCTACACCACAAAAAAACAGCCACGAAGTCCAAACTCCACAAGTTTGAGTCAGGTGACCAGAGTAGACATTGCAGTATAGACACATGCTCAGATACCACAGTAATCTGGCCATATAAGTACGTATTTTCAGTAATAGAAATTGAGTCTGGGGGATAGAAATCAATGATTTTTTATTTAAATTGGATTTTTATTTTGTTTAATTTTTTCTTAAAAATAAAATCTGAATTTTGGTACAAAATATGTGAAGGCCTAACCCTATTAGAATCTCTCAAAGTATTTAAATAAAAACTCACTATGTCCTTTTGGGTGTTTAGTTTAGTTTTCAGTTATCATCTTAAAGCAGCTTGACATGCATCATGAGCAAAATGTTAATTATCTAGTAAATAAGCAACATTTCATTTGCTGTTTTCTAACATACTAAATATATACAGATAAGAATTTGAAAATGTCAGGCTGTGTAATTGCTTATATAACTGTATAAAGTTATGTGCCCTTCTAGTAGCAAAAAGGTGTACCAATCTAGTGTTAAAGGCTATATTTAGTTGTAAATAATAAGTTTTAAGGGTTATTTCCACCAGAGAGAATGTACTTCAAAAAAAGCCTGAAGTACAAATGGAAAAGTAGGTTAAAATCAATTATTTAAATTAAGGCTTTTCACTTGATGACTTAAATTGGTGACTTAAATCAATCCACCCTGAGTTGGGTCGGGGGGGAAAAAACAACACTGCATGTCTTGGCCTCATCTAACATTTGTCCTTGGTTCTTGTTTTTTCTCCTCCTCTTGTCCATTTATCCTTTTTCCATGAGCACACTTGACATAGAGTTTAGTAAAACAAATAGCTACTTAAGGGGAATTTCTACTGTGTTCTGTAGGTCTTGGGGGAACTCCTCAGTATGGCTCTTCTAGAATAACTCCTCCCCCCCCCCCCTTTTTGAGAATATTCTAGTGCTTTATTTGAATGAAGTTTGTTGCTTTTCTATGTTGAGGTGCAAATGACTGAACAGAGTTTACTGCTTTTGTTTGATTGAAATTAAAATAATGTATCTTCTTTTACCTAGTGAAATGAGATACAGTGGGTGTTTGCAGTCCAATGGCATAGATTTGAGACTCTCCCCTTCCCCCCCATTGCATAAAGGCAGTTTTTATGTAACAGTTTCTTTCTCTGTTTTTACTTAGGGATGTACAGAATGCAGGTTCAGAGTGTGACTCCTTAAACTCGTCCTTTGGAAGGAAACAGTCTCCTCCATCAACTCTTGAGATGTACCAAACTCTGTCACCACAAAAGGTATCCCGGGAGGAACTGTCTCAAGAGGAATCGTCCACAGGAGACTCCTCATCGCTAACTGCAGATATTTCCAGGGGTTCTCCTGACTGCGCAGGCTTAACAGAAACGAAGAGCATGATATTTAGTCCTGCAAACAAAGTGTACAATGGCATCTTGGAAAAGTCCTGCAGCATGAACCAGCTTTCTAGCGCAACCCCAGTCCCAAAGCCTCGCCATACCTCTTCTTCCTCGGCCAACAGTGAAAGTAAACCCATTCATCAAGTCTCCACTGTCCCTAGGATAAGTAGCATCCCACATGACCTATGCCAGAATGGTGAGAAAAACAAAAAGCCATCAAAAATAAAAAGCCTCTTCAAGAAAAAATCAAAGTGAGGCACAGAGAAGTAGCCCATAACAGTGGCAGTGTTAGACATTCTAAACTTTAGGAACATAGTTCCATTTGGGTCTTCCAGACTGGATGTCATGATGGAATGCCCGATAGGTCAACTCTATTATTTAAATGACTCTAAAGTTAAAGATCATGTCAGAAATCAAAAGTTCAGACAGTTTAGTCATTTCTGCCTATTTATTTCTGCTTTGTTTTTAGTTATATATAACTTTTTTTAAATGCCACTTTGGACTTACAAGCTTTAATGGACTAGTAAGCCTACATGGGCTTGACAACATTTCTTGTTTACCAGATCATCTTCTTATCTTTCCATGGAGCTATAACATTTACCTACTGGACTTAAGTAACTTAAAAGAAGTAAAACTAATTAAATTGCACTACTGTTTTCCAGACTGGAAAAGTATCTCTCTGCAAGTGAAACTGTAGGATTTATAAATGACTGAGGAAATGGGTCTTTACAATTTTAGATCTGTTTGGGGTTTTAAGTAGAACCTACGATTTCTAAATGACTTGATTTCTGGAAATGGAAACCTCACACTTTTATTATGGGACATTTCATTAGATCCATCTATATTAGAACAGTTCAAGTCCTGCTGTAAAGACCATGTTTTCCCAGGGCTTTCACTGTGATTTTACTGCATTGCAGGATGTATGATAAAATATATAGATAATTTAACAAGAGAAGAAACTCTTGATTCCTTAGGCAAGCAATGGATTGAAACTTGATTGAAGAACTTTAACCATTCATATGCTTAAAGTGGGGAGGGGAAGAATACAAGCACTTGTTTACAGACTTTGATAGACAAAGGATGTTTGGTTTATGAAAATTTGTACTGTTGTAAAGATAATAAATTGGAGACATTCTTGTGCTTGTAATTGTTCTGATTTTAGGTGATCTCTTTCAGACATATTCCTGAGGACCTGTGTATTGAACTTACTATAGGCTGCATTGCTTATGCTTATAAGTGTATACATTTTTTTTGTTAGCTTTTAACAATATCCCTTTGTGGGATTTCATACTGTTTATTTTTGTATAGTTTGAGAAGTTAGCTGTTTGGACGTGTCTGCTTGAAGTAAATGATCTATTAATTTTATAACACACACATGCTATGATGAACTAGTGTCTTGGTTCTCACTTTAAAGTCTTTAAATTACATGGTTAAGATAAAGCAGCTTTTACATTAAACAAGCTTTTATCATAAGGCATTAAATTACCATTGGGTAACAAAGAAGCCTTCTTAGGAAAACAGTGGCTAGTTGTTCGAAACCATCACTTTTTTTTACATGGAGATGAAAAAAATGTTCTGCTTCAGTAACAGTGCCTTTTTATTCAGTTTGTCTGAAAAAGTGTAATGCTGAGCACCAGTTTTCTTTGAGGTGAATTCCAAAGAAATACTTTTGCTCCAGTGAACACAAGCAATTTATCCTGTGTTGACTAGGTCTCTTCAGTTCTGCTATGGGGTTGTGTTAGTGGCCTGAGTAGCCGCTGCTATGACTGGACTTCTGTGATTAGGAGTTCCAGCCATGCCAGAAAACACTCACTGTACTGTAGAAAACAATGAATTCCATTGACTGCCTAAACAGATTGCTGGTGAGTAGACATGAACAAAACCTTTAACCATTTGTTTCAACTTGAAGCAATACAGCACTTGCCTATTTCTGCACCAAGGTCCAATTATATGGGACTTCTCTTTGTTGATATGGATTTACGAGGCAATGGTGGTATTTTACTGGAAACCTTTAGTATGCCTGACACAATGAAAAAAAAAAAGAATATGGGAATTACCAGCGGAAGTTAAGATGTCTAGAAAAGCAGTCTCTTGTATGTTGGAGCCTGTAAACAGTTATTTCACATTTCAATTGCTGGTTGTTTATCGTTTTGATTAAGGATGTTAAATTGCAGTTCTCTGGCTAATCGTGTACTCAATCCAATTTGTACTGACTACATGATTAGTTGATAAGGGGCTGCTCTGCAGAGCTGCAGCGGGGGTAGTTCTCAGAGCCAGCTGGAGCTGGGACTGAGCCTTCCTCCAGGAGCCACTCGTGCTGTGGCTCTGCATTTTAAATGTAGTAAAAGCCGCCAGGCACTTAATACATTTAAAATTCTACATGTAAAATGCAGAGGCACAGTATTCTGGACCAGTGCAAGCTGGGACTGCTCGGTCCCAACTCGCTCCGAATCGAGCAGCACCTATCCGCAGGGGAGCCCACTGTGAACTGGGACTGCTCGGTCCCGACTGCAGGCAGAGGCTGCTTTTCAGCAGACTCCCCCTATCCCCTCCCCCTCCCCCCACTGATTCTGATAGAGGCAATGGGGTGGGAGGGCAGGCAGGTGGCACCACAGAGACAGTGCTGGAGGGAACCCACTTTTAAGCCAGCTCCCCCCAGCACCGGCTCCTTTTTCCCTCTTTTCCCCCTGCTGTCTCTCATACAGAGGCAGCAAGGGAGGGGGGGGGGGGGGGAGAGTGAGTAGTCGACTACTTGCTAACATGCCTAATTTTGATAAGTTTAGGCAACTTGCCATCTCAAAACTATCCAGAATATCAGCCAGATGGATGGGTCTTGGAACTTTGGTTGCCCTTCAAGCTAATGCAACAAGACTTGACAAGTTGCTTGCCAGAAGAAAGCGCTCAGTTTTGGTCACTGGCATTCAAGGTGGATTCTTCCTGGCAAAATGCTTCAGAAAATTCAACCTTCCTGTGGAGGGATATGACCTGTAACAACATCCTCTAGGTAGAGGGGATCAGTGTATTTAGTGACCTACAGGTTTTCTTGTACTCAGCTAACTGTCTCTCCACTTCAAATCTTTGGATTGATTGACTGACTATCAGAGTCCAGCTGGCAAGCCAACCATTGAAGTGCCCTTGGACACTTGCCAGCCCTCCTAAACACCCTTGAATGGCACAGGATTCTCTGAAGCTCTCAGCCCATACTGTTTCTATGAAACGAGTGGCTCCTGGCATATCTATCTAAAATCATGCTCTGAGTATTATCTGAAGTAGATGAAGGGTTTTTTATTGAATATATTATGATAGTGCCCAGAAGCCATGATCAGGATTGGGGGGCTAGTGTGCTAGGTAGGCCCTCTATAGTGGTAGATACTCCTAAAAAGCTAACAGTCCAAGAACTCAAAGATCACAGAGTGGGGGAGAAGGAGGTTAAACGTATGCCATTTTATAATCATAAATATATTTTTATAAACAAATGTATCTCAGGTTACATTAAAATTAGAGCTGTTAAGCAATTAAGATTAACCACAATTAAATTATTAAACAGTAATAAAATAAAATATCATTTATTTAAATGTTTTTGGATTTTTTTTATGTTTTCAAATGTATTGTTTTCAATTACAATACAGAATATAAAGTAGCCAGTGCTCACTTTATTTTATTACAAATATTTGCACTGTGAAAAACAAACAGTATTTTTAAGTTCACCTAATACAAGTACTATAGTGCAATCTCTTCATCATGAAAGTTTGAATTACAAATGTAGAATTATGTACACAAAATAACTGTATTAAAAATAAAATGTAAAACTTTACAGTCTATACACCACTCAGTCTTATTTCTCGTTCATCCAGTTTGTTTACATTTGCAAGAGATCATGCTGCCCACTTTTTGCTCATACTATCACCTGAAAGTCAGAACAGGCATTCGCATGGCACTGTTGTAGCCACTGTCACAGCGTATTTACGTGCCAGATGGTTGAAGCATGGACATATGACTGCATTGTGGACTCACACATGTTCATTTTCCTTATCCAAGTCACATTCCACCAGCAGAAGGTTGATTTTATTTTTTGGTGATTTGGGTTCTATAGTTCTCAAATTAGAATGTTGTTCTTTTAAGACTTTTTGAAAGCATGCTCCTCACCCAGTCCCTCTTATATTTTGTAAGGCACTACATATTCTTAAACTTTGGGTCCAAAGCTGTAGCTATTTTTGGAAATCTCTCCTAAGTACCTTCTTTGCATTTTGTTAAATCTGCAGTGAACAACACCTGCTGAGTCATCATCCAAGGTTACTAAACATGAAGTATAAGTGCAGAATGTGGGTAAAATAGATCTGGAGACATGCAATTTCCCTCTAAGAAGTTCAATCACAAATTTAATCACAAATTTAACGTGTCTTATGTTTTTAAAGAGCATCATCAGCATGGAAGCATGTACTCCAGAATGGTGGCCAAAGCACAAAGGGACATATAAATGTTTAACATATCCAGCACACACATACCTTGCAATGCCAGCTACAAAAATCTCATGTGAATCCATGTTCTCATTTTCTGGTTACATTGTAAATAAGTTGGCAGCATTAACTGCCATGAATGTAAACAAACTTGTTTCTCTTAATGATTGACTGAACAAGAAGCAGGACTGAGTGGACTTTGGTAGGCTCTAATGTTCTCCATTGTTTTGTTTTTGTGAGCATCTGCATTTGTAAGTTGCACTTGAGAGTAATGATTCTTAAACTTTTTGGCCCGTGCCCCACCACCACCCAACATATACCTTTTTGCAGACCACCAGACAACCACCCATAAAGACAAAATGAGTGGAGGTGGAGGTGCAAGGACTCAGCAGAAGGTGGGGGAGGCAGCAGCAGGCTATGTGTGGGGAAAATGCAGGGGTGGAGATCTGGGCAGGAGGAAGGGGCAGGAATGTGTTGAGGGTGAGGTAAGTGCATGTGAGGGTGTAGGATGATGTGGGGGGAACTTACCTTGCTCTGCACCCCCTACCCCTCCCAGGCACCACCACCTACCAGCCAATGGAAGCAGTAGGAAAACACTCCGGGTGAGTGGTTTTCTGTGCTGCTGTCGTCCCGTCCCATCCTGTTCCCCCCGCCCCCCCTCTCCCCCCAGCTGCTGTGGGGTGGAGCTGGGCTCCAAACCTGCGGTATATCTACAAGACAGTCACAGACCACACTTTGAGAACCACCGCTATAAAGAGATTGTACTTGTATGAAGAGAACTTGAAAAACATGATTTCTTTCGCTTTATTGTATTTACAGTGCAAATAGTGTTGTACACTTCATATTCTGTGTTGTAATTGAAATCAATTTCTCTCTCAAGTTTTTCCTGCCGGATGACAGAATGTCCCTGCCAGGTGACAGAATGACATCATTGTGTCATCCACATCAACAGGCTCTCTCAGTGAAGTGAAAGCGGCTGGGGTAGGTGAGCATAGTGAGCTGAGGATGCACCCCGTAGTATTTTTAAATATAGAAAAATATACAAACATATTTAATAAATTTCAAATTGGTATTGTATCATTTAACTGTGTGATTAAAATTGATTAACTGGGGGTTTAATCACATGAGTTCACTGCAATTGACCGCCCTAATTAAAACACTGTTTGCCAGTGAGTGGTGCCTTTTCCCAGTAAATAGTGGTTAGATGGGGATATGCATTCAGAGCAACTTGCTGAAACCAGTACCAAGAATGTACTTTGCCACATAACTGCTGTAGCTGCTTCTGCATATCTCCCATGTGTATTTTTTTGCTTAGTTTCTTGCAGAAGGTTGCTGGAAGAATAGGACAAACAATGTTAGCTAACCTTTTCCAACTGTTCCTTGGTAGAACATACCACTACTTCAGGCTCCATTGATTTTTTACTCAGTCAAATTGGGCAAATTGTGTTCCTGGTGGCAGAGTACAAGAGGAAGGAGTTTCTATCCTCTGCCAAATGAGAGAGCCTGTATTGTCAATTACTACTACTAGATAGTGTGAACACAAACGTTCTGGTGACAGCCGAAGAATGTGCTGTTGTTGGTGTACCTTAGAACATTTTCTCTCAAGGGTTTGGTATTGAGCTGGCAGTTAGCATGACTCAAAGATGATGGCTCAACTCTCCATTTGAGATATCAATAGAAGGTGCTCATCTCCTAATGCACATTTTTGAGACCCTCTCTTTAAGCTCCCCATGAAGAGAGATCTGATTTTGATTTGCACCTAGTTCTTTAGATCTTAGGTAAGATTTATTTTGAAGCTATGCATTCTGTTAGGTTAAAAATATTAAGCTTTAAAGTGTTCCCAGTTATTCTTATCTGCCAGATAAACATTTTCTGTCTTGAGTATCAGCCCATTCTTGTTCTTTCACAAATATAAAGTGGCTTTGTATGCTATTCCATTGTTTTATACAACTGTAAAGCTCATTTTGCCGGAACCAGAGGAGAGTGTTGTGCGTGTATGCTGTTCCATCTAATGTAGTGGGAGAATCAGTGCCACTGTTTGGATGTTAAAAGGGCTCCAGGGAACCAACAGCCACACTGGGCCCAGAAGAGGCCTCAGGCAGATGAGCCAGGGCAACTAGCTCTGAGCATCCCCTGCACCCACAGTGTGCATCCCCCAGCTCTCAAATTGCCCGGAGTGTGCGGCGTGGTGCTCCAGTGGCAATTTAAAGGGCCTGAGGCTCCAGCTGCCACCAGTAGTGGTCGGCAGGTGGAAGCTGTGGGCCATTTAAAATCATTGGGCACATGGCAACTGCCTCCTTAGCTCCCACATCAGTTGATGGG
This sequence comes from Rafetus swinhoei, assembly GCA_019425775.1. Taxonomy (NCBI): domain Eukaryota; kingdom Metazoa; phylum Chordata; order Testudines; family Trionychidae; genus Rafetus; species Rafetus swinhoei. The sequence continues at coordinate 35,966,759 of CM033449.1, forward strand.
CCTGAAAGATCTTATGAAGGTGCATGAGAGCGTAGAGCACAAAAGTTTGATCAGAGAAACGTCTTGATTTTTCTCATTATAGGGGGCAAGAAAGGGGTCAGAAACATCTCCAAACTAGCCTTAAGAATGGAAGTAGTGAATGCTGCCTAGAGTACCGGGCCTATTCCTGTTATGCTCTTTCTACTAGATCAACCTCTGCGTCTTGGCCACACAAAAATAGAACCTCCTTAGACGTGCTCTCTGCGGCTTCTACCAGGTCAATTCTTTGATACTAGGTGGAGAAAAGAATAGTTATTTATGGCACAATTTGTGGTTGCAACATTCTCAGGGTGGTTTTGGGTAAGGTGTCCCTGTATGTGTTGGGGCAGCTTTTAGAGACTTGTAGATGAACTGATCTGAACTAAGACGACCATTTTTCTTGGAAATGGCATTCCTTTGGCTTAATTCAGCTCAGTTCATAGTAATGCATCTGCTGTAGTAAGTATGTTTGATAATGATTGTATATACAGTAAAACCTCAGTTGTATACACCAGAGTTGTCAACTGGTTAGTCAACCATGAACTTCATTTGGAAACAGAAGTGTGAAATCAGGCAGCAGAGGGGGAAAGCAGAGGGGGAAAAAAAAAAAAGAAAGAAAATACAGTACAAGACAGTACTGTATTATACAGAAACAACTAAGAAAAGAAAGGGAAAATTTTTAAAAAATATATTGGCAAGGTAAGGAAACTGTTTCTGTGGTTTCATTTAAATTAAGATGGTTAAAAACAGCTTTTTTTTCTTCTGCTCAGTAAAGTTTCAAAGCTGCATTAAGCCAATGTTTAGTTGTAAACTTTTGAAATAAAAAAATCATAACACTTGTTCAGAGTGACAAACGTTTCAGTTATGAAAAATCTCCATCTTTGAGGTGTTCATCAATCTCAGGTTCTACTGTATGTGTGCTTTTGAAAATATATTGCATTCTCCCTCTGTGTTACTAAGGGGTATGGTTAATTCTGATCACATGGAGTCTTTAACTCAAGGTTGATGCCTTTCTAAAAAGCTTGCAGCTGTTCAACCCTAAGTTATTGGGCTAGCTGCAGGGACCACTGAGTGAAATCTGTCTTGCGTGTGGTCAGATTAGGCTATAATAGTTATCCATTCTAGTCTTAAAATCTCTGTAATTTATATGCATGTAATATAAATCTCTGTAATAATGTGTCTCGATAATTGGACATTCACAAATAGTTTGGATAGAAACCTGAATCCAGTATGTTTTTTCAGTCCTGCAAATATCATTACTCCTAAATAAAACAGAGCTACTAAAATTTGTAGGAGGGATTAAATGAACCATAACTTTTTCAGAAAGTTTTATACCATCCCTGTGACCTCCTTAACGAATAGAGATGTATGGTGGCCTGGAAGTGTGGGGAGCTTTCAAAACGATTCAGAAAAAACTTAATATCCCATCCAAATGTGCAAAGGGAGTCAGGTCCAGTTAGTATCTCAGTTGAACTAAACCCCAAAGATTTCTTGAGCTTTTTTTATCTGGAGGGGAAGACCTATCCTAATAGGCTTTCTTCTTCAGACCTAAATCTAATTCTTTCCGTGTGTTGCCCTTGCTTACTAATTGTTCTAACAGGAACTGTGGAGGATCTTGAGGAAGAAGTATATACATTTAATCAAGAGCATTTTAGTTAGTAACATATAGATGAAAATCTAGCAAGTGTGAACTGACCTAAATCAGGGCACATCCCATCCCATCCCATCCCATCCTTTGGTTTAAAAACTTGTTCATTACCTCTTACTGGGATGCAGTGAATTAATTGCCTTGTATATTTCTTCCCCACTCGCCTTCACAGAACAATACAGATATACATATTTTTAACAGGTCTCTTGAGGTGTAGGTACATGTATAAATGTATATTATTACCAAATCACAAGTTGGAAAGTGGATTGAATCTAAATGTCTTAACAGAATGCAAGCACAATTAAAGCCTGACTCTGTGTTCTTTATCTCAACCCTGTAAAAATGTAAATATTTTTGTAAAGCTGAAAGATGGCCAGTCCTTGGATACCAACAAAAATCTTTTTCAGTGTGGTAGCAACCAACAAAGATCTAGACCATTTGTGTGCACTTTAATTCATAGTAATATTCTGAATTCTGTGATGTTGGACTGATGCTTCCCTCCATATACCAAGTGCAAACTCTGCAGCTACTATATTCTCTCTTAGCTTCTGGAGGGTATACATTGTTACCCACTAAATTTAAAACAAGCAACCAGGTCTGCAATTTCCCCCTTCCTGCATGCATACAAATTCATGCACAATACTTGCATAATCCACTGCTTGTCACTATTGCTCTAAAAATGCAGCTGGAATATTTATTTGGCATTGTGCAGTATGTTACACCTCATTCCCTCTTACAAGTTTACCCTGTCTCCCATTATAGTGTGATTGGTTTACAAGTCAAAGAAATTGAGTTTGGGGAATTAAATCTTTGTTCACATTTATAGTCACTTACTTTTCGGAGGAAAATGTCACTCTTGGAGATTTGCTGTACAGTGTCGTCTTTTTTATTCTTATGGTTTTGCTTCATTTAGTAAATGGATATTGATTTTTAATGTGGTGTCACATTTAGTGTCTGAATAAATCTGAACTTTGACAAGTAAAAAATATCAGTGCAAATATTCTATGTGTTAAGTCAACTTAGGTTACTCCACAATATACAGTGTACATTTTATCTTTTCAACTGACTGAAAGACAAAGAGCCTGTGTCTCTGTGAAATGTGTGGCCAGTGCTTCACTGTATAATCCTGTCTGTTTTACTGAAGGCATGTTACCACAAATATTGGAGAGATGGACCTGAGTTCAGCAATAGTTAACATACCACAGTTAGTAGTTGTGCAGTTTTGTGTTTGTTCCTTCAGAACTGTTGGGTGAATGCCACTGGTTCTGGCAACTTACTACATTTTAATTTATCAATTTTGTTCCCAAATCACCTCTATTGACACCTTAATCTGGGATAGTTCTTCAAATTCGTCACCTAAAAAAATGTGTAATGCTGTTCATTTTTGTGTCTAGCTAGTTGCTCTTCAAATTCTTTCATGGTCTGCCTAATTATACCTGACTTACAGGAATTTATGCACCTTCCTATTTTCTTCATTAAGTTGTCGCTTCACGTTTTTAAATTCATTTTTGCCCCCAAGTGCCTCTCTTGGTGTACTCTTTAGCCAGGCTGGTATGTTTTGGACCTCTTACTGGTTTTTTTTTGTTTGTTTTTGAGGTATTGAGTTAGTTTAAGCTTCTACAGGTTGCACCCCTATAAATCAGAACTCTCTGGTCCAGCCACATCAGTGGTCTAGAAGGACCACAGATGTTCCAGGATCATAGTGTTCCAGCATGCTGCAGGGGAGGGGTGGGGGCAGCAGGAGCTGGCACACAGCTCAGCTGGGCTGGAGGGGATGGGAGTCAGAGTTCAGCTGGGCTGGGGGGGGGCCAGGAAGCCCAGTGGGGGGAGGAGAGGGCAGGGCAGCAGGTGGGGCCAGCATCAGTGGGGGCAAAAAATTACCTCCCTGGGTAGAGCAAAATTCCTCATCTGGGACAAGTTAGGTCCCGAGGGTGCCGGACCAGGGGAGGCCCAACCTATATTATCTATCAGGGAAGATCTAGATGGTGCTTGGTCCTGCTGTGAGGGCAGGGGACTGGACTGGATGACTTCTCCAGTTCTAGTATTCTCTGACTCTATGGTTGTGATTCTCATACAGTTTGCAGACATTTCACCTTTTGTCTTCCATTAAGCTAGTTTTTTTTCCTTTTTGTGTAATTTCCATTTTTGTAGTAAAATGCTATTATGGTGGGTTTCTTTAGTATTTTCCCCCTTTTACGCTATGGTCACTGTTACTGAATGGTGAATAATTTTCAAACATTATTCAGAACTAAATATACCTGGTAACTTATTTTAAACAAAGAATTCTCCCAGGTCAAGAGGTATAATCAGGACTTGGTTCTTCAACTAAACTTTAAAAAAAATGTAATCAACTAAGATGTTTCAAGTCTGATGAAGGCAAACAATTTTGATGATGTTTAAGTCAGGCTTGCAAAGGTACATAGGTGCCTAAAGATGGAGAAAGGCTCAACCAATTTATGCGTTGACTCACTAGATTTCTAACTCAATTAGGCACTTTTTGTAAACCCCACTAGATGCCTCTCTACACTGTTAGATACCTATTCACTTCTGTAAATCTGGCGGTACATGTCCAGTTTTCAGAACTGTTCCTACTAGATACGATTTTCTAAACTGTTTTTAAAAATGTATTGCCCTCACCTGAAATTGATCCAATTGCTCATTTGAAAAATTGCAAATAAGAGGGTAATTGTAAAAGCTAAAGTGACTTAGAACTGAATATTTTACGCAGCTGCTTATTGATATAACCCAACATGACACTTGTTTGGTAGATGGGGGATCAGCATCATCTTGTTCACATATTCAGGATACCTGTAGCCCCCATCTTTTTCATGGCTATTGTGCTTTCTTTTTTATTGATGTAGTTCAAACAACCTCAGGGTTGTATTCTTTTGGGTTTTTTCCTCCGAAGGAAAATGAGGGAAAGTAAATCTATGGCAACATTCATTCAGCCTCTCGGATGAATTTTCCTACCCAGCTGGCTTCTGAAGGGGCTGCATGACAGTGTAAAATCAATCTGTTCTGTATTATTCCCAATCTTTAAATATTTGGAAGCTGCTCAGATATAGTGGGGTGCGGGGACCACATACATACCCTTTTAGATGGTTTAACGGTCTCTTTTAAGGAGGCTGACCTATGAAGCAATAATGAATGTAGGGAGGCCATGATTTCATCACTGGCGTACAATCTCCTACTAACTGACCGAACTAGACTTGGGCAAGCTGGCTAGAAATTTCTCATTTATCTCAGGACTTGTGGGAACCAAGTCCAGTACAGTCCTCAACTATGTAACTGAATTTTGACTGGGTGGGAGTTTCAGTAAACTGGGATTCTGTAATTCAGCATTGTATTTTATTTCTGTGTGGTCCAGTTGAATTTGTCTTTATTGAACCTCAGCTTGTTTCCCAATTTATCAAGTTTATACTTTTCTTTTGAGTTTAATGACACGGTGTTGGTAATTCTCCCAAGCCTTGGCATTGCTGGTGAATTTGAGTAGTGTATTGCCTGCCCTATCTAAAGTGGGATGTTGAACAGAATTGAATCCTGAGAATTGACCACATACAGAGAACTCTAAATAGTGATTGTGCTCTAACTTCTTTGGCTGTTTGATAGTTTTTCCCTCTGAGAATAGGCAAGTGGGACCATAGCCAATACCTGAGGCCCTAGTTTATCAAAGCATTTAAGTTCAATCCATTCCTTCTCAGCCAGCCATTCTTCAACAGGACTTAGGTCTCTGTTCAAATTAGGGTTGATGATTTTCTAATTCCAGAAAACCGAACACCTTTGCCCTGCCCACTGTCTCGCCCCATCCCTTCCTGAGGCTCCTCTCCTTACTCACGCCATCCCTCCCCTCCCTCTGACATGTTCATTTTCACTGCAAAGCCCAAACAGGTATATTTTTGTCTGGACAAATGTATTATGCTAAGTTCAGGTTTTATTTGTTACAGGACACTAGACCTGCCAGCAGAATAGGCAAAAAGAGTAATTTTTTTAAAAATGAATTTTCACGAAGGTTTTCATGGTTCTTTCCCTCCCTTCTTCCCATATTTTGTAACCAGCTCCATGTTTTTTGTTCACTAAAGATATTGTAACTTTGTGTGGAATTAGGATCGCTCATTATCATACCCACAATGGGTTCATTAAAGGTTCACTCCTGAAGTCCAAATACAAATCCATAGAGCGCACGAAATACACACCTGTCCAGAAGGCTATATAATTAAATCTGCAGAAATGGACTTCCACACCACGTGCAGAGATACATGCATATTCATGTGTACACATCTAACATGCATATTTCCACATTATTTCATATTCATTATTATTTAGTGCCTAGAGATCCCAACTAAGATCATGGTGGTAGGGGCTGGACATGGACATAAAGACTCTGCAACAAAGTTTATAATATAACTACACAAAGGTGAGGAGAAATGTCTGATATACAGGCTAGTCTGCAATTACTAGCCAACAATATTCACTTTTTGAGATTTTTTAGAGTTCCCTTCTTTAAAAGCTCATTTTGAAATGTATACTCACATTTTATGTCATCGGATTGTGCACAAGCCAGTAAAAGGAACAAAACAAAAAATCAGCACATTTTATTCACACAGATAAACACACATGCAGCAATGCACACACCTCCCTACACAAATGCACACAGTCTTATACACAGAATGCATGCATGCACAGATGTGCCTACAGAGACTTTTTCATACCTTTCATGGGCAGCCTAAATCACCAGCCTGGAAAGGTGGAGAGGTTGGCTGGAAGGGATAAGACAGGGAGAGGGGGAGAGAGGATGAGGAATGAAAGCAGCCAAAGATAAAAGCAGGATGGGGGGGGAGAGCAGCAAAGGGGTAGGAGGGAGGACGGTGGGAGTATGAGGGATGCACTGGGGGAAAGAATGCAACAGGTTCATGATGATGTCGGGGGCACAGGTGTGTACAAGGACATGGGAGTGCCGCAGTTAGGGCTGGCCCACAACATTTTGGTACCTGAGGCGGAGAGCTCAAATGATGCCCCCATACCCCCCTCGCTGCACCAGCAGCAGACACAATTTTCTACACTCTGGGTCCTAGTGGAGCCCCACCACAGTCTGGCATCTGAGGTGGCCGCCTCAGTTTGCCTCATGGTAAGGCCAGCCCTGGCAGCAGTGTATGGAGGTGAATGGGGTGCAGGGATGTTCAAGGTGAGGAGCATGGAGCTGGCAGCTCTGAGAGCTGGAGAGAATAGGTGGGTGAATGCTGCTCGGGATACAGTGCTGGGATGGGTAGGTGTGGGAGACACAGGGCAGGCTGGAATGGGGGGGAGAGATGCAGTGATGCGGGCGTTGGGGGGGGCATTGGGATGGGGAGGGATGCAGGAATAGGGATGGCCTCATTTCCAACATTCAGAGATGGGGCTATATATACACACCTCAAGCTCCTTGGTGCTGGTGTGACAGACAGTGGTTTGCCACAAGGCATGCACCTCAGTTTGAGCCCAGCCACACAGAGACTGTGAGGAGAAGAGAGCCAGGCAGAAGGGGGAAAAGTGTGTGCTATGTGACCCCTCCACAGCTGCCTCCTGAGCACTCATGAGTCGCACTAGTTCTTCCCCTGCCTTGACTCTGCCAATATGAGCTGCATCTGCAAGTGTGGGGCCAGGCAGCACGCAGACCCCTCCTCCCGCCCATAGGGCCTGGACAGACCTGCTGCTTCCTGACTTGGCCTGCCAACCCTGCTGCATGGTGCAGGGTCGCCGCCAACTGGACAATCAACAGGTGGAGCTGCCTGGCTTCCTGTTGGACTAAGTGTCCCAGTCCAAAACTCAACATCTGGTTACCCTAGTTTAAATGCTATGCAAAATAGAGATGGATTTCTGAATGGACTGCCATGTTGAAGTCGGGTTATATGGAGTCAATTTCTTATTAAGCTAAATATCCTAACTGAAGAGAAATTTTAAATTGTGCACTGCTGGGGGAAGGGGAGAAGAGGAGGGGGCGGTTCAATTTTGTTACTCACTTCTCAATTTCTCTTGTAGGTGCTTTAAAAAATACTGCTTTATTGTTCAACTGTTTTAGCAAACTGGGAAGTTAAACAATTGGTTCAGAAATCTGAGGACAGCTACTTAGCCTTGTTAAAAGCTGGTAGTCTACTATTTTCTAGTACAGTACTTAGAAGCTTTGCCTTTGCATGAATTTAAAAACAAATTGCCATTGGGTAGCCATTCTTCTATACTTTCAGCCCCTTACCCTCAAAGATGAAATATATCACTATTTGCAATTCATTCAAATTACCTGGTTAGCCTCCAGTCCTGCAAGATATTACACGTATTCCTATATTTACATGGCATGTACAGTCCCATTGATATCACAATTATACTTTAGTGAGCTTGAACATTGAATATCCAAATGCTTTTGACCCCCTTCCAAGGTAGGTTTTTAAGGAAAGGAATTGCTTGCTTAGTGTTCATGTGCTAGGAAGAAATGCAATCAGTATGCCTTTCGAGAAGTGTCCCTGTGGGTACTCCACTTTAGGTATCTTGGTGCCCTGAGCTACTAATCAGAGACTTGTGGTAGCAGTGTCCTGGTTAGCCACATACAAGTGGGTGACCCTTTGTGTGCGGCCAACCATTACCCAGTTCTTTACTGCCATTCGTTTGTCAAAATGACAACAGCGCCCTTAATGGCTTTCATGTGCCTCCAGTCTCTGCCCTTTTATTAGGTTTTTCCCTCTTTATTAATGTTTGTTTCATTTTGTTCTGTTTCCCATTTAAAAAGAATACAAAATCCACTGCCCCCCCCCCCTTTTTTTCTCCTCCCCTCAGGCAGGCAGGCAGTGAAGAGGCATTACACTGGGACTATTCCCATTTTTTTATTCAGTTCAGTCCCTTGCGCATGCCTGGCTCTCTACGCTGCCTAACCAGCAGACTCTCCATACCAGTGACAGAAGCAACTTGCTGTGTGTTCATTGCCTGGGGGAGACAAACATTACTCTGAAGTGTCCCCACTGCAAGAAATTCACCGCGAGGACAAGAAAAGCTAGAGGCCTTTAATTAAAACTCTTAATGATGGAGAGATGCCTCCAACCCCAAGTCCAGGACGCCTCCTCACTAGTCTTCACCTGCAGCTGCCTCAGATAGGGGTCCCTCTTCAAAAATGGCAACCAAGACCCTGGTCCTACAAAAAAGTTGTCTCTGAGATTCGCCTCCATAAAAGCAATCCTCACCCCCCTCACCCTCCAAAAAAACTGCCCCAAGTGCCCAGCTGCAAAGCACAGACATGGTCCAGAACCAAGTCCAAGACCTGGTGTGGTCTAGCCCTCAGAGCTGCAAAACTAAGGCCTTAAGGCTCCTAGCTGGGCACAGAGTCAACAGAAGAACTTCAGGCACAAAGCAATACTATGGCACCACCTGCTGCACCAATACAATATGGCAAGTCTGCAGCACACGCAAGGCTCCCTCTGGTTCCCAGCCTGAGCTTGCCTGCACCTTGGGTACTCAGTTTCCCGGTACTACAACAGTTTGTCAGACAAGAAGACCTCCTCCTTGCTGCCACACTGGGAGCGCTGCTCTTTGGCACCAATGGTAACCCAGTCAGATTAGGGCCAAGCTTTAGCACTACATCTGATGTCCCAGCCCCTCCTCTCTCCTGTGATGAAAAGAAGGAAGTGGAGGTAGGAGTGGGCACTGTGTCCCAGAACATCCAGCCATCCAATCCACCCAGGTCCAGGACACAATGATAAACTCATTTATCTTCTCTAGCTTCCCCAGAAATGCTGGAGAAGGAAGCTGAAGAATCTATGGACAGGCCAGAGGGTAACACCCTCCCACCTAATCACATCTCAGCTTCATCTCCGGATGAAACAATAATGCTGCTCCCTTCGCCTTGTATCAGGATTTGTTTAAAGTGTAGCTGATTCATTAGAGATCTCTCTGGCTGAGTTGCCAGAAACTCTGCATAAGCAGACAGGTATATTACAAGCTTCTCCATCAGCCTAGATGGCACTACTACCTAGTGTGCCCATTATGGGCTCTACAAAAACTGTATGGCAGATCCAGCCTCAGTTTCACCTTCTTGAAAGCGATCTGACAAACACAATGTGCCAGCTAAAGGAGCTGACGTTTTATTTACCTAGCCTACTCCAAAAACATAAACTGCCTCTACCACCAATCAAAAGGGCAGAAACACCAAATCAAAACCATCCTCAGTGATAAAGACTGGAAACAGACCCTCCAGTTTCACATAGCAAACTCTTCTGTGTTACTGGCAAGTCCCCGCACAACATATTTTCTCAGATGTCATGTTTTTTACTGAGCACATCCCAGTTGATAAGAATATAAAGCCAATATAGCAGAAGATTCCCTCAGCCTCTGCAGGCTTGTCTGGATTCTGCTGACATGGCAGCCCGTTCCATTGCCGCCTCTTTTGTCTTGTGGAGAGCCTCGTGGCTTCCTTCGTCCAGCTTCCTCAGGGAAGTTCAAGTGACAGAGTACTAACTGATGCCTGAACTTCCCTTTCAAGAGGCAAAAATTGTTGGCAGAGAGCATGAATGTTTTCTTACAGGTCTCAGAGCTCCCAGGTGACACTTACACTTGGAATCTATGTGAACAAAATGAAATGGCAGATTCTACAACCAACAATTCTGCTCCTGGCTGCAGCTTTCTGCCCCCACCCTCAGCCACCAGCTTGATTGGGGCTCCCCTGCAGCTGGCTTGGCCTGGGGCTTCTTGGCTGCTACCAGCACTCCTGGCACTGGCCCCAACCCCGCTGCAGCTGACCCACTGGCCCTCCTGCTGCTGGGCTCCTAGTGGGCTGCATTCCCAGCTCTCAGGTCTTTCTGGCCAGCAACATTCTTGGTCCTTGCCAGACCACAGATGTTGCCAGACCAGTGTGTCCCACTGGAGGTGCAACCCTGTATTAGGGGATGCATAAAGAACAGGTTAGATAACATAGAAAACTAGAAGACGTCTGGTTCATCCTGGAAACAGTGGAGAATTGTGCAAGCCACCCACTGGCTTCTCCCCTGGAGCTGATTGAGAGGTGGCAGGGGACCATGCAGGCTCCCCTGCCAGCATTCCCCAGGGCTAGCTCAAGGCATCAGAAAACGTGCGGCACAACCATTTGCCAGTACTCCCTGGGGCTGGCTTGGGGCGTTGGGGGCCACGCAGCATGGTGGCTGGGGGTGTGGGAAGGGTAGGCTGGGGTGGGGGGCGGGGCACTTGCTGTCCGCTTGTGGTAATTAGTGAGTATAACTGTCCCTGGTATCGCACCCCTCCCTCTCAATTTGATGTGGAGGAAGCCACTTACCAAAATTGGTGGTTCTAGCTCTCACTGTTCAGGAGAAGTTCTTGAGCAGATGGAGTCATGGACGGACAGACAGACGGATGCACATTTCTAAAATATATAGTAAGAAGAAGATATGCTATTATTTAAAACTATGCGGAGGCCAGGTGTGGTATAAGACAGCCATTAGTTGTCACTATGGTAATTGTTCAGGGATAATGTTTCTTTTGCATGTCGTATTAAACAAAAGCATTTTTTAATACACTCTTAGGGCAAGTTGGGCACAAATGCTATTCAGATTTGAATAGCATTGGAATAGACAGAGAAGACCTTTCTAAATTCACCCGGTTGCCTGAGGTATCAGCCAGGAGTGAGAGCCAGGTTTCAAAGGGAGTAATCTGGAGTCTCTGGAGATATTGTTGCTTAAAATTAAAGTGCTAGGCTGTGTTTTTAGGCACTATCTAGAAAGAGGCGAAAAGTGACTGCTTGCCAGAAGTTGCTCCCAGTGGCATTTTCTATAACTATAGGCAAACACTTCTGCTATTCCAGGACTGGTCAACCTGTGGTTCTTGAGCCACATGCGGCTCTTTGCTCACAGAAATGCAGCTCTCAGGGTTACGGCTCGTTCGGAGCCATGTGCCCGCTTTTGTGCACGTGCTCCAGTTACTGGAGGGAGAAGTGTGTGGCTGTGGCGGTGGCAGCTCCAGTGAGACCCAGGCATTGGGTTGGAATGGGAGGGGCCTGGGGGTGCCTGGCTCTGGGGGAGGGGGAGGGCATTGGATAGGGGAGCCTGGGGGTGCCTGGCTCTGGGGGAGGGATGTGTGGCTCTTTGCACTACTATCCACAGCTCTTTTGGCTCTTCGTGTCTAACTGGTTGGCCACCCCCTGTGCTATACTATGATTTTTGTGCTGGACCTAACAGAATGTACTTCAGTTCAATCTCCTGCACTGAGGCAGGAATGAGTATTATTCAGACCGTCCCTGAGCTGTATTTGCCTAACCTGTTCTTAAAAACCTGTAATGATAGATTCTACAACCCTTTCCAGGTAATTTGTTCCCATGCTTAATTACCCTTAAAGTTAGGAAATTTTTCCTAATGTCTAATTTAAAACTCCAATCCCTGCAATATAAACTCATTACTTGTCCTGTCCTTGATGGTTAAGGAGAACAATTAATCACTCTCTTCTTCATAATAAACTTTTACGTACTTGAGAACTGTTAGTATGCTCCCACTCAATTGTCTCTTCTAGACAAACCCATTTTAAAATTAATTTTACCTTGTAGGTCATGTTTTCTAGATCTTTAATAATTTTGTCCTGTTGCCCTGTTCTGGAAGTTCTCCAATTTGTCCACATCTTTCTTGAAGTGTTGCGCCCGGAACTGGATACACGACTCCAGCTGAGGCCTTTTCAGTGCTGAATAGCATGGGAGAATTACTTCTTGTGTCTTCCTTATGACACTCCTGCTAATACATCCCAGAATGATGTCTGGTGTTTTTTTTATTGCAACAGTATTATTTTCCCTCCACTGCTTGTTACGCCATGCTCTTTCTGGGTTCTTCTACATTTTCTAGTATTGGAAGAAAGTTTGCTTGCATCTTCTGTCATTGCCCTCTGTGTGTATGCTCATTCTGTTTTTAAAAATCGTTTTATACATTCATTCCCTACCAATCTGGGTGGATGGCTTTTAGCTATTTGATAACCCATGCTGTTCCAACTAAAAACATGTTTATACCTACTTGAAAGAAGTGCCTCTAATACATTATCCCAGATTCGACTTCTCTTTAGTTTCTGCGTCACGCTCCAAATGATCATACTGAGGTTTTTAATGGCAATACTTCAGCTTTACTTTGCACTAACTTACTTGCTACAGTTGTGAAGAATATTTTAATCCTCTGTCTGTTGTAATTAAGAATACTCCAGTGTCCTAACTTTCAAGGGAGCCTGGGATGCATCCATTATAAAGGAGGTTGTGAGTAATTTTGTGCATTAAGACCAAACAGCAATTTCCCCTTTTTTGCTCTAGAGGAAGAGGCGAAGTACATTCCCCTCCTCCTACAGATGATCATTTTGCATGCCAGTATCTATTATAAAGCTCTGAGCATCAATGGAAGAGGCAGCACTGTAATTCACAACTTTAGATTTGACAGCTGGGTCACAAATACATTAAAAAATGCTCAGCTTAGTTGATAATGCTGTTAGTCTGTTCTCAAGGGGAAATTAGTATGCACATCTAATGATGTCTCTTTTACACAAAGTAATAGAAACCAAGAGGTTGGCTTGGTTTCCACATTATTTGTGAGAGATTTTTAACCCTTTCTGTCTTCCCTCTCTGATCTGAACAAAAAGACTTGGAAGTTAAACAAATCGTTCCCGCACTTAACCATTTATTTTGAAGTGCTTGCAGTTTTCTTTACTTCTGAGGGGCTAGAATCAGTGAAGAACTACAAATATCATCTGATTTCATGCTATAGGCTCAGTGTGCAATATTAGAAGTAGTAATCACAATCTGTTGAAAGGAAAGCATTGGGGAAATCTCAGTCTAACAGTAGACTTTTTCCATGCTAAAAATGAGGTGAAAAGATGGTTTTGCTTATTAAGATTTCTGATTACATTTTTGATGAATAGGTTAAAGTACATACATCTGCAGTCACAGCTAAAGGACAAAGAATAGTTTCAGCCATTTGGCAGCTAGAAGGTTCTCTAAGCCTATGCTAGAAATAAATGATAGATGGTAGGAAGTTTGGGAGAAAGTGTTAAAAACTCTTAACCAGCTCAACTCTTCTACAAGTTCCCATCATTTGAATTCCTAGCAGATTCCATTATTGCCTCTTCTTTTCCTGCCTTAATGCATTGACTTGATGTTTGTGGAATGATTCTTGGTTTGCTTGGCTTTGGCTGCCCTTTGAGTTTGAGGAATGGATGCAGAGATTGCTTTAGCTCTTTGCTTTATTCCTTACTATTGCCATTTTAAGAACTGAGAACGGTGTGTATATCTCTGCCTCAGCAACCCATCTTTGAAGATAATGTTCCTGACAAGCTAAACTCTCTTTGGTGAGAACAACATTCTGCAAGGTCTGGATGATGCTACTGAAGCTGAACTTTTAGGGAGCTCACACCTCAACACAGGAAGAAAAGCTAATAGTTATTGCTACTCATAATCCTGTAGAATATGCTGTGTAACATATCAGTGGAAATTGCTGCACCCCTAATATCTGCCCTTGCGTCTCAGGTTTTCAGGGTCAGGGAAGGTGAATATGATGGTGTGTGGCTGTGAAGCCAGCACTGGGTACAAAGTTGTTGACAAGAACTTACAGACTGGGTGGCCTGCTGAAACAAATTAGAGGGTAGAATCAGAAGGGGGGGGAGGGGAAAGGTACCTGCTGTGGTCACTGAAAGACAACATCCAAGAAGCTGTGTGTGCTCAGAAGGGCAATGGGTTACTTGCTTAGTGGACAGAAAATTGGGGATGGGGAAATCTATAAACATGATCTCAATGTTAGTAAAGCTTTTGATACAGGTCCACATGACAGTCTCAGAAGCAAACTAGGGATATGTGGTCTAGATGAAATTACGATAAGGCTAGTGAATAACTGGTTGAATGGTCCTATTAAACAAGTAGCTATTAATGCTTCATTGTCAAACTAGGAGGGCATATGTAGTGGAATAAGCAGGGGTCTAATGGATATAATATTAGTAAATATGCTCATTAAGGACCTAGAGAATGGGGTGGAGATTGTGCTCATAACATTTATGGATGACACCTATCTGGGAGAGGTTCCAACTGCTTTGGATTAGAATTCAAAGCATCCTAGATAAACTGAAGAATTTGTGTGAAATCAACTCAATGCATTTAATAATGGGTTAGATTGGATTACCTCTTGAGGTCCCTTCCTGCCCTACATTTCTATGATTCTGTAAAACTCCAGGGTGCATCTACACAGCAGGGCTTAACTCAAAATAAGCTACACAAATTGAGTTATGTCAATTGCGTAGCTTATTTTGAAATTGGGAGCATCTACACAGCACTTATTTTGAAATTGAGCACTCTTCCTCTGACAAGCCTTACTCCTTGTACAATGAGAGTTACAGGAGTTGGAGTAGAAAGTCCTGACAGTATTTCAACATTATTTGAAAATAACTGCCTGCTGTGTACATGTGGATTAAGTTATTTCAAAATAACTGGTTATTTTGAAATAATGTTGCTGTGTAGATGTACCCCCAGTGACCAGGAGGAATAATAGGGGAATTAAAGCTTAAACATACTTTCAGGTTTTCATGATGTCAATCCTGGATTGGCCATTGTATTTAATAAATTGACTAGGACACTAGAAAGATTACAGAAAAAGGATTAATCCTCAGCTAAATAAATATAGTCATCTTCAACGATTTAGATGTTAGCATAGCAAGTATGCTTATTAAGTTTGCGGATGATACCAAGTGGGGAGGGGTTGCAAGTGCTGGGGAGGATAAGGTCATAATTCAAAATGATCTGGACAAACTGGAGAAATGGTCTGAGGGAAGTAGGATGAAGTTTAATAAGGACAAATGCAAAATACTCCAGTTAGGAAAGAACAATCAGTTTCTCACAGAAGTCTGATGCAGAAACTACAGAAAGTGAACCACCAAAAAAGAAAATCCATCTTCAGCCGCAGGCATCTGACTCAGATGATGAAAATGAACATGCGTCATTCTACTCTACTCTGGATTGTTATCAAGCAGAACCTGTCATCAGCATGGATACATGACCTCTGGATCGGTACCGGAAGTATGATGGGACACATGAATCTTGTTCATTGTTCAGATGCCAGACCATCACCTCCCAAAATAAGTCCTGTTTTCTCAGCTGAAAGGTTGATACTGTTATGTAGGAGGACAACAGAAGCATTATAAGGGCTTGCTAAAGGATAACTTAAAGAAGTGCAACACTGATGTTGATGCTTGGGAGACACTCATCCACAGGAGCGGCTTGAGGAGAGCTGCCGGCAACTGGCGCCCTAGGTGGAATGCACGATCGGCGTCCCTGCCTCCATAGCCCTCAATGGCAACTGCTGAGGTTGCCTACATCCACGGGCCACCCCTGCTCACCCAGGATCACTCAAAATGGAAAGAAGTCCTATGCAATGGCTCTCTGCATTTAGAACTTGCCTGCTGACAAGCTAAGGAGAAGAGGAGGCACAGGAGAAAGGGGAGATGGTTTCTAGTCGTGGTCAACAACCTCCTGCTGTACCTGGAAACGTCTGTCTTCATTGTAACAGAACTTAAGGCCAATCCTTGAACCACATCAGCCACTTGAGGGTCCACAACTTCCATGGAAGATGATCGTACTCGGTAATGAGTGATCACGATCATCATCAGTAAAATCTTTTATTACAAGTATCAGAGAGGTAGCCATGTTAGTCTGAATCTGCATAAACAACAAGAAGTCCTGTGGCACCTTGTAGACTAACAGATTTATTGGAGCATAAGCTTTCGTGGGCAAAGACCCAGTTCGTGTACATGCATCTGACGAAGTGGGTCTTTGCCCACGAAAGCTTATGCTCCAATAAATCTGTTAGTCTATAACATTTATTACAAAATATCAGTGGAGCTGCAAAGGGAGTGGCACTTAAAATGTGGTGTTAATTTGAGGTTTGTTGTGCTGATCTCTGGCATTTAAATATATGTTGGCACCTTGATTGCACTTATCATTTATCCTTGTGGAGAATAGGAAATATAGATGGGTGGATTAAGTACAGTACAGGGACTTGAGAGGAAGTGTAGCACTGGCTCTGCTACTGTCAGGCTGTGTGGTCTTGAGCAAGTTACTTAACTCATGGGAATGCAGAGGTTCAAATAAAAGTGCCTTTGTGATGCTACTTTCTCTCTCGTCGTGTTCAATGCTGTATTTCCTCACCAAAGTTGGACGTCCAAACTCTCCAGCCAGCAAACAGCATCGCTGGTTAGATTGTGGATATTCTCCAGTGAGCCAATACATTTTCATGTTGGGCATTCCGTAATAATGTGGTGCATAATTTGCAGACTGCCACAATCACAAAGGGGAGATGGCAACAAATTCCTCTTATGCAGTAGATAACTGCACCCGCTCTGACTGGTCCTAAGCCGGTTTAGAACGCACCACAGTCTCTGGGGAAGATAGAAACCTTTCTGCTCAGTGGTGGGATCTGACACACATGTTTGTTTGGGATGTCTACTTGCTGCCATTCAGCTCACCATAGTTCCTTAACATTGGCCATGACTTCCTTTGCTTGCTGCCGGGGGGCTTGTGGGATTTTAGATGCGATGTTGGAGGCTGATCGAGGTATTTCTGGATGGGAGGAGGTTGGCTGCTGTGGTTGATACGTTGATCTAGTTTGCATTCCTGCTCCCATCGACGGACGCTTGGTGGAGTGATGTTTGCCCGTGGCGGTAACCATTCTATTCAAGAGAATAACCCTAGTTTAGTAGCTAAACTTTGTCTCAACCACATAAGTCCTATTGTCCAAGCTGCTCTGTTTGACAGCTCCATATTCTGCAGCACAATTGCAGAACTTCTAATTTAGTCTCTTGTTCAAAACCGAGGCCAAAAAACTGCACCAAATCTAAAATCATGTAATCCAAGATGTAATAAAAAAGACGACAGGGGAAGAAATAGTGCTTTGAAACACATACACACTAAGTTTTAGAAACACGACGATAAGGCAATGCGGGAGGTGGAGGGGAAGAATGTGACACATGGGGATGGTTTGGGGTGGATTAAACAGGAGGACATGAAGATTATGAAGCATAAATGAGTCAAACACCAAAAGGTTGTAAGAATTTATATTAAAGATTCATTATAATTATTCTATATTTATTGTGGAGTTTGTTCTGACTATTTCTTCTTCTACAATTAGTCTAAATTAATGAGGACTGCCAAAAAAAGAGGTGAGGATTTCGGGGGTTCTCTGTCTTCAGTGATAATTAGGTCAGGATATGAACATTTTACATGTATTATACATGCATTCTGTTAAAGCCATGGCACATTTCCAGTATCAGAGTTTTCACTAATGATGCTGCGTAAATTCCAAAAGAACAGCTAAGCTACACTGGTACATAATGCTACATTGGTGCCATTTGACCCTTAAAAGTGTTTGAAGGTTTGATTCTAGCTTAGCGCTCAAGTGGTTTAAAAACCTGCTAACAGTGTCTGATTAAGGAGCACAAAGTAACAATCTGTTCATTGCCCTGCTGTCTTCTATGCTTAGTTTGTAAGCTCTTTGGTGCAGGGACTGTTCATCTGTTGCATGCTCACATAACACCTACCACACACAGGCCCTGATCTATGATTGGGACCCTAGGAGCTACCCAGCTACAGCAAACAAACAACAAAGGAAAATGCAGTTGTAACTGAGTGCATTTCTGAAAAAGCACTCTTCTTCCACTCTCCAGGGAGCTGTGAGCAGGGGAGGGGGGAAGAGAGCTGCTTTCTCTCTCGTCCCTAAAACCACTGCTGGGACACGGAGGTGGAGGTAGGAGGTGTGCAGTGGGGGTGGAGGCTGTGAAACATGGGAAGGAGTGGAGTGCTGGGGGAGGAGCATGTTTTTTCCTGTGATAAGTCTGGTAGGGATGCCTGACTGGGGAGCATAATACCAGGAGATGGGGGTGGGGTTTTTGAAGGAAATATGATGAACCCCCAAGGGGGAAGGATTTTGGGAAGGTCATGAAATATCCAGAAGAAATGGGGTGGTTGATTCAGGGGGTTGCGTAGACAAGTTGTGGGTAAGTGAGACTGAGGTGGTGTGTTTGTAGGCAACAGGAGCTGAGAGAATAGAACTGTGTGGGGGTGAGTGGTGGATTCATGGATGTGGGCAGGTAAGGTTGGTAGGTTGGGCTGTAACAGAGGGGCTTGAGTGGAGGGTGCAGGGTGTTGAGTGCATGGGCATGAGAGGAGGGAGTGAAGCAGTGGGAGTGAGCAGGGAGTATTAGTCCAAGGTGGTAGCATGGATGTGAGTGGAGGGAGGGACAGCAATTGTGGATGTATGAGGGAGAGGTTATGGAAGAGGCATAGGTATCTGAGGGTGATTTAATGACAGAATGAGTTTTGTGTGAGCAGGCTGGAGGAGGTGGTGAGACTGAGGCTGTGTCTACACTGGCGCGTTCTTGAGTGAAAACAGCTGCTCTTGCACAAAAACATGCCGCCTGTCTTCACTGGCTGCGCGTTCTTGCGCAAGTAAACTGACATTGTACTGTAGAAAATCAGGGTGTCTTGCACGAGAACTCTGACACTCCCTCTCAGGAAGAAGCCCTCTTGCGCAAGATCTCTTCCAGAAGAGGCCAGTGTAGACAGGCAACATGAATTTCTTGCGCAAGAAGCCCCTATGGTTAAAATGGCCATCAGAGCTGGTAAATGGATACTGGAAATGCAGGAGGAAAAACTGCAGGAAAGGAAAGTGATGATGGAAGAAAGGGGATAAGGGAGTAAGTTAAATTTAATTAAAATATAATTTTTTTACAGTGCATGAAAATGCAAAATGTTCATGTTTTGAGTGATGCACAAAATTTGGCCACAACACCCTTACATTTCTCAATATGTGTGTATATTTAGCTTGGACTGTTTGGTTCTACTCAAGGTACATCTTTGAATAATGTCCTTCACCTGTGCCCTACATACTCCCAATTGGAGATTCTTATTAGCAGCTTCCATTTAGCCCATGCATGCTGTGTTGGTATCCTCATGCCTGCACTCGGGCTATATCAGGCTGTGTGTGGGTGAACTCCCCCCCCCCCCATTAGTTCCCAGCTGCCTCATCCCAAAATGGAGCTAGTGTCACTTTTTGCCCACTGATAATTCACCTTTGAGTGATTGCTCATGTGCATTCCAATAGGTGTGTGTTCACACTGCGTGCACAACTGTTGGAGATTTTTTCCTTTGCAGTACCCATTGGGTGGTTGTGGAGTCCCCTGGCATGATGCCTTCAAGGCATGGTATATAGAACACTGCCAACCCCCTACTCTTTCAGTTCCTCCTTACTGCCAGTGTCGGTCATGCACTCTGCAAGTGCATTCATGGTATCCAAGGTTATTTAATTCTTTACCATTAGTTTTCAGTTTCTCGGTTCTGTAGTTATCATTAGTTAGCCTCAGGAGGTTCCCCTTCCAGATTATAGTTCCCCTGACTGGACCATGCTGTACTCTTAAGGGTTCAAATCTTCTGAGAGCTGAGAGAAGCCGCATGGCTGCGTGGCTCCCAGTCAAGGCAACGAGTGAGCGGCTTGGTGGGCAGGGCTGGGAGTTGGGCAGCGCGGGGCCCTGAATGCATGGGGCTGTGGGACCCTGAATGTGTGGGACACATGGAAACCACCTCGCTTGCCTTGCCCAAAGGCTGTGCCTGTCTGGCAGTGATTTAAAGGCTCTGGGGTTCTGGCCACTGCTGCTGCTACTTGATGGTGGCTGGAGCCCTGGGCCCCTTTGTGTCACTGGGCCCAGGGGCAATTGCCCCCTTTATACCTCCTCCCTTCCCCCACTGTTGGTGAGTCTGGGGGTCCTCACTCTTCCTGCTTTAAGTGTCACGGAGACTTAAGTGCCCTATTTGCCAGACGTGGACTAAAACAGAGCAAGACTATCACCGGAAGCTTCTGCTTATGGTTAGAGCCCTGCAGACATCCGTGGCACATTTTTTGACATACAGTTGCAGATACAAATCCTCCCTTTCTGGAGTAGCTGCTACAGCCTGAGAAATCGGAATTGTCATTCAATTCCATCAAAGTTCATCTGGTACCTCTGACAGCCTTTCATACGATGACAGTTGAAGGTTTCTCTTTGCTCACCCCACAACTGCAAGATGGATGAAAAGCCTGGAGGGTCTCTTCCTACCAGATTAACATTCCTGCGTCTATGGCTCTCCTTCAAAAATGGTCCCATTTCAGAAATCGGCAGGGCTGCTGTGTCATCTTCAGTATGCACTTTCTCTAGACACTCTGCCTTGGGTGATGCCTCCAGGGCTAGTGGTGCAGCTGGCAATGCAGTTCTCTGCTATGTGATGGAGTCCATTCTGAAGGCCCCTATCCCTGCTCCTACCCAGGGTACTGCTCAGAAATCATCCAGAGTGGAGAACCCATAGGGATACTACTTGAAGAGGAGAAGGTTACTCACCCTCATCCAGTGCAGTGAGCACTGATGGGCACTGCACTACCTGCCCTCTTTTCCCTCTGCTTTTGTTGCTGAGACTCAGTGGTGCAGAGGGAGCTGTGGGGGTAGCCTTGGCACAGGGCATAAGGATGCCTTTGGCACCTATGTGGGCTAAATGGATGCTGCTAATGAAAATCTACAATGGAGGCTATGTGGGATGCATGCAAACCTGCCAAGATTGGACACATTTTGAAACAGTACCGTTACTGAAGAGAGGAGGGTAACTACTACTTCTTCCAAGGACTCCACGAACTTTTGAGTCCCCTTTATCACATACACTAGGTATAATAGTTGCCTTCTGGAAATTATAAGGGCAGTGCAAGGCTTCATTAATTCTTGCTGAACACTTGGAGATCGGCGAATGCAATTTGCTGTACACGCTAAGTGAAGAGTGTCTCCTTCCTGAGGCGGGTGAGGCTGTTATTGCTCAGCAGGGATATTTTAGGAATGGCTTTGATAAACTCTGAAGGGAATTCTTGCCCAGGCCTTTTCAAGCGGTGCTTTGAAGCTTTGTGGGCTGGAAGCCAAAGGGGTTAATGCTGGTTGCTGTCCTTGGGGTTTTCTCGTGTGTAAAAAGGAATAAGGGGCCTAAAGGAAAACAATGTGTAAATTCAGTCTATTAGTCATGGTGGCTAAATTCTATTCACTGTGAAAATAGATATTTATTTCAGTAGTTGGAAAAGAAAATATCTAAAGTATATTATAATACAGTGCTTGGTATCTCAGCACTTCCTATGGGAGAACTCAGCATTACTGTTTTATCCCCCTGGAGGGGATGGCTTATTGGTCTAAGCTGAATATTTGATACAGTTAGACTTCTAACGGTAGAAACCACAGGTTCAAATCCCCCCGAGAATACTTATCCAACCTTCATCCTTATGAGCTGGATAACTTGAGTCCTATGCAGATTACTGAGTGAATTTTCAGATGAGACCTTAAAATGCGAAGATCTTTCCTACTGTATTTTGAAATCTTATATCCCTTGACACTCTTTCTAAAAGTAATAGTTTGCCATGGAGTAACTCAAAATATCTCATCCCCAGGCTGCTACTTAGTGCTTTGTGCACTAACTGGCTGTAACCATCTACCACTGAAGCAGCTGCATTTGCTGCATCTGTGTGTACAATACGTCTTCTGTGAAGATAGGTTAAATCTCCCAATGTGCACAAATTAAACAATTCCTCTTTGTTTGAAACATGTCTATAGGCATTCCAACAGATCTTTTTGCGTAAATGAAGCTCTGCTGTATGGAATTTGGGACTTTTAAGGGATCCTTTGCAATTAATCATCACAGCAGAGAATTTAGTGTATGCATGAGTGTACGTATGTATATACTATACAAATCTAAATGTATCACTTGCAATTTTGCTTTCTGACATCATGCAGTCTAACTACTATGTAGTATTATGTCAAATATGAATACAATCATAACATTTGCATTTAATTACTCGACATGAATTGTATCAATTACTGGCACTCAAAGTGAGTCTGGCAGAATCACATGCTTCATTTCTGCATTGGCCTCTAGGTGGTAGAATTGCACTGTGTACAATATGTAAGGAAAGTAAAAACAAGAAAATGGTTAATGATATATACTTTTCCCAATGTGAATAATTTTTGTTGCTTAAATCGGCAGTCACATGTTTTTTTCCAATAGTGTCAAATTCATTAGTAAGCAGGTAGAATCCTTAAGGTACATTTTTTTATGAATAAATAAAGCAATCTTTTGTTCATAGCTGCTGCTGGACTTTATTAGAAGCTGCATTGTATTTTGTGAAGTAAAATTGCCATAACACTGGTTCTTAAACATCTTTTTTGGAATATGTACAAAATGGCTACAAACATGGTTTGTTTTGCATGTATATGTATGCTGGGGGAACTTTCAATCAAGTTAAAATATCAAACACTTTCCATTTGGAACAATTTATTAATTTCTGTCAAAAAACGGAAGTTGCACATAAATGCATGGAGCAGAAGAGCTGAAAAAAACCATTTGTAAGACAAGGAGAGATCTCTTAGATAAAAATATAAAAAGCCAGGGAACTGGGAGTTGGATCTGTCAGCTTCATTATGTAACCATGGAAAATATTGAACTACTATGAAAACTATTGTCAGATAAGTGTAAATTAATATTTTGCGAACAATCCCCTTCTAGTGCATATTTCACTTTACAGAACATTGGATTTAATTTTCCTTGGTATATGACAAACATAAATATTAAACATATATCTAAATCATGATGGTACAACTATGTTTCAGTACCATTCTTTGGTTTATATAAAAGCCAGTCTCCCCTGCCTTTAACAACTGCATTTTTACATCAATAACTAAGAATGGGACACTTCTAGCCCACTTAATTAGCCTCATTAGTGCTGGTCCTACAATTGACAGATTTTTTTTTTTCTGCTATGTTTATCTTGGCTTCTGTTTATTTCCACTCCAGTTAATCTGCTGAAGTGGGTTTTACCCACCAAAGCTCCTGATACTATATATTTTTGTTAATCTCTAAGGTGCCACAGGACTACACATGTATAAAAACAATAGGTAGATCCAAGAAGAGGAAACTCTAACAAGCAATGTTGATTACTTCTCTTTTCAGCAGAGGGAAAAACAGGTGGTGTAGGGGTAAAACTCAGTTTCCTCTGTGAATTTTCCCCCAGAGTTACAGTAAGGGGAGCCCCTTTCTGCCTCCTTTGGACCACCAGTACTTCACCCTATGACACAAACACAAAAATCAGCCTCTGGGCTATGCAGACCTCATGGGATCCATAGGAGGAATAAGGACTTCCAGGTGAGGGGTCTGTTGTCGTCATACAATCACCCTTGACTTCCTAGCAGTGTGTTTCCTCTCCTGAAGCTGTACATAGGAACATAAGATTGGAAGGGGCTTCCTTGATAATTGAGATCAGTTCATGCTGTCTAGTAAATTTCAAGCTGCTATGGAACTGGTTGAAAACTCCTAACAATTTTTTTTCCCAATTTTGAATTTTTGAGATAATCAAGCTTGAAAGGTAGAAAATTCCAACTATCTTTAAATACTATGACTTATTTTAGTGCAGTGTGTCTAAACCTTTAAATGAAAATCTGATTCCTTACTGTCACTGAGTAGCACCTAATGAAGTGGTCCCATTAAATAAAGTGGGACAACTCCTTAAGTGCTTTTACTATGGGTAAGGTTATTGGAATCTAATCCTTTATTATTGAGTTTCTCTAAAGCAAGGATAGAAGGCACTCAATTTGTAAAGCAATGTCTGCTTTTGTAAGTTTTGAAGCAGGTCCTTTTTTATACTGTTTATCTTTAATCAGAGTAGATATTTTTTTCCAGAAGAACTTTAAATTGTTCAATGCTGCTGAGTTTCATCCCATGAAGAGTGAAAGGAAGCTTATATACATATATTTTGGGCATAAAATATTACTTCAGGAAAATGGGAAACTCGATGTTTGATGAATGTTTGATAATTCTGTGTTCCAGTCCCCTCACTAAAGTTGGATGTGGTTCAAAGATGCCTATGAATATTTCTAAACAGCAACAATAGAGAGCCAATGCATTTTACCTGTTATGAGCTTTAACTTGATTTACACATAAATCCCTGAAAGCCTGAAAGCTTAGTTTTAGCATTTCTATAGATCATAAAAGCAGCTTTTTATTTACCAGAAATCTGGTGAATTTGTATTCTTACAATATTTAAAATAATAAAGCAACTCTCATTACTGAATGGAGTTTAAAATGGTCTTTCAATTGCGCAGTTCATTTGAATGAAATCTGTTATGTTTGCCTTACTACTGTGTAATCAGTGATATATGGTTGTGGGAATGTTGTGACTCAAGGGATTTTGACACTCTGCATGCTAACTAGTGCTACTGCAGTGTAACCATTTATCATTATGGAAACCTTGAAAGTCTAGCGTACTAATGCTGTCATGGACCGCTTAATATGACAAGACTTGTGTTTCTGTAGATTACTCATACCATGCCATCAATGGGAAAGGTCATATAGGACTGAATTCTGCTTAACATAATCATATTTCTTAATTTGTGGCTACTGTTGTTTTTAAACAAAATAATTTCTCTCCGCATCAGAGCTAATAAAATTGTTTTGCTACTCTTTTTTGTTTCTTGCTATAATTCACATATTTTGTCTTTTAGAATTATAGAGTGCATGTTGCCATTTACCTTTAAGATTAGGTAGAGTTCACCTTCATGATAACCTTCTTTCCTCCTGTGGGCCCAAACGTCCTCACATGTCCCCACACTGGCGTTTTGCTTTGTGTGAAGTAGGAGGACTAACTTTTCTTAATGTTTTCCAAGGATGGTGGCGGGGTTTAGGTGGTGTAGGTTACAATCTCTGTAGTGTTCACCAATGCCAGATGGGATTATGTTTTAGATCCTTTCTCTATTAATGAAGATGCCTGGGAAACAGTTGACTTTCAGTGAGCTCTACCCTCTAAGTAGATGTCAGTGAAATTTTTATGTCACACAACATTATCATGCATTCTATATTTGCCTTGTATTTTATAGACAAAATATATAAAACATATTAGTGTTATTTTTCATTTGTCTGGCCCTCTTCACTATAGTATTTGAGTGCTTTCCAAGTAGTTTAAAAAAATAAAAATGGCACTCTTCCTTTATTTCCAGATTGTTTGAGCATTGCAGATTTTATTAGTTCACAGAGTTATTTTGTTTAGTGTCAGAGCTTGAGGAAAATCTAAAGCAAAGAAATATCACATTTTGCTCTGAAAAAGTTGGTTGTCTGGTAATTTCCGCCTCTTGAAAAGTTTCGTTCCATAGTATGGTTCCATTTCCTCTGAGAGTTCTCTCACTCACTCTCATGCTCCCCCTGCCAACAATTTCATTTTTCCAGTAGAATGTAGGAGTTGTGGGAGGACATGGGCCAGGTCTATACTATGCCAGAAATTTGGCTTAAGATATGCAACTCCAGCTATGAGAATTGCATAGCTTGGATTGACGTACCCTTAAATAGAATTTCTGGAGCAGCCCCACTGTGGGAGGTCAACGGGAGAAACTCTCCCCTCAATTTCCCTTACTCTTTGCAATTCTGAGGAGTACTAGGGTTGACAAGGGCACCCTCAATATTTGATTTAGAGGGTGCTTACTATACTTGCAAAGAGGGCCGGCTCGAGCCAATCATGCGCCCCGGGCAGCGGGCGCACAGCGCATGCGCGGCCCTGCCCCCCGGCGCATGGCGCACCTTACAGCTGCCATCAGGCGCCCCCCATAGGTTGGTGCCCCGGGCAGCTGCCCGGCTAGTCCCCTCCCCCCCCTTAATCCAGCCCTGCTTGCAAAATCAAACCCAGGAAGATCGACTTCCAGACTCTCAGTCTTCCCAGAAATATAGACAAGGCCTTAGAGAAAGAGTTCATCTCTCAAGTAACTAGGGCAAACCACAAGCCCTAGCTATTGTGAGTAGAGTAAGTTGAACTCCCTCTCCCCCCCCCCCCAAAAAAATGTTTATTTTTCAGTACTTTGTGGAAGGAAAATGTCTTTTTTGGACAAAATTAACACTTCTCTGGGTGTTGTCCATTTTCAAGTAATCTTGAGGGGGGTTGTTGAAAAAACCAATACTCAACAGCCTAAAATTATGTTGGTTTTCAGTTGGTTTAGATTTTCTTTTAACTGAAAACTGACATTTTTCAAAGGAGCAAAAAGCATTTACTGATCTCCTCTAGCCATATGTTCAATAGTACAGGTCTGCGAGGAAAAGGTTATAGAAACTTCTGGAAATGACCTAAAATTGCTTTTCCTTATATAACATTATTTTCAGACTTTACTTTAAGACTTTCCAGGGCACTGGAAAGCTGGGATTATCTCATTTAGAAACCAGTAACTGTAAAGATATTGAACCTGAAATTTGTCACTGGTGCAGGGTTCACATTGCATTTCAAATGCACATAATTTTTTTGGGGGGAGAATTCCCATTTTTTGTGAAATTGCTCAGAAGTTTGTGAAAGCTTGACACATCTCAATGGAGATGGATGAGAATGCAGTCAGTGGTAATAGGTGCATTGTAACACAGTTTGACATGGTTCTGCAATTAATTGCATGCATAGCACTTGATATGTGTGTGTGATATAATTAAGGTGAGTTCCAGCTTCTGTCTGACTCACTTTTCAGTGCTCCTAACTTTCTGAAATTCATTTGAGGATGAAGTTTCTCATGCTTTACTTCAGCTATAAGTTGAATGATCGGTATTTGTGAAAGTTTGTGTTAATTCTGTTTTGACATTTGTGAACCCTGCATGTATTCTGCTCTTGTGGCGTCCTCTTCCTTCTTTGTGCTTGATAAAGTTTGTAGAAAGAGGGCTGCATAAATTCTCAAGTGTGAGAGCTGCCTCTTCAGACATCATATGCCATGCTGACTCAGTTTTGGCATGCATCAAAGAAAAAATGGAAATGAATAAAAGCCGTAGTTAAAGGTTGTCAGTTGAAAACATGTTTTGATGAGTCCAGTTCATGAGCCAAAACCTTACACTTTCATTACCAAAAAAGCCTATACCAGTTACAAAACAATGACCAAAAATCCATTCATTTAAGCATGGAAATATTAAATAACTAGATATCTTAACTACTGAATTGCCAGATAATCATTCAGCACTGTCTCCTTACCCATCACTTGTGGCCTGGACAGTCTTACTGAGAGATAAGATCCTATTGTTTTGTTCAAGAAATCTATTTTGTGTAATATAACACATTAACACATGCTTAGAGCACTGCTCATTACAAAAGGGTACATATTTTAGTTATTGCCCAGTACAATTGATATAATTAAATACAAACTTGTATTGCTTCCGTGCACATTTTAACAGGCACATTTCATAACATCTAACAGTTCGATCATTCCAGTGTTTTCATGAAGTATTCCTCCCTACTAACGTAGCACACTGACCAAATATACAGATAATTTATCCTGTTCTGAGACCACAGAAACCAATTTCTTCCTTGTCCTGGGATGCTGAACCCCTGTTCAGCTCTAGGCCATGTCCCCACTCCACCTCTTCCTGCCCATGCCCAATCTCTTCCTGCCCATTTCTGCCCCATTCCCCAAGTGTGCTCTCTCTCTTTCTCTCTCTGCTCCTTTCTTTCCCACCCAGTACCTACTGCATGCTGCGGAACAGCTGAATGCAGTGGGTGGGAAGTATTGGGAAGGAGAGGGAAGAGTTGATCAGTGTGGCCACAGTTGGCCAGGCAGAACGCATAGAGAGGGAGGGTAGAGCTGCCTGTTGGTGGGTGCTGGAGCACCCAAAGAGTTGGCACTTATGCCTGAGACTATATTTCATTCTGTGTATCTACTGCCTCATGTATGCTGAATTTGATGGGTTCAGTCACAGACCCCCTTGAGACTATTACTTGATATACTGAAATAGCACTGAGCCCACCTGCTTGCCCTTTGGGGCACCCCACCACCCTCTCATGCTGAATAGGTGCCTTTGCTTGTAGGCCTGACACACAGTAGTAGTTATATAGGCTTTATTTTATAGCTTTGTTTTATATAATTATGTAGATTCTGTTTCATATGCTTTGTTTTATAGCAGCTGCTTGGTATTAACACACATTCTGTATTATAAGTTAGTAAGAAATTGTCAAAAATTCTCTTCAACTTTATAAGTCTATAAGAAATCCTTCCTGTTCCTTTATAAGAGAAATTGATTTCTCTGAAATGAGCTGTCCTTTGTGTGAGTAAGGAACGTGTGAATGTGGGAAGACAAAAGACTGAAGAAGTCAGCACCAGATGGTTACAATAGCTAAGAAGGAGGTGTGAACTCAGGTGTTGGTCAAATTCAACATGGCCAAAGAGGGGCAAAATTGACGACTCTGAAGCAAAAGGCATACACCTGAATGAGATGTGTGAATGAGAGAAACTACCTGCAGTCACTTCCAGAACATTCATCTAAGTACTGATGGAACATGACAATGGAAGCAGCCTTGAGGTAAAACAATTAGATGAATTCAGCATGACACTGCAAAAACCATAGACTAAAATTGGAATTACAGCTATAAAAGTGGAGTGTGTAGCCATGAAGCTTTGGGTTAATCCTGTGAAAACAACTTCAAAGCATCCTCAAAAAATGAGGAAGAACGGCTCTTGCGCAAAAGGGTTTTTTTGCGCAAAAAGGCTCTGTCTCCATAGTGCTTTTTTGTGCAAAAACCTCTTCTGCAAAAGGGAAAGGAAGGGGAAATGCAAATGAGCAACATATGCAAATGAACGCTTCATTTGCATTTGCTCTTCTGCACGAGGCTCGTAGTGTAGCCATAGCGTTAGATACATACATAGGACTTCAGAGTCCATATATCAGGTTCTTAGCAGCACTTGTAAGTTTGCTGGTTTGTAAAGTTTCTCTGAAACACATCCAGAACTCAGATGGGTCTATCAGTCCTTAGTTCAAAACTTCATTTTGTAGAACAGTTACTCCAAAGGTGAGAAGCAGGATTGAGACAAATTGGAGGTAATCCAGCTGCCTTTTTATATTCTCTACCATGTGACTTGTACATCCTTTGTCCCAAACACAAGATCACACCACATAGCCAGGGAAAAGTATTTGGTGTTCTTTGTCCATAGGCATAAAGCTGATTGCCCTTGATGGGCCATCAAACAAGCTGGGTAATACTGATGCTAATCTGTCTGGGGGTATCACCCATATAGACTGTAAATGTTGGAGATATCAACAGACCGCATTGTATTTATAACTCACAATACAAGATGACACATACATATAAATAAGCTTTATCATGTTTAGCAAATCAGAACTTTTCCACTGGTACCTTACATGGCGTATCTTGTATAAGATTAATTGCAACTTTGTAATATTGGTATCAATAATAAATCACTCATTCCATATATCATTACACTCTTCCCCCATAGTTTTATGGGAAGTTTGGCTGTAAGAGCAAGAAGTGAGTCAACCCTTGGAAACCTGAGGTAGGGAGTCTTTCCAGAGTCTTTCCCTTCCTCATGCATCAGGGAAGTGAAAGGATTTCTCTGCTTCTTATTGACTAGCCAATAGGGATGGTGGGCACATTGGCTCCTACACCAACCCCCCTCTCCTTTTAAATTCCTACTGGGCATCTAGCAACCAACTTCCTGCTATTGCTGTACCTCTCCAACATAGTTAAGATAGTTCAGACTATATTTCCATGATCTGACGGGTCTGATAAGTTTGCTTCTTTTGAGATGAATAAGGATGAATAAGACCGTCTCTCTTCAATATCTTCATTAATGATTTAGATATTGGCATAGAAAGTACGCTTATTAAGTTTGCAGCTGATACCAAGCTGGGAGGGATTGCGAGTGCTTTGGAGGATAGGGTCATAATTCAAAATGATCTGGACAAATTGGAGAAAAGGTCTGAGGTAAACAGGATGAAGTTTAACAAAGACAAATGCAAAGTGCTCCCCTCAGGAAGGAACAATCAGTTTCACACATAAAGAATGGGAAGTGACTGTCAAGGAAGGAATACGGCAGAAAGGGATCTAGGGGTTATAATGGACCACAAGCTGAATATGAGTCAGCAGTGTGATGCTGTTGCAAAAAAACCAAACATGATTCTGGGATGCATTAACAGGTGTGTTGTGAGCAAGACACGAGAAGTCATTCTTCCGCTCTACTCTGCGCTAGTTAGGCCTCAGTTGGAGTATTGTGTCCAGTTGTGGGCATCGCATTTCAAGAAAGATGTGGAGAAATTGGAGAGGGTCCAGAGAAGAGCAACAAGAATGATTAAAGGTCTAGAGAACATGACCTATGAAGGAAGGCTGAAAGAATTGGGTTTGTTTAGTTTAGAAAAGAGAAGATTGAGGGGGGACATGATAGCAGTTTTCAGGTATCTAAAAGAGTGTCATAAGGAGGAGGGAAAAAACTTGTTCATCTTGGCCTCTGAGGATAGAACAAGAAGCAATGGCCTTAGACTGCAGAAAGGGAGGTTTAGGTTGGACATTAGGAAAAAGTTCCTAACTGTCAGGGTAGTCAAACACTGGAATAAATTGCCCAGGGAGGTTTGTGGAATCTCCATCTCTGGAGATATTTAAGAGTAGGTTAGATAAATGTCTAGCAGGTATGGTCTAGACAGTATTTGGTCCTGCCATGAGGGCAGGGGACTGGACTCGATGACCTCTCGAGGTCCCTTCCAGTCCTAGTATTCTATGATTTTATGATTCTAAGGAATTATTCTCTCTGGGCCACATTGGTGAGGTGTGAGTGTTTATCTACCTTGTCACATAGTAGTGGCTTAGTTTTTTAGATTAAAGAGGAGTGAAACAGGACTTCTTAATTTGAAGTGGTAGTATAGGAATGTTATTTTGTTGCAAGTTGTGACCAATATTCAGGGCAGATGAAGGGTGAAAGGGCCAGGTCCTAGAATTAAACATGTGAGATATGGCAGGTGGATTTTTTTAAACATGTAAGGTATATGCCATAAGCCTTCACAGGCTGAGGGTATCCCTTAG
Source organism: Rafetus swinhoei (assembly GCA_019425775.1). NCBI lineage: Eukaryota > Metazoa > Chordata > Testudines > Trionychidae > Rafetus > Rafetus swinhoei. The sequence goes on from CM033449.1 coordinate 35,998,289, forward strand.
GGTGCCCTCACCCTCATCCTCTCTTGTAAAAGGAGTGTGGTGGTGAGAATGGTTTGAGTGCTAGAGAATAGGCAAAAGAGGACAAACCCTCATTTATTTTAACCCCAAACCATGCTCCATTCAATTTCTAGTATTTGGTTGAGGGATGGGTGGATTGCACTCCTTCCCATAGTTAAGATTAATAAAGTTAGTTTGCCACTAGAAAGACCCTCCCCCACGTGTCTATTTTGTTTGCTTGAATTCACAGCATACTTCTATCACAGTTCAAAACAGGGAGGTAAAGTTAACATTGGGAGGGAGGTGTAAATCTACTGGGCTGATGAATAGAGGGGGATTATGTATCAGTGGGGAACTGGCTGTATCCTTTAACTGTTAAAACCCAAGTGTGGGTCTGAAAAATGCAAAGTAGTAGATTTTTAGGATAAAAAAGCCATTTGTGTGGGGTTGTTAACTGGGCTCCAGTGAAACGTACTTACAATCTTAATGTTTATAACATATTTTTGTTTGTGAAGTTCATCTCTATCTCTAGGTACGCATCAGCTGGAAAGCAGTGCTTAACAGGGTTTGGATAAAAAATGACTTTCATCATTACAATTCAAGGGAAAGCAGCTTCACTTGATTCACTTAGATCAAACAAGCTTTTTCTGGGTGAACAGCAGATAATATGGGAAAAAACTATTTCATCTTAAATCATGCTAAGCCATGTAAAACCCTTATCATAGCTGGCTCCCTGGCTATAGAGAGTAACTTTGACAAGGCTGCTTGGATGCACTCTATTTTTCTGCTAACTATACAAGAATGGGACTTTGAAAGTTTGTTCAATAAGCTAGAATTCTCTGCAGCAAGAGTTCACACAAGATTTAAACTAAATCCAGTGTAGTTTAATGCTGTTTTAGTCTGTCTTGGCACTTAAACAATTTCTAATATCGCTTGCTGTAAATGCAAACATTTTCCTAGGGAAGGATTTGTTTTACATTTGGCTCTCCTTTTAGCAGAAATCTATCAAAATATAAATGATAATTTAGGAGAATTTTGTTCTTAAATTAATACATTGGTGGGGGGAGGTCGTTAACTTTATTCTTTGAAGCCTTGATTATAATTGTAACAAAATCAACAGATAGTAGTATGGTGTATAGTCTTTGCCCATGTTTATGAATGTCCATTATTCCATAATTATTTCTATCAAGTTTTTTTTAACTTTGGGAGAACACAATTGACAGTGTTATGTTTTATGCTTTCTAATATTTTATTTATTTACATCCTGTCAGGATTCAGGGTTAGCTGCATCGTTGGTCTCTTTCGCGTCCACCCTGTCATGTGATGGTAGAGTTGCACCTCCACTTCTCTCAGCGTGGAATCCCATGACACTCCCATTCACAGACCAAATGCCAAGGCTATAGCCACCCCTGTTTACTTACTGGGTTTTCACAGCACCTCCAGTGGACCTGTGCCCAGTAGATAAATGCAATGATAGGACAGCTTTCTCAAAACAAAACTCATTGAAACATAGCATTCACAGAGATATGTGTTTAAAACAAAAGGGCCTGGATGCATTGTCTTGCCAATTCCCATGATGCTTAGGAAGGGCCAATTTATGCCAATTACCCCTGCTTCTGGGGCTTGGGTTCCAACTGCTGCCCCACAGAGCCTGCTGCCTGTGTTTCCCATTTAGCTTCAGGGCTGATTATTTTTAAAATCCTTGCAAAGTTCTTGTTTCACTTTTTCTTCTTGGATTTCTCACCTTCTACCTCAGGGTTTCCCAGCCTGCTTATTGGTCCAGAGCATGGCAGAGGTAAAACTTCAAAGGAATTCACAACTGTATTTGTATAAGCTCTTGTTATCTGAAGCCACTGCCTTGCAGGTTCCTACAAACATGCAAAACTATTTAAGAGTGACTTATTACCTGGTTAAACAAGCAACGCTGAGGGTCACAAGTAATAAAAATGAGATTTCCCACATTCTTCACACTTTGTATTTATATTGATCAAGGATTTTTTCTGATTTATAGCCTTTCATCAGACCTTGTACCCATAGTATAGGAACTTTCCCAATAATTTGGTGAAACCATGTATTTTCATGCATTTTTAACTCCCACATCAATGATCTGAATATTTTTCAGAGATAATGAGCAACAGCAGCTCTCTTTTGACTTAATATGCATGTCAGTTGTTCAGTATTTTTGTGCCTAACAGGTGCTATGTCTGAAATTTTTCAGTGTGTGTAAGGCTATGGGCTTGTTCACATTTAAAATGCTGCAGCGGTGCAGCTGCACTGCTTCAGTGAAAACACGACCTGCATGAACAGGAGGGCTTTTCCAATCAGAATAGGTAGTTCGATGTCCTGAGAGGTGCTAGCTAATGGACTGGTAAATTCTCTCCTCTACCTAGTGCTCTTCACACCAGGGGTTAGGTTGAGCACCTGAGCAAAGTAGTTTTACTGACCGAATTTCCTATTATAGACCAAACCTACGTTAACGCTAAAGAGGAAGCACTGCAGTTGTGCTGTTATGCTTCCATGTAGACACTATAGCACTGGAAGTGGTTCTCCCATTGCTGTACTAAATACCTTTACTCAAGGGGCAAGAGAATTTTTCTATCAGTGTAATACTGTCTGTATGGGGATAGGGACTTAGGATGGCTTAAATACATCTCTCAGGAGTGTTGATAAATCTATATCTAAATCTAGCACATTCCTTATTGCATAAAAGGACAATGGACAACGAGCAGTTCTCTTCTATTTTCTATTCTGTTTCATTCTCTTCTCTGTTCTTACATTATATATACATGTATACATGCACCTCACCCCTACCCAGACAAACCCATACTAAACCTCTACCCACTTGCACATCTGTCAGCTGTGTGTAGGTCTGGAGCAAGTAAGACCTATTACTCAGGAATGACTAGGGTTGTAATTATACTTGAAATATTTTCTCTCCCTGGCTGGATCTGACATTCTCATTCATTCTCTCTCTTTCTCTTTCCTTTTCTCTGTTTCTTTCCTAAAAGGGGTGAATGTTTAAGTGATTACCATCCCAGCAGGAGATAAGGTGAGCATAAAAATTTCCATTTTAAAGTGAGTAAAAAAAAAAAAAACTGAAAAAGGGATCTTGAGATATGACAGCACTTCAGAATGGAGTTGGTAGATTGGAAGATTTTGTTGAAAGAATACGACATGGTCCTTGGAAACGGCATGTGTTCAGGGGGACCTGATGCTTCTCAGCAATTATACAAGTAATGATAGCAATGGATACAACTCAAGAAGCTGCTGCTCTACAAGGTTTAAAGCTTGGGGGGAGGGGAGGGACACTGTACCTAGATACAGAAATTAATAGGCTAATAACAAAAATACAAGAAAGACATGAAAAAATAAGAACCTAGAGAAGGAAAGAGAGGTAAAGAACAAGGAGTTAGCTAACTTACAAGCCAGAAGAGCAACATAAACAGGAGATGATGCAATGAATTTAAATTGTCGAATCCCAACAAACTAACTGAAATAAAAGACAGGCAAGGGAGGTTAAGGCAAGAAATGAAGGAATGGTAGCAGAAGGCAATAGATAAGCTGCAATGAAATTGGCATCTCAGATGCTAAAGAAGAACAGGAAATAAATCATGCAGCCTGCAGAAGACAAATTTTGCGCACTAAAGGAAAAATTAAAATCCGGCAAAGGAACCATAGTAGTAACAAAGTCTTTAAATGGCCATGATGTGGAATTCAATGAAGAGAACTGGAATCCTCCTTATGAAGAACACCCCCTAACACACTCTGTCTGGAATCCTACAAGTGAAGGAACAAAGGAGCTGGAAGGATTATAGAGGCCACCTCCTGAAGCTCCTATTATTATCTCCACAGTAATCAAACCTATTGTCACAGAAAAAGGAAGGATACAGAAGAGAGGGTAGAAAAAAGACCAAATGACCCTGAACAAATTAGGGCTTTAGGGAAATCTGAGTTCCTTAAATAGGGATATTGTAGTTGGATGGCTGGAAAAAAAATTCTAGAATACCTGGATTAACAGAGATTGTTCTTTCAGCTTTAATGAAAGAATACATGGATTCAGATGAATTTGATGGATACTGTCATGATATCCAGGGAATAGGCGAGAGTGATACAGATATAACAGAATTTTTTCAGGGTGTGGTTGTTTTTTGTTGCTCCTGTAGAAGATCCAGTGGTGTGGTTTCTTTAGGAAAAAGCAACAAGTAAAGGGAAAGACCTGAACCATACATAGTTAGGAAGAGGTTATTGCCTAAACATTTGGGAATCATTTCATTAGGATATCCAAGACTATATGATTCTGCACATTTTAAGAAAGCATCAATGTTGGACTTTAATTCAGAGATCACAATAACATTGGTCTCTGATGAGCCTGCTCAAACCCGTCTACATCAGGTAGAAAATAAAATAAAAAGACTGTATGAGACAGAGGAACAATGCCACCTCTAGAAGAAAAACTTTAAAAAAGTATGATGAGTAAATACTTTTTTCAACAACAGTTCAAGAGGACAAGGAAATCAGCAAAACAGAAAGGGATTAAGAAGAAAAGAAAGTAAAAACCAAGTCCCCCCCCAGGAATAAAAAAAGACTGATCCAGAAAGAAGCTGGCTTTGGGAAAAACTGACACTAATGAACAAATTAATGAGTTACCTATAGAAGAACTTCTTTGCAGATTAGCAAGCTATAAAAGGAGCATGTGTATGGCTCCATGTTACATTAAAAGAGAACAAAAATAGGGAGGCTGAGCACCCCCTACAATCTCTATATCAGCAAAATAATCATGCAGTTTTAGTGGTACATGTACAAACAAATGACTGGGGGAGACCCTCTGTGTGTGTGGAGCTTAACAAGGGAGTATTCAGACAAAATATTCTGATACATACTGATGCCACGTTTTCTTTAGTTAATGCAGGTAAAAGGAATTTATTCATAGTCAGGAAGCTACAAGAAATTAATGAAGCAAGAGTAAATAAAGAAAAAGGAACTTTGGGCTTTAACAGAACTTCATACAAACAAGGTATACAAGTATGAATGAACATAAAACAAAGCGTCTACCTAAAATAAAAACATGCAAAGACTGCAACACTGAGATATTGGCTAAGTCTAAGAAAGGCCAACGGGCGATCATGCAATTACATGAAAAACAGGAAACCCAGAAGGAACTTGATACAATTCAAAAATGTTTCAAATCTAACTATGTCCCAGTGAGCTGTTTTAAAGAGAAAGCAAAGAACTTTGAAGGTATGGTGAAAGAACTAGAAAGGCAGCTGGTAGAATAAAAACAAAGATGCAGAGCAGGTGAAAAGGAGACAGACACATACAAACAGGAAAATAAAAAGAGAATAGAATTTCTGTCTAAAAGAAGTTGTATCAAAATTACATTCTTGCTGAAAAATGGCTATGAAATGGAAAGAATCTCCACTAGTAAGATAGAAAAGCTAAATAAGTAATTAAGAGAATCACTGCAAAAATACAGAGATAAAACATAAGAAACAAGATGCAAGAAGAAAGTGATGCAGAGATTTCCAAGTCTTTTTTTGAACGAATCACATGCAGGATCACTGTTCCAGTGGAACAGTTTGAAGCCTTGAAATAAATGCTTGGCCACATGATGAAGGTCCTAAAAGAAGACCTCATAGGGAAGTAGGCATATTTTGACAGAGGACTAAGAAAAGTAAAAGGATGGCAGCCAAAATTAGCAGATATACATAACTCCTCAAAATCTGCAGCAGAATATGCACAGATAAGGGAAGCATTTGAAAAAAATGTAGTCATCAAAAGTAGCTGGAAAAGAAAGGAGGTGAAATCTTTCTTTCCAGGAGAGGATTCTGTGTGTTTTTTTTTTTTTTTAAAGACATTTTTTAAAGAAGAAATCATGGGTAAAAGAAAAAAGTCACACACAACTTGGAGAGCAATACATAAACAGAAAGATACCAGGAAGGGTAACATAGCTCAAAATGGATTAAGGATGTTTTTATTTATTTTGATATGTCTTGGCTCTTTTGGACATTTGTATCTTTTAAGTTCTGCTTTAGTGGCATGAATCCAGACAAGTTCCATAAATCTAGAGCAGTAATAAGTTTGATAGTCCATAAAATTACAAAACAGGAAAAGACTACTCACCAATTGAACTCATTAAATTAATAAAATATTGAGTTGTAATTAAGTTTACAGGTCAACAAAATGGTGTTTGAGACTTCACAATTAGAACTGGACATTCCTGATTTCTCATGATTGTATAGTTCAGCTGTAGTTCTCTTTTTTTTTTTTTTTTTTTTTTTCCTTTCTGAATGTCAATGTTCATGTCACACTCCCATTGGTATCTAGCCTGGGCCAGAGAAGCTATTGATTCAACCAGTGAGCCAAATTTGGTGGTGTATCCTGGTCACATGACAACTGAGGAATGTTGTGCATATGGTAAGAAGATTGAAGACCAAAAAGGGAGAAGGATGGTTGTGTGCATGAGTCCAGAGGCATGGAGCTCCTTGCAAGACTATATATCTCCTATTATGTATATATCTGTGGTGTGTGGGTTGTGAGCCCACACAAATAACTTAGGTACTACTTGATAATTTTCTTAATACTCTTAGCCTATGTGTTAAGACTGCATATGCAACCTTATCTCTGCCTCACTTGTGCACATTATTATGAAATTACTTTATTTATATGAAAACTCTTAGATGTGCTGATCTACGATTGTAAACAAATGTATTGTATTTGAAAGGCATAATATGATTATTTAACTAAAGGCTTTATCATTTTCCACACAAGGGGGGAGAGTAACAATCAACTTTAACTTCGTAATTGCTTGAAATATTACTACATATGCACACTTAATGTTCTTTGAACAGTGTGGGATTTTTTGCAGGGTATAATATCTGAAGAATACACTCTCCACTGATATTCCTAATGAGCTAAATTGCAGCTTTACACTGCTTCTGTCAACAATTGCCACCATAAATAATCACCTGAATTTTCAAAGATGTTAAAGGGACCTACTGTGTTTTCTGTGGGTGTTAGAATCAACAGTGAATTAGACCATCACTTCTGAAATATCTTTCCTGATTTATTTCAGACAATTACAGATAATTTTGACAGATTGGATTGCCTGTCTCATTATTTGCAGTTTAGACACTGTTAGATTAATTTAATGCTCTGTATCACTTTAATTATCACAACATTTCCATATCACTTTTTGAATTTTAGATTTACATAGATTAAAACATCAGTTCTCTGTCAGTTTCTTCCTGGCTTTCAAAAAAAGAAGCTCTTTCATAGGCATTCTTTTGAAGAAACATGACAAAACAATTAGGCAAAATGGCATTAGAAATCATAATTAAAGCGTGGTTTCTGAACTGAAACTTTTCATAATGGTTTGGCAAAATGGTAGGTCATTAATATACTTTATCATTTTTGTAAAACTGGATGATACATGGTCTGGGGAGTTTATCTTCAGACCTGGATTGGGTTTACGAGATTTGAGACGAAATCAGGATTAAACTCAATATCGGAGCTAAGGGTGTACCTTTCAAGATCTAAAACAATGATAGCCCCAAATGGTGAAAATCTCAAACAGAATCAACAGATTTTCATAGCATTTGTATTATCTTGGGGCAAAATCTCACTAGACTCACTATTTTCATGAGAGTTCATTTAAGTTGGCCCTTTTTGGTTTGCTGGTTCCTCAGCTGGACCTTGATTCCAGGGGACTTGATGTCTCCATCTGCTCTGAATAATATAGGAATGAAATACATTTAATTCCAAATTTGCATGGGTGGAGTATGAATTAGCACCTATAGACAAAAACAATAGAATCTCCCAAAGGTATCTCAGAAATTATAGACACATAGGACTGGAAGGGACTTTGATAGGTTACCTAGTCTAGTCTTTTGCACTGAAGCAGGTCTAGACCATTGTAGCCAGACAGAACTCCCCCCCTTGCAACAGCCGTCTTGCTTGCCCCTCTGAGGTGCCTGGAGCATACAGGGCATAGAACGCAATAAAATCAGCATAGTCTTTGATGCCTTGACAGAAGGCCCGGATATGCTGGCTGCTGTGACCCTGGATGGCTGTAAACAGAGATACGACAATTGTTGACCTGCAAGAGGCTGCGAGAACTGCCCTTGGCTAGCACTGATATTGATACGAACACATAGCCATCTTCGGGCGGGGGGGGAGGAATTGCCCGCTGAGCAAAGAATGTCCAGTACTCCCAATTTAGTTATCTCTCTTACAAGTGTAAATTAAGTTCACAACTCCCTTGTAAGAGCTGGCGTCACAAAGATGAACCAGCACCATTTGGCACCATAGATAAGGAAGAGAATACGTGACCCCACGGGTATAAAGATGGGTCCAACAGCACACTCACTTTGTGTCAATCTACCATCTACCTGCTGGTCAGGTTAGGTGATTGCCTCCCAAGGTCCACATGGGGATGCCCAGCCTCATATTCGTCTTTCCTAGGGAATTGAGGGACCGATCCTCGCCTGACACGCTGGAATCGAGGGACGCAGAAAGGGGTAAAAATTGTACCTGTATGTGTCCTTTTGTTTTAGTGCATGCATAGAATAGAGCTCTTTAAAGATTAAGCTGTCATTTGGTACCGTTACTTTCTATCTTCCTTTTCCTTTGTAACCATATTAAGATCTGTATTTGCTAGCAGTTAAAAAATAGAGCAATAGCCACTGTAACCACTTGCTTTAGAAGTCTCTCTAATAAACCTGTAACTGTTTAAGCTTTAACTTGACTCCTCCTGTTGCTGTAACAGAGCCAAACACAATTAAAAGAACTCCAGCCGGTCATAGGGGCACACGCAGGCAGAGCTGGGCATTTGGATCGTGTCGCCTCCAGGGGACAGATCCGTGGGGCACCTGTCAGCCTTCCCTAGGCTGCCCGTTGTGAAGGGACCGTGTGTCCTAGCAGTTAAAGTCTCAGGTGTAATAAGCTCTCCTGTAAACTTTTGGGGCACCTGTCAGCCTCCAATAGGCTGCCCGCTGCGAAGGGACCCCGGTCCTAGCAGTTGAAGACTCGGGTGTATAGCACACACACACCACGCACTGCCCTGACCATCGGCTGACAACCATCTAGATTATATCGGAGAGGTGTTTGTCTAAGATGTTCTCTAAAGCTTCCTATGATGGAGATTCCACAGCTTCCCTAGGTAATTTGTTCCGGTGTTTAACTACAGTTACAGTTAGGAAGTTTTCCTAATGTCAAACGTAAATCTCCCTTCCTGCAATTTAAGCTCATTACTCCTTGTCTTGTCCTTCTGGTTAAACAGAACAATTTATCACTCTCCTCTTTACAATAGCTTTTGCATCTTTTTGGAAGATTATCATATCACCACTCAGTCTTCTCTTCTCCAAACTAAATACCATCAGTTTTTTCAGTTTGTCCTCACAGGTCATGTTTTCTAGACCTTTGTAGCCAGACAGGAACCCCCCCTGTAACATCCATCTTTGCTTGCCTGGATATGGCAGGCTGCTGTGACCCTGAATGGCTGTAAACAGAGATACGCCAATTGCTGACCAAGAGGCTGCAGAGGAGTGTCCTTGACTGAACCCATATTGATACGAACACACAGCCGTCCGCGGGGAGGAATCTCGCCCAGTAAAAAAATGTCTAGTACTCACAATTTAGTTATCTCTCTTGCAAGTGTAAATTAACTTGAAACTTGCTTGTAAGAACTGGCGTCACAAAGACAAACCAACACAATCTGGCATCTTAGATAAGAAAGAGGATACGGGCCCCTATGGGTATAAAGATGGGTCCAGCAGCACATTTACTCTGAGTGTCAATCTACCATCTATCTGCTGGTCGGGTTAGGTGTTTGACCTCCCGAGGTTCCACGGCGACGCCCACCTCGTATTCGTCTTTCCTAGGAATTGAGGGACCGGCCCTGGCTTGACCCGCTGGAGTCGAGAGGCACAGAAGGGGGTAAAAATTGTACCTGGATGTGGTCCTTTGTCTTAAGTGTACACATAAATTTAGAGCTCTTTAAAGATTAAGCTGTCACGTGGTACCATTATTTCTATTTTCTATCTTTATTTTCTTTGTAACCATTTTTAAGATCTATATTTGCTAGCAGTTAAGAAATAAAGCAATAGCCATTGTAACCATATGATTTATAAGCTTGTTTAATAAACCTGTAACTGTTTAAGTTTTAACCTGACTCCTTCAGTTGCTGTAACAGAACCAAGCACAATTTAAAAGAACTTCAGCCGGTCATAAGGGACAGGTATAGGAAGAGCTTGGGCGTTTGGATCTGTGTCACTCCCAGGTGACAGGTCCGTTGGGGCACCTCTCAGTCTGTCCTAGGCTGCCCGCTGCGAAGGATTTTTGCATCCTAGCAGCTAAAATCTGAGGTGTAATAAGCTCTTCCTATAAACAGGGGCGTCTGTTGGCCTGCTGGCTACCCTCTGCGACGGGACCCCGGTCCTAGCAGTAAAGACACGGACGTTAAACCTTTTCTTGGAAACACACACACACACACTGCCCTGACCGTCGGCTGACAACCTTTAATCAATATTGCTGTCCTCAGGACTTTCTCTGGTTTTTCCATATCTTTCCTGAAGTGTGGTGCCCAGAATTGGCACAATTCTCTATTTGAGACCTTCTCTGTGCTGAGTAGAGTGGAAGAATTACTTCTCATATCTTGGCATACTTCTGCTAATATATTCTAGAATGATTTTCGGGGTTTTTGCAACAGTATTATATTGTTGATCCATATTTAGTTTGTGATCCAGTTTCTCTCACAACCTTTACTGCAGTAAATCTTCCTAGGTGGTCATTTCCCATTTTGTATTTATGCAATTGGTTATTCCTTCCTAAGTGTAGGACAAATGAAAAGAACTATTAAATTTTGTCTGTTTAATTTAAACAATTTCTCAAAATCATAAAGAATTCTAACCTTGTCCTCCAAAGCATTTGCAACCCCTTCAAGCTTGGTATCATCCACAGACTTTATAAGTGCTCTAAGCTGTTATCCAATAATTTCTGAAGTGATTTAATAGAACTAGAGCCTAGACAGATCCCCGCCGGACCCTACTCAATATGCTCTTCCAGCTGGATTATGATCATTTGTATGAGAAAAATTTGGGTGAGTGCATAGTGGGACAGCTTAAAATGATATCCTAAAGTGATGATCAATTCCAGTATCTCTGGCTCAGAAGCAAAAGTTATGTGTGTAGGGGGACTCCTCTAGAGACAACCAAGGGAGGCTATTTAGGGCTGCTTGAGAAATAATGATTTGAAATTATTTCTAAAGATGTAAGATTTTCTTCTCTCTATAGCTAAGCCAAGAACACCTATCTTACTGAGTTTATAAGAGAGATACATATAGATTTATTATTCAAACTATTTCTATTTTCACTAATCCTGTTTTTCAGAAAAAAACTATCATCATCTGGGTAACTTTTATGCATCCTCCTTACCCAATAAGGAGTTGCATAAAGTTTCTGAAGCTCAAGGTGTGGACAGAAGTGTCCTGTGAAGTCTAGGGCTGCAGCTTGTGGAAGGACCCTAAACCTCAAGAAGACATGACATGGAGTGTTACAGTTAATAGCTATGTATTGTACTCTCAGTGAAAGATTTTTCTTCTTACATAAGGATCTTTACACACATCTTACATACTTATCTGTTCCTCTTTGCTGCAGTATCTAAATACTTTTTAATATATGTACCTCACAATCTCCTCATGAGATAGGAAAGTGCTATTATTCAATTTTAAAGATGGGGAAGTGAGTCACAGAGAGGCCAGGCAGTGACTTGTCCTAAAAAGTCTTAGCAGAATAGAATTGAAATCAAGTTTCCAGAATCCCGGACTAGTCCCCTAACCACTGGACTACCCTTCCACTCCAGCTGTGTGTCTTTGGTAGCGATAAGGAATGGAATAGTATGAAGCCTGAAAGAGGAATGGAGTTATCTTTCTACAGTGTAGTGAAATCTATTTCTGCATTTATTGTAAGGTCGGTTTGAGGCTTTAAACTTGCCCTGATACTTTGGGCATGTTTCTTCACTGCTCTGTGCTTCAGTTTATCCATCTCTAAAATGGATTTAATATGACTTCCTTTCCTTACAAGGATTGCGTGAAGCTGGCATGTGTATAATGCTCTATAATGAGACTTGATAATGCTTCTATGCATTTCTCATGAATGAATGCAAGAAGTGAGACTAGAACTTAGTGTTCTCCTAGGTCCTAGTCCAGCTCTGTAGTTTTAAAGCCAGCAGATCTGGGGAATGCTCTTACTGAGGATGCAATGTTAAAAAAAAAAAGTTTGCTGATACCCTCTGGCAAGTCTACTGAGCATGTTCAAATAGCAACTTTGAAAGGCCAAATTTGGGTGGACTTCCATAGTGTCAGGAAAAGCTACCTTCCACTATGTTGTTTGCAAGCTACCTTTGTTTTTGGAGTTTACTGATTGTTTTCAAAAAATTCCTACAGCTTTCCAGAATAATTCAGCGCACAGCATAGAGCAAGCATGGAAAATTTCAGCACTAAAGGCTAAAGTCTGGCAAAGGTAGAGGGAATGGAAAACTGGAGTTCATAATGAAAAGTGTCAGGCAACCTTTACAGAAAATGGTGCTCTAATGGATGTACATAGCATGCTCTGGTTGTCAGAGTGGGAAACTGGGAAATCTCAGTTCTAGTCACAACTGCGCCATCAATTTGCTCTGATACTTTGGGCATGTTACTTCACTGCTCTGTGCTTCAGTTTCTCTAACTCTAAAATGGGGTTAATATGACTTTCTTTTCTTAAAAGAATTGTGTAAAGCTTGGCACATGTATGGTGCTTTGAGAGTTTCAGATGAAAGATATGCTGCATATTTGTTTTTTTGTTTTGGTTTGTTGGAAGTCTAGAGTGCATTTACACTCCTAATAGTTGATATCAAAATAAATATAGCTTTTATACATTATCAGTTAGACAGATGACTTCTGACAATTTAGTAGAATGCACCATATGTCATCCTTTGAAAAATGAAGACCGTATTCCTTCTGGTCTTTATGAACTTAATGAGTTTAGAGAAATGTCCTTTGCTTCTTACAAGACACATGGGTAAAAGGCCTTGATATGAACAGTACTGATCAACAATGGTTCTTTAGCAAGAAATTAAATTGAATTATGCTGCTGGTTTTTTCTCGGTGGAGCCTCTGAATACGATTTTAATCACAAAATTATGTAATTGTAATCCTTCAAGTAAAATACAATTTATTACAACCCACAGTGGAATCCAATGGGGTGAATGATTGCTCATTTTGGGTTTACTTGTGTTTTAAAATGTCTAGGGCTGGGCTGATGGTCCAGTGGAACTTACTGACAATGTAAAAGCTATGGTTCACAGATATGGTATTTGGGCTGTGAGATTCTCTTTCTCCATTGCTGAGTGAGATGTAGCATGCTTCCCATTTTAGCATCACCCACCGGCCAATTACAGCACAACGACGAATTTTTATTGGTGCTTCTGCTGGAAAGTACATTTAATAAATATTGCTGATAGAAAAAGGAAATGGACCTGGTAAGAAAAGGATCTGAGAATAAACTGCATACAAAAGACTTTAGACTGCCTCACCGGATATACTCGTTGACATAGAGAAAATTCAGGAAACCATATTACCTAGTCTCTTCCAGCAAAGCATTTTTATCACTTTTTTATTACTGTGGTACCTGGCAACAACTGTTTCTAAGACAGAAATCTTTAATACTGCAGATAATGAAACAATATGAAAACTAAGTGTTAATAGTTCTTGGTAACTATGTAAACCTATAGTGAAGAAATCAAACATTTGTCAATATCCAGGTTTGTGGCTGATAAATTGTTTAAACTATATTTAGTTGACATTTTTTCATTTACATTTTTTGATTGAAATATGGTCTTTTTCAAAACTGATAAATTCCACAAAATGCTTTCCCTCTGCAACTTCCCAGAGTTTCAGCAAAACTAAAACTTTAGAAATGTCCAATTAAGGATCATGCTATTTTCCTTGTTCTAAAAAAGGTTGAGGCAGAAACATCAATTTGAATCCTGCCTCAATTCTACCTTTGATATTGAAACTGTTTCAGTTCAAGCAACTGAGATAAATTATTTGTTGTACACATAAATCCAGGTAGTGTGAAGTAAGCAGAAAACATTTATTGAGACACTGCTGTCTGTTGCTTAGAGCAAAGGTCTGGTAATCTTTTCCAGCTTTGCCACTGACTAGCTCCGTGATGTTATGCAAGGCACATAACTTCTCTGTACTGCTCCCTCAGTTTCCCCTCCTGTAAAGTGACATTCCTGAAGAGAAGGAACTTTCACATTTTGCAGCTAGATTTTTACTTATTAGTAAAGGGAAGAGAGGAGGGAAGAAACTTCAAATGAAGACAAAGTGAAAATTTGGAAGGAATATTAGCATGTAGAGTGCAATCCAGTTCGGTCATTTGGACTGAAACTGGCTGATACCTAAGGATGATGAAAACAGCAGACATTTACAGTGCAAGGGATGGGGTGCACAATGCGGATGAGCCTGTGTGGGAAACAAGAACAGCAGTATTTATGTAGGAGATTCTCAAAATATGTTTAGTATTGTTGGGTTGACGGTAGCTTTCAATTCTAAAAGGGTCAGAATATCAGGATACTTTGTCAATAATTAAACATCTCTTTCATAAGGTGGGTGGGGTTTTAAAAAAGAGTAAAGAATTAGAAGTTTTCCAAAAGTTTGTGTAGGTGTCTGGTGTCAGTAGTGTGTAAAGTTCAAGTTTGTCAAGGAGTAAAAATCTCAGTTGGTAGGAACCAGAAGAGAAAATGTGGTTTAACAAAGCCCAACCAAACCAAAACAAATCGGAAGAGAAACAATGATCTGTTTACTGTTGAATTAGGAGTGCTGGAAACTTGAATGCCACACTGGATTGCTTGTAGGGGTATTATTAAGTGGCTAGCAGCAGAATTAAATAAGCCTGTTATTTAAGAAAACAATCTTTGGAAGGTCTTGAGAGTGCACTAATTTTTGCATGTTGTCCATTGAGCTGAAAGTAGACCCCCCACCATGCACATTTGATATTGCACCATTTGAAAAATGAGTCTTCCCAATGATACAAATCCTTTGTATTTACAAACATTGGTTTTGGGGGTATCTGAAGATACCAGAATGTACATTTGCAAGGTGTGGTTTGCAGGCCTGCTGATGGGGGAGGGGGGGTTGAAAAAAAGGGGGAGCTGCCCAATGATTTAAAAGGGCCTGGGGCTCCTGGCAGCCACTACTGTGGCAGTGGTGGCAGCCAGAGCTCTGGGCTCTTTAACTCACTGCCTGAACTCCAAGCAGTGAACTCCAGGCAGCAAACTCCCAGAAGTGCTGAAGGGCTAGCTGGAGCAGTCTGGCCACAGTCCTGCCCCTTCTGCCCGAGGCCCTGTCCTTCCAGGGGTGTGGAGCTGGTGCGCCCATCTTGCCTAGAGGCCCAGCAGGTCTGTTGTCTGCCCTGCCAGTTTGTGAGTTTAGCTAGGGTGTGGATGAAGCTGCAGAGATAGGCACATGCACTGTGTGCTGTCATGGAGACCTCCTTTCATAGCAATATTATCCAGCTTAAATACATGTTGGCTTTTTTTCCCCTACTGTAATGAGGAACAGGTCTTGATTAGGTCTCATATCTGGCATAACAGGGATGTAAGAGTTCTCAATAACTCACTCTTTTGTATACAATGAACTGAGAGAGTGTACATTTTTTATATACCAAAATAACTTTGATTACTTATCACTTCATGATTAGTGCCATTAAAAGCTAACACTACAGGATCTGGAGTTTTATTGTTGCTGACAGACCCTGGAATGGCTCTTTTGTGGTAAAAATTATTTTCACAGAAAAGGCAAATGCATGAACATACTTGTTACTGTGACAAGAAACACTTCTATGATATTTTGAAAAGCTGCCAAAAAAATAAAATAATAGCACATGAATAACTAGTGATGCTGTGAAATGTTCAGCATTATGCCTGCAAATTACTCCTTGGCATAAAATGTGTATTGCAGCTGTTATCACAGTGCATCAAAGCCATGTGAAGACCAGGGAGGAAAATTCAGACTGGAGGACAGAGTCTATTGGGTACAAATGGTTCGTCTGCCCAGAGTTAGACAAAGCCAAAATTACTTGGGTGCATTGTTTGACAGCAGCAGTATTTGAAGCGTACTATCAGGCCAAGTTCACTGCTTCATATATAGAGACAACATCACTGAAGACAGCTGCTTTCACCAGCAGTAAATTTACCTCTAGGTTTTAAATTACTCTTACATTGGTTAATGTCAGAACATAAAACAGTTTCTGTTATAAGGCTTAAATTAACTAACTATACAAATTCCCTGTTTCTTGGATTAGAAACACAAGCGCCTTCTTTTTCTGCCCTCATCAGGATGTGTTTATATCAAAACAGTCAACATGAGGAGATGGAGAATATCCTCTTTGCAGATGGTCACCTTAATATGTCCGAGTCACGTGATTTTCTTCCTCTTCTGGAACACAAGTCCTCTCAGCTCTACAAGTCTGCCAGGATTGGATCTGTACAACAGAGTGGGAACCAGAGAGTGACTTTCATCTGCTCAAAATGTCTGGAATTCTTTTGGTCTAATTCAGTATACAGTATTGTGGAGTGTTATGGTCTCAGTATATTAGAAATGAAGTAATGGAAAGCCAATAATTCACTACACAGCTGGTCAGAAATTTTCTACTTTATTTTGTTGAAAAATAGTTCAAAATATTCTGCAGGAAAGCTTTTATTTGCAGAAATGTACTGTGTTTTAATACTAGGAAAGTTAAAAGATTTTTTTCAAGTTGAGTCAAATCAAGTAGAAACTTTGTGTCATGTCATTTTGACTTAAACCTATCTGAGTTGACACAGTGCTTCATGGGAGTTGTAATTTAAGTGCCTCATTTTCCCATTTTCCTGTACGCGGGCCAACCTGTGAAGCTGGCTAGCGACCCCCTTTTACACTCTAGTTTCCCCTGTGTTTCATCATGGAAGATATAGTTGAGGCTGGAAGCCTGAGCCTAAGGGTACGTCTAGACTACAGGCTTTTGTTGACAGAAGTTTTGTTGGCAGATACTGTTGACCAAGCTTCTGTCGACAAAGAGCATCTAGACTACATCCAGTTCTGTCGACATGACAGTGTAGACGCAAAGGACAGTGTAGATGCAATAACGCCTTCTGTCAACAGAACTCTGTTGACAAAAGGCGTTATTCCTTGTAGAATGAGGTTTACAGCCGTTGACAAAACTGCTGAGTTCTGTCGACGTCATGTCGACAGAACTCAGTGGCAGTGTAGACGCAGGTATAGTTTTGTCGAAAAATGTTCACTTTTGTCGACAAAACCCTGTAGTCTAGACACACCCATAGAGAAGAACAAGGAGATGAAATACAACTTCTATGAGGCACTTAAGTAGCTAAGTCAGGCACAATTCAATGTTGAGCTGAGCAGAAACACAATTTTTTTATTTGGTTTAACAAACTAAAGTGGAATGTTCTAACTCCTCAGGATTGAGGATTTTAAAAAAACTTTCTGTTCTGTGAAGAACAACAATATTTCAACATTTTCATGCTGATTCAGGATGAAAACAAATGTCAACATAACAGTTCTAATCTCCCACAATGAGAAATTCCAGTTTTTGACCAACCCTACTTAATATTTACCTTTCGACAGTTTAATTCAATTTAAGGCTTAGTCACAGACTGAGTGCTCTGCCCTGTACCAGATGAACAACAAAGACAATCCTTGCTCCGAAGTTACAAAAAATGAGGTTTGCAGGCTCTTGAGCAAAAGGGTTTTTTTCTGACAAATGGTCCCCATCTACACAGGGCTTTTTATTGCAAAAACCTTTTCTGCAAGAAGGATCGGAAGAAGATATGCAAATGAGAGCATGAGATATGCAAATGAGCACTCAATTTGCATTTCCTCTTCTGCAAAAAACCCGCAGTATAGACGTAGCCTGAGATGGGAAGCCCTGGTTGTAATACAGAAGGAACTAAATGATGTGAATCTTTAGGAGGGACCTAAATGAGAAGAGGAAGAAATCTAATTCCAGAACACAGGTTACTGGGGTGCCTCATAATAACCAGTTGAGTTATTGAGCAGAAACATGGCATTTGAGCATTTACCTTGAAGCTTTTTTTAAAAAAGAAATCCTCATAATAAACATTTATGAATTGCGGGAAACATTTAGTCTTGAATAGATTTGATGTAGATTGTGAGGGTTATGGTGTAAATGCTGCTTACTTCCAGTTACCTATTATGAATGCAAAAACCAAAAAAACCCAAAACAAAAAAATCCAAACAAACCCCCAAAAACAAAACACCACAAAAAACGCACATGTGCAAACAACCCCACAACAAGCAGCTTTTAGTTTTAGTACTGTCCTCGAAGTAGTAGCCTCCAGCCTCCAAAGGCGAATCAGCACTTGGAAGGAAGGACATTTTCCCCTTCTTCTGGAAAGTATTGATTTAATTCTCTCATTGCCAACAACTGTGTAATTGCTGTAATACTGAAAATCTCTTCCAGTGTGACCAAGTGCATTGCCAGTAATCATGAGCATATGCCACATAAACCAGTGTAGAAAATGTGATTGTGATGGTGCAGTAGTTCTGGCTTCCTAATGTTTTCATTCCAAGATGTCAGCTAGGTAATTAGGGGTTTATTAATTACTTCAGAGTTAATTAAGCTGTTATAGTGGCACCTAATTAAGGGGGAGGTATAAGGACCCAAGGGAAAGAATAAGGATAATTCAGTAGTTAAGGTGCTGACCTGGGACTAGGGAAATTTGGGTTCAGTTCTCTGCACTGCCACTGACTTCCTGGGTGAGTTTAATATCTCTGTGCTTCAGTTCTGCCTGTGAGATGGGGACCATAGCAGTGCACTACCTCCCAAAGCTGGTGTTGAAAGGTGAGTACTTTAAAGAGCACTGCGTGTGTCACTCAAATACTATGGTGCCAGAGGCACTGCTGATAGATAGATATGCTCACCATGAATAAAAGTTAGAGATACTGAGGTGGGTTTATAGCCTCTGAGCCTATTTAATTAATATATTTTGTTCCCCTTTATTTGGTCCAGTTTTATTTTTGTTCCACTTTATATCCTTTCAACTGAGCACAACACATTTACTTCTGTTGAAAATCCTTTTGTTTGTCAATAGTTACTATGAAGCAGTGTGGCAACTTCTGGAGCAGGACCCAAGGGGGGCACTGGCCACAGGACTGCCCCCTAAGTGATGACTCCTTGTGTCATCTCTAGCCTGGGGGCGGGTGGGGAGTCTGCCTATTTCCACTCCTGCTTTGCCCTCACTCCACCCTGGCTGCCTGGGGCCCCAAAAGCCTGGAGTCTGAGGTGGTTGGGTGAACTGTGTGCTGGCCCTTTGGAAGGCACGTGATCCTTCATGTCCTTCTCCCAGGCATTATCCCTGCCATGAAGAACAGTGCATCTTGATAGTCACATGAATAGAGTCACTAAATTTATCTTTACACAGAGATAACATCAATATTTTCCAAGACTAATCTACTACAAAATGGTGTCTGAGATGCTATCATTTGTTTTCATACTTGGCATAAGGAAAAGCTATGGTACTTCAAATGCCACCAAAAGAATATAAGAATGACTATAATGGGTCAAGTAATGGTCTGTCTAGGGTAGTATTCCATCTTCCAGAAGTGGCTAGCAACAGATGGACTCCAAAGGGAATGAACAGAACAGGGGAGTTGAGTGGGTCTATCCCTTGTTTTCCAGTCCCATTTTCTAGATAACTGTTGGATAGCACAGACATTTTAATGGTGAACGCTATATATTTTTGAATGGAAATTATTCCAGGGTGGCCATTACTTTCAAGTAAATTGGTTTTTCCTTTTAAACTAAGATTGTAAAGGGGAGATGAAATTAGAGGTTCAGAAAATACTCTGTTGCTGGAATCATTTATCAAGGTAGATTTTCCACCAGTGACAAAATCTGAATCGAGATTGGATGCTTTTCTAAAAGATATATGCTCCAGGAATTATGTTGGGAGGAAGTTCTATGGCCAGTATTATACAGAAGGTCTCAGTAGATGCTCACAATAGTCCTTTCTGACATTTGACTCTATGAATCAATGGAAATATCATTACATCTCTTGAAATTTGTCATAAGCCAATGTTTCATTTTGTATGTAGTGGTATGAACTGTCCCAGGATTATTATAAACCAATTCAGTCTATTCTAGTCACATTGAGGACTTGGAATATATTTTAGAATATACCTTGCTATACATTTCTGATTTAGTGTTTCACTTCCATCCATTGAAAATACAAATACAGCTGGTCAATCTTACGATAAAAATCTAAAGAACTCAATACATCAAATCTATTCTTCATACTTGACTGTCTGAAATTTCAGTTGTCTTTCCAAAAGAGATCAAGTTATCACCAAAAAACCCCCCAAAACAAAAAAAAACCCTGACAATTATTGAATCAAATAGTTTGGCTCAATTACATCTGTGCTCCTGACCAAGGAATGATATGGCAGCTGTTAGGAAAATGTTACAAAATTTTAAACCAGATAAAATAATATACTCAATAAATACTACAAAAGAAACTCCAATGTAGTAGCTCAGAACATAGTATGCTATCACTTCCATTTGTACCTTGCTAATTATCTCTAATGTTCAAACAAGCCATTTTTTCCATTAATCGAAAACCATTTCAGTTCTAACACTTATTCATTTCACTATCTAATTAGGGTCTTTGACAATTCCTAAGTAATAATTTTCTTGGAATTAAAATAATTTGCCAGTGGTGCTACTCACAGTAGCTTAGAATGGTGTAACATCCATTGCTTAATAAGATACCACATGAAGTATGTTTATTTGAAACAGAACAAGAGTAGAGTGCTTAGTAAAAGATACGCAAATGTACATTGTATTAAAGTTTGCTTTGCACATCACTTGACTGTGCCTTTAGGAACAACCTTGTTTTCAGTAGACTTATGTTGAATATGGCTCTACAGTATTTGACTCCCCATAATAATGTTGCCCATTGTTTTAGGGTGCGTCTATACAGCACCAAATTTTGAAATAGACTGCTATTCTGACAAGTCCCTTAATCCTCATGGAACGAGGTTTACTGGGATGTTGGAATAGCAAGCCTGTTAATTTTATTGCATTTTGAAATAATATATTGTTAAGACACAGAAAACTCTATTTTGAATACTGGACGTATCCCAAAACAGCACTGCTGTGTAGACATACCCTTTGGCTGCGTCTAGACTGGCATGATTTTGTGGAAATGCTTTTAACGGAAAAGTTTTTCCGTTAAAAGTATTTCCGCAAAAGAGCATCTAGATTGGCACGGGTGCCTTTGCGCAAAAAGTGCTTTTGCGCAAAAGCATCCGTGGCCAGTCTAGATGCGATTTTTTATAAGAAAGCCCGCTTCGCCATTTTTGCCATCGGGCTTTTTGCAAAACAGTTCTTCCTGTCTACACTGGCCCTCTTGCGCAAGTATTCTTGCGCAAGAGGGCTTATCCTGAGTGGGAGCATCATAGTATTTGTGCAAGAACACTGACAATCTTACATTAGATCGTCAGTGTTCTTGCTCAAATTCAAGCGGCCAGTGTAGACAGCTGGCAAGTTTTTGCGCAAAAGTGGCCGCTTTGCGCAAAATCTTGCCAGTCTAGACGCACCCTTAGTGTTTATCTAGTAGTCAGGATCTTGTTGAATTGTTTCCATTAGGAGAGTAAATAGGTGAGGGGCAGATATTTATTTCTGCAATCTTTTATTTACAAGGAATGTACACAAAGTCTTGTTTCCTGTAACACTGTAGAAATAAGTGAAAGTTTCCTTGCTCAGAAATCTAAGCCTACTTTCCAGGCAGCCCCTGTTCTAAAAGAAACTCTATTTAGGCTTAATTCAAGGGCTACACTCACCAGGCTTATCTGGATTTCTTGGTATCTTTCCATTGGCTTTCTGGTCCTGTTTGCTCCTGATGTACTGGTCCTGTTTAGCTCCGCTAAATGATGTCCCAGCCCTGAAGTTTCCAATCAGTCCTAGAAATTTGCCTCCTCTTTTCCTGAATTATATTGTAGTGCATAATGATTAATTAGATTGCTAAATTTCCATGACATTTTTGAACCCTACATCCACCCCCCATCCTAATATTTAATTAAAGAGCAGTGGTGGTGGAGTGACGAGGCACGATAATCTGTGTTAGGCTAGTAGCTTCTGTTTGTAGAAGTGAATCCCAACCAAATGTTCTGGGGTCAGTGACAAGTTTCCAACATTAAAAAAAATTTGTAAAGGACAATTCTCCAAATAAATAGGGGATCTGGGAGCTGCCATGTTCCTGCTTGACAGAGAATTTGTTATGGGTTCTGGTAAATTGTATGGTATTTTCTTTCTTTCTTTCTTTCTTTCTTTCTTTCTTTCTTTCGTAACAGTTACCATAGGTGTCCCATCAATTCCTGCAGAACTAAGAATTGCTACAAAATATAGGCACAAAAATGAAACTCACTAACCTTAACTAAAAAGTTAGATTTCAAACACAGGGAGAGAGCATTATAAATGTATGTATTTTGGATAAATGAAAAAGGTGATAATTAATTCAATGAATCTGAAATGCTACTGGGGACTAACATTTCTGATCATTGTGTCTGAAATACTATAGTTCCAGTTATAAATATGAAGGTGATCACTCGTTGCTGAGTATGATCATCTTCCATGGGAGTTGTGGACCCTCAGGTGTCTGATAAGGCCTTGAGTTCTGTTACAAGGACAGATGTTTCCTGGTACAGCAGGAGGCTGTTGACCATGACTAGAAGTCAGTCTCATCTTCTTCCTGCACCTCTTCTCCTCCTCAGCTTGTTGGCAGGCAAGTTCAAAATGCAGAGAGCCATTGTGTAGGACTTCTCTCCATTTTGAGCGATCCTGGGCGAATGTCTCCAAAGTCAACGTGAATGTTGCACTTCTTTAAGTTATCCTTTAGGAAGCCCTTATAATGCTTCCATTGTCCTCTCACATAAGAGTATCCTCCTTTCAGCTGAGAAAACAGGACCTGTTTTGGGAGGCGATGATCTGACATCCAAACAACGTGACCAGTCCAGCAAAGTTGCTGATGGATGATCATTGTCTTGATGCTAATGAACACTGATGCTAGTATGCCTGTCTTCCAATTTGGTCTTCAAGATCTTGTGGAGGCAGCATTGGTAATACTTCTCAACAACTTCCAATGATGTCTGTAGGTTGCCCAGGTTTCAGACCCATACAATAGTGTTAGGAGAATGGCAGCTTGATAGACAAGAAGTTTGGGTTGGACCCACGAAATCTCATGATGCCATCTGCATGCTTCGTTAGTCTTTAAGGTGCTGCTAGACTATTCATTGTTTTTAAAGTTTTTTTTAAGAAGTTTGGTGTCTGTCTGAATGTTGTGATCTTCAAAAACCCTGTGCCATAAATGAGCAAATGCTGCACTGGCACAGCTCAGATGATGTTGGATTTCTACATCAATATCTACCTTGGATGAAAGATAACTTCCAAGGTAGAGCAAATGAACATCATTTGCCAATGTCTGTCTCTCCATTGATTTTAATAGATGGGGTTTATGGTACCTAATTTGGAGAGGGCTGATGGAGCACTTTGGTCTTCTTGATATTGAGGGTGAGGCCAAGACATGCATAAGCAGCAGCAAACACATTCAGGTTAGTCTGAAGATCTATTTCAGATCTTGTAATTAATAACATTGTTATTAGCATACTGAAGTTCCATGATAAGTGTTGTGGAAATCTTACTCTAGCTTTCAGCCTACTAGGCCTAAACAGCTTTCCATCCATTCTGTAGATGATTTCAATGCCAGTTGGGAGCTTCCCAGCAATTACATCGAAAATGATGGCAATAAAGACAAAAACATGGTTGGGGAGATGATACAGCCCTGTTTGACTCCTGTTTGTACTTTGGAAGGTTCACTCAGGGAACCACTGCTGCTCAGAACAGTCACTTTCACGTTGTCATGAAGCAACTTTAGGACACTGATGTATTTATCAGGACATGCAATCTTTGAAAGTATAGTCCCAACTGCACAGCAATTCACAGAGTCAAAGGCTTTACTTAGATCAATAAAAGCCATGTACAGTGGTCGGTTTTGTTCCCAACATTTGTCTTACAGCTGCCGTGCAATGAAGATCATATCCACAGTTCCACAACATGGCTGGAAGCCACTCTTTGACGGGTAAAATTTCTTCTGACAGAGGCAGAAGATGTGTTGCGAAGACCTGTGCCAGAACTTTGCTTGCAATAGCAAGGAGAGAGATACCATAATAGTTTCCACAGTTCACTTTATCCCCTTTTTAAAAGAGGGTAACAATCAAGGTGTCTCTCATTTCACTGAGTATCTCGTCCATTATCCAGATTTTAAAGATAAGCAGGCTAAGATGCCGAATTAACTCTGGTCCACTGTCTCTAAAGATTTCAGCAAGGATCCCATCTGGACCTGCTGCATTGTTGTTGTTCATCTGCTTGATAGCATTGTATACCTCATGAAAATTGGGGGTTCTCCGAGCTCACCCTTAGAATGTCGTTGGGGGATTTGCTCAATAACTTCATTGTAGAGCAAAAAAGAACACCATGGAGTTACGATCAAGATCTTCAAAATGTTTTTTCCAGTAAAAATTAATGGCTTCATTTTCCTTCAAAAGTGTGGTTCCATCTGTAGAGTGAAGGGGATTCATGCCATGACAAGCTGGCCCATAAAAAGACATAATGGCATTAAAGAAACCACACATATTATGGATGTCCCAGAAATGCTGGAATTCTTGTGCTTTCTTAGTCTTTGGACTTCCGCCCTCACCGTAGCATGGTCTTCTCTCTTTGCATTGCAATTTATATTATTCTGTCAAGCACAAAATGCCATTCTCTTCTAGTTGATGAGTTGCTCGATTTCAACATCATTGTCATCAAACTAGTCCTGATGCTTTCTGGTGTGGTAGCCTATGGTTTCCTCATAGGTATTGATGATTGCTACCATGGGCATCTGGTCTGTGAGGCAAAACAAGGCACAGCCTAACCAAAGGTGGTGTTGGTTCCTCCTCTCCCCTCCCTGCCTCCAACTGCCACGTGGGGTTGCAGTGTTTAGTGGAGTGTTTAGTGTGGCTCAGGCAGGTTCCAGGGTGGCTGGCAAGGAAGAGAAGCAGGACTCTCCTAAGCAGCCTGCCCCTGAACCTGCCTGGCACAGACATAAGGCTTGAATTACATGATTTCTCCCTGCTGCAGCAGCAGCCTCAATTCCATTCATTTCACTGGCTCCAGGAGATTGCTAGCTCTGCTCTTTAGAGACCACCCCACAAAGCTTGCTGTATTCCTGCTTCTGCCGCCTCTTTGTTTGCTGGTTTCTGCTCCTGCTTGGCCCCTCACCTCATCTGGCCCCCACTATCTGCACTTTGGCCCAGGGTGGGCAAAGTGGGCTTCCTCCTTGCTGCCTCGCCATCTCCTCCTTTGCACTCTCCCTGTTCGGATGGCTTTTCCCCCTTGCTAGTGTGTGGAGTGGGGGTCAGGTTGGTTTCACTTTCCCAGCCCAGCTGCTACTGAGCCTCCTGCTGGCTCTTCTCCCCTTGGCCTCTCCCCACACATGCTCCCCACAGTCTCCCTCCCCCTTGCTAGTGTATGGAATGGGGGGTGTTTGTGTGTGTGTGTGGGGGGGGTTGCCTAGCCCAATGGGCCCTGCAGAGATAGCTGCCCGATCCCCTCCCCTTCTTGCCTTCTACCATAGTGCTTCCTGTTTTCTGTGCCCTGCAGTGGAGTTAGGTGGGGGTGGGTGGGAATAAGAGAAATGGGGGTAAGGAGGTGGGGGGAAGGAATGGGGAGTGAGGGGAATGAGGAAAGGGTCTCGACTCTCTTCGTTCTCAACTCTTTTCAGTCGTTGGGAGATGATGTTCGCCTGGTGAGAACAGGGCTGGGGATTGGTTCCTTCACTCTTGGGGATATTGGGTCTGCCAGTCTGATATATAAAGCTGGCACCATCATGCTGCCTCAGTGGACATTTTACCTTTTTGGTTCTGTGAGCTGAATGGGTTAAAGCAGCAGCCAGCTGGTACTTTACTGGCATGGCCTTTGGCAATTCTTGTCTGAGGTGCTTACTGATGTCAAAACAATCAGCATAAGAAGCCCTCACTTGCTTGTGTGAAGAAATGAAAATGAGGTGGCAAATTTTGCAGTCTGATTCTAGTCATCTTCTTCCTCTGAGGGCAAATTCCAGCTAAGGGTGAGGCCTGACACCTTGTTTAATTGTGTGAAGAAAGGACAGAAATTTATCAATTAGCTTTAACTGATGCTTGGCATTCTGTGTTCCCCAGGATCAATGAGGGGAGTTTGGGGGCATTTGTAAGCTGCCTCCATGTCAGCTATGAGGGTATCTAATAAACCCACGACTGACATTTCTTATTCCCAAATGTAGTGCTGTTAATTAGGTACCTTCTGCATATCTGGCACATGTACAAAATATGCTCCATTTTGTTGAGAGAGAAATTGCAGAAAGGTGGAGGATTTTTTCAAAAATATTTTGCTTGGGTTCAGGGATTTGGCTGGAAGGGGACAAGCATGCAGGGAGCAGGGACACAGAATATGCAGGGAAGAAAGGAGGCACACAGTAGGAAGGGGGTGGGGCCTGGGCAGGAAAAGGGTGAGCCCTGGGCTTGGAAGAGGGAGGGGCCTCGGCTAGGAAGCTACAGCCTCCCCAAGTGGAAGCTTCGCCAATCTCCCATGATTGCCGCTTTCAGCTGGCTCCAATGTTTCTCAATTTCTTCCAGAAACTCAGATGGAAGCTTTTCTTCTAAGACTGCTTGGAAGTGGTCATGCTTAATGGGGTCCCTCAGGTTTTGAACCTTCAGCTTGTGCCTGATCTGCTTCTTTTGCAGCTTCCATTTGGGGGTGATCTTCATTTTCATTGTGGATTGAATGAGGCAATGATCAGTCCAGCAGTCATCAGCACTTGTCATTACTCTTGTGAGAAGTATGTCACTGCCATCTCAAGCACATACTATGACATAATTGAGAAAATGCCAGTGCTTTGAACATGGCTGTCTCCAAGATGTTTTGAATTTGTCCTTTTGTTGAAAAAAAGAGTGTTTGTGATTATAAGTTCATGTTCAGCACAGTTGGCTAGGAGCAGAATTCCATTTGAGTTGTTTTTGCCAACTCCTTTCCTGGTTGTTCCTTTCCACGGGTCTGAGTCTTGTCCAACATGTGCATTGAAATCCCCCACCAGAATGACTTTATCTATTTTAGTGGTCTCCGATAAAATGGTTTTCAGCTGAGAGTAGAAATCTTCCTTTACATCCTCGTTGGCATCCATCGTTGACACATAGGCACTCACAATAGTTACCTGTTGGTTTTGGGTGAGCCTCCACTGAAGTGTCGTAAGCTGCTCATTGATACCTAGTGGCAGCTCAGAGAGGCATCTTACGAACTTGTTCTTTATAGCAAAGCCTACTCCACACAATCGAGGTTCGTCTAAAGATTTTCCCTTCCAGAAATAGGCGTATCCTCCTTTCTCCTCCTTCACCTGTCCTTCATCTGCTCTTCTAGTTTTGGACAAGTCAGCAATGTTGATGTTAAACTGATTCAATTCACGAGCAATGATAGCTGTATGTTGCTCTGGTTGGTCACTGTCTGAGTTGTCCATCAGAGTACGTACTTCCAGGTTCCAAAATTGAAATTCCATTCCTTTTTTACCACTGGGGTGGTGATCCTGCTGGATGTGTCTATCCAGACAAGAAGAAAGAGGCAAGACTATTTTTAGGGCACTTTTTCTAGCCCCTCTCATGTGGGGTGAGCAGAGTGGATCCTCAAGAGGACTATTCAGTCATGGGTGCAGATGCCAAGATGGTTGACCTGCCTCAGATCGCAAGCAAGATGGCTGAATCACACATCCAATGACTGTATGTTGGTCTTGGACTAGGAACTTCTGGATCTCACTGTTCTGTTCCTGTTGACACTCACTGATCGCCACTAGACTTTTGACTTGTGAAGGTGTTGTTTTCCCCAAAACTGGAAGATGCCTGTGTGGGACTTCTTTTAAAGTGGTGAAACTGGTGCACAACAGTCACCACACTGTCCTTGACAGACAGAGGGCTTGAAACCAATGGCATGGACACCATGACTATTGGAGATTCTCTATCTGCTGCAGCCTTCATCTGTTGTAATGTTATACAACAGTTTCACCTCCATTGTGCAATTATCCTCCATCTACTCTGCTGTTGAGGACTTCTTAGATCACACTTTGGAACCTTGTCATTGACTGTTCTGCCATGGGTGACCCTATGGGAGTACATGACTCCAAGCAGCATCGCCCTCAGGGGTCATTGGAACACAGAAGCCTGTCCACCACTACAAGGTGATGATCCATGGAGAGGGTTATAAATGTAGGGCAATACTGTAGTGTAGTGCTCCATATATATTAGGGTGGTAAATGTTGGTTTTTTGTTGGCAATGTATGTAATACGTTAGCGATAAAAGTAATGCTTTCATTTGTTTGTCATCTCATATTTTTTCTTGTTCATGAGATCTCTGAATTCTGAAAGTTGTTTTTCACAGAAGATGGAGAAAATGTGTCTATTAGAAGGAAAGCATCTGCTTGGACATGTAGTAGTCTACTTTCTGTTGTGGCTGTTAGTCACAAACCAGTTTCATATACAAGCTATCATAAACCTATCATGAGAGGAGGCTAAATCAAGTTGTTATGGTAACTAAATTGTACAGTAACTGGTAGGATTAAATAGTTGATTTTCTCCTGGATGGAGCTTTGCGCAGCATTGTTTCCAACATACAAAGAAGAAAAGCATTTCAAAAGAAAATTAATGAGGAAATAGCCCTGCAGAATGTTTATGTAAATTGGCTGTTGTCCTTTCAAGAGAGGTTTTGCCACTTGTAAATGATGGGTCTTACCCCCTTTTAAAAGGGATGAATATATTATCCTGCTGCAACTCAGTGTTTGTTTTGATTAGGTGTGCTTTTTCAGTTCTATACTTTTGCTTTCTTTATACTGTTTTTTGTTGTGCTAAACTTTTTGCATCATGATCCTTTTATTGTTGGTTGAGGTTTGTGTCAAAGGTAAATTTTCAGCAACTGTATTTTTATTCTGATATCTCTGGGGGTGAGTGATTTTTTTTTTTTTTTTTTAGATTAACAAAGCATATTTATTCGCAGCTGTTTGCTTATGTATTGTACTGTTGCCGCTGTCTCATGTACATATATAGTAGCTGTTGATTGGTATAATCTCAATATTATTTATTACATCTATTGTATTTTGAGATCTATTTGTGCATTTATTTTGGGGGAAGCCATGGTATCCTTGTCCTCATTCATTAATATATAATAACACTGTCCATATTGTTTGTGCTTCTTTCATTTCTTTAGGTTTCTTTCAGTGATAGGGAATGTGGTTTCAATATCCTATGATGCAGTTTTCTCCATCCTATAATTTCATCCCATAATATTTTGCACCTGTTTTCAAAAATCCTGCAAACCTCCATATTTGCTGTCTCTGCTTAGCTCTGCATTATTGTGATAGGCGTTGTAAGAACAATGTGTCTGATTCTGCAGTATTCACAAACCTGCCAGAGTATTGTGGCTAAAAGGGCTGATGTGACCTTTAGATGAACGAACAGGGGGAAATCTCAAGTAGGAGTAGGGGTTATTTTACCTCTTTATTTGGTATTTGTGCGGTCACTGCAGGGATATTGTAATTCTAGTACCCAGAATCCAAGAAGAATGCTGATAAATTAGGCAGGGTTCAGCGAAGATCCACAAGAATGATTAGAAAACATGCTTTATAGACTCAAGGAGATCAATCCATTTAAATTAACAACAACAACAACAACAACAAAAATTAAGTGGTGACTTGACTACAGTCCATAAGTACCTACATAGGTAAGAAATATTTAATAATGGGTTTTTCAGTTTAGCACTGAAAGGTATGACATGCTCCAATGGCTAGAAGTTGAAGCTGGACAAATTCAGACTGGAAATAAGGCATACATTTTAGAACATAAGAACAGCCATACTGGGTCAGACCAAAGGTCCATCTAGCCCAGTATCCTGTCTTCTCACAGTGGCCAATGCCAGATGCCCCAGAGGGAGTGAACAGAAACAGGTAATCATCAAGTGATCCCTCTCCTGTCATCCATTTCCAGCCCCTGACAAACAGAGGCTAAGGACACCATTCCTACCCAAACTGGCTAATAGCCATTGATGGACCTTCCCTCCATGAATTTATCTAGCTCTTTTTTGAACCGTGTTAAGGTCCTGGTCTTCACAACATCCTCTGACAAGGAGTTCCAGAGGTTGACTATGTGCTCTGTGAAGAAAAACTTCCTTTTGTTTGTTTTAAAACTGCTCCCTCTTAATTTCATTTGCTGACTCTTAGTTCTTTTGTTATGGGAACAAGTAACATGTTTCCTTATTCATTTTCTCCACATATGTCATGATTTTATTGACCTCTATCATATCCCCCCTTGTCTCCTCTTTTCTAAGCTCAAAAGTCCCACTCTTTTTAATCTCTCCTCATATGACACCCGTTCCAAACCCCTAATCATTTTTGTTGCCCTTTTCTGAATCTTTTCCAATGCTAATATATCTTTTTTTGAGATGAAGCAACCACATCTGTACATAGTATTTAAGATTTGGGTGAACCATGGATTTTTAACCATGAAGGTAATTAACCACTGAACAGTTTACCAAGAGTCATGGCAATTTTTAAAATCAAGATTGTATGTTTTTTCTAGGAATTATTTTTGAACACGTTCTAAGGATTGTTTTATTTGGGAGATGAGGCTAGATTATCACAGGTGCCTCCTTTGGCCTTGTAATCTATGAATCTGCATACGTATTTAATTTATATAGAGAGAGCAGCCTATTCTGACTCATGCCATAACTGAGTTACACCGCTTGTTCTGTATATTGGAGAACAGCTTTCTTGTACCCTGCTTCTTTTCTGTGGTGTTATAAATTGTAGCTGTATAAAATACCACCTGAATGCAGAAGATATCAAAGGCAAATTCAATGTCTTTGACACTTATTCTCTTGCTGCTTATTTTCTTTAATGAACTCCCCCCATGCTTATCCTTTTAAACATGTACAGCTTACTACCATAGGCTTGTTGATTAGAGAACATAAATGAGAGTATATATGTCTCGCCAAGAAATAAGAAAAAAATAACAATGTAAACGGAAGAATCTCATCCTGTAAGAAAACAATCAAATATGCATGTCTCATGAGACTATAACACACAAATGAAACTCAACATTTTACAAAAGAAGTGAACCATTGCCACCAACACAGCTCTGACATGAACATGTGACTGGTGATTATTCAAATGTCACTCTGATTAATTCAGTTTGTATTGATGCAAATAATCTTAGCAGAGACCTGTGAGAACTAATGCATTTTGGTACTGTCATTTTCCACTGATAGCACAAAAACGTACAGAGGAAAGCCATTTTCAAGATATTAATAATGGGATTACAGAATCAGGTCACTTAAAAGAATGGCGCTGACTCAGCGAGAGCAGCACGGGCAGAAGATAGAGATTAATTCTTGTGCACACTACTAAATACAGATCTACTGTCGGCTCTCTTATTGCACTAAAGTATGTTGTCTTTTATAGGACATATTTTAAATGACAGTAGCTAACTTTATTCCCTCACATCAGAAATTGTTTCATAAGAGAGGCATTTTTGCTGTTAGTTATACAGTTATATAGTTAGTCACCTGCAAATGCTACTCCATAGAGAGGACATACCTTTTTGCAGTATTAAATGAAGATTTACCCTGTGGTCATGTAATCTCCTAAAGGGCTATGATAGATTTAGGCGATCGTGATTACACTATGTATTCCTCCCAGCCAAGAAATTTTGTGAAACTTCATCATAGAATCATAGAACCATAGAGCTGGAAGAGACCTCAGAAGGTCATCAAGTCCAGCCCCCTGCTCTAGGCAGGACCAATCCCAACTAAATCAACCCAGCCAGGGCTTTGTCAAGCCGAGACTTAAATACCTCTAGGGATGGAGACTCCACTACTTCCCTAGGTAACCCATTCCAGTGCTTCACCACTCTCCTAGTGAAATAGTTTTTCCTAATATCCAACCTGGACCTCTCCCCCCACAACTTGAGACCATTGCTCCTTGTTCTGCCATCTGTCACTACTGAGAACAGCCTTTCTCCATCCTCTTTGGAACCTCCCTTCAGGAAGTTGAAGGCTGCTATCAAATCCCCCCTCACTCTTCGCTTCTGCAGACTTAACAGACCCAACTCCCTCAGCCTCTCCTCGTAGTTCATATACTCCAGCCCCCTAATCATTTTGGTTGCCCTCCGCTGGATCCTCTCCAATGCGTCCACATCCTTTTTGTAGTGGGGGGCCCAGAACTGGACACACTACTCCAGATGTGGCCTCACAAAAGCCAAATAAAGGGGAATAATCACATCTCTGGATCTGCTGGCAATGCTCCTCTTAATGCAACCTAATATGCCATTAGCCTTCTTGGCTACAAGGTCACACTATTGACTCATATCCAGCATCCACTGTAACCCCCAGGTCCTTTTCTGCAGAACTACTACTTAGCTGGTTGGTCCCCAGCCTGTAACAATGCTTGGGATTCTTCCGTCCCAAGTGCAGGACTCTGCACTTGTCCCTGTTGAACCTCATCAGATTTCTTGTGGCCCAAGCCTCCAATTTGTCTAAGTCACTCTGGACCCTATTTCTGCCCTCAAGTATATCTACCTCTCCCCCTAGCTTAGTGTTATCCGCAAACTTGCTGAGGGTGCAATCCATCCCTTCATCCAGGTCATTAATAAAGATATTGAACAAAACCGGTCCTAGAACTGAACCTTGGAGCACTCTGCTAGAAACAGACTGCCATCCTGACATCCAGCCGTTGATCACTACCTGCTGGGCCCGGCCTTCCAGCCAGCTTTCTATCCATCTTACCGTCCATTTATCCAATCCATATTCCCTTAACTTGCTGGCAAGAATATTGTGGGAGACCGTATCAAAAGCTTTGTTAAAGTCAAGGTATATCACATCCACTGACTTTCCCATATCCATAGAGCCAGTTACCTCATCATAGAAGCTAACCAGATTGGTCAGGCATGACTTACCCTTCATGAATCCATGCTGACTATTCCTGATCACCTTCCCGTCTTCCAAGTGCTTCAAAATGGATTCCTTGAGGATCCCCTCCATGATTTTTCCAGGGACCGAGGTAAGACTGACGGGCCTATAGTTCCTAGGATCGTCCTTCTTCCCTTTTGAAGATGGGCACTACATTTGCCTTTTCCAATCATCCGGATCTCTCCCGATCTCCACGACTTCAAAGATAATGTCTAAAGGCTCTCAATGACATTTGCCAACTCCCTCAGTACCCTTGGATGCATTAAGTCCGGACCCATGGATTTATGTATGTTTAGTTTCTCTAAATAGTTCCTAACCTGTTCTTTACCCACCAAGGGCTGTCCATCTTCATCCCATCTTTCGTCACTTAGCGCATTAGTCTGGGAGCCGACCTTGTCCGTGAATAAAGAGGCAAAGAAAGCATTGAGTACTTCAGCTTTCCCCACATCATCTGTCACTAGGTTACCTCCTTCATCCACTAGGGGCCCGACACCCTCTCTGATCACCTTCTTCTTGTTAACATGCCTGTAGAAACCTTTCTTGTTATCCTTCACATCCTTTGCCAGTCGCAATTCTACTTGCGCTTTCGCCTTCCTGATAACCCCCCAGCATTCTCGAGCTATACATTTATACTCCTCCCTGGTCATTTGTCTAAGTTTCCACTTTTTGTAAGCTTCCTTTTTGTGCTTAAGTTCACCAAGGATTTCCCCTGTAAACCAATCCGGTCTCCTGCCATGTTTGCCTCTCTTGCTATACACCGGGATGGTTTCTTTCTGTGCCTTCAATAGGGCTTCTTTAAAATACTGCCAGCTGTCCTGGACTCCTTTCCCCTTCATGTTAGCATCCCAGGGGATTCTGCCCATCAGGTCTCTGAGGGAGTCAAAGCCTGCTTTTCTGAAGTCCAAAGTGTGCATTTTACTACTCTCTTTTCTTCCTTTGGTCAGGATCCTGAAATTTACCATCTCATGATCACTGCTTCTGAGGTTGTCACCCACCTCCACTTCCCCTATTAGTTCCTCCCTGTTTGTGAGCAGAAGGTCAAGCTGCGCATGGCCGCTGGTCGGGTCCTTCAGCACTTGTACCAAGAATTTATCCCCAACATTCTCCAAAAACTTCCTGGATTGCCTGTGTATTGCCATATTGGTCTCCCAACAGATGTCAGGGTGATTAAAGTCTCCCAGGAGAACCAGGGCCTGCAATCTGGACGCTTCTCTCAGTTGTCTGAAGAAAGCCTCATCTACCTTGTCCACCTGATTCGGTGGCCTGTAGTAGACACCAACTACAACATCACTGCTGCTGTTTGCACCTCTAAACTTAACCCATGGACTCTCAACAGGTTTTTCTCCCTCTATATACTGGAGTTCTGAGCGATCATAGTGCTCTCTTACATATAGTGCAAATCCTCCTCCTTTTCTCCCCTGCCTGTTCTTTCTGAACAGTCTATATCCTTCCATGACAGCGCTCCAGTCATGTGAGTCATCCCACCAAGTCTCTGTTATTCCAATCAAATTGTAGTTCTTGGACTGGGCCAGGGCCTCCAGTTCTTCCTGTTTGTTGCCCAGGCTTCTCGCATTAGTGTACAAACACCTCAGATAACCAGTTGATTGCCCTATCTTCTACATTCAAATCGGGGTCCTCATTTCTTGCTCGTTCCTCTTTGCATTTCTTCCTGGTATCTGACTTTCCCACTCCCCTCAGGATTTTGGTCACCGTCCCCCAATGAACCTAGTTTAAAGCCCTCCTCACTAAGTTTTCAAGCCTGCCCATGAAGATGCTCCTTCCTCTCTTGGTTAGGTGGATCCCATCTCTTCCTAACAATCCTTGTGCCTGAAATAGAGTTCCATGGTCGAAGAAACCAAAGTCCTTTCTGCGACACCACCTGAGCAACCACGCATTTACTTCCTCAATTCGATGATCCCTGCCCAGTCCTTTCCCTTCAACAGAAAGGATGGACGAGAACACCACTTGTGCTCCGAATTCTTTGATCCTTCTTCCCAGTGCTACATAATCCGCAGTAACCCGCTCAAGGTCATTCTTGGCCGTATCGTTAGTTCCCACGTGGAGAAGCAGGAAGGGGTAGCGATCCGAAGGTTTGATCAGTTTTGTAAGCCTCTCAGTCACATCCTGAATTCGAGCTCCTGGTAAGCACCACACCTCTCGAGATTCCAGGTCTGGACGGCAGATGGATGGCTCAGTCCCTCTTGGGAGGGAGTTCCTGAGCACCACCACCCATCATCTTCTTTTGGGGGTGGTGGTCGTGGAACCCCCATCCCTAGGACTACGCATCCCATGCCTTCCCTTCCGGTGTTCCCTTCTGGTTTCTTCTCTGTGAGGTCCCTTCCAAAGCTTTCTCCGCTGCAGAGCCTGTGGAGAGAGCCTGAAAGCGATTACTTACCTCTATAGCGTTGGGGGATTCCCGTGCTGGCCTTTTTTCCCTTCTAGAAGTTACATGTTGCTAGTTCTCTTCCTGATCCCATACTGCCCTCTCTAGCTCTTCCACTTGATGTACTTACAGGATTAAATGCTGCCTTCTATCGAGGAAGTCTTCATCCTCTCTGATCGAGCGTAGGATCGACACTTGGGCCTCCAGTCCTCTAATTTTTTCTTCCAAAATGGTGACCAGCTTGCACTTAGTGCAGATGAAATCCATTCTTTCTTCTGGGAGGAAGACAAACATGGCACACACTGTGCAGGTAACAACAGCAGACCTATCACCATCCATCCCTGCTGTCCTAGAGAAAGGATTTAAAAGAAAGGCAAGAGAACCACACCCCCTTCCCTCTCCCCTTCCAGACTCCCTCTCTAAAGTCCCTGTTAGCACTCACCTGTTCACAAGCTCCTTGGTCGCTTGCTCACTGCTTTATAAAGCCCTGGACTGCCTGAAAGTCTTACTTGATAAAGGGTTCTACCACCTTTTCATTAAAGGATTCACTGATAGACCACGACTTGAGCTAGGACAGCTAATTTAGTAGTAGTAGAGTCTGCTCCTCATACTAGTTTTTGAGACAGACATCTGACACTTGTTTTTAGATGAACAGTCCAGTGAGTTGACACACTTATGCTGAAATGTGATACCTGCTCAAGTGCCTTTGGAAAAGAGAGAGAGAGAGGGGCACAAAACCAAGCTCCTGTTTGTTCTTTTTTTAAGGTGAATATTGCATGCATGCTGCATGATAATTTTGTTCTCTGTGTTCAAAAATACAACAAGGGAGCAGCAGAAACATTCAAATCAAACAGAAAAACTCAAAAGGAACTTCTTCTAATTGCTTTTTTCACTTGGCATTCTAAGGAACCGGCATAAACATAAAGGAATAATATTTTTGTACTTTTGCAATGTGCTCTTTCTGCATTAGTAATAATTTTGCTTGTTTGGTGGAGTGAAGATTAAAACATACAAGGAAAAATCCAGTTTTTAGTCTTATGTGGGAACAACATAATTAAAATGTTGTTAGAAGTTAAACACATTCGGGATTGTTCCCTTCTAATTTCACTCTGAACGTCAAAGTTTTTGATCCAAACCTGCCTAAAAGTAAACAATTCACTACACGGTAGACAAAACATCATTGTGTGAAAGTGGGTCCACCATGCCACTGTGAGTATGAGGTACAGATGACCCACAGCAAATGTGATGGGCTGGGTGCACAGTAGCATAACAGTGGTAGATGAAGGACACACAGTTTGATCAACATGACATGGAAGATATTTGTGAGGCCCTCTGGCTGTGGTGAAGGCTCAAGAGAGTCATCTTTCATCAAAAGTCGTGATCTCTAGAACTGTACCAGGTGGTAAATATGGGCTGCCTGTACTCAAATGCATTAACATGTTTATTCTGTGAAGAGCTGATCAATTACTATGTGCATAAAAGAGATCACAATCATGAATGTTTTCCTTTGGCTCTTTTGTTACAGAGCTATATCAGATGCTCCACCTTGAGATCTCTGGCCTAGTCAGAACAACCCAATACCAGTATTGGCTGAAAGATGCTAGATTCATACCAATAAGCAGTTGTCCTGCCTAGAAATAATCTCACCAACTGCCACCCAGAGTCTTTTTGGGAAAGATTGACCACATCTCTTGTTTTTGAGGTAAAGCTTCAAATATAAATCAAA
Organism: Rafetus swinhoei; assembly: GCA_019425775.1. Classification (NCBI taxonomy): domain Eukaryota; kingdom Metazoa; phylum Chordata; order Testudines; family Trionychidae; genus Rafetus; species Rafetus swinhoei. The sequence continues at coordinate 36,035,517 of CM033449.1, forward strand.
ATCACCTGCTGGTTGGATACAATGGATTGAATCTTCAGCTGTGGCTAAGGAGTGCATGGTACAACTCAGGGAAGGAGGGAGCTATAAAGGTGGCTTATGTACCCTGATAATCATGGGACAGCTGTGTGCCAAGTTCCCCATTGCAACACAGAGCAGTTTGAAAGGTTGCTCTAAAGTTAGGCTGGCTGGCAGGGGCCTGAAGGGGTTGATGCTGATAAAGATCAGACAGGTAAAAGGGAGCCATGACTGCACTCAATTTTCTCTGTCCACACTTCCGATACTGGCAGAAGGGAGGAGGTAGAGTGGTATGGGATAACAAGAAAGAGGCTGGTCACTGGTAACACTATGATTGTCCAGAGAGAGTAAATAGAAGGTCTAGTGTTAACAGCAAATCTACTGGGATAATCAGTGAATTGCAGGGAGATTGCAATCCTAAATTCTAGTCCAGATGGAGAGAGACACATGTCCCTCACTGACACGTGACAGCTGGAGGCCTGGGAATTGAACAGCTGATCTTGAAGAGACCACAGAAAAGGGGCAGAGGTGCCGTTAACTTTGTGATTGCAACTGTGACTCTCAGTTATACATGCCATATATAGTCCTCCCATCTGGACTATAGCAACCAAAATAAATATAGTCACAAAACCAGCAGCCCTTAGGAACTCCAGCTAATCCTGAATGCAGCAATGTGTGTTTTTAGTGAGCACATCATACATTTCCCCACCCTCTGCACTGGCTTTCCATAGAATACTGAATTCAAGATTTTAGTTCTTATCTTTGAGGTGTTTAATAGTCTAGGTCCAGAATATCTAAAAGGTGGAGATAGAGACTGTGGTTGACACTTGTTTTCCCAGGTATAGCAGAACCTTCCTACCACAAGGGTAAAGCTTCTCTGGGCAGGAGATGGAGCTTTCCTGTGGTTGGGCTGGTTAATAAACTCCCCCAGTAGCTAGGAACAGTCACATTTTTTTTCTGCATCAAGTGCAAAACACACTTCTTTGAGCTTGCCCAGTCTAGTATAAACACACACAGTGGCATGAACATATTTATGGGGGAAAACCCTACCAAAACGTTACACTGAATATAGGGACCACAATTTTAGAAGAATGTGGATAAATTGAAAAGAGTTCAGAGAAAAGCCATGAGAATGATTAAAGGATAGGAACACCTGCCTTACTTTGACATATTCAAGGAGCTCCATTTTTTGCTTAACAAACAGAAGGTTAAAGCATGGTCTGTCTATAAGAAACCTACATGGGGAATCACAATTTAATGATGAGCTCTTTCTGCTAGATGGTATAATGAGATCCATTGGTTGGAAGCTGAAGTTAGATAAGCCCAGACTGGAAATAAGTTGCAAATTAGTAATTGTGAGGGTAGTTAGCAGTGGGAACAGCTTATTGGATATATGGGCATTTTCTGTCACTGGCATTTTTAAAAGCAAGATTGGATGTTTTCCTTAAAGACATGCCCTCATTCAAATAAGAATTAATATAGGCAAGTTCTGTGGCTTGTGTTATAGGCCACATCACCATGGTTCCTCTGGACTTGGTATGATCTAGGAATTGCTAGACAGTTACACCAATGGAAAGAGAATCATAAGTAGAATGAACTACATGTAGCAAACATTAGTTATGTCACAATGCATTACTGGAAGGTGTTTGCATATGGCAATGAGAGCAGCATAAGAACGTATATAGAACACAGACCCATGGGGTAGACAATGTAAGTTTAAGAGCTGCACTATGAGCCATTTAATCTGTTTGTATGGCACTGAAGAACACGTATCTATTTCATAATAGTTCCTATCATTCACATAGTGCATGTTCAGTGTACAAAATGAAATAGTAAACCCTTAAATGAACTTTAGGAGGTTGGTAAACACTGTTGTCCTTATTTTACTCATGTGAAAAGTGAGGCAGGGAGGCAAGGCGCCTTGCCCAAGCCAGGCAGTTCATGCACTCCATTAATTTCAGTCATAAAACTGACATAAAATCCTTTCTTATACAGTTCTGGAGCAGCTGTTCAAGAGCTTTTCAAAGCAAAAGTGGATGTTTAAACAACACGGGTATCTAAGTAATTATGCAGCATGCTAATTAAACTAGAAAACCAAGGGTTTTTTGATGAACACTGACTTAACTCCAAGCAGCAAGGTAAGCAATAGATAACATGTATCATATTCTTGATGTATATGAGTAATACTTTTTGTCTAAGAATTTATACTTTGCTTCTCAGCATGGAAATGAAAAATCTAGAGAGACATGATGGAGGTGGTGGTGTTTGGGGGAGCAGCTGAAGATTGCCCCAAGGCAATAATGGCCCTTATGACTGAGATTTTGGCTGTACCTAAGCATCTTTTCTACTGCATATCTTGAAAGGTTTATTTTCAATGCAAACGTTAGCATAGCCACCTTTTTGACCCACTGCCCACACATTGCAGCACTACAATGTTTTCCTATGTTATGTGTTTCATGAAGACTACACCGAAGCTAGTGTATATCATACTAAATCTCAAATGTGGTCTCCTCACCTCAAAAAATATATTTTGGCCTTGGAAAGGGTTCAGAAAAGGGCAACTAAAATGATTAAGGGTTTGGAACGGGTTCCATATGAAGAGAGGTTAAAACGACTGGGACTTTTCAGTTTAGAAAAGAGGAGACTGAGGGGGGATATGATAGAGGTATATAAAATCATGAGTGGTGTGGAGAGGGTGAATAAAGAAAAGTTATTTATTAGTTCCCATAATAGAAGAACTAGAGGACACCAAATGAAATTAATGGGTAGCAGGTTTAAAACTAATAAAAGAAAGTAGTTCTTCACACAGCGCATAGTCAACCTGTGGAACTCCTTTTCAGAGGAGGCTGTGAAGTCTAGGACTATAACAGAGTTTAAAGAGAAGCTAGATAATTTCATGGAGGTTAGGTCCATAAAAGGCTATTAGCCAGGGGGTAGGAATGGTGTCCCTGGCCTCTGTTTGTCAGAGGCTGGAGATGGATGGCAGGAGACAAATCGCTTGATCATTGTCTTCTGTCCACCCCCTCTGGGATACCTGGCACTGGCCACTGTCGGCAGACAGGCTACTGGGTTAGATGGACCTTTGGTCTGACTCAGTATGGCCATTCTTATGTTCTTACGTTATGGTCTTATGTTCTAATGACTGTACTAAGGACAGGCACAATTCAAGGCATCAGTAAATATGTTTACAAAATCCCATATAGCTTGAGTGTTTAGGTACCTGCAAAATCAACTCTCTCTTTGCAATAGAGTTAAGTTAAAATAATTTGGAGGATGGCTCTTTATTCCTGAAAATGATGGGGAGGCAATGTGACCTAAGGCCTTCAGTATGGGTCATGAGGCCAAGAAATCCTTTATTCTAGACTGAGCTGTTCCACTGGCTTTGTGTGTGGATTTGCATATGTAACCTCTTTCTCACAATAATTAAAACAGGGAAAATATTTTTATACTTCCCTATGTCACAAGTGTGTTGAGGATATGCTCAGCACTTTGAAAATGTGAAATATGTTTTAGCGCTAAAAGATTAGCATAGGCCTGTCTAATCTCTCGTGTTTTTTTGATAGCACTTAGTATATAGAGTCTTCTCTCAGCAGAACCAAACTGGAATTTTAGGGCAAGGCATATGACCCCCATCTGTTCCCTCAGAATTCTACCCAATATGGGATTGACTATGGGGTTTACATATAGCATAACTCTGGGGTGAGTCCATTTACTGTACTCATGTTGACATGTTACTGTGGTTGGATGAGAATTTTTGGGTGGCTTTAGTTAGATTTGTGCTTGTGACTTCTCTGGTGAGAAATGCATTGTTTGCCTGGTAATGTGACATCCTGCATGGACCTCTTTTACCAGGGATACTTCCATCCTTCCAGAGAGAAAGGAACTGGCAAGTGATCCCAGTGTCTTTCATTTTTGGGAAGGTTGTTTTCGTGCTCTGAAAGTGTACTTCAGTATATCAATATTATTTTAGCTGACACAGATGTATATAAAATCTCCATCAGATCGGTATTCCTATGAGACTGAAAAGCTAATTGCGATACTAGTGCCAACATCATGATGTCTAGCTGCTGTGTCTCCCTCATATCCTTCAGCCTCTGTGTTAATTCCTTTAGAAGGGCAGCCCTGGAAATACTGGTGTAGCATTGTCAGTACAGATATCAGCTAGAGTACTGCTGCAGCAGGAGCCGCTAGTTCAGTCTCCACTGAGGTATACTTTTAATGAGATGAGTAGGGTTCTTCCTCTTTTTAATGCTTTGAAATGGGGAGGACAGGCTGTAAACAAATAGTCGGGAAGAGGCGGAGCTCCCTGCCAATCCAGAGAGTTGAGGAGGATAAAAGTGACCATCTTCCCTGTGTGGAGGCCAAGAGCAGGCATGCTCAATGGTACCTATGTAGTTGCAATAAAAACCACTTTGGCAGTACCCCAGCCTAATAAGATTTAGAAGTTCATAAATTAGAATGGATGATTGTGATCATCCAGTCTGACCTCTTATGTAGCGCAGGCCACAGGAATTTATTGAATTAATGTCTGCTTGAACTAGAGCATAATTTTAAAAAAATTCCAATCTTGATTTTAAGAGTTCTGGTAATGAAGTATGTTGTAGCCTGTTTTTAACTAACTTGAGACAAATGAGAAAATGTTTTCATGCTAACTTAAATCCTTTTTCTTCAATCTTATTACCTTTGAGCAATTCCTAAAAAAATCACTAGGGGGCACTTCAAGACTGGTTAAGGAAAATATAAAACTGACAACTAATTCCACATCATTATGAGGTAGGTAAATAGTCTTGTACAAAACAAAATATAAAAAATATATAAGCAATTAAATATGTATTTAACAGGAACTGCGATTCAATTTCTGCCTACCCACCACTCCCTCCCACAACTGCACATCCTGAAACTGGACATGCAAGTGAAAATCACATTCTTGTTCTAACCAGATTGTACTGTTGTCATCTTGTCCTGCTAAATAATTGGACTTTGCTTTTCAGCACCTACTCAAACACATACCAGATGGCATTTTGAGGCCATTCATACTCTTTGGCTTTACAGATATGTGCAATGTTTAGCTTGCTTTGTCTCTCTCCCCACCCCCCCCCAGCTTCTACACAAGAGTTGTTAGCTTTTAAAATCACCCTCTTTTAAAATGTTCTCTGTTTTTTCACTCAGTGTTCATCTGTTTTAAGTCCATTTCATCTTAGTTCTGTTCCAGGACAGTACTCTAGAGTGTACCGTGAACAGGATAAACTGTTATTGCTGCCATGTTACTATTTGCGTCTCTGCTAGGAAGCTATATTTGCCAAAGTATTTGGACTCTGTAATAATTTGTCTAGTTAAGCACATTAAAAGGACATAATAATTGAAACTCCTAATTCCAAACTAGATGGTTTAGGGAGGCTTAGAAGTGAGCACCCTAATGTGATAAATGCAAATGAGAGTAATACATTTTGCTACATCTCCTTTCACAAAATGAGAGCAACTTCCTTGTATAATTTCCTGTCATAATATCAATAAACCAACATTTGTGTTAATTGTATGTAAAGAGAGAGAAGAAGAACCCATTTTGCACTGAACTCCAAAATAATATAAAATGCACAGTCTATGGTTGAGGTGACTTGATGTCTTGCAGTATCTATAAGCGCGTACTGATTGTGATAGATATTAGCTAAACACAGAATCCACATTTTTTTCTCACTTTCCATTTTGAGCTGGATTGTCATTTTAACCTCTGACTCATACAGAAAACTGGTCTCATCCCATTGGGTACTAACCAGCCCCGCAGAGTATTTAAATGAATAAGCTTGTGGGCTTTAATTGTGGGACCTTGATGCTTATATCTGTCTGACCAGCTTGACTGAAACTTGAGAAAACTGAAGCCATTGAAATAAGATGGAAATGGGTGAGCTGTTGTTGCTGGACCATATGTGGAATGGTGTTGTCAGGACCATGGCGTCAGGGAGAAGCAGCAAGAGAAGAGGCTGAGATGGTCTGGGCCTGTACAAAGAAGGGATGAACTGAATTTTCTTTAGGAGGCATCTGAGACTAGGGTTTGCAGACAGAGAACGGGAAGATCATAGTGGACAGACTGTGGGTATGTCTACACTAGCCCCCTAGTTCGAACTAGGGTGGCTAATGTAGGCATTCGAACGTACAAATGAAGCCTGGGATTTAAATATCCCGGGCTTCATTTGCATGTTCCCGGGCGGGAGCCATTTTTAAATCCCCTTAGTTCGAACTGACTACACGCGGCAGTCAGAAGTTAATCTGAACTAAATCCTTAGTTCGGATTAACTGTTACTCCTCCTGCAATGAGGTGTAACAGTTAATCCGAACTAAGGATTTAGTTCGGATTAACTTCTGACTGCCGCGTGTAGCTGCAGGCAGTCAGTTCAAACTAAGGGGATTTAAAAATGGCTCGCCCGGGATCATGTAAATGAAGCCCGGGATATTTAAATCCCGGGCTTCATTTGCAAGTTCGAATGCCTACATTAGCCACCCTAGTTCGAACTAGGGGGCTAGTGTAGACATACCCTGTAAGAGCACTGTACTGGTAAACTTGAAAAGCCCGATCCAGTGAACTGACCCTAACTACTTTGGAAAAGGGAAAGAAAAAGAAGGGTTGTCCTGATTTACTTCGTAATATCAATACTGTGCATCTATCTGCAGCTCACTACTTTAGGTTCCAGAGTAGTTTGAAGAGGGCAGTACTAAGTGAAAATCTTGTCATAAAGGTGCTAAAGCATGGCTTATATATATGCTAGTGCACTCCAACTTTCAAGTAGAGTGAGATAGGCACCTTGGTCATCAGTGTTGTCTTAGTCTGACCCATAAAACATATGCTGGAGAGTTCCCACCGATACATCACTGCTTCATAGATTACCTGTGATGTTTATAATCTGAGTGGCAAATAATTTTATGTCACATCAAGGTCCATTGCTAGTGTTAATCTTTTTGTGGATTTCATTAGTAGCAAACGTACCTTTCATTTTGTGGATTGTTGCTATACCTTTGGTATTATTCAGGGTTTTTAATTCAGAGTCTATTATAATAATCTGCAACTATGACACACAATGAAAAGAAGCCAAACTTTTGTTCCTTCAAATTTGCCTCATAGAGTCTGGGAAACATCAGCATGACAAGCTGTCTAAATCTTTTCTACGTATCTAGGTGTCTTCCAGATGCCCCGTCTATTCTGGATGTAAAAAGGACAGTAATATCACTATGGCAGTGGATTCTATCTATTTCTGATACCATGTAATATTTTGTCTTAAGTACAATGGAAGGGCGTTCTTGTTTTTAGAACACTTTTATCTCCATCTGCTCATTCTCACATTAAACATAAGCCTGTTTAACACAAAGAGAAATCATTCTATCTAGTAAGGAGAGGTTCAGTGTAAACAAACTGATGAGGTGAACACAATCAACAGTAGTGCATTCTTCTACAGATGGCTAGCCCTCTCCTGGTCTTACATTTCTAGTGTTTATAGAGAAATATTCTCATTGCTTAAGGGAATGATGATACTATAATAAAATGAAAGAGAACGAGAAACCTATTTTATGAAAATATTTGAATTCCTCATCTGGGTTGAAATTCATCAGCTGTGGTAGAGAAGGAAAGAGGAACTACCTTTCACAAATGGGAAGCAGTAACAATATTTGCACATAAGGATATAAGAACGGCCATACTGAGTAAAATCAATGGTCCATCTAGCCCAAATACTTCAGAGTGAATTAACTAAGAAGGAGAGTCATCCATCCCCTGTTGTCCAATCCCAGATGCTGGCAGGTAGAGGCTTAGGGACTCCCAGACCATGGGGTGGCATCACTGGCCATCATGGCTAAAGCCATAGATGGACCTAGCTTCTATGAACTTGTCTTAGTAATGATGTTCATTAACTGTATTTAATTGGTCATCATGGCCACTAGCATTGCTCAATATGAACACTTTGTTGTTTGCCATATTTTGGGAGTATTATTATAAAAGTGCAAAACCCAGTTTTGACACATTTAATCTTATTCTCTTCTCAATGTTTTTCTACTTTGTTTTTATATTCAATAGGGCAGCCATCCTTTCATTTCAGAGCCCACCACTTTCCTTTGACACCTTTTCCACTAAGCCTTCAAATGAGGTTGGGTGAAGGAAGGTGAAGCTCCACCCACACATTATGGCTCACCTCGGATAGCAAACTGAAACTCATCTCAAGACAGATGGTGCAGATATTCAAAATAGCATCACAAGTGCTCTGGTGGACTCCTAATCTTGGCTCTCCCACAATGGAGATATACAAAGGGCCGGTGATATAATAAGGCAAAAATATGATGGGCATTTATCAGGGATCTCAGTTCCCAGAATCATAGATGAGACCAGGGTCTTTGGAAGGAAGGCTTGAATATCATATATTCTTTTGTAACCTATTTGCAGACAGCCTTTAACACAGGGAGCATGTCAAAGCTGTTGGTTATGCCTGCATGCCTATATCTTGAGCAGACCAGGCCATTGTTGTTTGGGATCAGGACTATGTTATGAGACTATTGGCACCACAGTGCTCAGGTGTCTATTTGGGCTCTTCTTCCCTCTGGCCTTTTGGCTCCATGGGTCAGATTGTGTATGTGGGGAGCATGGAGGAACTGGAGGTCTGTGCTTGGGGGTGCTATCCACTTGTCACCAAAGTTCGAGACACTCAGAATTCAGTTCTTCATATCTCCTCCTTTTTTACATGAAGAGTACAGTGGAAGTGTGTTCCCATTTTCAAGCTTTTCTTTTTAGTCACGAGGGCTAGATACTTTCTTGTTGAAAATTGAGATTCTCAAGCAATAGAAAGAATCCTAAGTAAACATGCCAGATTGCTGGCTCCACACATCCTGGTTCAGTTACAGCACTAACTTTCCACCCCTAGCAGTCAACACCTTCCTTGCCCCCTTGCCAGGCATCTACAGAACAATATAGGTCAATGCAGATGATGATGTAACACTGTTCTGCAGATATTAATGGGCTGCTGAAAAGTGTGTAGAAATCAGTGGGCTTAACAACACTAGGCATCTGGTTGGTGAAGCTCCTGTTGAGTTTGCCTCATTGACTTTGTAGGCCACTTTTTGTAAAGAGAGAGCTTGATGCATCCAACCCCCTTTTTGCTTATACCTCTTATTCACATTGCTAGGAGTGTGGGACTTTATTTAACTTCATAACAGAAAGGGGAAAAAAACACCTAATAATGAAACAGGAAGTAAGGGAGGACTGGATCATGGTTCCCACCCAAATATTTGGAGTGACCTAGTTAACCCTTGTGGACCACTGCTCTATACCACTGTTGGGAGAATGCAGGGAAGACTATTGGAGCTGCTACTACACAGCTGAAATTGAGGTTTGGATGGCGAGAGAAGCAGGAATAGAGACTGGCAATTTCATTCTCAAAATCCCACATCTACTGAGCTGCTTCTTTGGAGGCACGGGGCCTTTAACATGCTGCTGGTATGTAAGATATAATATGGGCTGCTGCCTCTTGCGGCTAGGGGAAACTTTTGTGTAGCTGTTGCCCATCCTGACTTCAGGTGCACATAGTGAGATGACTGTTACGTTGCTTGTCTCGGATGTCAACTGCTTTCCTCTGCACCTGCTGCTGCCTCCCATGTTGAGCCTCAAAAATTGCTTTTCATCCACATAGTTATCTCAGAGATTGATGGATTGCAAGGTGAAGAGTGACCATTGTGATCATCTAGTCATGCAAGTAAGTGAAAGTTAGAACTGGATGTAATCAGTGCATTACTGTTACTGTAATGTTGGGCCATCTTTGCTCATGGTATAACATACTGTTGAACAGAAGGGGAAAAGGACTGATTCCTGTGGGATTATGCTCTAGAGATTAGAGCCTGCTGTAGGTCAGAACAGCTATACTCCTCTGGCTTTGTTTTTGAAACTAAAACTCATGATGTAATGAGTAGTTTCCTCAGATCACAAGTTGACCATAACAGAATTTGGTGTTTTACTATTAGAAGGAAAATAATAATGAATTACATTCCCTCTAAATGAGCTCTATTAAATATTTGCGCAGTGCTTCCATCTATGCGGTGACTTCTTGATCCTTAAAGTGTTTTCAAAGATGATCAGCTCAGATTGCTTACTTGCCTCCTTTTTTAATGACTCTTCCTTCACGTTACTACTAATTGATGTGAGGGGAGTGAAATATAACAAAGCAAGTTTATTTTTAAGTTTAACATGTAACATTACAGGCTAAGCATTTTATATTTATTTTTTCACATTTGTAAATATAAATAGGACTAGCCATAGCTCTGGGAACTTTTTTGTAAAAATTCAAATAAACATTAGCACCTCTTTGCCTTGTCCAGTCAACCGGGGTCAGTGGCTCTTCAAGCATTCTTGTCAAGTGTATCTTCTAAACTGACATTCCTGTCTTCCTTCAGCATCTCAAATCAACTTTTTCTAAGTCTCTTTCATAGTGTTTGTCCAGTGAGTACTAGCTCTTGTACTCTCTGGTCAACAGATCCACATCTTCCATATCCCATCCAGACATTTCAGTCAACGTTCTGTAAGCACTTGCATCCCAAAGGCTACCTGGATCACGGTTCATAACATTCCATCACATAGCATATCAGCACTTCCCTTACCTAGCAGCCACCTGAACATTCTCATTTTGACAGTGTGAAGTAGTTGTTCTTCCCTGTTTCTCTCTAGCTAGCATTCTGATCCAGATGTCCCGGCTCACCTCATGATGCTCTTATACCTCCTTTATTTGGCATATTCATATCTCAGAATTTCCATCCACTCCCTCCACTTACACCAAACGCTCCTCATGTGAATCCTTATTTCTGCATCCAATTCCCCTCCTGGTTCAACACCAAACTGAGGTATTTAAATTGTTGCACAGACTTTAATGGAGTCTCATTGTCCCTCTCATTGAAGTATTTCAAGTATTCCATCTTTTATATGCTGATCCAGAAGTCATTTTCTTTCAGTGCAGATCTCCATTTTCCTAGGTTCTTTTTCAATGTGTGTTTATCTTTGCTGTGCAATGTGAGATTATCTGCTGAAAGCGTGTTCCATGGAGCCTCTCTTCTGGTCATTTATCAGTGTGTTTGTTACAGTCACAAATAGGAGTAGTCTGACAGTTAAATGCAGTTGCCTTTTTCTCATTTTCACTAGTTGTCCGAGGAAGCTGTTGTGCTTTGCTTTCACATGATGGCCTAGCAAGTTACAGATACTTTTCCTGAAGATAGACCCACATTGGTGAATGGCACAACTTTTACAAATTTGCTTGATAAACCCGACATCTTGATTAATCAGAATATAGGGCATTTGGAATTAAGAGCAAGATTGTCTGATACTCAGCAACTAGCAGTGGAGCCAACAGCCTCTATGGGGCCCTGTGCAGTATCGGGGGAAAGGGTGGACCTGGCTCCACACTCCCAGAAGGGGCGGGGCCAAGGTCATCTGGCTCTCAGTGCTGCCCAGAGCATGGTGTGCCCCCCACCCCCAGCCCTTAGTGCTACTCAGAGTGCACAGCCTGGCCCTCTGGCAGCAATTTAAAGGGCCCGGGGTTCCAGTCCCTGCCACTACCTTTGAATTGCTGGGCCCTGGGGCAATTGCCCCTTTGCCCCACTCCACACCTCCCTCATTGGTAGACCTGGAAACTAGCTACTTCTATGGTTACAATGTAGCTGAGCTCTTTTGGAAATCTAGCCCCAAGACTCTTTTGGATAGATCCACACAGCAAACAAAGCTGAGAGAAGGGTTCTGGTTACCACATGGATGTCACTGTGTCAGTTGCAAGCATTCTGGACTAGTTTAATCTGGTTAGAAGACATGGTGAGAGACCTCATCTGCACTGCAAACAGCCATATTGTTGTAAGCAGGTCTGGGAAAGACCACATGATAATAAGGTATCCATTTTCAGTTATATTTCTGGTATGGATGGACCCATAAGTGTCTTCTCTTAATTTCCTGTATCTTTGTTTGCTTTGGACTTTTAATGTTCCTTCATTAATATAAAATTGTATGAGAGCTGTGAATACAATGGAAGCTATTTGACGTATCTTGCTATCCAGTAAAAGACCTCTCAGTTTTAGGGCTGTCAGCTCTCCAGGGTTGACCTGGAGTCTCCAGGATTTAAAAATTAATCTTTATTTAAATTTTATGTCATGTGATGAAACCTCCAGGAATATGTCCAACCAAAATTGGCAGCCCTATCTCAGATCCTCTTATTTAGTACTTGATTAGAATCTATTGAATATGGAGGGTTTCTGTACAAAGATTCTTTAGTTGTGGAAGTTTATCTTCAAGAGCCATTTGAATCTTTATAGCAAGTGAAGACCTAGTATAAGTACAATAGTTTACATCGTAGCTGAATCTTAATTAAAAATAAATTGTGCAATTAAAGCATGCTAGAAGAAAGTTAGTTTAAAGATCAAAACCAGCATTTAGCTCATCAGTGAAAACCTAGGTATTGCATCTGAGAAGAAACATTAGATAAGTTTAAAGACTTGAATAAGAAAATCATTCTACAGAGTATGTTTTGTACTGCTTATCATGCTCATTTTAATCCTACACTGTGAAACTAGCTGGAAGCTTTTTATATGCTGTTTTCTCTTTCAGTCATATAAACATAGTTTGAGACCTGTTTAATTTGGTTCCATAATTGATTTCATTCTAATCTTTCCCAGGGAAGTTCATTTAGCATCTGAAAACCTACTTTAAGTTCATTTGTTATTGTTTAGAATGTCTCCTCCTTTCCTTTCCTTCCCTCTCCCTCCCTATTATAAAAACCACAAATGCAAAGATTCACTCATTTAAAACAATTCTTGGTGATCCTTCTCTCCCAAAATTTTGGATAGTTCTGTTTCTTCTTCAAAACAGAATCATAAGTGAGCTCTGTAATTCAAGATGGTAATTTTAGCTAATAGCTGAGTCCCAATATGTAGAAAAAAAGAGTTTCAGATTATGAATAAATCTGCTCTTGTTGTCTCTCAAAGGATACACACTTGAGTTTGCATTTCTATTAGGGTCTCTGTACATGACATAGTTATTTAGGACTGAGTTTTTGTTAATGCTAAAATATCTTTTAAATTCTGCACAATTTACACCATTTAATGTTTTAACTATATTTTACTTATTGCTCTAAGCACTACTGAAATATGTGCTTTAAACTTTAAACATACTGTAACGATAGCTGAATTGGTTCCAGTGTGCTGACAAAACAATACCCCTGCTGGACATAAATGCAGGAATAGCATAAATATCATTGAATTAACCTTGTTCAAAAACATATGAATAAATAATAGAGCAAATACATCCTGTGTTCTACATTCACATTGTTTTAAAAAGCGGCATGTCTTAGTAAGTCAGCAAAAGACCGAAGGAAATGTTCCAAATTGATTTTGGGGCAGATTTTTAAGACGCCTAAAGAGCCATAGGCTAGTATCCACCTCCAGCATCAATTTTTGTCTTATTTGGTTGAGAAGGCTTGTGTATTGTTTGATAATCATAACATTGTTGGAGAAAACATTGTTATCATCCTTTTCCCCAAGTCCAACTGTGAAATAATTTTCTGAAGGTCATTATTGATTTTGTTTTGCAAGCATCAACGCCAACTGTTCATTTCCTCAGTGTGCTTCACGCCAATACAATATTTGGTTAACATTTAATTTTAATGTTACCCTACTACAAAGACTTTTTTGAATTTACTTTCCTGTTAGTAACTTAAAGATGGTTATTAATAGACTCTCTACAGAACCTCTCATCTATCAAACATGCATGATGCATCGCTAACAAAGCTCTTTGGACCCATGCTGCGGTTGTAAGTGTTGGTAGTTCGCAGGACATTTTAGTTGCTGTGCTTTGCAAAGCAGAACTGCTTTTTACAAATACATTAAACATTAATAGAGACAGAATGTGCAATTTTATAGTACAGAAGCCTGACTTGCCTGGACATGTATTTATTTATTTTTTATTAATAATCCTTTCTGTACCACACATTTCTCTTTTAGCATTTCAGATTTCTGCAAGTGATTCATTGGACCTAGGAAATGCGTTATTTCATTTAAAACCAATAGAATGAATACAACTCACTCAGATTTACAATTCAGTGAAGTCTCATAAGTAATGCATGAAGTATGTCTCAGAACTGTCTCCTGGAATATCTTAAACACCTGACAACATGTGTGACCTTTCATAAGGAAGAGTGAAGAGAAGTGGAACTCCTTTTCCTGTTCTCTCTCCCCAGGAAAAAAAAAAAAAAAAGAGAGAGAGAGACCCAAAGGTAATTGATACATGTATCTGAGAAGAAATGTCCAAAGGTCTATTTTTTTTAAATTAACAAGGAAAGCAATTTTTTCAACCAGTTGTGATTGACTGTGCAAAGTATGGCACATCACAGCATATATTGCACTTTGTGCTATTAATGCATGAAGTAGAACTGTCATACTAAGGAATTTTGAATATGAGGCTTAACACAAATGGAGAGATCTTGTTAAGGAATCTGCTGTTGAAAACAATTACACCAGCTCAGAGCCTCTAAGAATAGCTTCCTCAGGTATCTTTTTCCTTCTTATGTGAGGTTTTTGGATTCTGGGATCCAGTTTTTTCTTGACTGCTAAATCTGATATGAAAATATTTTTCTTGTAAAATATTTACCAATATCTGAGAATTGATGCCAAAATTATGACCTGCTCTTAGAATACATAAGAATGTATTCTATGACCTGCTCTTAGAATACATTGTCTTCTGCTACTACAAATGCTTTTGCATACTGCCATTCTCATATGTAACATAGCTAACTTTTATTATCCTATATAATCTAATTGAATGAAATCTTAAGTAGCACCAATATTTTTCATTCAGATATAACTCTCCTCTCGTATAACACCTGCTAGGTTACATATACCATTTGGCATATGAATAAATCTACTGTGTGGATAAAAATAATCTATAATGCAGAATCCTAATCAAAGAACAGTGTGTGAACTTGGATAAACTATTTTGAAAAGGAGACACAGATTTCAATGACAACTCTTAATAGCTATTGTAGATATAGAAATTCAGGGATTAAAATGATTTCTGTATTGAAATGCTAACAAGTATAACGATTTAGGCTGTGTTCTCTGTTTCTAATTATTATGCATAGCTTGCATATAACATAAATAGTTGTAACCTTTGTGTGAAGAGCAAAGTCAGGAAATGTTAATCCATAGGGAAGCCATCTCTTCTCTCTAACTTCCACGATGAATTTCTAGCTCTAATGCTTATTTTTGTTCTTTAAAAAAATCCTCATTGCAGCTGAAGATCCCTTGTGTGTACATTAGTAAAATTGATTTCCATGACAGTTCTTCAAACTGAATTACATAACAATATCATTCAGTGCATCTGCAAAAGCTCCAGTAAGGGAGAGAATGAGAGGTTTTGAAATATGAAAATACTAAAGCTAATTAAGGCTGGAAGCTTTGAAAACTGAACAAGCCTACAGTTTGGCTGAAATCTTAACACAGTGCACAGAGAATTAGCCACTTGGATTATGGCCCCTTGGCACCAGTTAGATAAAACTATTCGTTTGTATGTAATTTGGATTATATCAGTTGATTTGAATTCAAATCTCCTATCCCTAGTTTTGGAGACAATGGAAACACTTACCTGCTTCCAGTGTATTACCAGAGTCATGTGCTGTTGCTCTACTTTATATGCAGACACAGTTTCGAGTTTCAGATGTTAGCCGCACTAACAGTACTTCGTTTTATTTGGGCACATTAAGAAGAAATTATTGTGATGCTCAGTAATATTACAGTAGCATCTAGTAGTCCTAGTCATGGAGTAGGACTCCACAATGCTAAATTCTGTACAGGAGGGTCAACAGCATATTTATCTTATAAGCCCTTCGGGACCCGGACAATCTTTCTGTACAGCACCTAGCACTGTGGAGTCCTACTCCATGACTAGGACTACTAGATGCTACTGTAATATTACTGAGCATCACAATAATTTCTTCTTAATGTGCCCAAATAAAATGAAGTACTGTTAGTGCGGCTAACATCTGAAACTCAAAACTGTGTTTGCATATTAAGTAGAGCAACAGCACATGACTCTGGTAATACACTGGAAGCAAGTAGCATTTAGAAGGTAGCCTGCAGTCTAACACTCTAATCCAAATCCCCTGGATTGCCGTGTATTTTCCCCCATTTACTTAATCTATACAATTAATAACTGTGTTTATTGTAAGGATTTACAAAATCAGCTTCAAATAAATTACTTCTGCCTGCCCTAATTTCATGTCTCTGCATAGGAAGTCAGCTGATTATAGTCATGCACAGCTGTAGGTGCTGCTTCTAGAAAAAGTGAGCTGCAATTAGAAAATGTTGTCTTCTCATTTAGATCCTTCCTAGCGACTCACATCTTTTTTGCCAGAAATCACACACATTCCAAGGACATTCTGTCTTCTGTGTGTGTGTTAGCTCTTCAGATCAGGGATTGTCTAAATTCAATGCCTTCTACAGTGCAAAAAAAAAAAAAAAAAAAAAAAAAAAGTCAATGGCTAATAACTAGTACATAGTAGTAATAACCCTAAACTAAATACTGAAAATGGCTGAAAGTGAAGATAAGGGAGTATGTGAGCTCTCTAACTCATTTCTATGCTCAGAGGAGTGGTACTACGGGAAATATTATGTTGGAGCAAATCCAGAAGGCCATGTTTTCGATTACAGAGCCATTTTGAATCTCTGGCCCAAACCCCACTGTGGGCCCATTTTCACCTGACACCTTCAGCTGACCATGACAATGATGCATTTCAGGAAACAAAATAAGATGTCACTTAAGGTATCCAGAGGAGCAGATGTTCACAGAAATAATCAAAGTTTTTGACAATCCAGACACAAATTCCAGGAGATCTTTCCAGTTTGAGACTTCCCACAGTCACTTTTGCTCCCCATAGTGTGTTTGTAGTTTGAGTTATTCTGAGGCTCTGAGCTGTCCATGTCTGGTGTTGTCTGTGCCTGGCTGGTTCGGATGTCTGGGTCTATTTTTAGACTGGGCTGGGTTTAGACTATAAACCCTCCGTCTTAGAGGTGAAAGGCTAGTTTACTTTTCTTTTGGAGAGCTCACAGCAATAACCCAAGCCCTGCCAATAACTCTCATTGAGCTTCAATAAGACAAAGTTTATAAAGCAAGTATAATAAAGAGAAAATCAATGAAAACAACAGTAAATGTCAACATTTCATAATACTGAGCAAAAGTTACCTGAATGCCTTATCAGAAGGATGTGTTTTTGTTTTTGTATTTTCAGGTGAAGTGTCAAGAGAAAATATTAACAGCCTGAGTTTAACGCCCTTGCTTTCCCCATAGGCTAACCTGAATTGTTTCATCTCGCCCAGCTCCAGGACTCCCATGGTAAATCTACACTGCAATTAAAAACCAGCTGCTGGCTTGTGCAGCTGCTTCATTACAGTGTTAATGTTTGGACTTGGGCATGAGGACCCTGAGTGGTGGGAGAGTCCCAGAACTCATGTTTCAGCCTTAGCTTGAGTTAGCTGGCATAGTCCAGGTGCAATGACTATGCGCAGTGTAGACATACCTCCAGAGTCTGATCTTGTGAAAACTTTTCTTTGCCCCCATTCACTTTTCAAATCCAATTCCAAGATAATCTTTGGGAAGGGCAGAAGATCTCTAACCCCCTTCAAAAACTCATTTTGTGGGTGCTTTATAATTTCTTATCTTCTTTCTCTTCCCCTCCCCACCCAAGATGCTTCAACTAGAGTCATCTCCCCATTGGTCATCTCTGATGGACCTGTTCAGAGAGAAATCATTTAGTTATACAATCATGCCTGGCTGATTGTCAGGTTTAAAGACTCATCTATATATTAGTCATGTCAGGAAGGTTCTGAACTTGTTCAGAGTGTCCTCAGCATCAACCCCAGGATTTCTCTGTAACCTCTCCGAGTTCCAACCAAGGCTGTGTGAGCTTCTGAGCTGAATAGCTTAGGCTCAATCTGTTCTATGTAATACACCACAACTTGGAGGAGTCAGAAATGAGTCGGGATGTGAACCTGCATTTCACAGCTCTTTAGTCTATCTCCATTACATTTATATCATGTGCAAAATTTTAAAAGCATATTATGAACTTAATAGATTCAAAGTGTGAATAAATAGCCTCAAATCCTTAAGTGATAAACACACAATACAACAAATGATTTCCCCACAAACAGCAGTAAGAGAATTGTGCACTTGTAAGGCAAAACTATAAATTTGTGTTCAGGCAGATGAGAATCTTTATACTTTAGCTCTTTTCAGAATGTTTTATAACTAATAGTTCTTCGGTATGTCAAGTAACTACCTTCTATATTTTAATTGTTCTTAATTTTTCCCCAATAGCAAATCTTTAAGAAGGATGTTATGATTATGGGCTTCTTTTTGCTTAGTCATTTGCCTTCTTTTTAATGAGCACAAAAATATTACTAACATGTTTTTATATAGTTTTACATTCTTAGAAAATATAGGTATTTTCCACCTCCCCTGGAAAAATTCTTTGTTCTCAGCCTGAGACTTGATATGTAAAATTTCAGCCTGTAGTAAGTTTTTACAGTTGCGTGATAAACCTCTGAGAAATGGAGGGGTGGGATTTCACAGAAATGCTAATGAAGCCCTAACTCCAGCAGTGAGGCTAGAATATAAGCGTCATTGTTTCCAGGCTGTGTGTACAGAATAGAATGCTGGGTGTACAGAATATTTACATTTATAGTACTTTAGTTTGTTTTACAGTATCCCTGCAGGTAACAGTGAAATGATAGTTTCAGGAGGAAAATTATATGACATTATTTTAATACACGCAGGCTGATTTAAGCTCCGAGAAGCTCAGGAGCAGGATTGGCATGATGCATCCTTATATTACCTAAGAAAGTGTTCTGCTCACAGTTAACTGTTAGTTTAGTGGTGCTCAGAGAATGGCAGAGAATTCTGAGGATTTTTCTAGTCCTCTGGCTTGTAAGGTAATTATATTACACAAAATGTAGGGGGTTTTTTTTTGGTAAAGTAAATCTAATACTCCGACTTGTATCCTATACTTTTCAAACCTGAACAATTACAATGCATTTTTGTGACCTGATCACATATTCATTTATCCGTGCTGATTTCAATCCTGGGCATAACTTACCTCAGTCCTGCCAACTGCTTTCTTTTCCCCCTTTACAAAAGGGCATAATGGAGCGTTGATGTGATATTTGCATGAAGAGGATGATTAGAACTGTTTCTCATTTATTTGGGGTTTGCTTGAAACATGTTACCACATAGAAAAGAGATGTCTCTGTGAAAAGAACAGGACCCTGACCACAGTGTCCGCATCTCTATTCTATGTCAGGCAGAGGGAAGAATTGAACCTGAATCTCCCATAGCCTGAGTGAGTGCTCAAACCATTAGGAGCAAAATTGTGTGTGTGTGTGTGGGGGGGGGGGGGGGGGGGGAAGGTCCTCCTCCATTCTTTAAAAGGACTGACTTGACTTTTGTGCTTCTTTTTGACCCAGATTTAGATGCCTAAGTCTACTTTTGGAGCAGGACTTAGCACATACCCCTCCCCCTCAGCATTTCCTGCCTTTTGTGAATCCCTTCTTTAGGTACCTAATTCTCTGTGTGGGTTGTGTGAGGAACCTGGGCACTGAACTTGATAATGTAAAGGATGACTAAAAGTTATGCTTCATAACTCTTAGCATTGTCATATGTAGGCCCCTTTGTGAATCCCACCTCTCATGTCCATCAGAAGGCATTGTGGTCAAAGGCATCACTACAGCCTTTAGTTGTAGTACAATGGACAAAGTAAACCTTTTCCTCTAACAGTGCAATGGAACAGTGCTCTCCCCATCATAGCTATGAGAAACTATTTTGTGCCATTCTACTGCAATAGTAAATTACTGGAGATATGATTGCATCCCTGCAGAGCTTTGTTTGATCCAAAACACACAGCAGTCATTAAGTACTCTTCTGGAGAGTGCATACAGCTATAAGGGAATGACATTTGAGTTAATTAATCTCTGGAAATACTGTCAGAGAGAAAGAGACTAATGTTGAGGACTTGACAGATTCGACATGCTTTTTGAAAATACTTTCATGACAACAGACTCCAGCAACAAGCATCTGTACTGGTAAACCACCTTGCTAATCCGTTTCTTTTTGTGTCTCTGTACTCAAAGAGCAATCAGATATTTCTGTTTGAATAATTTTCATTGTAAATTAAGAACAACAAAAAATCAGAAAGAAACAAAGTAAATCTCCACCAGAGAGGCTCAGCGTTTGTGTCTTCTTTAACAACATTCCCTGAAATGAACTCAAAATGTCTGCCACTCTCTGGAGACAGTTGAGTCCTTAGCTATTTAAAAGTTTAGTACATGGAAACAACCATACAGTTCATAGCTATTCACACTACAGATATGCTATATCTATTTTCCCCATTCCTGACATCCTTTTCAACATGCAGTCATCCATCACTCTACTTTTCCGCTTACAAGTCTATCCTTTAAATTCACTTGTTCCACAAAGCCCCCTGAGGTCTGGTTCTACCACCTTGAACAAAAATTAACACGATAAATGACAAAAATCAGACTACTAAAGAAAAACAAAAACAAAAATTGCTGAACTTAGAAAACAATTGCCAGACATCATTGCTCAGTAACTTGCTTAGGCTGTGTATCACCTTCCCCCTTCCCGATAGTTTTAGCAGTATAGAACATAGCAGAACTATACTCGTCCACAAATTTACTCATCACTTTTATGCATCATGATCACTTACAATATCAATCTTTTGCAGTTCTTTAATCAATCAGTCAAGTCATGACAAGTAACCAGCCTATTGTTTTAGAAGGTTTATGGGGCACATGGGAGGAGAGGACACAGGAATTTCAAGTCCAGGAGAGTGTCAAGTTTTGCAGAAGTGAAATGGGTTCACATAAAGCAGAGAAATATCCCAACATGCAGTTTAGATTTGGTGGGAACTATAGGAAGTGCTCTATGGCTGAGAAAGATGAAGACATCCTTCCCGAATTTAAAGGACATCTGGGAAGGTGTCCCAAAAGAAATTTTCCAAAGGAAGGAGGATTCTATTCAAAATACGGTGTAATTGTTAGGAGGAAATCTTCTGCAGTTGAATAAGTGTCTTTATCTTTGTGGGTAGGGATGATAAGTGTCTTGTGGGAATTTCCCGGCGAAACCAGCTCTAGACTGATGTAAATTTTGTTGAAGACAAGAGTACTTCAGGGACAGAGATTTGTTCTGTGGGTCTGAGTATAGTTGTAAAAGTGAGATGAAATAGGCAACATTAGAACAAATAAGCCAGAGGATTTTAGAATGTAGTGAAGAAACCTTGAGATCTCAGAACAGAGATTGACCCAGATTCTAAGAGCAGAAGCTTAGTGATAAGTCCGTAGGTGGGGAGAGTACACACTGAGCTTAGATGTCAGGAGTCAAGTGAACATAATCATGTGTATTGCAGATGTACAGATAATTTGGCAAAGGAAGCATTCTTCCATGGGTGATTAGGTTCTGTCAGATTCAATAAGTAGGTTCAGCTATACATTGATTTGGAGTATTGATCAGACTACATTCGGTATAAGGTGAGTTTACCTGAGTGACTCATGCATTACTATTCAAGTTGTTTTGTATTAACAGCATTATCTGAGTAAGATTGTTGTTTGAAACAATGAAACCGACATGTGGTAAATGCTATAGATCTTGAGTAGTTTTAAGAGTCTGGGCAGAGAATAGTGTAAATAATGTACTACTTTTATTCAGCAAAATGAACCCTCCTATTATTGAGAATCTCCTGGAGCAGTGGTAGCATTATGGCTAGAGAGTAGGAAAGCATAATGCAAAGCAAATGAACAGATAAAGTAAGAAATTACCCATAGGAAAATGCCACTCTTCCTAGTGCAGGAGGTAAAAAGATCCGTCAACAATAAATGGCTAATTCTGGGCCAGTGGGGTTAAGATGTAACATTTAATGGCCTCTTGTCTGACTTAATACTTCCTCCTTTTCATTCAGTTAACAATTCTGTGTTCCTCATAGGGGAGGTAGTTGTACTCCACTCTGCACCCTGTTTTCACCTAGACCTGGAAGGTAGCTCCGTGGAGTGAGGAGAGTTGAGGGGAGCGCATTGGATCTGTGGTGGGGAAGATTCATTTTCTGTTTGTCATGTACCAAGATGGTACCTTGTAAGCTCTCTGGGGCAGAGACTGTACTTTACAGGTCTTGTGCATTTGTAAACTGTGTACCAAAGCAAGGTACTGAGCCAGATGGGCATTTGGGCATTACTACAGTGGGAGGCATATCAGTCCAGACCTGACAAACCATTCCTTTCCTTCCTGATAACCGACAGCAAAAGGTGACTGTGAACGCCATCAGAATTTTTGTGCGTAGGACACAGCTTTCCTCCTGAGACTAACATGCCCTGTTGACTTCTCTGTCGCATCAGGTGATACTTGCAACAATGCAGCTCCATCTTTTCCCTGGCATGTCTTTCCATTTATACCAGATACATTTGTGAAACAAATAACTGCAGAAGGGGTACCATTGCTGGAGTGCACTCCCTTATGGCTGAATTTCAGGGGAATTTTTTTTTTGGTTTTCCTGAACTGAAGAATAACTTATTCACTCAGCTCTAGATAGAGCCCCATTTTGTGGCCTCTATAATAGATTCACTTATCTTGCTTTTTTTCTAGCTCTTCTGTTCACCTTAAAGCTCATGACACAAGTCCAATTCTTGTGATGTGATATGTTTTTTGTGCCACTTCACCTTCTTCAGTCCTATAATTACATAAGAATCTCAGTTTTCATTGAAATACAGAGTTTCTAGTCCTCCTAGCTGTGGCGAAAAACATGAAAATATGGCTTGAGAGCATCCTAGAAGTTCAAAACCAAAAGGCAGTGGAGAAGAACCTCACACTTACTGTTTTTTTTTTTTTTAAATATTAGTTTTGAACTGCTCTTATGAGTTTTAAGCCTTGGTTCAAGATTTTTGAACACTTGAGATTGGCTACATATTTTAGTTCAGAAGTTCTCAATAATGGTCTGTGGGTTGTTGATGACCTGTGTAGCACAGGGTGGCCAAAGTCATATGGTGTTGCTCTTTTTCTTGTTCCCAGCAGATAAATTTCATGAAAAGGAGCTAAGATTTCCCATGAATATTACTGTTCCGTATCAGCAACTGCAATAAGTTGTCAGATGGAGATTGTACAATCTCAAAACAGGAGGAATGGTGGTTCACTTGAAAACCTCTTTATTAAGTTATTTATGAAAAAAGCTTGTGAACCACTGATCTGGGGCTATGTCTATACCTCCCTCTTGCACAAGAGCCATTCTTCCTGAAAAAATGAGGAATAACAGCTCTTGTGCAAGAGGGAGTTTTTGCACAAAAAGGAGCCATCTACACAGCTCCTTTTTGCGCAAAAGCCTCTTGTGCAAAAACGGCTGCTAATTAATTATGCAAATGAAGTGCGGCGATATTCTATTCCGCACTTCATTTGTATAAACTTTCGTGGAAGAAGGCTGCAGTATAGATGTAGCCTAGCTGTGTAGGTAGATATGAAAAGAGGAATAACCCATCATCTCTGCATTCTGGATTGCTGGGAATAAGAACACATATACAGTTATTTCAGTGGAAGCTGAAAGCTATATAACTACTACTTGAATCCCTTTACATACAGTGGGGAATAAGAACATAAGAACATAAGAACGGCCGTACCGGGTCAGACCAAAGGTCCATCTAGCCCAGTATCCTGTCTGCTGACAGTGGCCAGCACCAGGTGCCCCAGAGGGGGTGGACCGAAGACAATGATCAAGCGATTTGTCTCCTGCCATCCCTCTCCAGCCTCTGTCAAACAGAGGCCAAGGACACCATTTTATCCCTGGCTAATAGCCTTTTATGGACCTAACCTCCATGAAATTATCTAGCTTCTCTTTAAACTCTGTTATATTCCTAGCCTTCACAGCCTCCTCTGGCAAGGAGTTCCACATGCTGACTACGCGCTGTGTGAAGAAGAACTTTCTTTATTAGTTTTAAACCTGCTACCCATTAATTTCATTTGGTGTCCTCTAGTTCTTCTATTTAGGAACTAATAAATAACTTTTCTTTATCCGCCCTCTCCACACCACTCATGATTTTATACACCTCTATCATATCCCCCCTCAGTCTCCTCTTTTCTAAACTGAAAAGTCCCAGTCGCTTTAACCTCTCCTCATATGGGACCCGTTCCAAACCCCTAATCATTTTAGTTGCCCTTTTCTGAACCCTTTCCAAGGCCAAAATATCTTTGGCCTTTCCAAGGCCAAAATAGTTTAGAACCAGTGATATTTTAACTATTACACTATTACTGTGTCCCCCAGTACACGCTGATATTTGCAATCATTTCTTTCTGTAAGCGGCCTCAGTTTAAAATTTGGTGATAGTTTGTCACTGCTAGTATTTTAATCTGTTTTCTTGCTGGATTTGGCAATCCTGTTTAAAAGAGAGCAAAAATGTTTTTGGGGAAAGAAATCCACAGGAAATGGATCCAACTGAGCCTCTCATTTTTGTTCTGTAATAATTTAGCTTGGCTTCACAACAAACAAGAAATTGGAACCTTTTACAAGATGAAGCAGGTTTACGCTATGCAGAAGACAATCAAAAATCTTTCAAATGACTTTTTAAGAAGCATGGTATTTGAGTATGGAAATTGAATGTGTACACAACTTCTTAAATAAATTCTCCTAAACTGCTCATCATCTCTTTGTCAATATACTGTTTACACGTGAGCCCAATTCCATGGTCCAAATTGTGGTGGGAGTTGGGAAAGTATGCTGGGGAAGGGGGCAGACAGGTCTCCAATCCATGCCTGATTTCCTCCCTTCATGTGTATCTATACGAGCATCAACAGCAATCTTAATATTAGAAAACTAATTGGAAAATTCTCAACTATTCTTTTTTCTGTCTATAGATATTTAGTTGAAATGCACATGTTTTCTGGGAACATAGCTGTGTTGCTGAAAATTTTGTTGGAAAGGTTTCTCAGGTTCAGATAGGGAGCTTCCCTGGGATATGGAAAACCAAGGTACACATCCCTGTTGTGCCTGATTGAAAGCAGAAACTTGATCCTGGGACCTCACAAATTCCTCAAAAGTATTCTAACCACTGGGCCTATAGAATCTGTCTCTTTTCTCTGGCCCAATGTAGATTTAATTATTTATTTTAACAAAGCAGAACAACTCCAGCATGAGCATGCATGAGCATCTGACTGTATAAATCGGTGGATAATGTAATCCCCTGGCACGCTTGCAATCCAGCTTCAGCTCCCTGAGCTGCCTGATACAGTGTGCTTCTCTCTTGGGTTGTTTTAATGAAAATGTCCAAACACCCTCGTTTCTGTTCCACAGTGGAATGAAAACAAATGCCAAAACCTTGACATTTTTCACAAATCAAAAGTGGTCTTTTCCAGCCAGTCATTGTCCCCATCTTTTTGAAGTGCAAAAGGGAAATTGCTGCTCATGGTAGATTGCCCACAAGAGCAATGCCTTCATTTCCACATCAGCAGGTTCATGAAAGCCAGTGCAGCAGGTGGGGTGAAGCTAGGGAAAGAGATCACACTACGCCCTGTGAAAAGGTACCACAATGGCTACATGTGGAGTCCTCTAATTTCACAAGCATTCTGGTTGCTTTAGTACTGATGTCTCTGTGATCTGCCCTATCCTCAGCCTACTCTAATTAAAACACTGGCATTAAAAATCACCACCTTAGATTTCCTTGTTTTGTATATCTTCCATTTGATTAATGAGGGATTTTTTTTCTACCAAATTTTCTATAGTCCTCAACAACATACTACCTGTTTCTCCCATTTTCAATTAATTCATCTTCACTATAAATGACGTTTGGTGTATGGAGCTTTGAGTACTCTGGAGATGAGATCATGGATTTTATACTCAGGAGTCCGTGTTCTCCATTATTATGATGGCAGTGGCATGTACAGTGCATTTCTAAATACTTCAGAGATTTAAAACTGACCCTTTCTAGGATAACTTGCTGCAAGGTCTCCCTAGTGTCCCTTTGTCTGTGTAGTCTCCTTTCTGAAGCCTGTAACTGAGAGAGAAAAAAGTACATTTTGCAGGAACTCCTACAGAAATGGAAGTACTAAACTGAAGGTAGCAGTGAGCAAGGTTGTGATTGCTAGTTGAAGAAGACTCAAAAGTAAATTGATTTTAAAACTAGCAGTTTTATAACTCCCTACTTCAAGGTAATAAAGACATTCTATGGGTTGCTGAAATTCTATGACTGTAATAAAAGCTTTGTAAAAATATTTGAAAACTTCCCATTTCCTTAGAAGTACAGCAGAGTAAAGGCAAGTGAAACCTCTACTGCCAGTTTATATAATGCCTGATTAACTTCCCTGTTGATTCAATGTGAAAATCCACAGCTATAAGTTTTGCAAAGATTTCATTTATATTAATAATAAAGTTGTGTGTTCATATGAGCACTTAGGCATTGCCTGGGATTTTGCATGCATTTGAATGCTCTCTGGACCTTGGTGTGGGACTAAAGGCTCTCTAGTGGAGTCTAAGTTTTGTATCCACAGAAATAATATTGAGAGAGAGAAAAAGAGAAGTGTATAAACAGAAGTGAACTGGTTTTATAAGAGTAGTTTTTCGTTAAATACGTAACTATCCCCGTTCCTTATCATTAGTATTTCTAGGATCATACTAACATAATACTGAGGTGATGACTATAGTAATTATGTGCCAAATGCTGACTTTTAAAGGTGACCATGTATTAGGGTATTTAGGAATTCTTACTACAATTTGATAAGCCATATTGAAATAGGAAATCCGAAATTAAATGGCAAATGTTGATCTTCTTCTGCATTGTTAATTTCCATTCTAGAAATGAACAATTCCATTGTGAGATGGAATGGGACTCAAAGAAGATAGCTGAAACTTTAGCTAATCTAGAGTGTATTAGCAAATTAGCTCAATCACCCTCTATTACATGCTATAATTAGATGGAGAAACATATTTAAAATAGGAACCTAAAATTACTCAAAATATATACATACACATCACCACTGATATGTAGCAAATTCTGGGGCAGGAGGATAGACATCAGCTAGGGTACCGCACACTGATCAACTGTGAGGAAGGGAGGAAGTTTTGTATAAGAAGGCTAGGGCAAATTCCGTCTCTTAAAAACTAATGGGATCTTTCACTATCTCCAAAGTACAGAGAAGGACGTTTGTCCTATAATTTGTGGCCTATTTTACAGCCAAAAACAAATGAAATATTTGAATTATTATGATCATTTAAACATTACAAAATGCTGATTTTAATTCAGGAACTAAAATATGTCCTAGTGAATTCAAATTTTTCAAGCCAAAGTTGTTAAGCTACAAGAAAGGACCATGTTGCTAATGTTGCTCTACTTTTGTGTTACTATTTTGGTTTTCTTTACTCAAGGTGTTTTTTCATGTCTCTGATTATAAATGGGCCTTGTCCATGGTTTCCCAAGGGAATGGAGGCTTTCTGTACTTTGCTGACATTGTGGAAAATTAGATGGGGAGCAGCCATTTAGTGCAATCTTCCCATCATAAGCTTGGCACAATGTTAGTTGAAAAAGCAAAGGTCTAAATGTTAGAAGTTGTGTACTTTGAAATTACCTTTGTATTTGTTTTTGTCCAGTCTTTTGGGGAATGCCCTCTTTATCCTTCATCTACATGCTTTTGAACAACGTAGTCTCAATAACGACACCAGTTTACGGACAAGTGACCATTGCATGAACATTCATTTATATTTGTTTAATATAGTCTATTTATAAGAATTATCTTGCAAAGGAGAAGGAATTTCCTGGGCCTATTTAAACATTTAGTTTGGAAGAGATTAAAGTTTGCCTCTAATTTAAAAAAGTCATACTCTTAAGAACTTACTACTTCATAATTAAGAGACCCTTGCATTTAGTTTATATTTATACTGCTAGCATGATCAAAACAATCACACTTCTTGTCTTGCAAAAGGCAGATTGTTTGGGGTGCCTGGGTAACAAGGTAAAGAATCTTTCACTCTGAGGTTGCTGTTTGAGTTTGTATTCAATGTGAAAGGTCCCTATTGTCTGATGGCTGTTTGGCCTCTTTGAATTGTTTGAGCTTAGTCAAGTTCCTAGTGGAAAGGCACATTAACACAAAATATACTGCCAGAGGTGATGCTGGCAGTCTCAGGAAAGTGTGGGGGTAGACTGACCATGGGAATCAGTGTGCACTCTTTCCAAGGAGGCATCCAGGTGCAGATCAAAGAGCAATAATTTGGTGATAGGAAAAGCCTGTGCTGATTTCAGCTGTGCTATGGAGTTCTTGTTCTCTCAATTAAATGAGTGTTCAAGGCCAAACCTGTCTCTGATACCTTTCCTACAAGCTCTCTATTCAAAATGATTCTGCATTCTGTAATTGTTCATCCATTTCTTGCAGAGCTAGCTGAATATTTTCAGCATTTTTTTGTAGAATCATGAGTTTTTGACAACGATCAAGATTCTTCTCAAAATTTCATTTGCATCAGTATTTTTCACTTTTCAATTTCAAAATGATTTTTTTCTTTCAAAATTATGGAGAAAAATCTCACTTTTGTAGAAACTTTAGATTTTTTTAGTCAAAACCAAACATTTCATAAACAATTTCAAAGGAAACCAAAACCCCTTTAATTTTTATGAGAAACTTTTTTTTAATGAGCTGTACAATTTTTTTTTATAAAACACATTCTGTTTTTCCTTATTTTGAAATGCACATCTATCACCACCAGAAAGTCATGAGCTCAAACCCACTGTCCAAGTCCTGGATACTAAAACCATGTCTGTTGTATTTTGGCAGAGTGAGGGAGAGAGAAAGGGTATTATAATGCCTGTGATGCAATCCTTCTGATATGGCATTAAACCCTAGCACAGGACTGTTCTGGTCAGTGTTCAGACTAAAGCTGCTAATCCGGTGGCATCCTTCAAAAAGAGATTCTGGGAACAATTGCAAGGTATCCTGGCCAATATTTTTTATCTCAGTGAAAAAGTTCCAGTGTGCGCAAACTATTGCTGCATAATGATGCCTTTTTTTTGCTTACACAGCCAATAAGCTATTTTCATCTGATTCATTACTTTGTATAGCACATTGGGATACAGCTTCTTGTGGTTTTGCCACTGTTCTATTATGCATGGTAGTTTCAAGATTAGCCTGTGCTTTTGGGAGTTGAGAAATTATAAAATCAAACCAATGTTGTATTCTTGATTGCTTTGAGTTTCTAGTAATGGAGATTCTGAAACACACATCCAGTTTTAGGTTTCAGAGGGGTAGCTGTGTTTGTCTGTTTCAGCAAAAATGAGTCTGGGGGCACTTTATTTGTGTATAAGCTTTTGTGAGATACAACTCACTTCTTCAGATGCTCAAAGAGAAAAAAGTAATAAAAACATACCAGCACTATGGTATTCATTCTCTGTGCTTGCATTTCATCTCTCCAAATTGACATGGTGCCATCAAGAAGGTAGAGCTAGATATAAAGATGTAGTGATACTGGAAGATGTGAGGCTACTATTTGGTACAACAAACTGTTAAAACAATTAAGTACAATGACCTGAACAAATTAATACTCCCTCATTGGATTAATATTGCAGTAAGCGGTTAGAAATATATAGCAAGCATAATGAAATGCTAAACCAAGCTGAAAAATAAGGCATGACATGATGGGTAGGAACAGAGGGCTCTTCCAGATTGTATTGGCATATTTGACCAATTAATATAATAAAAATGAGGCACTGTTAATATAGCAAGATGTTTCCCATTTAACAAGAGGCAATTATTCAATGGAATATTTGTAGTTACAAAGAATAGTATACATATGCTGTTTCAGTGTTACATTAATTAGGACACTACTCCAGGCTATCCCTAGTTAATCTCTTTTCTGATGCTTCTTGTATGTAGTTAGTAACTATGATTGATTACTGAATATGATCAGAAGCTTCAGAACCATATATACAATATGATGTATTTGCTGGAGCAAAATTGGGATTTCTACTGTACTCGTCTATACATCTGATAGCGAATAAGTGTGGCTTCCAGCTGAGACAAACTTTAGGAGAGTGACTGATAGTTGTTATGACTAATTCCCTGGCATGTGGCTCTGCAGTCATCTCACCATAGAATAATTTAAAAATCCTGCATTGCACAGTATCATATGCAAATTGTTGCTGTGAACCTGGATCATCCAATACAAAATTTTCAGGGGATGGGTGGCATTTCTTGTATCCTCCACTCCCAATGTGTAGTCATATAAGGGGCCAGTCCCTAATTGCTCACATAGGTGTAACAGATTTATAGCTAATCATTTCTACTATACCTCTGTGGTAACATGGCTCACAAATTATCACTAAATACAACACTTAGGTTTCCTGCCCCTGGAAAAATCATGGAGCAGGTTCTCAAGGAATCCATTTTGAAACACTTGGAGGAGAGGAAGTTTTTCAGGAACAGTTAACATGGATTCACCAATGGCAAGTCATCCATGACCAACCTGATAGCCTTCTCTGCTGAGATAACTATTGCCGTGGAACTGCGGAGGCAGTAGATGAGACTTTAGCAATGCTTTTGATACGGTCTCCCACAGTATTCCTGCTGGCAAGTTAAAGTAGTATGAATGAATGAGCTATACCTTCCCCCACCCTCTCCCATCATGGAGTGTGTGCTGTGGCTGGCAGGTGGAAGCTGTGAACTTCTAATCAGGGTTTGAAATCTAGAAGCCTCTGCTCATTGGTTGAGCCTTAGCCCCTCCCCCTGATTATCAGGCAGTCCTGCTTGCGAATGGGGGCTGTTAACAGGGAGTTTGGAGAGGGTGTTGGGAAGGGGGTGAGATACACTGGCCATTCTTTAAAATCTTTTCACTACACTCCTTCCCTTCAAGGAGGTATTTAATAACAACTGAGGAATCTCTCAGAAGGAAGGCAGGTATGGATGGTGATAGGTCTGCTGCTGTTACCTGCACAGCATCTGCCATGTTTGTCTTCCTCCTGGAAGGTCTTAAGTGGTTACAAAGGAAGGAGGGAAAATGAAACACACCAAAATAATGGTACCAAAATGACAACTTAGCCTTATAGAGCTCTAATGCTATACGTGTACAATGACAAAAGAAAAGGACACATACAGGTACAATTTTAACCCCCTTCCACGTCTCTCGATTCCAGCGTGTCAGGCCAGGATCGGTCACTCAATTTCTCAGAAAGACGAATACGAGGCAGGGCGTCCCTGTGTGGACCTCGGGAGTCAATCACCTAGCCCGACCAGCAGGTAGTTGGTAGATTGGTACTCTGAGTGTGCTGCTGGGCCCATCTTTATACCCATGGGGTCATGTATTCTCTTTCTTATCTATGGTGCCAAATTGTGCTGGTTCGTCTTTGTGATGCCAGTTCTTACAAGGGAGTTGTGAATGTAATTTACACTTGTAAGAGAGATAACTAAATTGGGAGTACTGGACATTCTTTACTCAGTGGGAGATTCCTCTCCCGGGACGGTTGTGTGATCGTATCAATATCGGTTTTAGCCAAGGGCAGTTTCTGCAGCCTCTTGGTCGATGACTGGCTTGATGGCCCTCTTATCTAGGTTTACAGTTATCCAGGGTCACGATGAGCCAGCATATCCGGGCCTTCTGTCAAGGCATCAAAGACTATGCTGATTTTATTGCTCTCTGTGCCCTGTGTGCTCTGAGGCATCTTAGAGGGGCAAGCAAGATGGATGTGGCAGGGGGTTCCTGTCTGGCTACACGGGGACATCCTTGGTGAGCTTAAACACAAAAAGGAAGCTTACAAGAAGTGGAAACTTGGACAGATGACTAGGGAGGAGTATAAATATATTACTCGAGAATGCAGGGGAGTTATCAGGAAGGCGAAAGCGCAATTGGAATTGCAGCTGGCAAGGGATGTGAAGTATAACAAGAAAGGTTTCTACAGGCATGTTAGCAAGAAGAAGGTGATCAGAGAGGGTGTGGGGCCCTTACTGGATGAGGGCGGTAACCTAGTGACAGATTGTGGGAAAAGCTGAAGTACTCAATGCTTTCTTTGCCTCTGTCTTCACAGACAAGGTCAGCTCCCAGACAAATGCACTAGGCAATGCAGTATGGGAAGGAGGTGGACAGCCCTTAGTAGGGAAAGAATAAGTTAGGAACTATTTAGAAAAGCTAAACATACACAAATCCATAGGCCCGGATTTAACGCATCCGAGGGTACTGAGGAAGTTGGCAAATGTCATTGAGGAGCCTTTGACCATTATCTTTGAAAACTTGTGGAGATCGGGAGAGATTCCAGATGATTGGAACAAGGCAAATGTAGTGCCCATCTTTAAAAAAGAGAAGGAGGACAGCCCAGGGAACTACCAACCAGTCAGCTTTACCTCAGTCCCCAAAAAAATCATGGAGGGGATCCTCAATGAATCCATTTTAAAGCACTTGGAAAAGAGGAAAGTGATCAGGAATAGCCAACATGAATTCATCAAGGGCAAGTCATGCCTGACCAATCTGATTAGCTTCTATGATGAGGTAACTGGCTCTGTGAATATGGGAAAGTCAGTGGATGTGATATACCTTGACTTTAGCAAAGCTTTTGATATGGTCTCCCACAATATTCTTGCCAGAAAGTTAAGGGAGTATGGATTGGATAAATGGACTGTAAGATGGATAGAAAGCTGGCTAGTGAGTCAGGCCCAACGGTTAGTGATTAATGGATCGATGTCAGGTTGGTGGTCAGTTTCTAGCGGAGTGCCCCAAGGATCTGTTCTTGGCCTGGTTTTGTTTAACATCTTTATTAATAACCTGGATGAGGGGATGGATTGCACCCTCAGCAAGTTCGCATATGACACTAACCTAGGGGAGAGTTAGATACGCTGGAGGGCAGGGATAAGGTCCAGAGTGACCTGGACAGATTAGAGGATTGAGCCAAAAAGAAATCTGATGAGGTTCAACAAAGAAAAGTGTAGAGTTCTGCACTTGGGATGGAAGAATCCCAAGCATTGTTACAGGCTGGAGACCGAATAGCTAAGTAGCAGTTCTGCAGAAAAGGACCTGGGGATTACAGTGGATGAGAAGCTGGATATGAGTCAACAGTGTGCCCTTGTAGCCAAAAAGGCTAATGGCATATTAGGGTCCATTAGGAGGAGCATTGCCAGCAGATCCAGAGAAGTGATTATTCCCCTTTATTCGGCTCTGGTGAGGCCATATCTGGAATATTGTGTCCCGTTCTGGGCCCCCCACTATGGATATGGATGTATTGGAGAGGGTCCAGTGGAGGGCAACCAAAATGATTAGGGGGCTGGAGGAGAGGCTGAGGGATTTGGGCTTATTTAGTCTGTAGAAAAGAAAAGTGAGGGGGGATTTGATAGCATCCTTCAACTTCCTGAAGGGAGGTTCCAGAGAGGATGGAGAGAGGCTGTTCTCAGTAGTGATGGATGGCAGAACAAGGAGCAATGGTCTCGAGTTATAGTGAGAGAAGTCTAGGTTGGATATTAGGAAAAACTATTTAACTAGAAGGGTGGTGAAGCACTGGAATGGGTTACCTAGGGAGGTGGTGGAATCTCCATCCCTAGAGGTTTTTGGGTGTCGACTTGACAAAGCCCTGGCTGCGTTGATTTAGTTGGGATTGGTCCTGCTTTCGGCAGGGGGCTGGACTTGATGACCTCCTGAGGTCTCTTCCAGCTCTATGATTCTATGAAAATACAGATAGACAGCTGGCTAAAATGTTGGGCTCAGGGAGTAGTGATCAGTGGCTCCATGTCTAGGTATCAGATTGCTTATGGGTGGGTCTGCTTTTGTTCAACATCTTCATTAATGATCTGGATGATGGGTTGGTTTGCATCCTCAGCAGGTTTACAGATGGTACTGAGCTGAGGGAAGAGGTAGGTATGGTGGAGGGTAGAGATAGGGTCCAGAAGTGACCTAGACAAATTGAACGATTGGGCCAAAAGAAATCTGATGAGGTTCAACAAGGATAAGTGCAGAGTTTTGCACATAGGGACAGAAGAATTCCTGCTACAGGCTGGTGACCAACTGGCTAAGTGGCAGTTCTGCAGAAAAGGCCTGCTTTGATTGCAGGTGCACATCCATAATTGACTAATTTGCTCTGTAGTTTAGGAATACCCTTGTTTTCCTCACTAAAACTAAGCTTTCACATAGCAATTACCATGAATAATGCCTTGTCATCTCTGTTGGCTAGGTCAATCTATCCCACGCTGGTGAATGATGACATTGCCTTAGTTATTCCTGCCTTCCTTGTCACTTCTTGGCTGGCCCACAGTAACGTGTTAGACACAGGCACAGAGCTTTCTTTCAGCATTTAGGAAACCCCAGTTAGCACTGAATGCTGCAGTGTCTATCTTCAGTAACATGGGCTACCACAAGCATTTCATACCTGCCCACCTCTCTTCACATTGGCTTCTCTCAGAAAGTCAACTGAAGTTTAAGATTTTAGTCCTTATCTTTAAGGTGCTACATGACCTGGGCTCAGGATATCTAGAAGGTTGCCTAAAGTGCTGGGAATAAAACCATGATCAACAGCTTTGGTCCTCTAGCCCAATATTTTCCGGAAAAGGGATGCTAATGAGACACTTCGAATTGCAAATTCATCGGGGATTTAAATATCCCCGCGGCATTTGCATGAACATATGCCGCTTTTTTCGGCTCGGGGTTTTGCCGAGAAAAGCGCCAGTTCAGACGCGATCTTGCGGAAAATAAACCCTTTTCCGCAAGATCCCTTATCCCTTTCAAGTAGGAATAAGGGATCTTCCGGAAAAGGGTTTATTTTCCGCAAGTTCGCGTTTAGACTGGCGCTTTCTCCGCAAAACCCCGAGCCGAAAAAGCGGCAGTTATGTTCATAAAATGCCGCGGGGGATATTTAAATCCCCCGCGGATTTGCAATTCCGAAGTGTCTCCTTAGCATCCCTTTTCCGGAAAGGGGTGCCAATGTAGACACAGCCTAAAAGTAAAGCTCGTCTGTGCAGGAAACAGATTTTTTTTAGTGCCTGACCAAAGACTGAACTTTCACAGGAGATAAAAACCATTGTCAGTTCCCAGTATAAGGGGCTTTTCTTTTACCTTGTTTTCTTTAACTTCAATACGTAGCAAAAAGTCAACTTTGAAAATAAACAAAAACATACTTCCATTTTGGTAACCATTTTCTTCTCGATTATTGACAAGTCTGATAGGAACCAAATTAATTAGTCAGAGGCATTCAATTAACATCAAGCTTGCAACAAGGAGTGCTCCACTCACTTTCAATACTACACTTTACTGTGTATAGTGAAATAACTTCATTTTCTCAAGAAAAATATATCATATATGGTATTTATATATTTCAGAAAAATACTAAATTGTGTCTTCTAGTTAGAGATGTGTAAAGGAACACTAATTGGTATCTACCCTTTTTGCCTTTGTTATTTAATAAAAGATATAACTAGAAATATGTGGCGTGTTGGCAATAGATTTAAAACACACAAGATCTGCATTTATTTTAGCATACATTGTCCAATTTTTACAAAAGCATTCACTCATTTTTGAGCCTTAAGGCTAGCATAGACAAGACCGTAACAGGTGGAAGTTTGCTTGAAAAATGGGTGACATTGCCAACATTTTTTAGTCTACTTTTGAAGGAAGTTGGATTTGCTTCAAACTCTCCTTTTCCTATGTCCTTTAATAAAAAAAGGTCAGTTCACTGATTTTTGTTTTAAAAAAAAGTTCAATTAGTATGAGTGCGAAATCACCTAAAATAAAAATTTTGAGGGAAGGAATTCATGATGTCATATGGCTACGGATAACAGTGCCATAGAGTGTGACAATGAGTATTTAGTGGGCACTCTGGGAAAAAATTGATTGGTCAGGAAGCAAGGGTCAAAGTAAGTGATTTACAGCTGAAACATGTCTTGAATCAGCAATACATACACAAATGGTAGCCTGAGAATAACCTAGCTATCAGCTAAATCTTGACTATGAGTAAAGGGGAAGT
Source organism: Rafetus swinhoei (assembly GCA_019425775.1). Lineage (NCBI taxonomy): Eukaryota > Metazoa > Chordata > Testudines > Trionychidae > Rafetus > Rafetus swinhoei. Next base: position 36,071,529 of record CM033449.1, read on the forward strand.
GGACTTAAAAAATGCTTCAGAAGCCAAATCCATTATAGCCAAATGGACCTGAAATGTACAATAGGTTGTGGAATTTAACAGTACACAATGATTTGCTGAGTTTTTAGGAAGATGCCTGCAGCTTTGCCCCTCCGCCCCATGGGGTTTTTTTCCAAGTATCAGTAGTTCTGACTTCATCTATGGGAGTTTTGGTCAGTCCTAGTCTGTCTGCTTTATTATGACAGGCTGAGAGTGGTTTTTTATTTAAAAAAATAGTTAGACTATAGGATAGTGGAAACATGGATGATAACAAGCTAGCTTAAGCCAGTATGTAGTTAGGAAAATATAATAATAGCTCCACTTGATGTGATAAGCAAATGACAGAATAATAGCTGCAGGGTTAGCAGGATTAGTAAAAAAGTGCTGTAAGTAGATAAACCATCAGAATTATAGCTACCTCTGGCTCAGTTAATAAACACACAAAGGACGTGTGAATAGCAGCATACATTGTAAATTATTTTTGATCACTTTAGTGTTTAGGGCCACTCAAGGTTGTAAGAAATGTACATATGTGGTATTTGTATGTTGCAAACATAAAGTGAATGCTTATTTTACCCAGATGTGGAATGAAGCTGATATTTCACTAACTGGATATCTCTTGTTAACAAATGGTGTCAATAGAATAGAATGTTATCACAGCATAATGGTTACCTGCTGCTAGATAAGTGCTGAGTTGAAACCACAATGTTTATTTGCAAGGCAGGGGACATTGATCTTGTGACAACTTTCTATTTCAATGACATTCTTGCTATTGCATTAGTTTGATGTACTTGTAACCATTTTGTCTAATGGATATTGGTTTATTAAAGTGACAGCTGCGTATTGAGCCACTTTTCAATATACTAGCTAAATTCTGATTGGCTAGGAGAAGCATCCTTTTAAACTAAGGGCTGTGGGAAAGTGGGCAGGTATGGAGGAATATGTGGTTTGGACAGAGATATCCTTGGGGAGGAGCTATTATTGGACATTCTCTATGTTCTAGTAAGGAGGAGAGGATGGAAAATGATAAAATACAGGTAGGATCTGTAGAGAAGCTTCTGTACCTAATAACTGGAAGATAGTTAATGTGATGCTAATATTTAAAAAGAGTTCTAGAGGTGATCCTAGCAATTACAGGCTGGTAAGTCTAACATCAGTACTGGGCAAATTAGTTGAAACTATAGTAAAGAATAAAATTGTCAGAGACACATAGAAGAACATAATTTGTTGAGGGATAGTCAACATAGTTTCTGTAAAGGGAAATCATGGCTTACTAATCTACTAGCATTCTTTGAAAGGGTCAACAAACATGGGGACAAGGGGGATCCAGTAGATACAGTGTACTTAGATTTCCAGAAAGCCTTTGACAAGGTCCCTCACCAAAGGCTTTTAAGTAAACTAAGTTGTCATGGGATAAGAGGGAAGGTCCTCTCATGGATTGATAGCTGGTTAAAAGACAGGAAACAAAGGGTGGGAATAAATGGTAAGTTTTCACAATGAAGAGAGATAACTAGTGGTATCCCCCAGGGTCTGTCCTGGGACTAATCCTATTCAACTTATTTATAAATGATCTGAAGAAAGGTGAGGTGACAAAATTTGCAGGTGATACTAAACTGCTCAAAATAGGTAAGAGCAAAGCAGACTGTGAAGAGCTTCAAAAAGATTTCACCAAACTAAGTGACTGGGCAACAAAATGGCAACTGAAATGTAATGTTGATAAATGTAAAGTAATGCACATTGGAAAAAATAATCCCAACTATACATACAATATGATGGGGCTAATTTAGCTCCAGCTATTCAAGAGAGAGATCTTGGAGTCATTGTGGATAGTTCTCTGAAAACATCCACTCAATGTGCAGTGGAAGTCAAAAAGTAAACAGAATGTTAGGAATCATTAAAAAAGGGATAAAGACTATGACAGAGAACTTCTTATTGCCTCTCTATAAAACTATGGTACACCCACATCTTGAATACTGCATATGGATGTGGTCGCCTCATCTCAAAAAAGATGTGTTGGCATTGGAAAAGGTTCAGAATAGGGCAACAAAAATGATTAAGGGTTTGAAACGGGTCCCATATGAAAAGAGATTTAAAAGACTGGGACTTTTCAGCTTAGAAAAGAGGAGACTAAGGGGGGATATGATAGAGGTCTATAAAATCATGACTGGTGTGGAAAAAGTGAACAAGGAAAAGTTATTTACTTGTTCCCCTTACATAAAAACTAGGGGTCACCAAATGAAATTAATAGGTAGCACATTTAAAACAAAAAAAGGAGGTTTTTCTTTACACAGTGCACAGTTGGCCTGTGGAACTCCTTGCCAGAAGATGTTGTGAAGACCAGGACTTTCGCAGGGTTCAAGAAAGAGCTAGATAAATTCATAGAGGTTAGGTCCATCAATGGCTATTAGGAAGGTTGGGTAGGAATGGTGTCCTTACCCTCTGTCAGAGGCTGAGAATGGGTGAAGGGATAGGGATTGCTTGATGATTCCCTGTTCTGTTCACTCCCTCTGAGGCATCTGGTATTGGCCACTGTTGGAAGTCAGAATACTGGGCTAGATGGGCCTTTGGTCTGACCCAGTATGGCCATTCTTATGTTCTTATGATCTGAACAGAAACAGTCATATAAAAAAGTCCCATTCCATTACATCATGTAATGGAACTCAAATGTAAAGTGACAAGTTTAATGCTTAAATACCAATGCTAGAAGTCTAAATAAGAAGATGGATGAACTAGTATGCCTCATCTTAAATGATGATATTGATATAAAAGGCATCACAGAAACATGGTGGAATGTGGATAATCAATGGGACACAATAATGCCAGGGTGCAAAATCTATCAGGACTGAACAGAACATGCTGGTAGGGGCATAACACTTTCTATATGTGAAAGAAAGTGTAGAATCAAATGAAGTAAAAATCTTAAATGAACCCAACTATAGCATGGAATCTCCATGATTAGTAATTGTATTCTCTAAAAATAAGAATATATCAGTAGGATTATATTAGTGACCATGACTAGGATGATGATATTGACTATGAAATGCTCAGGGTGATTACAGAAACTATTAAAAACCCCTCAGTAATAATGGGGGATTTCATATATCTCGATATCAACTGGGTACATGTCACCTCAGGATGGGGTGCAGAGATAATGTAATCTTGTCACTTTAATTAACTGCTTCTTGGAGCTGCTATTCTAGGAACCCACAGGAGAGGAAAATCTTGATTTAGTTCGAAGTAGAGCACAGGAACTGGTACAAGAGGTGAATATAGCTGGATCGGTAGGTACTAATGACCATAATATAATTAAATGTAACATTCCTCTGGTAGGGAAAACACCACAGCAGCCCGACACTGTAGCATTTCATTTCAGAAAGGGGAACTACACAAAAACAGCAAGTTAATTAAACAGAAATTAAAGGATATAGTACCAAAAGTGAAATCTCTCCAAACTGCATGGAACCTTTTAAAAGACCCCATAATAGAATCTCATCTTGAATGTATACCCCAAATCAAAAAAAGAATTTGGAGAACAGGTAGTCAAAGACTCATAAAGTAATAACAAAAATGATTGAAGTACATCTGAAGCCTGCTAAGATGGGCCACTGGACCAGCCAGATGGCCACTGGACAACTGAGATGCTAAAGGAGTGCTCAAGGATGATAGCGCCATTGCAGATAAACCAGATTAATTTTTTCCATCAGTCTTCATCGGTGAATATGTGAGGGAGATTCCCAAACCTGAGCCATTCTTTTTAGGTGACAAATCTGAGCAACTGTCTTAGATTGAGGTGTCATTAGGGAGGTTTTAGAACAAATAGATAAATTAAACAGTAGTGAGTCACTACGACCAGATGGCATTCCCTCAAGAGTTGTGAAGGAACTCAAATGTAAAAATGCAGAACTACTAATTGTACTCTGTAACCTATCATTTAAATTAGCTTCTGTATCAAATGGAGGATAGCAAATATGACTTCAATTGTTAAAAAGGGCTCCAGAGGTGATCCCAGCAGTTAGTCCAGAAATTCTGACTTTAGTACTGAGAAAATTGGTGGGAAACCATAGTAAAGAATAAAATTGTCAGACATATAGATGCACATAAAATCATCCAGGAGTGGAGAAAGTAGATAAGGAAGTGCTATTTTCTCCTCATAACACAAGGGCTGTGTCTACATTGGCACCCTTTTTCGGAAAAGGGATGCTAATGAGACCAGTCGCAATTGCAAATCCGCGGGGGATTTAAATATCCCCCGTGGCATTTGCATGAACATGGCTGCCGCTTTTTTCCGGCTCGGGGCTTTGCCGGCAAAAAGCGCCAGTCTAGACGGGGATCTTGCGGAAAATAAACCCTTTTCCGCAAGATCTCTTATGCCTACTTTCAAGCGGAAAAAAGTGGCAGCCATGTAAATGAAATACCGCGGGGGATATTTAAATCCCCCCACGGATTTGCAATTGCGACTGGTCTCATTAGCATCCCTTTTCTGAAAAAGGGTGCCAATGTAGACACAGCCAAGGTCTGGGGGTCATCAAATGAATAAATAGGCAGCAGGTTTAAAAAATAAAAGGAAGTATTGGTGCATACAACACACAATCAACCTATAGGACTCTTTGTCAGAGGATGTTGTGAAGTCCAAGACTATTACAGAGTTCAGAAAAAGCTAGATACATTCATGAAGTATATCTGTGGCTAATGGCCAGGATGGGCAGGGATGGTGTCTCTAGCCTCTGTTCACCAGAAGCTGGGAATGAATGACAGGGAATGGCTCATTTGGGATACGTCTACACTGTAGCACTATTTCAGGATACTTCTGCTATTCTGAAATAACAAAGCTATTTTGAAATAACAGGCTCGCTATCCAGATGTTCCTGTAAACCTCATTCCACAAGGATACTTTTTCTTGAGGAATGATTTGCTTTTACAAATGAGTGGATTATGTTTTTCTTTTCTTTTCTTTTTTACTTTTTCTTTCTTGATTATTGTTAATAAGGACATTTATCTCACAATCTGATTGACTGGCATAGTTTCCATTTCAACATAATTCTAAGTAACATGTATTTTCTTCTCACATTAAAAACAAACACGCTAAATGAAAATGAACATCCATCTGCAAACTCTACCTTAACTGACCCACAGAATACTTGGTCATTTCAGCTAGGAGCTTTTCCCAAGTGGGAGCTGGTAATTTGTTCTATGGAGAACAAACAAATAGCTAAAATGCTTTCAGTCTATGGAATTACCATTTTACTACTTTGGAGAAGCCCATGTAAAGCATTAAATAGAAAAGAGTAGTTCCCAGGAGGAAAACAACCTTTTACTGTAAAACATATTTGCTGCAAGCCACAAAGTAAAGCTCTACTAGTTTTTCCTTCCTTCTTAGGTTCCTGAATATTTTAGGGTGTTGTTAGCATGGCTGAACTTCTACATGTTCATACTTTCTTCCATCTTGTAATGCAGGGCAGAAGGCATTTGCTTTCACCAGGACTGAATTTCAGGCTTTTGTGAATTGTTTTATAGAAAGGTAAAAAAATAAAGCCTTCAATATGACATATGTGGAAGAAAGAGAAGGTCCTTACAAGCAAACCTTACTAGCACTTTGTCAGCCGGTGGCCGGGGCAGTGAGTGGTCTGTGAGCCCTATTAAACACCCGAGTCTTCAACTGCTAGGACAGGGTCCCTTCGCAGCGGGCAGCCAGGGGAGGCTGACGGGTGCCCCAAGAGTCCGCAGGGACGGCTTATTACACCCGAGTCTTTAGCTGCTAGGACAGGGTCCCTTCGCAGCGGGCAGCCAAGGGAGGCTGACGGGTGCCCCAAGGGTTTGCCCCGTGGAGGCGGCACAACCCAACGCTCAGCTCTTACTGCATTTACCGCTGACCGGCTGTGATCCCTTTAATTGTGTCTGGTTCTGTTACAGCAACAGGAGGAGTCAGGTTAAAGCTTAAACAGTTACTATTTTATTGTTAAAAGGCAAGCTTAGCTGTTAAATGTTACTGCTGTGTTACAGATAACACAGCCACTACAAAAGGACAAGACAGAAATTACAATAAAAGTCACTTACAGGTACCATGAAACCCTTTTGGTTCTCTGAGCTCTTATTAAATGTGCGCAAAAAAACCCCCAGACACCTAGCAGGTATATTCTCACCCCTGCGATCCTTACTCTGGCGAAGCCAGCATTTCTCTCAATCCCAATGGGAAGCAGTCGATACAAGATGAAAGCGTCCCTAAAGTCTCGGGCGTCCAAGACCGCCTGACCAGCAGGTATATGGGTTGGATCTCCAATTAGAGTGGGGCACAGAGCCCTACTTTATACCCCTGTGGTCACATAGACGCTTCTCTTGTCATCAAAATGCCAATTAAGTTGGAACGTCTTTGTGACGCCCATTCCCACAAGGGGTCCGAAACTTAATTTGCACCTGTGAGGTGGAGGTAATTAAATCATTAGGGCCTGACATTCTTTTCTGATGGGGCATTCCTCTTCTGGGACGATATGTAGGCATATCAATTACTGGTACCAGCCAAGGGCAGCCTGAGGCCCCGATCGTCTGCTGGGCCAATTGCCGTTGTTATCTGGTTCCTGTCTAGCATCCAGGGCCATTGTTATTCCAGTACCTCTGGAGGCCCTGGAGCCTTTGAAGACAGAGGTTTCGCTCTCAAGGATTCTCTCTCCCAAGGATGTCGGGGCCGGGGAGGGTTCTGTCTGGCTACACACTTGGAAATAAATCTATGTGGTTTGAGGATGAGAGAGCTCACTCCCAATAATGGGTCACATTCACCCTGACTGAATTGGCCTAGTTAGGATGGAGGATGAAGAGAGGCTGTTCTCATCCAAAGAGGATGGAGAGAGGCTGTTCTCAGTGATGACAGATGGCAGAACAAGAAGCGGTGGTTCGAGTTGCAGTGGGAGAGGTCTAGGTTGGATATTAGGAAAAACTGTTTCACTAGGAGGGTGGTGAAGTACTGGAATGGGTTGCTTAGGGAGGTGGTGGAATCTCCATCCCTAGAGGTTTTTGGGTCTCAGTTTGACAAAGCCCTGTCTGGGTTGATTTTATTGGGATTGGTCCTGCTTTGGGCAGGGGGGCTGGACTTGATGACCTCCTGAGATCTCTTCCAGCCCTATGATTCTATAATAGTACTGATTCCACTTGAGAAGGTAACTTCCTTCTTTTTATGTGGTAGGACATTTATGCCTGCCTCTGTAATTTCCATGCCATGCATGAAGTGGGGTTTTGCCCACAAAAGCTTATTCCCATATAAATCTGTTAGTCTTTCAGCTGCCACAGGACTCCTTGTTGTTTTTGCAGCTTTATGTTGCCCACCTGAGCATAGCTAGGGACAGTTTGTCTGTTTATGAACAGTGTTGATTTCAAATCTCAGACAGTGAACTTCTGAATGAATGATCAATGGTCTTAGAATTAGCATGAGTATTAGCGATTATTTAATTTACCTTTTGTCTGATAAAAATGGCATATCAACCTAATAAGGTGCCTGTCAAACTTACTCTCTAGTCCCCTGCTTATCAGGACTAGGTGGAACAACCCCACAGTTATAAAGAAAGACGTAGGAGAATAACTGTAGAAATTAGCCTGATTTGTATCCACTTACTTTCATTTAAGTCCATTCCACTCAAGTGATTGACAGCATAACATAAATCATGTTTTTTTAAAACTTATTAATATAATATGAACTGCAAAAAGATTAAAGTCTCATTTACATAACCTGAGATGAAAGGAGGTGAAATATTGTAATTATCTTTTCAAGCTAAATTTGCACTGCCATTTAAAATTAACCTATGCAAATGACAGGTTAAACCCTAGGAAAGCTCCTGCTCTGGAAAATAATCTACTTGTAATTGTGACCGTGTTTACATAATGGTCACTCAATTAGCTACTTGCTGCATAAACATGTAGCAACATTCTGAAAATTATTTTCTTATTTTTTCTAGTTCAGTCCTCCCGAACTTACTGGGCTTCTCCCCTCCCCCCCCCAGAATTGTGAGGAACTGGAAGGAGAATTGGGGAGAGGTGTGGCCATTCTCATTGTGTGTTATCACTGACCTGTGATTTCCTAAGTCCTTGTGTGCATGTACATTAAGGGGTAGACAAGCAACCCCATTGGCTCTCTGAAGGCCAGAGTATGGATTTCCCTGGCAAGCAGAACATTACAAGTCAATTGTACCTTATTCAACTCAGAGAAGGAATGTAGGGGCAGGGGGCAAGGGCCATTCAGGGCATGTCTACACAGCAGGGCAAAAGACAAATTAAGGTATACAACTTTGGCAATGTCAATTGTGTAGCTGAAGTCGAAATAGCTTAACTCGGCTTTTAGCACGGTCTACACAGCAGGAAGTCGAAGGAGGAACACTCTTCCTCCGGCTTCCCTTACTCCTTGTAAAATGAAGTTTACAGGAGTCAGAGTAAGAAGTCCTCCAGCTTGATGTTATTCCAAAATAATGGCTTGTAGTGTAGACACACTCTTTATTATTTTGGAATAACTGCTGTGTAGACATAACCTCAGAGAGCTCTCCATGCATTAAAAGGACAAACAGTGTGCTGAATGCTTCTATACTCTTTCAGTGTTCTCTTTAAGCTGCTCAGCAGCACAACTTCACCTGTGATCAATCAGCCCCACCCAGTCAGAGGCTCAGGGCTCCTTGCAGGGAGCTGACTGACTGGGCAGGGCTGATTAATCATCTGTGAAGCTGTGCTGCCTGGCAGCATAGAGGGAACACTGGCCTTAGTCTTCAGTGAAATGGCTTTAAATAACAGTGGCTGCTTTATACAAATGACAATGCAGGCAAGATGAAGCCTACTTAGATCATAACAGGGTTCAAAAAAGAGATACATAAATTCATGGACAATAGGTCCTTCGATGGCTATTAGCCAGGAGGGCAGGAATGTTGTCCCTAGCCTCTGTTTGTCAGAAGCTGGGAATGGGTGTTGAGTGGATCACTTGATGATTGCCTATTCTGTTTACTGGGAAACTGAAGCAGTTAAAGACTATTGCATAACATGATTCCTACCCTACGATGGGAGAAACCAAAGACGTGTGCAGTAGTCATGAGAGAATCATAGAATACTTGAACTGGAAGGGAACTCAAGAGGTCATCGAGTCCAGTCCCCTACCCTCACAGCAAGACCAAGCACTGTCTACATCATCTCTGATAGATGTCTATACAACCTACTCTTAAATATCTCCAATGATAGAGATTCCACAACTTCCGTAGGTAACTTTATTCCAGTGTTTAACCACCCTGAAAGTTAGGAAGTTTTTCTTAATGTCCAGCCTAAACCTTCCTTGCTGCAATTTAAGCCCATTGCTTCTTGTTGTATCATCAGAGGTCAAAGAGAACAATTTTTCTCTCTCCTCCTTGTAACACCCTTTTAGATACTTGAAAACAGCTATCATGTCTTCTCTTTTCTAAACTAAATACGCCCAATTCTTTCAGTCTTCCCTCACAGGTCATGTTTTCTAGACCTTCAATCATTTTTGTTGCTGTTCTCCAATTTCTGCACATCTTTCTTGAAATGCGGTGCCCAGAACTGGACACAATACTCCATCTGAGGCTTAATCAGCTCAGAGTAGAGTGGAAGAATTATTTCTCATGTCTTGCTCACAACACTCTTGTTAATGCATCCCAGAATTATGTTTGCTTTTTTTGCAACAGTGTCACACTGTTGACTCATACTTAGCTTGTGGTCCGCTATGACCCCTAAATCCCTTTTTGAGGTACTCCTTTCTAGACAGTCACTTCCCATTCTGTACGTATGAAACTGATTGTTCCTTCCTGAGTGGAGTACTTTGTATTTGTCCTTATTAAACTTCATCCTATTTACCTCACACCATTTCTTCAGTTTGTCCAGATCATTTTGAATTATGAGCCTATCCTCCAAAGCACTTGCAACCCCTCCCAGCTTGGTATCATTTGCAAACTTAATAAGCATACTCTCTATGCCAATATCTAAATCATTGATGAAGATATTGAACAGATCCCTGTGGAACCCCACTTGTAATGCTCTTCCAGCATGACTGTGATCCATTAATAGCTACTCTCCAAGAATGGTTATCCATTCATAACTACTCTCTGAGAACGGTTATGAAATTGTAGAGTTCATGAGTCTCAGAAATGGTAGAAGGGAGAACAGCAAAATAGAGAAAATGGATTTCAGGAAGGCAGATTTCAGTAAACTCAGAAAGCTGGTAGGTAAAGTACCATGCAAAGCAAGAATAAGAGGAAAAACAACTGAAGAGAGTTGGCAGTTTTTCAAAGGGACATTATTATGGGCCCAAAAGCAAACTGTTCCACTGCATAGGAAAGATAGAAAGTATGGCAAGAGATCACCTTGGCTTAGCCAGGAGATCTTACATGATCTAAAAATAAAAAAGGAGTCATATAAAAAGTAGAAACTAGGTCAAATTACAAAGAATGAATATAAGCAAATAATGAAAGTATGCAGGGGCAAGATTAGAAAGGTAAAGGCACAAGAAAGCTCAAACTAGCTAGAGACATAAAGGGCAATGAAGACATTCTACAAATATATTAGAAACAAAAGGAAGACCAAGGACATGGTAGGCCCATTGCTCAGCGAAGAGGGAGAAACAAGAACAGGAAACTTGGAAATGGCAGAGGTGCTTAATGACTTCTTTGTTTTGGTCTTCACTAAGAAGTTTGATGATGAAGGGATGACTAACATAGTGAATACTTGTGGATATGGAACAGGTTTAGACGTTAAAACAAAAAAAGAACAAGTTAAAAATCACTTAGAAAAGTTATATGTTGTGAAGTCTCCAGGGCCTGATGAAATACATCCGAGAATATTCAAGGAGCTGATAGAGGAGGTATATGAGCCTTTAGCTATCATCTTTGAAAAGTTATGGAAATCAGGAGAGATTCCAGAAGACTGGAAAAGGGCAAATATAGTGCCCATCTATAAAAAGGGAAATAAAAACAATCTAGTAAGCTTCAGACCAATCAGTTTAAAATTCTGTGCCAGGAAAGATAATGGAGCAAGTAATTAAGGAATTCATCTGCAAACATCTTGAAGAAAATAAGGCGATAGGTAACAGCCAGGTAAAGAATAAATCATGTCAAACAAATCTGATAACTTTCCTCGATAGGATAACAAGTCTTGTAGATAAGGGAGAAGTGATGGACGTGGTATACTTAGACTTTAGTAAGGCATTTGATATGGTCTCACATGACCTTCTTATCAATAAACTAGAGAAATACAACCTAGATGGTGCTACTGTAAGGTGGGTACATAACAGGCTAGATGATTTGGCTGCCAATAATAAGACGACCCTTTAGAAAGAATGGTTGTGAATATTGGGGGTGGGGGGGGAGGGTCACCACAGTCAAGGGACCCTGACTTGCAACCCTTATGGGCATGGGGGGAGAAAAAGGAATTAGTTTCTGAGGAAGGCGCATAAGGTTATCCTAAAGAAGAGAAAGATTTCTTCCTATAATCACAGCCCAAGGGTAGACACAGACTGTCAGAGAGGTGCCTCAAATCCCTTTCCTATTTGACACCATGTAATTCATGCCCAGGTGTACAGTATGGTTGAGACCAGCTGTGTAGGTGGTGGGCCACCTTGATAAACATTTATTTGTAACCAGGGTGGATTTAAGAGAGGTTACAAGCCTACTGACTTCATTTCAAATTGGCTTGTAATTTAGGAGTAGTGCTGGACAAAAAACATTGTGTTTTTCACAGAAAAAATGCAGATTGAGTGACCCCAAAAACTTTTTGTGAATTTGTATATGTAGTGGAAAGAAAGAGCCTGAAGCATGGGCTGGGTGCAGGACCTGAACCAAAATCAACAAAAGTTATGCTATGAACAACAGTCAGGCTCTATCAAAAGCAGATGTTTGCTTGCAAGCCAGTGTCTGGTACACAAAATCAGCACCAGTATTGCTAACTATCAAGGCTCTTTCCCCACTCTGGCACGTTAAATGCAGAAGTGGGGGCCCGCAAAAGTACCCCAAAACCTTATCTTTCCAGGCTTTGGTAAAACCTCCCTCCCCCCAAAATCTTAACAACCTAGATTTTGGGAATAAAATCTGCTGCCACCACCCAAGTAATAATAAAGAGACCAGGGAGAGACTACTTGGGAAATCTCACCCCCTAAAGTAAAACCAGGACACACAAACTAACCAATACCAGGTTAATAAAAAGAAAAGGGAAAGAACTTTTATTATCACCACAATATTCCTGTTGCAAGCATAATGACTAGATGGAAAAGTCACAAAGTAATCATGGCTTATCATGGCTTAACTTAGCGAATGAAGATTTAGGAAGGGGTTTGTCCACGTCTGATGCAAGCTCGCTGGTGACTGGCGAGTCCAATGCGGGACAGGCAGATTCGGCCACAGTGGCAGCAAGGGAAATTCTGTTCTGAGTTTAGTGCTGTGGTGTCATGATTCTTCCTCCATGTCCTTTTGTCCTCAAGACCAGCCCTACGTGTATTCTCGAAGGAGGAGACGGCCTGGTGAATGGTGCGTCTCTAGGCCTCTCGTTCCGAGGCTAAAGCAGACCAATGGCGGTGGTCAATATGACAGACGCCAAGGGATTTCTTCAGAGAGTCCTTGTACCTCTTGTTCGGTGCTCCTCTGTTGCGGTGGCCAGTGGTGAGTTCGCCATACAGCACAATCTTGGGCAGGCGATGATCCTCCATCCTGGAGATGTGCCCTGCCCAACGCAGCTGTGTCTTCAATAGGATGGCCTCGATGCTAGTAACCTCCGCCTGTTCGAGGACTTCAGTGTTGGTGATGAAGTCATTCCAGTGGATGTTAAGGATGGTGCGGAGGCAGCGTTGATGGAAGCGCTCAAGGAGACGCAGATGATGCTGGTAGGTGACCCACGACTCGGAACCGTACAAGAGGGTACTCAGTACAACGGCTCTGTACACACCAATCTTCGTACCTTTCTTCAAATGCTTGTTGTTCCAGACTCTTTTATACAGCCTACCGAATGCACAGTTTGCCTTTGCCAGTCTGTTAGCAATCTCTTTATCAACCTCGGCATCCGAGGAGATGATACACCCCAAGTAGCTGAACTGATAAACTGTCTTCAGCTCTGACTCGCCAATGGTGATGCAGGGAGGGCAGTAATCTTCCCGAGGTGCAGGCTGATAGAGAACTTCCGTTTTCTTCAAGCTGACTTCTAGTCCAAAAAGTTTGGCAGCCTCTGCAAAGCAAGATGTTATGCACTGCAGTGCTGTCACCGTGTGAAAAACAAGGGCAGCATCGTCAGCGAAGAGTAATTCTCGGATGAGTTGCCGCACTGTCTTAGTATGGGCCTTTAGTCGCCTCAGGTTGAACAGACTGTATGACTTTATTACTTTATTACACAAAGTAATACTCATGGGGGAAACTCCACCATGGGCCTAGAACTTACTTACAGAGGAGAGCAAAAAACATTTTTAAAAAGTGCACAGACATCAGATCCCATTTCCCAAACCATAAAACAATAAAACCTAATGGATTTATCTAAACGTTACCCTACTTAGAGAAGACTGCAGAGTCTGTTCTTGGAGGGAGACATTCTGTCTGACTCCCTCAATAGCTGGAGAAAAACTGTCCCCGAGGCAAAGGAGGGCAAAGGAGAGGAGAAAACCAAAAATTCCTTTTCTCCCAGTTTGAATTCCTACCTACATTCCTATTGGCCAACTCTACCTGGGTTAGGTATAGTTAACCCCTTAGTCCCCAGGCTGCTGGCTAACCCTCATGATCATGACATGCCCCCCAAATCGCAGGCGGTGCTGGACAGCTTCTGGCCACACTACCTGTGATTTCTTCCTGGAGGTCTGAGATAAAACATAGTACATAAGGACATGCACACCTTACTAGACCACTGAAATACATGAAAAGTAAACAAAACCCTTCCACATCTGTGGAGTACCATGACAGATATACTGAGAGCGTCCTAAGTAATTGAGTCCGGAAATGCTTCGTTAACCAATCAAACTCTCAGTCTCAAAATCAAATTTAGAATAGCGTGGGGTACTGATCCAAAGTTCAATTGACCAGGTTCTGTGCATCTAGCTGAATACAACACTGTCATACACCAGGCTGAGTCTTGGTACTGCTGAGGGCATCAGCTCAGGGTGAATTGCTTAAAACCAGGGCTACTTACTGCCCTCAACTGGGGTCCTTCCCAAGGCATCTCTCCAGTTACACAGAGCACTTCAGCTGCCACTCCTGCCAGCAGGAAGCCTCACCAGCAAAACCCCTTAGACACTCCGGCTTCTCTGTGCCACCATTAGACTTAGGCCTCACACACAGGTGAGAGGTTATAAAACCCACACTCACCAACTCCAGACAGATCCTCCTGGTCCAGAGGACTCAGACACAGTTCCAGGCCAATTTTCACTTTAGATCTTACCCACAAGAGCACACTGGGCCAATCCTTTAGAATCTAAACTCTAAAGATATATTAATAAAAGAAAGAAAAAGTTGAGAGTAAGATTGTTAATGAGAACACTTGTCATACATCAGTCACCAAGTGCTTGATGCCGGCTGGCTAGTACAAACTTCTAGCTTAACAGTCTTCAGTGTCAGCCTTAGAGGGCCATTCGATGTTCCTTGTGTCTTCCAACTGGAGCTGGTCACATTCAAGCTGGTTTGCAGACACCCAGCTGCATTCCTCAGATTTGTATGGGCCACTGTGAGAGTCATTGTCCATGAGGTAGTGCTACTTAGCACAGCCATTCATTGAATAAGCATCCCTTGAAGGAGGCAGTCCATTTCCATTGCTTCCTTCCAGACAGAAAACATTTAAAAAATACAAGAACAGAGTCCATTACATAACTTCATATACAAATATCACACGTGCACAAGTATCATACATAGAATCAGCAGAGAACAAGCTGTCAGTAGACACCTTACATGGGCCCCTTTTCACAAAATTTGGACCCAGCACCCATTAGTGGAGCCAAACAGATGACAACAGTATTGAAGTTATTAAATCATTTTGGTCAAAAATTCCCTAAAAACATTGTGAATAAATCACGCATTCCATTTCAACATTTTCAAAACAGATCATTTTGATATTTCTATGAAAGGAAACCTTTTCCAAATGTACTTCAACTTTATTTTCAAAATAAAATATTTATAGAAGGTCAAATGAAGTGAAATATTTGTTTTGGCTCAAAGAAAATGTTTCGTTCAACTTGAAACACATTTTATTTTACTTTTCAGTTTGCTGAAAAGTTTAAAGAATTTTTGTTTCAAGTTGGCCTGAAGTGAATTCCCTCTCCCCAATTTTTTTTTGCTATAGCAAGTAAATTGAAATATCAGATATTAGTATAGATCTAGTTAGAGATACTACTTGCAAAAGAAGCACATGGTACACCTACATGGGAATAAAAGCCTTGATGCATGCTGCAGCTGGTCCAGCTCAGCTGACTTGGGCTCATGGGGCTTCGGCTGTGGGACTAAAAAATGCTATATAGGCATTCTGACTCAGTCTTGAGCCTGAGCCAGCTGACCCAGGCCAACTATGGTTTTTTTCCTCACATTACATACCTACAGAGAACTTCTGCACACACTTGCCTGGTTTGCCTGGAGATGGGTTTAGAGAGAGACAAGTATCTCTACTCATTGTTAATAAACTGACAGGGTTGTAGAACTCTTGGGGCATCCAATAAGATTGTGTTGCATGAACTACCAGCTTGATCATCTTTAATTTCACAGCCTGAGTGCTGCCCTAGGTATTTTGCTCTTGGCAGCTTCCTTAGTCATGGACAGACCCAATTTATTATTGAAGGCAAATTAAGAGATAAAGGTTTTATTGAGTTTTTGGACAATCCCCAAATCAGTGTAATAGGTTTTCTTACGGGGAAGACGAAATATCAGAGTCAGACATGAGAGAAGTTGTGAATGCCTTATGGGACATTGGGTCTGAGGTTTCCACCAGAGCAAAGAGTACCCAGTTATTCTGGGAAGATATAATAAGACATTATGGCGGATTTCTGTCCTGTCAAACTGGCAGTGACTATCAGTAAGAGGGAAAAAACTCCAGGCTGGTAAACACCAGATTGTCAAATCACTCAGTGTATGAGGTGGGTGAAATTTGAGAGTTGATGCTGAGAACCATGAGGAGTCCATTTGGGCACAGTGAGGCTTCTGGAACCTTGGTTCTTGATACATTGTGTCTTAGTACAAAGCTACTAGCACCTTGAACGTTCAGGTGTAAATGGGGGGCATGGAGGAACTTACTGAGCTTCACGTGATAGCATGGGCAAACCCTCTCTAGCTGTGGGGCCATAGTGACTAAAATAATGGATTTGAATGGGGTGAAGATGGGGTTTGGCAATAAATAATTGAGGTCACTGAGATAAGATTGAGGTAAGGTTGTTGAATTTACGAATATGCAAAGGGGTGGAGGGTGAGGCCTGGCATCTGATACCCTGCCCCTGAGGGTCAAAATAAAAATTAGGAGCTGGCAAAGTGAGTATTACAAAAGTGTAGTAGGCTGGAATATTCCGAGTCAAATCAGGAAGGATTTCCCAGGTGTTGAGGCTACTGGTTACATGTCATTCTTTCCTTGAAAAAGAAAGTTTCAGGTTATGGTGATGTCAGAGTGCACATTACTGAAGGTTCTCTAATGACACTGTATCCCTTTCCTTCAGGATTTGGACAGTTTACATCCACAGTTGGGATTGGAGCCCAGTGTATTATACCTATCAATGGTGGAATCCAAATGCATTCAGGGATATAGAGACTCTTGTTGGAGAAAATAATTTGGTGGTTTATATGTTTATCCCTTTCTTCAGGGTTTAAGTGTGTGGGTCACAGGTGTTGGTGACTGGATGTTCTGGCATAATATTATGCATTTGACCAGATGACCGGGCCTCGGAGGTGAGGCAGATCTGATTTGATATGGATGGAGGGGCATGCTATGGGAACCGAGAAAACAAATGGATCATGAAAGCTGATGTTTGGACCTGCAATCAGTGGGCCCACAGGTAAGGAGCAAGTTCCTCTATGCGTTCTCAGCTGGATTTCAGAGAGAGGGTGAATCTGGTTTGGCATGGCAAGAGGGGCTTCCGTTAGGACCAGCTTATTTCTCTCTAACACTCTTCGGCAGCAAAGTTGAAATGATTATTGTAACCTGGGTGAAACAGAGGAGATTTTATAAAAGGGGGCTAAGTTAATTATCATGGCAAAAGGAGTTTTAGGCCAGAAGAAGTCTGAATGCTGCAGCGAAGCATATGCCAGGGAGCCATCATGTCTCCATGGGTTGACATGGCCAGAAAAAGTGTGAATTATTGGCAATGGGAGGACTGACAGTTGTCCATAAAAAAAAACAACCATATTTGGTATCTCAGTTATCCAGGGATGATGGGCTACCGCTCTCTGCATGAGGAATGGATATCGTTTTGCTGACATCAGAGGGAATTATTAGTTCTCTGGGAAGCTGATTGTGGGGGAGACAGCCAAGCAAACTGCTGGAGCCTTCTTAAGTCCAATCCCAGTTCTGGTTTATCAGAGAACTAGACCCCTTATGGGGCAAGTTCCTGCACTGGGCATCTGCCACAAGAAAAGGCATCCACTAAAGAAGCTGTGGAGCAGAGTTGTGGCTTCTAATGTGTGGCACAGCAAAAAAAGACAACACCCTGTTCTCAATTCCTTAATCCTCTCATGAGGATGCACTAGGTGAACCAGCTGTGGGGGAGGCAGTGCTCTGGCAGGCCTCCTCCAGGTAGAAATAATTAATGAAAGAATCATGATCTGCACTGTACAAATGATTGCTGGATAGTTCCCATATGAGTTAGGTTAATAAAGTTGCAGCCTAATTAAACTGCATCCTTTGCATCTTTCTTCTTGAATGTCTGAGACAATGACATAATGTGAGACTAAAACAAGGTTGTTGTGATTGGAACATATGGAAAGGAAAATCATTGCTGTTTTTGTATTTATTGTCTGAAGTGAAGACGGCCAGTTCTTCAGAAGAGTTGAAGTTTCTTTGAAGCAACTGTCTTATGAGTTTGAATTAAAAAGTGGGATTGGTTGTTTGATTGATCATCTGCTAGCCTTGATAAACTTAAAACAAAGAAAGGATACAATTATTTTAACTTCAGGAAAAGGGGGTGGGAGGGGGGAAGAGGAACAGTTATCTGTGTTACTCCAGAAAATATCTTAAATAACCTGCTGCTTGTCTTATAAACAGATCTCTGAATCAGAAAACAAATAAAATATTTAAAGAGTTTTTAATATAGCTTAAGAAATGTAAGCTGCTAAGAGAACGAAATGTGAGTATTTTTATTATTATTACTTACTGGAACTGATTGATAGTTCCCTTCATTTTTATTAATCTATGCTTCTGGAAAGGGAAAACCAAATTAGCTAATAAATAGCACATATAAGCTCAAACTTGTGCTTCTGTGTAAACTTCATGCATCAGATGGGCAACTTGATTTAGAAGATTGCTCAGAAAAGATTGGTTACTGACTATTCCAATCCCCTGAATTTAAATTCTAAAAAAAAGTCTTGAGCAGGAATAGCACCATTGGGTTACTTTAATATATTAACACTTATTTCAGTATTGAACTTTAAGTACAGATAAGAGCATGTAGTTCATACTCTCCGAATAGTTTCAATAGGCTGTTTAAAATTCAGAAACAATCACCTGAGGTGTAATGCTGATATAGTGTCTTCCTTATCTTCTGGCACTTGATATAACCTGAGACCAAAGGTTATAGAGCCTTGGTATCTTGGGTTTGAAGAGGTAGGGGAGAAAGCTCTTTGAATTTTTGTCTTTGCAGTCTTGGAGTGTTGGAATGTCCCACCCTGATTTCAGGTCTTGAGAGGGTCAGGTGGAGTTGGCCTGTTTTAAAAATCATAAAAACTAGAGATGAAAAAGACCTAGTGAGCCACGTAGTTTATCCCCCAGCAGGGGCAGGCAAAGGGCAACTCCCAGCCTGGCACTAAGTAGGGTTTGGGATTAATTGCCTCTCTATACCATTATTCAACAAGCAAGGAAGCCACTTTGCAACTTTTATTAAAGAGATCCTTTGGCGCAGAGCCCTTTAAATAATGTTTTTAGAGATTGCCACATTCTGTCAGTGAGAGTCTTACTACTGGGGCCATTATCATGGATCTAAGAGCATCTATAACTTTTCTCTTTTATGCCTTACTAGAGGAGAGCTGCCCAACCCCACCAAATTTGAATCTGAACAGCCGTGTGCTTAGTGGATTTTCAGAATCTGAACCTAAACTGGATCAGTTTTTCAAGTGGCAATTAATTTTATAAAAGGCTGAAGTGAAACTTTGTTTCCAACACTTTTGAACTTCAAGGTTTCCCAAACAACAGATCCTAATGATGTGGTGTGAGCCCAGGTCTAATTATAGCTGTCTTACTTGCTCCATATATTTTTTCCTTATTTTATTGTTCTTAGGTTGAAGGTCCAGTGAGAACACTGGGCTCTGTTAAAAAAGCAAAATAAATTCTCAGAATAAATGCAGGACTCTAATGTCCAGATTCTGAATCCTTTACTCAAACTGAATAGTGTATTGATCCATGAATAGTCTCATTGATTTCAGTGAGGCCACTTAAATGGCAAGATACTATTCAGGGGGGAGCAAGAGTTACTTAAACTGGCCCCAAGACAGTATTTGCCAAATCTTGAAAGGTGGGCCTCACTTCAGGAAAAGGTAACCAATCAAAAACTCCTCAAGCCCTGTTGTATTGTCATTGGCTTGCCCTCAAAGTGTGGGTCATTCATAATACATTGTGTCAGTGTTCATTACCTGACTCTTCTTCTACTTTCTTAATACTGTGAGCAATGTCGACAATTAAAGTATTATCATTTTGGCACCTGATTTTCTACCCATTGAGATGAATGGGTCAGCTCATACCACAGAGCTATTGTTTCAGGCTCTTTGCAAACTCAGAGAGATCATTGCATTCATTATATTTGGGCCCCTTTTAAAATTGTTTTTGCAGTTAGAGCCTTACTTAAAAACAGTGGAAATGCTGGAGAACAATCAAGATATATATCCGCCTATCTATTACTATTCCTTCGTGCCCCTGCTTTGAGAAATGCTATCTTAAAGGAGAACTATCTGCAGAGCTTATTCCCTAATGCAGGGGTTGGCAAACTTTCAGAAGTGGTGTGCCGAGATTTAACTTATTCACCTCTATTTGCATGCCACTGATACTTTTTAAAGTCAATAATAGTCCTACTTACATTTTATCAGCTTTGTTAATAAATAAATTAAGATGCAGATCTTACCATTTAGTGCTTTCCCTTGCTGAGTTCTCCATTCTCGGGCTTGTAGTTTGATACTTTAGCAGCACACAAGCCTCTGTCTCCAGAGCCGCTCTGCCGGTGGTGATGGCAGAAGAATGGCAGCCTGATCCCCTGCCGCAGCAGCACTCACTGCCACAGCAACTCCCTGGAACTCCCATGCCACAGGAGCAACTACCACAGGGTCCTAGCCCAGCTCCAGCCCTTCCCCAGCACTGAAGCTGGGGCCACGGCCATCTGGTAACTTCCCAGCTGTCCTGGGTGGTGGCCCTGGACACCTGAGGAACAGCTGCCACGTGGCCCTGGCCCCTGCCCTGGTCCTGGCCGTGGCCACCGGAGGAGCTGCTGCCATGGCTGCATGGTCCCGGAGTGGCCCCAGATGCTGGAGTAGCTGCTGCCACTGCCACGTGGTCCCAGACGCCTGAGGAGCTGCTGCTTCAGCCCCAGCTGCCTCAGCCCCAGTGCCACTTCCTCCCACTGCAGCCGGGTGTGGCACAGTGTAACCTACTGCCAAGAAAGGGGGAGGGCACTGGTCATGCGCGCACCATGAGAGCTCCACACTGCCCAATCTGCAGCCTTCCTGCCTGCCCCCAAGAGCTGGTGCACCTCATGGCTTCATGTTGGCCGCAAGGCTCCAGTGGCAGTGTGGGCTCCTTGCTGTGTGGGGGAGAAGGTGGGGGACTGAATTCCCGCCATGTGTCACTCAAAATCGACTTGCGTGTCACTTATCGCACATGTGCCGTACGTTGCCAACCCCTGCCCTAATGTGTTGCGCTATGTAAGACTGATCCACGTGCAGATAATCAGAGTAATGAACAATGATCCTGACCAGCAGATGCTGCAATAAACTCAACAATAACAAATAGGAAAAAAAGCCCCATAAGAACTAGAATCTGCTAGTCCTCATGCTGTGATATTTCTTAATGAAAAAACCTCTGAAGTCAGGAATATTGGCTTAGGTGCTTTGTTTATTTTCAAAATAGTTGAAAAAAAAGATTTCACATTTGTTAAAAAGACAGTGTTTTTCCTCATTAAAACCTAAGTATTCAATAATGAAAACACAATATGGACTTTTCTCATTAACAGTAACTATATTTTATATAGTTAAATATTAAAAGTCTGCAGTCTTTATTTTGTGCCTAGTCTTGAAATATTTAAATGATTTTAAATGTATCTAGGAGAATGATCACTTACAGTTGATAGCAATAGCAGAATAAATTCTCTCAGATTATCATTTTAATACTAACTACAATGAATGTCTGGAATGTCAGGATTCATTATTAGTCTTGGCAACACTGTGTGCATATTTGTTGCCCATCACAATCACAATTAATATTCAGATCGTTATGAAAGAAGGATAATTTGGTGATTTTCAGCTCATTATTCTGGGGATTAAAGAAGAGAAGAGAATACTTATTTCTGTTTTAGTTTAGGAATCAATTGGGTAAGTTATATCTGCAACTATACACAGTCAGTGTTGGTTATTGTACAACTGTGATAAAGTTTTTAGAAATATGCCTCAAAATGTTTAGTCTGTTGACATATATTATTTGTAATAATGGTGTATTGTTATTAGCATTGGGCACTGTGGCAGAATTTCAAAACTGGTCCTTCATTAAAGTTTATTTCAGCAATTTTACTCTGCTAGGGGAGAGGTGATGATACAAACACCACAACCCTCACCAATCCCTTCAAAAGAAAATGCTCCCTTGTCCTCCATGCTGCAGGACAAGGTTTAATGTGCTTATGGAAATGTGTTTACTGTTTACTTTCAGCATATCAGCTCATTTTCTCCTCCAAAAATGTTTACGTTTAAAGTTGCCAAACCACACATTGTTAGAAAAAAGTGTGTGCTGATCTGAAATGTTACTCACACTCTCCCCCCTACCCACACTCCATTGCTTGTAAAGGGAGATTCTATTTTTCAGTTCCCAGTACCCTGTTCAAAATAGCTAAAAAGAAGAGCTGATTAAGGGAAAACCATTTTCATTACTTATGTTATTATTTGCTCTGTCATAATGTCTAGGCCAGGGCTCCTCTTACTAGGTGTTACAGAAATACAGAACAAGATAGTTCTAACAAAATAATTTCTATTATCTAAAGAACTAAAAACAATTGATAGACTTATTTAATATCTTTGCAAAGGAGTAAAAGGGGAAAGTAATTAAACATGAGAGGGAAGATATACCTCCCACGGGAGGAAGAGAGCTTCTAGCCACCTGAGTCGGCGCTACATGGGCACTGGATTCTGTCTGAATCAACATTATTGTCAGAAGAGCTCAAGTCACTTTTCTTTCTGAGAGTGATGAGCATGATCTTCCCTTGGCAGAAGAAGCTCCCCCTCTTTATGGCTATGTCTACATTACAGAGTTTTTGTGCAAAAACAGCCTTGGAGAATCCACACCTTAAACACGTTTTTGTGCAAGAAAATCTACAGTCAATCAACAGAACAGAGGGCTTTTTGCGGTGTAGGTATACCTCCTTCTACGAGATATAACTCCTTTTTGTGCAAGAGTTCTTGCGCAAAAAGGTGTGTATGGACGCTCAACAGGGGTTTCTTGCGCAAAAAGATCCTATCACAAAAAACACAGGTGTTCTGATGGCCATTCTGTGAATGGCCATCAGAACTTTCTTGCGCAAGTGTGTCCATGCAGTGTGGATGCTCTCTTGCACAAAAGCGCATCACTTTTACAATGTGCTTTTGAGGTGTGGATACGCTTTTGCACAAGAAGTTTTTGTGGAAGATCTCTTCCGCAAAAAGCTTCTTGCACAAAAGCCCTGCAGTATAGACAAAGCCTATGACATTAGTAATGGGATCCACAGAACAGCAAGGGGATCAGCACAGATGTCCCTTGTCTCTACTTTGCTGCCCTGCCCCTTGGTTTGTTGTTCTGACCTGGCAGGATATGCACTGTCAAGGGTTTACTCTGAGGTGGGTGTTTTGGTACACTTATAAAGGGGAAGAAGTTGGAGAGTCTACAGCACAGATGTGGAAACAATGCAACTTCAAGAAATGCTAAATTGCATTGCTTTCCATTGTGGACTTGGGGGTGGAAGAATTTAGGTACCTTCCTCCCTGGCCCATACCTATGCCACCTATCTGGGACACTGCTGGGAAGGGGGAGCATTCCACAGAGCTGGAACTCACTACTTCTCTGGATGTAGGCTCCCTTATTTTTCAAAGTAAGGCTATGAACTAATATTTGTAATAATACAATTTAAAATTAATAAGGAATCCGTTCCAAGGAGCAATGTTCTTGTAGTTAAACCACCCAGCTGAGACTTTGGAGATCTAGATTAAATTCCCAGCTCTTTCTCAGGCTTCCCCTGTGGCACTTCCCTTCCCGATGAAGACAATTCCCAAAAAAGAGGGTTTTAATTGAAACATACAAAGTTGCTATTTTTTAGAAATGTAATGGAAAAATATGTTTCTGGTCTAAACGAAATTTCAGAATATAGACGTTCAAAGGGCTGAAATTTGAAAATTCATTTCTTTTGAAAAGTTTTCCTCCAAGACTCCTTTTCTTGGTGTGAACAGTTGCAAAATTTTGCAGAACTTCCATGAAATTACAACTAAATAGCAAAAGCTGAGATTTTGAGGTTTTTAGTAATTTCTCACTGTTCTAATATTTCTTGAGCTCACAACATTATTATGAATCTTAATTGCTTAATTCATTAATGTTTATATATACCTTTCATATACTGGTATGGCAGGCACTGCAGAAATGTAAAGTTTATTTTTTTTCATTTTTCAAGCTTTGTCCATCTCATAATGATAGTATTTTCCCCCACAGTTCAACTTTACTGTTTTGAAAAATGCAGTTTGTGTAATACAAGATACTGTAACCATTAAGAACTTTCATTCCATTTCTTTGTCTTTATTTACTATGAATCCATCTAATATTGCCCATCTGTTTTAACAGCCATTCTCTCATGGACCTGATCTCAGAATTGGGCACAATGACTTAGATACCTTCTCTTCACACATTAGGTTTTTAAGCTTTGTTTTTATGTGGTGACTTTTCCCCTCAAGGTTCCAAACTGATTTACAGACTCCTGTGTGTAAATATGCAGTAGTAATGACACACTCTCTCTTTATATGTGAATGTGTGTGTATACCCAGACACACACGCATACTTATTACTCAAATAAGCTACAATATATTTTTAAATACAATCAGCTGGCTGCAAAGTGTCCTTAGAAAGAAAAGCACAAGTGTTCAAAGGTGGCCTCTAATTTTGGGTGTCTCATGTGTTTTATTGTTTTTGAGCACCTAGAACTGGAATTCAGATCAATGGGAATTGATGATGCTTCTGAAAATGCAGCCATAAATTTCTCCAGCTGGACACCCATAATCAGTGGGCACTTAAAAATGTGGTCATAATCCTCCTTCAAAAGTATTGACTGTATCTGAAAACACTTTTAAAGTTATTATTTTACAATTGTTCTTGCTTTGAAATAGATACTGTATTTTCTTCTGGGTTTGAAACTATCTTGTCCATTCTAAGTGCTGCCACAATGTACATGATTATACAATACTGTTTTTAACATAATCTCCATTTTAGAAACTGAAGAGAACAAGAAACAAAAGTCCTGAGCTTCCGTTCATGGAAATTAATGGAAAGATTCACATGGACTTAAACTAGCCTTAGACTAAGCCTGGAGTAAATATTCTTCCAGTGTGACTGACTCATACTTGGTGCGGATCAATGGAAGCACTCTTTCAGAATTTGCTGTATTTCTTAGTCTTCCTCAAAGGTGGATACCTTCCAGGACTGTGACACCACCTTCTATTTCATTATTTTCCCCAGATTTGCTGGTATGCATAGATTTTATAATACAACAGCAGCATAACAATATTCAAAGTCAAATAAAAGTAATGCTATTCTGAGAGTGGAAAGAAAGAAAAATTCTAATAAAATTCATGCTGGAAATAGATATTGTGATGAGAAATGACATTCTGGCTTTGAGATTTTCTTTGGGCTGTAATAAAAAAAACCCCAAACACTCACCAAAATTAACCTTGTTCTGTTTTTTCCATAGCCTTAAGTGAGCCTTATGGCTGAGACATCACTTCTCATTTTATTTTTTATTTCTAATGTGTATTTTCTTATCATCCTCTTTCTTTTTATTTTGTAGCCTGTGTGTTGATGCAGCACAAGATTTGTTTTTTTTAAATGAAAATGTTATCTGTTTACTATTCAAATACAATTTTAAACAGTTTTACTCAGCACTTTTGAATTCAAAATCCTATTAAAGATGCAATATTCCTCTGCTACCTTGTTCCCTACTGCGTTGACATTGAGTTTCCCCATTTTAAATAGAAATATAATATTGTGTATCTGTTCAGGGTGATGCAATTTCCAGCATTGAATTACAAGTCATTGGACAGGCTGTTCACCTTCCTATCATGGAAATTTTGTACTTGTACACATTTCCCTCCCCACATTTACAAAATGCATTATTAGGCTGAGTATCTTGCAATTGCTCCTCAGCAGCACTTTCATTTTAAATCTGGAAAGCTTATCACTATGCCTCCTACCATCTGATGGAAGTCATGAGAATTGCTGAGTTAAGATAAACACCCTCATTTTGCAGCACAGGGGCGGGAGGGAGAAGCAAAAATGTTAATTTGTTTTAAAGCTAAAAGTACTGACCCATGCACTGAAGATAAGCATATCTAATTTTAAATCTTCCATATCTATTGTAATGTCTAATTGCATAGTTAAATGAGCTGTAAAAGCAGAAATGCCGCTGTAACCTCTGAACAATTTCACACAGTTCTAGAACATTTGAGATAACAAAAGAAAGCTTAAAAAATCTTTTCTCTTCCAGTAATACCCATATTTCAGAGGGCACAGTTTTATTGAACAGTGGATGTTTTCTAATCAGGAGGTGTTTCCCTAGGCCCCAGTTGTGCTAGGCTCTGTACTTATATATTAAAAAGACCATCCATATTCCAAACAGTTTTCAATCTTTGTTTAAGACAAACTGCAACAATGGAGAAAAGGTTTATCCAATGATTAGGGCACTTAACTAAAACTTGGGAAATCTGAGTTCAAGTCTCCATCATTGCTGCCCTGTGTGACTTGGACAAGTTGCTTAGCTTCTCTTCATCTCTGTTCCTCAGCTGATCAAAAAAAAAAAAAAAAAAAAAAATGGGGATAATAGCACTGCCTCACTTCCCAGGAATGTTGTGAGGAAAAGTAAGTCAGGGTGCATCTACACAGCACCCTTACCTTGAAATAGCTTATTTTGATATTTAGCGCTGTCAGTGCCAATTTCAAAATAAAGCGCTATTCTGAAAAGTCCCTTAACCCTTGTGGAATGAGGATTACAGGGGCGCTGGAATAGTGTGCCCATTATTTTGAAATATATTTTGAAATAATGGGCATGTTTAAAGATGTGGAATTGTTATTTCGGGATACTTCCGGTATCCCAAAATAGCCCTGCTGCCTAGACATAGCCTAGATGTAGCCTCACAGAGTGAGAGTGTGTTGGATGCGATAGATAGGCCTGTATTTCACTGTGAAACTTTGAGCCTTCAGGCTTGGCATTTATCAGTCCAGGTTTGAGTGTCAACAGTGAATATTGACTCCAGGTTTACAATTTCTGGATCCAGGTCTCACAAGAAGCACCCAATGCACTACTAAGTCAAACCAGCCTACCCCAGGCTTCCTAATGCCCTCCACAGTTGTAGCTGCTTTGCCCTTTTGTTTGTGGTGCTCTGTCCATCCTGAAACACTTGACAGAAATGTAACAGCCTGCCCAACATATCCAGCAACAGGCACTTAGAAATGCTTACGCCCCTTCAGTCTGCGGGGAGTCCCATTCCTGTCACCTTGCACCAGAACGCAGTGTACATGGCTCCAGCTGGGGGAATCAAGGGCATCCTTTGAGGTCTAGGACCCTGGTGAGACTCACCGGGCATGGGACTCCCGGTTACACACTAGTTATACTACAGTTGTTTGCCGGGTGTGCGCTACTAGCTCAACGCCATTCTTATCACTCTTATGAGCTGAGACTGAGGTCAAACTTGTTTACCACTTCTTAGTTTTCTAGCTCAAGGCATGGGTTAAAGCTGATAAGGGCCAGCTGCTGTTTGTGCTTGCAGGGTCCCAGGCTATGTACGTTAAGGATGGCAACTTCCATCCCGGAACTGCTAAGCTTCAGGACCCACATACAACTTTTTATGTGACACCATGCCAGTACAAAAGGGGGTTGCTATAATCATGTGAACATTGACTACCGCAGACTGTTGTGGATCTGGTACTAGCCAGTTGGCTTTGGGAAACGCTACTGTGGGTTAAGTGGTGGATGAGGTTTCTCAGGTAATCAAAGTTGTGATTTATCCAATGGAGTGGGCATAGAAAATATCTCTGTATAGTGAGGCAGCTTCACCTCCCTGTGACCCAAAAAGGGAAGAACTCCCCAAGACACAAAAAATGGGCATGGCCAGAGCAATCCAGCCAAAGGCTAAAGCTTAGAGCTCAGTTGTATCCCAGCCACTGAAGAAGCCAGATGCCTTTCCCAAGCTCCTGAGGTGAGAGATTGGCACGTACCTCCAGGAAGAGGAAGTCTGGCCAGGACCATCAGGATGGCTGATGATCCCAGACCCTGAACTGGACTTGGGGCAAACTGCCTTTACTTGCTGGCCCTCTGCCAGAGCTAGGAGACCTGACAGTTGCTAAACCTGAGCACCCTGAATTGTTTGCTGCCCCGCCCTGAACAAACGTTTGCTGCCCCGCCCTGAACATATTGACTGTTGCCCAGCCTGAACCTAGGCCTGAGAACCCTGAGCTGGCCCTGAAGCAGGACCAGGGCATATTGACTGCTTTTCTGGCCCGAGCAGAGGCCTGAGCACTTGGACTTGTTGCCCCACCCTGAAGCAGAGCCTGCACTGGACTACAAACTTGTTCTTCCTGTTGGTAGTGAAGCGGGTTGGCCTCACTCTGAACCTGGATGGGATCAAGGCTCTGACCTAGTCCAGTGCACCCTGAAGTAATTGTTGCTTTTGAGAGAATGGATTTTTCAAACTACATCAGGGCCATAGATGCAACTCATGTTCAAGGTTAGCCCTCCTAGAGAAGTGCATGAGTACATGAACTGCAAAGGGTACTAATCTACAGTTAAGCAAGCTTTTGTGGACCTCAGATGCCAATTTATAGATGCTGATGCACTTCAAAAGTTCAGGATACCAGGATTTTCCACCTATTGGGAATCCATCTTTGTGGACAGGCTGGGCCAGTGTTTCCCACTATATCCTGATTTCAAAGGCTCTGGCAAAAGAAGGTTTAATTATACTTTCAGTAGGTGTGGAATGGTTGTTGAATGTGTGCGTGTCATGAGAGGGAGTAGGTAGTTGAAAACATCAAAACTCTGTATTCTTTCACCTTTCACTCACATGGTGTAGCACTTACTGACTTGAGTAGCTCACTGTGGGTGTCTGCACTGGTAAGATCTGTACAATATGAATTGGGTAGCAGAGTTTGGCCCATAAGGGTGGGACAAGGGAGGATAAAGTGACAAGAAAATGAACATGTTTTGGATAGATTAGTATAGTTTGTAGGTGTAATAAGATGGCTTGTAGTAGTTATGCAGGCTAACTGAAATTAGGATATAGATCGGGGCAGGAATCCTAAGGCATAGGGGGTGGTCCTCAGTTTGCCTGGATCCAGCCCCCAAGGCTCAGGGCTCCCCCCAGCATTGGGGAGCCCATGCTAGTGCTCCATCTACCACCCACCACCTCCCCGTGGGGTTGGAGCACATAAAACCTACTAGCCTGTCCTCCTGTGTGTGAGGGGAATATAGAGAATGTCTTACTCCTTCTCAGTTGGGAGCTGCCTCAGTGAGGGTTGTGTTTTTTCCAGCGGCCCCTGACCCAAAAATGGTTCCCTACCCCTGATCTAGACTCTTATATGCTATGAACCTCAGGTATATTCTACAGCCTGCCTCGTGAAATTTATTTTGCTAGAAATAAATTGTTTTTTTTAAAGAAGACCAAGAGGTTGTCTCTTTGCATGTCTGATGAAATGCTAGAGAACACCATTGCCTGTTGAGAGTAGTTTTTAATCTCTATTACCACTGTAATAGAACCAGCATTAAAAAGAGAGTGCCTCAATATTCCTTGGATGACAAAACTCCCCTTTACTTCAATAGGGTTGGGATTTCAATACATAATTCTAATATTATGTATTGCTTCTCTTGTTCACTTTACTTACCACTGTCTACAGAGATACCACAATGGAAATGTTATTAGGACCTACAGGTAAACACTATAGTTCAAAAACATAAGATTATTACAGAGGTACTTTACAACAGTTTGTAAATGTCCTCCTTAATTTCACCAAATGCATCAATGAGAAGCAGGATTCCCACCTAAGCAGAGAGAGCACACAATACTAAGCCGTAGCCATTTTCATCTCATCAGCTAGGAGAGAAAACTCTTATACCTCTCAGAGGCTAGCATCGGTAATACAATGCCCCCTCCTGTCAAAGCTCTCCTGCACCTCCTGACTGAATTCCACCACTCCTGATTTAACAAGTACTGACAACCATATGCTCCTAAAACAAAATATTTTCTTTCATTCCATTCTACTACAAGTCTCACTCACATAACTTTCAATGTGGTGCTCAATGTTATTGCAAGAGAAACACACAATATGGAACTAATCATGCTCTGGCAGAATCAAGACTAGATGTTCCAACAGGTTTTCTCAATGACTAACTTTTATGAGTCAAAACCCTTATATTTGCCCCAACATTAGTCAAGAGTTAATCACCTGTATTCTACAGCATTGCAAGAACACCTTCCTTTATATTAAATGTGCCTAAAGTCCAGCACAGCCGCTGATGTTCATGCTTCGCATTGATGCATTTGGTGAAATCAAGGAGGACATTTACAAACTGTTGTAAAGTACCTCTGTAATAATCTTTATGTTGTTGAACTAGTGGCTGTGTCTACATTGGCACCCTTTTTCGAAAAAGGGATGCTAATGAGACCAGTTGCAATTGCAAATCCTACTTGCAAGTAGGAATAAGAGATCTTGCGGAAAAGGGTTTATTTTCCGCAAGATCCCCTTCTAGACTGGCGCTTTTTCCGCAAAGCCCGAGCCGGAAAAAGCGGCAATATGTAAATGCAAATACCGCGGGGATATTTAAATCCCAGCGGATTTGCAATTGCGACTGGTCTCATTAGCATCCCTTTTTCGAAAAAGGGTGCCAATGTAGACACAGCCACTGTGTTTACCTGTGGGTCCTAATAAGATTTCCATTGTGGTATCTCTGTAGACAGCGGTAAGTAAAGTGAACATGATTCGTAATAAATCTTGCCACAGCATCCAGTAGTGGTGTGCCACATTTTAAAAAAATGCAAAGCCTGTAATCATGGAGTTATTCATGCTTGTGGAACTGGTTCCATTCTTAGGAATATACATTGCTTAGGGAGTTGATGCAAAGTCATCTTCATGCCATTACCCTTGGATGTGATTGTGAAAAACCCTCTCTCCATTCATCTTTTCTGTATAAACCTTTGGGTTCCCTTGTTTGGCTTCAGATCTAGCAATTGCATCATTTCATTTTTAAGGTTTATTTTCTAGATGAAAACTGATCTTCTCTGCCTTGCTTTAAGAGTAGAATGCTATTTGCTTTGGGGGCTACTCCCAGTACAAAGCATTTTAAGAAGACCATCTTAAAGCTTGTTTGGAGGGGGCTTTATACCTTCTTGTTCACCAGCACCCTCCATACTCTTCCACCCATTCCTATATTACTGTAATACAGTTTTAAAGTTTATTAAAATGTTTTCCAAAGGCAAAATGGTAGAACTCTCTTCAAACTGAGAATCCTATTAACTGCAGCTTTTCCACTTACAATTCTAGCATCTGCACTTCTAAAGCATCCTTTTCATTAGCATACAGGGGCACAGTACAGAGTTCAGTGACCAGAAGTTCCAAGAAATAATTTAAAAATTCTCGAATACAGCTAATTAAAAATTGTTTCAGGCAAGATGAATTAAACTTGTCTTAAAGTTGCTTATTGCATCCATCTTCCTGATGTCAGAAGGAGCCGAGCTGCAAAGGTGAATAATATAACAGCAAAAAGCCTTTGCAGTAACTGACTTCAGAGGTAATTACAGACTAATCAACAATCAACTGGAATTACAGGATAATCATCAATTAAAGAACTGCATCATAAAATCTGTAGGCTTAGCAAGAAACAAAGGAACATAAGTTTCATAGGCTACCAAAGTCCAGATTCAAGGATGATTTGGTGGAGGATAAGAATTTTATAAAGTTAATCAGATGCCTGACTAGAAAGCAATACAAGGCTTTAAAATGAGGGGAAATATGCTGAGAAGTTGTTGTGCAGGTCAGCATTTTTGCTGCAGCATTTAGAATTAACTGGTCTCTGCTTATCATGAAGCTAGGAAGGGCACTGAGCAAAGTTACAATAATCAATCCATTCTACAATCAAGAGAAATAAGTATGCATCCTATTGACAAAATGGATTCAGACTGGCAGTATTTCTTGGACAATGATTTGAAATGATGGCCCTATTGTGAAGCTGCTCAATGGAGAGTAATTAGATTTATTCTAAGAACCTTTAAAACGGGTATAATAGGTTTTTATCAAAATAACCTGAATTAAATAATATCAGGCAGTTTGTGCCAAGAGCACAACAGTTGTACCTTAGTCATATCTAATGTTTTCCCAGTTTTGTGCCAATGAAACTGTTCAAGGGGAATGTGACCCATCCTTGTAGGGAATTATCATATATTGGCTGTCCTTGTAATGAAAAAGCTTTCACACCTAGTACATGCACACAAGAAGTGCAAAAAAGATGATAGGTACAGTATTTAGAAATTGTTCATCCTTTTCAGCATACTCAGAGGAGAAGGGCTCCCCAGACAGCAAGCCAGAATCTTTAGCCAAGTTCTCTGAATAGTAACCTAATCCTAGATAAGTCATGTACAATACTGTTGATCAGCATTTTATTGTAACTGTGCTTTAATACAAAGTTAAATGCCCCTCCCTGCCAACAAAATAACATATCCTGCAAAAAGGGGGAGACAACATAAAGGTGGGCCCATGCTGAAAAACTTGAAATTGCATTTGGATCTCCATCACCTCAGAGTGGATAAGTGTCAGGATCTGGGCTTTTGTGAAGCCCAATGTGAAGATAAGCTTGATTTAGATCTGGGTATGATTCTGAATATCTTAAAGTTTGCTAATATTTTGATACGGAGATTTGATATGAGTCTATGGTCAGTTTAACATAAAGTACTATCTATTACCTACTGCTTGTAAGATTTTTGAATGTATGGTTATTGGCTACGGGTCCAGTATTACTCCTAGTAAAGTTTTTTTTTGTTTTGTTTTTTGAAAAAACATCTTCTATGTAAGTCGAAAGTTATCATCTCTCTCTCAAAAAGTTTTTCCTGCCGGACAGCAGAATGTTCCTGCCAGTCGACAGAATGACATCATCAGTGCCAAAAGGCTCTCTCAGCGAAACAAAAGCGGCCAGAGAGAGGATGGTAGGTGAACATAGCAAGCAGAGGGTACAGCCCCCTAGTAATTATTTAAGAATTGTTTAAAAATAGCGAGAATTTAGAAAGACACACATTTCAGCTACTAAAGCACCTGAACAGGCAGGCCAGTTTATAACAAGGGAGCTCCAGGCAGGTAAAGTCAAAAGTTCCTTTATTGATTGTGACCTTCCATAGCTTGGGGAAAACAAGTCAGAATAACAATAGACAAGCAACATTCCAGTCAGCATTGACAATTTGATGATGGAAGGCCCAGACCATACTTACTGGCTAGCCCCCATTACCATACCGGGAAAAACCAATGAAATGAGTTCAGACCTCCAGGAACTTTCTAGAGAGGGTTCCCAAGATTAGCTGGAAGGAAAACAACTAAAATTTGGTCGTCCAGAACTAAAAAGACAGAAAGCAGCCAGGTACCAATCAAAACTGAGCAGGACAAAGAAAAAAGGCTGGCTGCTTTTACTAAGGGCTAGTTCTGAGTGAAGCCGAGTCCTGGAAGGAAGAATGTCCTTGTCCTAACCTAAGAAACCACTCTCAAGTACTAGTGTTTATATAATGGTCTTGAATGCCTAGGCTGCTGTTTGAATTAAGATTTAATTTGTTTCCTGTTAAAGGAGACTGGTCTGAGAGCTGATCTGGCCAGACAGCTGGAACATGGAGGCAGCAGACAATTGTTAAATCAGGACATAAGGGGCTTCTAGGCAGGAGGAAGAGCTGCCTTCAAAGCTGCCTTTTGACACCAGGAGGTGGTCTGGCGGTGAGTGCAAATTATAACATGGAGCGACCGTCATATACTACAATTCACAAACAGCAGAAAGCTAATGGCCATTTTGCCAACCTGCCCCCATTTATTTAGCAAGAATGTATGGAAAATACTTTATTTTGAAAAAATCAAGAAATCAAAATTTTACTGGGTAACTTAGTCACAACAAATAATTCTAGCTCTTCTTCCCAGTGTGGTTGACCACACCTTGAAACACTGTATAATATAGATTATATTGTATCTTTTTCTATTTCTTACAGTTCTTTACTGGACATTTTCCAGGATTCTATTACCCAACTAATTCCCATAGCCAATATTGCATTGCTTCATTATTATAGACCAGAGCAGTATGTAGCCATTAAGAGCGAGGGACAGAAAAAAGGGAGCTTAACTGCAGAGCCTCTGAACTGAAGGCAACATAGGTTTCTAGATGCTCCATCAGAATCCCATATGAACAAAGTCCACTGACGTCAAATGCTAGTGAAAGATCTAATGCAGTGAATGCAGCAACGTCACTCATTGTTAAAAGATGGTGATTAAGTGATTCTCTACAGGGATTTCTTTGCAGTATGAGTAATACAAAAGCCAGAGATAGGGTTTTTTGGGGGTAGAGGGCATTGAGGAGGGAAGAAGAATCATTTGTCTTTCAGTTGGCCTGAAACCACACAACATAATTTTCTTAGTACCCTAATTAAAAAAGAACTGCTAGAAATGGATACTTAGCAAGGATATATGACTTGAAGTACTGTCTTTCTAGCATTAGTCATGATATGCAGTACTAGGATGGGTGATATTTTTTCAAAGGAAAAGCTAGCAATAAAAATGTTTTAGAACATCTGACCAGAGAGAACAACTGTGGCTATGAAATACTGCAAACAGACACATTCAAGGAGGCCTGGGTTACAATAGAAAATTGTAACAACCGGGGTGTTGCCAGGATTATAGTGAGTGGCAGAAACAAATCTAGAGGTACATAGATAGATCTAACTCAGGTCTGTCTTCTACTTCAATATGTAACTCAATAAACAATGAAGAAAACAATAGGTTAATTCTGAGCCTGATTTATAAGTGGGATATACCTGAAAACTATAAAGGAACAGGAAATTCCAAGAGACCTTGTTTATAGTCTCAAAACTAGAAGGGAAAAGAACCCAGCCCCACTAATTTCTGGAATTGTAAATTGCGACAGGCTTAGTGCACATACATAATCAAATGTGAGTGCAATCCTGTTCATTTTGCATTATATTTAAGGGATAGGTGAGTCCTGAATTTTTCTTTGGTTGTCATTGTGGTCCCCCCTTCACTCCATGTTTTCTAAAATCTGCAATGGTGCTTGAACTGTAAGATTTGTTGGACTGTAATGTTTGTTGGCTACATGATAATATACATGCACATTCCAAAGTTCAGGAGCCAAGTTCTTTTTTTCTCATTAGGTAAAGTGTCTGCAGCTGCACAGACTGCAGTGAGAGGTTCAGGGGATAAGTTTTGTAAAGTTTTAAAAGGGGAAAATGCAGCTGCTGCTAACATATGTGGCAATGAATAATATAAATGTTGCAAATTTCTGCAAAAGTTAACTAGCTCTGGTATCACAACCTAAGCTTTAGAAGTGGTTCCAGCGTTTTAACTTTAATATCTTCCACAATGGGGAAATCTCTTGCAGAAAAATTCTGAGACATGCCTATGGTTGTTTATATGAATCCTAGCTATTAGTTCATTTTCAATGTGACTGTGATATTTGGTTTCTTGCCTCTTGCCAAATTGTTTTTCTTTCCTATGTGTTTATTTTATTTTGCTGCATATATAATTTTTGACACTCATATTCAGATTGTACTTCAGGACGCTACCGTTGAAATTTTAATGGGGGGTTTCTACTGGAATGAGGATTAAGGTATCAGCTAGCTCATCTAAATGAAATCAAGACATGGTACTCACTTGTAATAACATTTTATGGATTTAAAAAAAAACCAGCCTCTAAAAAAACTATTTAGTTTTTAGAGTGGGCTTTTTTTGCATTTTATTCAGATCACCTACTGCTTTATTAGTTACTTTTACCTAATTGCTTTACTATAATCAGAGATTGTTGGGTAAGCATCATTCTTTTCAGATTATATTAAGAATGGATTAGTTGAATGAGTTTTTCAATTTTTATTATATCTTTTCTCATTAGAATGGATTAATTTATCACATTTCTACCTTTTTTAGTCTTTGACATGAGAACAAATTATCACATAGATTAGACCTTTTCATTGTGTTTTGGCTGGCTGATGATTTCCCTGCTTTGCAATTCATTCAAAAAGTAGACGTACAATGACAACAATTTGATGTAATTTACTTGTAAGTACCAGGGACAAATAGGGCCAAGAGGAGTTTTTAATTTAGAATTTTATTTTATAATTTTTAGAGTTTTTATTTTATTTTAGAATTTTCTTAGGGGTTGGCAGAAGGCATGTTACTGGGATTCCAGGAAAATGAACACCGAGGGCCAAACTCATTGATGGTGAAAACAAGCACAACTTCATTGAAGTTCCATTTCCACTACTGGTAAAGTTGATGACTTATTTAACTTTCAACGTCTCTTGACGTGGCGGCCACCTGTAGATTTGAGAAGACAGATCATTTTTATATCCTTCCAAATGTTAGCCTATCCGCTATCCTGAGGATACTATAACACAGATGCCACTTGTTGCTGTTACGTATATTATGATACTATCTAGTTTACATAGCCATTTTGTTTAGCACTACCAAGATACGTCATGACAGACTGTCCTAGTGACCTTACAAGTTAAATAGACAAGATAGATAAAGTGTGAAGGAGAAAAAAATCATCACCTATATTTTATAGATGGAGAGTTAAAGCCAGAGGAATTCCATGGTCACATAGGTCCTTTGCGCAATTGATCTCTTGAGTTGCAGTCCAGACTGCAGTAAGACTATCCATACTGTTTTGTGGAAAAACAACAAATAGTCTGGTAGAACTTTATAGACTAACAAAACATTTAGATGGTATCATGATTCATGATAAGGACACTTGTCCAGCAAGAACTGGTGTAATCACAAATAGATTTCCCATAGGCATGTTGTTTCTCATCTGAGCTCCGCTGAATCAGATACAGTGGGGTACTTTTAAAGTTACCCTGGATCTGTTGAGCTGTTATTCTCTATTCTGATGTTCGGAATAAAGGATTTGTCATGTCATATAACAGATCCAGTAGTTGATCTAGTCCAGGGATACTCAACTTTGGAAGCCGCGGGGTCCACAATGATACTCACAGCACATGCTGAGGGCTGCAACTTAAGCATGGTTGCATATACATGCAAATATCTATGCAAATATATGCAAATAGCCTCTTTCATACCAACGGACATCAATACAAAGATTAAGGCAAGACAACAAAACACGCAGGCCCCATTTAAATTGGTTCTGCTGATATTAATAAAATATAATATTTACCCAATTTCCACCCATATGACAGCACTTTTAATGAGCAATGATAGTCCAGGAATTTAACTACTAAAACGCATATCAATAGAAGACTATTATATTGACTTGCCATTGTGGAGCGTCCACAATGGAGGTCACGTTCAAAGGATCCCACCCGCTGGCTGTGTGTTGAGCCCCGTGTAACCCAACCGCAAAGCGGACCACAAACAAATGGGCCATGGGCTGCATGTGGCCCGTGGGCTGCATGTTGAGTAGCCCTGATCTAATCTGTTGTTATCTTTCTGACAATGATTTATATCAATCAAGGAGGTTTATTTTGATATAACAAAGGTTAATAAACAGAACATAGCCTTAACTCAATACCTGGCCACACCTTTAGGGACACCCCACCCAGGGTACTCAAGCATCTTGGCAGCTTAGCTCTGCTCCTGAGACTGTAGTAGCCATGCGATTGTTTCCTTAAGCCTTTAGCCCCTTTCCTCCAGGGGGCCTACTATAAGAGTTAGCTTCACTCCAGCATGGCTTTGCTTCCCAGGACTCAGTCTGTCATCATCAGGAAGGACCCGGGGTCAAGCTGCCCTTTCTGTGGCACCCGAACCCCCACCCATTCTGACTTGGTCATGCTAAAACTTTTGCATAGACCCTTTTATGGCTTGACTGCTGGGCTACTTTTAGCAATAAGCAACAGTGGTCCAAACACTTTGTTTTGCCAAACTGTTCCCATACAATGGTTAAAATACAATGTAGAATGCTCAAAGCTAGGGTTCCCTAACAGAAGTCAGCTGACTCAAGTCCCACTAACCCTGGGTTTGCATTGCAGTATAGATACATCCTTAGGCACTTAGGATGTCTTGAAAGAGGAATGCAAATGAAGCAGATAGAAAATTCAGATGAAGTGTGGATTTACAAATCTTGCATTTCATTTGCATAATTGCGTCGGAGCGCTTTTTCAAAAAAGGGTTTTTTGAACTACCCCCCAGTCTAGGTGGGGTTCTTTTAAAAAAAACCCTCCCTTTTTCGAAAGAACCTGTACTCCTGGAAAAATGAGGTATACGGATTCTTTGGAAAAAGGGTTTTTTCCCAAAAGAACCCTGTCTAGACTGCGGGTTTTTTTTTCTTCAAAAAACCCTTTTTTGAAAAAGCGCTCCAATGCGATTATGTAAATGAAGCACGCTTCATTTGAATTTTCGATTTGCTTCATTTGCATTCCTCTTTCAAGAGAGGAATGCAGTCTAGACGAGCCCTTAGGAGCATAATTGAAAATCACTGGGATTTTTTAAGAGGAACACCAAGGAATTTTTGTGCGTGCAAAAAAAAAAAAAAAAAGGTTGGGGGAAAGTTGAGGCAAAAAAAAGGTTGCCTGCCCCTTTAAGAACTCTGTTGTTCTCCGCAGCACACCTCCAACTGCCTCACAACACACCGGTGTGCCATGGAACACAGTTTAAGAAACACTGCTCTAAGTCCTTTAGGTGCTTGAAAAATAGGGTTTAGGATTTTAAGACACGTAAGTACTTTTTAAAATTTTCTTCTTAGGTTTACTTTTCTTAAATGGACTTAAGGCTGTAAAGACACAATGATTATTGAAGGAGATACAACTCTTAAAGAATAGAGGTATTTAATAATAATTAATAATAATAAATTAAATCAGAAAAATGTAGTCCCAGGAAAGTTGAAAATATGGAGATGAGAAATACAGCTACTCCACACAATCTCATCTCCACCCCAAATAGTATTGCCGTCCTACCAAACTCCTTCCCTCATGTATTTGCTCTATGGGTGAAATCCTGATCCCATTAAAATCAATAGTACTAGGATTTTACTTTGTGGCATTAAGAACTCTGCAGGTATACATTGTGGGCAATCTTAAATTTAGAGCATATGCACAGGTCCAGACTGGCTTGTGTTAGCACAGAATGGAATAGAATGCATAGGGATTCAAGAGCCCTCCTGCCCTTACACTTCTGCATTGGTAAGTTGCCTGAATCCCCTTATGTAAACACGTCCTGCTTCCTCCCACCACTTTCCATGCTGGCAGAGTTTTTGTGGTGCAATGCCTGTGTTCTTTCTCAATTCCTAGAGAGAGGTAATCAGAAAGACATTGAGTTGTCTCCTGTCAAAGGATTCGTGTTTGTAGTTACACATATTGCAGCCAATTTATGATTAAGAGTAAAAATATTCATGAGAACATAAGAAAGGTCTTACTGGGTCAGACAAAAGGTCCATCTAGCCCAGTATCCTGTCTGCCGACAGTGGACAATGCTAGATGCCCCAGAGGGAGTAAAAACAACAGGAAATCATCACATGATCCCTCTCTTGTCATCCATTTCCAGACCAAAAAAAAAGGCTAGGGACACCATTCCTACCAACCTGGCTAATAGCCATTGATGGACCTAACCTCCATGAATTTATCTAGCTCTTTTTTGAACCCTGTTAAAGTCTTAGTCTTCACAACAACCTCTGGCAAGGAGTGCCACAGGTTGACTGTGTGCTGTGTAAAGAAAAACTTCCTTTTTTTGGTTTTAAACCTGCTGCCTATTAATTTCATTTGGTGACCCTTAGTTCTTATATTATGGGAACAAGTAAATAACTTTTCCTTATTCATTTTTTCCACACCAGTCATGATTTTGTAGACCTCTATCATATCCCCCCTTAGTCTCCTTTTTTCTAGCTGAAAAGTCCCAGTCTTTTAAATCTCTTTTCATAGGGGATCCGTTCCAAACCTCTAATCATTTTTGTTGCCCTTTTTGAACCTTTTCCTATGCCAACATATCTTTTTTTGAGATGAGCGACCACTTTTGTACACAGTATTCAAGATGTGAGCGTACCATGTTTTATATAGAGGCAATAAGATGTTCTCTGTCTTTTTCTCTATCCCTTTTTTAATGTTTCCTAACATTCTGTTTGCTTTTTGACTGCCAGTGCACATTTAGTGGATGTTTTTAGAGAACAATGACTCCAAGATCTCTCTCTTGAGTAGTTGTAGCTAAATTAATCCCCATCATATTCTATGTATAGTTGGGATTATTTTTTCCAACGTGCATTACTTTACACTTATCCACATTAAATTTCATTTGACATTTTGTTGCCCAATCACTTAGTTTGGTGAGATCTTTTTGAAGTTCTTCACAGTCTGCTTCTGTCTTGACCATCTTAAACAGTTTAGTATCATCCACAAACTTTACCACCTCACTGCTTACCCCTTTCTCCAGATCATTTATGAATAAGTTGAACAGGATTGGTCCCAGGACTGCCCCTTGGGGAACACCACTAGTTACCCCTCTCCATTCTGAAAATTTACCATTTATTCCTACGCTTTGTTTCCTGTCTTTTAACCAGTTCTCAGTCCATGAAAGGACCTTCCTCTTATCCCATGACAATGTAATTTACACAAGAGCCTTTGGTGAGGGACCTTGTCAAAGGCTTTCTGAAAATCTAAGTATACTATATCTACTGGATTCCCCCTTGTCTGCATGTTTGTTAACCCCTTCAAAGAACTCTAATAGATTAGTAAGACATGATTTCCCTTTATAGAAACCATGTTGACTTTTGCCCAACAAATTATATTCTTCTACGTGCCTGACAATTTTATTCTTTATTATTGTTTCAACTAATTTACCCAGTACTGAAGTTAGACTTACCGGTCTGTAATTGCCAGGATTGCCTCTAGAGCCCTTTTTAAATATTGGTGTCACGTTAGCTATCTTCCAGTCATTAGGTACCGGAAGCCGATTTAAAGGATAGGTTACAAATCTCAGATAATACTTCTGCAGTTTCCCATCTGAGTTCTTTTAGAACCCTTGGAGGAATGCCATCCGGTCCTGGTGATTTGTTAATGTTAAGTTTTTCTATTTGCTCCAAAACCTCCTCTAATGACACTTCAATCCAGGACAGTTCCTCAGATTCATACACACAAAGGACGGTGCAGATTTGGGAATCTCCTTAACATCCTCAGCTGTGAAGACTGAAGCAAAGAAATCATTTAGTTTCTCCTCAATGGCTTTATTGTCCTTGATTGCTCCTTTTATATCTCGATCGTCTAGGGGACCCACTGTTTTTTTAGCAGGCTTCCTGCTTCTAATGTACTCAAAAAACATTTTGCTATTGCTGTTTGAGTTTTTGGCCAGTTGTTTCTCAAAATCTTTTTTTGCTTTTCTTATTACATTTTTACACTTGATTTGACAGTGTTTATGTTCCTTTCTATTTATCTCACTAGGATTGGACTTCCACTTCTTGAAAGGTGTCTTTTTGTCCCTCACTGCTTCTTTTACATGGTGGTTAAGCCACGATGACTCTTTTTTTAGGTCTCTTACTATGTTTTTTAATTTGAGGTATACATTTAAGTTGGGCCTCTATTATGGTGTCTTTAAAAAGTTTCCTAACATTCTATTTGCTTTTTTGACTGCTGCTGTACACTGAGTGGATGTTTTCAGAGAACTATCCACGATGACTCCAAGATCTCTCGAGTAGTTGTAGCTAAATTAGTCCAC
Organism: Rafetus swinhoei; assembly: GCA_019425775.1. NCBI lineage: Eukaryota > Metazoa > Chordata > Testudines > Trionychidae > Rafetus > Rafetus swinhoei. The sequence continues at coordinate 36,113,031 of CM033449.1, forward strand.
ATCATATTGTATGTATACTTGGGATTATTTTTTCCAATGTGCATTACTTTACATTTATCAACATTAAATTTCATTTGCCATTTTGTTGCCTAATCGCTTAGTTTGGTGAGATCTTTTTGAAGCTCTTCTCAGTGTGCTTTGGTCTTAACTATCTTGAACAGTTTAGTATCATCTGCAAATTTTGCCACCTCACTGTTTATCTCTTCCTTCAGATCATTTATAAATAAATTGAATAGGGTTGGTCCCATGACAGACCCTTGGGGGACACCACTAGTTATATCTCTCAATTCTGAAAACTTATTAAAACTTCTTAAAATTTATTCCTACCCTTTGTTTCCTGTCTTTTAACTAGTTATCAATCCATGAAAGGACTTTTCCTTTCATCCCATAACAATTTACTTTACTTAAGAGCCTTTGGTGAGGGACCTTGTCAAATGCTTTCTGGAAATCTAACTATACTATATCCACTGGATCCTCCTTGTCTGTATGTTTGTTGACCCCTCAAAGAACTCTAGTAGATTAGTAAGGCATGATTTCCTTTTACAGAAACCATGTTGTCTTTTCCCAAACAAATTATATTCATCTGTGTGTCTGACAATTTTATTCTTTACTGTAATTTCAACTAATTTACCTGGTACTGACGTTAGACTTACCATTCTGTAATTGCTAGGATCACCTCTAGAGCCCTTTTTAAATATTGGAGTCACATTAGCTATCTTTCAGTCGATAGTACAGAAGCTGATTTAAAGGATAGGTTATAAACCACAGTTATTAGTTTTGCAATTCACATTTGAGTTCTTTCAGAACTCGTGGGTGAATGCCATCTGGTCCCGCTGACTTGTTACTGTTAAGTTTATCAATTTGTTCCAAAACCTCACTTTTTTTACTTATTCACTTTTGCTGGACATGGATGATATGAGCCTATATGTTATGGACATAGAAAGAGAGTCTTTAAAGTTTCTGGTTGATCTCTGGGTGACAATTGTGTGTCTTAGGGCTTTCTCTCAGAGTTCCTCTGTAATGTTCTCAATGGGACTGGAGAGACATATGAATTTAGCAAATAGGTACTGTAGCAGATCACACTCGTTCTTTACTTAAATTCAGCCATTACATATATTTGAGATGAATTAGAGGGCTGTCATCACAGAGACCCTTTTTCTTTTCTTGTTCAATGCTCACAATTGGTATAATTTCCTGATCTTGGCTCAGAACGTTTGGTGGTGTAAATACAGTAGCTGTATGTCCAGTGATACTTGACCAATTGGTTGGGCATGCAATGTTAATTGCATTCTGTTCAATATCTTTGAATCGGTGAAGTACTTCTTTTTCTATGTTTCAAATATATTGTGATATCCACTCTCTGATTAAACACTAGAAGCTCTTTTTCCACACATCCTTTATGGCACAAGTAGTTCCACTGAGATTAGTAGAAAATTAAGTAAAGTCTTGTAGATTCACATCCTATCGTATTTTATATTCCATTCTATTTTTCTGTATGAATGGTTGCAAGATTGTTAAGAAGTATGTTAACTATGGATTTCCCTACTTTTCATCTTAGGGGATTTTTGGAAAAGTTGACCATATCTTAAAAGTTTGAGACTTTCTTTCTTTCTTTTTTTTTTTTTTTTAAAAGCAGTGGTCTTTCAGATTGTTTTCCCCCATTAAGTAAATGCATAGGCTTGAGTCTGATCTTGCCACTGGTGTAAATTATGTGTAACTCCTTTATAGTTAATTTGGTTACAGAATTGTAAAATGTGTTTTGTCAGAATCAATTCTTGAGGTCCAGATTCTCTGCAATGGTGGCTGGGTTTGCAGAAAACTCTTCAAGGTTTTTTGATTTTTTTTCTTTTGACCACTGCTTTGGGTTTTGCCATGACTTAGGATAATCTAACCTATCACATATAATGTATAGGCATATTCTTTCCATAAATACCTTCTATGAGTTTTGTTCATTTATCTTGTGAGGATATTTGTGACTATATAAAATATGTCTGATAAGAATGACTACAGATAGAGGGGGGAAAGATGACAAAGTGATTTATAATTTAGTTGAAAAATATCTTATAAAATAGTTATAAATTCCACAAAAATACAATAGAGACTTCTCCATCAGATCTGGCAATGTCATTTGTGGGCATATCCTTCAGCAAGCTTCCAGGGCCCGTCAATATTATCTGTACAAAAATAGCAAATCAGTTCAATTTGACAACGGTTCAGAAATTATGAGACCAAACAGACAAAATTAATCCAGCTTCTGTGACAAATGAATATTTAGCTGGGGTTATGGACCTTCAGGAAGCTACGGGAACCTGCCTGTCCTCTGATTCTGAACACTGGGCTTTTTATCATTGTTCCATATTTTTGATCTTTTTTAGTTGTAACTAATAACACGATGCAGTTCAGGTCTGTTGATCTTAATCTAAAACCAAGCCATTAGCAGCACCCATCTGCATGATGGTGTACCAATTAAAATTAGGAGATTAAAGACTAATGTTCCCTGCCTATGACCAGTTTGCATACAAAATAGCAATTTGCATAGCTGTTGACTGAGAACAAACTAATGATTAGTGAACTTTTTACAATTAAACTTTAAAGCAATTGGGATGGCACCAAAAGAGTTGAAGGGGCAATGGATTGTTTTTTATTTTCTATTTCTGGAGTAAATGGGGAGTGATGTTGGCTCTTTAGTTATTTACTACACATGCCTGAGAGAGTATTCAGTGAATTTTCTGAATTTAGCCAACTGTAACATGCTTGTTTATTTCCCTTCCACTTGCAGTATTCAGAAAGCAAGATGTATTTGGTGCTGGTGGCAATTTAGGAAGAAACAGAGACTAATATCAGTTTTGGTGGAAAGGTATACAATTTTTGGATGAAAGGAAGACAAAGTTAACAACACTTAAACAAAGGATACTTGCCATAAGGGTTGATCTGTTTGCTCTTCACTAGCAAGGCAGTCAGGGGAATGGAATACAAGACAAAGTGGAGAGTGAAACTATTGGCTTAAAGAACAGCTGAGGTAGATGTAGGATATGACCTGCAGATCCCTGGTGTGTCATATGGGTAGCTACTCAGTGGACATAGTGTCAAGGTGATTGTACGAATGGGGATCTCTGAGGGTATATCTACACTAGCCCCCTAGTTCGAACTAGGGAGGCTAATGAGGGCGACCGAAATTGCAAATGAAGCGCGGGATTAAATATCCCACGCTTCATTAGCATGTTCCCAGGCGGTCGTCATTCTGGAAACTGACTAACCCGGAATAACTGCCCGCGTTTACATGCGGCAGTGAAATGGGAGTTGGAAGTAAACCCCTAACTCGAATTAGCTGTTACTCCTCGTGGAATGACATTTGACAGCTAATTCGAGTTAAGGGGTTTACTTCTTATGTCTCCTTGCAGGCATAAGGGATCTGTCGAAAAAGGCTTTCTTTCTCGACAGATCCCCCTCTAGACTGCCACTTTTTGCTGACAAAGTGCTGAGTCGGCAAAACGCGGTGGCCATTTTTATGCAAATTAGGCACGGGATATTTAAATCCCTGCCTCATTTGCAATGTCGACCTGCCTAATCTGCATCCCTCTGCCGACAGAGGGATGCAGTCTAGACATACCCTGAGTGATGCGTCATCTTTCAGCACTGCTGCAAAATCTTTAAAGACTGACTCATTCAGATCTTTGAGACCGCTAGAGAAGGAGGTAGGTCTTGCCTAATTTGCATATTTTAAAATAGGCCCCTCTTTTCTGTTCAGTAGACTATAGGGGAGTGTGAAAAAAAGAATCCTGAGCAGAACTGTATATTATGATTATGAGGATATCAAGAAGGTGTTTGGCTGTTAAGGCGGTGATAAGTGTAATATAAATGCTCAGACAGTCAGACAGATGTGAAAGTGCCCTGTTTTTTGTGAAGCACTGTAGTTTAATTTTTTGATTTTCAATCCTCTGTTTTGTTTCTTTAAATCTTAAGGTCTTTCGGGCAGGTACTATGTGCTTCTACAGCACCTAGTACAATGGGTCCTAATTTTGGTTGAGGCTCAGAGGCACATTTACAGTATATAAATAACTGACTTGCATGTGTCTTCTCTTTCTTTCTTCCACTATTATTGTTATTACATTAGTGTCAGAAAGATGAAAATCATTCTTGTGTAGACAGCCTGCATATAAATCCATAAATAGGGCTCAAGTAGGACTTAAATGGAGCATAGCCTTTGAACACGTGATGCTTTCTCCAAAATGTGCATGTCTGCGTAATGATAATGACTTACTGAACTTACAGTTCAGCCTATAGAAAAAGTAGAGCACTTATGGTCTGATATAAGGGTTGGGAGCCAGGAAATCAGGCTTTCTAGTTCTCTGTGATATTCTATGTGACTTTTGTAACCTCAGTACTCTCATCTGTGACATGGGGATAATACTTTCCTTCAAGGTAGTCAGAATCACAATCTTAAGGTTTGTAAAACAATGGAATGGCAAAAAGCAGCATAGCAACGTTGCTTCTTATTGTAACCCATCTTATTTTTAATTCTCTAAACTGAATGACTTGACTTTATATTAAAATGATTAATTCTCTGAATAACTACACAAATAATTTTCTATAATTTGAGATGTGTTTATGGTTTGCACCATTATGAATATTACTGATTGGAACAAATGAAATAATCTTCTAAAGGGAAACTTCTTTATCAATAGCAATAAACAAATGTATTTAAAAGACATACATAATTTCTCCACGGCCTCATTTCCTGGATTTCAGTTTTATTACCTGGCAAAACACCAGTTCAGTATATTATGCTCAAGTACAGTGAATACATTTATTCTACAAAAGCAGCAAAGTAAGAGGTCTAAAATCAAAAGTACAACGTGCCACGTATCTTAAAATCTGGCAAAATCGTAAAATCCTGTACAACTCACTGCAAATAATCTGATTCCACAGATGCTATAGGAAGCCACTCATTTCAGTAGAACATTAAAAAAACCCTTACATATAATATTTACATTAAATGGCACAAGCACATTTTTAGATATAACACACTTTTTTATTTTCATGTTCTAGACTGACATTTTAATCTAGATTGAGTCCTAAGAAGGGGTACAAAGGTAGGCTTAATTAGTAGGGGTTACCTGTGTAATAGGAATGTACTGTGCTTAGCACAATGGCATTCCAGACCCCGATGTAGGCTGTTAGAACCTCATGAAAGTGGTTCCCAAACTTTTTTATACTAGGGACTGGCAAACCCATTCACAAACTTTTGGCCTCCTGCTGTTATGCTTAAAAGAAGCACATGGGACCTTTTTCAGGGGGATAAGGCAACACGCCGCATTTACTGATAATATAACAAAGTATCATATCTGTACACGCACACACATACACATGCATGCGGGCATGCACCCTGCTGATTGGCCAGATAGGTTGGGTGCAAGGAAACAGCCGGGTTCTTGTCAGTCCAGACTGACGCTCCACAGTTGTAGCAGGATGGAACCCGAAGAACCATACAAGACACCCCATCCTTAATAGGATTTTCCTTTCATGCAAGTCTATGCATTTTGCTTTATCAGGCCCTAATCAGTCATTCAGCATCACACTCACTCTTTCTGCAACATGTTAATCTGGAAGTTGTTCTCATAGTCATCTGGTATCAGTGTGCTGACAACCCCTTGGGGGTGTCGTCTTCTGGTGAAAGTTGTTATTGGTTCCCTATCAGAGGGTTCTTGCCACTAACTTCAGGATTCATCAATCTGCCTTGGTGCAGTTTGTGTCTTCAGTGTGCTTTAGCTTAGTTGATAATTATTTGGTGTGTGTCAGTCTCCAACCGCTCCTCTGACCATTTGGGCAGGCAGTGCCTTCACACTTATCTCTCCTAAAACATTCTCTCTCTCATTCACACAAACAATACGTTCACACAAGTGCAGCACAGAACAAAGGGTACTTCTAGTCATTTTAACAAAGTTACAGAGTCTTTCAACATTAAACTTCTTTCTATCTATTACAAGGCCTTACCTAATATTAACATAACTATGTATTACAATATTCCATGCCTTCGCTTTAACATCAGAACATGCTAACATCAAACAGAGCTGGAGCTAAGTTAACAAATCTGCCTGGCCTGTCTAAGACCTACATCTTGTGTTTAAGTGCAATCCAAACCTTATGCTATAACATACATTCATTATAACTAACTCACTTATTACCTACAAAATTACAAGGCTACACTGCCCTTAAAGCATCCAGTGCCAGCTCCCCATCCCAAATGCCTCAGTGCCAGCACCTTACCCTTAGTGCCCCCTGCCAAACCCCTCCAGTGCCAGTATCTTGTTTCCAGAGCCCCAACCCTCTCAGAACCCTCCTCAGTGCCAGCCTCCAGTCCCCAATATTAGCTCCATCTCCAGAACCTTCCAGTGCCAGCCCTGACCCCATAGTCCCTCCACTACTAGACCTGCTCCAGTATGTCCCCCATAGTCTCCCCCGGTGTCAGCTCCCCACCCTGGATGCCCCAGTATGCCTCCAGTGTTAGCCCCTCACCCCTTAGTGCTCCCCAGTACTAGCCCTGTCCCCAGAGCCACCAGTATTAGCCTTGCCCCCAGATCTCCCCAGTGCCAGCTCCTTCCCTCTTAGCGCTCCCCACCCCCCTCACCTAACCCTGTGCTGCCGACAGCTGAGTGCTGCTGCCCAAGTCGTAGCTGCTCTATGGCTGCGATGCCGGGCTCTGTGCATCCCTCCCGCCGCACAGCAAAGCACTCTTCTGTGTCTGGATAGGGACCCCACCTCTCCCTAGTGCTGGTTGGCTGAGAGGCGGGGCAGGGCATGCCTCTCCCAACAGCCACAGCGGGAACAGTGTACCTCAGCCGTGACCCGCAGAGCTCCCATGGTCCAGCAGCCAGAGGTCTGCGGCCCACTGCTGGCAGTTGGGAACCACTGACTTAATGCCATTCAAATAATTAATAATGATAAACAGGGGCTGAAATTAGTGATTTGGAGGGAGGGTGACTGAATGTTCATTCTAAAAAAGACTAAACAAAAAATTATAAAAATGTGTGCAGAAACACTCAAGGAAAATGTCTTTATAAAATAAGTCTCTTTGGTGATCAGGAAAGTTGCATTTCATTGGAACTGCTATACATAATTAATTTTCCTCATTTTGAGAATTAATTAATTGTTTGTGAGATGCTCTGATGATACCATCATAGGGGCAGTATGAATAGATTTTAAAAGAGGGGAAAACCACCCAATTCAGCCCAAATTTTATCTTTAGCCCTCTTGACTGTAACTAAGTTACACAGACATAAATCAGTAATGAGACTTCTACATGCTTTTTATACATGTGGGATGTGAGGTCAGAGAGTGCTGGAGTCTGAGGCAGTGGAAGGGAATGGATTGTTTTGACAATTTTACTAGTCAGTAGCTTGGATATTCATTTTCCTCACCTTTATTATTACCATTCATTACTGACTGTGTTATGCCTCTTGTCTAACATTTTGGGCATTAACTGTATTAGTTTCTGTTGCTAGATTTATCAGTGAGTATTTACTGAAATACAAAATTGTGCCTGTGTACTTAATAAAAAAGAAAACAATTGTTAGGGATTCTTCAATTTGCTACAAAGACATGGAACAGAATGCATATGCTGTAATTTTTAGTTCTGCATATAATTTAGTTATTAATTGATGAAATATTTTCCATTTCAAATTATTTATTTAAAAATATTTAGTGCCAATACTTCTATAAACAAGAGGTCCCAAGTTCATCTGGGTGATCTAGGGAGAACAAAGCTATTAAAAACATTGCTGAAGTACCATTGTGTGTTAAAGAGCAGAACACTCTTCATCTTAGTTGTTAAATTAGAGTAACTATAATTTAAAAGAGGGAAATTTTCAAAGTCACAAATAGCAAGTAGCTATGCTATTTGTACCTTGAAAATTCTCCCTGACTTGTTTTTGGGAGGGAATGGACAAAAAAAAACCCCTCGATTTAAAATATTTTAAAATATTTAAAATATAAAATGTTCAGTTATTTGTGGCAGCTGTGAACTCTATTTTGTAGCTCAGGTTTCACTGCCCATCTCTTCCTCCTTGTCACATTTGGAAATGATCAGAATCAGTAAACGTTTCTCTGAAGCCTTGTAGGTGTTAACCCCATGCTATCCTTCCAGCGCTTATGAAACAGATTTGAATTTTAAATTAGTATTAAATTTAATAAGTATCTCTTATCGTGGTGGAAAAAACCACGGATTAAAAGAATGACCACATTTTTTTAATGATGCTTACTGTTGTCATCTCCACCGTCATCTTGTTCCATGAATGAGTTGGCAGAGTTCTTTCTCTCCGAGTGTTCCTATCCAATGCATCTTCCAAGCTGACACCAGTTGCTTCATGTCCCACTTCAGCATTCCATACCACTTTCTTTAGTCATGTGATCACAATAGAAGGCTATTTATGGTGCACTCTCATATTTCTGGAGAATAATCGGTGGGCTCTTTCATTTTCTTTTGATTTTAGTGTTACAGGTTAAAAAAATCCTGTGTAATGTTTATAGTCATGAAAGAAAAAAACAACCTTCTCCAGTGTTTGTTGTTTTTCTAAGTCTGTAGACAGCAAATGTGAAGGGGGGCTGGGAATGGGGAGGGAGAGAGAGAGAGACAGACCCTACTGAAGAATAATCAATAGCCCAGTGGTTAGCAGGCCCACAGGAGAGACCAAGGTACTAATCTCTACTCTGAGTACTGTAACCACTGGGCTGTTGGCTATTTTAGGGTTGGAGGGGTATTTAGCTCTGGTTTTGAGGAGAAATTCTATTGTTGGCCTGAGGAACTTTCCCCCATGACATTTTCATCAGCGCATGCATATATATATATATAACCCTTCTGCCAGGCCGAGTAAATAGCAGCAAGGGCCGGGTTCAGTATCTAGGGGTCTCCTTCCAACAATGTAATACAACACCGGCTCGAGCCCCCACCCAGTGACCTGGGAAATCTTTCATACACCTCTCGGTGCCTCAAAGAGGCAATTCTTCTCCCTCTCGCAAGCACAGAGCCTCAGTATAGCAGCAAAACCTTTTATAACATGAGGTAACCGACATCAGCATTAAATTGGGAAAACACCACAACTCAGATTTACAGACCAAACATGAGCAAAGGCCCTCCCCCTTAACACAAATCAACCCAAAAAATCACCCAAAGTCCAACACCCCAAAAGTCTCTGCCCCGGGTCAGTGCCGCTCCAGGGTTCAAAAGTTCACCCGGCAGGGTTTCACCATCCCAACCTGGAGGGGCGGGGATCGATACACCTTACGTGTCTGCCGATGGCTCCGCCTCTCCGTGGGGTTCTGCCGCCGCCGTCGACACGAGTCACTCAGCCACACTCCACCTGTCATCCAGTGAGCTGCCTCCACTGTCCGGCTCCGCCAGCCGTCTCGGTCGACGCCCCTGGCTGCCAGCTGGCTGCTCCTGCCGCTGCTCCACTGGCTGTCTGCTGCCGCTCCTACCAGCTGCAGGTCGTCCCCGTCAGCCACTCTGCTGTCTGCCTGTCCCCGCCAGCTGCTTTGCTGTCCGCCTGCACCCACTGGTCGTCCCGGCAAACCGCTCTGCTGTCCGCCTGCGCTTCTTGGTTGTCCCTTGCAAGCTGCTCTGCTAGTAGCCCAGCAGCTTACCACCGGGCTCCCCTCAACAACAGTGATTTCAGCTCGTCCGCAGTATAGCGCCAGGCTCCCCACAGCACACAGTGATTTCAGCTCGTCCGCAGTATAGCGCCAGGCTCCCCACAGCACACAGTGATTTCAGCTCTTCAGCTTAGAACAGAGGAGCCTCGCACTAGTGCTCCACTGGCCCACAGTGAAGTTAACTCCACAGCTCACAACTAGACTCCTAATGGAATCCAAATTAGTTCTGATATTCCACAGTGGAGAGAGTGCAATCAGTGTTGTTTAGGCCCTCAGACAGGGCCCCACCCCCAGGTACAAAGACCTGTCCCCAGCCTCTCTCAATTTGACTGGGTTTGGAACCCATGCCCCTTGTCTAGCGAGTGCTACTTAGTTTATGGTGAATCCCCCTGTCATAAACAGTTCCACCATTCCATTGTCCTTGATTCGCATAATCAGGGTAACAACACTTTTATCCCCCCTGCCTCAATAACAGAGAGACTGGGGATCCCAAAGTGACCATTTGGGCTGCTGTGAGCACATACTAGACAGGGTGAGTGTGTCTGTGCAAATTGGGATCAGCCCCTGAAGTCTCTTTGCACCACTTGCCACAGTTCACCACCAGATGTCAGGGTAGAGTTTACCCTGCCCCCACTTACATATATATATAAAGAATTTTGAACAATAAATCAGAATTTTCCTTTGAAAAAATGTTTTGTTGACAAATTCTTGACCAATTATATTAGCAAACCAATTTAAATGTATGTATTTACTGTTTCACCAGTTATAACTGTAGCAGCAACACCCAGCAGATATGCTTGCTACAGGGATTGTGTAGTGTGTTCCTAATCCCTAGTGCATCCCTAATAACTGACTTGGTGGATTTTGTGGACTATGTGCTGATTTCATCTAATCACATGACTAAGCAAGTGATGTTGACTAGCAAAGGAGAGAAAATAAACAGAGAGGTAAGTCAGGGTGTAGAACGAGCACTGCCTTATACTTACTGAGTGCCATAGTTTATGGCAAATGCACTGCCCTTCCTGTCCAAGGTCCAACAAGAGCACCCATTTTAGGCTCCCTACTCATGAAAGTCATCTTCTCTTTTGGGGGAAACCCACTGTAATAAGATGAGGAGCTGAAATAAAAGCCCAGGTACCACAGGCCTGGTTTGAGGCCTAGCTAACAATGGACAAAACTTGCTAATAGGAAGCAAAGCTAAGCTGTGAGCAAGAGGCACTCTTAGTCTTCTTCATACCAAGTTCTGCAAGCAGGAGACTGCCTCTTGCTCACAGCTTAGCTTTGCTTCCTATTAGCAAGTTTTGTCCATTGTTAGCTAGGCCTCAAACCAGGCCTGTGGTACCTGGGCTTTTATTTTATTCCAAAAGGATGGTACCACCAGCTTGTTGAAAAAAGACCTTAATACCCACACTCCCCACAGACCCCGGTTCAAGAAAGAGTCTAAAATGACAGCATGATGGATAGAGATGTTCTAATCGAATCACAAAGTGCAGGGTGATGGGTGATATCTAAGTAGCATCAGAGGGTGGCAACCTGACATGTCAGAAGTAATGTGTAACTTGTTTGTACCTATATATAAAGTGGTGTCTTGGCGGGGAAGTCTTTGTCCAGCTAGGGAGCAGTGGGACCTCCCACTGACTGAGCCGAGTCCATTGTTACAGGTACATATGTGTAGTGGTTCGGTAGAGTATACTCACAACTCTTACTGTATTTTGCTTAACAATAAACCTGGTTGGGTGCATTCAATCCTTATTTGATTTATAATCTTTGGAGGCTCTTTTGGGCTATGTCTAGACTACGGGGGAAGATTCGAAAGACGATATGCAAATTCTGTGGGAATTTGCATATCTTCTTCTGATATGTAATCTAGTAATCTAGATAAGTAATCTAGTTGTGTTTTTTTCAGCAACCCCTCCCTTTTTCGAAAAGCCGCATAAACCTCATTTTTTGAGGAAAAGCGGCTTTTCAAAAAAGGGGGGGTTGCCAAAAAAAAAAGTGTCTAGATTACTTTCACTTTCGAAAGCTCTGCTTTCGAAAGTGAGATCAGAAGAAGATATGCAAATTCCCGCTGAATTTGCATATCCTCTTTCTAATCTTCCCCGTAGTCTAGACGAGCCCTTTGGAGTCTGCTGTGTTGACTAACTACTCAAGTCAACATGGCACATATAATTGAGCACACATGTATGAATCCTTTTGGTTCTCATCATTGATGGAACAGGACACCTGTCAGGACCCCGCACCAGTAAATCATGACATACTACACCCACATCTCTCTCCCTTCTGATTGGGGTTTTTCAGACTACACTGCTCCCTGACTATAATGTGGACACCCCAGCAAAGTCCTAAGCAGCCCTGTTTTATTTTTCTCTTCAGAGATTGTAAACAGTGTAATTGCCACAGTTCAGCTACCACACAGCTTTTTCTAAGCAAGCATGTTTTTTCTGATAAAACCATTACTGAAAAAACATATTCAAAGGAAAACAACCTACATGTATGGTAACAGACTTACTTGAGATCACCTCAGCTTCAACAGGGGCTATGATTAGTCTTTCAAAACTCACACCGTTTTTTTCCCCATATGGTCACAAGTTCAAAGAATTTCAGCTCAGAACAAATGTGTTCATGACTAAGGCAGTGTCTACACTTAAAATGCTACAGCTGCATAGTTGCAGCATGGCATCTGTACTGCTTCAGTTTAGACACTCACTACAATGATGGGAGAACTCCTCCTTTTGCTGAAGTTAATTCAGCTCCCCAAGAAGTGATAGCTAGGTCAACAACATAATTCATCTGTCAATCTAGCACTGTTTACCCTGGAGGTCAGTTTTTGGCAGAACTATTTCAATCCCACTGAGAGATTTAGCTATGCTGACATATATTTTCAGCATTATCAAGCACTAAGGGCAAGTCTATCCTACAAAATCAAGTCAACTTAATTTTCATTGGCATACAACTGCCGTGGTAATTACATCACTTATGCATGTTTACACTTTCTCCTCCTGTTGGTGATGCAATGGGAGTGCTTTCATCCATTGTACTGTCAGTTTGGGGGAATTGTGGGATAGCTTCTGAAAGGTAGTAACAGTTGACATAAGCAATGCAGTGCCCACGGTGTCACAGAGGATGCGTCTACATTGCACCCTTAGCTTGGAATAAGCAAATTGCATAGCTTATTTCAAGTTAATTTCGAAATAGCATATTTCATAATTTGGTGCTGTATACACAGCACCAAATTTTGAAATAAACCACTATACCGAAATGTCCCTTAATCCTCGTCGGAATAGCGAGCCAGTTATATTTCAAAATAATGGGTTTGCTCAAAGAAAGCAGAATAGCTATTTTGGGATACCAGAAGTTTTCAATCCTCTCTTCCCCAGAAATGTTTTTGCTACATTGTGCAGCAAGATCAAAGTACTTTCCAGAGATTGCATTGATCCTGACTTCTTCCTAAAGAATTTTCATATAGTCCCACAGTGGTGTATAAATATTTGCATGTTAATACTGTAAGCAAGGTCTGAATGAATGCTTCCATTACAGTTAGCTGGAAAGGGAGAGAAACCCTGGGTGTGTCTATGTAAATACAGTTTGCCCCTGCTTTGCTTAAATCTGTTAGATATTCAGCTGATGGAATAGTGTTTTGCTCATTGTAATCAACTTCACTGGTGTTGGATCACAAATTGTAATACTAATTGCAATGTCTACAATTATTATGGGAATACAAAAGAACTTCTGTACTTAACCTGACACAAAGGAGGGAAACACTCTCAGTTTAAAGAAATTTTGGGCATGTGCATGTAAATACTGTTCACTCCTGTTTGCTTAGGTCTGCTAGATATTCAGTTTAGGGTTATAGACCTTCAGGAAGCAGTAGTGTTTTGCTCATTGTAGTCAATTTGGCTGTTGTAGGGTCACAAATTGTGTTAACATTAAATGTAGGAATTGTGAATAATCAATGCTTGGAATTATTGTGGGAATGCAGAAAAGTCAGACTATATTTAACTCAGTTCAAAGGAGAGAAACACTATAAAGAAACTTGCATGGATGGAGGCTTCACTGCCAGAGCCCTGTGAGGTTAAGCTGGGGATGGCAGAACTCTGAAGCCTAGTCTATACTAGACCAGGAAGGTCTGCAACTCTGGCTACACAAAATGTGTAGCTGGAGTTGACTTACCTTAAGCTGAACCTTGGTGGCATTCCCATAGTTGGAGGCCAACAGGAGTAAATGCTCCCATCAGCTTCCCTTACTCCTCACAAAAGGAGTACTGGATGCCGGTGGAGGCTGACCTCAGTGTTCGATTTATGGGTCTGTACTAGACCCACTAAATAGAACTCCAGAAGATTGACCTCCTGAGCATTGATCTCGCATTAAGTATAAATGTGCTCCCAGTTAGCAGGCTGCATGCCCTCCAGGTGTGAGCTAACAGACTGGTTCAATCTGTTTCTCCCCACTGTTTCAATGATAGAGCTAAAAATAGCCTCCATAAGCAGTCTCTTTTATTATTTAAATTTACTTCAGTGGGTGCTGAAATTTCTTGTGGCTGGGCAGTCCTTTGGGCCAAGAGTTGAAATCACTGAGAGCTGAAATCACTAGAGCCAAATCAATCCATCAGAAGTCGGCAGAAGCAGCGAGCGAATGGTGACTGAGAACCAACAGGTCGGTGGTGGAGAGATGTGATGAATGGCCAGCAGAGTGGTGGCAGCATGATGAGCAGCCAGCAGGGCAGCGATGGAGAGGTATAATGTGCGTCCAGCAGGGCGGCTGCAGAGAGCAGTGAACAGGAGAATGGCAAGTGACCAGCAAAATGAGTAAGATGCCTCTATACCCGCCCCCTCAGGATGGGAGATGATCTCTGCAGATGCTCCTCTGAATGCTGAGCCTGCCCTGATAAAGGGCAGCAACTGTGAGTAGGGTGCAGAGAATGGTTGGGCATGTGAAGGGGACATTTACATCGCTGATTAATTACATTACAAATTAATGCTAAGTTGCTTCTTTCCCTTTTAATAAAAAGTTTATTTTCTACACTCAGACTCGGTGCTTGCGAATGGGGAAGCATTGCCTCTCAGAGGTGCCCAGGGGTGGTGTGTGAATTTCCCAAGTTAGTGGGTGAAGGCTCAAGCCAGTTCAGTTTTGGATGGATGGAGAGGAACCCATAGATATTGAACCTGGCGCTGGCTACTGATGGCTCTACCTGACAGAAGGGTTACGATACAATGGACTCCTGAAATATTTAAACTTAATAAGGTTTCTCCAGGATATTAAAGAATAGTGTCATAACTGTCACAATGACCTGTAGAAATCTTTATTTTTAAAAAAGTAGATATAATTCTGACATTATTAAACTATAATGAAACTTTGCAATTAAATAATTTACAGTTATTATTGTTATTATATTACCATAGAAGCTCCAAGTTGTAACCCCCATTATCGATGATGCTGAACAAAAAATAAAATAACACCGCTCCAGGGCCTAAGGTTTTATAATCAAAATAATAAATATGAATTTAGGTAATAATGTCCATTCTAGAGCACAGGTTTCTATTGTTTGGTTTTTTTTAAATATGACCATCTTTTCTAGTCAGTCTGAATTGAAACAAAAGGGATTGATTGCCAGAATTCAAAACCGTGCAAGAGATTTTTGTATCTGTCCCAGATGTGGAGATGAAAGGAATAGAAACAGTTTATTGTACAGACACATATCAGAAACAATTTATTTTAACACATGCAAGCTTTGTCCTTCACCATGCATTAACACTTGACAAATAATTTCGTTAGACCATCCTTCTAATGTATATTTCAGTTAGTGAGTGTCATACTCTGAAAGTTCTCCTCCAAAGGGTTTACTACAAATTTGGCTCAGCAAAATGGTAAAAATCTTCTAACAATTGCAAATGAGAAGAGTTTTTCTCTTCATTGCAGCAATTATTGCTGATGCTTCAGGGTCTGATTATGAACACTTTCCCTCACAAAGATTAACTAGCATTGTACATTCATTTGTCCGGTGGCAGTAGTTCCAAGTATAAGCATATATCACAGTGCTGATCCTAGTAATTATCATCCACACAAAATCTATGTAGTTTGTTGCAGAAAATGCAGAATCTCATTTGTTCAAAGATGCATTAACAAGTCAATAAAACATCTGATGACTCTGGCTCAATATCCCTATGCCCGTTACGTATAAATCTAAGCTGCATCCAGTAAGCCAGAAGCCTGTTTTACACTGCAAATTTTCTCAATGGATGAGTATTATATTCCTTGGCCAGGTATTTTGGTAACTGAAATTTAGGGTTTCATGCTGTGCAATAGATTTCAAATACTCACTTCCTTTGGTAGCATACAGTCTGGCGTTAAAACTATGGGACCACTAGCTTGCCTCAGTCTTCTTAAAGATACTTCTATTACACAATTGGTGCTTCTTTATTTATTCAATATTGTTTCTACATTTCTGAAGAAGCATACATTTGCAAAGTTAAGAGAGTATAAGTTTTCAGTATTGTCAACCCTATGTCTACACTGCCCCCCGTTTTGTGCAAAAAATATGCAAATGAGGCAAAGTGTGAAATATTGCTGTGCCTCATTTGCATAATTAATGAGGCTCCATTTTTGCACAAAACTCCCCTCTTGCGCAAGAGCCATTCTTCCACATTTTTTACAGGAAGAACGGCTCTTGCGCAAGAGGGGGGTTTTGCACAGAAAGGAGCCGTATAGATGGCTCCTTTTTGCTCAAAAGTCTCTTGTGCAAAAACGGAGCCTTGTTAATTATGCAAATGAGGCACGGCGATATTCCACGCTTCGCCCCATTTGCATATTTTTTGCACAAAATGGGGGCAGTGTAGACCTAGGATGTTCAGAAGATTGAGTTAAACCCCAAAATACTGAGATTGGCTTGAAAAATCATGATTTTTTAAAATAAAATTCATTTTAGATCTTTTTAAAATTAGTCTTCTGCTTTCTGAACCTTTAGGGAATATTCACAGTTTTTAGCAACCTTGAAGGCTAGTAACTAACCATTTTTTAAAAAGTAAAGATGAGATAGTCATTGATTCCAACAGCTGTGGCTTTAAGGAAAAATACCAGCTATGTGAGAGAACCTTGTGATAAAGTCATGATAGCAGGCAATACTGGGGTCTTAAAGTCCTTCTCCTAGTGTAACCAATTATATATTAAGTACACTGCCAGTTCTTTCTGTCCCACTGAAGAGAGATTCCATAATATTTTATAATAAAAAACCCTCACTTAAAGTAATATTAATTCTGACTGAGATTTTGTATGAATAAAAGTTATGCTTCTCGTGTAATATGGGTACAAAACACACTGAAGCAAGGCAAGAATCATATATGTCTATGGAAAATACAACATATATCTATGATAAGCGTGCATAGTTACAGTTGCTCTGTGGCAAAGATATAAGCAACTGAAAACTGGAGATTATAGTGGCAAGTGCTCTCCAAACTCAACTATAGGTACAACTATGTGCAAAAGTAGTGGAAGTTTTTGTTCTTTCCATTTTTACATTTTTTAACAGTACGCCTGAATGTTTTTACATGGGAGAGCAATGTGCACCCACAATGTCTGCACTATACAGTTGGACTCAGCCTAGGTAACAGGAGGATGTTGAGATCAGAGTGCTGGGACTTTAACAGTTTGAAGAAGGATGGAAAGCAAGCTGGATTGCAGAATGGAATTGCCTCATGGTTCTGCATGAGCAGCCCTAGTTATAACACCTTCATAGGTACTCTGGCATACACAAGACACTGAGATGGTGTGGGGGGAAGTTTTGAATTTCACAGAGCTGAGCGCCACTCCAGCATGATAAATTTTCAGTGGCCGTGAGACTGTGATATTATTAAATAGAGCAGTTGCATTTCCAAAGCATTCGTGATAACTCTACTTTGGCAAACAAAGTAACATCATTCATTGTCTCCCTAAAACAGACCTGAAATATAGCCTTATCTTGTATAGCATAATGAACCCATGAGTTCAAAAGATTGCATGGGAACTTTGACAGGGATGCTGAGATGCTAGCTACCCCAGCCAAGATGGCCGCTGGAAACAAGTAAGACTGAACTCGGTCGGAGAAGAGGGGGTGAGGGGAAGGAACTGGGCTCAGACTGAAAGGAGATCTAATCTGTTAAGATTATTAGAACCACTGCTAGGATGAGGTATTACATGTAATTAGTTTCTTTAGTGCATTAAACTTAGCTTGCATGTTCTATTTTATTCTGCTTAGTAGCCTTCTTTGTTCTGTGTGCTATCTCTTATGACCAATTCAGTCTTACCTTTTATACTTAATACAATCACTTTAATTTATTAAATGTAATTAATTGTTACCTGGGGAGGGGCAAAGAATTTGTGCATGTCTCTCTTTACACTGAGAAAATGGGCAAATTTCATGTGGTTATACGGTGCAGATCTCTCTATATAAGATGGATTCACGTGGGGTTCAGCTCCCAGAAGGGTTGTGTACTTGAGCACTAGAGAAAGGTCTCATACAGTGCTGCTTACAGTGTGTGTCTGCTTACCTTGTCCATGTCCATCTTCCATGCTGGAGAGCTGGATCTTTTCCTTCTATGGGTCTCTTCATCAGCTGTCCTGCATCTTGGCAGTTTTCTCCACCTCTAGCCCATCCTCCCAACAGCTCTTCTCAGCCCTCCACTGACAACTCTGTTACTACTCTGCTTCTGGTCTCTTGCCGCTCTTTCCTGTGGGCAACTCTCTAATACTCCCTGTGTCTCCCCTTCTTCAACCTATCTGTCTTGACTTTCTCCTTTCTTTCTCAGACAGTTCTCACTAACCACTTTCTGATTGTCTCAGGCACTTTTCACCTGCTTTCTTCTTAGGGTGTGGCTACCATAATTTCCAGTTCATGTATACATACCTGCTTTGGTGATGAATGAGCTAGTGTACTAAAACTAGAAATGTGGTGGCTATAGTGGTGTTGGGAGCTAGCTACATCAGGGTACATCTACACAGCAGGGGTAAACTCAAAATAAGCTATTCAACTTGAGCTATGCTAATTGCGTAGTTTAAGTCAAAATAGCTTATTTTGAATTTGGGCACATCTACGCAACACTTATTTTGAAATAGAGCACTCTTCCTCTGACTTCCCTTACTCCTTGTAAAATGAGGGTTTCAGGAGTCAGAGTAAGAAGTCCTCCAGCTAGACATTATTTTGACATTATATCGAAATAACTGCTTGTGTGTAGACATGCACTTTGTTATTTTGAAATAACGTCAATTATTCCAAAATAACGATACTGTGTAGACATAGACGTAGCCATAGTGTGTACCTAGTGTGTATCTCCAGTATAGATGTACACTGTGTCTCTCTTGGGCAGCTCTCACCTGCCCTTCCTGATTCTTATTATCTGTTCTCAGACTTTCCCTGTTCATATGGCCCATGCAACCACCTTCTCCAACCTTCTCTTAGGAGAACATAATTCCACTGCCTGGGGAAAGTCCTCCCAGTAAAATGTTATATAAACCTTTTCATTCTGAAAAGTTGCTGGCTTCATTTCAGGCTCTGATATTTCAAATCTTTGGAAAGTAGGTACAAGTAGGTGGAGAATGTTGTATGTGCTGCTTGGTTTTCAACCAATGTAGTGGTATTTTAATGTGAGTTTCAACTAGATGAACACATTGAAATTAACTTTTGATGTCTTATTCTTTGATATCTGGCATTTTCATAGGCAGACTATAATAAAGAAGTCAGTTATTGCTATTAGACAGATTTTAGAAGAATTCCTTTTTGATGCATATCTCTACTTGGATTATTAAATTTAAATCACTGCTGCTATCAGTTTGAATACTAATGATATATTCTGCCAGATGGAAATCTTTAATAAATTCCCACTTTTCTCCTACAGTTAGCTGTAAATCTTAAATAAGTGACTCTTTGGGTGAACTATGTTGATGTCAGCTTTAATGCCTTATGTCCACACTGATTTCAATGTCATCAGGACCTGGAAGGCAGAGAACTCTTAATTAAATGTCATTTTCTTTCTCCATTATAGCAGCACAGCACAGATGCTCCTTGCTTTGTTTGCTTCTTTCTGTACAATATCTGTGCGCTTTTGTTTCACATGTGGATTCTTTCTGAGCCATTTAAGCACTTTTTGTGGCATGCATGCTCTACTCACTTAAATGAAACTGTCTCCTTCATTGAACTTTTCTAATAGTGTAAAATGTTATTTCTTTGAGTCTTTGTTCTCTGTTTTGACAAAACACATGCCGTAGGCTCTTTTCTTATTCTAGAAATATTTCCTTCAGCTACATCCGCTACACTCCATTTCAGACTTGGAAATCTCTATAGATGAGCAGCAGTGGCTAAAATCTATTTTACTGTGAGGGATGCATCATTATGCAAGCTAACCTTCCCTATGCTGTTTTGTATCTAGTTATGAATAGCTCCTCAGACCAGCACTCAGGGAACGTATGGGGGTTGGGGAAGGAAGCTGGAAATCCTAATCACCTGGGGGAAATAAACACTGGGTAAAACAAAAGAAAATGAAATCAAAAAGTGTTCAAACTTTCTATACCTTAGAGAGAGGAGAAAAAAGAGAAAACCAAAATACTTACGTGAGTCGATAAGTATTCCCAATGGAAATCATCGAAGTCCTACAGGTAGAACAAATTTTTCAGTTATTGAGTTATTTTCTCACCAGTCTGTTTCACTTATTGATTTCTTTTGCCATTAAACCTAAAAACCCTTCAGATAAATGTGCTTGCTCTGTTGCTAGAGTGTTTGCACCAAGTTCTCTAAGGAGTTCCATTAACATCATTAACTCAAGTGCCAATTATAAGAAAATAATTAATAATACAATAGCACCAAGCACAGATTTTGTGAAGCTGTGCGGGGTAGCACTTTATTAATCATTTTTCTGCTTTTGTTCTCTGCTTTGTTCAAAGTTGGGAGAAAATGCCCATCGAAACATTCTTATTAAAGAACAAAAGACATCAATTATAAAAAGGCACAACAAAACATTTCAAACTGTTTTTAAAGAAATTTTCTGACATAGTAATGGTAATTAGTGTATTTCAGTTTCAACAACTGTAATTGAACTTGACCTTTAAGTTAATTATATCTTGACATTTATGATTTTAAACTAGCTTTCCCTGTGGTGGTGGTATGATATATACAGATGCTAGTAAATCATTTCTGTAGTCCGAGCAAGCAGATTTCAGATGTACCAACACCACAATATGAGCTAGCTTTGCTGATAGATGTTGTAATGGAAATTTGGTATAGACATGTGTGGAAAAAATCCTTGGTGGAATTTTGAAAGTTTGATGAAACACCAATTTGCAGTACAAATGCTGCTGTAGCATGGGTGCCTTATGATTTATATATTATAATAAGTTAGCATGGCACATTAAAATAAAACAAGATCCTTTACTTGAATTTATTTGCAGAGAAGCAAAATGACATGCCAAAAAAAAAAAAAAAAAAGGCAGTTGATCATAAGAGGTAAGAGTGGAAGACATATAGATGATATGTTGAGGTATTTCCATTAATGGGGGAAAGCATTATTTCCAGATTATTTTTAAGGATCAGACACACAAATGGGATCAAATAGAGAATAGTGATGGAAGGCTGACAAAAAGATTTTTTAGGAGCAGAGGGAAGTCTTTCTGAGACTGTCCAAAAGCATGGTTTGATGTGCCATCTGAAAATATAATGTAGGTTGTAAATGAAGCTACCTGACATTTTTAAAATGAATCAATATGAAATAATCAAGACCACACCTAGATACCATAGCAATGCTGTGGAAATAATGCTTTAGAAATATTAGAGAGAGAGAGAGAGAGAGAGAGAGGTTATAAAATCTAGACAATTATGCCATGCTGTACTTCGGTATCCATAAATTTTCCTGATCCCAGTGAGCAAATGGTTTCTGTAACATCACTGAGGAACCTCTAGTGTCCATGAACAGTGTGAAAAAGTTATTGTTTGGTGCAGTTTCAAATAGACATGTAATGCTGTCTATATAGAAAATTCATAACACTGAGCCTATTTTGTTCTATTGTATCATAAAATTGCCTGGAGTGTCTCAGGAGTGTGAGTACCAGCCTCAGGACAGACTGTTATAAATCTAGGCACAAACCCAAAGTTGGTTGTGAATTTTATACTTAGATTCCATCAACTCCTCGTCAGGTGTGAACTCCTGAAGCACTATAATGGCCTTAATGCGGAGTCACAGACAGTCCCCTGGGGTACTCTGTCTTGCCACCCAGTCAAGCTTGCCTTTCTGATGGATAGTCCCTTAAACCAACAATTATAACAATGTTCAGGCTATTCTTAGTCCCAAAGGACAAATCACTTATCCCAGATCAATTGCATTTTAGATCCTATTTCAAACGCAACGCTTACTGCCAATCCTGTAATAAATTAACTAAAGACTTATTAACTAAGAAAAAGAGATAGGAGAGTTATTTATAAGGTTAAAGCAGGTAAACATACACATGTAAATGAGAGATGGTATTTGGTTCCAAAAGGTAATAGAAATCATTGCAATATGGAGGCTCTATATGTCCTCTAGTGCTAATCAGGCCAAGCTTATGCTTAGAAATCTTGCCCTTTCCAAAATCTAAGCATCATTGAGATCATAGGGCAACACTGTCAGAGATTTTTATTCCCATACTCCAAGAGTTGAAGGTATGGGGTGATTTCATGTGAAGGTTTCCTCTTCATGGGTGTGGAGGGGAGGAATGCAATTAAGAAAGACCTAGTCTACACTGCAGAGTTAGGTTGACATAAGGCAGCTTTCTCAGCTCTAACTCTGTAAGGGTTGTTCATGCCCATGGAAATCACCCACTACACCAACCAAATAACTTCATCTCTGTGAGAGGTGTAATGTTTAGAGGGGAGCTGAGAGCCTGCACAGGCCCCTGGGCAATGTTGGAGGAGGTGGCTCTGAGCTCCTAGAAGGAGGAGGGCCTCAAATGGAAGAGGCAGGACTGCACATAGTGCAGTTCTTCTCCTTCCAGCCCACAGAGCTGGACAGGATCCCTGGCCAATATTGGGAGCCCTGGGCCACACTGAATTGCCAGGGCAACTACTCTTTCTGACCACCCTGCCCCCAATAAACAGGCCTGAGGGGTTAGGTCAGTGTAGTTAGGGTGACTTACAATACTTGTTGCCAGCCAGGCCCATGTGCAGCTCACAGTTGGAGCCCCATTTCTCTGGAGCAGATAGACCAATCTATCAAGGCAGCAGGGTTGGGGGGCTCCACCTGTCAATGGCCCACAATGCTCCACACAGTTAAGGTGGTGGAAGTGCTCCTGGTGAGGATATGCACCACCAACAGAGTGGGCATAGTTTGGACATGAACCACCTCAGTAATTACTGTGGTGGCTGTGTGTTGACCGAATGTAGGGTGACTTAATTTTGCCCTATGTCTTTGTTCTTTGATATC
This sequence comes from Rafetus swinhoei, assembly GCA_019425775.1. Lineage (NCBI taxonomy): Eukaryota > Metazoa > Chordata > Testudines > Trionychidae > Rafetus > Rafetus swinhoei. Next base: position 36,136,091 of record CM033449.1, read on the forward strand.
TCACAATTTGGTTTCAATGGACTTTCTTGTGGGCAGAACCTAACACCTTTTGTAGGAAGCCAGGTTTATTTCCTTTTCGATGCATTACACAATTACAACAAACTGAGCAAACACTGAATATGGCCATTACGTGGGGTACAGATGTTATAAATGAGATTACTATTTGCTGCATGCTAAGCACATTCAAATTTATCTATTTTAACATTGTTAACACCAACGTGAGCCAGCCAGAGTTCCAGATATGTACTGCTCAGTGTTCATTTGGTCTGCAAGCAACACACATATATGTTTCTTTATTTCATATTGGTATTGATGATGTCCGTAACAAACACAGTGTACAACTTGTTAAAGAGCTCACAGAGCTGCCATCATTTTGTCATCATTGTCCCACTATTCTTCTAAGGTTATTCATTAATTAAATCTGGGGCCAGGTCTACATTTAAAACCCTTGTTCAGTGGAGCTACCCCACTTTAGCACTTAAGTGAAGGCATTCCCTGTCACTCATGGGAGTGGATTTTTCACATCACTGAGCAACATGGTTATATTGATGTAGATCTGTACTGTTGTCCTGGCCTGTTTTTGAGTGAGATCAGAATAAAGCAAATAACATGTCCACAGTATTTACTGGCCATTTACTAAATATTTGCATTTTAGTTAAGTGCAGTATTGAGTTAACTTACATTTAACCCTGGACTTTTTTTAAAAAACAGTGTACAATATAGGTATATACCTGTGAAAAACAAATCCTGACATGTTGTTTTGCTTTTGAATGCTAACAATTTCACAGTGATCTTTCCTAAGCCATTTGCTTACACTGTGCAATTATACATACTATTTGGATAAATTGTGATTAATTTTCTTCGTTGTTTTTGCACAACATTTTTGGACACATTTATATGGAGGGTCACCTGTGATGTGGAAAAGGTTATTACAAAGCTCTGCACACTGAATAGCCTTGCCCAGATTAGAGTATCTGCACCCCAGTTGCCTGACCTATTCATTGATTGTGTTTTCTAATTGGGTCGTCATTGCTGTACAACCAACAGTGCAATACTGCTAACTGCTTGTTTAGCCAGAACATGAAAATCAATCTGCCAGCAACTGAAAGGGCATAGCAAACACCATCCCTGCAGAGCATTATGTATTTGGTCTTGGCATTCAACAGATGCATTCTTTGAGCTACTGCAGCTAAAAGTTGTCAATGTATTTCAGAAAACTAATGACCCACAGTTACTGATGCAAGGGAAATACTTCAATCCACAGTATCACATATGATGTTAGTTGGAAGACAAGATGCAGAACATATGGACATGAGATATAGGTGACTAAATAATTCCAGTTATACACTGGTTTTTGTGTTGCCATGAATAAACATGCTACATGTTCTGACATACTTTACCTTAATAACTGGAGTTAAATGATTTCCACAATTGATTGACTTAAAAAAAAAAGAAAGAAAATGGGTGACACTGTACCATGAACATAGAAACAATGCTTCATTCTATTCTTGAACAAAGTTTTCCTCTAGCTATGCTGTTCTTGGCATTTTAGAAAAATAAAACAACTGATCTCATGACAACTGCATGAAAAGCAAGAATGCTTTTATCAAAGGGAAAATGAAAAAAATAAGCTTGTGACTTTTCTATACATAAGTTTGTCAGATCCAAATAAAATGACACAAATATGCACTCAGATTACTTGATTATAGAAATGACTTAGAAATTAGCCTAGAAGTGGTACTAAGCCATCCTATCCCCATGACTTTACTTACTGACTGCCATGCTGATAGTTCTCTTACAATTTCCACCCAGCTCAAGATTGAAAGATATTTGCTCTTTGACTCTCTGCTTTGTTCTATGGTAAGTAACCCCAAGAGTTTTACTTTAATTGTGTAAAATTCAGCTTTTCTTTCAGGTTTCTGTTTCTCTTTTCTGATCTGAAACATGAATTATATTGGACATATTTTAGTCAGCTACAGCAGTAAAACCACAGGAATCTCTGTATTAGCTTTAGTGAGTATCATATTAAGAACCTGAAATAAAATATAAATGTATTCACAGTTAAAGGTGATTTGGTAAGTGCACATGGAAGAATTAAGCATAAATTTAATGCACTATATCTCTCTTTATAGGCCTGATCCAAAAACCTGCTTTAGTCAATAACATTTCAATGTCCTTTGTATCAGGCTCAAAATCTATTTACTAAAATAAAAAAAATGCCATCCATCAAGCATACTACTGTACAGGATGAAAATTTAGTTTATATAGCACTATAGATGTACTCAGTATGTTGAAAACAAATAGGTAGATCAGGTTCTTATCCTACAGATCTCATCTAATTAATTTTAAGAAGTGACCACTGATCTTGGGTGTCCATCTTGAGACACCTTAAAAGAACATGTTTTGTAGAAGGTGAGTGCTCACCACTTTCTGAAAATCAGTTCCTTCAAGTTGTCTCAAGTTGGGCACCCAAAATTTAAAGCAATAAAAATTGCCAGACACTTTTTAACATGTACGCCAGAATTCATGTAAGATATTTTAGCCTATTTGATACAAAGTATCCCTTTAAAAGATGCATTATATCAGAAATTCCCTGCAATGGGGTGTGTGCTCCACACAGGCTTAGAAAGGGTTAACTATACCCTGTCTTGGAAAGAGAAGGGAACTGAAGCCATCTGAGGATACATCTATACTACAGAGGAAGACTGAAGCTGCTGCTGTCTATCTTCCAGGGTTCGAATTAGTGGTCTAGTTAAGACAGCTAATTCGAAGTGAGAGGGTCACTCTGGTTGATGCTGATAACCCTGCTTTCATGAGGAGTAAGGGAAGTCGAAGAGTGTTCTTCCTTTGACTTCCTGCAGTGTATACAGTGGCAAAAGCCACGTTAAGCTACTTTGACTTTAGCTATGCAATTAACATAGCTGAAGTTGCATATCTTAATTTGACTTTGTCCCATAGTGTAGACATACCCTGAGTGGCCCAGAGAGGCTGCATAAACACATTCAGTCAAGAAGAGGATAAAAGGAGCAGCCAATCAGAGCCAAGTGGTTCACACTAGGAGAACTATAAGCACCTTGGACAGCAGCTGCTAGACGAGACCAGAGGAGAAATGGGGAGCTTCTGGCTGTCTGTGGGGCTGAGTGGCCTGAGATGATGGTGGGGATCATACTGGGGTCATGGGGAAGTGGCCAGGGAAATATAGCAGAATTGATGGAAGTTAGAGACAAAGCAGGAAGCTGCTATTTGTAGGGTCACTGAGTTGGGACCAAGACTAATGGAGGGGCTTGGGTTTCCCCACTCACCACTGGGGAAGTAGCTGTATAATAGGACTATGATATATATAAGAGGGAAATGTGGAGGACAAACTAGTCAGAGGGATGACTTGGGAAGGACACCGAGAGAGAATGATGGCATGGAAACATGCCATCCAAAAAGCTGAGAGAGCGTCTATAGGTAGACTCAGAGACAGGATGATGGCATGGAGACTTCAGACAAGGGTGTCAGCCTTGAGCTAATCCTCAGAGTGACGAGAAGGAGATGCCAGTCTGGCAGTGAGAGGTGCATCCCTTAACATCCTAAAAACCTTGTAAACTATATGTCAAATGCTGTGCTTTCCAGTTCTTCACGTAAAACCAGAGTGAAGCAGACTTCATGGTTTGAGGAAAGACTCTTCTCCCCTAGTGATTGTGTCTTGCTATAGACCATGTCCACAGTATGTGGAATACAGAAATAGCAGTGCTTTAATCAGGGGATATAGTGGAGCTAAGTCTGTGAGCCGATATAATCATCAGAAAGGAAAAAACTATAGTCCAGTGATATCCTGTACAGCAACTCTATAGCCCACCACCCTTCACAGGCAAACCATGGGTGAAATCCTTGCTCCACTGAGGTCAATGGAAAAACTCACCACTTGTATATAGGCCTTCCATGCCTACAAGTGTGGTGAGGGGAAGGGTACCATGTGGTTCTCTAGTTATCTGGGAATCTCACAGTCACCTCTGAGAGAGAGGGCAGCTCCATATTTGATGTGGCATGGGGGAGTGGGGAGAGGAGGAATGTGCAAACCCCTATTCTTAAGATATCATCCCAGCATAGTGTATGCTCCTCAGGCCAATTTGGCCCTGCCAAGATTCCCAGGCATTAAGGAGTTTGCCTAGGTCCTGAAGCTATTTGCCTGAACTCTTAATAGCCAGATTCCTTTTGAAATAAAACAGGATATTACTACTTCAGCTATAATAGTATTAGAGTAATACCAATTTGTCATTTTACCTTTATTTGATGATTTATTTATTAGAAAAATTTAATTTTAAAACCCATACTATTTTCTGAGATGTTACCATTTTAAATACGTATATACCTCCTGCCGATAAGCCTTTGAACGTATACACAGAATAGTTCTCTTATGTCCTGATCTTTAATATCACAGCAGAAAGAAAACATTTTTAATTTATCAAAAGACTCCTTTCATTTTTGACTGCATTTTGTTTTTCTTTATAAATAATTTTTAAGTACAGTTTTAAAAGTATAAACAAATCCTCTGTGACATTCTTTATGATCTACAGTTCTTAATCTTTAAGATCAAAAGTTTTTCTAGATTTCTTTCTATGAACAATGAAAACTCTTAATCCACGTAGTGAGGAAACATAAAACTCATATTAAAGTTATTTTCTCTTCTATTGTTTCCAGTCTTTGATTAATCCAAAAGCTATTTAACTTATAGTATGGGCCTGATCCAACATCCATTGTACTTAATAGGAGTCTTTGGGACTCCAGAGGCAACTGGATCATATATCAGGAGTAGTCAAACGTATTGACTCTCTGAGCTATGTACAACAATCTTCAGAAGTTCAAGAGCCAAGGAGTGCCTGCTGAAGCTTCACGCTTCAGTCCTGTGGTGGGGTAGAAAATTCTGCCCTCCTCCTGCTAAAGCTTTAAGCCCCAGAACTCACACCCCAGGGCATTGGAATTCTGAATCCTTCCTCTCTGCTAGGTGGAAGACAGAGGCAACACAAGGGGAGGGGAGTTTGTAGGTCACATATCCCCCCAGATTTTTGTCAGGATTGGCTCTCTATTTGGTCATATGGTACCACTAGACCTCCTCCCTCCACAGCAGTTGCTGGAGCTGGCAAGCTGGGAGCTGTGGCTGTGGGGAGAGGCAATGGCAAACAGCTAGGAGCTGCAGGGAGAGGCACTGAGAATAAGAGGAGGGATATTCCTGGGGAGGGTGAACCTATACATTGTACTCCCCCATAAGCAGGCATCAGTTGCTTCTGGCATAAGCCTCTACGCACAACCCCACCCCAGCACAGAGGCCCCAAGCTCTCCCCTCCCAGCAGTCTGGTAGACCAAGAAGTGGGGCGCAGAGGGCACCACAAGCCATACTTTAACTGTAAAAGAGCCATATGTGGCTCCTGAGTCATGTATTGGCCACCTTTGTCATATATGGTCACTATAACCATACCATATGTTAAGAATATATTTTAAATAGAATAATTCAGTTTTTCTTCTATAATGAAATGTAATAAGCAGCTTCTTGACCTTCAACATAGGTAGGGCTGGCAGTTATTATGTTAACAAGAATTTGGCTTTATTCTGTTATTATTTTGTGCATTGAAAACTGGCTATTGGTTAAAGTAAAGAAATGGCTTACTTTCAGTTTATCTATTATTTTGTAAGTTATGCTGATGTCGCACAAGGTTATTTTGTCAGTATTGTTTTTCAGATTATTGTTAATACAACCAGTGACAAAAACACTGAGCTGCTGCACATAGCTCTATTTCCTAGCCTCCCTGCAGATTATTCCTATTTTCAAAGTGAAAAATTGCTATTTTGGGGTGAGTGAAGAGAAAAGGGAAACACTGAGGGCACTGCAGCGTTATTTCGAAATAACAATGTGAGAATCTACACAGCAAGCCCACTATTTCAAAATAATTTCAAAATAACAGGCTTCTTATTCCAGAATAATAAACCCTCATTTTATGAGGAATAATGCCTATTTCAAAATAGCTATTTTGAAATAGGGTGTGCGTTAACAGCGCAGCTGTGGTTATTTTGAAATAAGTGGCCTCCAGGGCATCTCACAGCTGCCTTGGTGGCCACTCTGTCCACACTCATCAGAACTATATAGCTTCAGAGGGGCAGCAGAGTTAGTAACAGGAAAAACTTAAAAAACAACGAATAGTCTAGTAGCACCTTAAAGACTAACAAAACATGTAGATGGTATCATGAGCTTTCTTGGGCATAACCCACTTCTTCAGATGACTGGAGTATTAGAAGTCCATATCCAAGAATAAATAAGGGAAGAGGGGGAGGAGGAAAAAGGAGACAGTGAGTAGATTGTTCAAGTAGTTACAAGAGGCTGATAAGAACAATTAGCACCTCCATTGTTTGTTTGTTTGGTTAAGTCATTAGGATGTGGAAGGTAGTGTGTGAGCCAGCTGATGTCTTTGTTCATTCCATTCTCATAAGAATTAAACTTGTAAATGAAGTTACATTCCAACCCTTCCCTGTGTATTTGGCTTGTGGAATTGTCCTGAAACAACACGGTGACTTGGAAATCCATTATTAAGTGCTCAGGCAGGTTAAAGTGTTCTCCAACAGGTTTCTGTGTATTGCCTTTACAGATATCTGATTTGTGTCCATTAATTCTTTCCCATAGAGCAGGGCTACCCAACATGCAGCCCGTGGGCTGCATGCGGCCCACAGCCTGTTTGTTTGCAGCCTGCAGTGCAGTTTGGTTTACACAGGGCTCAACACAGCCCGTGGGTGGCATCCTTTGAACATGGCCTCCACTGGGAACACACTCCACAACGGCAAGTCAATATAATGGTCTTCTGTTGATACGTGTTTTAGTAGTTAAATTCCTGGACTGTCATTGCTCATTAAAAGTGCTGTTGGGTAGATATCGGGTAAATATTGCATTGTATTAATATGTGCAGAACTGACTTAAATGGGGTCTGCATGTTCTGTAGTCTTGCCTTAATCTTTGTTTTCATGCCTGTCAGTGTGAAAGAAGCTATTTCCATATATATTTTCATGTATATACAACCACACTTAAGTTGCGGCCCTCAGCATGGGCTGTGAGTATCATTGTGGTCCCCAGGGTTTCCAAAGTTGTGTAGCTTTTTCTCTTTTTTCCCCCCCCCCCCCCTTTTCCTTTATTTATTCTAGGATCTGGACTTCTAATACTGCAGTCATTTGAAGAAGTGGGTTATGCCCACGAAAGCTCTTGATATCTGAACTCTATAGTCCCCCTTCCCCTGCAGCCTTTAAAACTGCAGCCACAGGGGAAAGGGCTTGTGGCATGACGTGAGCCCTGCTAGCACCGTGCTACGCAGCAGCGCCCTGCTCTGCCTTCCCTGCTGCCATGGCAGACCCCAGTGTTCCATCTGAACCCCCCACGGCTCCCAGCACAGCTGCAGCCAGCTCCCAAGCCCCTGGCTGGGGGCGAAAGAGGAGGGCCCCATCCTGATCTGGAGCAGAGATCCTGGAGCTCATTGAGGTCTTGGGAGAGAAGCCAAACCTCCAGGATCTCTGCGCCAGACACAGGAACATGGACATTTATGGTCAGATGGCTGACAGCCTGGTCCAGAAGGGACACATGCACACCCAGGAGCAGGTGCACATGAAAGTCAAGGAGCTGAGGCAGGCCTACGCCAAGGCCAGGGTGCAGAGCTCCCTGAATGGGTGCTCTATTTGGAGCAAAAGAAGAGTTCACTTTCATATGAAACATCTTACATTGGCCAGTATAACAAAGCAGGCAGGATTGGATTGTGATAGATCACATGCATTGTAAATATCATGTTCCTTCTATATCTACAAATGTAGGTTCCAGTCATGAAGTCTCTCTCAAAATCAAAGTGAGATCCACACATAAAAGGGCTACAGGATCTTGCCTCATGTCTGATTTTACTCAAATGATTTCTTAAGGTTAGCATTTTATGAGCATATTCATTGGCTCATTTCTTCTATCCCAGTCTTCACTGTGCTCTCATTCTGCCAACCTGAATGACAGAGACTTTTTCTCTTTGCTTGTCATGAAGTATCCTCACACAATGTTTTCTTTTATTTTAAAATTGCCTCATTCTTAAAAGATATTTTCTGGTGGGGAGGGAGAAACTGTTGGTTTAGAGTCAGATGGAAATTTCTGCCAACACTTACATATAGGTAACTAAAATAAGAAAAATAAATAAGCTCTGCAACTAACTATATATTCTATAACCCCAATTCTTCTGAGTTACTTTTTCTAATGTTTATAGTTTCCCCTGTATTGTAGAATATAGCAAACAGTAAGTACAAAAACATTCAACTTGCAGCTATTACTGGGCTGGAGAATTGAGTTTATTAACATACAATATTTTGTGAATTCATATTGAATATTTTGCAGATTTCTTTGAAAATGAGCTACTTTTAAAATCAGTAAAACAGGCAATTCAATTGTTTTTGCTGAAATCAAATCATACTTGCAATGATCTCAGAAATGTCTCGATATTATCCAAGATCAAATCTTTTGATATTTTATAGCACATGCAAAATGAAGTGCTTGTTAGATTGCTCTATATGGGAAGCCATCATAAAAATGGCTTATTGTAGAATTCCTAATGCCACGAATTCTGATACCATTCTATATCTCATTAACCCACTGGATCAGATTATTTCCTCTCTATGGACCTTTCAAATGTGGCTGTGCCTCTGGCTCGGTAATAATGAGATTGGTAGTTGAAGCTAAATAATCACAAAAAATGGCAACAGTTTAAACTAGATTTAGTCCCAGCTCTCCTCAGTTAAAGGGCTAGGCAAGGAAACTATAAAATAACCAGAAGCCTGGTGAAAGATAAAAGGACACTTTTTTAATAGAGATGCAGCTTGAAACTTTCTAGTCTGGCACCTTGGGGACCTGGCCGGTGCTGAACCAGAGAATTTGCAGACTCACAGGAAATCAATATTGTTTAGCAGCATTACCAACACTTGCACTGCTTACTGGGCAATTTGGGTCTACACAGAAGTGTTATTTTGGAATAATTGATGTTATTCCAATTACACTCTTTCGACTTCAGCTACGCAATTGACGTAGCTGAAATTGCGTAGCTTATTCTGACTTTATTCTTGCTGTGTAAATGTACCCTTAGATAACTGTAAAACTATATGGGATTGTGGAAAACTTGGCCATACCCATGATAAGTGGACATTCAGCTAATTAAAATCATGCCAGACCATGGATGTTGCTGGACCAGAGAATGTAGGACTAGAGAGGTTCAACCTGTACAAGGTAATATTAGCAACACAAGCAAAGCAGAAACATTAAAACAAAAGTAAAAACAAAGTACATTCACAGTGAAGTGGGGAAATATATCTTCATATATTTTTTTGGATTATTTCAGAGAGAAATTTCTTGCTTTTCCCCCTGAATACTTATTTGTCCTGAACCAGGTTCCTCAGGGAGAGAGGGGGAGGCTTCTTTTCCTTCAGTACGGGTTGAGAGAATGGTTAAAGAGACAGATGAATGATGAACATCTGTAAATGAAGGAAAATCTATGCCCTTAATATGCTGCTCTAATTGCACCCTCACTGTACTATTAGGAAGTCAGTGCTGAGGGCAAGATCACACAGGAATCCTATACACTGAGCACATTCTTTTAAAGCCTGTCTCTGACTCCATTAGCTCATGACATAGAGACCCAAATCAGTTCCTATAACATTTGCAAGCAACTTCTGCCACAACAAAGATAATATTAGCACAGCATTTCAACTGATGTAAAGAATAGGAGGTATTATTTTACACTTCCATCTTCCATTTGTGTCTCATATAAAAATGCTGACTTGAGTCATATTTTAAAGCTAATTATATAACAGGGATTTCACAAAATAGCTCTGAACCTACTTAAAAATGAATATGAAATTTTAAAAAATCCCGATGTGTGACAGCTGCAATAATAATCCCTATTGTTAAATTCAAATAGACTTTCCTCAGCCATATATATCCTCAAAGATGCCCATTTTATTTTGCAAATGGCTTCTTCCTTTCCTGACCTTGTAACAATATTTATTTACCACATGCTCTTAGCACACAGTCACTATACAGGAAAACCACATGCCCTTCAGTACATATTTTGTATGCATCGTTTAATAGAGTGATTTCCTACTGGGAGAGTTAAACAGCTTTTTTTCTTCTTCCTGAAATATGATGGACTACAAGCTTTCTGAATGCTACTATGTCAAATTAAACCTGACCTTTCCTAACTGGAATTCCAAGCAGTTGGAAACTGAAAATAAGTAGTACTTATGCCTTAATTCTATTTTTGTGTTTCGTGACTTTCAGCATGTTTCCAAGGATGTTTTCCATCCTAGTAAAGTGGTGTGGCTTGGGAGTACACAGGGACCATCTGACATTTCTGACTCTTGCATTGTCTGTGTGTCAATAATCAGCAGGGTGCCTCTTTTAATTTAACCCTTTGTTCTTAGATACATACACATGGGGGTCTAACTCCTTTCTCTCACTTATGTGGATGTGGGATTTATGAGTGTACTTACCATTAACAATTTTGTAGTTTTCAGAGATAATTAGGCTGTCCATTAATGGAGGACATAGGAAACAATTTTTATTAAAATTCCCATATAGATTTAATTTAATTACACATTCACGGACAACAACAAAACAATCCTCCCCCTCCACCCCATAGCTGGCTCCATTTTAAGTGTGAACCTTTACTCAGAGTTACCACACACTTATGGCTGTGTCTACATTGGCACCCTTTTCCGGAAAAGGGATGCTAATGAGACAAGTCGGAATTGCAAATGCCACGGGGATTTAAATTTTCCCCGCGGCATTTGCATGAACATGGCTGCGCTTTTTCCGTCTCGGGGCTTTGCGGAAAAAGCGGCAGCCATGTTCATGCAAATGCCGCAGGAAAAATCCCGTGGATTGCAATCGGCTGTCTCGATAAGCATCCCTTTAGAAACCATTGCAGTATCCCAGGGTAAATCCACACAAAACATCAATTCAGAATAATGGCCGTTATTCCAAAATAACAAAGCGAGCATCTACACAGCAATTCCGTTATTTTGAAATAAATTAAAAATAACGGACGGCTTATTCTGAATTCTTTAAACCTCATTCCACGAGGAATAATTCCTATTCCGAAATAGCTATTTTGGAATAGCAGTAATGTGGATGCTCCACTGCTGCTATATCAAAATACCTCTTCCCTAGGACCATTCAAAGTATTTACTGCCCAGTGCCTCCTGGGGCTCTAAATCGAGGTAGCATGTCCACATTAGGAAAGCCTGCCTTGGACTAATTTTGAGGCTTCCCTGTGGTGTAGACATGCTATTTCGAAATAAGTTTTATTGGAGTATTTCTTCCCAAAATACCCCAGATAGCAGCACTGAGAGTGAAAATTGACTCTTCCTTGCTCTTATTGCTCTAAGCATACCTGTTATGTTTCTTTGATATAACTGGGTCAGATTCTGATCTCATGTATACTAGTGATGCCAAGGAAATGAGTGTACTTACCATTAACAATTTTGTAGTTTTCAGAGATAATTAGGCTGTCCATTAATGGAGGACATAGGCAACAATTTTTATTAAAAATTCCCATATAGATTTAATTTAATTACACATTAAATTAAATTAAATGCTTCTGAATTTACACTAGGTGCCATCGTAATCTGTGTACAGTGTACATCTAGTACAGTGCAGGCCCAATTCTGACTCAAGCCATATACATATGTATGAAATAATATGTCTGTTAGGAGAAGCTCTAGCTAGAGATTGGGATGTAGTTGAATATTTTAAAGGTGTCCTCTGTACTCAAGACATAGTGATTAAAGTAACACCAAACATGCGTGCCTGGGCCTAAGCTAATTATTTGAAAATGACTGAATAGTATTGGTCCAACTATTATTTATTGGCATCTAATGCTCATGTATCTGAACCAATAAAGATTGAATCAGTTCTCAGAAGTTTCTAGGTAAGATAATATTGTCCTAACCTTCGGGATCAGTGATTAGCTAGCAACAGATTGTTCTCAGGGTGTAATGCTTCTTGGTTGCACTTTTAATTGGCTAAGTGCAGCTAGGATGGCTTTCATAAGTACAGTTTCTGTGCATCACGCTGAATTAGAATTGACTTTCTTTTGTTTGCTATCTATATGTAAGTCTTAATAAAAATCAATTCTTAATTTTCTAATTTGAATGTAACAAAGATCTTATTCTGTTTCCATTTTCTGATTGGCTTCAGTGGGAGCAGAAGCAGGCCAAAGCACCATTGAACCAGAAACAATAGAGCCACAGCTGCTGCAGGCTGACTAGGATGAGATCAGCAAGAAGGCAAAACCATGTTAAATAGTCCTTTTAAAATGCTTGGGGGTGGAGTCCTGCCCCCTTTTTAACTTTAGCCATTAACTTCAATGGAGCTGGGATTTCACTGCAATGCACAAGGATGACTCAGATAAAGAATCAAAAGAACAAAATTATAATGTGTGCTATTGAAAATTGTATGTTTGCATTGTGGTTGTGTCTAGAGGCATCAGCTAAGGTTATGGCCCTAAAGCTTTTATGTTTACATGTAATAATAAACATTCCCTGTCTTAAAGAATTTTCAACTTAGATAGATAAAGGGAATCGTTTATAGATGGTAAACTGAGGCACAGAGTAGTTGTGACTCAGGAAAAAGGTGTCAGAGACAGGAACTGAACCCACATCTTTTGACTTTGGATCCAGTCTTAATGGGAAGACTCTTTTTCCTCCTGTTTATGGATACTGCTTTTTATGGCTATGTCTTGTGATTTGCAACCATAATGAAATATTCATAATAACAGTTGATTCAAGTAGAGTTAATTCCGCAAGATTGATTTATGTAAGTGTAAATAATACTATTGACAAAAAAACAAAAACAAAAACAAAAAAAACCCCACCAAGACAACAATGTAGGCACAGAACATATTTTTACCATATTTGGAGGGTATTTTATTATAAGATATCTTGATTTTCACTTTCAGGGTATAATGAGCTGTGTGCAAGAACAAGGTGAGCAAGATTCATGCTTATTAAAATAAAGTTACATAGCTGTTCTAGAAAACAATGTCATGAGGTAGATCTACACATTGGAGAAACCTCCTGGACATGTATTTTCATAATCTCTATTATTATTTTTGTGTACTCCAAACTAATTTGTGTTAGCAAAATCTTTTACCTGTAACTTAACCATCGGGAATCCTATGCTATTTACTAGGAATAGAGGGTTACAGGAAAAAACCCTACAAACATAGGATGGATGCCTCATACATAATATATGTAGCTGCATGCTATATTTTATTATTAGAATTTTCTCCCTACCTTTATACTCTTGAGCTATGCCCATTTATTCCCTGCTGTTACTTCACTAACTCTGACCTAATATTTGCTCTGTTTTTCACTGTAGTGTCCCACTGAATTTTATTTTGCTCTCTGATCCTACTTTGAATTGAAAAACATTTAGTATATAATTAGGTTTTGAATAGCTAAATGTCTTATATTCAAGTGGGTTCAAAATTAGACAAAACAGAACTGACCATTCCTGGATAGAGCCTTACCCAGAAGTACCCAAAATTTTTAGACATGATTTGATTTTCATCTTCACATTGGGGTACACAAACATTTTTGTTTAGCAGTTATCTTTGTTTTAACTTTATTTTGTTAATGACATTTTAAATAATTTTGTTGTATGCTCATGGTTATTGCATTCAATTTATGATAGAAAGTTAACTAAAAACATTTCGAAAAAATGTAGGGCCATATCACACTACAGGAAAACGTCAGAGTTATGAACAACGAGAAGTCATGTGGCACCTTATAGACATGCATCTGACGAAGTGGGTCTTTGCCCACGGAAGCTTATGTGCCAATAAATCTGTTAGTCTATAAGGTGCCACAGGACTTCTCGTTGTTCTTGCAGATTCAGACTAACACGGCTACCTCTCTGATACTTGTCACCATGCAATTCAGAGTTATGGACACCTTAGGAATCAACAAGGGTCTCTGTAACACTGAAATATTCCAGAGGAGTAGCAGTGTTAATCTGCAAAAACAATGAAGAGTCCTGTGGCACCTTAAATAAAGATGGGCATACCCTATTGTAGGTAAAAACCACTTCATCAGATGATGTTGTTGTGGGTTTTTTAAATTTATTTTTTGCTTGTCTGGAGCCAAGACAGTGAAGGGTTTTTGGTTGGTTGTTTGTTTTATTAGTTTTGCTTCTCATTTGTGTGTGTGGCTCCTGACTGATTTTCTGTGGGTCAGTAGTTTCCCACAGAAAAAAGGTTCTCCACCCCTATTCTATTGTATTGTCCCACTGATTTCAGTGGGAAGATGTGCTTAAAAATGTTGGGATGATTTGGTCTGTAGTTTTAAGGGAACTTCAATTTAAAAAAAAAATAGAAATTAGTTATGATGAAAAAATTGGGTTCTGGAAATTGTAATATCCTCAATTCATAACAAATACATTAACATAAGATGTACATCAGCTATACCTGGTTATTTCTAAAGATTTCTAGCAGACATGAGAGTTAATTTCAGAAAAATACTGATGAATATTCCTGTTTTTATTTCTTTCTTGTTGGGAGAAGAATTGCTGCAAATTATTATAAATCACAGAATGCTCTTCAACTAATCATGTTCATAGGAATCAAATCAGAAGTCTCTTATTTGTTTATAATAGAGACAGTACATTTCAGCAATAATAAAAACTTGGTATGAGGATACAGGGCTGTTCATCAAGGTTCCAATGCATGGGGAAACTTTATCAATTCTGTATTCTTATCAATACTGTAAGCAATAAATATAAAGAGTAAAATACTTATAACTGCATTTTCCCCCCCCTAAACTGAATAAGCTATGAAATTAGGGTTGCCAGGTGTCCGGTATTTCTGCCTTCTGTCTGGTAAAAAAAAATTCAGAAAATACCAGACATCTAAAATGTCCGGTAATTTCTGTTTTTCCCAGGGCCTAGCTCGATGCCCTACGGAAGGCTGCTTGGGACATGCGGTGCAGCCCCGTGCTGGCTCCCCAGCAGCGCCTGGTGGGGTAGGGTGGAGTGGCTGGGGAGCATTCTGGCAATTAAAGGGGCCACGACTGCATTTCAGTCGTGGTTAGTTTTGTCACTTTCCTTTTTTTTTTTTTTCTTGGTTCGATATTTTTTGGGAAACCATCTGGCAACCCTATATGAAATTAAATGTCAGTTATATCCTTGAAGTATTACCTTTCAATAATGTAGGCCCTGATCCTTCAAACACTTTTTTACATGTGTTATTTCATAGAGCAAAATGAGACTATGAAAATGTATACTTTATTGTAAGGAAATTTCAGTGTAATTGAGCTTTTATTGCACAAAGAGCATACAATTGAGTAAAACCTGAAAAATGTGAAGGAGAATAAATTTGTTTCAAATGTGAAGTAAAAGTTTCAGAAAATACAATCTTAGAATATTTTGATGGATCATATTACAAATTACATATGTTTGTTGCACCCCAAATAGAATTTAAATCTCACTGGATTGCAACCTATTGATTAATTTCTTTAAAGTGACGTTAGTGCTCCTGACTTAAAACTTCAAAAAAATAAAGTTCGTTTTTTCTCACAGAGCAGATACTAAATAGCAAAGGCAACAGACATAAGCTTTCCCATAATATTTTGCCAATATATTTTAACTTTACCCTGCAGAGATGGCCTCTGTGGATCAGAGCCAGGGTTTAGTCTCCATGCTCATACAATCCTCGGCTTCTATATTTTGATTGCCAACGAGGGTGCTAATTATTGGGCTAGTTCACCTGTATCTTAGAAACTGAACTGAGAGAGCCTGCCAATTGATTGTACATTGTGCTCGTGAAATGGTTGTTACAAACAGCTGGCTTTCCGTTAATATAGATCTGAACTAGAGGTGAAAAACTCTGTGCCCCATTATCTTTCCTTTTGAGTTCTATTGCCCTTGTGGCCTGTTGCTTTTAAACAATTTCTGAAATGTGGTGTCCTAGTTCTACCGTAATTCCCAACTTCCTTTCCGAAAGCAATATATTATTAAATCCAAAAGGAGAAAATGTGGCTAATTTGCTGTGGAGGGAAAGTGTTAAACTTCATGGATCTTGGCATAGCTAGAATTTTTATTATACTTTCCATAAAATTTTAATAAATCAATGAGCAAACGAGGTTGGTGTGATAGAGTCATAACCCGCAAATCTCTTTCTGGCAGTTCCATGCTCGAATGATTATTAATGATGGCTGTTTAATTCATTCATGCGGAAAGCTTCTAATTTACAACCAGGAAGGAACATCTCACACTTACAGATGACCTAACGGAGGGTGGGAAAATGCTAATTGTTTACCATGTGCTGTCCTCAGAAATATATTTGTTTTAAATTGTAATCTGTTCACTCACCTAAATAGAAAGGGACATAGATGTATTCCTTCTGCAAAGCTAATATGTTAACTAATGAACTGATGATCAAGATCAATCAAGTTGCTTATAAATTCATGGTAAATTTCACAGTTAACTTCACACTCCTTCCCATTTCAACCATCATTCAGAGGAAAGAGGTATGATTAAAATGAAGTAATATCTAGAACAAAAGCCCTTTGAAGAGTAATGTCAGTATTTGGGGGTTCTGGGCTGCTGTCCAAGTGCCACATTCTTCTGTGTCTGTAATCTGGGATTGTCAGTATTTAAATAGAATTAACTTGTCGCAATTAACAGTGTTAG
This sequence comes from Rafetus swinhoei, assembly GCA_019425775.1. Classification (NCBI taxonomy): domain Eukaryota; kingdom Metazoa; phylum Chordata; order Testudines; family Trionychidae; genus Rafetus; species Rafetus swinhoei. Next base: position 36,152,820 of record CM033449.1, read on the forward strand.
AAGAATGAATTCTAGAAACAGAATGAATTCAAAGGATATTGAGAGTCAGGTACAGAATTTAGAATAGGTAGCTGTTTTAAAAATTCACATTTGAACTTTAAAGAATGATAGTTAAAGTGGCTGAGAGTAGGTTAAGGATGTATGTTACGTTCAGTTTTGTTGGCATGCTCTTCACTGATGGAAAATATTTGGGAAGAGCATTCTTTATTTTTTTTTTAATATGAAGGGCAGTGGCATCAATATCCACCAAGACATTCAGTAGCTCACAAATTATCAACTCTAAATCGTAAACTACATTACACATGCAATTGTATTAGGTTTTGTAATGAAAGCAGCCAGTTTAATAGCAGAAATGTACAGTCAAGAAAATGATGACTGAAATGTCTGCTAGCTTTGTATTTAAACTGTGATTTTAGTTTTAATTTTTTAAGACTTATTATATAGAAGATTAAAGTTCATTTTTCAGTGATTCATTTAAATCTGCCATGAATAAGTTGATACCACTGGGCAATGTGTTTGAATATTTCATCACAAAGTGATGGAGCACCTAATCTTAGTTATAGTGCTTTTATTCGCCAAACCGTTCTCCTTTTTTCTTTGATATGACCTGAATAAAGAATGACCTAAAGGCTCAACAAAGACACTCTCCAAAATGTATCAATACAGTAGGGGAGGAAATATTTTCTGGTTTGAAGCTCAAGCATTAATGATTCAGTTCCTTCATTTTGATTACCCTTCTCAGTGAATGTCATCAAACTTGCTTTCCAAGTTCTCCAGCTATGTGCTTTTCTTACTTGGACAAAGTTTTAATTTTTTTAAATGAGAGAGATTGCTTTTGAAATAATCTTGATAATGGAAGATAAACACATATTATGTTAACATAGTCAAGGTAGCAATCTCTTCATGTTTACTTATTTAGGACCCAATTCTGCTGTCTTTACTCCCAGCAAGTTCTATTCTTGATGAGTAATCCCACTGATTTTAGCAGCGTTACAGGTACTACTCAATATGAAGGGAATTAATATTTTATGCATAATCAGTATTTTGGACATGAATGCAATCATTATGCAATATGAAGAATGTAGTTAAGAGGTCAATGTTGATTGTTTTTCCAGGGCAAAGTACATAGGCAAAATACTAATGAGTTCATGGTTACCTGATCAAAAGGATTAAAATGCGATTAGTGTACCAGTCAAACTACAGAAACTAATAAAAATGGTTAGGAAAGGTTCATATGACTACTAGAAGAACTTACCATCCTTGAGAAGGGAAATGAACCAGCAGTTAGGGTGCATGTACGCAGCACCCTTAGCTTGAAATAAGCTACACAATTTGTGCTACTGTCTACTGCGCCAAATTTTGGAATAACTCGCTATTCTGAAATGCCCCTTAACCTTCATGGAATGAAATCTATTTCAAAATCACGGGCTGCTTCAATAGACATGGAATAGCTATTTCAGGATACTTCTAGTATCCTGAAATAGCTCCGCAGTGTAGATGTACCCTTAGGGAGCTAGGTCAGCCTATGTATACATATATAATAAAAAATACATAGATATATATGATATAATACATATATAAATATATAATAAATATGTGTATTTGTCTTCAGTCTTGAGCAAATAATGAGGAATCACATTTATAGGGTGACTTTTACTAAGCGATCATAAACTGCTGAACAAACCTTACAATCTAACTGATGACCCTGATCATCCTCTCACACCAACATTCATCAGGAATAACTCCATCCTTTGCTGAAATGCAGCCAACCACCCTTTCCTCTTCAAAAAGAAAATAAAGAATTAAATTAAGATGGAACTACAGGAGAATTTTACTTAAGTAACATGTGATTCTTTCAGTCAGAATTTATCTGGAACAATTTGTAAAAAGTGCTAGCCACATAAGGACATAATATAGTGTTTCTTTGTTCCAAGTTGTGAATTCAAATTTAAAAGCCACAGCTGGCCCATGACAGCTGCCTTGGGTTTGTGGGATTCTGTCAGGAGGCCAAGTCTGGACATCTACCCTGCAATTAAAAGCCCCTTAGCTTGAGCCCCATTAAAATGAGTCAGCTGATATGGGCCAGTCAGGAGTATCTGAGTACAGTGTAGACATATCTGAAAAGGCAAATCCTGACATTAGGCAGGTGATACAAAGGACATAGAAGAATGTTGGAAGGAAGGTAGCAAAAAAGAGAAAGGGAGAGAGATATCTTTCTCTTGTTTTTGACTCAGGAGCTGAGGGCTCCTTATGACTGTAGATCATAGAATCACAGAAAACTAGAACCGGAAGGGACGTTGAGAAGTCATCACGTCCAGTCCCCTGCCCTCACGGCAGGACCAAGTACTGTCTAGATCATTCCTGATAGATGTCTCTTCAATCTGCTCTTAAAAATCTCTAGTGATGGAGATTCCACAACCTCCCTAGGCAATTAATTCCAGTGTTTAATCACCCTGACAGTTAGGAAGTTTTCCCTAATGTCCAACCTAAATCTCCCTTGCTGCAGTTTAAGCCCATTGCAACTTGTCCTAACATCAGAGGTCAAGGAGAACAATTTTTCTCCTTCCTCCTTATAAAACCATTTTAGATACTTGAAAACTACTATCATGTCCCTTCTCAGTCTTCCCTTTTCTAAACTAAAGAAGCCCAATTCCTTCAGCCTTGTCTCATAACATGTTTTCTAGACCTTTTATCATTTTTGTTGCTCTTCTCTGGACCCTGTCCAATTTCTCCACATCTTTCTTGAAATTTGGTGCCCACAACTGGACACAATACTCGATCTGAGGCCTAATCAGTGCAGAGTAGAGTGCAAGAAAGACTTCTCGTATCTTGCTCACAACACTCCTGTTAATGCATCCCAGGATCATGTTTGCTTTTTTGCAACATTATCAAACTATTGACTCATATTTAGCTTGTGATCCACTATGACCCCTAGATCCCTTTCTGCAGTACTCCTTCCTAGACAGTCACTTCCCATTCTGTATGTGTGAAACTGATTGACCTTCCTAAGTGGAGCACTTTGAATTTGTAATAACTACTCTCTGAGAATGGTTATCCAGCCAGCTATGCATCCACCTTGCAGCAGCCCCATCTAGGTTGTATTTCCCTTGTTTATTGATAAGAAGCTCATGTAAGACCATATCAAATGTTTTACTAAATCTAGGTATACCACGTCCACCACTTCTCCCTTATCCACAAAACTTGTTATCTTATCAAAGAAAGCTATCAGATTGTTTTGACATAATTTGTTCTTTACAAATCAATGTTGGCTGTTACCTTATTACCATACCAACTTATTATCTTCCAGATCTTTGCAGATGAATTCCTTAATTACTTGCTCCATTATCTTCCTTGGCACAGAAGTTAGACTGGTCTGTAGTTTGCTGGCTTGTTCTATTTCCCTTTGTATAGATGTGTGAGGCTATATTGTGCATGAAAATGATAGCAATTAATATCTACTCTATATTTTAGAGAGTTGGTTAGTTTGTCTTTTTTCAAGAACTCCTAAATGTTAAGTGCTAGGGTCACTAAATTTGGTATATAGCTTCTTCTTGCCATAACTTAAAGCAAGATATGGATTTGGCTGTTCCAGGAAATTGAATGTGCCTGGAATGGGATTGCTTCTCATAAAACCAAACAAAAAAGAGACAGAATCATGAAATCAAGTACAGTCCTCAAAATTGACATAACTGAGCAAATGTTGAAAGAGACTGAATCAAGATGAACCAGAAAAATAGGATGAACCTAGAATAGGATTGCTTGCTTTTCAATAAACCTTACAGAAAGAGATAAAACAGAGACATTTGGAATAGTGCTCTGTTTTGGCACTATTAAATCAATGTTTAAGGTTTGAAAACTGGAAGACAATCATAGAATACTAGAACTGGAAGGGATCTCGAGATATCAAGTCCATTCCTCTGCCCTCACCGCAGGACCAAGCATGGTCTATATCATCCCTGATAGATGTCTGTCTAACCTGCTCTTAAATATCTCCCTATGATGAAGATTCTACAACTTCCCTAGGCAATTTATTCCAGTGTTTAACTACCCAGACAGTTAGGAAGTTTTTCCTAATGTCCAACCTAAACCTCCCTTGCTACAGTTTAAGCCCATCGCTTCTTTTCCTACCCTCAGAGGCTAAGGAGAATAATTTTTCTGCCTCCTCCTTATAAAACCATTTTAGATACTTGAAAGCTGCTAACATGGCCCCTCTGTCGTCTCTTTCCAAACTAAACAAGTCCAATTCCTTCAACCTTGCCTCAAAGCTCATGTTTTCTAGACCGTTAATTATTTTTGTTGCGCTTCTCTGGACCCTCTCCAATTTCTCCACATCTCTCTTGAAATTTGGTGCCCACAACTGGACACAATACTCGATTTGAGGCCTAATCAGCGCAGAGTAGAGTGCAAGAAAGACTTCTCGTGTCTTGCTCACAACACTTCTGTTAATGCATCCCAGAATCATGTTTGCTTTTTTGGCAACAGTGTCACACTGTTGACTCATATTTAACTTGTGGTCCAATATGACCCCTATATCCCTTTCTGCAGTACTCCTTCCTAGACAGTCACTTCCCATCCTGTATGTGAGAATGTTATTGGGAACCAAATTTACCATAGCCTTTTTTTGTTAAAAATGAATAAGTGAATAAGTGAATAAATGAATAAAATATTAATAAAATGTGAATAAGTTATAAGGATGAAGAAAAAATACACTTGATGGAACTCCTATTAAAAATTTTACTAAAATTAACTTCATAAAATATTTTTGAAAAATACAGTCATTTCAATAAAGCATATACATTTTCCTTTAATTTAAAAACAATTGAATTAAGGACCCGAGAAACACCAGGTGAATTTGCTAGTTGTAAATAAACCAAATGGGGTGTTTTGATAACAAAAGGTCTCCAATCCATTGTGGGCTTGAGCAGAGGCAGGAGTGAGCTGGTCCTGTCACAGAATGGAGGCAAACAGAGCCTGAGTGACTGGCCAAGGACAAACAGAGAGAGTCTCTGACAGAGCAGAAACCTGAAATTAGCTGTGCATGTCTTTCATCTATACAAAACATGCAATACAAGATAACTTCCTGCAGTTTCCATTTTGAACCTCTATTTGCCCACCATTGTGGGTGGAGAGAAGCTTTGGCCTGCATATCAGTAACAGTGAGTACCATATTTAAGAACAGAATAGACTACGTCAGATTCACTAGCTATATGGAACTGGATGCCAAATCCAGTGACGATATAGGTCGCATATTGGGTGTAAATGGAACAAGCGAGCGTCTTTATCTGCAGATAGAACACTACAAAACTCATCTCACTGTAGTTGATGGCTTTACAAGCATAATTAATGGGGATAGCTGTGAAATCTTTCATACATATCCTACCAGAGAGAGCCAGTTTATGATTGTCAGTCGGTGTATCTCACCATTGTGGTACTTCGCGATATATAAAGATGGCAGGGATGATGGCACATCCTGCAAAATCATTAGTGCTCTTTCCTGTTGCTCAATATCTTACAGGATTGGTCTTAGAGTGGAGTCATATGCAGCATTCTTTACGTCATGATTTCAGCTGAGAACAGCTGCCAGTTCATGCAAAGCCAGACCCAGTTAATAGTTATACCCAGCAGATGTCTGTCTGTATAAGCACAAAGTAATCTGCCTAGACATTTCTAAACTGTAAAATGACCTTTTGTCTTCCCATTCCACCCATTTTGCGGGAAGTTCTGTGTACCGTGTCCTGTGAATATAAATACTTTCTTCTGTTTTATGTCCAGTGAAGTGATACACCACAGCCTCAGATTTTGTTGTTTGTTTCCTTTTAAAGCAAAAAAGCTACATAAACACATGTGCCTGGTTGTAATCTCATGCTGGTGTTTTCAGGGCTGTTGGTATGTTTTATACTAGAGTGAAATCATAACCTGGCCCATATGTATTTTTAAAAAGCTATTTAACCCAGAATACAACCCAGTGAAGGTACATCTGTGTCTGTTTGACATTTGCTTTTAAATGCTAATACCTCCAGTTGTGCAGTATGTGGCAATTAGAAATAGAATTACCTGTCCTCTGTTTGTTACCAGGACTGATCTATTGCAAAAACTGCCTTGCTTTGGCTATGAAACGAGATGGTTTGGGATACCACAGATGATCAAACAAGAGCTTATTGGTTAAACAGATGCCGACAATACTGGAAGGTACTTTTATGGATAATGATTTGGAAAAACTTGAAGTTCTTCAGAGACAGAGTGAAATAGGAGGAGTGGGAGGAGAATAAAAAGTATAGAACAAAAATAAGTGACTGAGCTATATGCTGCTCTTTATTGACAATTGCATAGACTTTTGAAACTGACAGTGCAAGCCACTCATGTTTCCACATGACTGTGATCTTACTTGGTACGTGCTGGTGAGATTGGCTTTCATTCTGGAAGAAACAGAAATAAGGGTTTACATTCTGCTAATTGTAAGATCCTTTTTGGGTGACTGGAAAGAATCACTTCTGGAGCTATTAGTCAAGTAAGTAGCTGATGGCATCTGGATACAGGGAAGATGAATATGCTAGGACAATAGGTTACCCTAGCCATTGTAGCTATTTGAAATAAACAGTCTGAGGAGGAAGGCATATCTTGACACAGTGGTACATAATGCTGGAGACTGCTCCAGTGACATTGTTATGGCACTTTCATTGTTTCAAGAAACCAAGGACTATTTTTTATCATTGGAAATGTAGTTTGAAGTGGTATTTGATGTGCCACTTGCAGGAAAGCAATGTTAGTTTCATTCCATCATCCCTGGTTCTGTTTTTTGTCTTCTTTCCAATCATGCTGAGCTAATGATCACAATGTTCCCACATGCTCTCAGAAGAAGCGTGCCATAACCTTGCAGTGTACAGATTTATGGCCAAATTTATGAAAAAAGAGCAATTTTCAAGGTCTTGGATAGTTGTCAAATGTGGCTGGGTCTCAGCTGCCTGTGACATAATTTAGTGAATGCAGAGTGGCTCATCAGATACTGAGATGTATGTCTAAGTGAAATTGAACCTCAGTTATTGATTGAAATAAGTTGCATTATCTTAGCCTTTCTTCTACTCCTCAGTTAAACTGCTGCTCCCATTTGGAAGCCATAATTATAAAATTGGGACCAGAGACAATCTTTTCGCTTACTATAGATGACTCTAAGTTAGTACTGATACAATATTACTGTACCTTTCTCCACAGATTTGAAGCTGCATTCCTCAAGAGAAGATTTAGCTCTTTGGAAAAAGAACAATGATTCAGCTGAGTTTAAAATGGTAGTTTAGAGTGACATTTTGAATACAGAATGAATTCACAATATTTTATGGGTTCTATATTTTGGTAGACATTTCAAGAAGCATTTAGAATATTTCTCTTACAGATTACTAGTTACATAATAAAGGGTCTTTAGGAAAATTGTGCATATCTTCAGCTTTCTGCTAAACATCTAGTATGGATGATCCTTCATGTGGATTTATTTACAACAAATTAACATAGGAGTGGAGATGATAAAATGTTCTTAAAGGCATGATAATGAGCAATCCAAAGAACAGAGATCTTAGGAACTGTTAAGTGATTACAGGATGGTCCTTTTATTATTAAATGTGTGTGTGTGTGTATATGTTCCTATTCCAAATATCAGGTATATGTATATACATATACCTGATATTTGAAGTAGGAATATATGCTTATGTTCATAAAACGATTTAGAAGGTGCATGCTGAGGACTGATGCAGTTGATGGGAGAGTAATCTGATTACCTGAAACAACTAAACTTATGGCTCATTTCCAAGCACTGAGCGAACAAGGCAGATATTTGCATATAATATGTGGAATGAAGTTTACAGGGAAAATGTTTCTGTGTGCTCTTATCCCATATTTTCATGGATAATTCTGCTAATTTCTCATCAATTTTACTAAAAACTGGTTCTTGGATCTAATCCCCACTTCCTGAACCTGCCATACATTGGGAGGGCTGGAAGATACACCGAGGTATGGATTTTGCATGGACCTGACTCAATAGGAAAAAATTGTGTTTGCAAACATGTTTTCTAAATATGATAAATAATTTGATCCAACCATGCTTGCATCCCTTTTAGTTATTTTTCCATTTGGTTTTCTCGAATACTTGTGAGGTAACTTTTATTTGTGCGAATTTGGTTCTCATGCACTGAGAAAGTTTCACCTCTCACCGATGGACTGTGTGTCCTTTGGAGTGAGAGTGATGGGACTCTGGAAGATACTTGTTGAGTTACCACACATGGTATGGACGTGTCAACAGGACAATAAAGCTTTTTCTCTGAATGCCCAAATTACAGTCTTTGCACTAGCACAGCCAATAGGATGACATAGAAAAGAGTTCCTGAATGTACCCTTCACAAATAGCACTGTGAACTTGTATAGGAGATTGTTGACTGTGGTGTATATAAAACAGACTCTGGTAGATTCAATCCATTGACCTGGCAAATATGAAACAATGTGTAATGTTGCACATGGAATGGGAAAAAACAGAACAATTCTCCATCATGTTGAGACCAGAGCGCTGGCACTCAGGTAGTTAGAGTAGTTTTCTCTCATTCCTATAATGTATATTTGCCAAATTAAAGAGAGGGGCTATGTAATGTTTGTGGGTGGCTTACATTGTTTAGATTTGTCACTGTTTTCCCCCCAACCTATTTCATAATACTTTATTGGTGCCTCACATTACCCCAATGCAAATAAGAGAGCTTTCACTATATTTGCATGCTTAACAAAGAAGATACTGGGATTTGGGTGCATTGTGAATGCTCACAAACTGCATTAAGTTTGGGAATTTAGAAGATTCTTCAGGGCTCCAATAATGATAAACTTTGTAGCTGACTTTAGGAAGACTGACAGTCAGTCTTTCTTTTACTTATTATTTTGCAATCTATGAAATGTTATGTTAGCTATTAGCAGGTGGCAGAGTGAGATCAAAAGACTGCTGTATAATAACACAAAATGGGAAGCTTAGAACGAGAAATCAGAAAATCAGTGGTAACAAAACAAAATAAAAGAAGCCAACCAACCACTCAACCAAGCAAAACTCCATCAGCCAGAGAGGATTAGGAAGTTCCCATTAATGATGGATTTTAGGTTAACCTTGATTAGCATGAGCAATTGGTTCTTCAGCCCTTATATTGATTGCACTGATCACAACAAATCTTCCATTCTTCTCATATTTTTGCCTTCCTTCTCCACATGTAGCCATGTCTTTTCACCATAAAATCTTCCCATCTCTTTGGATGTTGGCCAAATGGTCATTTCCGTTCCCAGGGATACCACTTGGTGACAGCGGCACGCCATTGATTGTCAGTGATTCTCACTATAAGCCTGGTTCATTGCATTTTACTTATCCTGTTCTCAATGACAACTCCCTTCACTCCACTCTGCTGTCTGATCACTTTATTGGGACTCGATTGTGGGCTGAAATTCCCAGGTTAATTTAGGTTAACACAGTTTTTTAAATTTAAATCAGAAAATAGATTTCACATCAGTCCAAAAAATAACTTTCTCTTTTGCTCTGAATTGACTGCAGCTGTATAGATGCTGATGCGACACTGCTAGAAAATAAGTGAAAAAATGAAATAAATCCATATGCTCTAAGAAGTAAAAATCACTAGGCTTTATTCTGACATCAGTTATACCAGGTATAAATCTATCAAAATGGTAAGAATTAAACTAATTTATAACAAGGGTCAGACCAGAATAAGGTTCACCATATTTAAGATATTTATGTGCTGTTTTGTTCCAACTTTGGTATCAGACTCAATGTATACATTTCATATGAATCAGAGATAAATCTTAATATGAACAATGTGCTTGCAAACAGGTCATGCGGACAAGTATTGTATTTGTTGGAAATTAAATTCAGTATAATTTGCAAGTAAACAAATGTGGCCATTTTTGCCAACACAAAGTGGTAACACTATAAATCCAATATAACCCAATTAGGAGACTGTGTTAACAGGTTCATAGAAATTTTGTCTCCAGATTTAAACTATAAAAATATTGTCTTTGTATCTTAAAGTCTTATTTTTTTTAAAGCCACCATCATGTCTGTAGGACTCCTCCTTCATTTATTTAAAATCAATATTGTATCATATTATTTGAACAAACTAAAACTAAAGGGCAATTTTTACATACTGACATTCAGAAATATAAAAATTGATCATTTTGTGTGTTGAAACAGCCAGGAAGATAAAACAGAGAGACTCCTGGGAGTTTACTATTGTACTTCCCAGATTGATAGTAAAAGTTTAAGTTTGTGACATCCCCATAAAATGGATGATTGAGTACAGTGGAATTTGTATAATATTACTACTTTATAATTTTCTATCTGATGATAGCAAATGTGATGACACTTGAAATCTAACACAAAGTCTGGTGTCTGAAGTGTGAATCTTTATTTTTTCTGTTACTTTTGGAGACCAAAACAAAACAAAACAAATCAATAAAGGGTCTGAAGTCTGAAAACAAGACACCAAAGTGATGAAAATGAACATTCCTTAATCAGCTGGATTTGTGCAGTGTTATCATATCACCCTCATTTCCTAGTTAGTTCCTTGTGAATTTACTTTGTTCCCTGCTAATGAAAGGAGAGATTTTTCTTTTGCAGACTTCTTCATTTCCAGCTTGGATCTCTAAATCACAGACACCATTGCTTTTAGAGGAATTAGAAGGTAGGTATGTTATATAGGATACCCAAGGGGAACTTAGGTGCCTAATTGCCAATTTTGGTGACAAAGTCCAAAATTTAGCTTCCAATGGCATTCACAATGCCCCTGGTCAGCTGCCATCTAACCATGTAGGTAGCTAATGTTCCCTAGGTGCCTATGTCTCCACCATTCAAGTCCTCATGGTGCCTACATTTCAGTAAGTGGTGCTGTGCACAGTTGCCCAAGTCTTAATGCTGCCCAGAGGATTGGCACCTAACCCAAGTCTAGAGCAAGAGAGTGAGAATGATGTAGTGGTTTGGGCATCTTAGTGGAGAATGAGAACCACCCCCAGTGCTTTAATGAATACTTACTTTATTTTATATTATTGGCTTGGATTCTGAGCTAGAGGAAGGTAAATCACAGCATCTATTATATTGTTCCCCCCACTTCTATCCTGTTTTTTAGTCACTATATATTCCTGATTGCAACTCCTGATTCAAAAAGGTTGAATGATGCTAATTGGATAACATTTACAAAAATGCCCATGTCTCATTTCAGAAGTGATTTAGTCCCTTTTGCTTAAACAACATTTGAAAATTGTGGAACCTAAGTTGCTTGGCACTTTTGAAAAAGTACCCATTATGGTAACAGCATTTACAGATAATGTGATTATGTAACCCACATGCTTTGTATGGTACCACTTGACTTTGCTTCTTCCAAAGCAAGGGAGATAAGCAGCAGTGAGTAGACATAGTTTTCAGATGGAATTCTATGTCTCCGCTTATGTATGGAGTTCATAGCAGAGCAAATTAGAATGGCCGAGAAACATCCAGAATTAGGATGTGGCAGTTAATAGACATGCTCACTAGTTATTGCTAAGGCTGCTTGGGATGTTTTCTTTGTGGTCAGCCTTCCTGACAAGTTGTACCCCATCACCCTATGAAAGCTCAAGCAATCAGTGTGGGATGGCAATGTTGGGGTTGGTGGAAAATGTTATAAGTACAGGAGTTAAAGACAGCCCTGTGAACTAAGTGGCTGATCCATGCAGGACCAAGTGATGTGTTTGCTATGGGGATTGGTGCTTGTTACCTCTAGCACTTTGGATACAGGTTACAAATTTCTGTTTCACCAGAAATTTCAAGGACTGAAAGGCCGATTATGGATCCTCAGACTATATGCATTAAATGTTTGTTTTGCTAAGAAACTTTATGGTATGCTTTCTTTGAAGTTTACTAGGAACCATTAATACCTATTTATCAGGCTTTTATATATAATTGCCCTGACGTGTAACTCTACTTTGTGCTTTCCCTGAAAACTCAGAATCCTGGCTTATGACTCAGCAAAAAACTATGCTGAGGTGCAGGAAGAAGACAAGTGTAACGGCATTATATATCATGTATATCTCCTCTACTTTGTTGTCTTGCAACCTCACACTCAAGTGAGTATAGCACTGCTTTTGTGAGGAAGGATTACTTATCTGAAGAATAGTTTTCAGGACTGGATCTAATATAGCACAACAAGGACCTTATTATTGAGGATAACTAAGGATTACAACTGGAACCCTTTTAACATTTCAACCCTAGTCAACATTATTTTGTCAGAGTTGCTCAGAAACGTCTTAAACAAAACAGTACCAACAAAATCATATACGCTCAATTTAACTTCTAAAATGTCACTTCTGATGTACTGAGTAATGTTGGGTAGTAATACTATAATCATTACAGTTCAGCTTACTGTTCTAGTGACATAAAGGAAATCCATTCACTAATAATTAAATTCTGTCAGGACACAGATTGTGCTTTCATGGTTATATCTATAGTATTTACCATAATGAATCAAGCTATATTAATACTATTTTAAGTAAGAGGAAAAATTGACCTTGGTCTGTCAACTCAAGTTAAAGTAATTTGTCAGAAGTCCAGAGTTCTGTGCATGAAATGAGGATGTTAGCTTCTTCCATTATGTTGATCCTTTAATCGTGTGTGTGTGTGTGTGTGTGTGTGTGTGTGTGTGTGTGTGTAGGTAGGTAGGTAGGTAGGTAGGTAGGTAGGTAGGTAGGTAGGTAGGTAGGTAGGTAGAAAACCCCCACCTAAAGGAAGGAGAGAATCAAAATCTGACCCAAAGTTTATCTTCTAGTGCTGGAAACAGACTGCTGAATGAAATTACACTAACAGAGCTGTCTACAGGGAAATCAAAATACATTTGACATAGTGGCTTAGTACTTTTTGGAGTTTGACAGCTGAGGTATAGTAAATAATTACCACCATTTGGATTTGATAACAAATAGTATATTTTCTTGAAGAAATTTGTAACAAGGTCTGGTGCAGCTATAAATGTAGTCAGTAAATCAAATAAGAAAAGTTGACAGGTGGTTTGCTTTGGTTGTGAAACATAAGAAATATCTGACCTTTGTACTGTACATGTGAATAGATTACAAAATATAATTTAATTCAGGACAGACCCTAGGGATAGTATACCACCTGTCTTCCTCAGAAGAAGAGACATCTGTTTTATACATTACTCAGTAGGAATTAATAATATTGTGTCACATTGCAATAAGCCAGTATATCCTTGATTTCCAGAAGTAGGAAAACTTCTTGATGCAATGCGCCAGCTACAGACCATATAGCCTAATAATAGGTAGCATATTTTATCTCCAAGATAATGTTAACTAATTAGTTCATATTACATTGCTGTAAAATGGTGATGATCATAATCATCTACCACCTCCACCACATTTAAGGTAGGGAAAATGGTGAATAGATGCTAAGGCCCTGCTTTTTAAAATTTGTTAGGGAAACATGAATGTGCTTCAGGGGCATTTATGGACTTTTTGTATTTGTTTGCTGTAGTAGGAAGAAACAAAGGCTTATGTCTCAGGCTATCAGAGGTCTGAGGCTTGGGCGGCAATAGTAGTCAAAGTTTTATGGATATAAAGCAAAAACAGGCTGTGAGCAAGAGGCAAGACCTGTTCACAGACTGGCATAAACCAGGGCTGATATTTCAAAAATACACATTCCTAAGAAGTGCTAGACACAGAATAGTCATCAAACACATCCTGATATTAAATGATACCAGAACTCTCCAATGTCAAAGATGGTATAAAAACATTCCTCCAGGATAACAGGACCACACTGATCCCTTCTAAAACATAATGCCAGGATGATAGAACACAATAAAAATGTTTTGATGAACCCAAAATGTACAAGGTAATGGGTGATAACTAGCCACATCAGAGGGCAGTAACTAACTATGTCAAAGGGACAGTATGCAACTTGTTTTTATCAGGGTATAAAGATGTATCACAAAGGAAGGGTGTTTGTTTATTCTAGGGAGGAAGGGAAAGTCCTGCTGTTTGCTGGTCCATTGTTACAAGCATACGTATATTAATGGTCCGGTAGAATCTGCAGAATGCTAGTACTATGTTTTGTTGACAATAAACCTGGCCTGGTGCCTTCATACTTTGATGGATCTTGGTCATTGGGTGGTTCTTTTGAGGTCTGCTGTGCCAGCTGTCTGCACAGGGATGAGGCAGCACACAGGAATAACACAGAGAACATGCACATGCAGCTAAACATCTAGCTACATGTGTGTTAATGTTCTAGTTGACAAGCTTACCTGTAAGAATGTTTGGAAAAAATGACAAATGGTATTCATACCAAAAATCTGATTTGAAGAGTTGCACTATTCCTGTCAAAGGACGGAAACACATCATACGATCTGTGTGTGCAGTCAGAATGATCAAATACAGCTTGTATTGCTAACACTGAACATTTCCTGCAAACTGCTCACAAACTACCTACTGATCAAGAATTATTCAGAGAGTAATTTGAATAATTAATCAAGAAAATCATAAACTGTTCAGACAATTGTTGGACACAAAAAGTGCCTCCGCATGTTGAATTGACTGCTCTCACTATGAATTATTTGCTCATTTTAACAAGGCAGGAAGGGTAAATGTTTTGGGCATGCTAAGAGTTGTCAACCAGAAATTAAAAATGGAAGAAAACATATTAGGTCATCTGGATTCTAAAAGCCAAATTCGCAGCTTGGGAAAGCTTATGTAACACCATTGACATCAACTCCCGTTGCTTTCAGTGGGAACTGTGGGTGTTCAGAATCTCTGAAGACTGCTTTCACTGCATATATAACATTTTTTACGTTTCATCATAATATGTTGGGCTTTTCTAAAAGCAATTTTTGAAATTGTATCCGACAAATTTGGAGTGGTTGAAGTGCGGGCCTATTGAATCATTCCAGGAAATAATACATCATCTCTCTTCTGAATTTCTGTATTTCTGCACTTCTAATGTGAAGCAAATTTCCTCATTTGCAACTAAATCTAAGCATAATGTTGCTTGTGCCTTTTAAAGATGCAAATTACCCAGGGAGGCAGGCATGAAAAAGCAGATTCTGCTAAATGCATTTGCAAAGGTGTAAATTACCAACTTGGTTTAAATTCTGGGTTGACTATTCTGATTAAAATGAGTTCAGTGAGACGGTGGCATGAGGGAAGAATACTTTGCAGACAATGACAATAATTGAAAGGGAATTTCATATACTTCAGGTAAAACTTCACCAAGAATCAGATATAAGTTGCACTTCAAAGCCTCTGTCCAACATACTCTCTGAATTATGGGTTTTATTCATACCATGCCTTGACAAGAGTTCCCAGAAATGAATTTAAGGAAGGGTTAACATACTTTTCATATTAATAATTTATCTCTTTTAGCAATAGTTCAACATTTTCCTCCCTCTGAAAAGGTTTGAAAGTCGGAATAAACACAAGGAAGAATCAAGTATGTGCCCACTTACGTTTTGGAAAATTAAATATATATTTAACTATCTCAATAGTCATCATTGCACCACAGCAGCAGTAACATAGAAAATGAAGAGGAGAAATCATTTACACATCTAGTTGAGCTCCAAGGGGAAAACATGGTTACCATGGCAAATGCCACATTATACTCATGCAATTGCTGGAGTAGATTAAATTACTAAAAAACCTAGCAAGTTTTGTTTCTTTGTTCAGAGCTGCACTAAATGTGTTATGATTACTTAATGAAAGGAGTGTCAGGATGCAGCTTCATCTACTGTAATGTTAACCGATGTCTTCGTTTCTCTGTAATTTAATCATCATGCACCAATTGACACTTAAAATAATTTTATGAAAAATACTAGTTTATAGTTTGTGTGATGGCCATTAGGCCAAATATATAAAGAACTAGAAGATTTACCTGGCATTGTGCAGGTTCTTAAACTCAAATAAGTTTTGTTTTTCTGCATTTAAATAATTGTTCTGGGGTGGGGCTAGGAATGAGGAGTTCAGTATGCAGGCTATCCCAGGGAGAGAGGACAACCCCAGCCCTCTCTCACTGCTGCAGTTTGGGGCTAGGATAGAAGTGCCTTTCCATGGCTGCTGCAGCTGCAGTGGGAACAGCCGAGGGAGGGGTGCATATCTCCTGGCTGGAGGGACAGACAGACATACAGACAGAAAGACAAACTCTCTGTAATATATAGTAGATAGAAGTTCTTTTCTACACCTCTGCCCCTTGCTAGCTCAATGGAGTTATAACTATCCCAGTCCCAATTTCTGGCCCCTTGCTTCCCCCCAGGGTCATTCTACAGTATAACTGACTTTCCGACCAGGCCACTCACTTTCCATTTTATGAGAAACAATCAAATTTCTGGCACATTCCATTTTTCTGGTACAACCAAACCTTTACCTTGCTTTAAGTTATGATAAGAGGAAGCTGCATCCCATATTTGGTGGTCCTAGCTCTTATTGTGTAGGAAGAGATCTTGAACAAACAGACTCACAGATGGACACACATTTCTAAAATATATAGTAAGAGCTAGAGAAACTGATTAGCTATATTACTATAGTGCTTTTAGAACCCAAATGAGAGCAGGGAATCATTCTGATGAGTATTGGACAAAGAACTAGTAAGAGAAAATAGCTTCCCAAAATATTTACTATCTACATAGAGGAGACAGTGTATTTTACATATGGGAAGTTGAGGTAATGAGAGTTTAAGGGACTTGTCTAAATTCACACAGAAGTTTTATGGCAGAGCTAGTAATCAAACTTCTCTTCTGAACCCCAATGCAATATTTTAACTGTAATATACTCTTAACATATCTTCTATCTAAACTTTTAAATAATTATTAATTATAGCTAACATAGAACCAGAAATGTATATGGTATTCAGTCAGATAGACATGTTCTTTGCCTGGCAGAAATTATAAACTGATGGCCTGATCCTGAGATACAATTAGCTGAGATAATATTTCAGTCACTTAACATTCTACTCACATTTGGTTGCAAGCAACAAAAATTGCTTTACATTGAAAGTGCAGAAATACAGTAATTTTGAGATGTGATAAATTATGTCCTTGCATTTTTAATTCATCAAAACATTAATTACTTCAAATGTGGAGGGATTTTGTGAGAACTGTTGCTTTTTAAAAAGTAGAAGTTGTCATGTATAACACAATTGCATAAATACTGTACACACCTGTACAAAACAAAGCAAAACATCTCTTTGAACAGTTTAGAGCATGAGCACTCAACAGCTAATGAAGAAAAATTATAGCGTATATTGACTTCAGTTGCAATTACAATGTTCCGTATCTCTCCAGTTAGGGCCCTCTGACAGACAAGATGAGATGTGGGATAATGATTCATGTATGGGAAAGTTTGGAGAGATTATTGCAAGTAAGGAAAAAGGATAAAGACTTCTAGTTCAAAGAAGTATTCAAAGGCAGAAAATGTAGGTGGTTGATGGACAAGGATGAGTAAACTCCTCCAAGTATAGTTGTTGCAATATAGAAAGCATGAAGTAAGGTGAGGGAGAAAGAGATGAAAGAGGGAAAGAAAAGTAGATTGAGACAAGATATTGTGTGAAATTGTATAGCCCTTGAAGGTGTGTTTGAGGAGTTAGAATGTGATGCATTGAAAGACAAGAAGAGAATAAAGGGGCTTCAAGGATGTGGTTACTATGTTAGAGATGAAGCAGAGGAAGAGGACCTTAGTGGTGCTTGGGGACAATAAGAGCTATGGAGTCTGGAGTGAAGAAGAGCACACTAATCAGGCTGAAAGATGACATGGGTGTAAGCAATGGATATGTAAAAAAAAAAAAGAAAGAAAAGATTTTGGTTAGAGTATGGAAGGAGAAACTAGAGACAGCTTGAAAGTGGGAAGCTGGGTTTTAGGAAACAGGTTCAGGTATAGGAGGCAGATAGCAATAGACCTTAGAACAGGGGTGAGGAACATTTTTTGGAGTGGGAGCCACTGACCCACAGAAAGAATCCGTTGAGGGCCTCACAAAAGTGAGAAGCAAAACAAAAACAAAAACAAACTTCACTAACCTGGCCCTGAACTGAGAAGCAGAAACCCAATTGAGAAGTAGAAGGACACTCCCAAATATTGTCCCTGCACATTCCCCTTGCACACCTAGGGGGGCTCGGTCTAGTAGATTTTGTGAGCCCCCCTTAGGATCTGATGTGGAGCCAAAAATGAGGGGTTCATTGTGTGGGAGGAGGCTGCCAGGACGTGGGCTTGGGGTCTGGATGGGAGGTAGAGTGCAGGAGTGGAGAGAAGGTGCAGGTTCTGGGCGGGAGGAGGGGGTGCAGGAGCAGGCTGGGGATTGGAGGTGGAAGTCTTGGTGGAAGGGAACTGCAGGAGAGAAGTGGGAATTGGGGGGTCTGGGTGAGAAGGGAGTGCAGGAGTGGGGTGAGGGTAGAGGTCTGTGTGGGAGGGGTACAGGTGCGAGGTGGCGGTGTGGGGTCTGCTTGATGGGGGGTGCTTACCTGGCGCAGCTCACCGGGGACATACATGGCTCTGTGTCCACCGGCACTCTTAGGCACTGCTCCCTGCTGCTCCTATTGGCCACGATTATGGCCAATCGGAGCAGTGAGGAAAAAGCCCCCAGGCAGCGTTTTTGTAGCATTGCTGTTTCCCCAGCTGAGAGAAGCAAGAAGGAGAGCGGTACTGTAAAGAGCCACTTCCTCCCCCCGCACCCGCCATGAGTCTCAGGGTCCACTCCACAGTTGGTAACTGGTACACATCCAGCCCTTGGACCTTATGTTTCCCTCCGTTGCCTTAGAGTTTTAGATTCAGGTGTGGAAAGAGAACCTGAAAGTACAGCAGGGAGAAGGAGCATATGCTGCTAAGGGGGAGAGCAAAGGGCGATGTTATTTCTGGATAAATCAGTTTTTTGAAAGATCCAGCCACTTCACTAAGGTGAATAATTGGGTTTGTTTGGGTGCTGTGACTTCCTTAGAAAATCTGGCTCTTTGTTTTTATCTCTCCCTACTCTTCCTCCTAGTAATTAATTTTGCTGTTCAATTTAGAGCCCTCAGTTACTATTTATCACTTGCAATTTTTATCTGATTAATCTGGATCAATAATTGAGTTTTAAGGTGATTGATTGTGTGTTTTATTCAAAAATTGTCTCCCAGGGGGTCCTTTTTTTTAAATGCCAAAGCTTCTTATTGAAGTTGCTCTATTTGTTAGTGATTATTTGCATGATCGACATGGGTTGGTTTTAATGACTGTGTGGTGCTTTATTTCCTGTTAATGACCTGAAGTTTTAGTATAAATTAGTTTTCTCCCCCGCCTCAGGGTAATGGCTATTTTTGTCCATGAGGACGGCAGTTGGGTGTTGAAAGATTAGCTGTGTTTTTCATTATGTTAAGTATTGATTTTCTATGCTCTCTTTTCATCTAATATAATAACATTTAGTCTTTATTTTAAAATATCTGGAGGTGTTTTGCATTGAAAAATGTCATCATTTCTTTTGTAACCTGCTGTAGCAGCATGAGGCTATTTGAGCTGCATTTTTTGGGCATCCTTGTCTATGAAATACTCAGTGATGAAAGCAAAATTAATGTATTTTCAGTCTAGGGGAGGAGGCATACCAGCTAAGTGGTCTGCCCCGCTCCTGCCCCCCATGGTCTCCCCCTTCCCTTTCCAGCACATGTTACCTGAGGAGTAGAGGGGCTGCAAGCAGTAAAACAGCAGGAGGAGCTCCTGGCCTTCCTCTCCTTTCCCTGCTGCCCTTCCCAGAGGAACAGAACCTTCACCCATCCTCTATGCTTCCATGGAGCTGCATCTCCTCCAGCTCCATATGGGGACTGGGTTAGTGGTGCTTCTTCTTCTTTGCCCCGCTGGGAGGGGCAACAGCACATGGAGAAAAAGAACAGAACACCAGCATATTACTGGTTATCCTCTGGTTGCCATATTACTCCCAGTTGCCCCCCCCCCAACCCTGTTCACCTGATAAGCAGCTTCCTGGTGGGGTTAGGGGATAGTACCATGTCTTTCCAATATGCCATACCTGCTATAAATGCCACTCTGGTTGCTTTCTTACTGATACACCGCACCTGCCTGTACCACCTTACTTTCAGCTCTGGAAACACATTTCTATAAATATTCATGACTGCCTGCAGTGGATACATTTTGTATTGTTAATTCCATCTGAAGATCTACTTCTGACATTTGTTCATCTTAACATTCGGATGACTTTAAACCTGTTAACTTTAACAAAATGCACATACACGTGCACATCCCCCCCAACTTAAATTTTCTTTGCTGCAAATCACTTGTCATAGGGTGGCCCTTGCCTGGGGCATCTTGTTGTGTCATGGGAGCCAGCTTAAACCTGAGTGGTACTATGCAGCAGGCTGAACTGCCAAGAGTGGGGAGCTGAGCCCCTCTCCCACAGGTCAGGAGCGGCCACTGCGGGGTCAGTGCATGGATTTACTCTCACTGTAAATCTTTCCCTTCAGGGCCAGCCAGTCTCAGATCAGGACCTGGCCTGGTTTAGCCACTGGAAATGTTGGGAGCATGAATCAAATACCTCATGGGCATCTCTCACCATACCCCAGCTCTCTAGTATAACTCTGGTGTGCCTCAACATGTGTCACTCCCTTCATGCCTTTACCCCTCTCCAGCCTTCCAGCTTAAGCTCATTCTGATAGCCATTAAGAATCTTCAGCCCACTTTAGCCTTTTCTGGCTTAGGAGTGTAAGCAGGCTAGCCTTTTTGCTGGCTCCTAGCCTTCAGACCTTTTTGTCCTCCTAGCATTGGCTCTGGTAAGTCAGCCAGCCAGCCAGTCAGTCACTGATGATTCCTCTCTCCAGCTTTCTGCTCACTTCTGTTTTCCCCAGAGAATTCCTCAAGTCCCTGACTCCCAGGCAGCTCTCTCCTGCTTCTTTTCCTGACAGACTCACTCTTTCACCTCGGGCACCCTCATGTATTTAGCCCAGGTGTCCCTACTCAATTGGAGTGAGGTGATGATTCACAGGTGCACTGGCTCTTCTCGCCTCTTCAAGCACCAGTGTCACCCTGGGACAGACCTGATCTAGTTCTGTTTGAACCAACAGGCTTCTTTCCATTTGGAGTTAAATTTTCACCTAATCACATAAACCTGCTGTTATCCCACATCTTCCTCCACTGTTCCTTCTCTATTATTTTCTTACCCACTGCATTGTGTCATGTCTAAAAGCAAACAGCAGCTCTGTGAGTGCCTCTGCACAGGCCTGCCCTTGTATCTTTGCACAGCCACAGTGGAGTCAGTTACAGCACTAGGGTCCTGATCCTGCAATTAAAGGTGCACAGAAGGAATGCAGCACTCGCATGGAGCACTGCCGAAATCAAAGGAAAAGCCACCTGGCTCTTAAGGTAGCACTTCTTCAGCACTTTTGCTTATAGGCCTGGGTGAATATTGAAACATAATTGTAAAAATGAGCAGAACATTTCTGAACCCATAACACCATCCCAAGTATTTGTTTTCTCACTTTCTGGTCTAAAGCTTGTTTTAGTTCTTATTTGAGTCAAGGCATTCACCCTCAGTTAATATTAATATATTGTAGGTTCAGGTAGTAATTTTTGTATTCTATTTCAAATGCTTGAAAAAATACATCTAGACTAGTTTTTTAATACTGACTTTCTGAATAGTTACTGAAACACTGTATAGAATCACAATGGATTAGTTGAACATTTCTCCTCAATTATCTTGATTATAGGCAAAAAATGTGTGCATTTATGCAAATTTTAAGTACATTCCCTGTATTTATTCATCTTCCATTGCCTGATAGCTTTGAATTTGAAGACCTTTTAAAATGCAATACAATACTAGAAGAAAAATGCCTTCTTATCAATTTATGCATTTACTACAGTGACTGAGTATCAGACAAGAACTTTCTAGTAATATCTAATAAGGCACTGAAAGAACCCTTTCCTGGTACTCCGCATAGTACAGTCTCCATTCATTATTAACAAGATTTTGACTTGATGTCATGACTTGCATTATACACTTTATCATTCCTATTCCCTGCATGACTTAATGGGCAACACAGTAATTCCATCTCTCCCTTTCAACAGCTCTCCAATTTTGTTCATTTTCATCACTTAAACAATCTTATAGTGTCAGTTCTACAGTCCTGCATGGATACAAAATTTACATCTGCATCTGCACCTGTATCCACAAAAATGAGCTGCAGATATCTGCATTGACATCCTTGGATGCAGATACCTGCGATATAAAGCAGATATCTGCAGATTTCCAGGGTTCTAGTCTGTTCCCAGTATTCCCAGTATTCATCCACTGTTGTCAAGGCTCTCCATAGTCACCTTCAGGAGCTGCTGAAAGTAGGATGAGAGAAAGACTTAGGCCCAATTGTATTTCCAAAATAAATCTAAGATGCCACAACTACTCTGGAAAAGCAAAAAAAAAAAGACTGTGATAGTGTTCTAGCTGCCTGTTCTTGTTCCTGCAATGCAGTGTACTGGTGCTAATGTGGTCTTGCTCACTAAGGGTGCGTTTACACTTCACCATAGCTCAAAATAAGATATGCAAATTGCGTAGCTTATTTTGACGCTATTTCAAAATAGCTTATTTCGTCATTTGGCGCTGTCTACACAGCGCCAAATTTTGAAATAAAGCGCTATTCTGAAATGTCCCTTACTCCTTGCAGAATGAGTTTTACAGGGATGTTGGAATAGCGAGCCTGAAATAACGGGCTTGCTGTGAAGACACGGGATAGCTATTTTGGGATACTCCGGTATCCCAAAATAGCGTTGCAGTGTAGCCTAATAGCTCAAATCTTCAATCTCTTTGCATGGGGCCCTTGACACAATGCACACAAATACAGCTGACCTAAGTCAATGTTAGACTTCAATAAATCAAGAGCAACTTCACTAAACTGAGTAAAATACAGGGCTGGTGACTGAAACTTCTGGGCACTGGGCAATATGGGGAGGGAGGTTTGGCTCTGGGCCCCAAGAAGGGGCAGGACCTTGGGTGGAAGGCACAGGGCTAGGAGCAGCTAACTCTCAGTGCTTCCCAGACTGCCAGAACCATGTGTGGCCTAGCAATTTAAAGGGCCCAGGTTCCAGCAATGATTTAAAGGGGCCGGAGCCCTTGGCTTTCCTAAATTGTTGGCTTTTGAGACAACTGCCCCCACCATTGGAAGCGCTGTTCGAATATGGTCTGTTATGCCTAAAATGAATCTGAGGGTCAAAAAAGGGGAATGGTTTTTATTCCAAACCTACAGAGAGAAATTTCTAGCATTGAGTTATATGATGGAGGGTAAGGTATTTTTGTATGTATTCTTACAGGACTTCCCACTGCATCTAGTAATGAATCTTCCACTCATTTACTGTGCTCTGCCTATCAGCAAGTAACTCCCTCATTCTTTCTAGTGACTTACTATGAATTAAGGACAGCTTATGCTACAGAAGAGCAATTAAACGCTAAAGTTTAAATAATAGGATGGGTGAATTATATCAATATCCTCATGTTAAATGAGGATATTAATATAGTAGGCATCACAGAAACTTGGTGGAATAAGTATAATCAATGGGTCATGGAAATATCTGGGTGCAAAATTTATAGGAAGGCTAGAATAGGGTCATGCTGTTGGGGGAGTGACACTATATGTGAAAGAAAGCATAGGAGTAAATGAAGTAAAAATCTTAAATGAACCAATCTGTGCCATAAAATCTCTCTGGATAATAATTCTATGCTCTAACAATAAGGATAAGGCAGTAGCAATATATTACCAGCCACTTGAATAGGATGGTGATAGTGACTGTGAAATGCTCAGGTGGATTACAGAGGCTATTAAAAAAAACCCTTAATAATAATGGGGTTTTCAACTATCCCCACATTGACTGGGTACATGTCACCTAAGGATGGGATGCAGAGAAAAAGTAATCTCATCACCTTAAATGATTGCTTAAATGATAGATCAAGACAACTTATTGGGGAAACGTCAAACATACATGGTTTCTCTGAAGGGAATTCATGTTTCATCAAGCTAGTAGAATTTCATGAGGGGTCAACACACATGTGGACAAGAGTGATCCAGTGTACTTAGCTAGTGTACTTAGATTTTTCAGAAAGCCTTTGACAGGGTCCTTCACCAAAAGCCCTTAAGCAAAGTAATCCGTCCTGGGATAAGAGGGAAGTTCCCCTCATGGGTGGAACTAGTTAAAATATAGGAAACAAAGGGTAGGAATAAATGGTCATTTTTCAGACTGGAGAGTAGAAAATAGTGGCATCCCTCATGGGTCTGTTCTAGGGTCCCATTCAACATAGATATAAATGATCTGGAAAATGGGGTAAACAGGGAGTTGGGAAAATTTACACATGAAACAAAGGTTTCAGAGAGGTAGCCATGTCAGTTTGCTTCAGCAAAAACAAAAGACGTGTGTGTCTCCTTAAAGACTAACACATTTATTATGTCATAAGCTTTCATGAGTTGCAGCTCACTTCGTCAGATGCGTGAAGTGAAAGAAAAAGAAACAGGGAAACAGAGCTGGGAGAGCAACATCAGAGCTAATTCAATCAGGGTGGATGTGGATAAGAACGTGAGAATACATATAGGGGAAAATTACCTAATGTAATGAGAGATGAGTAGTCCTGTGGCACCTCAGAGACTAACAAAAATAGATATAGCATCATGAGCTTCTGTGGGCAAAAGCCACCAGACCCATTCTGAGGGTGTCAAATTTGCATATGAATTCCAGATCTGCAGTTTCCCAGTTTTGCAGTCTGGTTTTGAAGTTTTTTTGCTTGAGAATGGCAACTTTCAAGTCTGTTAAACTGTGTGTCCAGGGAAGTTAAAATGTTGTCCCACTGTTTTTTGTATGTTACCATTTATGATGTCTGATTTTTGTTCATTTATTTTGTTGCATAGAGACAGTCCTGTTTGTCCAATGTACATGGCAGAGGGGCATTGCTGGCACATAATGGCATATATCACATTAGTATATGTGCAGGTAAACAAGCTTTTGATGAAATGGCAAATGTAGTTAGGTTCTATGATGGTGTAACTGGAGTAGATGTGTAGACAGGAGATTGTTACAGGTTCCTGGGTTAGTGTTTCTGTTCTGGGGGACATGTTTGGTGGTGAGCATATGTTTCAGATTAGGGGGATGTCCATAAACAAGGACTGGCCTGCCTCCCAAGGTCTCTGACAGTGAGGAATCAGCATCTAACACATACCAGAACTTTAAAAGGATTAAAAAAAGAATTAGAAATTGTTACGTACCAGCCCTGTGCTCTTGGGGAGCCAGAGAGTGACATTCATGGAAAACCATCCCCCCTTTCCCCTAGGCCTCTGCTAGAATCAGACAAAGTAAGGAAAAGGCCAGGGAAGACACACCTAAACTAATTAAGGAAACACCCCAGCCTCATCTGCATTGAAGATAGAACTCATTAGCATACAGAATGGAGACCAGCTCTTCCAAGGCAGGAACCGCAGTGAACTATGGGATACCGAAAGCAGAGAAGCACTGCCTGATGGGAAATCTCTACTCCAGATGTTAATGAACCTAGGCCTGCTCACACCCAAATTAATCATTCAGACCAATTCTAGTAACGATCCTATTGACATCCAAAATACTGAAACTGTCTAGTTGCATTGTGAGCTCGTTCAAGGAACATCACCCATAACCACGGGTGATCAGTCTCTATTGTTTCACCTCTTTCTCTTTGAACTATTGTCCTATCCCTATAAAAACTCCTATCCTTGCCCCAAGAAAAACTGTTCTGATATCTGGATTTAAACTGCATCAGTTCCATTAAGATTTCTTCATCTCCTGTCTGATCATGCTGGGGGCTCTGCTCTGCTTGTCTCCTGCCCTCTGGATCCCCGGCTACCATCACCATCTGGGAACCCCGATTAGTGCAAGCTCCATGGAGTGGTGAGGTCTCCCTCCCTCCCTCGCTCCCACCAACTACCTATCTCTAAGCCTAGCCTCCTGACTCTGCCCTATGTAAACTATTATATGGTTAGCTAGCCCTAACACTTGTAATCAGTTCCAATTTAGATTTAATATTGTAACTCTTTTGTGTGTCTGGCTCCCTATATATATAATAAATAACTTTCATTATTAAGCTGGTTGCTTCTCTCTCTTTCGCTCACTCTTCCTCAAGGGGTGTTGTTTTGGCTTCCCCATTCGCTCTGCAACAACGCTTCTTGTACCCAAGCTAAAGATCCCTGTAGTGCCCAAAATCCTGTGGGGTTTGCTCATTGTGTGGTTTACTAGTGAATGATTGTGGTGTGAAAGTGGGGATTATGGGGTGCTGAACCTGGGGGCATATGAGGATGGCAGCTTAAAGTCCTGTTTAATCCAGCCCACTGAGTCGAAAGGCACATGAGGGTGCAGTGTGGCATTGCTGTTAAACCCATCCAGCTGAGTCCAGGGACATATGAGGAGTCAGCTTGTGAGTGCTGATTACCCAGTCCTCTCAGACGTGCTCTGTTAGTGGTTGTGTGTGTCTGTGTGTGTTGCTAAGGTGGGAAGAACCCCCTCCTGAGGAACCTAGTTCCTGCAGGAGAGATCCAGTGGGAGGGGGAATTGGCAGCAGGGAGAATTCAGCTCCATATGCACAAGCAGCACACTGATAGAATTGTTAACTTTCCCCCAGTCCCATAAGAGTAGCCCTAATAAACAAGCATACCACAGAGTATTGGGCAAATCTGATAACAATATGTTCATTGAGGATAGGTCCTATTAGCCAGGGTGGGGCAGAAATGGTGTCCCTAGGCTTTGTTTGCTAGAAGCTGGGAATGAGTGACAGAAGTTGGATCACTTGATGATTACCTGTTCTGTTCATTCCCTCTGGGGCACCTGACATTGGCCACAGTTGGAACACTGGATTCTGGGCTAGGTGGATTTTTGGTCTGACCCAGTACGGCCAATTTATATTCTTAATTTACAAAAAAAGTCAAAGAAAACAACCTAGGGACTGCTGCCCTATTTTTTGTACTTACCCAGGAGGTCTGTATTGACCACTGTTGGAGAAAGGATACTGAGCTAGGTAGACCCTGAATCTGACTCAGTACAGAAAAGGAACAATAAGGAGACTATAGGGACTAAATGATAGAGAAAATAATTGAGAACACAAAGGAAAGGAAAGACGACTTATAGTCTGGAGTGATAAGTCTCATGCCATAGTAATTTGCTTAATGAAAGATGTGTGAAATGTGTTTCCTAAAACATGTGAAAAATTATCACATTATTAGTACATAGAGGCTATGTCTAGACAGGCCAGTCTTGTGCAAGAACATATGCAAATGAGGCGTGGCGATGAATATCGCCACGCCTCATTTGCATACTTAATGAGCTGCCATTTTTTGCGCAAAACTCCCCTCTTGCGCAAGAGCCGTTCTGCCGCTTATTTTCAGAACGGCTCTTGCGGTTTTTTTGCGCAAGAAGGAGCAGTGTAGACTGCTTCTGCTTGTGCAAAAGCCCCTTGAGCAAAAATGGTGCCTCATTTGCATATGTTCTTGCGCGCAAGATTGGCCAGACATAGCCAGAGTGTTATGGCAGCACACTATACCCCACATGAGGACTTCTCCACACGTGTTTTATATTATATATATATATATATATATATAGATATAGATATTTTCTTCTCTATTTGAACATTCTAATATACTTTTGGCACTACAGGTGGGTCACTTTACATTACTCATTCTGATTTTTAGTAACCTATTTTTTAAAGGACCAAGCTGCTCCAGGATTACTTGAACTCTTGCTGTAGAAAAAAAGGGTTGAGTATTAGGAAGGAAGAGCTCTTATCTACCATTATATCAGGAATAGGAACAAAACAAATATTTACATTGTTCATGTTTGAAGGGAAGTCTCAAAATAGCAAATTTGGATGCCTAAGGGAATTTTAAAAAGAGACTTGAGAAGGAAAAAAATCATTCACTGGGGGAAAAAAATCTAAAGAAATGCTAGAAAACAGCAGAGAGATGCATATTCAGCTGAAGAATTAACACAAATCAACATGCTGTAAATGCCACAGTTTGATTCAATTTTGGGGAACTAGTTTCTAACTTTTCGGTGAAGGACATTACTCATGTCCTATCTGATGACTGGAGAAACTCCTACTGATCCCTTCTAATTCATGCAGTGATCTGTCATAACCCGTTTGTCTCTTCCCATTGGCTTTTGTTTTTAACCATGAAGATGAACACCTGCTCTGCCAGTACGAAATGTTCATGTCTTATGAGCTCATACTGAGTTTTAATCAACTCTGATATAGAAAATAATTGAAGCTGCAGTTTGTTCTTTACATTTAGGTTTATTGACTAGGGTAAGTATTTGAGCACAGGCAGGAAAGAACTTGAAAATACCAGACTGCCTTGCTGACCGCACTGGTATGCTATAACTGTTAATGTTTTTGAAAGTAGTAAAGTGAGTATACAGGGATACAATCAGCCTTCTCTTTTGTGTGTATAAGGGAAAATAGCAGGTTTTCACTCCTAAAGGTGCCAGCCTGATTCACAGCTTATAGACTGATTTTTTTCCCTTTATCCTTCACAGCACTTTCTTAGTAGTGAAAACTAAGAATTAAAGAATGATGGAGCTGCCAAACCTTCTAAAAAATCCTGCACAATCCCTCTGTCTGGATACAAAAATGACATTTAAAAAACTACCCTGCATTTGCTTGGAGTTTTTCAATGTGTGCATGTCAGAATAGTATCAAGATGGCCTAATTAATCACATGAGAGAAAAGGTGTGACAGCAGTGATTTGCATCACCAAGACATCTAGGTAGGAAAAAAAATCTTTTATAAAACTCTGCAAGTTTGCCTTATTCTTTTCTTTTAGAGACTAACTTTACTTGTGGTGAAATTCTGGCTCCACTGACAATAATAACAAAAATACCATTGACTTCAGTAGGGCCAGGATTTCATTCTTAGAAGCCATCTTTCTGCCACCTTTTCGAGTGTCCATTTTGTTCATTTTAGTCACTGAATCAGAATGATGAGATATGCTGGGCCAAAATCATTCTTGGTGTAACTGCATCACACTTAAAGTGAAGTGCATACAACCCACTGTGTTGTATTTTATGTACCTTTCAAGTCCACAAAAGTGTCACTAAACTAGCAACATGAGATTGCCACACTGAATCAAACCACAGATCTATCTAGTCTGTAATACTTATTAGCATGGTAATATAATAAAATAATAATAATAATTACTGGCAGTAGTTGTAGGTCATGTATTAAGCATAATTTTTCAAATAAATGACTTTCATAGATGAAAATGCTATGTATGTGTAGCCAAGGTTGCAACAAAATTTGTATGACATTATATAGTATTTGGTAAATAGTAAGCAATCATGTAAGATCATGTTGTAATACATATGGGAAAATGGAACCAGCTGAGCAGCAGCCCGGGGAGGGTTCCAACCCATGCAGGAAGGGCGCTGGGCAGCGGCCTTTCTCTTAGGCTTTATCTACACTGCAGGGTTTTTGTGCAAGAAACTTTTTACGGAAGAGATCTTCCACACAAACTTCTTGCGCAAAAATGCGTCCACCCCTCAAAAGTGCATCGCAAAAGCGATGTGTTTTTGTGCAAGAGAGTGTTCACACTGCATGGACACTCTTGCGCAAGAAAGCTCTGATGGCCATTCACAGAATGACCATCAGAGCACCTGTGGTTTTTGTGATAGGCTCTTTTTGCGCAAGAAACCCCTGCGGAGCATCCACACATGCCTTTTTGCGCAAGAGCTGTAGCACAAAAAGGAGTTATTCCTTGTGGGAAGAGGAATAACTCTACCAGCAAAAACTCTCTGTCCTGTCGATTTACTGATTTTTTTTTTTTTTGCGCAAGAACATGCTTGAGGTGTGGACGCTCCACTGGTTTTTGCACAAAAACGGCTGTATGTATTTTCTTAAAGAGGAGTTTCCAAGAGTGTTTTGAAAGATGTGATAGTAACATACTCATTTCCACTCTCCCTTTTTTGAAAGTACATTTTGCATACCTTTCATTAAGCAAATTACTACTGCATGATGCTTCCTTTCTTAAAATGGAGTCTCCAAAAATGTTTTAAAAGAAAAAAAACCAGAACTCTGAATTTCCATAATATATAACTATTCAGCTAGACAGTACCAGAAAGTTGTTTACCTCAATGAAAGCTTAGGTGATGCAGAGTGTCAGCTTTTGGTACAGAGCTATAAATGAAGCAAGGCTATGTTCTAATGGCAGAGCACATGTCGTTTTAACAACAGTACATGCTGGGTGTGTTGCAACTTACCTTTTATACATGTGAATGCATAGGAGGGCGCACAGTTTTCCATGCAAACCTGGATTAGCTGTCAATGGGCTCCCCGCATATCCCTTTCTCTGACTTCCTCCACTTTCATATATCCGTTGTCTTCTCTTTCATACTCTACTTTCTCTTGCCCTTATTGCAGACCTTAGGAAGGTAAAAAATAGCTACATTCTCCTTCTGTGGATCTTCATGGTTTGGTGAGAGAGAGCTCCTTTCTTATGTGGGGTCTTTTAGAGTTAGCTTCATTTGTTTGAACAGCACAGTTCAAACAAGATTTTGGACAGAGGAGGTTTTGGGACAAATAGAAAAACTTACCGTTAACAAATCACTGGGACCAGATGGCATTCACCCAGGGGTTCTAAAAGAACTCAAATGGGAATTTGCAGAACTGTTAACTGTGGTTTATAATCTATCCTTTAAATCGGCTTCCGTACCTACTGACTGGAAGACAGCTAACGTGACACCAATATTTAAAAACAGCTCTAAAGGTGATCCTGGCAATTACAGACCGGTAAGTCTAACGTCGGTACTAGGCAAATTAGTCGAAACAATAGTTAAGAATAAAATTGTTAGGCACGTAGAAGAACATAATTTGTTGGGCAAAAGTCAACATGGTTTCTGTAAAGGGAAATCATGTCTTACTAATCTATTAGAGTTCTTTGAAGGGGTTAACAAACATGCGGACAAGGGGGATCCAGTAGATATAGTATACTTAGATTTTCAGAAAGCCTTTGACAAAGTCCCTCACCAAAGGCTCTTGTGTAAATTAGATTGTCATGGGATAAGAGGGAAGGTCCTTTCTTGGATTGAGAACTGGTTAAAAGACAGGAAACAAAGGGTAGGAATAAATGTTAAATTTTCAGAATGGAGAGGGGTAACTAGTGGTGTCCCCCCAAGGGTCAGTCCTAGGACCAATCCTATTCAACTTATTCATAAATGATCTAGAGAAAGGGGCAAGCAGTGAGGTAGTAAAGTTTGTGAATGATACTAAACTCTTCGAGATAGTCAAGACAGAAGCAGACTGTGATGAACTTCAAAAAGATCTCATAAAACTGAGTGATTGGGCAGCCAAATGGCAAATGTGGATAAATATGAGGTAATGCACATTGGAAAAAATAACCCCAACTATACATATAGTATGATGGGGGCTAATTTGGCTACGACAAATCAGGAAAGAGATCTTGGAGTTATCATGGATAGTTCTCTGAAAACGTCCACACAGTGTGCTGCGGTGGTCAAAAAGGCAAATAGAATGTTAGGAATTATTAAGAAAGGGATAGAAAATAAGACACAGAATATCTTACTGCCCCTGTATAAAACTATGGTACGCCCACATCTTGAGTACTGTGTACAGATGTGGTCTCCTCACCTCAAAAAAGATATTTTGGCCTTGGAAAGGGTTCAGAAAAGGGCAACTAAAATGATTAGGGGTTTGGAACAGGTCACATATGAAGAGAAGCTAAAGCGACTGGGACTTTTCAGTTTAGAAAAGAGGAGACGGAGGGGGGGGATATGATAGAGGTATATAAAATCATGAGTGGTGTGGAGAGGGTGAATAAAGAAAAGTTATTCATTAGTTCTCATAATATAAGGACTAGAGGACACCAAATGAAATTAATGGGTAGCAGGTTTAAAACTAATAAGCGAAAGTTCTTCTTCACACAGCGCATAGTCAACCTGTGGAACTCCTTTTCAGAGGAGGCTGTGAAGGCTAGGACTATAACAGAGTTTAAAGAGAAGCTAGATAAATTCATGAAGGTTAGGTCCATAAAAGGCTATTAGCCAGGGGGTAGGAATGGTGTCCCTGGCCTCTGTTTGTCAGACTGGAGATGGATGGCATGAGACAAATCTCTTGATCATTGTCTTTGGTCCACCCCCTCCAGGGAACTTGGTGCTGGCCACTGTCGACAGACAGGCTACTGGGCTAGATAGACCTTTGGTCTGACCCAGTATGGCCATTCTTATGTACAATCTTCTATAGCTATGTTCATTTTCCAAGAAAATTTTATATGAACTGTGCTGTACATGTTATTTTCAAAGGGTATAAATATCTGATCAAAACTAATTTCTGCAGAATACTGAAAGACTGTTATGGTTAAGGCTATTTTATCTGTGAAATTTCAACTTTCTTCTACCAGCTGTTTTAGTTGTAAATCAGTTCAAATACATATCTCAAGAATATTTAATAATGGGGAATGAGTGTTTTGTTTTTCAGTGTCATCCTACTCAATATTGATCAAACTGAATTTGCTCAAAATTTCCAAATCAGTTCAGCTTCAGATAGAGCCCAAGAATCCTGTTCAGCTGAAGTTAAAGGAAAATATATGTATTGGCATCAGTGGAGTCAGAACTTCACCCCAAGGCTGGATAATCCCATAGGTGGAAACTAAAAAATCACGATGACCGAAACAGGAGATCTGAATGGAAAACCACACACGACCTTAATGACTTCATACTATTGAGTGACACCATTGTGATAGACAAGGCAATTTCTTGCAACGCATCCTTTTCCTGTCCCATCTTATTTCTTTTCCTTCCTTTTCCTACTGTCTAAAAACATGCTGATTTAGCTGTCAAAGATTATATATTTTGCAACACTGCTGTAAAGCTGTGACCAGAAAAGGAAGCGAAAAATAATGCCCTAACCAGCCTGATGCAGGTTGGCATGCAAGTTTGGCAGGCTGCAGAGTGGCTGATAAGACCATGTGTTGTGCCTATATTTTTTAGCAATGAGATAGAAAGTGAAAGTCAACACTAGAGACAGGAGTGCATTTTCTATCCTTGAGGTAATTTCTCTCCCCTTTGTGTGTGTGTGTTTGAATTGCAGACAATGGGATCAGATTTTAACAACTACAGCAATGACAGCTCCTGCCCATCTCCATTAATCTCTTCTCTTTCTCCCAGAAGGACAATTACCATTTTAATACTACCTAAAACACCATTAGCCAGAGGGATTTTTCTTTCTAAAAACTCTCCTCACCTAAAGGGAAAGGAAACAAAGGGTGTTGTTAATATAAAAGCTCTATTTAATACTTCACATTTCAAATATGTTAACTGTTTTCCCTTCTTTGGTATATCTTTAATGAAAGCCTAACAGGCTTTTTAAAGGAGAGTTTGCCCTGGTATTAAGTAGGCTGACGGGTCTGTGTCTAGCAAGCCCTCGAACTTGCTTAGAGCTGTTTAATGTTAGACAGTGGCTAGATTACATTAACACCTTTAGCTCTTTGGGCCCATTTATTACATCTCAATTGTTTCCAACAAGTCAGACCCTTCTTATAAACTCATACAGTCTAAACCTTAAGTCTTTGATATCTTTAATCAGATGCCCTATTGATTCACGTGTCTGTGGTTTGTAGAAATGATTTTTCCCCTTGAGGAGGCTGGGCTCCTGCCCTACTTATTCTGGTTGAGACCATGTTCTGAGCCCTATCATGGCCTTGGCTCAGGTGGGAGGTTGACTGAGAGTTCAGTCATGGCCATGGAGAGGGGGAGCGCTGAGAGATCATCTCCAGCTGGGAATGAGCTCTCAGCCTTAGCAGAAACTGCGGCAGAACTCTCATCCCTGGCTGTAGCTCCTCCATTGCTTCTCTTCTGTCCATGGACCCACCCATGTTCCCACCCATTCTGCCCTTTCCCCCATGATCCCACCCCATTTTGCCCATGGCCCTATCTTTGTTCTGCCCTCACTCTGCCTCTTCCTTCCCTGCATCCCCTGTCCCTCCACTTGCTCCTTCCTCCTCATCCCTGCACTTCGGCTCTGAGACTGGTAAAGCTCTGTGCCCTCGGGCCATGATGGGGTCAGATATTTCTGGGGGCCAAATCTGCCATTACTACTAGTCAGTGGCACAAGGTTTGAGGGGTGGGGGCTTAGCCTTCCTCCAACCTCCATTACACACTGCCCATGTTCCAGATTATTTGGAAAAGGAAGGAGTTGTTATTGGAAATCTTGAAATTCAAATATATAAAGGAAGGAACTAAAAAACCTGGTTACTGGCTTTAAAAAAATAAAAGGGGGGAGAGAGGAGGAGGGAGGGAGTATAAAAGTAAAGAATTTAAAGCAGCACACATTTTATTCAAAATAAACCTAAAGTAAAATTTGGTTTAATGCCATCTTCTAGGTATATACAATTTAGATATTGATGAAATATGTATAGAACTGTATAGAACCAGACTCAAGTTTGGGGTGAGCAATAATTTTTGACTGGGGGCCACTTCAGAAATTTTTGAAGTGGCCCCGGGCCACCCCGCTGGAAGGGGTGGGGCCAGGACACTTCCTGCTTCCCCAACCAGAGACCCTGATTGGTCTGGGGTTGGGGGAGCACACAAAGTCTTCCCCCTCCCCTCCAGAGAGAACAGTCAGCTGTTCTGAACAGTTGGTGGTTCCCTCTAGGTACCTGTGCCCCTGGTGGTGGGAGGAGACTTTGCACGCTCCCCACTGCTGCCTCTAGGTCAATCAGGGCCTGGGGAGGGGGAGCATGTGAAGTTTCTTCCTCTCTGCCCCCGCCCTGCAAGGGAGAACCATTCTTAGAGTCAACCGCCAGCTGAGCAGCAGCTGGTGGTTGACTTTGTGCTGAGCCCCTTGCAGGGTAGGAGGAGACTTTGTGTGCTCCCCCTACCACCAACCCCTGATTGGCCTGGGGGTGGGAGTAGTACACAAAGTGTCTTCCCATCCTAACCCCCACCCTGCAAGGAGTGCATGGTGCTTAGAAGCACTGTGTGCTCCTGGCTTGGCAGGAGGAGACTTTGTGTACTGCCCCCATCCCCAAGCCCTGATTGGCCTGGGTGCGGGCGGAGCATGTGAAGTCTCCTCCCACCCTGCCCCCATCCTGTAAGGAGCGTATGGTGCTTAGAAGTGCCGTACCCCTCATAGGGTGGGAGGAGACTGTGTGCTTCCCTCATGCCCCCCAGGGCCTGATTGGGCTGGGGGAGCAGCAGGGCATCCATGGGCTGGATTCATCCCTCGGAGGCCGTTTTGCCCACCCCTGCACTAAGTCCTATTATGGCCTCTTTACTCTTGCAGAAATGGCCCCCAAGGAATGTTGCAAGCATAGGATCAAGGTGAGTTTGGCAAGTAAATGACTGTGCCTTCACCATCTCAATTGCTGCTGTAGGAGTATGCTGGTGGTATAGTAAATGATGAAGGGCAGAGCAGCATACTGACAAATCTTTAAAGCTGCCATGACTTAGTATCACTGTAGCACTGGTCTAGCTATGCTGGACTATCCAGAATCTGGAAGGTGCAAATGTATCTAAAAGCATCTCTGAAGAGATCTGGCCCATAGTTTTAGCATATACATACTATAAGATATCTCCTAATGAATCCTGTGAAAGTGTGAAACGCCTCAAAACTTGCTACATTTTTGGGAGGGGATAGAAGAGTAATGTCTCTTGAATAACAAAATGTAGCTAATAGAAAAGCTGCAAAATAGACAGGCTGAGTGGGGAAAAAATACACTGTAAGCATAGATGGGGTAGTTGCAATGTCAAGAAAATGTTAATTATTGTGATACACAAGCTAAAACAGAGCAAAAAGAGAGATGCTGTTTTAAGTAAAGCAGGATGCTGTTTCATCAATATTTCTGAGAGCTGTGGAACATGCAAAGCTGTGGATAAGAAACTCTTAGTCTCACAGTTGGCAACTTATTGATTACATGAGCTGTTCACTAATGAGCTAACTATAAGAGGCCACACTCCCAAAAGTTTACAGAATGAAAAATGCTGACATTGTTTAACAAAAAGAGCACATTTGCACAGGAACATTTGAACTTTGAGTGTGAAGGAAAATGGCTCAGCCTTGACTTGATTTTTTTCTTAGCCTATAGTAATATATTATTTAGTTGTTCAATTAGGTGATGTTTAGGAACAGCACTTTGCTGGAGTAAACCATGTGGCCCAAGGAGAAGCTAGGAGACTGACTGAATCTTAAGGATAATAATGCATGCTGTACCTTCCTTTCACATAGTGAAGCCTGCTTGGATAAGGGATGAAAAAAATAAGTATACATCTGCCCCTTGCTCCCCATGGTTGTGTGGAAGGAACTAGATTACTGACTGGTGTTACATGTTCATGTAGCAGCATTTATAAATAATGCTTTCTGCCACCTCCATTGAGCCTCGGCTCACAAACTGTTGTGCAGCCCCCTGGACTACTGTGTAATTGTTTTTGTTGCTTTGCCATGACTCAGGGCCTGGGCGCACAAACTGTTGTGCAGCCCATCAGACTATGGTTTAACTGTTAATTTGCTGCTCCGCTCTGACCAACGGTGGGCCGCCAGAACTGTTATTTCCCCGGCAGTCAGGCCACTGAGGCTCCTGACTCTGGGGCTTACCATGAGTCAGCATAGCCTCCTGCTGATGCAAACTATTATAAACACTGTGTCAATATAAGCCCTATTGCATTGAGCTAGTTATGCATGTCTATACTTAAATTATTTCTACTGATGTAAGTGCCTGTTACACTGAAAATGTGACATCACCTCCCCCAGCAATATTGAGCCATTGTTGATGCATTGAGGTCAATGCAGCCTCAGTTTAGACATGGCATTACTTATGCTGACCCTAACACTCCGTCAACTGTCCCATAATGCTCCACACTGGCGACCAGAACTGTCTCATTTATAGGATGGTTGAGGGTGGCTGATCCAGGCTCCACATTTGGGAGGGCCCCGTGGTAGTTGCCTCAATCATCTTATGGATGGGTCTCGGTGGCCCAAGAGAGGAGCCTGGGCAGAGGAGCCTGGTGTGGGGAAGTAGCAGGGTTTCTTCTCCCCACCTGCACTCACTGCAGTGGTAGAAGTTGGAATGACCCAGCAGCCCGCTCCACCCTGTCTCACTGTCCTCCTCCATCCCACTGTGCTTGGTTTCACTATGGAGGTGGGAAGCAGAGCACTCCATACCAGGTGCCCATAATCCACTGGTTTCCATTGATCAGGGGAGGGAGAGAGCAGGGGCAGTGCTTGAGGAAGGGATGAAGCAGGAGTGGGGTGGGTAAAGAGCAGAGGCAGGGCGGGGCTTGTGGCAGATGTGTGTGTGTCACACTGGGTCCCAGGCATGGGAGGAGGGGTATGACTGTCTTAAGCCTCATGCCCCCATAGGGATGGCCCTGCTGATGATTCTAGTCACCATTATATTCTTCATATTTTTTACTCTAACATAGTCCAAGCAATGCCTGATGTTGAGACTGGGTGAGCTTGATGCTGGGGAAGACATCTTGGGAAAGTATGTAGCTACATTTGCCATTACAGGGATGGTCCCCCCCAAAAATAGCAGGACACAGCTTGTGAGTTTTCATTCCTATACTTGTGCTACATTAAGTAGTGGTACAACCAAGAGAGGTACTCCGATCTGCTTTCCACTTTCCTTTAAAGTTGAGAGGGGCATGCAGAGCAATTTGTTTATGTACACAAGGATGTCCCTTGTGTCCTCCTGAGAGATCTCCATGAAACTTTCATAGAGATGCTCTTCAATCTTCCACTGACAGTTTCTAGGAAGGGCTGCCTTATTTCTTCCTCTGCGGTAGGACACTGGTATAGCACTCAGAGATAACTTCATTGCAGTACCCTGGCTAGCAGCATATGACCCTGCACAGCTTCAACATGACATCAGCAACAATGCTCTTCCACCTTTGTTGCCCTCAGGAGTGAGATTTCAGCTTTCCTTGGTGCTGTTGAGAGGATTGGTGTATGGCCAGGGGAGCAATGGGATGAAGCAGGAGTGTGCAGGATCACTATTAGTATTTCAATATTCTCCATGCTAATCCAAGAGTTGGGTAGAAGTCCCTGCTTGCAGCTTCCTGAAAATTCCTGTGTTCTTAAAGGTATAAGCATCATGCATCTTGTCTGACAGCCCACAATGATATCAGTAAAGCATCCTCGGTAATCCATTTGCATAACCATAGAAAAGTAGCCCTTTCTGTTAACGTAATCTGATGCCAAAATTGGGATATGCCTGCCATCTGTCGCTTCACCAGTTTGGGAACCCCATTGCTGCAAATCCATCCATTATGTCCTGCACATTGCTCAGAGTCACACCTTTCATATCAAGAGGCAATTAATGGATCCCAGAGTAGATTTCCAAACTTCAAATTGATTTCTCACTAATAGGTAGTAAGCTGGCATTGCAAATTTCTATAGAGCCATTGCCACTCACTTCTTCCCCATCAGTGCAGCTCTCATTTTGATATTGCTATGTTGGAGGGTGGGGTGGGGGAGTACAGCTCGTAGATCCAGGAATGTGACATTGTGCCTCTGAAAGTTCTGCAGCCACTGCTCATCTCAAAAACTTGCATTATATTGTGATCCCCAATGTCAGTGCTCATATCTTGGGCCTAGAAGCAGTGTTCCACCATCTGCAAATTCGCTCTGCATTCTACCAAAACCTTGAATTGGTCTCGCTATTTCCCACAGAGACCTGTCCTCCAAGAAGTCATCATGTTCCCTTCTGATCTGGTTCTTCAAATACTACAGGATAGGGCACCTTCTGCTTTCAGTGCTTGTGACGATAGCGCAGAGCTGTGAAGGCTCCATGCCTCTGTCATAGATGGTGGACAGTAAGGAAGGTGATGTGGGTTTGTGAGATTTTGAAAATGAGATGTGAAAATTAATGGGACACAGATAACATTATGGATTGGAGACAGTCGCAAACAGAGAAGCTGAACCATGCGTCCAGTCATCCCATGTGATTAATTTTGGCCCCATCATGAATTCACCAAAACTTCCCAAAAGACAGAGTTCTGGCTGGTGGCAAGTTGTATACTGGAATACCTCACCGTTGTGCTTTGCTCCATGCATCAGTACTAACCTGCCTGGTAAGCACGGGACGGGCATTGTCCACAAGGAAACAAGTATGTACATGCATAAGCCATGCACTAACTTTGGCGGCTTTATGCTGCTGTAACTTGTGTCAATGCCAGTCTGCAGTGTATACATGGCCTAAGACCTTGACAGGTTTGTTTCAGGTAAATTCTAACCCTGGCTTGCATAATTGTTTGCATAGAAAATGGTTTCTTTTTGTAGGAAAATTGTATTCCCCGGTGCTCTGCATAGATCACTAATTACTGTGCTTTATTCTACCATCAATATAACAATTGGAATTAATTTGAGAGATATTTATTATAATTTAAATGAGTTATTTGGAAAAAAGATTTTTCACAACCAATTATCAAAAACTTGATCCTGCATCACTGAAGTCTCTGTCTAGGGCAGGGCTTTGCTTTCTGTGGGCTTAGGTCGTAAATGCTGTCTGGACATTCTTGTGGCTTAGCTAATGGAGATGAACAAGCAACTGTTGTAAATTTACTTAGTGTGTGTGTGTGGGGAAAGCAGTTCATCGTTTTTTTCAGAAGGCATTCTACGCAAGAGCTGTTTATTTCTAAATTGCCACAAACTGCTATGTGAGACTAGAAAACAGTAACTGATGATAAAAAATGGTAACTAGAGTACATATATAGCAATAGTACACACAAAATGCTGTATTCCTGGGATCACAGCACAGTTAGATTCAATAGGTATAGGGGATTGTTTAAAGTCCTCCAGAAATATATATCTTCAGAGAATTGTGATCACAGACATTTTTTCATATTTCCTTTTTGCCACAGGATTGTATAGACTCTGCATCTAGAAGATTAACAAGGGACTGCTTACAGGAACATATTCAAACACTGGCAGTAATTGATGTGCCACAAAACTGTAGTGATAATGCTATTTTAAAATGAGTACTGGTAGAGACAGAGCTAATTTCCATAACTAGTGCTGCAGCCTATGCCTAGAAGAGGAAATGCCAGCACAAAAAGTTAAAATTGTGGAATACAAAGTGAGAGGAGATGATTAAATCTTCCAAGTGACAAGAATGCAACATGTTTATGAGATATTAAAAGCAAGCCTCTGAAAAGGTGTTTATTAATGCATACTATTTCCTTCTCATTTTAATAATGTAGGTGGTGAATAACACTACAGTTAGTTGAAAAATCCTCCAACCCAACCCTTGTTTAATAACTATTTCACTTTTAATTAGCATGAAACCATGGAGAATTGTGAGACCACAGATGCCGTGTTTTTCTCATACCAGGAAAGTACTCTTGTGCAGTTGTTTGTTTGGGAATACATATTCAAGGTGACTGCACACCTGAATCCATCTCTCCATCAGCAAGCAGAAATCTGGGACTGAAATAAGTGTATGTGTGACTCTATTAAAAATTTGATCCAATAAAAGATATTACCTCACCCACTTTCTCTCCATTTAACAACAAAATATATATTTGGACAACTCGCTTCACCATCCCTCTGTTCTGAAGTTAATTCACTTGGATTATCAAATCCAAAATGTATGTACTCCTCTTCAATAGGGTTATGATTTTTCCTAACTGGATCCTCTCTATTCATTAGCTGTGATATGAGCACCATCCAACTAAAGCTGCACAGAAATTTATTATATTGTTGATCGAAGGCAACCATGGAGAAACAGCCATGTCAAGTGACAGCAGTTGGTGGTGTCCAATATTTTTTTCACTGAGTTTCTTAAGAACTGGTTTCCAGGATTATGACTGGGTAAATCTGAAGCTTTTGCAGGTTGATGGTGAAAGTGTTGATGAGACAGACAACAGAAGTTGGGTCAATAAAAAACATTAGCTCACCCATCTTGTGTCTCTACTATCCTCAGTCCGACAGAGCTACAACACTTCATATAATGATTATTAAATATTAATTTAGTTTACTCGTTAAGTAAGATTGTTTACTCATGAAAAAGGAGGGAAGGTATGAGGATGTGTATATTATTTCTTGAAATTGACAGCAGGGAGCCACACAGTAAGGGTTTTGGAAGGTTCGAAGCATAAATTCTATGTGGTGAAGTAGCAAGGAAAAGACTTAACATTAAAAAAGGATGTGTCTCCTTATTCTAATCAAATCCTAGGTAAAACTATATCACATCTAGGTCTCTAGTGATGGATACTGCTGGCTAGTTGTAGGAGCAGGAATGTGAGGCCCAGAAGTAGGAAGATGAAAGTTTGAGGTCAAGGAAGCATAGCCAGTGATCTAGGCACTAGCATGGGACCCAAGTGATATGTTTTAGTCCTTGACTGAGCTTCAATCTTTTTTGTGTGAACTTGAGTAAGCCACAGTCTCTCAGTGCCTCACATTTCAAATGATACTTTCTTTTCCCAGCCCTTTTCTTGTTTGTTTAGATTGCAAGCACTTCAGGATAGGCTCAGAGTTTTGAACCTGTAACATAGTCAATGAGACCATTGACCTTTATGGGAGCTGGATCAGGCCCCCAGTGACACAGATATAGCAAGACCTCAACCTAAACTCTCGGCCTGAATTCTCATTTTACTGAATCAAGCAGCCCTCTTGTAGTCACTGAGTTTGCACAGGCATAATGAACTGAATGATTTCCATCAAACCTGTAAAATGCTTAGAGTTACATGCATGATTAGGTAGGTTTGCTGAATCAGGGCCTATAAGAAGAAGGACCATTGTCTGTTTTGTGAGAGTGTACGTTAGCACAGTATGCCTGTGGACTAGAATTCTAACCTTGCACTACATGAATGAAAAACTCCTAAGGGCTAGCTGTGAGATGAGCTCTCTGGGGAGCAAATAATCACCTCATTGACAGGACTGAACTGCATTAATATGCACCTAGGGCCATGTTTGCAGTTTCCAGAGAGCAAATTATGGTGTTTCTCTCTTACATCCTGGAGGAATCCTGCATTGGCAAATAAAGTGGACCTTATTAAAAACTAAGACATACATCTTTGAACTACACTTACTGCAGTTTCCAATCCAGGCATATTGCATTTTCTGCTTGGGGACTATAAAAATAAAGACAGCTTGCTTTCCTTTTTTGTTTTGTATGCTTTTTCCCCTACTATTTCTGAGTAAAACAAACAAACAAAAAAGAGACTATTTTGGACAAATACAAAAATCAATATTTCTAGCATTTATGTATCCTAGAGGAATATTGGGAAGGGCTTGGGTTTGTTTGGTTTTGGGGTTTTTTTTTTTTTTTTTTTGGTGTGTGCGCGAATGTGTAGGTTTTAAAAGGAATTGTTTTATCAGGGACTATTTAATGTAATTTTTTAAAATTTGAATCTCTTATTCTCTATTGTTTG
The DNA here is from genome assembly GCA_019425775.1 of Rafetus swinhoei. NCBI lineage: Eukaryota > Metazoa > Chordata > Testudines > Trionychidae > Rafetus > Rafetus swinhoei. The sequence goes on from CM033449.1 coordinate 36,195,195, forward strand.
GAAGGTTGAAAATGTAATGCCTTTTTTAATATAAGAACATAAGAAAGGGCATACTGGGTCAGACCAAAGGTCCATCTAGCCCAGTATCCTGTCCTCCAAGAGTGGCCAATGCCAGGTGCCACAGAAGGAATAAACAGAATAGGTAAACAGCAAGTAATCCATCCCCTACCACCCATTCCCAGTTTCTGACAAATAGAGACTAGGGGCACCATCCCTGCCCACCCTTGCTAATAGGGGTTGATGTTCCTATCCTCCATGAAGTTATCAAGTTCTTCTTTAAACCTTATTATTCTCTTGGTCTTCACATTATCCTCTGGCAAAGAGTTCAACAGGTTGATTGTGCAATGTGCAAAAAAAATACTTCCTGTTTATTTTAAAGCTGCTGCCTATTAATTTTATTCAGTAACCCCTAGTTTCTTGTGTTTATTAGAAGGGGTAAACAACACTTCCTTATTTACTTCCTCCACACCAGTTGTGATTTTATGGAGCCCTGTCATATCTCCCCTTAGTTGTTTCTTTTCTGAAAGTCCCAGTTTTATTAATCTCTCCTCTTACAGAAGCTGTTCCATACTCCTAATTATTTTTGTTGCCCTTTTTGGAACCCTTTTCTAGTTCTAATATATCTCTTTTTTTTATGAACAGATCTGCATGCAGTATTCAAGATGTGGATGTGGACGTACCATGGATTTGTATAGAGGCAATATTGTATTTTCTGTCTTATCAATCTCTTTCCTAATGATTCCAAAAATGTTGAACACTTTTTTGACTGCCGCTGCACATTCAGCAGGTGTTGTCAGAAAACTTATCCACAATGACTCTAAGATCTCTTTTTTGAGTGGTAAGAGCTAATTTAGACTGCATCATTTTATTATATGTATAGCTGGGATTTTGTTTTCCAATGCACATTATTTTTCACTTTCTTATTATTTTTGTTAGTTTTGCACTGTCAAATCTTTGATGGGAAACTGACTGCTTTCCAGGAGCTTAGCCCAAGAAGCTAGCTTTTTAAAACAAAAGTTATTTTTCAGTGACAGTTTAGGAGCAATATCCAAGAGATCAGAGAAAAGGGGTTTAGCTGAGGCATAGCAATGTAGAGTGATACTTGCCTGGAATGAGGCTTACTGATTGTTGGCATGGGATCCCTACTTTCTTTGTCTCTGTTCTCACTTATGCTGAAAACCAACAGGAATGGGTGGCTCCACAAGGAGTGGATTGCTGTGGGATTTAGGGATAAAACTTGTCTGAAGCTAGAGTGAGTTGGAGCAGGGCATTTGAAAGGAGAAAGAGCACCGAAGATCTATGCAGGGGAAAGAATTGTAGGAATAATCCAGACAGCTGACTGAAGGGGAGACAAAATGAGGTAAGGCAATCTGTGATCATGAATACACTGTGGAAATGTGCTTTACTTTGACTTGTCCATCCCCTGCTCCATGTCCATTCCCTTTACTATGACCACATCCACACACTGTGTCCCTATCTGTTCTTGCAGTGTTAATGTCAGTGGATATTTACACAAAAAAGGACTGGTGGTGGGCTTGGGGATGACACTCTTTGGACAGATTGGGCTTCCTCCCAAGACAACCGTTTCCCATTTTCCATCAAGCTGCAGTCTGTTTTGGAGGGGGAAAGACTCAACCCTGACATGTTTTTGCGTGCGTGTACATCTGTCCATCCTCCCAACAGTGTCCTACCAGAGCCATGAGAGGTAGGTGGTAGCTGACATAAGAGGTGGTCCTCTCCCACACACCAGGTCTCCAGCTAGTATAGTATTGGCAGAGCTCCCTATAGAAGTATTAACTGAAGAAGATGACTTATGTTAATTTAAACCTGATGTAACAACCCCAGAAGATGAATGGGTCAATTCACACTTAGAGCTATTGTTTCAGGCCTTGTGCAACAGGGGAAGGTATCCTTGCATGGATTACTCTTAATTAATGTTTACCAGTTTTTCTTACTAAAAGCTGAGATTTGAGATCTTCAATGAGTGCAGGCTTCAGACAAGTTTGAAGTGCCCAGGTTTAATCCGACTCTGAGGGAGAAACATGTTAAAACAGTGAGGACAAGTACATAATCAGTGCTGTCACTAAGATTAAGTACAAGGCAACATGGGTTAGTTAATTTGGAACCTGATCCTCCTCCTACTGAAGTCAATAGCAAATGCCAGTTGAGTTCAGTATTACAGGATGAGGCTCCCTTCATTTTTGAGTTATTGCTATGAGTTACATGATCCAGTCTCTAAAAAACGAACATATTGAGAGTGCTTCAAATACTCCCAAGATGTTAATGAATTCCAAATGTTTGCATTTCAATTTAATTGGTTTGACTATGTCCCTGTTAAATAGTTATTGATGCACTTTTCCACTAATAGGTTTTTGGTTGCATAAATATTTGGGGAATGGTAATTTTTGTATGAATGCTTGTATTTGGAGTAGAACATGGGCAGTCATGTAGGAACAATGCATTTGTTATTTCATTGTTCAAAGTTCAATTCTTTCCTGGCTGAAAAGCTCCAGTCAGAGAACAAAAACAATAGAGTGTGATCTAGGTGACCAATCATCCACTACAAATAGAATGGAATTTGATAGCACAATTAAAACTATCAAAGATCAAAATCAAAGTGTTTGCAGATTGTTCACACATAGAAGAAAGGGCTATAGTTGCAGAATTGTTTAGCCACAAAGGATTATTCTGGTGGCTCTAACCGTTAATTGCTTGTCTAGCATTTGCTAGCTTTTAATTTGGCAAAAAAAATTGTGATATAAATTGTAGTGGTTGGTTTTTGCCCCCCCGACTTTTGTATCTCAGAAACAATGAGTAACTGAATGCAGAATTTGGCCTTAGGAGTCCAGAGCACATTATCTGCTACCACATAACAGTTTTCAGATAAGGATTTTAAAATCTACATTTGCCCTGAGACAGTGTATGAAAACAAATTATCTTACTAGTCTATAAATATTTTCTCTAAAACTGGGTATCATACTTGGTTGAGTTCTCAATGTTTGTTTGTTTTTTGTGACAATGGACTTATTAGATAATGGGTGGCAGAACTAGAAATATAATGAAGTACTTTAGTCATTGACACTTTGCTTTGGGGACTAATTATGCATAACTTCACCAATTTAATAAACACACATGTATTTCTTACCCCCTCCACCTTTTTTCTTCCCCTTTCACTTTTCCTTTACTTCTACAATTTTCCTTATAGTTGTTTCCTTCTCTCCTGCTTTTTCTTACCCACTAGTTCATTGTCTGCAGTATGCTATTGAAGGATAAACTTAATTTGTTGTCAGTATGACCTCTGTGTGACCTGGATGTTAAGTCTGGTCTTTGTAAAGAGGTACGTGCTTGAACTCAGGTGAGCAAAGGGGGGGAGGGGTAGGTAAAACTGGTTTGAACTTGTTGTAAGGCCTGCAAAGGGACTGTGAGGGGACAGGTAATGATTGGAGGGAATTTGGTGCAAAGGGGCATGACCTGTATATGCATGCAACTGTACGTGGTCAGTGAGAAAAAGGTAATTACCATGTAAGGTAGTACAAAAGGCCTTGCCTTTTCTTTGGGAAGTTGCAGAAACTTTTCCTGAGAGTATCGTGGAGATTTTTGCCCTGGACTGCATTCCTGAATAAAGCTGGTTGCTTAAGAAGGGTGTCTGGAATTGATTTGGTAGGGGTTTTGGGCCCCCATCCGAACACTCGGATTAAAATTCTCCGTCACTATACAAATCACATTCTTTGTGTTCTATTTATAATCTTCTGTACTATATGGATTGTGCCTTGAAACTATTTGCCGTAGCTTTTCCCATAGCTTCATGTATATCTACAGCATTATATAACAAACAACAATTAAATAGTTAGAAATAGTTTGCAGTATGCTTACGAAGTGTGCAAACTGATGAACTCATTAAAGCTGTGAACTGCTAGAAGAATTTTTGGCATATGTGCAGATATTTCATGGAACACACAGAACTCTTAACTCATTCAGTTCACAAACTCTAAACCGATCCTCTAGCATTATATATCTTATATCTATATAGTCAAGGTATGATCCTATAAAATGCTGAAGACTTTTTACAGAGTTGAGCCCATAATTAGTTTCCTTTTCAGGTTTCTAGAAATATCAGTAATACAATTAATGTACCTAGAGTTTGTTTAGTTTTTAGAAATATAAACTAATGGCTACTCTAGAGTGTGTATTACACAGTTTAGTGCTTTTAATTTTTTACCTTCCCCATTATTGCAACTTTCTTCAGTGGTGCAAAAGAATCATATCTGGGATTAACCTACCATAGATGAAGCATTAGGTAAATAATCTTCACAGGTGTCAGACAAGCAGTGACCTCCCTAGGTTGATGTATTCACTCATTAGCTTCTATTAATTGACTGAAACAGTGACCTTAGAAACAGGATCTACCTATTTTAGGACACTATTGACATTTCTGAACTTCAAGGTGAGGGTAATGAGCTGTGTGATTTTTTTCATGCCACCTATGTTGCCCCCTTATTAAGAGCATTGTTACCTTTGCAGACAAAAACAAATGCAAGTCTTACTTCCTGTGAAAATAAAGCCATACTATCTCATTGATGGAGGGCCAATTAACATATATATATGATTCTGGACCAAATTGGACAAACAAATTTGAAACCTGAATGTACATCTATCTGCCACCTTCACTGCAGTGTCTAAGCACCTATAATAAGACAGAGATTGAGTGTGTGTGTCACAGGCACAGGTTGAATTATGCTTGATCCATGGATCTGTAAATCTTGGTTCTAGGTTGAGAGATCACAAAGAAGCACACTTCTAAAGGTTCTCTTGCACTCTGAGGGACACAGCTATCCTGCCGTCATCCACTGCAGAAAGCCACCAGGGCTGTGGTATATGGAGACGGCAAGGACCAAAGATGGGTGAGTCTGCCAGGCAGGGTAGAGGGTAAAAAATGAATGAGTGATCAGTGAGGCTGTCATTAAAGGCGTCAAACCGAGGTCTGCAGCAGCAGCCACACTTCAACTCTCCATTTGGCAGCCAGCTGACAACTGCTCAATATTGCAACACCTCACATTTAGGAACTCTGCCAATTGGTGGAATCCACAATTCTGAATTAGGTTTCCTCTAGAACACGTGGGTTAGGTACATATGAAAGGGATTCACACAAGCCAGCAGAGCAGGTAGGTTAAGCATCTAAGCACAGGCTGCAGGGAGGTGCCTATCTCTCCTTGGGATCCACATCCCTGAATCCTGACCTTGAATTAGATGCCTGAGACAGGACAGCCATTTCTAAAAAAACAAAACAAAACAACAAAACAGATTTATGTGCCTAAAGTGGCAGTTGGGCATCTAAATTCATTTGTGGATCTAGCTCCAAGAGTCTCAATTTATTTACTCAAGATAAGATTCTTTGCACAAGTTCTCATTAGATTAGGTCTTCAATATGTTTCATCCACAGTAGGACTTTTACAGCTGCATTTCAAATTGTCTCATTAGTGTTGCTATGCAGTGTATTAAGAGATGAAAACATTAGCTGACACTGTTGCTGTACCATACATTTGTAAGTAGTTTCTTGCTGCAAGAGAAAATATATGAATTGAAAGTAAGAAATCAGTCAGTTTATTCTGTAGAGGTAGCTTTAGAAAAATGCAGCTTTTGCCTTAATTCTGCCTTGCTGTGATGCCACTGTAAATTGAAGTGAAAGGCTTGGATGATGAGTGTCACCAGAATTATTTCCAACTGCGAAAGATTACTAACAATGGCATGGAATTATAAGACTATGAACATTGGGGTTGCTTATATCTAAGATAAGTTGGAGATAAATGTGCTGCCTGTAAGCACCCTTCTATCCACACACTACTTCAATGATATTTGTATAAAACTGCACCTTGTGAGATATCATTTGAAAACTAACACACGGGTCAGTAACATCATTGTGGAATATATAAGACAATGCTACATGTGGAATTATCGACATACTTTGATATTATATATTCAAGTGTGTATATGAACAAAGTAGTGAGAGGTCTTCCCAGATCTTTAACACAAGTGAAATAGTGATCAGTTACAAATGAACCGTAATTTTCATATGCAGTAAAATCTATCAAAGCTCTCAATGTGAGTTGGGAAGTCAGCATATCTGGGTCTCAAAGAATTGTGCATTTGCTTGTCTAACCTGGTCAGATGGCAGAGATAATGAAGATTCATTTACGTAAAAAGTAAACAAAACCATCAAGGTAACAAGGGGAGGAAGTAATGACTCAAATAGCAATGGAGGTGGAGACTGCAGTCCCAGGAAGCATCCTTGAGACCCACTAAACGTTAGGGGAGATGTTTTTCAAAGGTTTACTGGTCTTTAAGAGAGGGGCAATGAACACCAAAATTATCTTGCACTTAATATAAAAAGGGAAACCAGGATCAAATATTTCTGTGGATGGTTCTGACAGAGACAATCAGCTATTTTGAACTAAGAGTAAGTGGTGAGCTAAACCACCCTTTTTCAAACTTGGGTTGCGCAGCTCCCCTTGGCTGGAAATGGTGAATCACAGCCAATAGGATCTGTGAGGCTCTGTGGTTACATGTATGTTAAGTAAACAAAGTGGTGCGGGCCTGCCAGCAGTTTACCTTGGCAGCCCTGAGATCCAAGATTAAAAACCGTGGGTTAAACCTCCTTAAACAAAGACTGTGCCCTGCTTCATTAAAATGTAGACTTTGAGTCATGTTTTCACTTTTACATGCTTGTAGCTATACTTTGTTTTTTATTTGGCATCACTTAATTGTTGTTAATCACCTGTTGTTAAATACTTTGTTTTATTTTCATCTAAACCAACCAAGTAATGTTTGAAGTGAAGTAACTGTTAAGTCCCGTTAATGTGGCAAGTTCCTGGATACTGTCTCTTTAAAGATGCCAACAAACCTTATTATTATCAGAGTGTCCCAGAAAAGGGCCATATACTTCAAGTCAGATGGTCATGGGAAAATTCAGGACTGGGGTTATGTTGGGGTCATTTGGCTAATCGTATTCAAGTCTAGTGGAGACTAGACTGTGTCTTTAGTGTAACAAGCAGGCTGCTGGCATCAGTGATATAGAACCAAGTCTGTGTTTCACAGACATTCAGTGTGGATGCTTATATGCTGGCAGGAAGTGCCAAACACAAGACTTACAGCAACAGAGTACTTCAAGGCACCCATGGTTTACACTACAGGATAGGCAGTGATAAACCTCTCCATGGTCTGGATTGTACCCAAAATGTGGCAGTATCAAGTCATTATATATGCACACTCCAGTTGTTAGTTGTGTAAATTGGCTGCCTCCTCATGGAGCAGAGATAACAGACTGTGACTCCCTCAGAGAACTGATGGGCAGGATCCCCTGGGATGCTAACATCAAGGGGAAAGGAGTTCAGGAGAGCTGGCAGTATTTTAAAGAAGCCTTATTAAAGGCACAGGATGAAACCATCCCAATGCACAGTAAGAAAAGCAAATATGATAGACGACCAGATTGGCTTACCAGGGAAATCCTTGGTGAGCTTAAACACAAAAAGGAAACTTATAAGAAGTGTAAACTTGGGCAGATAACTATATAAAATATATTGCTTGAGAATGCAGGGGTGTAATCAGGAAGGCGAAAGCACAAATTGGAATTGCAGCTGGCAAGGATGTGAAGGGTAACAAGAAAGGTTTCTATAGGCATGTTAGCAATAAGAGGGTGATCAGAGATGGTGTGGGGCCCTTCCTGGATAAGGAGGGTAACCTAGTGGCAGTTGATGTGGGAAAAGCTGAAGTACACAATGCTTTTTTTGCCTCTGTCTTCACAGACAACGTCAGCTCCCAGACTACTGCACTAGGCAACGCAGTATGGGAAGGAGATGGGCAGCCTTTGGTGGAGAAAAACAGGTTAAGAACTATTTAGAAAAGCTAGTCATACACAAATCCATGGGTCTGGATTTAATGCACTTCAGGGTACTGAGGGAATTGGCACATGTCATTGCAGAGACCTTGGCCATTATCTTTGAAAACTTGTGGAGATCAGGAGAGATCCCGGATGATTGGAAAAAGGCAAATGTAGTGCCCATCTTTAAAAAAGGGAAGAAGGACAATCCAGGGAACTACAGACCAGTCAGCCTTACCTCAGTCCCCGGGAAAATCATGGAGGGGATCCTCAAGGAATCCATTCTGAAGCACTTGGAAGAGGGCAATGTGATCAGGAATAGTCAACATGGATTCACCAAGGGCAAGTCGTGCCTGACCAATCTGATTAGCTTCTATTATGAGATAACAGGCTCTGTGGACATGGAGAACTCAGTGGATGTGATATACCTTGACTTTAGCAAAGCTTTTGATATGGTCTCCCACAATATTCTTGCCAGCAAGTAAAGGAAATATGGATTGGATAAATGGACTGTAAGGTGGATAGAAAGCTGGATAGATTGTTGGGCCCAATGGGTAGTGATCAATGGCTTGCTGTCAGGTTGGAGGTCGGTTTCAAGTGGAGTACCCCAAGGATCGGTTTTAGGGCCGGTTTTGTTCAGCATCTTTTATTAATGACATGGATGAGGGGATGGACTGAACCCTCAGCAAATTTGCAGTTGACACTAAGCTAGGGGGAGAGGTAGATATGTTGGAGGGCAGGGACAGGGTCCAGTGTGACCTAGACAGATTAGAGGATTGGGCCAAAAGAAATCTGATTATGTTAAACAAGGACAAGTGTAGAGTCCTCCACTTGAGACAGAGGAATCCCAAGCATTGTTACAGGCTGAGGACCGAATAGCTAAGTAGCAGTTTGGCAGAAAAGGACCTGGGGATTACAATGGATGAGAAGCTGGATATGAGTCAACAGTGTGCCCTTGTAGCCAAGAAAGCTAATGGCATATTAGGATGCATTAGAAGGAGCATTGCCAGCAGATCCAGAGATGTAATGATTCCTCTTTATTCAGCACTGGTGAGGCCACATCTGAAGTATTTTGTCTAGTTCTGGGCCCCTGACTACAGAAAGGATGTGGACACATTGGAGAGGGTCCAGCGGAGAGCAACCAAAATGATTCAGGGATTGGAGCACATGACCTACAAGGAGAGGCTGAGGGATTTGGGCTTATTTAGTCTGTAGAAAAGAAAAGTGAGGGGGGATTTGATAGCAGCCTTCAACTTCTTGAAGGGAGGTTCCAAAGAGGATGGAGAGAGGCTGTTCTCAGTAGTGATGGATGGCAGAACAAAGGAGCATTGGTCTCAAGTTACAGTGGGGGAGGTCTAGGTTGGATATTAGGAAAAACTATTCACTAGGAGGGTGGTGAAGCACTGCAATGGGTTACCTAGGGAGGTGGTGGAATGTCCATCCCTAGAGGTTTTTAAGTCTCAGCTTGACAAAGCCCTGGCTGGGATGATTTAGTTGGGATTGGTCCTGCTTTGGGCAGGGGGTTGGACTCAATGACCTTCTGAGGTCTCTTCCAGCTCTATGATTCTATGATTCTAAGTGTGTTACACAAATCTGTGATCATCTTTCTCAAAAGAGCTTAAAAATAAATCTAGCAGCAGAGTAAAAATGGCACGAACCAAATCCCACTGAAGTTAGTGGAATTTTTGTTACTGATTATACTGGGTTTTGGATCAGGGCTTGAAAGAGAGAGAAGTCAGTGTGTCCACTTGTTTCAGAAGACCTTCCATTCTCTTTTCAGAGAAGGAGTGGCCTATGTTAAATCACAGGAATAGGAATCAGGACACTTGAGTTGTATTAGTGGTTTGCCTGGAAAAGATATTTTAGACACTCTGCACCTGTCATTGAATATTTATAATAAATATCACAGAAGGGTGGTGAGGTTTTATGAAATTAAATGTTTGTGAAAGTACTTTGGGAGCCTTTTATGAAAAATACTGTGTCAGAACAAAATATTATTACATTTACCCTGCATGTTCCTCAGTTAGGGCTTTCTGAATATCATTAAAAGGGTTATTCATTCAGTTTGATAGATGTAAATTAATTGGTTAGTAACAGCATCCATGAAGTCTCGATAGCTTGTCTTTGTTTAAAAATATATTATTTTCAGTTATTTCTTATTTAATACCATCCATTCCAATCACTGAACTTTAGTTTTCTGCATGATCAATCCTCTAATTTTAAAGCTAGGATAAAATGAAAACCTTATAAAACTGAGGAACAACTATATTTCTTATGTCAGTTGCAGAAAGGCAGGAGGAAAAAATACTGTGCTCTGATCAAAAACATTAAATGATTTAACAAAGCTGTCAAAATCAGGCTGGAAGAATTATTTTTGAAAATAATTGTTATCTTGGTTAATAAGCTTCCTGATGTGTCCTATCTCTTGAAGAATGTTAAGCCCATAATTGTGGTTAATTTGTTGATCCTCTGCATGGGTTATTTTTTTCCTTAGCTAAAATTCAAATAGTTTTCATTCATAAAGAAACCCACGCTGGGATTTTGAAAAGAGCCTCCAGCGGTTAAGGCCAGATTTCTAAAGGTATTTAGGTACCTAAAGATGCAGATAGATTCCTAGTGATATTTTTCAAAAGCACTAACTCTCATGCTGAACAGGAAGCTGTCTCAGCTAGCCTATGGGGAATACTGAGAAGAAGAGGGAGTCTTACACTATGCACCTCAAATGACTTTTTCTTTGTCTTTCCAGTTGAAGCCATTCCCCTTTGTGTAAATAGTCAATGAATCCCATGTATTGACTTTATGACCCAGCAGTCACAGGAATCACCAGGGAGGGAGATACCAGTTAAAGTGCCTGCTTCAAAGACTAAGGATTTTATACAAAGTGGCACAGCGTCAACAGGAGAGACAGAGATTCCCCTCAGCAGAGCACCCCAGAGGCCTGAGATTAGGCCACTCTCCTAGGATGTGGGACTGGGAGGCATTGGTTTGAATTACTTTCTGAATCAGGCAGAGGGAAGATAAGAGCCCACATCCCAACTGAGTGCTCTCTGAGTACTCCCTTTTGCTGTTTTGTACAGTGACTAATCTATAATTAGATGATCTCTGAGCATGCCTCTTTGATGGGGGGGAGGGGGAGGGAGACTGTTGGGGATTAGGTGCTTCAGCATTGGCACTGACACCTCTGAATTCATGGCCTGTGGCAGATTTTTAGGTGCCCAAGGAATCCTACCAATGGAAAAGTAAGCAATTTTGGATTTTAGACACCTACAGGTTAAATGGCAGCTAAGCAGAGGTTTTGAGGACCTAAAGTTTGTATTTAGGTATTTAAAAGTAGCGGTTAAGTACATAAATCCCTTTGGGCAGCTAATGCGTGGACACTTTTGAAAATCCCCCTAGTTTAGGTTGGCTACTTATACATTCCAGAACAGTAGCCATTGTGGCATTTCCAGTGTCTATCCCTGCCAGTGTGATCTCACATGCATGGTGCGTGTAAAGTCATGATGGTAGGGTAGAGCAGTGTGCTCTGCAAAATGGCCTCCTCCACAGTGATAGACAAAACCACATCCAGTACTAGCCAGGAACACATCTTTCCAAAAGTAGGACTGACTTAAACCCACAACCATTGAGTGGCTGATTTCCTTTTGCTTCTTAGAAAATCACCGATAAACATAGCTAACAAGCACTCTGGAGTCGTACAAGCCCTGATGTGGGATTCTCAAACTAGCCAGGAAAATGCCTGTCTCACCCACAGAGCTGGATTCTGAGTACATCTAAGACCTGACACCTTTCAGACTCATTGGTGCTGGAACTTAGTGGTGTGGGTGGTGCTGCTGTGCTCTCTGGCTAGAAGTGGATTCCAATATATACAGGGTTTACAGTTTGGTTCTATAGCTTCCAGCATCCCTACTATAAAAGCTGTTCCAGCACCTCTAGTTACATCCCACAGCAGGAAGGGGGGGGGGGGGGGGGGGATGCAGGCCACTGATAGGTGAGCAGAGAGGATATGTGGGATCATGGACACATAGGGGAAAACATAACAGAGGTATCAAGTGTGAGTAGGAGACAAAGATAGCTTTGACTGCGAGGCCGTGGGCTACTGCCACAGGGTTTTCTACTCATTATTGGCATGTGTCCTCCTAGTTCCTATGGAGATTACCTCTTAACTGGTCTGATTCACCCCATCCTTTGGTTGCTTGTCCCACAGTGTCTCTTTCCCTGTGTCTGTGGACTCAGTTTTACTACCTCTTTGTGACTCAGTGGCAATATAAAAAAATAAACCCCCCAGAGTTCCAATATTCTGTTAAAGCTTTTTTATGACAATATATTCATTTATAAATATATTGAATAGCACTGGTTCCAGGAAAGACCCCTGGGGAACATCACTATTTACTTCTCTCCATTTTCACTGTTTATTCCCACCCTTTGTTTCCTATCTTTTTACTGGAGTACCTGAGAATGTTTTCAGGATCGTCTAATGATTCTTAGTTTACTTTCATGACAAGCCTTTTGTTATTTTAATCATCCTGTTTTTGTTTATAATAAACTCCCTGACACAAAACATGTGCTGTTCCCAGCTTCCTCACATATCACACTCTGGCTGTGTTTCAGGTAAGAACTCTATCTGGGGATAGAATGAGTAGACCCTTTGTACAAAATTTGGAGGGATGTGTGTGTGGGCGGTGGCGGGGGGGAGAGAGAGCTACAGCATCATCCCCTCTAAAAGGCACCACTTGTTAATTTTTGCCTACTCAAGCCTTGGCTGAGGTAGACCCCAGAAGAACTACCTAAGCAGTTGATTTGGTTTAGGTGTCTAACTCCAGAAATGCTTTCATGGCTGAGGATCCCAAACAGCAGTAGGTGAGCAGCCAGGCATACCAGTTCAGGCACTTAAGTGATTATGCTCTTCTCCTCTCCCCAAGCATCTCTGCTTGGTGGTTCATTTCTGACTAGCTTAGGTGGCTTCTAAGATCTTTTTTAAATGTCTAACTCTCCCTGTGCCTTGTATGGGGAACCTGTGTGGCTATCTCAGGGCTGTGGAATTCCCTAGAGTGCAGGGATTTAAGCCTTTCAATGTTGAACGGCACAAAAACAGAGTATTTGAGCCTAAGGAACTGAATGTGACTTTCAGTCTCTAATTTCTGTGATCCTATGAGAGTTGCCTCATGAAGGGTTGATTTCTGGTATTTGTGTAGGGAATGTGAAGGCCTACTGATGGGAAGTGGGGGAGGAGGAAAGGGGGGAACTGTTCCAGGGCCTTGTGATTCAGAGAGGCCCAGAACCCCAGGCCTTTTAAAGAGTCACCAGAGTGCCACACTCCAGAGCCCCGGGTGGTGCACTACAGATGGCACTGAGGGCTGGTGTGGCAGGGGGGGAGGTGGCGTAATTCAGGCAACACTGAGGGCTGGCTGCCCCAGCTCTGCCCCTTCTGCTTGAGGGTCCATCTCATCCAGGAGTGCAGAACTACTACTCCCACCTTGCCCTGGGGCTCGGCAAGATTGTCGGCTTCCATGGGCATGTGTATAGGGACAAGTCATTTTTGAAAAATGTCTGAAGTCTGTTTCCAGAGTTGGAGTCCAGGTGCAATAAAGCAGGACATTCTCAATAGAAAGTCCTACATTCTGCGAGTCAATACCTCCTGCTCTTTCCTACAGCCCAGATTTTGTCATTTTTTAGGATATGGAACAAGAAGCATTTGTTCACTGTGGCTTTTTCTTCATTTGACTAGAGGGTATTTATTTGCTTAGTCAATGGGAAGTGGAAAAAGGACAGGGTTGGATTTGATTAGCGCATTATTGGCAATAGGCATTTTCTGTTATTTCTCAATAGCAGAATTGCTATGAAGGGTACAATACAACAATACAAATCCAGTCAGTATGTTTGAGATTTCCCAAGTGCACCAGGACTGGATAGGTTTAAAAACTTTGAATTAAATAAAGTTTGAAACAGTATTGATATTGACAAGCATGTGCAATATATTCTTTAAAACAGCAATTATCCTTGAAGATAATAAAGTGTTCACATAACATGCCATCTATATTTAAAAAGAAGTCATGGGAGATCAGGGGAATTACAGAGCAGTGAGACTCACCTTGGTTTCAGGGAAACTAATTAAGAGCCTAATTAAGGATGGAATTGGTACAACAGTTAAAATAAAGCCTGATAGGGTCAAACAAGCATAACTTTCATGAGGGAAAGCCAAACTCCCCCCTCATCAGCCTGTTAGTATTCATCAAGAATGTAAACAATAGGAGAGAAAAATGACCATGACTGAGTTGGGTATTCATGCTTTGCTTCAAACTTTTGTATTTTATTTTATTTTATTTTATTTTATTTTATTTTATTTTATTTTATTTTATTATAAACAAATGGCATACTTAGTACACTTGAAAAAAGTGGGTGTTGATACCTTCCTTTTGTAAGCGGGGGAACTGAGGTGTTGAGTTAAGTGTCTCATCTGATATCCCACACTAAAAGTGACAGAAATGGAACCAGCACCTAGGATTCCTGATTGTCATCCCTTTGTTCTAACTAAACTGCTGACGGTATGTTCCCTGGTTGTTAGTTGCACAGAGAGAGAGAGCAGCTAGAGCTCGCAGCAAGGCCTTTAGAAGGTTACAAGAGATGGGGCTGACCCTCCTACTGATGACTCAGACTGAGCAGAAGTAGGAGCCCATGGAGACAGAGGCATGATGCTGCCAGGAAGGACTGCAGCAAAGTAAAAGAAGCCATGAGTCCTTTTCACGCTATGCCAATAGTTCGGACGCCATCTGATTATTATATGCATATGTACTATTGTGTCCTTAAACTGTGTTAAAATTATAGGCTGTTGCTTTACATTTCAATATTTTTTTCTGGGACTGATTTAGGCTACAGGGTTCTGTAAGGAAGTAGGCAATAGGCAGTTAGCAGCTAGCCTGCCAGCTTCAACTAAAGTGGGATGAGTGGTGCTTCCCTGCCAGAGAGCAGCCTGCTCTCTCTCTCTCTCCCTGTTTTTGTATGCTGTCCTTCTGAATTCTAAGATGCAAAGTAATTTTTATTGCCACCTTCCAGAAAGAGTATTTTCTGCTTCTAACTAGCTAACTTCTCTGTTGGTATGCCATGGAACATAACGTGTGTGGGGATGGGAAGAATGTTAAACACTCAAGGCACAGATACTTGAGAAGGATTTACATGTCTAACTGCCCCTTGAGATGCCCAAGTCCAACATGTAGGTGCCACTGGCATGCTCAAAACCTCTGCACTGCTACTGCCTAACACTATAGGCACACGAAGTCCCTGGGGATGCCCACACTACACGCTTATTTTGAAGTAAGCTATTTCAGAATAATAACTCCTGAGATAGCTATTTTGAAATAGCGCGTCCACATTACAGCTCCCCATTGAAATAGAGCAGAGCTATATTGAAATAGCACATCCACCCTGATTGGAGCCTGAATCGCATTTAAAAAACCCTGGAAGCACTCCAGGCAGGGCATCAGGACAGCAGTCACTTCCTGTAGTTGTTGCCTGAGGCTATTTGAGGTTCATACTTAAAGGGATCCCCCTCTACAGTCGTGTTTCAGGCTCTTCACCTTTGCCTACCTCCTTGAGGGACAGCAAACTCATCTCACTGCATACTCTGGTTGCCCTTGTGAACACCATGGAGCTGGACCTGGTGCAAAGCACTCACCGGCTCTTAGACTTCATGTTGCACTTCCTGGCACAGTTATTGTAGGCTGCCCTCATGGCACTGCAGGACCATGATCAGCAGCTCCCTGCAAGGCACCTCCTCCTCCCACTTTACATGCTGTTTATGCAGCACAGTCCCTCCCACCCTCTGCTGCACACAATGCAGTGCCACTTTTGGCGACAGATACCAGTTCTGACGGGTGGGACCGGATCCTCATGGAGCGGTGGGATGACCAGCAGTGGCTCCAGAAGGACATGTGGGAGGACAACTTCCTGGAGCTTTGTGAGTGGCTTGTCCCTGCTCTCCAGCGATGGGACACCCACATGCGATGTGCCATCCTCTTCTAGAAGCGGGTTGCCATTGCACTCTGGAAGCTTGCCAAGCAGGACAGCTACTGCTCCATCGGGAACCAGTTCTACCTGGGGAGATAGACCGTTGGGGCCATGCTCATGCAGGTACTGCTATTGTCCTGGGAGTGTGGTGAACCACTGGAATGGGGTTCCATAGGGAAGGGGAATGTTGGTTCTCCCTCAATGAGGTTTTTTCAGTCCCACCTTCACAAAGCCCTGCCAGGAATGGGGTAAGTAGGGGGTTGCTCCTGGTGTGGGAAGGAGATTGGGCTCAGGGAATTGCTAAGGGCTCTGGCAACCCTGTGATTCTCTGTTTATATCCTTCTACAGGTGGTGAAGACCATCAAAACCATCCTGCTGCGCAGGGTCTTGTTGTCGCTGGGCAATGTGGATCCCATATTGGCTTTGCCACAATGGGTTTCCCCAACTGCAGGGGGGTCATTGATGGCATACATACCCTTCCTACATTCCCCTCCCTCTCCCCTCCACTGCAGATACAATAAACCAGACTTTTTGGTCTGAAACAATCAACTGTTTTTATTATTTGGAGTAAATGTAACTGGGGAGGGACTGGGGAAAAAACCTGAGAGAGGATAGGAGAAGGGAGGTGGGTCTCAGGGCTGGGACTGGCGCCTGCCTGGGGTGGTCTCACCGCCTTGTGTGCAGGGCCCTGAGCAGCCACGGGGGACTAGGAAGAGAAGCCGGGTGGGGGGCAGGGAGCCAGGGGACTTGGGAAGAAGTGGGTGCGGGAGGGGGTGGTGGCTGATGGACCACTCAATGGCGGCCACCCGGTGGTCAATGGCAGTGGTGTATTCTGTGGACATGCTTCAGGCCTGCTGTGACAGCTCCTGCCAGGTGGTGTGGTGCAGCTCTAGGTCATTGTCCAACCTCTGCTCCTGCTGCTCAAGAGACTGCTGCAGGGCATGCAGGCAGGCAATGTATTCTTGCTCCAGGTCTTCACAGGGTTGCTGGCACCTGTGGGTCTCGTGGGGCTGGGAGGCTGATGAGGGAGGTGTGGCTCGCACCCCACTTGGAGCTAGTTCAGCTGAGCAGAACAGTGAGAGAGGCAGTCATCCCAGGAGACACTGTGAATGAAGCCTGGCCATCATCTCTGACCCCACACCAAAAGGTCTTGGGTCAGCCATTGGTGATGTGCTTGGAGCAAGGCCATCTGTAGCCTAGACAGTGGGCACGTTCCTGCAGAGGCACAGATGTCCAAGGGGAGCCTGACTACCCCCATGTCCTCGAGACAAGCAGGCATGAGAAGGTGCTGGCCAGGCCAGGACCCTGTGTGCAAAACGGGGATAGGGCAGCTTGCCTTCCCTCCATGCTATGCACATGCCAGGTCTAACAGTGGCGGCTTCCCACAGAGAGAGGACTTCTATCCCTGCCTGCTGGAGGAGAGCAGGGGTTGGTGATAGGAGTGGTGTGTGTGAGTAGCAGATGCCACTTGCTGGGAAGGGTGCTGCTGGGGTCCCCTCCACTTTCTTTCCCCTGGCAGGTTCCCACGCAGGGGTTCAGTGTCTTCCACCTTGCCGCACTTGCCTGGGAGCGGATGCTGTTCCAGGACCGTGGGCATGACTGTGTGGCATGTGCGACACTGCTGTGTGTGTCCATGATCCCATCCTTCTTACTAGTGGCTTGTGGTGGGAAGGTGTCCCACCACAGTGTCAGGAGTAAGGAAGACCTCTCCATAAATGCTGTGAGCAGGATTCCTTTGTGGCAGTCTAATGTGGTGGTCTGCTCTGGACTGGTGCTCCATGTGCACGCACATGCATGGGCTGCTGTGTGATCCCCAGGCCGACAAGGCAGAGTGAGGAGTGTGCAGCCCCTCTCCACCTGCCGCCTCCCACCACGTGTGTCATGGGAAAGTAATAGAACTCACCTGATGGTCTTTCCCTGGCTTCATCCAAACCCGGGGTGACATCCAGAACAGAGGGTCAGGGCAAAACTGGGAGGCAAGGTCAAATCAGGATCTTAGGCATCTATATACAAATGCGAGAAGTATGGGTAATAAGCAGGAAGAACTGGAAGTGCTAATCAATAAGTACAATTATGACATTGTTGGCATCACAGAAACTTGGTGGGATAATACACACGATTGGAATGTTTGTATGGAAGGGTACAGCTTGCTCAGGAAGGATAGACAGGGAAAAAAGGGAGGAGGTGTTGCCTTATATATTAAAAATGAACACACTTGGAGTGATGTGGAGATGGACATAGGAGATGGAAGTGTTGAGAGTCTCTGGGTTAGGCTAAAAGGGGTTAAAAACAAGGGTGATGTCATGCTAGGAGTCTACTATGGGCCACCTACCCAGGAGGAAGAAGTGGATGAGGCTTTTTTTAAACAACTAACAAGATCAGGCTACTTGGTGAGAGTACTCACTTTTGGTGTGAGTGAGTTTGCTCGACTGTGAATTTTGTTTGTTTGTTGAATTCTGAATCTGATTTCAGGTGACTGCAGTTTCAGTTTCAGCTGCTGTGGCAGTTGGGACTAAGTGCCTGACCCTTTGTTCCCCTCAATTGCTCTCTTGATTGCATCTGGTCAGCCTTCCCCTGTATGACTCATGAGGGGGAAGGCCTGGCCTAGGCAAGCAGGCTTAAAAGCCAGAGGCAGAGCGACCAGGGAGCGAAGCAGACAGGAGCTGCAGACAGGGGAGTTTGAGAGGGAGTTTGGCAGAGGGAGGCCTACAATGGTCAGGAAGACCCGCAACACCTGTGCCAGCACTGCTTCTGTCTCCTCCACCTGCGCCTGTAGCCAGACAACACCTGAGCATGGATGCCTCTACCCAGATCCTGGTGTGGTTTTGCAGGGACTGTGGATTGCAATTCCCACTTATTGATATCGAGGCTGGGGAGATCATCCAATACGAAAGGTCCCTGCTGGTGGAATCTCTCAGGCAGCAGGTGGCAGAGCTACAGGAGGAGGTGGCTAGGTTGAGGAGCACCCGCATCCATGAGGAATTCCTGGACCGTGTTCATGAGGAGACAGCTGAGGTAGCTGTCCCGGTACACAGGCCTGGGAACACACCACTGGTGGAGGAGCAGACGACTCAGGGTGGACAGTGGCAGCTGGTTACTTCTGGCAGCAGGCACTGCTCCACTCCTGCTCCGAACCCTCCCGCCGTGGTACTAGGAAACTGTTATGCTCTTCTTTATACAGGAGATAAGCAATCACCCCTTACACCGGAGGAGGAGAAGCCCCGTACCCCCAAGGCTGGG
Source organism: Rafetus swinhoei (assembly GCA_019425775.1). Taxonomy (NCBI): domain Eukaryota; kingdom Metazoa; phylum Chordata; order Testudines; family Trionychidae; genus Rafetus; species Rafetus swinhoei. The sequence continues at coordinate 36,214,309 of CM033449.1, forward strand.
AGGTCTGCTGCCACCACTGCGAATAGGAAACATAGAGTAGTGGTGGTCGGAGACTCTCTTCTGAGGGGGACGGAGGCGCCCATCTGTCGCCCTGACATTTCATTTCGGGAGGTATGCTGTCTGCCGGGGGCCCGTATCCAAGATGTTACGGAGGCATTGTCGAAGATTATCCGGCCCTCTGTCTACTACCCCATGCTACTCATCCATGTGGGCACTAATGATACTGTGAGGTGTGACACTGAGCGGATCAAGAGTAACTACAGGACTCTGGGGGTATGGGTGAAGGAGTTTGGAGCGCAGGTGGTATTCTCTTCGATCCTTCCTGTCGAAGGTAGGGGCCCGGGCAGAGACAGGTGCATCCTGGAGGTGAATGCCTGGCTGCGAGGATGGTGTCGCCAGGAGGGCTTTGGCTTCCTTGACCATGGGATGCTATTCCAGAAAGGACTGCTAAGCAGGGATGGCGTCCACCTTACGAGGAGGGGAAAGACCCTATTTGGATACAGAATGGCTAACCTAGTGAGGAGGGCTTTAAACTAGGTTCGACGGGGACAGGTGAGCAAAGCCCACAGGTAAGTGGAGAACATGGAGACCTGGGAGATGGGTCGGAAATGGGTGGGAGCGTGGGCTACAATGGCAGAGAGAAAGGAGGGTCAGGGCAAAACTGGGAGGCAAGGTCAAATCAGGATCTTAGGCATCTATATACAAATGCGAGAAGTATGGGAAATAAGCAGGAAGAACTGGAAGTGCTAATAAATAAGTACAATTATGACATTGTTGGCATCACAGAAACTTGGTGGGATAATACACATGATTGGAATGTTTGTATGGAAGGGTACAGCTTGCTCAGGAAGGATAGACAGGGAAAAAGGGAGGAGGTGTTGCCTTATACATTAAAAATGAACACACTTGGAGTGAGGTGGAGATGGACATAGGAGACGGAAGTGTTGAGAGTCTCTGGGTTAGGCTAAAAGGGATTAAAAACAAAGGTGATGTCATGCTAGGAGTCTACTACAGGCCACCTACCCAGGTGGAAGAAGTGGATGAGGCTTTTTTCAGACAACTAACAAAATCATCCAAAGCCCAAGATTTGGTGGTGATGGGGGACTTCAAATCTCCAGATATATGTTGGGAAAATAACACTGCAGGGCACAGACTATCCAATAAGTTCTTGGACTGCATTGGAGACAACTTTTATTTCAGAAGGTTGAAAAAGCTACCAGGGGGGAAGCTGTTCTAGATTTGATCCTAACAAATAGGGAGGAACTGGTTGAGAATTTGAAAGTGGAAGGCAGCTTGGGTGAAAGTGATCACGAAATCATAGAGTTCACAATTCTAAGGAAGGGTAGAAGGGACAACAGCAAAATAGAGACAATGGATTTCAGGAAGGCAGATTTTGCTAAGCTCAGAGAGCTAATAGGTAAGGTTCCATGGGAATCGAGACTGAGGGGAAAAACAACCGAGGAGATTTGGCAGTTTTTCAAAGGGACATTGTTAAGGGCCCAAAAGCAAGCTATTCCGATGTGTCGGAAAGATAGAAAATATGGCAAAAGACCGCCTTGGCTTAACCACGAGATCTTGCATGATCTAAAAATAAAAAAGGAGTCATATAAAAATGGAAAGTAGGACAAATTACAAAGGATGAATATAGGCAAACAGCACAGGAATGCAGGGGCAAGATTAGAAAGGCAAAGGCACAGAATGAGCTCAAACTAGCTACGGAATAAAGGGAAACAAGAAGACTTTTTATAAATACATTAGAAGCAAGAGGAAGACCAAGGACAGGGTAGGCCCACTGGTCAGTGAGGAGGGAGAAACAGTAACAGGAAACTTGGAAATGGCAGAGATGCTCAATGACTTCTTTGTTTCGGTCTTCACCGAGAAGTCTGAAGGAATGCCTAACATAGTGAATGCTAGTGGGAAGGGGGTAGGTTTAGAAGATAAAATGAAAAAAGAACAAGTTAAAAATCACCTAGAAAAGTTAGATGCCTGCAAGTCACCAGGGCCTGATGAAATGCATCCTAGAATACTCAATGAGCTGATAGAGGAGGTATCTGAGCCTCTAGCTATCATCTTTGGAAAATCATGGGAGACAGGAGAGATTCCAGAAGACTGGAAAAGGGCAAATATAGTGCCCATTTATAAAAAGGGAAATAAGAACAACCCAGGAAACTACAGACCAGTTAGTTTAACTTCTGTGCCAGGGAAGATAATGGAGCAAGTAATTAAGGAAATCATCTGTAAACACTTGGAAGGTGGCAAGGTGATAGGGAACAGCCAGCATGGATTTGTAAAGAACAAATCATGTCAAACCAATCTGACACCTGTCTTTGATAGGATAACGAGTCTTGTGGATAAGGGAGAAGCGGTGGATGTGGTATACCTAGACTTTAGTAAGGCGTTTGATACGGTCTCGCATGATATTCTTATCAATAAACTAGGCAAATACAACTTAGATGGGGCTACTATAAGGTGGGTGCATAACTGGCTGGATAACCGTACTCAGAGAGTAGTTATTAATAGTTCACAATCCTGCTGGAAAGGTATAACAAGTGGGGTCATAATTCAAAATGATCTGGACAAATTGGAGAAATGGTCTGAGGTAAACAGGATGAAGTTTAATAAAGACAAATGTAAAGTGCTCCACTTAGGAAGGAACAATCAGTTTGACACATACAGAATGGGAAACGACGGTCTTGGAAGGAGTACGGCAGAAAGGGATCTAGGGGTTATAGTGGACCACAAGCTGAATATGAGTCAGCAGTGTGATGCTGTTGCAAAAAAACCAAACATGATTCTGGGATGCATTAACAGGTGTGTTGTGAGCAAGACACGAGAAGTCATTCTTCCGCTCTACTCTGCGCTAGTTAGGCCTCAGTTGGAGTATTGTGTCCAGTTCTGGGCACCGCATTTCAAGAAAGATGTGGAGAAATTGGAGAGGGTCCAGAGAAGAGCAACGAGAATGATTAAAGGTCTAGAGAACATGACCTATGAAGGAAGGCTGAAAGAATTGGGTTTGTTTAGTTTAGAAAAGAGAAGACTGATGGGGGACATGATAGCCGTTTTCAGGTATCTAAAAGGGTGTCATAAGGAGGAGGGAGAAAACTTGTTCACCTTGGCCTCTGAGGATAGAACAAGAAGCAATGAGCTTAAACTGCAGCAAGTGAGGTTTAGGTTGGACATTAGGAGAAAGTTCCTAACTGTCAGGGTAGTTAAACACTGGAATAAATTGCCCAGGGAGGTTGTGGATTCTCCATCTCTGGAGATATTTAAGAGTAGGTTAGATAATGTCTCTCAGGGATGGTCTAGACAGTATTTGGTCCTGCCATGAGGGCAGGGGACTGGACTCGATGACCTCTCGAGGTCCCTTCCAGTCCTAGTATTCTATGATTCTATGACATCCTGGAAGGGGGGGTATCAGATCCTGGCTGGTTGGCATCGTGTCCATGATGGTCTCATCTTCCTCCTCCTTCTCCTTGTCCATGGGCTCGCGCTCCGGGAGGCTGACGATGGGTATCTCCAGGCCACAGTGCATGACAAGAGGGTCCAAGAGACCCACCCCCCTCCCAGGATGCAGTGCAGCTGCTCATAATAGTGACATGATTGGGGTGCCACTCCTGATCGTGAACTGTGTTCCCTGGCCTTGGTGTAGGCCTGCCTGAGTTTTTTTAATTTTCATGTGAACCTGCTCCCGGGTGCACATGTGGCACTTCTAGCCCAGGCTGGTGGCCATCCAGTCATACACATCAGCATTCCTGTGCCTGGTGTGGAGATCCTGTAGGTTTGCCTCCTCTCCCCAGACCTCAATGAGTCCCAGGATTTCCACACCAGACCAGGAAGGGGCCCTCTTCTGCCCCTGGGCAGAGGCTTGGGAGCTGTCTGCTGGCTCGGTTGCAGCCGTGGAGGGCTCAGTGGGAGCCCTGGGGTGACTCATGGTGGCAGTAATGGGTGCTGCTCTGTGGCACAGGACTGTCAGGGCCTTCCTTCTGCTACAGGCAGTTTCCCTTTTGCCTACACCTTTAAAGGCTACAGGGGAAAGGAAGCTATAGAGGTTTGAGGGGTGTGGACAAAGTGGTCACCTGGGCTGCTGTGAGAAGCCCTGGAAGCCAATTATTTCAAAATAATCACAGCTGTGCTGTCCATACACCCTCTATTTCGAAATAACTATTTCAGAATAGGCATTATTTTTTGTGAAATGAGGGTTTATTACTCCAGAATAAGAAGCCTATTATTTCAAAATTATTTTGAAATAACGGGCTTGCTGTGTAGACTCTCACCTTATTTCGCAATAACGTTATTTTGAAATAACACTGCATTGTAGACATGCCCTACGTGTCTATCTGCTGCTCTGCATGTGCAAAACTACTGCAGTTCTGACACCACCCAGCAGCGTTGTACCTTTCTCATTCCTATTCCCTGGTGGGAGTCACAAACTTAGCATTTCTCAGCTTGCCTCACTTCTGGGGACCCTCCATTGGTTGGGGGAGAGATGTCTCTTTTCCAAACTTCATTGCACAACACAGTCAGTTTCCTTAGGATGATGGTATCAAGTGCTTTTAGCATTTCAGCTCTATGTTGATCATCTCCCACAGCTTTGTTATTTTTCAGCTTCCTGATTGCAGCTGCTATTTCTGACATCTCCATTGTACCTATGTTGACATCAGACTTACCAGGTTTGCTTGTTTAATCAAAATCTGGCTCTGAAGAGGGGCTGAAGCTGTTGATGATTTTTCTGAAATACTCTGCCTGTCTGGTTTCTGGTTGTATCGGCCCATTTCCTGTTTTGAAATTTCCACACAGTGACTTGGTAAATGGCCCTGCGATTTCCTATTATACAAGCAGCATCAGGTGCTAGGCCTTCAACAGATGCCCATTTATCCTTCCTTGCATTGCTCTCCACTGCTCTGTCTGCTTCTTGTACTCATCCTTTGCTTTTTCCAATCTGCGGTCTTAGCATTCAGGGGTTTTCTTTTCAGTACTTCTCTTTCCTAAGTAAAATTCCATGTCTCTTGTCTTGTCCATTTATTGCTCTATGTTGATATCCAACTCTGACTGCTGATCCTTAATTTCATTGTCTTTGATCACCACCCATTTTTCCTCAGGTCCAGCCTATGTCTCACCTTCTTCTGCCCCTGGCAGAAACTCAAAATATTGTTCTTTAATTCAAGCTGGAATTTCTCACAGTACTCTTTGGATTTGAGTTTTGTATGACATGATTTTCCATACCACTTTCCGATTAAAACTGATCATGCTCCATTTTAATTTTGGGTTGGTAATGCAAAGATTGTGGTCACAGCTGTTGTATACTGCTTGATATGCTTTTACATCTGGGGTAGATTACCTGAATCTTGAGCTAATGCAGAACTGGTCAATCTGTTTTTTTGTTTTGCCATCTGGCAAATTCTATGTTTCTTTCTCTATACCTTTGTGAGGCATCATTGTGCTTGCAAGCATTAGATTGGACACCAACCACAATCCAATGAGTTTTTACGATTTTGGTCAATGATTTTCAACTTAGTGTTTCTCTGTTGCTCTTTCCATTTATTTCTTTGTTATCACACCCTACTTTAGTGATAATTTTGCCCATCATAAGGAGTAAGTAATGCACAAAAAGTGGAGGTGCTCTAACACCCCTCCACTTCTACTTCCCAGGCCTATGCCTAAGTGCAATTTTGACATCCCACTGAAAAACTGGGCCCTGTATCTCTTTGCAACTCATGGAGATAAATCTGCCATTACCATCATCAGTGTGAACGATGATGTCAGTTCCTCAGCTAGTGTAAATTATCATAGCTCCAGTGATTGGCAGCAGCTGGGAATCTGGCACAGACTTGCCTTCTCTCTCCTTATATGTGATGTTTATGAAATAGTTCTTACTATGGAAAAATTCCAGAGTTTTGGAAGGGAATTGATATGTATGCTGGGTGAGTGCCTCCATTGGTACATGGCAGTGCTTGAGTTCTAATTCAGTGTTCCTTTTGAAGAATGACACATTGAATGTGTGAACTTGTGTATCTGGCACAGAGAGCCCTCAGGAAAGAAGATATTATAATTGGATTCTTTAAGAACACAGAATGCAAATATGATTAAAAAGATTATAAATCATGTCAGCTCTCAAACCAATATGAAATACATTCATTCTTCTGATTTACTCAATGATGCATTGTAAATTGCTGTGTAATGGCATCTAGTTCAGGAAGCTTTAACTAAAAAAATTGAATAGTGCTGAGATTTGAAATAAGTGTCAGTATCTCTTTGGGTTTATTCCCTGTTTGCTGTAATTTTAGCCAGTAACCTGTCTAATCATGCCTTTAGTATACACGCATCTTGTACATTTCATGGTAAGTGAACTGAGGTTGGAAATTTTTTTCTAAATCCCATTTTAGTTCCTGACATTGATTTTACTGGGAAAACTGTTTTTTTTCCCCCAAGGTTGCATTTGTGAAGTATTGCACCATAAAGCATGGGTATAGCACAATACATCTTTTCCTATTTATGCATTCCACAGATACACTACCATCTGTGACCTTGTTCAAATATCCCTACTGTAATACAAAATATTATCCCAAACACTATAGGACATGTATAAGAAATTGCCTGGGGACTCATAACTGATTTCTTAGTGTTTATTGTTTCTTTATCGGATCAGCACTTTACTCTCTCTGTTTTAAATCCCCTAGATGGCACTACAGAATACAGTATTTAAATGTTTTATATAATGCTGTTAAATAGACAATGTTAACTAATTGTTTTTTCCTGCAAAATAAACATTAATGAGTTGTTTAACAAGATGAAATAAAAGCCAGAGAGAAATTTGGTTTAACAAACTGAAGATAATCTGCATGCTTGTCATTTAGTCACATCTTCATGTATGAAAACTAGTGTAGCATGCTAGATATGTGGCCAATCGCATGCAATTTTTCCAGATAGTGTGGAAATTTAGACTGGGATCTCCAGACATGAATCAGGAAAGGAATGTATTCAATCCAAAAGGTTTAAAAATAATAATAATATTAATAAAAGAAAACAAATGCTGTTGTTTTGGACTGGGAGAATACTTGGTAATTAAAAGTGTTCAAAATGACTAAGAGAGCCATTCTCAGAGACTGGGTACCTATTTTAATACCTCTCTCTGAGTATTTACATTCTGTGAATTATTGACAGGTAGCTTGCAAGCTGGACACCTGTGGGAACCTAATAGTTTGTATTACTCATGAGTATTTCTTTCGCAGTTGCTATTTCATTGTCTGCAGATCTCTGCAATAAATACTATACTATATGCTGAAAAGAGAAAAACATTGCCATCTGCAACTACAGCTTGCAAATTACAGCTTGCAATCGCCTGCTATTAAATAAAGACACTTTAACAATATTTTGGGTTTTAAATTAGCAGTTTACATCACATGACTCTGAAAATACTACTCTTTTAATGGTGCAATTTTCTTTCCCTTTAACCAGGCATCAGCATGTATTGAATAAAAAAAAGTAACACGAACCAATGTTACTTAAACAATAGCCACTGACAGCAAGATACATACAGATGGAAATCCAATAGCTCCTATCTCAGTAGGAGGTTTCATTTGAGGACCTTGATGGGGATGTGATTGGACTGCAGCACTCTAATTTACGTCATGGAGAATCTATCATGATGCCTTTTTTACTGCACTGCTGTGCCAAACTATGTCTCCGGTGAGAAACTGGTCTCAGGCAGTGCACAGGAAGCAAAGCCATAGCTTAAAGGAGAGAGAAAAGAAACTCTATGTTAGTATCTGGGTACTTTGAAAGAGATTAGCAGTTACATGGACACACTGAAGAATACAGGTCAAATTAGAGGAGTTCTTGCTCCTCTAGAAGAATTTTAGAGCTGCCACAGCCAAGAAGAGATGCTATGAGTCATGCTGACTTCATTGACCACATTTCCTTTACAAGTGTGGAAGGAGAGAGAGCACTACATGATGTCTACATGAATAGTGGTGTTTGCTGGTGGCATTGCCTAGTGGTTAGGAGGTTAATCCCTTGTTAGTAGCATATCTACTCTTTCCCCTAGACCAGCTTCACACCTGGTTCTAGTCTGTCTCTTACTGGGGGTTGACTTGACCCTCCAGTGAAAATACCACTCAGTCATCTCCTCCTGGTGTGATTTTTTTTTTTTTAAAGATATGGATTCAGCTATTGACCCTCACAAGTAGCTGATCCCAGCAAGGGAGGAGGTTTCAAAAGATATGTATCCTTCCCTTCTTTCCCTCCAGGACAAAATCAAGAGGGCAAGGGATTTTGTGTCCTCCTTAATGAAAGGGATTGGCAAGGGAGCCGAGATTCCTGCCACTCCACTGGACTCTGGCCCAGAGTTCTGAAAGGACTTCCAAATGTCCAGCACCAAGAAGTTCCTTAAGGTTGCCTCCTGGGGCCACTTCCTACCACTCACTGTTTTGTAAAAGTCTTTCACCCTCCATGAAATAGAAAAGAGAAAAGATGCCAACTCTCCAGGCCTGGCCTTAGGTTCACAATCATGCTGGAAGGGGTGCAAGTCAGGTTCCACAGGAGTCAATTTTGGGACTGGTTCTGTTAAATATCTTCATCAATGATTTAGATATTGGCTTAGAGCAATGGTTCTCAAAGGCTACGTCTACACTGCAGGTTTCTTGTGCAAGAACTGCTGTGGAGTTACATGGTGGAGGAGTGCCACTGCCATGGTAAGAGTGACATGTTCCTTGGTTGGTCCCATGGGGCAGATAGCAGGTTAGTCTGTGCGGGGCTTGGCTGAGCAGGGTGGGCTCTTGTGGTGCATGAGCGGCTGGCATCCTTCCCGCCCCGGCATCAGGTTGGGGTGGGCCACAACCTGAAGTGGTGAGAGGAGGCGACACTGGGACTAAGGATCCTGCACATGCAGGAGGCAGGTGGGGGCTCAGGGCCCTTCGGGTCTTTGCACCCATGGGGACTCGGTATGAGGGGAGGGGCTGAGCAGCAGTTTGGCCCCGAGGGTGCTATGAACTGGACCCCTGTGGGACCCCATCCCCTGCAGTGTTGGACACCTAAGTCAGAGCACAGCTGACTGCAAACTCCCCAAATCCAAAATGTTTGGCTCATGGGACTTTTGGATCAGAAAGAGACTGGCAACCCTGCGCTGTGACCAGCCTCCCTGCCCTTCCATTTCCCTGAACCACTCCTGAGCCACCTTCACTCCAGCCCTATTCCCAGGGGCACCCTTGCTCACCATCTCCTTGAACCCCCCTCAGACACTCTGTTCCCCAGCTTTAGCCTCAGGCAGTCCCTGACCCTATGTCCCTGCCCCTGGCCAGACACCTTCCCTCCTGGCCAAACACCCTACCCCCGGCCTGCTCTTGCACTGTCCCTTGCTTCTGCACCCTCCCCCCGGCCAGACACTCTATTCCCAGCCTGCTTCTGCACCCTACCTCCCACCCAGACCTTGCACCCTCACCCCCTTCTGCACCACACACCTCCCTCCGAGATCTTGCACCCCATCCCTATCCTACTCACTGGCAGCCCTGTCCCACACACTGAACCCCTTATTTTTGTCCCCACCCAGCGTCTAAGGGTCCATAAAATCCACTAATTCTGGAACCCCAGAAATGTAAATCTGGTCTATGGGAAGCTCTGAACCTCAGTCCTCTCTGTTCCTTTCCTTCCCCTCGCACCACAGGGTTGGAGTGCCAGAGGAATGAGGTGTCTCAGTTGGGGGCCACATCAGTGAGGGTTGGGTTTTTTTGGAGGAGTATTTTTGCTTCTTACTGTGGACCACCAGTTGCTAATGGAAACTCACCATTAATTACATAATTACACCCAAGCCATTTTGCTAGTGCTGCAGCTAGGGAGACTTGTTTAATTTAAATTATTAAACAGGTTAAGCACTTTAACTTCCTCATGTTAGTTTATCAAACTTCATTTTAAATACAATAAAATATTAATTTATGTCCAACATAAAAGGTTTCAATGTTTTCTTTATTTATGGCAGGTGTGGGGAACTTTTTTTATGTCAGTGGTCACTGACCCACAGAAAAATCAGTTGGGGACCACACAAGTAAGAAGCAAAAATACTCCTCCAAAAAAACCCAACCCTCACTGATGTGGCCCCCAACTGAGACACCTCACTCCTCTGGCACTCCAGAGGAGTACGCTTATTAAGTTTGCAGATGATACCAAGTTGGGAGGGATTGCAAGTGCTTTGGCAGATAGGATCAGAATTCAAAATGATTTGGAGAAACCGGAGAAACAGGATGAAGTTTAATAAGAACAAATGCAAAGTACTCCACTTCGAAGGAAGGAACAATCAGTTTCATACAGGCTACGTCTAGACTGCAAGCCTCTTTTGAAAAGGAGCATCTAGACTACAACCAGTACTTTCAAAAAAGCAAGCCGCTTTTTCGAAAGAGAACGCCCAGGCATTTTGCATTACATAGCACCTTTTTTCAAAAGAGCACTTTCAAAAAAAGGCGTTCTTCTTCGTAAAACGAAGTTTTCCGCGGTTGAAAAAACTGCCACGTTCTTTCAATTTACTTTAGAAAGAACGTGGCAGCAGTCTAGATGCAGGGGAAGTTTTTGCGAAAAAAGACTACTTTTTTCGAAAAAACCCTGTAGTCTAGACACACCCACATACAGAATGGGAAGTGACTGTCTAGGAAGGAGTACTGCAGAAAGAGATCTATGGACCATAGTGCACTACAATCTAAATCTAAGTCAACAATATGACACGATTGCAAAAAAAGCAAACATGATTTGGGGATGCATTAACAGGAGTGTTGTGAGCAAGACACGAGAAGAAATTTAAGTCATGATTCAAACCAAATGACTGGCACAGTGTGGTCTGAAACTGTAGAAGTCTGCCACTGGTACAGTAAAAGCAGCTAATACAATGACTGTTGTACTCTGTTTGTTTTAGACTTATTAATCATCTCTATGATGTCATTTATCATTCTACTCTGTTATTTCACTGAGGATCTGATGCCAGACATTCGGTTTAAGTATTAAGTTGGTTTGATTCTAATCTCACATATAAAATGCTGCTAGTTTCTGGTCTTAACTGTTTTCACTGATTCAGAATTCTGTGCCAGAGGGCACTTCTCTTGGACTTCTATTAGAAGCTATTTATAGTCCTTTTAGTGATAGAGTCTGTGGATAATGGATAGATTTTCATTTCTATGCTGATTATACACATTTTTATTTCCTTTTAAAAGCTTTCTTGCTGACCATACATCTTGTAAGTGAAGCATATCACTGAAGTCATTCTAATTTCCTTAAGCAGATCACACACACACACAGAGCTCTGAGTAATTGAGAAATACTATCAAACTACTATTAAAGCTAAACTGCTTGGTGCATTTTTGTAGCTGACTTCTCTGTACTGTATTAATTAATATATTGAGTCTGTTTTATAAAATCATTTGTGAACTCTTATGCCTGCCTGGAAAATGCAAACACATTACTATGCTTGAGTGGCAGAATAGCTATAATTTTGATATGTGTTTGTTGGAAGGCAGAGGGTAGCCCCTAAATTTGAATAATGATAGTTCTCATTTTCACTTAAACATTTATTTTTCTTTTCAAGTACTGGCCATTCTAAATTGTTTTATCCTGTCTCAGTGTTATGGAAATTATCTGTGGATTCATGAGAGAGAGGGAGCAAAACATTTGTTAATCCTTATCAGCTTCCCATATATATGACACTTCCTATAGTGTCTATTATGTTGGTATTGCAAGTTCTCCTTGAAGGCTTGTTTGTTCTCTGGCCCATTATACAGCAAAGTCAGAGCACAGCTGATTGCAAACTCCCCAAATCCAAAATGTTTGGCTCATGGGACTTTTGGATCAGATAGAGACTGACAACCCTGGACTATTTTGTAGCCAAGCATAATTTAGAGACATACTCTAAGGGTATGTCTACACAGGCAAACTGCTATTTTGAAATAAAATCAAAATAGCGGGGTGCTTATTTTTAATTTGGTAACCCTCATTCTACGAGGAATAATGCCAAATTCGAAATAGCTAATTCGAAATAAGCACTGTGTAGATGCTTATTCCAAAATAGGGGGCCTCCAGCCCTTCCCAGTTTCCCCTAGTGGCCACTCTGGGCCAATCTAGGAAAACTCTTCTCCTCTCCCCCAGGCCCGGAGACCTTAAAGAGGTAGACTCCGGCCACACTGTATGCCAGAGCCAGGCCTGCCAGCAGTCGCTGCCCCTCACTCAGTGGCCAAAGAATGAGCCGGGCAGCCAGTGCCAGCCAGCTGTCCTCCGCCCAGTCCCCCAGCTCTCAGGAGCCAGCCAGGGGCCGGAGACAGCGGGCGCCCTCCTGGACTAGTGCGGAGATCATGAACCTCATTGAGGTTTGGAGGGAGGCCTCCAATGTCCATGATCTCCGCACTAGATGGAGGAATGCCACCGTCTATGGACGCATAGCTGGCACCACGGCCACCAAAGGCCTCGTGCGCACACAAGAACAGGTGCACATGAAGATCAAGGAGCTGCGGCAGGCTTATGCCAGGCAGGGGTTGATGAGGATTTTGCGGGGCCCAGGGCAGCACAATTTCCGCGGGGCCCCCCCCTTGACATGGCACATGCACTGTGGCACCATGGCGCATGCGCGGGGCTTCTTGAAGTGCGGGGCCCGGGGCGGCCGCCCCGCTCACCCTGCCCTATATCCGCCACTGATGCCAGGGCCACTCAGGGCAGCTCCTCAGCAGAGGCAGACACCTGCCCCTACTTCTATGCCCTGGACTGCATCAGGGCGCAGAGGAGCCGCCGCCATGGAGGGTGCCATGCTGGCCAGACCCCCCGAGCTGTCCCAGCAGCGGAGTCACCAGGGTTGTTGGGAGGCCACACCATGTAAGTGCCATCACTGTCCCCTTCCCAGGGGGCTGGGAAGGGAGACCAAGGACTGCGCACGTGGGCCTTGCTTACCATGGATCACGCAGCAACCTGTGCATGTGCAAGCATGTCCTGTGCCACCCCTGTGCAGGTGGCTCCAGCTGCATGCCACACAGGGGCCGTGGCCTGATAGCCACACGCATGTGTGAAGAGACCTGACATGCTCCTGACCCCAGGGCGGGTCACAGCAGGACGCCCTCCCTTCACAAGCCCCCTCTACATAGAGGCAGAGGACATCTCCCCCCCACCTCGGCCGCACTATACACAGCACAGGGGCATAGGTGCGGTCTTGGGGCAGCTCCCACTCCCGGGGATAGAAGAACATTCTGACCATGGCCTCTGTGCAAGCCCAGCGGCTTTGACAGTGCAGGGCATGATCATCCTCAGCTTGCAGAGGGGGGGCTGGGCTTTACCCACTGTATCCCCAAGGAGAACTGACCACTTCTCTTCTTTCTCCATAGCTGCACCAGCTGCGCATGCAGGGCGCACCACCCTGCCCGGGACATCCTCCTGCACCTGAGGGCTCAGCAGGTCCACTGCAACACTGCAGGGGTACCGAGACCAGCACCTGGGGGCCCTGCGAGACCTGCACCGCACCATGGAGCAGTGGGTGCAGGATGAACGGGAGTTCCGGCGGGAGCTGCTTGTCCAGGGTTGTGCCATCTGTGCCCATCTGCAGACCCTGATGCAGAGCGAGCTGCCTCGTGCTGCTCCAGCACTTGCTGCCTCCCCAGCTCCCGCTCCTCCTCCCACTCCTTCTCCCCCTCCCGCCTCTCCCTCCTCAAGCTCCACACCCTCCTTCCCATCCCCCTGGGGATGCTGAGGCCCCCGCACCCGCCATGCTGGTAACAGTTGGCCCAGCGAGACCCCCACCACTGAGCCCTGAGCTTCCCCTCCCCCTTCTTCCCCTTGCTTCCCCCTTCCAGCTCCCTCCTCCCAGGTTTCTCCCTCCCCTCTCCCACCCTCTCTCTTTCCCTCTCCCGCCTCCTTTCCCCAATCTCCCCAGAGTTTCATATCCCCCCAGTTTTGTTAAATAAACAGAGTTTATATTTTTGAAAATACGTGTATTTTATTTGACATCAGGAAGGGGGACTAGGGAGGGGTAAGTGGAAGGACGTGAGGGAGGAATGAGGCACAAGTCCCCAGTGGGGCAGACCAGGGAGGCTCTTGGTGCTCCTCAGGGTGGAAGCTCTCCCGCAGGGCCTCCTGGATACTGACAACCCCCCCTCCCCCCCGATGGACCTCCCGGATGGCAGCCTGCAGAAAGTGCAGCCAGGCTCACAGCAACGCAACCACAAGAAGCACCAGAGTGCCCAGAAGCAGCTCTGGCTCCATGTTGCAGAGTGCTGTGGTGTCCCGAGTGAGGGCAACTAGAGCACGCAGAGACAAAATGCTTTGTTGTCCCTCATCGAGGTAGACAAGCAAGCAGGGAAACCTGAGAACTTGCTGTCCAGGGGGGTCCCTTTAAGCACAGACCTCAGATAGCCTCAGGCAGCAGCCCCACACAGTAAGTCCTGACCTGGTGCCCTGCTGGAACTGGTTCCGGCCAGCCTTAAATGCGATTCACAGTCCACTCAGGGTGGACGCGCTATTTCAAAATAGCAAAATGCTATTTCGAAATGCATTTTGTGTGCAGACGCGTTATTTCGAAATAAGCTATTTCGAAATAACTATTTAGAAATAAGATATTTCGAAATAACACTGTAGTGTAGACATACCCTAGGATACTATCAAAGACATTTTGCATTGTAGCGGCTTGGAGGTTATAGTTCTCATCACATTGAGGAAGCTCTTGGTGAAAAATATCTCTTTTGGAAGCATATTTCCTAGACTATTCTAGAGGCCTCATTTTTTTTCAAGATACTTCTTCAGAGTTAAAGCATTCAGTGATAAGGACTGGACACAAAATCTGTAAGAATGAAATTGGGAGGACTGAATTTCACTTTTAGATTCCTGATGGCACAAAGTTTTGCTTAAGATACATTGATAACAGGTGGGCAGAAATCTGGATATATTCCACCCCCAGGACCCACAAATAGAATAAGACCTTGATGACATTATAAGAAAAAAATACTTTAATTTAATTTAATTATCTTTCTGCTGGCTGTAATGAAATTGAAATAACTCTTCTCTTCTTGACTGTATGAGCTGTCTTGCATGGCCACATGCTGAAAATGGCCTTTATTTTAAATTATTTAATTTGTATTCTTTTGAGTATACATGATGGCGGCCAACATATTCATAATTTATCTGGAAAAAGGGGCAAGCAGGGAGGTGGCAAAATTTGCAGATGGTGCAAACTAATTAAAATAGTGAAGTCCCAGAAAGATGTCAAAGAGCTTCAAAAGGATCTCTGAAAACTAGGCAATAAAATGGCA
Organism: Rafetus swinhoei; assembly: GCA_019425775.1. Classification (NCBI taxonomy): domain Eukaryota; kingdom Metazoa; phylum Chordata; order Testudines; family Trionychidae; genus Rafetus; species Rafetus swinhoei. The sequence continues at coordinate 36,229,563 of CM033449.1, forward strand.
GATGAAATGTAACAGTGATAAATGCAAAGTAATGCACGGTGGAAAATATAATCCCAACTATACATATAAAATTAAGGGATCTAAATTAGCTAAGAGGGTGGAGTCATTGTGGATAGTTCTCTGAAAACATACACTTGATGTGCAGCGGCAGTCAAAAAAGTGATCAGAATATTGGGAATCATTAAGAAGGGGATAGATAATAAGACAGAAAATATCATATTGCTTCTATATAAATCCAAGTATGCCCACGTATTGAATACTGAGTGTAGTGCAAAGGTATGGAATGGCTTCCATACAAGGAGAGATAAATAAGACTGGCACTTTTTCAGCTTGGAAAAGAGACAACTAAGTAGGAGATATGATTGAGATCTATAAAATCATGACTGGTATGGAGAGAGTAAATAAAGATGTGCTATTTACTTCTCATAACACAATAACTAGGCAGAGGTATAGTAAGGGTGTTATGCACACAGCGGCAAAGGCAAAATTTGTGCCACCCCGCCAGAGCCACGTGGTGGGGCCCCGAATCTGTCATACGTCTGAGTCCGACCTGGAAGGAGGAGTGGTGCTTGTATCGCATCTTCCCCCACTCTCTCCAGTTTGGGGCCGAGCCCCCGCATGCACTAAACCACCAGAGGAAATGGAGGAGGGTTGGGCTGGGGGCGGAGAGGCGGGGAGGAGGCTCCAGCCAGTGGCGGTGGGCAGAGGAGGAGCAGGAGAGCTGAGGGGTAGTGGGGAAGAGGAGGGGGACTAAACTGGCACCCCCCCTAGTGTGGCACCCAGGGCAACTGCCTCCCCACCTCCCTCACTATGTCACTGTAACTAGGGTCACCAAATGAAATGAATAGGTAGGAGTTTTAAAACAAACAAAAGGAAGTACTTTGTCACACATTGCACAGTCAACCTTGAAACTCTTTGCCAGAGAATGTTGTGGAGGCCAAGACTTTAAAAGCATTCAAAAGAGAATCCTGTTTGCCAGAAAATAGGAATGAGTGACAGGGAATTGATCACGTAATGATCACCTGTTCTATTCATTCCCTCTGGGGTACCTGGCAATGCCCACTTTGGGAAGGCAAGATACTGGGCTAGATGGAACAGTATTGCTGTTTTATGTTCTTATGTTGGTAAACATTCAGATAATTTTTGTGGGGTATTTGAAAGGTATTTCAGTAGGAAATTAAAATCTTGGTAAGATGCAGTGCTTATATACCTACGAGATAGGTGCCTTAGAAATAACAGCATAGATAGATGAGATGTTGCCCCAGCACTGAGAGAGGAGAGGATGGCACTGATTTATGCTACAGCTTGGGTTCAGTTTTCCAGAGCATGTTGTTTTAATTTATCTATTGATTCCAAATATATTAAGTATTGCAATATACTCCTTAAATTGTACAGATGAAGGTGTGTGTGTCAGTATATTCTCCAACAATAATCCAATTTAAAAGGAAAAGACATTAAGTTAGTGAAAAGATGTTTTGCTTTGAAAGTGGTTTTCTACTATTAAAGGAAAATAATTATTGAAATGAAAGAGATATAGCTAATCTGAGCTATGTGTTTATAGCACCCCACAATATGACCATCATCATCTTGAAATGAGATCAAGTGGTCAGGTACTTTCCCCTCTTGAAAGAACAGTGCACAGCTTTTCAGCAAATGCAAAATGTAGCACCCCAGTGAAATCCAAGGAGAGCTCAAGTACCTTAGTTGGTTGAATAGCATCCTTTTTGTCTGATAGCAGAGGGCTCAAGTCCTTACATAGGCAGTAGGTTTTCCTGTTTCATACACAGTTACACTAGATGTTCCCAATGGTTCCTTAGAATCTAAAAGCTTCAAAATATTTACAAGTATCAGAGGGGTAGCCGTGTTAGTCTGAATCTGCAAAAGCGGCGAGGAGTCCTGTGGCACCTTATAGACTAACCGAAGTGTTGGAGCATAAGCTTTCGTGGGCAAAGACCCACTTCGTCAGATGCATGTAGTGGAAATTTCCAGAGGCAGGTATAAATATGCAGGCCAGAATCAGGCTGGAGATGACGAGGTGGATCCAATCAGGGAGGATGAGGCCTACTTCTAGTAGCTGATCTGGAGGTGTGAATTCCAAGAGAGGAGAAGCTGCTTTTGTAGTTAGCTAGCCATCCAGGCTATGTCTACACTGGCACCCTTTTGCGGAAAAGGGATGCTAATGAGACACTTCGGAATTGCAAATCCGCGGGGGATTTAAATATCCCCCGCGGCATTTTATGAACATAACTGCCGCTTTTTCCGGCTCGGGTTTTGCGGAGAAAGCGCCAGTCTGAAACAGCGATCTTGCGGAAAATAAACCCTTTTCCGCAAGATCTCTTATTCCTACTTTCAAGGAGGAATAAGAGATCTTCGGAAAAGGGTTTATTTTCCTCCAGATCGCGTCTAGACTGGCACTTTTCTCGGCAAAACCCGAGCCGGAAAAAGCGCAGCCATGTTCATGCAAATGCCGCGGGGATATTTAAATCCCAGCGATTTGCAATTCGAGTGTCTCATTAGCATCCCTTTTCTGGAAAGGGGTGCCAATGTAGACACAGCCCCACAGTTCTTTGTTTAATCCTGAGTTGATTGTGTCAAACTTGAAGATGAACTGTAGCTCAGCAGTTTCTCTTTGAAGTCTGGTCCTGAAGTTTTTGCTGCAGGATGGCTACCTTTAGATCTGGAATTGTGTGTCCAGGGAGATTGAAGTGTTCCCCTACAGGTTTTTGTATGTTGCCATTCCTAATATCTGATTTGTGTCCATTGATTCTTTTACGTAGGGACTGTCCAGTTTGGCCGATGTATATAGCAGTGGGGCATTGTTGGCACATGATGGCATATATTACGTTAGTAGATGTGCAGAAGAATGAACCAGTGACAGTATGGCTGATCCGGTTAGGTCCTGTGATGGTGTTGCTGGTGTATATATGTGAGCAGAGTTGGCACCGAGGTTTGTTGCATGGATTGGTTCCTGAGTTAGAGTTATTATGGAGCGGTGTGTAGTTGCGGGTGAGAATATGCTTCAGGTTGTCGGGTTGTCTGTGGGCAAGGACTGGCCTGCCTCCCAAGGCCTGTGAAAGTGAGGGATCATTGTCCAGGATGGGTTGCAGATCACTAATGATGCATTGGAGAGGTTTTAGCTGAGGACTGTAGGTGATAGCCAGTGGTGTTCTGTTGGTTTCTTTCTTGGGCTTGTCCCATAGCAGAAGGCTTCTGGGTACATGTCTGGCTCTGTCAATCTGTCTCCTCACTTCCTCGTGTGGTATCGTAGTTTACAGAATGCTTGTTGAAGATCTTGTAGGTGTAGGTCTCTGTGTGAGGGGTTGGAGCATATGCGGTTGTACCTCAGTGCTTGGCTGTAAACAATGGATCGTGTGGTGTGTCTGGGATGGAAGCTGGAGGCATGCAGGTAAGCATAGCGGTCAGTAGGTTTTCGATATAGGGTGGTGTTTATGTGACTGTCACTTATTTGCACCGTGGTGTCCAGGAAATGGACCTCCCGTGTAGACTGGTCCATGCTGAGGTTGATGGTGGGGTGGAAGCTGTTGAAATCGTGGTGAAATTCTTCCAGAGTCTCCTTCCCATGGGTCCAGATGATGAAGATGTCATCGATGTAGCGTAGGTAGAGAAGGGGCATAAGTGGACGAGAGCTGAGGAAGCGTTGTTCCAGGTCAGCCATAAAAATGTTGGCATATTGTGGGGCCATGTGGGTGCCCATAGCAGTGCCACTGGTCTGGAGGTATATATTGTCACCAAATCTGAAATAGTTGTGTGTGAGGATAAATTCGCAGGGTTCAGCCACCAGTTGTGCTGTGGCATCATCAGGGGATACTGTTCCTGACAGCTTGTATTCCATCTGCATGTGGGATGTTTGTGTAGAGAGCCTCCACATCCATGGTGGCTAGGATGGTGTTTTCTGGAAGATCACCAATGCATTGTAGTTTTCTCAGGAAATCAGTAGTGTCACGGAGGTAACTGGGAGTGCTGGTGGCGTAGGGTCTGAGTAGAGAGTCCACATAGCCAGACAGTCCTTCAGTGAGAGTGCCAATGCCCGAGATGATGGGGCGTCCGGGATTTCCAGGTTTGTGGATCTTTGGTAATAGATAGAACAACCCTGGTCGAGGCTCTAAGGGTAAAAATATTTACAGTGATACTATCTTCTGTGGCCACAATTTGTTAGTTGGACCACTCAGTTATCCCGCTTAAGACTGGAAGATGAAGAGATGATATAACTTAGAAGACATAATAGTTAAGTGGAAACATAGAACAAGGATTATTTGTTCTCTTTAGAGCCCTGCATAGGAACTATTTATCAATAGTAATAATGAGCACTACTCTAGAAGCAGTATAATTTAGTGCTTAAAGCAGGCAACCTGGTATTAGAGTTTCTAGGTTATGGTCCTGATTCTGGGCAAGTCACTTGCCTGAACTGAGCAGCTTGTTAAATGAGAATAGTTAGGTACTTCCCATTATGATTCAATTATAGTTGCAATATCCAAAAGCAAGTTAGGTGCATTAACAGAACAAATAAAAAGACCTGGCGCCTGCCCTGATGAACTTACAATAGATTTAGTGTGATGCAATGAGTGACAGAAACAAACAATAGAGAACATGAAGTGAGAAAAGACAAGCCTTAGGGAAAGTGTATGTGGTTTCTTAGATGTAGGTTGTACATCTTAAAGTTCTCATTTAAACCTCTTTTTTCATTGACAAGAGAGTGAATTCTTGTAACATGGTGAAAATTTTGTTTTAGGAATGTTTTGTCTGAGGCGAGAGCAGTGGTTTGATGGGTGGTGGCATGCATAGGGAAATAAAAAAGATACTTAAATGATCTCAGTATCTGAGTTCCTCATGGTCTTTAATAAATTGAGCCTCACGACAATCTTGTGAAGCTGGGAAGTACCCTGTTATGCCAATGGGGAACAGAGGTAAAGGAGCATAGAGATTCACCTAAGATCACACAAGATCTGTGGTAGAGAGGGCACTCAAACTGTGGTCTGCCCAGTCCTAGGAAAGTGCTCGGCCCTGACCACTAGTCCTCTACTTAAAAATGACTGTGGTTTTACTTTTCAGTTTCTCAAACTTATGAGTGTGACTAAAGTTCTAGGGCCAAATTGGCAAGGAGTCCTGTGGCACCTTATAGACTAACAGAAGTGTTGGAGCATAAGCTTTCGTGGGCAAAGACCCACTTCGTCGCATGCATCTGATGAGTGGGGCTTTGCCCACGAAAGCTTATGCTCCAACACTTCTGTTAGTCTATAAGGTGCCATAGGACTGCCGCTTTTTGCAGATTCAGACTAACACGGCTACCCCTCTGATACTTAGGGCCAAATGTTTGTGTAGTTGAAAAATATCCTCTAGCTATAACCTAACTGTTGACTCTGGTCCTTTCATTTTTGTTAACGCCTTACAGCAAGATTGCAGCTCTACATCTAAAAGTATGAAGAGGCACTAACTACTGTTTGCCTTACAGGACAAAGACCATTTGCCTGGAGGCAGTAGCAAACTCATAAGCCTCTCTTCATGTGGTCCAAACTTGAAAGAGGAATAATGATCCCCACACACCTGGGGAAACACATTCTGGCCTTCAAAGGCCCAGTTCTGCCCCACTCCCACATTTCAAGTCTAATGCGCATTGAGGCCATAAGGCACCTTATTTATGATGCATCAGGGATTACAGTGCAGTACCCATCCATCCTGGCATTTGTGGTGTTCCTTCCCCACTCAGCAAATACATGGGAACAGAAAATGCATACACCTAAGGCTATGTCTAGACTACAGAGTTTTTCCTGAAAAACTCTGCTGTGTCTAGGGAATGCCTCTACTCTTCTGACATTTTTTGCTCTTTCAGAAGCCCCTGTATTCCTTGTTTCATGAGGAAGAAGGTCTCTTCTGAAAGAGGAGTGTAGACAGGCCAAATTTCGGAAAAGCCTCTTCCGAAAAAACAACTAGAAAAAGGTACACAAATTGTGGAGTGCAATTTGTGTATCTTTTTCCTACAAAAAGAGACAGTCTAGACATAGCCTAAGTGTGGTTACTAAACTTAATTGAAAATTTTCAAAAATTCCACCCAGACATATTTAGCAATTAGCCATTCTTTGATTTTACTTGAACTGTTGTTAGTGCAGATGGTACTGATCTAGTTCTGATTGTCAAGTGATAAACTTCACATGTCTCAGAAATAAGATATGAGAGAATGCTTTTGCAGAAAAAGAAATTTGACCCTGATAAAATCACTACATTGGCTAATTGTCAGATAGACTAGTAATCAGTGTATGATGATGACAAGCTTCTGTGCAATACTGTGAGTTACTTCCTGAATATAATAATTTCTTCTCTCAGGGAGAAGAAAATAAACATGCTGATCAGTGCTTTTTTTGGAGATCTACACCCTTGAATAGCCTTGTCTGCTAACAGTGTTCATTTACGTGGATTTTTTGTAACTCTTCAGATTAAGCCCTACCCTGATTTTTTTGGAGTAATACATTTTTTTTGTTCTTCCAGAGACTATATTAGATTTTCTTGCTAATCACCTGGTGATGACAAAACTTTGCCCATGGACAGCCGTCGGAATATAGATTCCACAGTTGCCAAGAGTGCTTGTGAAATTTCCAACACTGGAGAATTTTAAGAGCAGGTTAGACAAACACCTGCCAGGGATGGTCTACAAACTGCTCAGTCTTGCCATGAGTGCAGGGGACTAAATCAGAAAACATCTCAAGGTCCCTTCCAGGCCTACAACTCTAAGTCTAATACCAGGACTTTCAGCTATATGAAGCAGAAATGTTGCTATGTGTTGCCTCTCATTATGGATCTGCCTCTGGAAGTGATCGGAGTAGAGGGGAAAGAGTGGTTTTGAAACTAGTGGTTTGTCCCCCCCTTGCAGAAATAGAGGTACACCTAATTTATAAATGAAGGGCCTTGAGACAGATCTCCAAGTAGCTGTTGATCTGTTTGTGTTAGGGAGCTGACTTAATCTTATCGTCCGAGTATTGTGATCCAAGAGGAGTTTTTTAACACTTTCAAAAACATGCCTTGTGACCATACATCTGCACACCAATAGTTAGGGAAATGTTCTATGTTTATATTCCATTATAACTGTGGAAGCTCAGAAAAAAAATGAGAATAAAATTGAGCTTAGTGAATAATTGATTTTTTAGTTCAGTGACTGAACTGAAAAATCTGTTTTTTTTTAAAGCATGATTAATTTTGAATCAAAACTGATCTTTTCTGCTTTTCTCACTAATGTGAAAAGTGAAAAAAATTTCTTCAGGTTGAGGAAAACATTTCAAATGTTGATTCAAAACAAAATGTCAACACAGATTATTTAGTAATGTTCACATTTTTCCCCAGTCTTTTTTTCAGCTGAAACTATTTACCAAATTCCACCTGAATTCACAAATAGTTTTGGTGCCATGCAAAATGTATTTTTTTAAACTAAGTTTCCTGTTCACTGTATTTTGTTTGTCTACCTATAGTCTAAATTTTCCGGGACGTGATAGCTATTCAAGATCCAGGCATCAAAGGTTCAGTATAGTACTTACATAATACAGTGTTCCCACTCTAAAATATTATGAGAGTTTTCACAGGCATTAGAGAAAATTCTTATCACCACTACTATTATTATGATCTATTATCTGACCTGTGGGTAGCACATAGAGGCTTCTGTCCCAGTGTGCTAGAAAACATAGAAAATTAGAGACTGTTCCTATCCTGCACAGGGACATACTGGAACCTGGGAGAGGGGGAGCAGGAGGGGAGGAAGGAAAGTGGGTCGGTGTGTGCACATATACATTGCTTTTTAAATGGTAGAAAAATGTTGCTTGTGCCCAATGTACATGTTTTCAGACACCAGGTGTTTTTGCCACTGTGGCTACGTCTAGACTGCAAGCCTCTTTCGAAAGAGTGTCTAGACTGCAACCAGTACTTGTGAAAAAGCAAGCCGCTTTTTTGAAGGACAGCACTCAGGCAGTCTGGATGCTCTCTTTTGAAAAAGCACAGTTTGCATTACATAGTGCCTTTTTTTCGAAAGAGCACTTTCAAAAAAAGGCATTCTTCCTCGTAAAACGAGGTTTTCCGCGGTCGAAAAAACTGCTGTGTTCTTTCGGTTTACTTTCAAAAGAACGTGGCAGCAGTCTAGGCGCAGGTAAAGATTTTTTGAAAAAAGTCTACTTTTTTTTAAAAATCCCTGTAGTCTAGACACACCCTGTGGCTTGAAGGCTGGAGATGGGGGGGGGGGGGGGGGGGGATCAGTATATCTTTTCTTCTGTTCCTCTATGTACTTATATATAACATTTTCATATGTAAATAGAGTACTTGAGCTTTAGTTGAATGCTCAGTGTTTGGTATATGTTTTACTGATACTATTTTTATTAAAGATGTCTCTGTTAATATTTAGTGGTACCCTATATATTTTTCCCGTGAGCATTGCAATGGAAAACAGCATCTTTTATTGAAATGTAATCTTCACTTGGACTTTGCCAGCTCCTGGAGTTTGGGATTGAGCATCTAGGGGTGTCCCACCCTCTGGACTATAACAATAATGACTACCAAAACTCTCTGACACCGCTTCCCAGCATTCCTGGAGTCAGAGATGGGACGCAATAGATTAGAAATTTCTTCTGAGGCCAATAGGAAAGCTTCTGCAGACTGCATGGTGTGATGTGGGCAACCAATTTACAAGAATGAGACACGGCTACTCAGCTACCAGTAGGAGGGGACAGCCTGACTCAGAGACAAGAAGACTAATCTGAATTTCAGTTTTGAGTCTGGGAGCTGAGAGAGAAGCAGATTACAGTATTTCAGAGACTCTTAGCCAAGGGTGGCAGGTTTGCAGAAATTTTGGTGGTGCCCAGAATACCCAGAGCCTGCACCCTGACCACATTAAAATTCCCTCCCCCCACCTGCCGAAGGCTCTGGGCTAGGGCAGGGGATTGGGAAGGGAGAGGGGTAGGAGGGGACACAGGCTCTCAGAGGGAGTTTGAATTCAGGAGGGATGAGGGGTGGAACTCTGAGTGGGAGTTTGAGTGCATGAGGGGGTCTGAGGCAATGTTCCCTCTAAGCTGCGGGGCAGGACAGCTTTACAGGTGATTAATCAGCCCTGTCCCATCAGTCAATTCCCTGCAGGGAGACCTGAGCCTCTGACTAAGTGGGGGCTGATTAATCACCTGTGAAGCTGTGCCACCCTGCAGCTTAGAAGGAACACTTGTCTGGGGTGCAGACTCTGGGATGGAGTTGGGATGCAAGCTTTCTAATGAAGTTGGGTGACTGAGGTGCAGGAGGGGTGAAGGGTGCAGGATCTGGAAAGGAATTTGGGTGCAGGAAGAGATGCTGGTGGCAGGCTCTGGGAGGGAGTTTGGGGGCTCAAGGAGTATGGAAATTTGTGGTTAGGATGGAGGATTAGGGTGAGGGTATAGGATCAGAGGAAATGAGGTGCAAGAGAGGGTGCAGGAAAGGTGTGAGGATGCCATTCTTATTTGGGGCATCTTCCCTCTGGAAGCGGCTCCTGGGGAGAGAGGGAGGTTGTCGTGTGGTTCAGTGTATTTTTAGACCGGAGGGAAATCAGAACAAACCAGAGAGACAGAAACTTAACCACTTCCTTATTTATTATAAAGCTTGAGCAGTTACAGCAATCCAAAAAGGTTTGCAAAACCTACAGCCTAAGCAAGGAAATAATTAGCAAGCATTAAATAGTTAACACAATCACAGATATTTTGCAAGCACTATAAGCCTTATTATAGTACAGATCAGTGCAATAACTCTGAATACAGAACAAGATATAATACACTCTTCTACCATAATTCCCATTGTAAGCTAGTTATTACAATATTAAACTTAGTTCACTTACAATTCATCCCCAACAGTGCTCTAGATAGGAGGTTCATGGTCTCTTTGGTTCCCATGCACCGAGACATCTTGCGCTGTGTGGCTGAATGAAAAGGTCGTTGCTTCTAGTTACAATGAGCAGAGTCTGTGGGTATGTCTAGATTACACCTTTCTGTCAACAGGGAGATGTAGATTAGGCACATCGAAATTTCTAATGAAGCAGGGATTTAAATATCTTGCACTTCATTAGCATAAACATGGCCACCACTTTTTTTCGAAACGGAGCTCGTTTCCTCAAAAAAATTCCTCAAAAAATGAGGTTTACAGGATCTGTCAAGAAAGGGTTTATCTTTGACAGATCTGAGTCTAGACTGCCTTTTTTTTTAAAAAAGCTCAATTTGGAAAAAAAGCGGCGGCCATGTTTACGCTAATGAAGCACAGGATATTTAAATCCCTGCTTCATTAGCAATTTCGACATGCCTAATCTACATCTCTCTGTTGACAGAGAGGTGTAGTCTAGACACAGCCTGTGGGTCTACCCTTCTCTACCTTCCAAACAGATGTTTTCAAAAGCTCATTTTATAACAAAGTGAGACTTGATTGCTTACACCTCTCATGGCCACATACTGTCCCCTCCATACATACTTCCCTATTCTAGCAATCCCTTACATGCCGTCCCCCTTTACTTTACTTTATTTATTTGGACCCTAATCTTAACTTGTTTATTCCTTTTGTGGCTAGCACTTTTGAGAAATACAAGCTGTGCCCATCATGTCGCCCCTATTCCTGCAAGCTGTAGCATAATAATTCTGGAAATTTTAGCCATGCTTGTTATTCATGATCACACTTGAGCATTTTGTTAGTGATTTACAGTCAGGCCTTACCCAATAACCAAGGGCAAGAAGTTACATTTCCCCAAACTTGTTTTAGCCTGAGGCCCGCAGCAGCAGACTTTAACAGGATCTGGACTTCTTAGTCAGACTTATGTCAAGCCAAGGAAGGTCGTGCAGACTCCTCCATGGGGGTCTTTGCACATTGCTGTCCCCTTGTTGCCTCTGTGAGCTCCCTTCATGTGTTCCCCCAGTCCTACCTTCTTCCCTGCGTGCTCCCCTGCCATGTATCCACCGGTCCTAGGGCTCCCTGATGCCACCATTGGTAGCACAGTGGGGCTAGAGTGGTTTCCTGCCATTTGCTCTGCTCAGCTACTGACCATTAAGCCAAAAGAGGCCTCTGCCCCATGCAGTAACAAAGACTCTGTGAGAAGCCCTTTGTTGTGTTTTGGGTTTTTTTGAGTTGGTCAATGCTCACAGCACTGCAGAACTCATCACTGGGCTCTTCTTTAGCATGCCATCTGCCTGGCAAGGTACAAGGGAGGGGACTGGGGATAGGGAGCATTGAGAAGTAGGGAACTGGTTGACTGGCTGATGTTTTAGTACTGAACAGTTAAGCTTATCTCTTTCCTTCCCCAGATCCCATTTCCTGCTCCTGAATTACCTTGTTATTTTTGGCTGTTATTTCTTGGCTGTTCTGATCCTTGACTCTGATTCCTAGCTCAGGCTCTGTCTTGCCCTTTGCCTCTGGCAACTAGGCCTTATCCCTGCTGTGTCCACTATGCATGGTCATCTATGATGTAGTCTCCTGATGTAAGTTAGGTGCCATCTGACTGGAAATACTCCCTTAACTTCACTTGGTATCCATTTCTGACTCCTCCAGCAGGGCTATTGAGCTGAAAAAGAAGCTATGATTTTGAGGGCCGATTGCTGGGAATAAATAAAAGTGGATGTTTTCAGGTAATTGTGACAGTGTTGATCTTTTTCAGATACATTTCTGAAAAAGGCATTGATGAGCTACTGTGTGGCTTAAATCCATACAGCCAGACCTGAAGAGGAGCTCTGGGTGTCTTAAAAGCTTGTCTCTTTCAAGAGCAGAAATTGCTCCACTAAAGATATTACCTCACTCACCTTGTCTCTGTAATCTATACAGGCCTTTTAAATCATGGTATTTGCTTTGTGTCCTGTATGATTCTTGGTGTGAGTAAAGACATATCTATTCAGATTTATAATCTCCAATTTAAACATTCTGGAATGTAGCCATTTTATAAGTCTGTCAAATGAAAAATGAGCTACGTCAGTCTCCAAGCCAGGGCCAGAAAAAACACCTGCATAAGTCTCATCTCTGCTCTAGCTCATTTTTATTCAAGCTAGTTTAATGGCTCTTGATATTCAGCCAGATGAGAGGTATAACTACTTTACACTGGTAGGGCTATGGAAGCTTGCCCTATCCAAGGAAAATTATAGACCAAATTCTGCCTTGACCTATTTCCTTTACAACACTGTTGATGGGAGAGTGAATTTTTAATATAGTGTAAATCAATTGATTTTGTAAGTTTTAAAATTGCTTGAATTTAGGTTGTAAAATCCTGAGTAGGAGTGAGAAATTCCATGTTAACTTCAACTATAACCCTCAGTAAATTCAATTTACCAATGGGGAAAATCTATTTGTAAGAATAATAGATGCAGCTCCAATGCTGATAGGCAAGTTAATCTGTGCCCTCTTGCAGTGGGTAGCTGCTTAGTTTAGGAATGAGTTCCCTCAGGTTGTGGATTAAATAGCAAATCTACCATATCATAGGGACCTCTCCCTATTGGCTATCTGAAAGTATTTGACTATTCTAGGCCAGGACTAGCCTGATTATTGTTGATGTGCCCCTTTAAAAATACCGGTGGGACAAAAGCTAGAGTCACACAAAGGAAGGAAGTGGGCTTGCGGTAATAGCTGCTGTATAATGCCAGAATCCTCATAGGAAATCTGGGCAGGAGCTCATCTCTCCCCTCGATGGTGGCATTATCTGGTGAATAATGTCTCTGAGGCAGACATGATGATAATTCTATGGTGAGGTAAGGAAAAAAGGGAGAACTGTATAAAAGGGAACATGTTGGGAATGGGAACTCTGTAAAATGTTGAATTTTTCCTCATGATAACAACTTTTCTGTTTTTTCTCTCCTATTCAGATTATGGCTTTCACTTAAATGGACAACTTTATGGAAGGAATACTAGCTTGTGGTTAAGTAGGGTTGTCAGCTTTGTAACATTTAAAAACTGGATACTCTAGCAAAGTGTTTCTTAAACTGTGTTCCGAGGCACACCGGTGTGCTGCAAGGCAGTTGGAGGTGTGCCGCCGCAGAGAACAACAGAGTTCAAAATGGCCACCCTTAAAGGGGCAGGCGATCTTTTTTTTTTTGCTCAATAACTTTCCCTCGACACCTCCCCCCCCCTTTTTTTTTTGCTCAATAAAAAATCCTTGGTGTTCCTCATAAAAAAAAAATATTGTTTGGTGTTCCTCAGTCTTCCACCAAGGCTCTGCTCCTTCCCTGCCCTTTGCTCTGAGGTGCTTCCCCCATTCACTCCTCCGTCACTTACTGCTTTTCCCCTTTTCTCTCCTCTCCTTGTGGGATGGGCCTGCAGAACCAGTACTGGGAGCTGCAGCTGCCCAATACTGGCAGGAGGTGGTCTTGGCTGTGTTGGGGCTGCTGTGTGTGATCACTCGACACCTAAGTGCCTCTCCTGCCAGAGTAACTGGACTTTGAGTATCTGGCCAGTAAATTTGAGTATCTGGCTCATCATTAGGTTTCCTTTTCAACCAGACTTTGCAGTCAAAAATTGGTCACCCTATGGGTAAAGTGCTAAACTTGGACTCAGGAGAACTGTATCTATTTCCTGGTTCCACTTCTGGCTTCCTGTTTGATGTTTGGTAAATCATTTACTTTCTGCCTCAGTTCTCCATCTATAAAACAGGCATAAGTATCTCACAGAGATGTTACTAGACTAAGTTAATTAAGTTGAGACACACTTGGATACTCATGGGAACCATAAGGGAACACATTAGGGAATTTGACCAGCCTGCACATTTTTTATGTGTTTGCCAGAATAATCATCATAGTACATTGGGCTATCTAATGTTAAAAGTTTCTGTCCACCAAAAAATGCTGCAGCGTTCCCATTTACATGGTTTAAATAACAGATCAAAATAGTTAAAAATTTAGCAGCTGTCTGATCGTCAACATGCGTGTGTGAGAGAGGGTGTAATTCACATGAGTGAGGAGACGTGTGATGCTATCAATCTTATCTATGGCTACATCTGCACTACAGCTTGGATTGATGCTCTGATATCGATCCACTGGTGGTTGATTTAGTGGGTTTAGTGAAGACCTGTCAAATCAACTGCAAATCACTCACCCATTGATCCTGTTACTGTATCCTGGATGAGAAGTGGAAGGTAGGACAACTTAGGGTACATCGATTCCAGCTACTTATTTATGTAACTGGAAATGAGTAGCTTAAGTCAACTTTCTGCTGCAGTGTAGATGTAGCCTATGTGTTCCCTCTCTACATCAGCAGTTCTCAAACTATGGAGTGGGCCTCCCAAGGGAGGCATGGGAATGTGTCAAGGGAGATCTGAGCTGTGTGCCTTTTTAAAGAGCTTGAGCCGTAAAAGGGCTGTGCGCACTGAGGGGAGTAGGGATATAGGGGATAGCTGGAGCCCTGTCATCAGGGCTTAGGCTCTCCTTCCCCCATCGCAATCCTGCAGCAGCCATACAGAAGAAAACAATGACAATGGGGTGCTAAGCCTGTTGTGTAAAATGACTTTGACAAATATCAATTTTCTCATTGCCACCCTTACTTCTGGCACTGTCTTCTGAGCTGGGCGCCTGGCTAGCAGTTGCTTCTCTCCATGCTACCTTCACAGCAGGATGTCAGTACATGTATTTTTTTGTGAGAGGTCGGGGTGGGGAGGAGGCATATTATGTAGTTGGGGTTGTAGCAGGCTTACTTTGTGTGACAGGATGGGGGGTCGGAGGGTTGCATTTTAAATATGGTAACTGTTGTGCCCAGATAGAATTTGAAGTACTGCAATAAGAATAAATGGTGTTGTTCACAAAGTGCCCCCTACAATACTACAAAAAAATCCAACAACATTGTGTTGCTTAGTCATTGTGTAACAGAAAGCAACTATCATTAAAATGGTGCAAGAAACAGAAGAGAAACAAATTAAAATGGTGAACTGGGTTACTTAAAGATGAATTTATGGTGAACAACTTTTCTCCTTTTTTGGAGTGCTCTCCATATAAGGAGGAATGTAATAGACATTCTCTTCCTGAGCTGTAAATATTTCTTTATTTTAAGACAGGTCAGTGGAGTTAATTGTTTCAAAAGATGACAATTCAACTCTGTCAAGTTTTAGCACAAACAAGTTTTATATTTAAACATGGTTGTTTGAATCCGTGAATGATACTAATAATCGCTTTATTTGACCATTTCAACTTTCCTGTATTTTTTCCACTTTGATAAAGCTTCCTATTTTGACAGAAGTCATTGATTCAGCCATATGTGTAACTGACTGGTCACTGTATGTGTCTAGGGATGTGGATCTTGTTCATTAAACACAAACCCTAATTAAGTGTTAAATTATCTCATTGAAAATAAGACCAATTGCCTAAGAGCAGTGATTTAATAAAAATGTTTAAAAAGCTTTTTGTGGGAGTTTTTGATAGTCTGTCAAATGAAGATTTTTCTGAACAACTGATAAGAATGAAATAGGATCTATTCAATGTAATGGGAGGCAAAACCATTTAGTCATAAGTGTATGCAAGTCAGAGTAGCACATACTGAGACTCTGACCTTCTTTGCGCGGGAGGGGGCGGTGTAGGAGGGAGAAACCATTAGTAGCTATACTAGTATCTTTTGTGCCATTTGATAACTGGAAAGGCTGTTTAAACTTTACTTCTATCAACATATTGTGGTGTTAACAGAATGCAAAGTATCTCTAGGATTTCTAACCTTTTAAAAAGAGATGTTTCACAACGGAAATAATCTTCCACTGGGTAAAACCACCATTTAAGCTCCTGTGATGTTGCTATTTCACTCCCCTGGAGAAGATAACATGGTAGGTTGAATTATCTGGTAGAAAATTGCCTAGGATTATTTTCTCAATGACATCTATTGTGTTAGCATTCTGCTACAAAGGCTGAAAGGCTGTTGAATGACACAGAAAGAGAAGGAACGTTTTTTCAAAGTAGAAATTAAAAAGTTATGCAACTTACAAAGTCTACCTGCAGTCCGGAGGAAATATTGTTTAATGTTGGATGCATTAAGTCATCTGCTGCCCCTTTATTGCCTGAGCCAAATGTCTGCTCTGTTGTGATCACGTTTGCTTGTAGCAGCTAATCATACTGAAGGGCCTAATTTATATGTGTCCTTTTACTTAACTTTGTATAATGCACCCACAATTATGGGAAGTAAAAAAAGGTTATATTGGCCATTATTCATTCTAGTTTCATGCTTTATTCACCCCAGGGTACCATCTAATTGTTTCTTAAATTGCCTTATTCTGTTTGTGCAACATGGAAAACGACTTACTCTACCTGATTAAAAATTATACAGGTTCCATGTGTTTCCATTCATTAATTCTTCCACACAGATTGCTTAAATTACCTGTTGTAAACTATATATCTGTTGGGTGCCCACACATACTGTTGAGCCAAATTAGTCAAATAGTGTGTGGATTTTTTTTTGGTATGGCAATGAAGCTTTAAACAAACTGAATACTTAGTGTCTGTGCCCCCCTGAACTTGATGCTTTTTTAAATTAGTGCTGGTTCTTCACTGCATACGGTAATCTTTTATCTGCTGCTGGCTCAATGTTTACTATCCAAAATAAATGTTACCAGGAATCATGCTTATAATCAAATGCTATTCAGGAGGGATGTATAATCTGTTAAAACTCTTGCAAAGCTAGTGGTACAAGAGAATGTTGCTTCTTTAATTGTAAACAAGGCAGATGCTGCCTCCCATTTTGGCCTCCGTTGCTCTTGGATGAACCCTCCATGGGTGCAGAGGGCTTCATAGTTGCAGAACTGATGCACCACTGATGTGCATTTGAGAGCAAAACTTTGGAGGTTGTGCAGGGGCTGCATATGCCCTGATGGACAGAGCTCTGCAGCAGCTCCCTAGGTGCTGTTTTCCTGTGTTGAAAGAAGTGTGTGTCGGGGAATAGAAAATGTAGGCTTAAGGATCCACTGCTGTCTAGCAGCTCAGTTATCATGGTGATGAGCTCTGTGTAAGTTACTAATGTAAACAGGACAGAATAAGAATGAATATACTGATTCACACCCTCATGCAGGGAGTGTGCTATGACCACAGTTGGTACTACAGCTTCTATTTAGTCTAATGGGGAGGATTTCTTTCCTATCATTTTTTCTGAGGACACTGCTGAAGTGCAGTCTAGCTATTTAGACTCCATATTGAAGATCTGGTCCTAAGTACTGCTCATGGGAAGTTAAAGGAAAAAGAGAGCTGAAAAGAAATGAGAAAAACACAGAAATCCAGAGAAAAACAGTACTAAAGTCTTTTAGATTATTTCCTCTCCCTTGGCTCGTTCTCCTCTGTACATGGGACAGATTTGAGCTTGTGTATGGGACCATAACATTGGTATTTCCTGAATCTGAGTGCTTACGTGTACGGCACAACCCTAAAGTTATCTTGGACTTTGATCCTGCAAGGTTCTGTGCAGCTCCTGAATCCAATGAGAACATCTTGCAGAATCAAGGTCCCTGTGAAGCCTTCTTTTATGGAATGTATTTCACTTCCTTAATGGTCAGTATATTGCATGACTAAAAGTACTATTCAGAGCAAAGAAATGTAGCTAAACATACTGATTTTTCTAATGTGGCTATCACTGTGCTATCTGGGTGACATGACAGTTAAATAAAAACTTAAGCTGTCCATATAGTTGTCAACTGCTATTTTGTTCCACTGATTGATATTAGTTCACATACCACAGGTTGAACCTCTCTAGTCCAGCATGATTTTAGTTAGCTGGATGTCCACTTATCATGGGTGAGGTCAAGTTTTCCACGGTGCCATGAAATTTGTTTCCATCTACTAGTCCTGGCTCTCAGTGTTCTGTGCTGTTATTTAGCTCTAATCTACCCCTAAATGTCTTCTCAGAGCCCAGTAAGCAATGGATGTGTTGGTAATGCTGCTAAACAATACTGACCTCCTGTTGATTTGGCATATTCTCTTGTTCAACACCAGTCAAGTCCCAAGGTGCCAGACTAGAGAGGTTCAACCTGTAACAGGGATTGCTTTTAAAAACCACAAATTTCATGGAACTGGTACAATAACTCAGATGAAATGCACTGGAGATGTGCAATATCCTTGTATTATTTTCCCATTTTTCTGACTTACCCTTGAGGGGAAGCTTTCTCAAAAATGTGGACCAGGATCTTGTGTTATGTCTGAATGTTTGTCAGGCTTGGGCCCTGCTGGAGATACTGTCATAACAAGGCACTTCCGCCAACATGAACAATTCATTTCGCTCCCAGTCTGTAATGTTACCTGTGAAACTATTTGTGAGATTTTGCCTGAATAGAGAAGTAACATCTTTTTTTTTCTAGGACCAGAAGTTTCTGATGGCAAGGATGCAATCAGACCACTGTACAGACCTTAATGTTGAAGGTACCTGAGGTGCTGCAGTTTGGTGCATATCAGAGCTATTGTAGATTGTCACTGAATTATTGCATATTGCAAAGTGCTCAAACTTGTGCTTTTCAATTTCTTGGAAGGTGAAGGTGACTTAGTGATTAGAGTCTTGCTCTGGTTTAGGACACGCAAGAATTGGGTTCAAGAATTGGGTTCAATTGCAATCTCTAATACCAGTGAGTGACTTCTCTCTACACCTATAAAATGAAGATAATTTATTATGTTATGAGGTGTTATGAGGACAAATTATCTAATGTTTATGTGGTAATGTATACTGTGATGTATACTAATGTATACTGTAATGCAAAGGAGGTATAGGTGGGCAAATATGGGACATTTTATAAACATATTTTCTTCTGTGCAAATGATTTATGCAAATAAAGAAGGAATTTAGGATGTCTGGAATAGGAGTGATTAAAATTGTAAGTCTGTCTTCATTCATGAGCCATGCATTGTATAATACAATAGATTTACTGTATTGTAATAGGTATTCTGTTTTCTGTCTTTGGTCAAAGTGGTTGATATTTAGATATCAAAGCAAAAGGAGAGGATTAACGCTATTAATGGAAATATTATATATTTGTACTACTGTTGAAGCTGGGGTCAAAAGAAGTACACATAGTATTTTAATATATTATGTTTTTAAAACACTTTTTGCATAGCAAAGAATCTTTCTGAGTTGAATGAGAGCCAGTAACCAGAGCCTCTTGCCTTTTTTCCCCTCCCTCTAACCATCCCCTCAAAGAAAGACAAAGAAAACTTCAAAAAAATATGAGAATACAGAAATGTACCTTTAAAAGGACATAATATATTTCTGAACAATATACGGTACCTTATCTTAATTGAATAGCTTTATCCTGCATCCATTTATGGAACAGCGGAGAACAGAAAGCTGGTAAAAACTTCACATATATTCAGTCGTCTTGGCCTAACTTGCAAAGCTTAGCAAATTAGATTCTGCAGAACACAGCCACCCTTTGCCCTTTGCAGACAACTATTTATTATTTCCATTCAGAAATGAATCTACAGCAACTTCTTACTGCTTTTGCTAATCGAGTCAAATTGTTGAAATATTTGCATATTTCAGTATAAGAAAAATATGAGTATTTTTGTTATGAAAGAGAATGGAGAATAGCAAGAAGCTATTTCACCTCCATTAAGTCAGAAGAAAATCCAGGATTGTTAATCTGAGAATTTTGCAGTTGATGATCTACCGACTAGTAACAATAAACTGCTTATTTCTGCAACCTGTTCTTGCCAGTTAAAAGTCAGATTTTGCTTGGCTTCTCATGATTTCAGAGAAGACATAAGAGGCCAGCTTCACTTCTAGTCCTGTGAAGTGAATTTTAAACAAAAGGGTGGGGGAAAGCCAACGGGTGTGGAGGAGCACGTGGATTGGACAGAGACATCTCTTAGGGGAGGGTCTATTAATAGAGATTTTCTATGTTCTAGTAAGGAGAAGATGGAAGATGATAAAATATGGGTAAGATCAGATGAGAAACAGTCAAATGAAAAAGAGTCTAACACATCAGGAAATGGCAGACTGATAAACAGTGACAAATTTTTAAAGTGCTTATACACAAATGCTAGCAGTCTAAATAATATGGGTGAATTAGAGTGCCTCACGTTAAAGGAGAATATTGATATAATAGACATACCAGAAACTTGGTAGAATGAGGACAATCAACAGGACAGAGTCATATCAGGGTACAAAATATATCAGAAGGACAGAACAGGCCATGCTGATGAGGGGAGTGACACTATACATGAAAGAAAATGTAGAATCAAATGAAATAAAAATCTTCAATGACCCTAAATGTTCCATAGAATCCATGTAATTCCATGCTCCCATAATAAGAATATAGCAGTAGGAATGTATTACTGACCACCTGATCAGGACAGTGATAGTGACTATGAAATGCTCAGGGAGATTAGAGAGGCTATAAAAATAAAAACCTCAATAATACTGGGGGATTTCAACTATCCCCATATTGACTGGGTACACATCAACTCGGGATGGGATGTAAAGATAAAGTTACTTGACACCTTAAATGATCAGCTGGTTATGGAACCCACAAGAGGAGACACAATTCTTGATTTAGTCCTAAGTGGAGCACAGGATCTGGGTTCAAGAGGTAAATATAATTGGACTGCTTGGAAATAGTGACCATAATGTAATAACATTTAACATCCCTATGATGAAGGAAACATCTCAGCAGCCCAACACTGTGGCATTTAATTTCAGAAAGGGGAACTATTAAAAAATGAGGAGATTAGTAAAACAGAAATTAAATGGTACAGTACAAAAGTAAAATCATAGAATCATAGAACTATAAAGCTGGAAGAGACCTCAGAAAGCTATCAAGTCCAGGACCAATCCCAATTAATCAACCCAGCCAGGACTTTGTCAACGAGACATAAAGACCTCTAGGGATGGAGACTCCACTATTTCCCTAGGTAACCCATTCCAGTGCTTCACCATCCTCCTAGTGAAATAGGTTTTCCTAATATCCAACCTGGACCTCTCCCACCGCAACTTGAGACCATTGTTCCTTGTTCTGCCATCCATCACTACTGTGAACAGCCTTTCTCTGTCCTCTTTGGAACCTACCTTCAGGAAGTTGAAGGCTGCTATCAAATCCCCCCTCACTCTTCTCTTCTGCAGACTAAATAGACCCAACTCCCTCAGCCTCTCCTCGTAGGTCATATGCTCCAGCCCCCTAATCATTTTGGTCGCCTTCCGCTGGACCCTCTCCAATGCATCCACATCCTTCCTGTAATTGGGGGCCCAGAAATGGACACAATACTCCAGATGTGGCCTCACCAGAGCCGAATAAAGAGGAATAATCACATCTCTGGACCTGCGGGCAATGCTCCTCTTAATGGACCCTAATATGCCATTAGCCTTCTTGGCTACATGGGCACACTGTTGACTCATATCCAGCTTCTCATCCACTGTAATCCCCAGGTCCTTTTCTGCTGAACTGTTACTTAGCCAGTTGGTCCCCAGCCTGTAACAATGCTTGGGATTCTTCCGTCCCAAGTGCAGGACCCTACACTTGTCCTTGTTGAACCTAATCAGATTTCTTTTGGCCCAATCCTCCAATTTGTCTAAGTCACTCTGGACCCTATCTCTGACCTCAAGTGTATCTACCTCTCCCCCTAGCTTAGTGTCATCCACAAACTTGCTGAGGGTGCAATCCATCCCCTCATCCAGGTCATTAATAAAGATGTTGAACAAAACCGGTCCCAGAACTGAACCTTGGGGCACTCCGCTAGAAACCGACTGCCATCCTGACATCGAGCTGTTGATCACCACCCCCTGGGCCCAACCTTCCAGCCAGCTTTCTATCCATCTTACCGTCTATTTATCCAATCCACATTCCCTTAACTTGCTGGCAAGAATATTGTGGGAGACCGTATCAAAAGCTTTGTTAAAGTCAAAGTATATCACATCCACTGACTTTCCCATATCCACAGAGCCAGTTACCTCATCATAGAAGCTAACCAGATTGGTCAGGCATGACTTACCCTTCATGAATCCAGGCTGACTATTCCTGATCACCTTCCCCTCTTCCAAGTGCTTCAAAATGGATTCCTTGAGGATCCCCTCCATGATTTTTCCAGGGACCGAGGTAAGACTGACTGACCTATAGCTCCCTGGATCATCCTCCTTCCCTTTCTTAAAGATGGGCACTACATTTGCCTTTTTTCAATCATCCGGGATCTCTCCCGATCTCCACGACTTTTCAAAGATAATGACCAGAGGCTCCTCAATGACATTTGCCAACTCCCTCAGTACCCTCGGATGTATTAAGTCCGGACCCATGGTACATTTAGATTTTTTAAATAGTTCCTAACCTGTTCTTTCCCCATCAAGGGCTGTCCACCTTCATCCCATATTGCGTCACTTAGCGCATTAGTCTGGGAGCTGACCTTGTCGGTGAAGACAGAGGCAAAGAAAGCATTAAGTACTTCAGCTTTCCCCCACATCATCTGTCACTAGTTTACCACCCTCATCCAATAGGGGCCCCACACCCTCTCTGATCACCTTCTTCTTGCTAACATGCCTGTAGAAACCTTTCTTGTAATCCTTCACATCCCTTGCGAGTCGCAATTCCAATTGCGCTTTCGCCTTCCTGATAACTCCCCTGCATTCTCGAGCTATACATTTATACCCCTCCCTACTCTGTCCAAGCTTTTTGTAAGCTCCCTTTTTGTGCTTAAGTTCAGCCAAAGATTTCCCCAGTAAGCCAATCCGATCTCCTACCATATTTGCTTCTCTTGCTACGCATTGGAATGGTTTCTTTCTGTGCCTTCAATAAGGCTTCTTTTAAATACTGCCAGCTCTCCTGGGCTCCTTTCCCCTTCATGTTAGCATCCCAGGGGATTCTGCCCATCAGGTCTCTGAGGGAGTCAAAGTCTGCTTGTCTGAAGTCTAAGGTGTGTACTCTCTTTTCTTCCTTTGGTCAGGATCCTGAAATCTACCATCTCATGATCACTGCTTCCCAGGTTGTCATCCACCTCTTCTTCCCTTATTAGTTCCTCCCTGTTTGTGAGCAGCAGGTCAAGCTGTGTACGGCCCCTGGTCGGATCCTTCAGCACTTGTACCAAGAATTTATCCTCAACATTCTCCAAAAACTTCCTGGATTGTCTGTGTACTGCTGTATTGGTCTCCCAACAGATGTCAGGGTGATTAAAGTCCCCCATGAGAACCATATGATCTGGAAACATCTCTCAGTTGTTCGAAGAAAGCCTCGTCTACCTCATCCACCTGATTCGGTGGCCTGTAGCAGACACCAACCACAACATCACTGCTGTTGCTTACACCTATATACTTGACCCATAGACTCTCAACAGGCTTTTCTCCCTCTATATACTGGAGTTCTGAGCACTCTTACATACAGTGCAACTCCTTCTCCTTTTCTTCCCTGCCTGTTCTTCCGGAACAGTTTATAGCCTTCCATGACAGCGCTCCAGTCATACTAGTCATCCCACCAAGTCTCTGTTATCCCAATCAAATTGTATTTCTTGGACTGGGCCAGGGCCTCCAATTCTTCCTGTTTGTTACCCAGGCTTCTCGCATTGGTGTACAAACACCTTAGATAACCAGTTGATTGCCTTACCTTCTCCATTCGAATCAGGGGTCCTCCTTTGTTGCTCGTTTCTCTTTGCATTTCTTCCCAGTATGCAACTTTACCACTCCCCTCAGGGTTTTGGTCACTGTCCCCCAACGAAACTAGTTTAAAGCCCTCCTCACTAGGTTTGCAAGCCTGCAAGCTGCATAGAAACTTTTCAAAGACTCCATAATAGAGGCCCAACTTAAATGTATACCCCAAAAAACACAGTAAGAGAACCAAAAAGTGCCACTGTGGCTTGGCTTAACCAAGTAAAAGAAGTAGTGAGATAAAAAGGTATCATTTTAAAAGTGGAAGTCAAATCCTAGTGAGGAAAATAGAAAGGAGCATAAACTCTGTGAAAATAAGTTTAAAAACATAAGAAAAGTAAACAAGGAGTTTGAAGAACAGCTAGCCAAAAATTCAAAAAGTAATAGCAAAATGTTGTTTAAGTACATCAGACGCAGGAAGCCTGTTAAACAACCAGAGGGGCCACTGGATGATAGAAATGCTAAAGGCTCACTCAAAGATGATAAGGTCATTGTGGAGAAACTAAATGAATTCTTTGCTTTGGTCTTCATGGCTGAGGATGTTAGGGAGATTCCCTGAACCTGAACCATTCTTTTCCGGCTTTTCTTTAGAAAGAGACTTTTCCAAAATTTGGCCTGTCTACGTGGTGCCAAATTTCAAAAAAACCTCCTCTTTCAGCACATCCCTTCTTCCTCATAGAAAGAGAATTACAGGGATGGTGAAAGAATGCATCCGCTTTTTTGGAAATTGTCCCGAAAAAGCGGACACATTACCTGGACGTGGCAAAGCTTTTCAGGAATACCTCCAGTATGCCGGAAAAGCTCTGCACTCTAGACGTAGCTTAAGAGGGGATATAACAGTGTTCTATACAATCATGACAGGTATGGAGAAAGTAAATACGGAAAAGTTATTTACTTGTTCCATTACATAAGAACTAGGGGGCACCAAATGAAATTAATAGGAATAGGGCTTAAAACAAATAAAAGGAAGTTTATCTTCATGCAGCACTCATCAACCTGTGGAACTCCTTGCCAGAGGATGTTGTGAAAGACTTTAACATGGTTCAAAAAAGAACTAGATGGAGATTAGGTCCATCAATGGCGAATAGCCAGCATGCATAGGAATGGTGTCCCTAGCCTCTGTTTGTCAGAGGCTGGAAATGGATGACAAGAGAGGGATCATTTGATGATTGCCTGTTCTGCTTACTCCCTCTGGGCTGCTGGCATTGGCCACTTTTGGAAAATAGGATACTGGGCTAGATGGACCCTTGGTCTGATCCAGTATGGCCATTCTTATGTTCGTACGTCTTGAGCCTCAGGACAGCTTCAAGTTAGTACTAACAGTGTCAATAGCCTCTTCAAAGGGCACAGAGGGATAGGACTAAGGGTACAGCTACACTATGTATTTTTTTAAGACACTATGGGAATTGTGCTCAGATTTGCATATCATCTTCCATCTTTTTTTTCCAGAAGAGGCTTTTCCGATGTTAGGTTCACGTACACTGGGCCAAATGTCAGACAACCTCCCTCTTTCAGAAGCGCGCTGTATACCTCATTTTATGAGGAATAAAGGGGCTTTTGAAAGAGGGGTTTTTGTCGATATTTGGCCCCATGTAGATGGGCCAAATATCGGAAAATCCTCTTCCAGAAAAAAACCCTTAAGAAGATATGCAAATGCAAGCACAGTTTGCATACCTTATTTGAGAAAGAAAACCCACAGTGTAGCCGTACCCTAAGGGTGGAGCTATGACCTTTTTTCACTCTCCCTCCCCATCCCAACCATGTAGCAGAGCTGGCATCTTCTGAAGGAGAGTACATTTTCACTGGGTAACAAGCTTTGTGGATAGTCATGAAGCAGTAGATGTAGCATATCTTGACTTTAGTAATGCTTTTGATACTGTCTTAAATGACATTCTCATAAACAAATTAGAGAAATACAGCCTAGATGGTGATAAGATATCTGTATAACTGTCTGGAAAACTATTCTGAGAGAATAGTTATCAATGGTTGAAATCAAGTTGGAAGGCCACTTGATATATTCATCAATTATTTAGATAATAGCATAGAGAATACACTTACAAAGTTTGTGAATGATACCAAACCTTGGAGGGTGGAATTAAAATTCAAAATGGTCTAGACAAACTGGAGAAATGGTCTGATGAAAATATCATAAAATTGAATAAGGACAAATGTAAAGTACTTCACTTCGGAAGGAACAATCAGCTGAACAACTTCAATACAGGGAATGATTGCCTAAGAAGGGGTACTGCAGAAAGCACTCTGATGGCATGTAGGATTACATACGAAGGTGAAAGAAAGTTGGTACACCCTAGTGCCACACACCGGGAAGAGACTGGAGGTCTGTGAGCTGGCCTTTGGATGCTGATGGCATCCTGGGATGTGTGGCCACCATGCACACAGGCTTTAAAGCCCCAGTGCTCAGGCAGCCAGGGATCATGGTCCCTGCCACCCTGGTGAACTGCTGATAGCTGGACAGTGCGGTCAGTCCCACCACTGCCCACACTGCCCACACTTGGATTGCTGAGCAGTGCAGTCCCTGCTGCCTCAGTGCTTGTGCATCTGGGCAGCACAGTCTCTGTCACCCCAAGGATCGGTCAACTGGGCAGCTTGGTGGCTGCACTCCCAGCCCCAAGTTTCCCCACATAGCCTCAAGCTCCCCCCCCATTCCCTGAGTCCCTTGCCCTGAGTCCCACCTGCTCCCCCGACTGACTCCTACATCCTCAACTCTTGGACCTGAGCCCCCCACCACTTCCTAACCCCCTGCCCTGAACCTTGCACCCTCCACAATCCAACTCCTGCCCTGACTCCTGCACACCCCCACACCCTAGAACTCTCTGCCCTTAGCTGCTCCATACTCACATCCCCCAACCTCCTGCCCTGAGCCCCCTGCACTCTACCCCACTCTTAAATTTCTTATAGATACTGTCCTATTACAACCTATTACAATAGTCTGGGTGGGGTTGTGATAAGACAAGGCCTGTAAGAAATTTAAGAGTGGGATGAAATGCAGGGGGCTCAGGGCCAGGGGGCTGGGGGTGTATCACAACCCCCCAGGGAGGATTGCAATACAACAGTACTTTCACCATCAATCACAAGCTAAATATGGAGTTGCAAAAAGAAATAAAACAACATAATTTTGAGATGTATTAGCAGCAGTGTTGTTAAGTTAAGTACTTCTCCTGTTTTACTCCATGGTGATTAGGCCTCAACTGGAGAGTTGTGTCAGGAAAAGAGGAGTACAGATGATTACAAATCTAGAAAACATACCCTATATGGGAAAATTGAAAAAAAAAATGGTTTTGGTTAATCTGGAAAAGAAAAGACTAAGAGGGGACATGACTACAGTTTTCAAGTACATGAAAGATTATTTCTAGGAGGAAGGAAAAAATTGTTCTCCTTAACCATTGTGCATAAGACAAGAAGCATCGGGCTTAAATTGTAGCAAGGGCAGTTTAGATTTGACATTAGGAAAAACCTTCCTATCAGGGAGTTAAGTGCAGGGAGATTGTGTAATCTCCAACACTAGAGATTTTTAAGAGCAGGTCAGACAAACACCTGTCAGGAATAGTCTAGATAATACTTAGTCCTGCCATGAATGCAAGGGACTGATTTGATGGCGGTCTCTTCCAGTTCTAGGACTCCATGCATTGAAAGAATGTTGCACCATCTGCACTGCTCTTATATTCGCAGACCTGCTGAGGGCTTGCTTTAAGTCACACTTGAACTGTATACACAGCTGTCATGTTAAATACTGCATTCTTCTTTGACATCCACTAAGCACTGGTGTTGGTTATATTCACCGTTAAGGAAAATAGCATCCAGACAGACATTCAGTTGCATCTTCAAAACTATTGTAGCCTGAATGATGACAGCAAATAGTAAATTATGCCAAAGATGTAGCTTGGTGATTTGGATGCTCACTCAGGATGTAGAAAACACAAAATCAATGGCTACTTTTGTTTATACAGAGTGGAATGGAAGTGATTGAGAAGGACCCAGATCAGAATACCCCTTGTGGCTAGGATGTCTTCTGCACTGTAGGATAGCCCAGTTCAAATCCCTTTTCCTCATCAGGCAAAGGGGTGAATTGAACCAGTTGAACTCCTGTTGGAGTACTATGACCACTGGGCTAAAGGTTATCAAATTGCATAGTCTAGTCCTTTATTTTTGTAAACGTGCCCAATATTAAAAAGGAAGAATTTATAGCTGAATTAAAATGAACCTTTTGGTTTGACCTAACTTGCATTTTTTAATCTTTGTAATTCACTGATAAGTTTAGTTTTTAGTTCAGTTTGAAACAAAAACTTTTGGTTGGCTGGCAACTCTGGAAAAAATAAAATAAAGTAAAGCAACCTCTATTATTTGCCTAACTCTAGTCCTTATATCCTGAATGGTTCCTCTTTTAGTGAAAGCAGGGATTCCAAACATATGTTTGGGGGGATGCCTAGAGAAAACTGGTTTGTGAAGCAAGGTGAGGCTTGATAAGCAGGTCCTCAGTACAGTAATAATGAAGGGTGTCTCCCTAGATAGCACTGTGCTGATGGACAGGGTAAATTGACCAGTAAGAGGGGATTGCTTTCAGCGGAAGTGAGACATTCATTTTCCTTTGCTGAAACTGTTTCTCTAGTTTCACTTATGAGAAATGTGACTCTAAATCTGTTAAACAAAGCATTTTTCTTTCAACATTTCCAGCAATTTTAACTTACAGTGGAACACTGACCAATAATCAGGCTAGCTCATCTGTGTTTTAGTATTGTTAAAATAGTGTTAGGATTACATAAATGTAATTAATGTTTAATCTTTATTAATACATGCAACAACTCAGAAGCATTCAATGTCACTTATAATATCAATATTCTGTATTGTAAGGTAATATTTAAGTGGTTTTATTTTGAGCCTCTGTGACTAAGTAAATGACCAGATGGTGAGAGAGAATAATTAGTGTGTGAAATTCAGATCTACCACAAGGTATTATGAGTATTATATCCTGCCCAGCAGGAAAGGACCCTTTACATCAGATGTATTATTATGGGATGGTAAGAAGTCAAAAGACTTTGTTCTTCTGCTCTCCAGCCTGAGAAGGTGAGTCATATGGAAGTGGATTCCTCCCATCAGCTGAGTTTGCAGTTCAAAGCATATGATAGGAGCAGGAAGAAAACACCAAACAAATGGAATTGATGAACTCAGTGCTGCTTGGACTCAAGGTAGGAGCAAGAAATCCCCAGTTCTTAGCCTAGGTTAACTCTAAAGGACATAAAGAGTTTATTATAGAAGCTTCTATTACTTTTTGAAACTTAAGATTGTAATTCACTTATGTATGTATCCTTTTTAACCTTGTAAATAACTCTTGTTTCCTTTCCCTGTTTAATAAATTTTTATATAGTTAACAAGAAGATCTACTCAGCATTCCTTGCTTGGGTCCTTCTCTCAATTCATTTTTGCTTTTTGGAAAATAAAATGAAAATGTACATGCTTCTTTTAAATAATGGCTCTGGGATGGGACTAGAGATGAGGGGTTCAGTATGCACACTGACCTGGGAAGAGAAGATTACTCCATCCCTCTTTCAGTGCAGCAGCTTCAGGCCAGATGACAAGCACCTCTCCATAGTCAATGCAATTTCAGGGGGCACAGTCAAGGGTTGGAGTGTATGTCCCATAGTTGGGGCAGGTCGAGGTTCATCTCCCCCCTATGCTCTCTAGCCAGAGTTGGAAAGGCAGCAAACTGTACACTTTCTCCTCATTCCCTGATGAAAGAGAATAGCAAGCAATGTTCCATACCAATGGCGGGGAGAGGTTCAGCCCTCCTTGTCCTCCCTAAAGGATGCCTTGAGGTGGGAGGCTTGAGTCTGGGACAGTCTGGATGTGGGGCAGGGCATTCCCCCAGCCAGCATCTTTCAGCTGCCTGCTGTTTCTGTCTCTTTTCTGTATGGTTTTATAAGATGCAATCCATTCCAGGCACATCCCCTTTTCCTGGCACAACCAACCCCTTACTTTACTTTAAGTTATGAAAAGAGGAAGCTGCATACCAAATTTGGTGGCCTTAGCTCTTAACATTTAGGAGAAGTTCTTGATAAAACAGATAGACATGCAGACAGACTCACAGACAGACATACACTCTCAAATATATAGTAGATTTCATGACTGGCTACAAGGACAGTGTTAGGTTTGAGAGCTGAGGTGCAATTGACCTGTGATAGGTGACTAGTCCTTTGGGACTGGGAGTAACCTGAATATTAGTGTGATTTTTAGTGCAACAGATCACCCATTACAAAGGTACACTCATGTGGGTGGCATTTAAAATCAGAGTACCACAGGGGACAGTCTGTGGCTCCATGTTTAGGATGCTGTAATGACTGACAAGTTTACACTTGATAATTAGTTGGTGAAAGCTAAGTATAGAATTCACAACCAATGTGGGGGTTGCGCCTTGCATCTTAATAGTCTGCCCTTATGTTGGTACTTGTACTCTGGAGTCTCTGCAGGTAGATTTACTATAAAGAGTTCCCCCTGTCAGCCTCAGTCAAAGGCTGTGGGCAAAAAGTGTCCTGTCTTGTCCCACTGATCTGTGTTGCCCTCAGGCTGCAGTGGATGGATATAGTTGGATGAAGCCAGAATACGGAGGAGGCAATGAGGAATTGAGGGGGTGTACATAAACAATGTAGCTGATATTAATGTTAAAATATTCTAACTCCTCTGCTCTCTTGCATTTCACTATAAGGATAGCTGACTCTCTCCTCACTGAGTTGCTATGTTTTGGTGTTTTGAGGACTTTGTGGCTGTAGATTATCTGGTAACAAGATAATGAGTTAAATAGAAAATGCATTGAGGTTTAGTTAGTCAAGCTTTTCTGACAATATCACTATTACTGAAAGTCTGGAATATTTTTTCAATAGGATATGTCACAGCTGAAAAATAACGGTTGCAGGGGATAAGGGGCTGCAGCTAAATTAAAGTATTTACAATAAAAATTAGTCTTCATCACTTGTAGCAGATGTCTCACATGCTTGGGTCCATTTCTGAGATGGTGCAGAACTTGTGATCATTACAGGGGTCCACAGGGGGAAGGAAGGGCCCTGTAGAGAGGCAGAGGCAGGAAGCTTCTCACTCTGCCTCCACACTCCTGTCTCGGCTGCCCTTTTCCTCTCAGTTTCCCACGCATGTACCCACAGCTATTCTTTTTTCATTTAAGACAGCTACATATCATAATTACCCATGAAGGCATAACGGGAGCCCCACTGGCGTGGCATAATAGGAAGTCTTGGATGTATTTCCACAAAATCTGAATACTGAGATTTTATTTATGTTGAGTTGATCTATGCTCATTATGGTACAATAGTATTAATTTTTTATTTGTATTTATAGCATGTGGAGCCTGAGGCATACTCCATTACCCCATTGTGCAAAGCACTGGACAAACTGGACAGAACAAAAAGAGATGGGCCTGCCCCAAAGCTTACAATTTTAACATAAGACAAGAGAAAACAGATGGATATAGATGTACAGGACTACAAGGAAACAATAAAGCAATACTAGTGATCAGGACTGGCAGTGGTCTCATTGTGCTATGTGACATAAAATGAAGAGACAACCTGAAATGACTGTCATAATGTGGTGCATAAACCTTCATATGCCAGTATTTTGTTATCTGTATATACATTTATGTGTGTTTGAGAGAAAATAAGGAAAGAGAAACCATTTTTGTTAAGGTATATTTGATTTGTAAAATGAATACTGCTGCAAAAAAAAGTTCCAGGACTAATATTATTACTGGAATCTGATTAATTATTAATCAGGGCAATCATTCTGCAATGAGCTGAATACCTATTTTTCACCAGGGTAGTCTGATGAACTCCTGCAACTCCCACTGACTTCATAGAATGTTTTTGGTTTCACATTAGCCATGTGAACTGTGTTGATTAGTGTCGTCTCTGGGCAGGGGGAGATGGTGTTCAGAAGTTATGACTGGGTTTTCACTTTGAGGTTCTGTTCAAGCATGGCAGCAAAATCAATACTCTGAGGTTGGAACTCAGAGATGGCCATGAAAGAAAATAAGGAATTTGCTCATCTAGTCTATTTCTTGGTCAATGTGGGCATTATTATTATTATTTGGGCTAGTCTACTTGGAGCTGCAAGAGGCTTCCAGTATTCCTCTTTGG
The DNA here is from genome assembly GCA_019425775.1 of Rafetus swinhoei. Lineage (NCBI taxonomy): Eukaryota > Metazoa > Chordata > Testudines > Trionychidae > Rafetus > Rafetus swinhoei. The sequence goes on from CM033449.1 coordinate 36,261,248, forward strand.
AGATTATTCCACAGCCTAATCAGATATTTCCAAAGCTGAGACTTTTTTCACTTTGTTTAACAAAAAAAAGTCTTTCTCTCATTTCTTCTCATTACTCTACTGTAGTTGTACCTTCAGAAATAATCTCTCTCCATTCTTTTAGACCCATCAAACACTTTTAGGTTTTATTGCTCCCCATAGTTGTTGCTTAGTCAAGCAAAACATATTTGACAGACCCTATTTGCATGAACCCCTGGGAAGTGAAACTGCCACGTTGCACTCACCTCTATTTGGGACACATATTACGAGGTGTAACTAACACAGATAAATGTAGCACTTAAATAAGCAAAAATTGAACTAAAGATTGTGAGTTTCTTTTTAACCAATTATAAAAACTTGAATTCTGTTTTAAAAGTCACTTTAAATGTTTTAGAACTCTCCTTATAAGTGATGGAAGGAGCATAGTTAAGAATCTACTAATGAGTTTGCAGACCCAGTCCTGCATCATATGGATCACCTGCTGTGAGATGCTGGAGATTTTCAATTCCCATTGCTTTCCCAGAATGCTATTTCATGGGAGGTATGTATCTATATCATGATACCTTACATAACTATAAATCTAATTTAGTAGTCAACGCAAAGACCCAAATTTCTCTACCACTTGCCAGAAGCAAGAAGGAACAGCTTGGTACCTTGCAGGATTGTTTCCTTTAGTTTATGATTTAATAATTTGCTGAAAAAATAATTAAATCTGGTTGTCTTTATGTTATGTTCCATGAGTGATGATGAGATCCTGTAAGTTTTGTAATATTCAGGCCTAATGATGGAAAAGAGAGAATATTTCAAAAGCCAAATGTATAGTTTGGGCAAACCCCACAAATGATGTAAACCTTCTTAGTTCTAATTGCTTTATAGGCAATCAGTGATCAAATTATGTGTGTAAAATTTTTCTTTTACAACACACCATTGCTTATTTTTAAATTATATGTAGGGTCTGATTCTCCTCTTATATAGACTGGAGTAAATTATAGGTAACTCCACTGAAGTAAATAGAATGCCTATGGTATAATGAGAGTGATTAGTAACAAGTCTTTCTATAGCTGTTATTTGTTGTCTGTCCCTTTTTATAATTTTCCATACAAAATGTACAACTATCATTGTAGTCCTTGTAAATTGTATATTGATGGGAGTTGTGTAGGAAAAGATCCCCTCTTTCCAGGTAGCCACACTGTAAAAAGGCAGTTACCACAGATGCTCTTTTCTTCTGTTTCATAGCCAGTACTATTAGTATCGTTTAATAAACAGTAACCCTTTTAGTCTTTTTTCTTTCAGTATATTTGATTCATTTATATCCCTAGCCATTCTTTAGAATCTTTAGAATGCTAATAAAGAGCATGTTGAATTCTAAGGCTCAGAATACTGGTCCTTGACCAATAAATAGCCCTATTCAGGAATTCTGTGCTTTAGACTATATTTAATAATGTGTAGGTCTGTTCATCCCTTTATATATTTATAAAGTGATGGAATAAAGGGATGGGCAGACCTACACATTGATATATACAATCTAACTCTGGAAGCTGGTAAGGGATGGTAGTCACAACAGATAGGATAAATGATAATGGGGGAAAATAAGACCCACTGAAAGATATTATATTGATCAATTGTTAGTCCTCTCAGTATTAAATAATTGCCTTCACACACCCATCAAGTAAACTGAGAATGCATAGAAATGACATCAGATCATAGGTTTCTTTTGGCAAAGAGGTTCTTTTTATTTAAAAACCCTATATAATTCAGTGGTGTTGAAACTTAGTTGCATGTTCCAACAGTTACAGTAAAGAAGAGACACAATGTCAACTCTTTATCATGTCAAAGGGTGATATTTTATTTAATCTTTCTGCATTTTGTATAGTGCTGTACTAATCTCTGGTTGATAATCTTTGAATCAATAATTCCAATTGAGCCTGTTTGACAACCCTGAGTAGTTATTAACTCAGACATGCACCAATACAGGATTTTTAAAAAAAAAAAGGTGGGGAAAAAGTATAACTGTAAGGGTGTGTCTAGATTACAGGGTTTTTTCCGAAAAAAAAGTGGTCTTTTTTCGAAAAAACTTCCCCTGCTGCCGCGTTCTTTCAAAAGTAAATAGAAAGAACGCGGCAGTTTTTTGACCGTGGAAAACCTCATTTTACAAGGAAGAACGCCTTTTTTCAAAAGTGCTCTTTCGAAAAAAGGCGCTATGTAATGCAAACTGTGCTTTTTCGAAAGAGAGCATCCAGATTGCCTGGGTGCTCTCTTTTGAAAAAGCGGCTTGCTTTTTTGAAAGTACTGGTTGTACTTTAGATGCTCTTTTTTGAAAGAGGCTTTTTCAAAAGTATCTTTCGAAAAAGCCTCTTTCAAAAGAGGCTTGCAGTCTAGACGTAGCCTAACAGAAGAACAAGAGCAACATAGAAAGAGAAAAGCCAAATAGGAAGTGCTGGAGAAAAAGGGGAAGAAAGAGAAATTTTCATTGATGTTCCTAATGAAGTATGACCAAGCAAGAAGAGTTGTTTAATTATGAACCTGATCCCCAAAATAACATTTTAAAATCTCACAATTTTCAAGCCAATTTGGAGTTTTACATAAGAACGGCCATACTGTGTCAGACCAAAGATTAATCTAGTCTAGTATCCTGTCTTTTGACTGGGACCAACATCAGGTGCCCCAGAAGGAATGAACAGAAGAGTGATCCAGCCCCTATTACCTGTTTCCAACTTCTGGCAGACAGAGGCTAGGGACACCATCCCTGCTCATTCTGAATTATAGGCGTTGATGGACCTTTCCTCCATGAACATATCTAATTCTTTTTTCAACCCTATTGTAGTCTTGGCTTTGGACTCTGGCAATGAGTTCCACAGGTTGATTGTGTATTGTATGAAAAAATACTTCTTTTGTTTGTTTGTTTTTAAACCAGTGGCCTGTTTTCAAGCTTTTCTCTACAAACATGAGGGCTGGAACCTTTCATTTAAGGAAGAAAGTATGTTGAGATTCTTAGGTAATCACATAATTCCTGACCCTGTAACAAAAATAACAAATATTGTGAAACTGGCAGTAAAAGAATGAGAGTTAGCAACACTGTTAATGCAATAGGCACAATAGTCAATCACCACTCTCCAGATATGCTCTTAATGGTACTGAACAATGAACCCTATGAAATTTTTCACAAATGGAAAACTACTTGTGCTACAATAGAGAAAACAGAACACTGGGAAGAAAAAAGGTAAATTATGGAGAGGCTGTAGAACTCCCTCGAAATAATTCCCAGGACACAATCTTTTAGAAAAACATCCAATCTTGATTTTAAAATTGCCAATAACAGAGAACCCATCACGACCCTTGGTTAAATGTATGTTGGGGTATGTGTTAAAGAAGCCTATTTTTAGTTTGTATTTGTCTAATTTCAACTTCAACTTCCAGCCATTGGATTGTATAATATCTCTCTCTGAAGAGTCAGTTATCAAATATCTGTTCACCATGTACATACTTATAGACAGCAATCAAATCACCACTTAACCTTCTATTCATTAGTCTAGCTAGATTCAAGGAACTCAATCTGTCACAATAAAGGAAAGTTTTCTTATCCTTCAATGATTCTCCTGGCTCTTCTCTGAGCCCTCCTCAATTGATCAGCTTTTTTCTTGAATTATGGGCACCAGAACAGAACACAATATACCCACAGCCAAATAGTGCTGGGAAAGGATGTAAAATAGCATCTCTAGTTCTTCTTGAGAATCCTCCATTTATGGCCACAGCTACGCACCTGGGGCTCATGTTCAACTGATTTTTTTTTCAGTCACTGCTTGTTGGTGACTAGGACATGGTGTGAAGTGCCTAGTGCTCAGTGCACAGAAGAGGAGTTAGTAGCCAGAAATCAGAGCCCATGGTCAGAGCCATCAGCAAGGTGCCCAAGCCCAGGGGTATAGCCAGATTTAGGAGCCAAGATTCAGAGTCCTGGATTGGAGGTGGAGTCAGAGGTCAGATGTCAGAGCCAAATGTGAAAGCCCAATCTCCAAGGAACAGGAGTCAGAACTGGTTTCCTTAGGATGAAAAATGGCAGGTAGTGGGCTATAACATGAAAAGGGCAGGTGCAGGAGCAATCATAGCCATAGGCGAATGCTTTGAGCAGCTGTTGTGCTGCTGCTGGGATTAAGAGCTACCCTGCTGATCCTGATAACCAATCAGATGGTGTCAATCCGGCAGCATACTACATAGATATTCTATAGCCTAATTCACCAGGAATTAGAGCCTTCCCCTAACTCTCCAAGAATTGAGGATTCAAAGGATCAAATACTTCTGCTGCTGCAGAGAGGCAAAGGATGCCCACCCAGTCAGGACTCTCCTATCAGGGGCTGGGGTTTGGCCTTTCACAACTTGGGCAAAGATTGGACCATGGCAGGGCAGCTTGATACTACATGCTGGTTTCCCACAAAATAGCTACAGGCCTGTTGCCTGGCATCACATCTTCTCCACACTGATGAGGCAGAGCTTGACCTAACCAAGGTGGGTTTGAGCAAGAGAGATGGGAATCCAGAGCCAGTAGGATTGGCTTGGAGGCATTTGGGCAGTTGGTCATTCATCCTGAAGTATAGGATGTAGGTCAGATGAGGATTCTACACATTCCAGTTAATCAAAATATAAGACAAAAATGGATTAATAGAAAATCTCATAGCTTGGGATTCAGGCCCAATACTATTTCCTGGAAATGAATGCCTGTTTTTCCAAATCATTCTGAATCATCTGTTAGCCAACCAGACACACATCCCCATTTCCTTGAGCCCCTGTAAAAGAGGAGGGAAAGGAAATGGAATTAAGCCCTGGCTTAAACTGGCCAGTCTAGACACAGCCTCAGAGTTTATCATATGGGAAAGCAGAACTAAGATTCCTTAATGTCAACAGAGACTCTTATGTTTTGCATCTGGTTCCAAAGGGTATCAGTCTGTAGCATACTGCCTTATGAAGAAGGCAGGTGTAATAGTCTTTGACTACCTCAATTCCCGGTTTTCACTTTGTTTTTGCTTTTGCAGGAACTGCTTGAGCAGGTCCCTGTCTCATGCTGTCATTCCAGCGATAGGTCTCTGTCAATAACCTGCACACTCCCTCCTTCCCTGTTAATCTCTGGCATTACACAGAGGTAGGCATAGATAAGACACTATTTTCTGAACTCCTGTATTGGCAGGTAGGTCATTAATAGACCCCGACTCAGACAGTGAGTGCAGAGTTTTTCATGTATCTAACATAAAGGGGAAGAATGTGAAGGTTAGCTCTGTTGTCGTATCTATCAAATCACTCACAATGGACTGTAATTATCACAGCAGAGCAGAGGTGAGCTTTATGTTATCTTGCAGTGAAGAAAATGGGAATAGAAGACCAATATAAAGTGCTACGTCTAAGCGAGCCTTCAAGGGAATAGAAAATGGTAATTGCTGATTCAGTTTTATAATTGCAAGCAGCAGCAGTTAGATCTTAGGTCTCACAGAGAGAAGGTTTGCTAACAGATAAATAATAATAAAAATCTTTGGGAAAGGATCTAAGGAGGTACTTCGAACTTTGTTCTCCCTTCTGCTATGTATATGAAGGGGGGCATTGCTTCTATGGATTCCACTTGGGTGGGGACAGAAGGAAATGTTGCCTCTGTGTCATGTCATTCATTCTGACCACTGGTTCTGACTCCACAAGATTCAGGGTCCATGGTGAGGCACACCTGGGGTGAGGAGAAGAGAAATTTGTGACTGACATGTTTCAGTTGCATTCTCCCTCCTCAGAACTCCTCTGGAATAAGCAGGAAGAAGTTGCAGTAGGCAGAGTCTGCTGTGAGTTACACCGTTATATTTCAGCATGCAGAACCGCCTTCTACCTATAGGTTGTGGTTCTAGAAGGTTCTAGGTTCCATAGGGTAGAGAAGCCTCTTTCACTGTGGCACCTGCTGTTCAGACGAAACTGACCTGGGAAGAAAGATGTAAGGGGAGCTCTTCAGGACAAAGGACTACCTTTTACTCTATCTGTACAGTGCCTAGCTCAATGGGACCCTATTCTCAGTTGCTGCCTAGGCACCACTGTAATAAATAATTGTAGTGGGGTGTAGTGCCACAATAGTTAAGGATGAAGCTAGTTTACTGTTAAATAATAGTTCTGGAAGTGAATTAAACTAAAAGGATCAAGGCCACCTTAAGATTTGATGTAGTTTAATTTACCAGCTGTAAGTTGGCACCTTTATCTTTCTTGAGCATTACCATGTAGACCAGGGGTGGACAAAAGGGCCCCCGCAGGCCGGATTCGGGCCACCAAGTGGGTAGATCTGGCCCATGGAGGCCCTGGTGCTCTCCTGCCCCCAGGCCAATTTTGACCTGGGGGTGGGGGAGGGCATGAAGCCTTCTCTGCTCTGCCCCTGCCCTATGAGCAGCGCGTGGCACTTCAAAGCACCGCCCTTCCAGGAGCATGCACTGCTCGTAGGGCAGGGGGGAGAGTGGAGAAGGCGTTGCGCTCTCCCCAACCCCCAGGCCAATCAGGGCCTGGGGCCGGGAGAGCTGTATGAAACTTCCTTCGCCCTGCCCTGGCCCTGCGAGGAGCCCACTGCACTTCAAAGTGCAATGTGCTCCTCGCAGGGCAGGAGGAGGCTTTGAACGCTCCCCCACCCCCAGGTCAAAATTGGCCTGGGGTTGGGGGAGTGTGCCAAGCCTCTTCCAAGGCATAGGTGCCCAGTGGGAAGGGGTGGTAAAAGGGCTCCCCCACCCCCAGACCAATCATGGTCTGGAGGTGGGGTAGCCCCACCCTTTCCCATTTAGGCCCCACCCCTTTCTGTTTAGGCCATGCCCCTTTTGGGGGTGGCCCAGAGCTACTTCAAAAATTTTTGACGTGACCCCCGGGCAAAAATTATTGCCCACCCCGATGTAGACAGACCCTAACATAGTCAAGTTTGACAAATATATGTAGTCATTTTTCATCTGTGCTTACTATAGTGCAGCCCAAGTATATTTTCAGTTACTCTTGTGGTCCAAAGGGCAGAGTTAAGGATAGTAAAAGTGTGTTTCTTAAGTTTATATTTCCTGTTTTACAGAGTTTCAAGTATCAAACCACTTACCATTCAGGAATGTATGATGCACTGCAGGTCACATTAACAGCATTAGTGAAGTTTTGGGGCAATGAAATTATAGTGAAAAAATAGTTATTAGTATTACTAAAGGAGGCGGCCCTTTGCTTCCCCTGAACATGAGGTGAGAAAATCAGGCACTGAACATTAGTACCCAAACACAGGTGTTGATTTTTCAGAATATGAATTTATGTGCAACAAGCATTTGATTTGGTTGCCGGATCAAGAGTTAAAATGTAAACACAAATCTGAACTGCATGAAAAAACCAGCCTGGCCTCTGAATAATTGTACCTGGGCTTTTTTGTACCAATCAGCCTGGCTTTACTTCATTAATTGAAACTACAACAAATAAAACTCAAAATCTCTCTGTCCCCAAAGCATTTAAATTACAGAAGAACTAGTAGAAACAGCAGGATAGCTGGCAATATAGAGCTTTTTAAATCAATTGTTTGTTTTGTTGCTATAAGATTTAAAATGGAAAAAGGCCAGCAGCATGTGGTTTTCACTAAGCATTTGAACTCTAAAAGGTGTGAGTTGCACGTTACCAATTTCTCTTAATTAGGGCTGTCAATTAATCTCAGTTAATTTGTTTTGCGTTAATCGCATGCATTAACTAGAATTAAAAATAGTCACAATTAAACACAATTTTAATGGCACTGTTAGGCAATAGAATTCCAATTTAAATTTATTATAAATATATTTGGATACTGATTTCAATTACAACACAGAGGAGAAAGTATACAGTGCCCGTTTTATATTATTATTGTTGATTACAAATATTTTCAGTATAAAAAGATAAACAAAGGAACTAGTATTTCTCAATTCAGCTCATACAGTAATGTAATCTTTTTATTCTGAAAGTGCAGCATATCAAAGCATACTATAATTTTTGTTTATAATTGCACTTAAAACCAAAACAATGTAAAACTTTAGCACCTACAAGTCCAGTCAGTCCTACTTCTTGTTCAGCCACTGCTAAGACAAACCAGTTTGTTTACATTTACATAAGATAATGCTGACCATTTCCTATTTACACTATCACCTGAAAATGAGAACAGGTGTCCACTGTTGTAACTGCCATTGCAAGATATGTATTTGCCAGAAATGCTAAACAGACATATGCTCCCTCATGCTTCAGCAAGTAGGTGCTAAACTTAAATATTATCTTGTGTTGTTTTTGGTGAATCAGTGTTAAAAAATATCAAAATAGTCTACATTTGTAAGTTGCACTTTCACGATAAAAAAATTGCACTATAATAGTTGTATGAGCTGAACTGAAAAAATACTGCTACTTCAATCTTTTTTTGAAGTGCAAACATTTGTAATGAAAAATAAAATAAAGTGAGTACTGTGCTCTGTTATATTCTGTTTTGTAATTTAAATCAATATATTTGAAAATGTAAAAAAAATTCAGAATATTTATAATAAATTTAAGTTGGCATTCTATTATTGCTTAAAAGTACCCTTTAAAGCTGATTGGAAGTGATTTTTTTAAATCTTATGATTAATTGTGATGATTAGTTTTAATTTTTTGACAGTCCCACTCTTAATATATACATAAAATACAGAGAAGAGTCAGGATTAATTCCAAATAGCACCTTGTTGATTGATGTTAATAGAAAGTAGGATTAGATTGCAATGAAGAAGTCATGTCTCTTTAGAAAATAGTTTGCCATTAATTGGGAATAAATTCAAATTGCTCTTTAAAAACCAATCTGTTTCTGTAGCCTTAAATTACATTTTGACATGAAGCTGCCTCTAAAGTCAAGAGTCTACCCACATATTTTTTCTCAGGTTTGAAGCATTTCTGTATGCAGTGTACCTGCTGTCCCCTTTTCTCTCCTTCACTTCTTTGAACCATGCAGGAGCAACAGGCAATAACACATAGTACAGGAGGAATTAAAGATGTCACTTTCCACTAATTCTAGCTCACCATTTATCATCCTTTCAAATCCCTGTCCCTGCTATGAAATTTGATGTGGGGAAGCTTCTCATGGCCAGGAAACTAGATTAAATCATTACATCATAGCTAAATCTTTGCTCTGGGAAAGTCTGAGTCAGTGTTGAATCAATGGTGCAGACTATTTTTAAAGAGGAGTGGAATTTTTTTTTCCTGGTAGTGTGTTCGCAGCCAGAGGCCTTGCCCTGTTGTTCTCAGCACTGTACAAACACACAGCAAAAAGACCGCCCCTATCCCACAGAGTTTTTACTCTCTCTTTTCAATTGCAAATAAATTTAATGCTCCCAGAGCACTTTTGGCAAGAATAGTGTTCCACTTCCTGCTCTAAGCTTTTGAATGGTGTTACTGTGTGTTGTGAAACTTCTACTTTTGTCCAGAAGTGGCTTTTGTCCAGAGGTGGATATATTTTAGTACCTAAAGAAAAGATCCCTTGGTATAATTTGGATAGTATATCAACCTTTTATGTTTCTAAAATGTTCCTTTGTAAGTAAACATTTGCATCAAATTATTCTTATTATTTGATATTAGGACTATGCTAATCTGACACTAACACGTGCATGTACCTCAGATGGTCTTGATTATTTAATATGATTTCCAGAATGAAACATCTGGAGTGGAAAAGTTCACCTTTACACTCTATAAATGAGTAAGAATAAATGGGCTGATCACTGACCTTAGAGAGAGGACACCAGGTGGTTTAATTGTTGATGGTATGTCAGTGAGTACATTAGTCACAATAATAACTTCTCAATGTAATAATTGAGGATGGACAATCCAGTAAATCATGGGCCCCTGCGTTCTCTTCATGCAAAAAAAGCAGGCAAAACTAGTAGTTTATGTAGATATATCTAATAGGGCCGTGAGGCCTGCTCATTCTTCCTCACTCTGCTAATGGACAAAGCTAAAAATGAACTGTAGGTTGTAGATCCAAAGGTCTTCTAGATACATACATACATCCAACCACATTGATAGACATCTCTTCTACTCTGATCATCATTACAGTGACAGACCTTGACAAACAGTCACACAGTAGCTACCAAGTCCTTGAAGCAACATTAAATTTCAGTGCACTTGTGCTTATATATATATATATATATATATATATATCTGTCTTAGATATGGTAAGGGACAGAAAAGCTTTTGGGATGGTGAAACATGGTGTTGAATGCAGATCCTCACTGGAGCTTTTTATTAATTTGCCTTTGAAAATGTATGGTGTTGCAGATTTATGGTTTTCTGCATAATTCAGTGCTCAGTAAGAAAATCTGCATTAGTATAGGTTAATACTAAAGGGAATGTATCCCACTGTAAATGTAGACTAGGGTGTTGTCTATGCTTGCCCTTTCTCAGCACAGACAGGAGTGGAGGAAAGGCATAAGACATAGCAATAGAAAACTCAGAGGCTCTGACTTTTAAAAGCTTACAATAGATATAAAAATGTGCATGAAAGAGTGTGAACAGAGGTTTTACAAAATTGATTTTTCTTATTCTTCCTGACCATGTTTCAATCAGATTGATACCGTGGTGACCTGCAAAATGTCTGTGAGAATAAAAATAAAGTAGCAGCTGAGAAAGGAGCAACAGTTTCTAAGCTGAGAGAGAGAGAGAGGGGAAAGAAAGAGTGGAGGAAACTGGAAAAAATGTCCAACTTAAAGACATTCTAAATTGTAACTTTGTTACAGCAGCAGAATAGTTTTCAATCTTCCCAGTTTAAGGATATTTACTTTTTCATAGTCCTGCCTTGACAAAAAGTTAAATGCTATACATTTCATAAGACATACCTGTATCATATAAACCAGATTACCCAAAATAGATAAAAGAATAAATAGTTAGTTCTAACCAAATACTGGTAGATCATTATATTGTGAAAATCCATATAAGAGGAGTCCATGATCCAGGAGTGACATCAGTCTAGAGAAGGTGGAGACATGGACGGCCTGGAGTTTGGGCTAAAATTATATATATTTATGTGAATGGCTATTGAAAATATAATTCAAACTTATAAGTATGTTTCCTCTAGATTCGAGTTGGAAAATTTATTTATTTATTTTAAACAGATAGTACATTTGCTGAAAAATGTAGTTTAGAGTGTTTAAGGATACAATTTGAGTCCAATTTGGCAAATAGTTTCAGCCAAATAAAAAATAAGCAAACAAATTAAGAACAAGTCAAAATGGTTTATGTCAACATTTTAAAATGAACCATTTCAACATTTTGCTTTGGAACAGAGTATTTCATTTTGAAAAGTCAAGTTGAATTGACATGTTGTTTTGTCAATGTGCATTTATTTGGCTTGAATGAATTTTTTGTTTTGTTTTGTTTTAGTAAGAAAAAAAGTGTATGTGGGGAAATCAGTTTAGTTGAAAATTACAAACTTTTTTATGTTTGCATTTCAGACATCAAACCAAAACAGCAGTTTCAGATATGGTACTGTGTTTTTTTGTGGATAGACCTGAGGTGATGTGTCGATATTCTTGTTGTCTCCTTAAGCTTTGTACTTTTAATATTTTTTCATAAAGGTTTTTGTTGACACTTCACACCTGAATGAGGGATGAGTAAACAAGAACCAGCTCAAACACTCATGGGATTGTCAACATTCCTGCCCGGACAGACTGGACACCATTGCCACAAATGGCATCCGGTCAGGAAAGCTGGCAACCCTTACTGGAAACCAAACCTTCTGAGGTTCAAAAATGTTTGGTATATCTAAAATAAATAAATAAACACACAAACAAACAAATAAATAACAATAAAAAAAGAATTCTTGTGTGCTATTGTCCTTCCTGGTGTAGGACAGAAACTAAAAATATCCAAATGAAGCAATATATTTAGGTACAGATTCTGATACTGTTACTCCCAATGCCTAGTAACTTGATATCAGGATTATCATTGAAGTCACTGGGTGAGAGTCTCACCCCTGCTTTAGCTCTTTACAATGGCTAAGAGGGTTGCAGAAGTACAGAGAGACCCTAAAAGAACTGAATCGAGCCTGAGGACAATTTCCTTGACACATGCCTTCAGGAAGACTAACACAGGGTGTCTTCTGAGGACTTCCTCACAAGGGCTGGCATATAGAGAATGCCAGGGACTGGGTTGGAAGTTGTTTAGGTATGTCAAAGGCCTGACTGCAGCATTTAATACTGCAGACATTCTGGGCAGTAAAAATACCCATATGCACCCAGGGACAGGCTGCCATCACTTAGACAATATCTCAGGTCTAAATTAAAACAACAAATGGTCTGGTAGCACTTTATAGACTAACAAAACATGTAGATAGTATCATGAGCTTTCGTGGGCATAGCCCACTTCTTCAGATGACCGGAGTTTTGAATTTAGGATGTGCAGACCCAAAATAAATAGGGGAGAAGGGGGGAGGGGGAGGAAAAAAAAGGAAGGGGCAGGAAACAAGGAGCAGAGGGTATGAAAGTCTAAGTTATGTTGAGGACTATTCTGACCCCGGGATAAATCTTGTATGGGAAGGGACAAAAGTGTCTTACAGCTGCTGCCCAGGGGAATGGATCTAAAGCAAGTTTTGTGCTGTGCCTCTTGAATCTCACCCAGTGAGAATACTCATGGAGCAAGATATTACTCAACTTGTACAAGGGTAGGAGAATTTGACTTTATTCTTGCTTTATTTGCCTGCTTGACACTGCCTTACACAGATAGGAAGACTCTGACTAGCCTTCCAACACCACCTTGGTAACTGTTTACTTCAGAAAGGTTTTCAGAACACTGGTCTCTTCACAAGCAATGTCCTCTGCATATCTAAATTCTTTCAAGTGTATCATATATGTTTACACATTGGAATGCAAGGTCTTTAGGAAAGGGGCTCTGCCCTTTCTGTATTTGTACTGTGCTGTCTATAATTACTTTATAAACAGACAAATATGACATGAAAAGAAAGTTAAAGTTGCAGAATCAGGAACTCAGCATTTAGGGAATACCACAGGTAACGTTGACTATGCAACATTAATTTGGTCCTCTTCTGTATATGCACTATGATGCTGCCTTTAATCGCATGATCAAATTTTGTTTCCACTTGATCCCTGAATAGGGGCACTTAGGCTATACATACATTATGGAGTTTAACTCTGCCGCATTCATGGAACACGTCTGCTCTTCCGAATTTTTTTTTGGAAGAGCAGACATGCTCTTTTGGAAGCCCTGTAAACCTCGTTTCACGAGGAAGAAGGGCTCTTCTGAAAGAGGAGGTTTTTCCGAAATTTGGCCCAGTATAGACAGGCCAAATTTTGGAAAAGCCTCTTCTGAAAAAAGAATTGGAAAAAGGTGCGCAATTGTGCAATTTCCGTACCTTTTTCCGAAAAAAGAAGTGTAATGTAAACAGAGCCTTAAGCACATTCAAGCAACTGAAAATGGAATCTTATAATTGAAAGCATTTAACAATCTTAACTGTAGCCTTCACTAGCAGTTCTGCCTGTGATAGATCAAACTTAAATATATCACAAAGAAGCATTTTCTTCCAAAGAACCAAAAGAGTGCCACTGTGGCTTAGCAACCAAGTAAAAGAAGCAGTGAGAGATAAAAAAGCATCATTTAAAAAGTGGACATTAAGTCCTAGTGAGGAAAATGGAAAGGAGCATAAACTCTGTCAAATGAAGTGTAAAAATATAATTAGGAAGAACAAAAAGGAATCTGAAGAATAACTAGTCAAAAACTCCAAGAAGTACATTAGTACCATAAGAATTTTGAAAGTACATTAGAAGCACAAGCCTGCTGAACAACCAGTGGGACCACTGGATGTTTGAGACACTAAAGGGGGCACTCTAGGACAATAAAACCATTGGGGATAATCTAAATGTCAGCACTGGTCTTCATGGCTGAGGACTTGAGGGAGATTCCCAAACCTGAGCCATTCTTTTTAGGTGACAAATCTGAGAATCTGTCCCAAATTGAGGTGTTATTAGAGGAGGTTTTGGAACAAACTGATAAACTAAAAGAGTAATAGGTGACCAGGACAAGATGGCATTCACCAAAAAATTCTGAATGAACTCAAATGTGAAATTGCAGAACTAATAACAGTGTTTGGTAACCTACCCTTTAAATCAGCTTCTGTACCAAATGACTAGAGGATAGCCAATATGACACCAATTTTTAAAAAGGGCTCTAGAGGACATCCTGGCAAATATTGGCCAGTAAATCTAACTTCACTACTGGGCAAATTGGCTGAAAGTATAATAAAGAACAAAATTGTCAGACACATAGAGGAACATAATATGTTGGGGAAAAATCAACATGGTTTCTACAAAGAGAAATTATGCCTCACCAGTCTACTAGAATTCTTTGAGGGGGTCAACAAGTATGTGGACAAAAGAGATCCAGTGTCTATAGTGTACTTAGATTTCCAGAAAGCCTTTGACAAGTTTCCTCACCAAAGGCTCTTAAGCAAAGAAAGCCGTCATGGGATAAATGGGAAGGTCCTCTTATGGATAGAAAACTGGTTAAAAGACAGGAAACAAAGGGTAGGAATATATGGTAAGTTTTCAGAATGGAGAGTGGTGTCCTGCAGGGATCCATACTGAGACCAATCCTATTTAACATATTCATAAATAATCTTCAGAGGGAGGTAAACAGTGAGGTGGCAAAATTTGCAGTTGATATCGGACTGCTCAAGATAGTTAAGTCCAAAGCATCCTGTGAAGAGCTTCAAAAGGATCTCACAAAATTAGATGACTGGGCAACAAAATGGCAGACGATTTTTTATGTTGATAAATGCAAAGTAATGCAGATTGGAAAAAAATAACCCCAACTATACATACAAAATTATGAGGACTATTTTAGCTAAAACCACTCAAGAGAGAGATCTTGGAGTCATTGTGGATAGTTACCTGAAAACATTCACTCAATGTGCAGCAGCAGTTAAAGAGAGAGAGAATAAGGCAGAAAATGTCTTATTGCTTCTACATAAATCCATAATACACCTACATCTTGCATCTGCGTACAGATGTGGTCCTCTCATCTCAAAAAAGATACCTTGGCATTGGAAAAGGCTCAAAAAAGGGCAATAAAATGATTAGGGTTATGGAACAGCTGCCATATGAGGTGAGATTAATGAAACTCAGATTTTTGAGCTTAGAAACAAGACAATTAAGGGAGCATGATGGAGGTCTATAAAATCATGACTGATGTGGAGAAAGTACATAAGGAAAAGTTATTTACTTGTTCCAATAATACAAGAACTAGGGGTCACCAAATGAAAGTGATAGGTACCAGGTTTAAAACAAACAAAAGGAAGTATTTCTTCACACAATGAACAATCAACCTGTGGAACTCCCTGTCATGGAATGTTATGAAGGCCAGGCCTTTAAGGGCACGTCTAGACTTGCTTTCACTTTTGAAAGAAGATATGCAAATTCAGCATGTTCTTTCGAAAAAGAAAGTAATATAGACGTGGTTCTTTCGAGAAAAAAACCCTTTTTCGAAAGAACCATGTAAACCTCATTTTTTTAGGAAGAACGGTTCTTTCAAAAAAGGGTTTTTTTCCCCGAAAGAACTGCATCTAGACTACTTTCTTGTTTGAAAGAACCTCTTTCAAAAAAGTGATCGGAAGAAGATATACAAATTCACACCGTATTTGCATATCTTTTTGAAAGTGAAAGCAAGTCTAGATGTGCCCTAACAGGGTTCAAAAAAGAGCTATATAAATTCAGGGAGGTTAGATCCATCAATTACTATTAGACACAATGGGCAGGAATAGTGTCCCTCCCCTCTGTTTGTCAGAAGCTAGGCAACAGGGGAGAGCTCACTTTTGGGGCATGTCTACACTGAAGCGTTATTTCCAAATAACTCGCGTTATTTGGAAATAACAAGATGAGCGTCTACATAGCAAGCCCATTATTTCAAAATAATTTCGAAACAATGGTCTTCTTATTCCAAAATGTGTAAAATCTATTCACAAGGAATAATCCCTATTTCAAAATAGTTATTTAAAATAGGGTGTGTGTAGACAGTGCAACTGTGGTTATTTCGAAATAAGTGGCCTCCAGGGATTCTCACAGCTTTCCTGGTGGCCACTCTGTCCACACTCATCAGAAGAATACAGTTCCTCTTCCCCTGCAACCCTTAAAGGTATAGCCACAGTGGAAACTGTGTTGGTGCAGTCAGGGAAAAAAGTGCCATTGTGCATCTTGTGGAAGACTCTGGAGTTCCTGAAGACGTGGGTGTCGTGTGCCTTCATAGAATCATAGAACACTAGAACTGGAAGGGACCGCGAGAGGTCACCGAGCCCTCATGGCAGGACCAAACACAGTCTAGACCAGGGCTACTCAACTTTGGAAGCTCCGGGGCCACAGTGATACTCTCAGCATGTGCTGAGGGCCACAACTTAAGTGTGGTTGCATATACATACAAATACATATGCAAATAGCTTCTTTCACACAGTCCCCCCAGAATCTCCTCCTTGGGGGCTAGAAATGCTGACACCCTGTACCCGTCTATTCCTGCCAGACCATCCACTTGTGTCTTTCAGTGCTCACCCTGCCTGGGAGATGCCTCGCCATTGTGGAGTGTGTTCCCAGTGGAGGCCATGTTCAAAGGATCCCATCCGTGTGCTGCATGTTGAGTCCCACATAAACCCAAACGGCATTGCGGGCTGCAAGCAAACGGGCCACGGGCCGCATGCGGCCCATGGGCTGTGTGCTGATTTGCCTTGGTTTAGACCATCCCTGATAGATGTCTATTAAACCTACTCTTAAATATCTCCAGAGATGGAGATTCCACAACCTCCCTAGGCAATTTATTCCAGTGTTTAACCACTCTGACAGTTAGAAACTTTTTTCCTAATGTCCAACCTAAACCTCCCTTGCTGCAGTTTAAACCCATTGTTTCTTGTCCTATCCTCAGAGGCCCAGGAGAACAATTTTTCTGCCTCCCCTTTGTAACACTCTTTTAGATACCTGAAAACTGCTATCATGTCCCCTCTCAGTCTTCTCTTTTCTAAACTAAACAAGCTCAGTTCTTTCAGTCTTCCCTCATAGCTCATGTTCGCTAGACCTTTAATCATTTTTGTTGCTCTTCTCTGGGACCTTCTCCAATTTCTCCACTTCTTTCTTGAAATTTGTGCCAAGAACTGGACTCCAACTGAGGCCTAATCAGCGCAGAGTAAAGTGGAAGAATGACTTCTCATGTCTTGCTCACAACACTCCTATTAATTCATCCCAGAATCATGTTTGCTTTTTTTTGCAACAGCATCACACTTTTGACTCATATTTAGCTCGTGGTCCACTATAACCCCTCAATCCCTTTCTGAAGTACTCCTTCCTAGACAGTCGCTTCCCATTCTGTATGTGTGAAACTGATTGTTCCTTCCTAAGTGGAGCACTTTACATTTGTCCTTATTAAACTTCATCCTATTTACCTCAGACAGTTTGTCCAGATGATTTTGAATTATAACCCTATCCTCTAAAGCAGTTGCAACCCCTCCCAGCTTGGTATCATCTGAAAACTTAATAAGCGTATTCTATTTGCCAATTCCACGACCACCAGACATTGATGTCTGTGAGGCGGCCTCAGTGGTCCACAATGGCCTGCAGGACCGTGGAGAAGTACCCCTTCCAGTTGATAGAATCCAATGCCTGGTGGTTGGGGACCCAGATGGGGATGTGCGTGCCGTCAATGATTTTCCCACTGTTGGGAAACCCTGTGGCAGCAAAGCCAGTGCCGATGGGGGTCCATGTCACCCAGGGTGATGATCCTGCACAGCAGGATGGTGTTGATGGCCCTCACCACCTGTAGAAGGAGACAAACAGAGAATCACAGGGTTGCCAGGGCCCTCGGGAATTCTCCGAGCCCAACCCCCTTCCTCCACACCAAGACCAGCCCCAGCAGGGCTTTGTGAAGCTGGGACTGGACAACCTCCTGGGGAGGGAGTCTTCCCTCCCCCACTTCCTTAGGGAATCCAATTCCAGCCTCAGGCAGCAGCTACAGGAAGTGACTGCTGTCCTGATGCCCTGCCCAAAATGCTTCTGGGGGGGCTGTTAAATGCGATTCAGCCACCAATCAGTAGATGCTCTATTTTGCTAGAGATCTCTGCTATTTCAATGGGCATTTGTAGTGTGGATGCACTATTTTGAAATAGCTATTCTGGGAGTTATTATTCCAAAATAGTTTGTTTTGAAATAAGTATGTAATGTAGATGTACCCTTGATTATTACCTGTTCTGTTCACTCCCTCTGGGATGCCTGGCATTGGCCACTGTCAGAAGACAGGATACTGGGCTAGATGGACCTTGGTCTGACCTAGTATGGTCATTCTTATGTTCTTATTTTCTTCTTATATTGTTAGAGTAATTTGACTCATCAATTGTGCAATTGATCCATAACCAAATCTTAATTCTTTTGGATTAGTTTCTACCATCCTTGTCCTGAACAGAACAATAAATCACTAAAAATTATTTTGATTTTAGTGGGCCTACTCACCCAGTAAAATACTAATCCTCATGAATACAAGTGATAAAAGCTGGCTTGTAAACAAATGAAAACCATATATTGTTTTATTTATGTTTTTAAAGGTATGAAACAGTTTGAAAACTAAATTTAGGAACTTGTTTATTGCTGTCAAACTGTCAGATACTGTGTGATTTAGGGTAGGAGTCAATCACAATGTGCAAAATAGTCACGCAAAAGAGGGCAGATGTACGTTAATTACATAGTTTCTTAGCAAATTACGATCTGTGTAGGTGGGGACATTTGAAAACCTGTGGTTCACAAGCTACTGTTGAAGAATTTAAAGTATTGGATGCTATAGATGCTTGACCCACATGGAGAACATTAAGCAGTGTAACTTTTAAAAATTCTAAAATGTATTTTCAGCCTTATTTAAATTAGTTGTTATAAATGATGAAACTCCTTGACAAGAACAGAGCCAGACTCTGTGGCCCTAAGTCATGCTAAGTGGCATCTTATTGTTACTCCATGATTGGTTCGACTGCGATTAGGGGAAGTATTTGAGGAAGAAGTAGATCCTGTTCAGTGTACTAGATTGTGCCTCTAACATGGTCACAAAGGGGTGTAGAATGGAGTAAAAATACACATGAGCACTCTGATTTTCTTATAATAGGGTATGTCTACACTCCGCACTTATTTTGGAATAATCTCCAAAATAGCACATCTATACTACAGAGAAGCCTTGAAATTAGTCCAAGGCAGGCTTCCCTAATGTGGATGTGCTACCTGGAAGCACTAGGAAGTAATTACTTGGAATGGCCCTGGGGAGGAGCTATTTCAAAATAGTAGCAGTGGAGCATCCATACTACAGCTATTTCAAAATAGCAATTTCGGAACAGGCATTATTCCTCATGGAATGAGGTTTACAGAAGTCAGAATAAGCCGTCCATTATTTCAAACTTATTTTGAAACAACAGAATTGCTGAGTAGACTCTTGCATTGTTATTTCAGAATAACGGCTGTTATTCGGAAATAACGCTGCTGTGTAGACACACCCTTAGATGTCTTCTGTAAATCCTAACACTATCTCTTCTCTAGTCCTATGTTTGCAGAAATCTTTGCAGATCAGCCATACAGAAGAGAGAGGTGCAAGAGCAGATTTTCCAAAGCAGATGATCCACTAATGACACAAATTGTGGACCAGTGAAGACTGTAGGATCATGTTTCTCATCCACTTTACATACTATAAGGCCAAGGGAGTAGATCATTTGTGTCTCAAAAGCCTCATAATCTCTGTTACCTAATAGCGTCATTTCAAAACTATTAGCTAGGAGTGCACTCTATGGAGCATACAACTCCTTTGAAGTTCAAAATAATGATCTTTTCATAAAAAGATGACCTTTACAACAGGTAGCACAGCTGTGCTGCAAACATATTCGGCTAAAATATGGCACAACATTAATTTGCCTCCAGGTATCACTAATATGATTTGGTTCCAAAGAACTCCAACCCATGTTTGCAAGTTTCATTTGAGCAGATGTTTGGGATGAAGACTGGAGAGAAAATATCAGAAATATGTGAAGACAGAAAGATAGGACAATCCACAATAAACAAGTGTCTTTGATCCTCAGAATGCTGAACAGTGCAGGAGAAGAATAACAAACTTCACAACAACATTTTCAGGTATAATTGCAAGGAAGACTAAAAATAAAATATTTTTTTCTGGTTTGTCATTCCACTACTATTGAGGAAACCTATGGCCTGAAGTTCTGAGGGAAAAGGAGCTCTTTGCTCTTATCTAGTGGTGAACCGGGGTGGGGTGGGGGGGGAGAATTGTTCCTTAATTTGCATAAGATATTTATCCAGAATTCCAGATAGACAGTGCACAAGAGGAAGTAACACCTTTCCCCCATCTACTGCTGAATTAGGGGGCTGTATCTACACTGGCGGGATCTTGCACAAAAGCGGCTGCTCTTGCGCAAAAACTTGCTGCCTGTCTACACTGGCTGCGTGTTCTTGCGCAAGTAAACTGACGTTCTAATGTATGAAATCAGTGCTTCTTGCACCAGAACTCTGACACTCCCGCCCAGGAATAAGCCCTTTTGTGCAACTGTTCTTGCTCAAGAGAACGTCTACACTGGCATGGATGCTCTTGCGCAAAAGCACATCTGTTGTGCAAAAGCACATGCCAGTGTAGACACTCTCTTCTGGAAGAGTTTTTGCAGAAAACTCTTCCGCAGAAGAGTTTTTGCATGAGAACGCGCCAGTGTAGATGTAGCTGGGAAGTATTACTATAGAGTCAACTTAATCTGCATAAGCTTTCCTCCCACAATTTCTCCAGTGAGACTTTGGGTGTCACCATAACTGTACACAAACTAAGAATTTATTGGGTAGTAGAAATGAAGCAAGAGATAGGAAAATGGTACCTGTCTTGTTGCAAAGACTCTGTTCAATGGTTGTAGATACTAGTGAATCTCTTTCATTCAGTACTTTGTGCTATTGAAAGGACTCATCAATACAAAATTAAACAGAGGGGGCTTCTTGCTAAAATTGCAGAGGATGCTAGCCGAACTCTGGAGAGGCTTCTATTATCCTAACCACAAAATAAAGCTGAATTCTAAATTCCTGGAGCCTCAGGACAGCAGCAAACAGCACTTCCCAAAAAGCTGGAGGCAGGCTTGTCTGAGGGCACCTCAAGACTCTGGGGCTGCACTAGCTGATGACAGCAAACAGTGAGCGGGTTTAATATACAAGGAAGAGGGAAGTGATGAGATAAAGAAATATTGCCTTATTAGCTGTTCCCCATGAAGTAGGGAAACAACTTGACAAACTACTGTCTAATCACTGTGGGATAGTGTTTTACTTATTCATTTACACAGTTTGTTGCTGTGTTTTCCCAAGATGATCCCATTGGTTCCCTTCTCCTTTATAACATCTTCCTTGTTTCACACACAGTCTCAGCTCTGGTGTGTGGGTGTTTTGCATATTAAGTGCCCCCCGTGAAAGTTTTTATTGATCCCCAACATTTTGGTTGGAAGCTCACAGTAATGGTATTTAGTAATTTGAACTCAGTCCTTGCTACTGCTAGCAACACTTGCAGAAGGGTTCCACTTGTGTTTATGGGCCTGAGCTTGCTGTCTTAGAAGCGAACAGTAAAATTACTACCAATTTAAATGGGAGTAGAATCATGCCTTATAATGTACTATTATTATTTGTTATTTTTATGGGTCAAAGTCATCCACGATATAGTCTCACTGGCTTCTGAAGAGTACTGCAGGGGTGCATTTGGCCTTGTATATAGCTGGCTGATATATTTACTGTTCTCTTATCTTTACTCACCATTGTAAATGTAAGTTACCATGTCATACATAGAGAGGGGACATATCTGAAACATAATTTAGTTACTACTGAAGTTGACTTCAATAGGACTTTCTGTTAATGAGATTCTAACTGGCTACTAAATAGTTTAACCTGTGCAGCATTTCCTCCAACTACTACTTAAGCCTCACTCTGGATTACTTAGAATAGAGGAGTGTGAGACTGTTGTAAACGCAGCAAGGTGCTCTTTAGGGGTGCACTTGATCACACAGCAGCTCATAAAGCCTACTCTAACCTGTGGCTAGGGAATTTTAGGCAGTGAAGAATATAATTAGATTTTTTTTAAGAGGAATTGGCAGCCTATCTTGCTTTCTGAAGAAATTTGGCATGACAGTATATTGATTTATGGACTCTCTCACTTCCAGGGAGGCATATTTGCCACTGAATGCTCAACATAATGTCAATCCTTCAAGCATTAGAGAAAGAATCCTGTGAAAAAAGGTTTTCATTTTGCAATAAAGTAGAATTGTTTTCAATAAAGCATGTCAGTGAACACCAAGCATTGAACCCTTACCCTTTTTGAAATGTGCCATTGAATGGGAAAAAACATTAAAATAAAAAAAAACTATATATTTTAACCATGCTATAAACATATCTCTTACTGACAGAAAATTACAAATAATTTGAATAGATTAGAACATATGTGCTAGATTTGCACCTACTGCGTTGAAAGCATTTTGGATGAAACATATTACCTTTAAATCATTGGAGCTACACTGATTTATACCATCTTAGTATCCGTTCCCCTGTTTTTTTTAGAAACAAACTTAATCAAGCTGAAACACAGCTAACCTAAATCAATTTGCAGTGGTGCACTTTCAAAAGAACAAAATGGAATTTTATATAAACTAGGACGAATGGCCCTGATTCATCTCAGTGTTACTTCAATGCTGAGCCACTCTAACTACACTGAAATAAAAAGGTTACACTGATGTAAAATGAGCACAGCACATTGAATGAGACCTGTTGTATTAATTTAGATGGAATATATGTGCTAGACTTCTCCCCATCCATGCTGTAACAAACAAACAATTGGAAACCTTGTTTATTTTCTCTGAAGTGCAAATTATTCATGATATGAGGCCTATGCATTTTATATATGAACAAATAGAAACTGACATGTTAAAATCGTGGGGAATCTACATTTGATAGAGTTGGTTCCAAACAAATGGGCATTGTCTCCAGCTGAGCTCAGTGCAGTGACTTAAGGGATAATCACTCCTGTTTGTAGCCTATGGTTAGCACAATAAATAGGTACTGAGATAATGATTAATAACTGAACCAAGGCTAAGACATTTAATCAATCTCAAAAGCCATTTACTGCAGCTAGGAAACTACAGAGATTGTTTTGGTTACAACAAAGTACAATATACAGAACAAAGTTTGTGAGGCTTTGCCCATCTCTCATGCTTTCCATTAACATTACTTTGAAAAGAATGAGTCTGACCACACAAAAGAACTGAGATGGGAAGAGAAAATTTCTGATTAATCATTCAACTGTGATTCTAGAAAGTGAGTCACAGTGAGAGCTGGCCAATGAATTCCTGTTTTGCAGAGAAATCCAGAAATTCATTGTTCTGAAAAAACATGAAAATTAGAACTCTCCTACAGAACACGAATTCTGTAGTTTTAACTCTTCATTTTGACCAGAGCCCAGGCAGCCCACCTGGCAGTTGAGGAAATATGGCAGCTTCTCATGGCCTCTGAGTTGTCAAGGGACTAAAAGCCCAGGCGCTTAGAGAGCTCAGGTTCCAGGGTAGTCTGACTGGGAGGTTCCAGAGGAACCAGGAAACCTGGGAACTGGGAACCATTTTACAGGGGAAAATCACAATTTTCTCTTAGCCAAATTTCCCATCAGTAAATTGTTCCAGTGGAAAATTCTTGACCAGCTCACAGTATTGTCAACTTCTACTTTTTATCTTCACACATGTGATAGTTGATTCATTTTTTTTAAGTCCCAACTCCTGGAGTCATGGAATTATGTGAGAATCTCATCTTTAGTATTTTAGAAACCTAAGTGTCTAGCTTTTGTAGTTGCAAAAGCACCCCTTGAAAACATGAATGGGTGTACCCCAGAGGCACAACACCCAGAAGTCAACCCCAAGTAAAAAGACCCCAACAATTAATTACTTAAAATATTTCATGATTTTAAGGGCCTGTTTATGAGTTCTGAATGCTTGGGTTTGGCAAAACTGGAACCATTTTAGGATGGAGTTTCAAGGCCAGATACTCAGCTGATGTAACTTGGCATTGATTTCACCAGAACTGCACTGCTTTACAGCATAGATTGGGCTGATTCAATCCATGGATATCCACCAAGAGGTTCAGATGTTGAATGCTTATTGTGGTTCAGTCATCACTAAAAGAATTAATGATTACCAAATACGTAGCACAACTAATAATATCAATAAGGAGGAAGGAACACAATGCAAAATAGGGGAAGAACATTAAATAAGATAGATGTATTCATTTTGTTAGGCATTGTCGAAATTCTTCCTAGGGTATTTAAGGAATATAGCTGAAGCAATCTGAGAACCATTAGCAATGAGCACTGAGAAATCATGAAGAATGTGTAAGATCTCAGAGAAGTGGAGAAGGGCAAATACAGTCCTAGTCTTTAAAAAGAGGAACACGGAGTACCCAAGAATTATAGACTGGTCAGCTTGTCTTAGATACTTGGAAAGATACTAAAACAGATGATTAAACAATCAATTTGTGAACACCTACAGGATAATTGGGTAATAGGGAATAGTTAGCACAGATTTAGTAAGAATCAACAATGTAAAAATAACCTAGTTGGTCACTAGTGGATTGCGGGGAGTGCTAGATGCAATATATCTTGATTTTTAGCAAGGCTTTTGACATAGTCCCGTATGATGTTTTCATATACAAAGATGGGAAATATGATTTAGATGCATTTTCTATGATGTGCACAACGGGTTGAAAGACTATACTCAAAGATTTATCATCAGTGGTTTGCTGTTAAACCAGGTGGGTAATTCTAGTGGGAGCCTAAAGAGTTCTGTCCTGGATTGTCAGGCACTATTCAATATTTCCATTAATCATTTTGATAATAGAGGGGAGCATATTCAGAGTTGCAGCCTGACCTGTGACTCTAAGTGCCTCAATTGTCTTGTTAGTTTTGGACTTCTGTCCCTGTGAAGTGCTAAGTGACCTCAAGCTCCCAGTGAAGTCAATAAGAGTTGAGGTTATTCAGCACCTTGCATTTTTGGCCATCCAAACATATTTGTATTAGAGTGACCATACTAAAGTTTCTGTTAAGCCTAACAGTGTGAACTAAATGTTTATCAGATCTGCATTGTCTTCAGTGGGGTTAGGATTTCACCCAAAATACCATCAAATGCACAAAGAAAAACTGGAGGAGAGAAGAAGGAAAGCATTTTTTCCTTCATCTTTTTTAGTCATAGCCATATTATGGGTTATTTGTAACAACAGCAGGTACATATTCAAATGGAAATGTGACATTTTTAACCATGTTCCTTTAAACAACAGGTTGAACCTCTTTAGTCTGGCATCTTCGGGACCTGACTGTTTCTGAACCAGACTATGGGACGTCAATATTGAAATTGCCAGGCTACGGGATGTCAATATTGTCTAGCAGCATTACCAAAACATCCAAGGCTTACTGGACTCTTAGAAGACAATTAGGAGTAAATTAGAGCTAAATCACAGCACAGAACACTGAGAGTCAGGTCTGTTGGCTGTAAACAAACTTTATGGGACCCCTGGAAACTTGATCGCACCCAGGATAAGTGGACATCTGAATATCTAAAATCATGCCAAACCATGGATGTTACCACACCAGAGTGTGCCAGACTAGAGAGGTTCATTCTGTACAAACTTAGGGCATGTCTACACAGCAGGGCTAACGCCGATATAAGCTATGAAAATTGAGCTATATCAATTGTGTAGCTTAAGTCAAAATAGCTTATTTTGGCTTTTGGTGCTGTCCACTTGGACACTGCAGGAAGTCCGAGTTAGAGCACTCTTCCTCCAACTTCCCTTATTCCTTGTAAAATGAGGGTTACAGGAGTTGAAGTAAGAAGTCCTCCAGCTCGCCATTATTTTGACATTATGTCAAAATAACTGCTTTCTGTGAAGATGCGGACCATGTTATTTCAGTTAATCTGAAAGAACACTGCTGTGTAGACATAACCTTAGCGTTCTGAAGCAAAAATAGTTTCCTGATAACACTATGTCAGCAGGCACAACCTAATGTCAACATTTCCAATGACAACATTTTTTTTTCAAAAGAAAACTTTTTAATAATTTGGTGGTGACCTGATCATATGTATACTAGCAAATGAGAGGCCCAGAAGTCATAGCCAATAGTTTTTTTACTCACAAAAAGTAGCCAGCAGGCAGAAAATTATTGTGGCACTCTGGCTTGTTAAAGCCAGTTGTCAGAACTACACAAAGCTTGTTAAAGCCAGTTGTCAGAACTACACAAGAGCAGAGAGAATACTCCTGGAAATACATAGCTAGTAGGGAGAGCACCAAAAGTGGAATCTGGAATTCTGGAACACAATGTCTGTACATGCTGTACTTCTACAGCAGAAGGCAATAAAGCAGAATTTCAAACACTGTATGGTGGGCAGAGTTAGATGTAGGAGGTAAGGCTTTGATAGGCAAGGCCAGAGATTTCAGGGAAATAGTCAACAGAGCAATAAAGGAGACCAACATAGCAGGGATCTCTGGAAAGTGGCCACTCCTGTTTTCTGCAGAGAGAAAATCAGTCTGAGGGAAAAAGACTCTACTGAGAGACAGGATAGGATAATATACAGTTTTGAAATGCAAGACATGAGTATCTCAGCCATGATACTAATAATGTTCTGAGCTCAGTAACAAACTTCAGTTTTGTTGCTTTATGGCTGATGCATCACTATTACTAGATGACATGATAGATATCAGGAAAGTTATTTTAGCTTTACAAGGGACAATGAAGATTATGGAAAGGGAATAAAGCATTAATTGACACATGACAATTACAAATCTTTTGAAATAGGTTATATTTAAGATTTCTCCCAACAAAAAAGGGTAATTTACATAATTACCAATTACCACTCCAATTTAACCATGATGTCTCCCATCTGTGTCAAGTCTTTTCTTTCCTCCAAGGAAATCGTTCACTCCTAGATTTTGGAGATGAAGTCCTCACCTGACTGGGGTCAATGATAAAATTCCCATTGACTTCATAGTTTCCTGATCAGCACCAAGATGTTTAATTACATAAAATCATACATTAGGTTGAGCACCAGATACACTAATACCATTGCAAGCTGCCAGAAAGGTATGTGTCTCTTACATGGGCATATTTAGGTTGTGACATTATTTAATTTCCTAGGACCCAACACTGTGTTCAAACACATAAATGTTGATCCCTACACCTGATTGGAGCCCTGTTTACTTCAGTAATGTTTACTTCAAAGCACAGGTGTGGGGATCTGATAGCAGAATTAGGAACCTAGTCCCTGTACATCCTAATTTCTGGTGTGATAATTGGCATCACCAACAACGGTTACTGAGGGGCAGAGACATCTAGGAAATCTTCTGAAGTCCTCCAAATTTTAGGGCGGCTGCTGGAAAGAAATATTTTCTGAAATCAACAGTATTACAAAATTGAGGGAACTGATTAAGTTTAAAAAAAATCAATCTATTAATATTACTTAATTTTTGAAAAAGAAATTGAAGACAGATGTGCAATTTGCTAGATGATCTCATGATTTATAACTATTCCTCCCATAGAACCCTTTTTAAATGTCATAAATAAAATTACATCCTTTTCAGCAGGATTATTAAGTATATTTATGTCTATTGCAAAAGGTCAGAGCTCTTTAACATTCACTGTGTGGTAAATTTATGGATTATGTAAAAATGACTATTGCATATAAATCCTTCTTTAAAAACCTAAGAATGTTTTCCTAAAAACAGTCATAATTCTCACAAAGACATCTATATCTTAAGCATGTTACTCTTTCAATTTCTCAACGTAGACTTCCTTCTTTATCTACAGCTTTAAACATGAACATTATGGACTAAATCAAGCCCATGAAACATTAATTCTGGCATTTCCCAATTTTTGACTTTGCAACTTGAACAATGTTAGGCTTTGGTGGGTAATTTCCTACATACTTAAAAACCAAATGGAAAAAACAAAAATTCCATCCCATGCCATCTTACCTACATCCATCAAAGGACAATCAGCAGTTCGGAGCCTTTAGATGCACCACACTTGAGCTAACAGTGGAATTGATACAATCTTCTACATGAACCAGCATTAGAAGGGAGTAAGACACTGTGCTCATAAGTTCCACAGATATTTATGACAGCAGAGGAATCTTGGGATTGATTCTAGGTTCTGGAAGTGTTTATAATCTACCAGGACAAAGACTCTCATTCTCCCACTTTCTATTCCTGTCCTTTCCAAAGTATCTTGGACGCAGACCTATACTATGCCGTACAGTCCTATACAGTGTTATTGTAGCCATGTCAGTCCTAGGATATTAGAGAGATGAGGTTAGCGAGGACAAGGTTTTGGGGTTCATCAACAAAATTAAGCCAATAAAATATATTACCTCATTTGTCTTTTCTCTCTGTCCCAGTCCTGTGTCTTTCACGCTGCTAGTTCTATATTTCTCACCTAATCATCATGGAAGTAGACTGGCATGTAGCTATTGTAATTGACTGTGCAAATCCAATATTGGATGCATAAGCCATGAAAGAAGTTGCAGATCCAGGCACAACTCATAGATTGTCACTGCCGCTGCTTACCACTGTGTCTTGAGATGAATGGGCCATATATAGTCATCCCCAGTCTCCATTCCTGAGGTTTTTCATCACAGTCCCAGTCTTCTCCCCAGCCTATACAATTTAAATGAGTGAGATGAGACCAAAGGACAATTTTAAGAGAATGGAGGATTTTAAGGACATGCATGGATTTTTACTGTTCTTCCCCGGCAGACACTTCTATTTCTGATGTCAGTCAGGAAGAACTGCTTAATCCAGTCATTTTACAGCTACATCTCCATCCGTAATAGAGGAGGAAGAAGTCAATTAGTGCCATAAAAAGCTCTCCCTGGCTGACCTCAATATCAGACACAGCAGCTAGGGAAGAGCTATTCAGCAAATAGTGGATCACAGGCTCTTTAATGTTCTTTCACAGTTAACTGTCATTTAGGCAGCCAGGAAACAACTTTCTCTTGAATCATAATTCCTTGTACTCTGGATGTGAAGAACACAGGAGAGGAAATAGCAATCATGAAAAATCTGTGAGATTCAATGTGGCTACTCTAGAAATATATGGCTGTAATTGATAGCAGGATGTGGTTCTGTAGCTCCATATATTTGGAAAGTATTCATGTTATTAAAAGGATTTTTGTTTAGCTGCAGTATGAATTTAGCTTGCAAAAGGACTGCAAGGTTGGTAACCTCATTCTTTAAGGGTTATGCTATTTTATGATAGTGAATACTAAAAACAAAACGTAAAAGAAACTGCAAAGAAGTGGAGTATTTTGGGCAGAGGTAGATGAAATATTTTGGCCAAAACTTTTTTGGGGAAAAATGCAGATTCACCAACTCTGGAATGTTTTATGAATTCCTGTATATTTTGTCAAATTTTTTGTTTCAGGAAAAAAAATCAGAAGTTCAAAATGTTAATTTTTCTAGGTTGAACATGCTTTTTATTTCAAAAATTTCCATGGTCAAAAACCAAGCTCCAGCGCTCAGATGATATATATAGTGTTCTAGCTCCAGGCTTCTAGTATCCTGGATTTAGGAATGGAAAAAGAGTTCATTCACTTGAGATGCTTTGGTGAAATTATCACACTCTGTGACCATTTAAAAGATACCATATAATAATCCTTTCTTGATAGCAAGGGTTATTTGGTTTGGTCTGAAAATGAACAAAAATGTAAGACATTCTTGCTGAAGTTAGGTGTTCTTTGAGGAGTTCTCATGTACTAAACCACCAAATAATGAATGGCAATTACCAGATTGTAATGATGCATTTACCTGTAATTAGAAAGAATTCAAAGCATGCTTTGTTTTCTGAGAGTGTCTACGCAGCACCGTAACTCAGAATAAGATATGTAATTTGAGCTATTTTGAAATAACTTATTTCATCATTTGACACTGTCTACACAGCGCCAAATTTCAAAATAAAGCGTTATTCCAAAATGTCTCTTACTCCTTGTAGAATGAGGTTTACAGGGGAGGTCGGAATATCAGGTTTGCTGTGAAGACATGGGATAGCTATTTTGGGATACTCTGGTAAAAAACTATTTCAAAAGAAGGGTAGTGAAGCACTAGAATGGTTCACTTATGGAGGCAGCAGAATCTCCATCCCTAGAGGTTTTCAAGTCCTGGCTTTACAAAGCTCTGGCTGGGATAATTTAGTTGGGATTGGTCCTGCTATTAGCAGCGGGTTGGACTCATTGACCTCCTGAGGTCTCTTCCTACCCTATGAATCTATGATCCCACACTCATGACATAGTCCCTTATGGGGTAGTGTCTCCAAATCACAATCTTTCATAAACATATTTCTACAAGTCTACAGTGAACATTGCAATTAAACAACATTGTAGCCTGAGCCCTGTAAGCCTAAATGAGCTGACATGGGCCAGGTATGGATGTAGACAGGTCTCCCAATAGTGGGGTGGGCAAAGTGGGCAGCTGTCCAGAGCCTGGTGATTTAAAAGGGCCTAGGGCTCCCAACCACTGCAGCAGCAGGCAGAACCCTGAAATCGCCACTGGAGTCCCACGTGATGTGCTTCTAGTGGTGCTAAAGGGCTGGCTGGAGGACGTTAGCCCCAGTCCCGCCCCTATCGCCTGAGGCCCTGCCCCCTCCCATCTTGCATAGGGGCCCAGCAAGTCTGTTGCCTAGCCTGAATGTAGACATATCCTGAAGGTCTCCAATGATGAAATTAAGAACCTGATTAATGGTAAACTGGATGATGGAGATCAACAACCTTCCTTTGCAAAAGTATTTACAAACGTTTTCTATGTTCTGTGTTTTTAGTCTGATTTGGTGCAGTTGTATGCATAACTTGAAAAAAATCTAGTTTTGTTTTCTTTCTGTTCTTCATGGAATGAGCACAAACTTTGTTCATTTTTTAAAAATCAATATCATATAAAAACAAATTGTTTCTATGTCTCACTTTATGCTGTTAGAGCTCACACAATATTATTGCAGTAAATGCAGAAATGTACGCATTGTTTAAATCAAAAGTAAACATTATAAGTTGGTTATAGAGAGCAAACTCAGCAAAGAAAAGTCACATTACAGCACAAGACAAACTCATGGCGGTATTTTGTCATCTGGCCATTCTCTGCAATTTGTTCAAAATTAGATTTAGAGTTGTTGGTTAATTGATGGATAATACAGTTTTGTGTGGGCTTTGAAATAATGTGCATTCAGCTTTTCTTTAAATCAGGAGTCTATCAATAACTTTAGAGACAGTAGGATGCCTGATTCCTATTACAAATCCTATAACCTTCTATTCAATATTTTTCATGATTCTTAATATTGTGTGCTGAATCTTCGATTTTGTTGTTCCAAGTAAAACCATTTCCTGCACTAGTAGCCAAATGAATGCTTAGGAGGATGTGGGTTGGTTTGTTCCTATGTGTTCATAGCTATGGTAAAGCAATACATGTACACACATATTACACACTCCTATTTAACATTTGGGGCTTGATCATGGAGCTACCACAAGTTCTGACTACGGATCAGCTCACAGTTGCAATGCTCAAGGGTCAGACCAAGATCCAACTTGTGACTGCACATCAGAAGTTGATCACTAATTCTCTCTCCCTTCACAGGAGAAGGGACATGATCCTTGTACTTGGCACAGCTCACTTCTCCCTCTGTTCTAGTTCAGATGTCCTGGCAGATGCTGTGTGGTGACAAAATCAATGCTTTATCTATTCCTTCTCTACTTACTTCAGTTGTTGTATGTGAACTTGGCCAAACACAGCGGTGGAAGCCAATCATCCTGCTGGAAATTCAGGGAACATCAGAGATATTTCTCCCGGGTATAATTGTTTTTTTTCTGTTTGGCCATCTATCTGTAGATAATAGGCTGTTGAGTTGAGAGGCTTGGTACTGAGAAGGCAGAAAAATTGCTGCCAGAACCAAGAAACAAATTGTACAATTTGATCTGAAATGACACATGTAGGCATACTGTGATACTGAAAGATGTGCTTCAGGAAGATCTGTGCAGTTTCGTGGGCAGATGGAATATTGTGTCAGAAAATAAACTGAACATCTTAGTAGGGAGGTTCACTGTGGTCATGATACCTGAGTTCCTTTTGGAGTGTGGAAACTTTACAATAGAATCTATTTAGAGAGTGGACCAAGGACACATAAGTGTGGGGAAGGGCTGAAGGAGGCCCACAGGCTTGACATATCTTTTTTTGGTATGGGTGCAGAGGTAACATGATCTAACATAGGTTTTTTTACATCAGTTCATGGGGTAGACCATCAGAAGTACCTAGTGGTCAGGTTCCAGGTTGTAAATGGTCCACAATGTTCCACAAAGGGTGAATTGACACAGTCATAACAACTGAAGCCAGGAGTTGTACTCAGGAATATAAAAATGACCCCCATGATAAAGGAGGTCTTGTTGTAGATGAAAACTTGAACACAGTGCTGTTTCTTAGAGTTTAGCACATTGGGGGTACAAATGGGTCACTTGGATGCAAGGAACAGATGGTGATCATCAGATGATGGGTGGTAGTCGTGCGGACCATGTTGGGAAGATATAAGTACAGTGGTGAGAATTTCCTGCTTCACTTCATGGTATTTTTTCTTTCAGGATAGAGCATCTGCCTTCCCATTCTTAGTTCCTGGATAATATGTAACCATAAAATCAAATTGGGGAAGGAAAAAGATCCAGTAAATTTGATATTGGCAGTTCTGTTTGTAGATGTTCCAAATTCTTCTGACTAGTCCAGATTTGGACAGATATGGCCCCACTCAAGATGGTACTGAAATTGCTCAAAGACAGCTTTGATAGCCAGGAGTTTCTTGTCTCATACATCATGATTTCTGTTTGTGGGAGTCAGTTTCCAAGAGAAAATGGCACAGGGATGAAGCAACAAGTGAAGGCCAGTAAATGGCAAGAGCTCCTGTTGCAAAGTCTGAGGGATTGGTTTCAACTATGACTGTCTTTGAGGAATCCAGATGAGTTAAATGTGGGCAAAAATTAAATGCCTTTTTCAAGTAGTGGAAAACCATATGTGTGTCAGAAGGCCTGATGAATTTTGCTCCTTTCTTTTTCGAGGAAGGACATTATAGAGCTACCACACTAGAGTATCCTGGGATGAATCTCTGGTAAACATTTGTGAATGTATGAAACTTCTGCACCTGCCTATATTGGAGAGTACCTACCACTCAGTAATAGCTGTAACTTTGCAGGAGTCCATGATGAGCCCTGATGGTGCAATGATGTAGCCCGGAATCCTTGAAAAATTTACACAAAACCTGAGAAATACAGAGTTGATTTTGGTGAAACCAGTCAAGGACGATATGCACATGGCAGCTGTGATGTTTTTCATTCTCAGAAAAACAAATAAAATGATCTAAATAGGTGAGCACAAATATGTTGAGGCTGTCTCTGGAGATGTCGTTCATAAATACTGGAAGATAGTGGGAGCATTACATAAATCAAATGCCATGACTAAGCATTTGAAATGGCCATATCTGGTTTCAAATGCGGTCTTCTATTTACCCCCCTTCTGGATTCTGACTAGGTTGCAAGACTCATGCATATCTAGCTTTGTGAGCTGTACAGAGTTTTTCTAGGAGTTAATGTACAAGAGGAAGGAGATGTTGACCATGGATGGTGATCTTTTGAAGGGTTTGATAATTGACACAAAGTCAGATGGAGCATCCATCATAGTCATGAAGAAGATAGATACTAGTTATGAAGAAGGATAGATGAACCCCTTGCACAGAGATTCCTCAGAAGTAATCCCAGAGGGCCTTCAGCTTGGAATGCAAAAGAGACCTCTGTTCACAACTGAAGGTTGATCAGGTAATTGTATGCAGGAACTTCAGGCCTTGCTGACCAATCTCAGGGTATGTCTACACTGCCACCCTAGTTCGAACTAGGGTGGCTAATGTAGTCATTCGAACTTGCAAATGAAGCCCCGGGATTAAAATATCCCGGGCTTTATTTGCATGTTCCCAGGCGCCGCCATTTTAAAAGGCCCGGTAGTTCGAACTCCCTGCCCGCAGCTACACGCGGCACGGGCTAGGTAGTTCGAATTAAAGCTCCTAATTCAAACTACCATTACTCCTCATTGCAGGAGTATTTTAATCCCGGGCTTCATTTGCAAGTTCGAATGACTACATTAGCCACCCTAGTTTGAACTAGGGTGGCTAGTGTAGACATACCCTCACAGTTTTGGATTTGTCAGGCTCTGGAGTGCACCAGAGAGTGTAACTGATTATTGACTCACATTGGGAAATCATGTTCATCAGCACAATGTGGAACTGAAGAGTATAGATTATGACTACCAGCTGATTCAGGGATCATGAGTGCTAAGCCATTGGACACCAAAGATACCATGAACTGCAAGATCTCTTGGTGACTGCTAATGGTGTGGGCTGCATGTCAGTGGGGTACCCTGTTGTAATGTGCCCAGACATCCTGCAATAGAGTTACAATCTCAGTGCCCTACAATGATTCTTTTCATTGGCAGCGAGATGGATCTGCACTATGCTGACATGCAACAGTTTGAAGTCTGGCAGAACAACCAGGACCATGGGAGATGGAGGAGTCTTGCCCAGCTGGGGTCAGAAGATGTGCTGTATCACACAAGATCAATTAAATCTCTGAGGCTAGTTGGAGTTCATATTTTAAAGAATTGTTGAATCCCTGGCTATAATAATGTTGCTGCATGGTCTCCTTCAGTGGGTTTCTGCAATCAGCCATCGAAATTCTGCTTCATATTTGGTGACAGATCTGACACGGATATGGAAAGCAGCTTCTTGGGATGTTCTTGATTAGGGTAATTGAAAATACACACTATTGCCTTACAAACTCCCAATCTGTTCAAGAAGCCTGCACACTGCTACAAATAGGGATAGCTAGTTGAAGACTTCTCCAATGAGAAAGTTAAGTACTCAGTACTGATCTATGGGATACAATTGTGGTTGCAACATGAACTGGAGAAGATATTGGTTGAGGAACCGTTAAATTTGGCACAATACCCATTGAATTTATTGAATAGGAGCAGCATGGGTTCATGGACAGTAGATGAAAGAGCGTGTATGGAGGGAAGGTAGAAATTGTTTCTTAGGCTTGTACTAGGGCCTAGAGTGTTGCATTCTGGTCATGTAATACCAGGACCTCACTATAGTTCCAGATGTTTTTGCACAAAAACTCTGTAGTGTAGACGTAGCCCAAGGGAGAACTAGCTATGTTCTATTCCTTCTTTATTAAATTTCAGTAAGGTCTCTCTCAAGCCCCATTCAAAGCAGTGGAGTATTGAAAGCATCAGTAAGGGTATCATTTGGACTGCAGAATCCACACTCTGCTCTAGCCACATTTTCACCATACTCCTGTCGCTCCTCAATGCATCACTAACAGTTTGGCCAACTATATTTGTATATTATTTCCTGAAATTCCATGGAGGCTGGGGGAACATGCCAGGGAGAGAGAGAAATAGACCAGGATGATTGTTGTTGAAGGAAGGGATGAAAGGAATTGTACTGGGAGGTATAAAAAAGTGATAGAAGTGCAGAAATGGCTCTGCTTTCTAAGGTTCTGATTCAGCAAACTACTTAGTATATGTTTAAAATTAAGCTCTTGATTGACCACTTCTATATCCTGCTGTAGTCTTTTTTATATGACTGGGACTTAAACACATGCTTAAAGCTAAATGCTCTGCCAAATTGTAATGTTTGTCACCAATGTTAAAAAATTGCTAGTGAGGCCACAAAAATTATGAGATTGATCCCAAATCACACATTTCAGGGCTGTTTTATTTGCCTTCTGATTTTTGAGCCTTTAGGATTTTCTATAGTCACATTTTCAGGCTTTTCTCCAGAAAACCATGAGTCAGTAACATTTAACCAGGCCCCAGGATCAAAGGGTTGCAATCATCCCTGAGTGCAGCAACCATTTTGATTTCACAGCAAGGTATGGGGAGGGGAAAAAAGAGGCAGTCAGCCTTTGTGAATCTTAGAATCATAGAATCATAGAGCTGGAAAAGACCTCAGAAGGTCATCAAGTCCAGCCCCCTGCTCTAGGCAGGACCAATCCCAACTAAATCAACCCAGCCAGGGCTTTGTCAAGCCAAGACTTAAACACCTCTAGGGATGGAGACTCCACTACTTCCCTAGGTAACCCATTCCAGTGCTTCACCATCCTCCTGGTGAAATAGTTTTTCCTAATGTCCAACCTGGACCTCTCCCACCGCAACTTGAGACAATTGCTCCTTGTTCTGCCATCTGTCACCACTGAGAACAGCCTTTCTCCATCCTCTTTGGAAGCTCCCTTCAAGAAGTTGAAGGCTGCTATTAAATGCCCCCTCACTCTTCACTTCTGCAGACTAAACAGACCCAACTCCCTCAGCCTCTCCTCGTAGGTCATATGCTCCGTCCCCCTAATCATTTTGATTCCTCTCCGCTGGATCCTCTCCAATGCGTCCACATCCTTTTTGTAGTGGGGGGCCCAGAACTGGACACAATACTCCAGATGTGGCCTCACCAGAGCCGAATAAAGGGGAATAATCACATCTCTGGATCTGCTGGCAATGCTCCTCTTAATGCAACCTAATATGCCATTAGCCTTCTTGGCTACAAGGGCACACTGTTGACTCATATCCAGCTTCTCATCCTGTAACCCCCAGGTCCTTTTCTGCAGTACTACTACTTAGCTGGTTGGTCCCCAGCCTGTAACAATGCTTGGGATTCTTCCGTCCCAAGTGCAGGACTCTACACTTGTCCTTGTTGAACCTCATCAGATTTCTTGTGGCCCAATCCTCCAATTTGTCTAAGTCACTCTGGACCCTATCTTCTGCCCTCAAGCGTATCTACCTCTCCCCCTAGCTTAGTGTCATCTGCAAACTTGCTGAGGGTGCAATACATCCCCTCATCCAGGTCATTAATAAAGATATTGAACAAAACCGGTCCTAGAACCGAACCTTGGGGCACTCAGCTAGAAACCGACCACCATCCTGACATTGAGCCGTTGATCACTACCCGCTGGGCCCGGCCTTCTAGCCAGCTTTCTATCCATCTTACCATCCATTTATCCAATCCACATTCCCTTAACTTGCTGGCAAGAATATTGTGGGAGACTGTATCAAAAGCCTTGCTAAAGTCAAGGTATATCACATCCACTGACTTTCCCATGTCCACAGAGCCAGTTACCTCATCATAGAAGCTAATCAGATTGGTCAGGCATGACTTGCCCTTTGTGAATCCATGCTGACTATTCCTAATCACTTTCCTCTCTTCCAAGTGCCTCAAAATGGATTCCTTAAGGATCCCTTCCATGATTTTCGCAGGAACCGAGGTAAGACTGACCGGCCTATAGTTCCCTGGATCGTCCTTCTTCCCTTTTTTGAAGATGGGCACTACATTTGCCTTTTTCCAATCATCTGGGATCTCCCCCGATCTCCATGTCTTTTCAAAGATAATGGCCAAAGGCTCCTCAATGACATTTGCCAACTCCCTCAGTACCCTCGGATGCATTAAGTCCGGACCCATGGATTTGTGTACGTTTAGCTTTTCTAAATAGTTCCTAACCTGTTCTTTACCCACCAAGGGCTGTCCATCTTCATCCCATCTTGCG
This sequence comes from Rafetus swinhoei, assembly GCA_019425775.1. Taxonomy (NCBI): domain Eukaryota; kingdom Metazoa; phylum Chordata; order Testudines; family Trionychidae; genus Rafetus; species Rafetus swinhoei. The sequence continues at coordinate 36,298,920 of CM033449.1, forward strand.
TCACTTAGCGCATTAGTCCAGGAGCCGACCTTGTCCGTGAATACAGAGGCAAAGAAAGCATTGAGTACTTCAGCTTTCCCCACATCATCTGTCACTAGGTTACCTCCTTCATCCAGCAGGGGCCGCACACCCTCTCTGATCACCTTCTTCTTGTTAACATGCCTGTAGAAACCTTTCTTGTTATCCTTCACATCCTTAGCCAGTCGCAATTCCATTTGCGCTTTCGCCTTCCTGATAACCCCGGCATTCTCGAGCTATACATTTAAACCCCTCCTGGTCATTTGTCCAAGTTTCCACTTTTGTAAGCTTCCTTTTTGTGCTTAAGTTCACCAAGGATTTCCCCCGTAAGCCAATCCGGTCTCCTACCATGTTTGCCTCTCTTGCTACGCATCGGGATGGTTTCTTTCTGTGCCTTCAATAAGGCTTCTTTAAAATACTGCCAGCTGTCCTGGACTCCTTTCCCCTTCATGTTAGCATCCCAGGGGATTCTGCCCATCAGGTCTCTGAGGGAGTCAAAATCTGCTTTTCTGAAGTCCAAGGTGTGTATTTTACTACTCTCTTTTCTTCCTTTGGTCAGGATCCTGAAATCTACCATCTCATGAACACTGCTTCCCAGGTTGTCACCCACCTCTACTTCCCCTACTAGTTCCTCCCTGTTTGTGAGCAGAAGGTCAAGCTGCGCATGGCCCCTGGTCAGATCCTTCAGCACTTGTACCAAGAAGTTATCCCCAACATTCTCCAAAAACTTCCAGGATTGCCTGTGTACTACCGTATTGGTTTCCCAACAGATGTCAGGGTGATTAAAGTCTCCCAGGAGAACCAGGGCCTGCAATCTGGAAGCTTCTCTCAGTTGTCCGAAGAAAGCCTTATCTACCTCATCCACCTGATTCGGTGGCCTGTAATAGACACCAACCACAACGTCACTTCTGTTGTTTGCATCTCTAAATTTAACCCATAGACTCTCAACAGGTTTTTCTCCCTCTATATACTGGAGTTCAGAGCAATCATAGTGCTCTCTTACATATAGTGCAACTCCTCCTCCTTCTCTCCCCTGCCTGTTCTTCCTGAACAGTCTATACCCTTCCATGACAGCGCTCCAGTCGTGCGAGTCATCCCACCAAGTCTCTGTTATCCCAATTAAATCATATTTCTTGGACTGGGCCAGGGCCTCCAGTTCTTCCTGTTTGTTGCCCAGGCTTCTCGCATTAGTGTACAAACACCTCAGATAACCAGTTGATCGCCCTATCTTCTCCATTCGAATCAGGGATCCTACTTTCTTGCTCGTTCCTCTTTGCATTTCTTCCTGATATCCAACTTTCTCACTACCCTCAGGCTTTTGGTCACCGTCCCCCAACGATCCTAGTTTAAAGCCCTCCTCACTAGGTTTGCAAGCCTGCCCGCGAAGATGCTCCTTCCTCTCTTGGTTAGGTGGATCCCATCTCTTCCTAACAATCCTTGTGCCCGGAACAGAGTACCATGGTCGAAGAAACCAAAGCCCTCTCTGCGACACCACCTGCGTAACCACGCATTTACTTCCTCAATTCGGCGATCCTGCCCAGTCCTTTCCCTTCAACAGGGAGGATGGGCGAGAACACCACTTGCGCTCGAATTCTTGGATCCTTCTTCCCAGCGCTACATAATCCGCAGTAACCGCTCAAGGTCATTCTTGGACCGTATCGTTGGAGTTCCACCATGGAGAAGCAGGAAGGGGTAGCGATCCGAAGGTTTGATCAGTTTGGTAAGCCTCTCAGTCACATCCTGAATTCGAGCTCCCGGTAAGCAGCACACCTCTCGAGATTCCAGGTCTGGACGACAGATAGATGGCTCAGTCACTCTTAGGAGGGAGTCCCCAACTACCACCACCCATCATCTTCTTTTGGGGGTGGTGGTCATGGAATCCTCATCCCTAGGACTACGCATCCCATGCCTTCCAGTAGATGGTGTTCCCTTGTGGTTTCTTCCTTGTGAGGTCCCTTCCAAAGCATTCACCACTGCAGAGCCTGTGGAGAGAGCCTGAAAGCGATTACTCACCTCTATAGCATTGGGAGATTCCCGGGCTGGTCTTTTTCCCCTTCTAGAAGTTACATGCCGCCAGTTCTCTTCCTGGTCACGTACTGCCCTCTCCGGCTCTTCCGCCTGCCGTGCTTGCAAGATTAAACGCTGCCTTCTATCGAGGAAGTCTTCATCCTCTCTGATCGAGCATAGGGTCAACACTTGGGCCTCTAGTCTTCTAATTATTTCCTTCAAAATGGAGACCAGCTTGCACTTCGTGTAGATGAAATCCGTTCTTTCTTTCGGGAGGAAGACAAACATGCCACACGCTGTGCAGGTAACAACAGCAGACCTATCACCATCCATCCCTGCTGTCCTGGAGAAAGAATTGAAAAGAAAGGCAAGAGAACCTCACGCCCTTCCCTCTCCCCTTCCAAACTCCCTCTCTAAACTCCTTGTTAGCACTCACCTGTTCACAAGCTCCTTGGTTGCTTGCTCACTGCTTTATAAAGCCCTGGACTGCCTGAAAGTCCCTCCCCCTACCAAGGCTCAGCCAATCAGCAGAGGTTTCTAGAATTCAAACTTTAATTAGAAGCCAACAGTTTCCATCTGCCACTCACAGCACACACTCCATGGAGGAGAAGGGGAAGGAAAAGGGGAAGTGAAAAAAAAAAAACCTCACTCACAAACAGGGGAAAAAACAAACACAGACACACACCAACCCTCACTCACAAACACAAGCTCAGCACCCAGCAAGAAAGCCCCAAACACAACACACACTTCCCTCAAGAATCCTGTATCTGCTTCTCCTTTACCTGGAGAACTCCCTCTCTAAACTCCCTGTTAGCACTCACTTGTTCGCAAGCTCCTTGGTCGCTTGCTCACCGCTTTATAAAGCCTTGCTTTGCTCTGACAGTTCCACCACAGAGTGTATTTAGTTTCTGCATCAGGGCAAAATTTAGTGAAATCATATTTGGGAAGGCCAGAGATTCTTATGCAGGAATTATCTAGATTGTTTTTTAAGAAGTACAGATTTTTACTTTTATTTTTGTTATATTTTTCTTAATCCTTGTTAAAGCCTAAAAAACAACTCCAGCATTGCTTTTCCTTTTCTCTGCAGAACTTGTTCTAGCATTTAATTGAACCACAGATTTTTTTTAACCTTGAGGCATCTCCTTTCTACATTTTGTAAACTGCTATTAGTCCAGCTACCTTTCCTTATTTCCTGCAGTATAATTGCCAGAGAGCAGTCTTATATTTCTCTTATTTGTTCATTTCAGAATTATCTGATGAGCCCTGAGACAAAGAAATTGAGAGAACCTCCCTCAGTGAAGAAATTCACTCAGCCAAGACAGACACCCTTTGCTTTCTCTCTGGATATAGTGGTTCCAAGAAAGAAACAACATTTTCCAAGGTATGGCAGCCAAAAATCCCTCATAATATAAGTCAGCAACTCTTTGCTACTATATCTTTGTGTGAATATGCTACCTCTTCCTAGCACATTTAAATCTGTAAAGGAAGAATGATACAAAAATGGTGGGGGAGGTATATTAGTAAGAGGGAATATTATCTAACATAAAGATACACTTCTCTCCCTGCTGCTCCATCTCCCACTTCGTATAGGAATTGCTCAATGAAAAGGCTTAAAGTGCCTTGGTGCTAAGGCTGCTTACCTATTATTCACTGTAAGCAATTTCTGTTGAGGCCCTGCTTGGAGAAGATCCACAGGCGTACTGGGGTCTGGTAGCTTCCTCTGTGTTATTGGTAGCACATAAAGATTTTAAAATGCAGGGCGTGAGGCAGTTAGATGGTTCAAAGGATTGATAATGGAATTTGAAGACTTTCTATATCAACAGGTCAAATGTGTTACATCATATAATCTCAAATCCCCATCTGCAAAGTGGGTATTATAAACTTTCCCTATCTCATATTGTTGTTACGGGGATACATTATTTAACATGTAAAGGGGCTAGATACTGTTGTGACTGAGATCCTGTAAGTGCCTGGATAGATTAACCAAGTAAAGGGCTCAAAATAGAGTTATACATCTTCTACCAAATTAGAAATAGATAGTAAGGTTCCTCATGCCATTATTTGGTGTCTGCCTTACAGAGGAATTCTTCTATTAGATAACCCCAATTCACCTAGCTTGCTGCAGAGGATGTCATTATTCTCCTAGAAGAATGCAGCAAGGTATGTCCATCTTTTATCAGTGCTGATATTGTCAGCTGCTACACATTCCATTATAGAGCTTCAGAGACACAGCATCCATGCTGGTAAAGAAGCCACACTCCTTAAAGTCAGTTGGCCTATTTGCTCTCACAAGTACAGATTTTTCTCTTATGATTATTACAAAAGTGGAGCTGGATCACATAGTTTTTAACGTTTTCAGATGTGACTTTCAGAATGACGGAAAATAGCTTTTTAGAGCAATAATTAAGTTAAAGATGCCAAGGTGTTTACAATTGATTTCTAATACATCAGCATAATTGTGTGATATTAAGTGCATCGACATCGAGTCCATTTTTGTTTACAAATCAGGCAGCACAAGCTGTTTAATTTTTTTTTTGTCTCATTTGTTTCCTTGCACTACCCTGTATGCTTATGTCTGGTCTCTTGAATCATACTTAGATGGTGAGCTCTTTGGATCAGGGACTGTCTTTTTGTACAGCAACTAGCAAGGGCGGGAGGAGAGGAAATCTTGGTCCAGGAATGGGACTCTTGGACACTATAGAAATACAAGTAATAAATAATAATATTAGTGTGTAACCAGGGTTTGAATCAATGCTTCCATTATACCAGCTGGAATGGGAAAGGAATCCTGGGTGTGGTTATGCTCCCTCAGTTTTTTTAGCTCTGTAAGGTATTCAACTGTTGATATGTAAATACAATTCAGCTGGAATGGGAAAGAAATCCTGGGTGTGGTTATGTAAATGCAGTTCAGTCAGTTGTTATAGGCTGATAGATATTCAATTGTTAGAATGGTATTTTGCCTAATGTAACTAATTTGGCTGTTGTGGGGTCACAAACCATGTTAACTCTAAATGTAGGAATGACAGTGTTTAACACAGGAAAGCAGACTGAGTTTAACTCAGTTCAAAGAAGAGACACTGTCATCATATATATAGTAGCCCAATGTCTGTGACTCTGTAATGGTGTAACACTTGGTGTTGCCTCTGGGTGACGCTGTTGCCTCTGTAACGTCCTTTGCCTCCTGCCGTAGCGCTCGGCTGACTTTTTCACTGCTCAGCCGGGCCGCCTCGGGGGAGCAAGCAGCGCAAGCAGCCGTTTGGGCCCCGCGGTCCCCATGCAGCCCCCCGTGGGGACCGTGGGGCCCAAACAGCTGCTTGCGCTGCCTGCTTCCCCGTGGCGGTCCAGCTGAGCGGTGCAGAAGTCAGCCGAGCACCACAGTGGGAGGGGAAGGGGTTGGGGGAGTGACGTACATGGCTGGGGGTGGGGCCTGGCCGTGTATGTCACCGCCCCACCTCTCTTCGCAGCCCCCTTCGCCTCCCACCGTGGTGCTCGGCTGAGTTCTATGCCACTCAGCTGGGCCGCCGCAGGGGAGCAAGTGGAGCAAGCGGCGGTTTGGGCTCCCCTGCACTGCGGGGGAGCAAGTGGAGCAAGCGGTGGTTTGGTCTCCCCTGCAGCGGTCTGGCTGAGCAGTGCAGAAGTCAGCCGAGTGCCATGGCAGGAGGGGAAGGGGAGTGGGGCGGTGACGTACACAGCCAGGGGGCAGGGCCTAGCTCTGTACGTCACCACCCCGCCCCCCTTCGCGCCCCCCTTCACCTCCCGCCGTGGTGCTCGGCTCACTTCTGCGCCGCTCAGCCGGGCCACCACGGGGGAGCCCAAACCGCTGCTTGCTCCACTTGCTCCCCCATGGCAGCCCAGCTGAGCAGCGCAGAAATCAGCTGAGCGCCACGGCGGGAGGTGAAGGGGGGGTGAGGCGCTGACGTGCGGCATGACAGCGGCTCCAGGCCCCACCCCCTGGCCATGAACGTCACTGCCCCACCCCCCTTCACCTCCCACAGTGGTGCTCAGCTGACTTCTGCGCTGCTCAGCCTGGCTGCCGCATGGGAGCAAGTGGCACAAGTGACCGCAGTCCCCCAAGTGAGAGGAGAAGTGAAAGAGTGAGATGGAGAGAGAGGCAGGAGGCAGAAGAGAACTGAGAGAGAGAGAGGGGGAGGCGGTAGGAGGAGGAGGAGAGAGAGAGAGAGATGGAGCGAGAGACCGGAGGCTCAGGAGAGAAGACCGACATGGAGGAGAGACCTGAAAATCCCATCTTATGATGGGCTAATTGGCTAATTTTAAAGAATCTCAGATGGACAAGGCTCCCTCTTCCAGTCACTGTGAAGTCAATTGGGGAGAGAGGGGAAGGGCGGAGCTCTGAAACAGCAGTCTACATTCCCTCCAGGAGTGAACTGTAATACTGGTTCAACTGTTTCCACCTCTCCTGCCCCATTCTAACGATAGAACTAAAACAGACTCCGTAAGAGGTCTCTCTGTCATTTTAAAATTATTCCAATGGATGCTGGAACTTTTTGGCTGGAGTGTGCTGCAGGCCAAGAGCTGAAATCATGGAGAGCTGAAGTCACTAGGTATGGCACAGAGCCAAATCCATCACAAGGCCAGTGGCAGCAGTTGGCAGGTGGCCAGTGGGGCAATGGGCAGGAGTGAGCAGGTGGCCAGTGGGAGCAGGAGCAGCCAGTGGGAGCTGTGGCAGGTGGTTAGCAGGGTGGCTGTCAGGGGCAAGCGGCCAGCAGGAGTGGCTGGCAGGCAGCTGGTGGGAGCAGCTGGCAGGCAGACAGTGGGGTAGCTGGCAGGAACAGAGATGAGTGGCTAGTAGGTGGCTGGTGGGAGCTGCCGGCAGCCAGCCAGCAGGGCAGCTGGCAGGAACAGAGGTGAGTGGCTAGCAGGTGATTGGTGGGAGCAGTCGGTAGGAGTGGCCAGCAGGTGGCCAACAAAGTGGTGCCAGAAAGAAGCGAGCAAGTGGATGGCGAGTGACCAGCAGAGTGGGTAAGATGCTTCCTTACCCTCCCCTCGCGATTGGAGGTGAACTCTGCAGATTACCTCTGAACTCTGATCTGCTCTGATAGAGGGCAGCAACTGTGAGTGGGGTGCAGAAAAGGGTTGGGCATATGAATGGGACACTTACATAGCTGGACTTGTGAGCCTCAGAGGCAAAGGACTTTGCCCAACCTACTTGAGCTGGGACATTTACTCGTGGTTTGGTTATGAACTCTGTTTGTGGTATTTTCCCAAATTAGTGCCATGTTACTTATCTCCCTCTTTCATTAAAAATTTCATTTCTATGCTCAGACTCTGTGCTTGTGAGTGATGAAGAATTGCTTCCCAGAGGCACCCAGGGGTTACTGGGTGGGGGTTTGAGTCAGTTCTGTGTTGGAGAGATGAAAAGGAACCCCTTGAACCTGGACCTGGCTGCTGCTGGTGCTACCTGGCAGAAGGGTTACAAATGTATTATTATGTTTTTAGATTTCATTTGTACACAGAAAATACATCTTCAGAAAAAAAGCAAAGTACAAAGAAACAGGAGAAAATGGGGAAAATAGAGATAATAGTTGCAGAGCAATTAGCTTAAGCTTTTGTAATTCATATTTTTACTTGTGCCCTTTTTATTAATTTAATGTATTTCAGACTTTGAATAATCATTGTGATTCTGTGCCCCCATATTTTTATGGAAATGTGTTTGAATATGAATATGCAAACTCAAATATGCTTTATGCAAAACAGAGTATGTAACTTATCAGTCAAGAGTTTGTAATCTGTTGAATGTGTATATTCTATTATGTGAATGTATCATTCTTGTATGTGATGTTAGAAATATGAAATGTAACCTGTTTATTAATCTAGGTCTTCTAATGAAAGCCATTAGTGGTTTTAAGGAATTGAATGGTCCGGTGCTCAAGATAATAATCTGTAAGTAGTTTTCTTTTTCCTGTAAATGTAAACTACAGCTGGTCCTACACAGACACGTGACTATGGCACCTGATGCTGGACTCCACCTTGAATTTGATATTTTTCCACAGGGTTGGGAAGAATTGAACAAAGACTTCTAGTTAAGGAATGGGAAGTGAACAATGATTGTCTTCATCTGGCCTCATAGAATGTTCCCTGCCAAAAGAGGACATCCCAGCAAAAGAGGACATATGAAAAGACTTGCAAATATAATTACAAAGAGGGGGAATGATGCTATCAGACTGAGATGAGAAAAAAGATCAGCTCTGATTTGAGAAGAACTGTACCTGGAATAAGAAGTAGGTTGAGCAATTATTATTTGTAAAAGCTTTTCTTAGTGTATTCTGCTTAGCTAGTGTGTTTTGTTTTATTTTAGCTCTGTAACTTACTGTGATCTGTCTACAATCACTTGCAACCACTTACATACTAATTTTTATACTTAAAAAAAATCTCCTTTGTTTATTATTAAAACCAGTGTAAATAATTGTTACCTTGGGGGACAATAGCTGTGTATGTCTTTCATTGATAATGGAAGCGAACATCTTAGGAGCTCACACTCTGCATAAACTTTATGCATTGTGAGATAGGTTTCTTTAGGGTTTCGTTCCCATTGTGGCTGTGCATCTGGGTACTGTCAAGTACCTGTAATGGAGCCTTCCCAGAGCTGAGCTGTTCTCAGGGGCTGTTCTACTCTGCTGTGGACTGTTATTCCAACTCTATGCCATTGCTGGGGGAGACCAGAGCTTCTGGCTCAGCAGACCAAGGTGATGGAGCACCCCAGAGGGCAGGTAGGTGGGCTTAGTGATCAGTCTCAAGGGCCTCTGTGATCCAGCCTGTCACAATCACAACAAATAAAAAGTTGGAACTGCATTTCATATACATTAGGGATGTCAGGAGTTCTTGAAAGCTGTTTTAAAGTTTCTTGTATATGAGGCAGGAATGTAAATAATATGTATGAGCTGAGAATAGCTCTAAGATTTCTGTGCCTTTAGATGGGCTTGTTATAACAGACTAAACGGGTCATTCTTAAGTCTCTACCTTTATTGTATATTTAGCATTTTTAAATACTTTCCCTTGATGATGAAGCAGTTTTGTGAGACAGTGCTGTACAAATCTAAGGCACAGAAAATCTTTAAAAACATCAGTGCTTGAAAGTAAAGAAAGCAAGAAGGTTTTAAATTACCTCTCAGACAAATTGTACTTCCTGCTGAGCTGACCTATTCTATGACACAATTTAAGTGGATATTTTCCCTATTTATGATCTTATTTCTTCTATTATATGTGAAATCTCTATTCTATTATTTTAGACAGCTTCTGCACATTTCATCATTGGGACCTTGTACACTTTACTTAAGTAACACTATATTAATGCACAGGTTTTTATGATCTGAAATTTAGACATAATCCTTCATGTTAAATTAAATGAATTTAGTTGGACTGATCTGATCTGAAGTCCCATCTGACATTGTTGCTCATATTTTGGTCTCAGCTAAAGAATGGCCCGTGTCTGACTAAGTCCAAATGACTCTTTGACTATTTTATTTATGCATATGCCAGGAATATATGACCATAATGAAGTAGTGAATTTAATGGCAATTTTATTTAAATGTAGGTGTCATAAATATAGCTATTATATAAAACTAGTAACTACAAACGTGTCAAACCAACTAAGGGGGAACAAATTGGTTGACTACAGTGATTTGATCTTTTGACTCTGTGGACAAACTGAAAAATTGGAAAAAACCATTATAATTGTTTCCAGTTGACCCAAAATTTAAAAATATTCAAAATTTTTGGTAAAATAAAAATTTTAAAAAATTAATTCAAGTTGAAATGTCTTGGTAAAAGCAAAATGTTTCTTTTCATTTAGGAGAGCTTAATAACTTGATTTTCTGTTTAAATAAAATGGAATTCTAATTTGAAATGGTCCTTTCAAATAAAAAATCAAAACATATTTACTTTTTCAGAGTCCTCCCTGATTGAAACAATTCTGCAAAGTAGACACAAATTTATGAAATATTTTTATTGACCAAAATTTGCACTTTTTCATGAAAAATAAAGTTTCACCTGAAAAATTTTACACAGCTTGACTTGGTGGGAGTATTTTACAACATTTCCAAGGAAAAATATGAGTTTGCCTACCTGAGGAATATCTATAAAAAAGAGAATGGAATGGGGGAAAATGCAGTGAATGCATGTGTGATAAATACTCCTGATTCCCAGGTCACAGACATCCTGCTTTCCACAGCTAAGCCACAAAAGCAGTAACAGAAAAGTGAGCTGTTTAACATAATGTATTATTCACTTAAGGCAGGGGTTCTCAAACTTTGTGATACCGTGACCCCCCCTCTAAGTTGCTCGCGACTCCCCGGAGGGTCTTGCATCACTTAAGGCAGGGGTTCTCAAACTTTGTGATACCGTGACCCCCCCTCTAAGTTGCTCGCGACTCCCCGGAGGGTCAGGATCCACAGTTTGAGAAACGCAGACTTAAGGGCTTTATTAACAAATATTATACAATAATAAAAAAAAAAACACCACATTGTGGGGAATTCTTGTAAGTGGCTCACCTCTTTGCAGTATACTATTCATGACAGTCTAAGAGAAAAATAGATAAAGGAACAGAATCTATCCATTTTAGCATAAGCTTCAAAACCTGTCTGAATTTAAAGGACACCTCAGGCTCCTGCTCTAAGATTTTCTCAAATTAAAATGTTAAACAGATACTAATGGGCCCCAAAGGTATCTTAAAAACTGGTTCTCTCATATACCGCAAATATTAGAGGAGCAGCTGATGGAAGGCAGACCTTTGTCACAATCTGCATATAAGTAGAAAGTTGTGTAATTGCTGGATAAGCACATCTGAAACACCTCCATGACATTTGGCTTTGGCACAAGAATTTTATGCTTACATGGTTTATGTGTGCTGAGAATGTTAGAGGAGCAGGTAATCAGCTCTAGTGGCCAAAAGGATCATTCTAAGATAATGGAAACTATTAGTGCTCCTTGATGTTCCATGATGGTTCAGTGAGGGTAGACATCATGGTGATGTCACAGAGATGAGGAAGTGAAAAAAGAGTCCCATGAGATAAATGTCAAATGATTTTGTGGAAAGGAAAGTTCTGAAAAATTTTGGTTCAGAAATGTTGAAAAGTTTCATTTTGATATTTTTGATTGAAATATTCCTATGCTTCTGAATTGAGATGTTTCATTCTGGTTTGACAAACATCTCATTTTTGGTTCAGTTTGATGATAAACTGAGTCTTCCTGTGCTTTCTCATGGGATGTGACTCATTTCCCTGTTCTGGAGTACTGGTCCACAATCAGATTTCTTCTACTATGATATCTCACCAGTGGCATTGGAACATTTTTAATAGCACGGGGACTTAACTTACCTCTGTCCAACTTCCCATCACAAAGCTGGGGCTGAGAGGAGGGCCTTGTTTCTGAGAGCAGGGGACCTGGATAGAGTTAAAGGGGAAGGGGCTGGGGCCACAGGTGGGGGCAGGCAGAGGACTGGCAGTGGACCCTGGGCGCAGGGCAGCAGCAGCACCCCATGTAAAAAGTTGAGGTTCTGCAGCACACCTGCATCCCTAGTTACCCTACCTGTGTGTGTCACATACTTCTCCTGATGTTCCATGATGGTTCGGTGAGGGTAGACATCATGGTGATGTCACAGAGATGAGGATGTGAAAAAAGAGTCCCATGAGATACTAAAGCTGCTCAGGCAGATTGATGCTGACACAAACTGAAACTAATTTTGTTTAGGTTTTCCCATGGAAAATCTGTAAATTTCAGATTTCATAAAATGAAAAAACCAAAATCCACCCTCGACTGAAAATTCCTAAGAAGCTGTTTGTTAGAAAAGAACAGGCGACCCAGAGGTGGATGGGGTAAAAGAGCATCTTTATTGCTGATATTCATTCTGTCTCAGATCCTGCCTACTAGTGATGTGAGTGAGCAATGAATTAACCCAGTACACCTTTAACCCAAGTACACCTTTTTATCTTAGTATGTAAATACATTTATCAATTAAATCACTCTTTAGGCCTTAATTTAGTAATGTGAATACCCATATAATGCATAATAATAACCATGTGGTGAATATAACACTGCTCTACAGCCAAAATGCTTCTGAAATAAATGTAGTCAAACTTTACTAATTCTGGGTCACTGAGAACGAAAATGATGCTTAAAATTGTTGATTGGCTCTAGTTTTCAAGATATGCTATTGGGTCAGTATATACGACCCTTGACTTGGGAATGGCGGAGGATAAGTGAGTTATAAAGGGAAGGGATCTCAATTTAAACCAGACATCACTAAAATTCGTCTTTGGCTGGATCTATGAATAAATCTATGACTGGGTTTGGACAGTACTTGCTTTTTAGGCAAAACAATGAATGATGCAATCTGAAGCTGGTATTGCATCATACATGATATGAATTGCATCATGTTATTCCTAGAAGTCATGGATGATGCAATCATAACGAAGCTTGCATCACTCTGCTGAACAAATTGCCCTATATCAGCTCTAGAAATCATACAGTGTCGTGCTCTCTTAAAGTCAATGAGAGACTTTCCATTGAGCTGAAGTGGGCTCAAACTAGGGTCCTTGAAATTAGCTCTGAGTAAACACTTCCACAAATCAATCCATACTATGTTTATATGCTTTATTTTCCAAGTTTAAATGAATCCCTTTCCATGGGCCAGATTGTAGTGAAATCACCAAATAATTGGTTGCCTAACTCTACAAGAAAATTCTCAAAACCTATTCCCAAAATCAAAGCAGTAACATAGGCAAGTTGTTTACTCTCTCTTCCTTAGTTTTCCCTAAGAAAACTATAATGGGGTGAATTATAATTGCCACATGCAAAGGGTTATGAGAAAGATGATTTGATATTTGTAGAGTGCTTTGAATACGCAACATGTGTAGATAGTTTTGCATTGCATTGTCTATGCAGTAAGTAGCGTGCCCAGGTAAATGCATTTACACTGCCCAACTAATAAATGTTAAATATAGCACTTTACAGATTGACATTAGCGTAGATTAAACATTAGAGGCCAGATTCAGTTCAGGGATTGTACTTGTAAAAGTTGACACGGGTCTTCATGGTGATCCTTGCCACATCTGCACATCTTGCCCTTTCTGGGGATGAATCCTCGCTGGGTGCAGCAGATCAGCTTGGATCAGGACAATTTGTAACCATGCTATTGCAAATGGAAGGCTATGTTCAATATGAATATTTGTGCAAAGAATAGGACTGAAAAACTCCCAGTAAATACAGTGAAAGGCAAATGATTAATGATCTAGGATTCTTTTCACAGTAGAAATTAATTAAAGATGTACTGCCTTTAGGCAATTCTATGCTTATCCATGATAAATATGAAAATGTGCTGAATTTTGCAGAATAAAAATTATTGTTTAAAGACAGAACAAATTGGATGCAAAAACAAGGTTTTTGTAAACACTCTGAAGTTGTATTGGTAAAGGCTCAGGTGAGCATCTCACTTGGGTTAAAGAGAGGCAGTGGTTCTGGTAGCATCTGCAGCAGAAACTACCTTTCCTTACTTTAGAAAAGAGAGGAGAAGAAGGGTATTTGTCATAAGTTAAGGTAACTACTGAGCAGATGTGTGGGAAAGAGGTATTGGCAATTTTTTGAAACAGGATTCATAAAATACTGGTGAGTTTTTTCCCCCTCCAATTTCAGTTGTTAACAGATATTGGAATGTACTAATTTTGTATCCCAGCCTTCCCCATCTGTTACTGTATCCAGTTTAAAGCCTCATTCTGGTGTCCCCTTCTGCACCCAAACAGAGGGAGAGAAAGCAGGCTGTTCCCTAAAAAATAAAAAATCACAACTCAACCCACTTTAGTTAGGCTGACCTTCTGCAAACTGATGGTTGCTAGGCTCAGCTTACACATTTCCTTACAGACAGTTCTATCATAGAAACAAGAACACTTTCCCCCCTAAATTTAAAATGATAGAATAATTGTAACATAGTTTAAAGATGGTGATTAATTTAGAAATAGAAAAAATTCCCTAAGCATTTTGGAAATGAAAAATTCAAGGTTATGTTTGCTATAACAATAGCTTCTCTGCATCATACTTGAGGGATGAATGGCAAAGAAGGATGTGAAATCTTGCACAATGAAAGCCAGGCAGCCTGGGACAAGAAAAGAGAAAACCAAACTTGAAAAATTAAAATAATTACAAGGTGCCTTGCTGATTGTTTTCTCCCCTCTCTCCCTCCTCCCAGTGCCTCCTGGGACCAATGGCTTGGGGCTAAAGCAGGCTTACCTGCCCTGGTTCTGCATGTCTTTTGGAAGCCACCACCAGGAGCTTACAGACCCTAGGCACATGGGCAGCCAGGCAAGCTTGCAACTCTGAAACTCACAGCAACTTTGCTTTATAAATTTAGAAATGTACTATAAGCTTGGTGATTAAGCCTTGCAACTTTGTAATCTTAGTAACTCTCAGCCACTTTGCTTGTAACTTGCTCTAAGCTGCATTCTTCCCTGAGATATGAATGTGTGTGTGTGAGTGGAGACTATTGTGTGTTTGGGACTAGAAAATGCAAGGCTGAGCACATGGAGCCAGGTGATGAGTCATCAGACCACTTAAGAAGACTGCTGCTCTGCTGGATCAAGGGAAGTCTGGGCATGCTCCCTGGTGACACTAGCAGGCTCCGCCCTCCCCAACTCTAATTGCAATTCCTGGCACTCGGGCAGGGGTAATTAAAAATTAATGGAGATTGCCTATCTCCTAGAACTGGAAGGGACCTTGAAAGGTCATCGAGTCCAGTCCCCTGCTTTCACAGCAGGACCAAGTACCAGGCAAGTTTTACAAAGATTACAGAGTTGCAAGGTTTAAGATCACGAGGAGTTGCAGAGTTTACAAAGCAAAACAGTTGCAACAATTACACAGCTTCAGAGAATTATTTACAAATCAACAGTAATGAAGTGACTTAGAAGACAACTGCTTCCCCCCACCCCCGCCAGCAATGCAGTCAGCAGGAGGTTTTTGTCAGTCTAAGTTATGTGTTGGCAGGACCTTACAATTTAGTGTATTTCTAGAAAATCCATGTGTAATAGCTCGGGCGGACGTAAGGTTGCCATGCGGTTTCAACAAAAATACCGGACACACTTGACATTACATCACAATCTACATTACATCTTATTTAGAAAATACCAGACATTTATATTTTCTCAATTTGTTTTCCGAACAGAAAGCTCAAATACTGGACTGTCGGGTTCAAAACCAGACACCTGGCAACCCTAGGCGGAGGCTTTTATGCAACACCTGTATCCCAAAATAGTTCCACAGTGCAGATGTAGCCTAAGGCAGAATCTTTTTTATAGCAGTGGTTCTCAAAATGTTTGGCCCGTGGCCCACCCCACTTAACACAGACCTTTCTGTGGACCACCCACAATGACAAAATGGGTTCAGGAGGGGCTGTGGGTGGAGGAGTCTGACTCAGAGGTTGAGTTCAGGAACAGGCTGAACATGAGGGGAAGAGGCTGGGAGGTAGGGAGAGTGCAGGTAGGGGGTGGGTGAGTAGGGTCTTGGCAGGAGGAGTGTGTGTGAGGGGATGGGGTCTGGGCATGAAAGGGATATGGACACTTCGTGCCTCCTGCTGTTCCCAGGCACCACCCCTCATTACTCCTATTATCTGTGATTCCAGTGAATGGGAGCAGCTGAAAAAGCCTCCAGGTGAGTGGTTTCCTGCTCTGCCATTCCTTCAGCTGGGAAGAGGGAAAGTGGAATCACTCAGAGTTGCTTCCTTCCCCTGCAAGCTGGATCCAGCCTGCAAGGCTCACCTTCCCCCTCTGCAGAGGGAAGTGGCACTCCAGCCTTGTGGGGACAGGGGTGCCATGGGCTGGAGCACAAGTGCAGGCTCCCCACTGAGGGGGTATGTGTGCAAACTCCAAGCCTGCATCCCACCTGCAAGACAGCAGGACAGTTGCAGACCACTAGTGGTCCACAGTCCACTCTTTGAGAACCACTATTTTATAGTGATGTTCATAGGATATGAACATAAAGTTAATTATTTGAATACAAAATGTCTCCTTGTTGCTACTTTAAATACTTCCCTTGATTACCTTGTTCATCAGTTTTGTATTGGAAGAAAAGAGGGAAAAAAGAGTCTTACCTGAATTGAATTTTTGAGAACGCCACCAAGTAGTCCTTATGCCAATTACAGGATTAAGGAGCTGTACAATAGCCTAAAACC
Source organism: Rafetus swinhoei (assembly GCA_019425775.1). Lineage (NCBI taxonomy): Eukaryota > Metazoa > Chordata > Testudines > Trionychidae > Rafetus > Rafetus swinhoei. Next base: position 36,315,115 of record CM033449.1, read on the forward strand.
CATTTTCACTGAAATGCTGTATTTTGAAGCTATTGCTTCTGTCATGAATATTTTATCTACAGAGTTTTTAAAAAAATTGAATCTAATTAAGAGACATGGTAAGAACAAACTGAGAACAACTTAATTTCCCTTTGACTGGCCCAATCATGCATTCAGCGGCAGATGACTTCTGTAGTTGGCATAAATGTGACACTTATTAGCATTTCTCAGTTCCAATTTAAGAAGAAAGATTTATGTGATGAAGTGTTATCTGGATGCTATTCATCTAAATTTTCTTATATATTAAAATATGTATCATTTTTAAATATAAGGAAAATCTAGAGCCAGGAAAACAGAAATACCACTTTTTATATGGCATGTTTGCCTGAATTTTTAGCTTGCATATCTGCAGAAAAAGGTAGTTTATAATGTGATTAACAGTCATTTTAACAATTAACATTTAAATATGTGATCTGTAGCCTGCAGGTGATCACTTCAATTTTAATTGTTCATATATGTATGTAGGAGCTATATAGCTGGGTTACATTTTGGAATGTAAGCAGAACCAATTACTAGTCTGGATAAATAAAAGTTGTGAAAACAAATGCCTTCACTTATTTTAGGAGTTTAATATCACAATTATTTTATGAAGAAAACATCTTGCTTAGGTATTATATTATGTCCCTTGAGTACTCTTCAACAATCTCCTCATGATGTAGAAGTAGCGCTGATGTAGCAAGGAAGATGACAAATCCTCTGACCTCAGTATAAATGGTCTAAAGCTGAAGTAGATGAAGGCTTGAAAATCATGATAAAAAGGAATCTTCACAGGGAAAGAACAGGATGGAAAGTTCCACTTTTCTGCGAAGGTGAAACTCAGTAGACGATATGATCTGAACATTTTAAAGACTAGAAAATGATTTTGGAAGGAGGGTGAGCAACGTATTTCAGTAACTGCCAAAGCTGTGATGTAGAAAGGTCAATATAAACTAAATTGAAACCATGCTATAGCAATGCCTTGTCAAAACTTCTCTATTGAGCAAGAATGTGGCAGTTAAATGAAGCAAAAATGAAGCAGACTGGAGGCTTCACAGCTGGTGCAGAGAATTATCAGCATGAAGTTTTGCACAATGTCCAGCCAGCCATTTATATCAGCCACCCCCTTTGTAAAGACTATTGTTACTTCCAAATCAGCTGGTAAGGTTGGAAGAAGTGGCACACCATCAGCAAATGAGAAAAGAAAATATCAATAGACAAACAATGAGTGAAGACAATTGAAAGGTGTAATGAAGTGATAGATGCAAACTGGATTTCTTACTGGTGATCTTTCAAATGATCCCAGAATCTCATGGAGAGTGATTAAAGATCATCAAACATGAGAAACAGATGAAGCAAATGTGTGTTTCAAATGGAGGCTCCAATGTACTAAATGAATATATATGTTTAAGTGGATAAAAATGTTTCCTACTCCCCCTATGGACATTTTTTATGAAAATGATTTTTTGATGCTATCTGTTCGATTAGATGAGCAGATACTTTCCATGATCATATTTATCTCAATTTTCTGTCAGAAAAAAATTACAGTGGAAGTTTTTCCAACTAGTCCTTTTTACGCTGATGGGCAGGGGCACAAAGGGAGCAATTGTCCCTGAGTCTGGTGATTAAAAGAGGGCTGGGAATCCCAGCCACTGCCACTATAGCTCCAGGCCCTTTAAATCACCACCAGACCCCCTGCCTGGCATGATCTGGTGGCACTAAGGACTGGCTGAGGTAGGAGGGGGCAGCATGGTCGGGGCGGCCCAGAGGGTTGGCTGCCCCAACCCTGTCTCTTCTGCCTGAGGCCCTGCCTCTTCCAGGGGGTGCAGAGCCTAGTCCTACACTTTGCACAGGGGCCCAGCAATTCTGCCAGTTGCCCTGGATGGGGCTGCAGGACAGTCTATTATTGAGATTTCCAGAACCTGTTCTTAGTTATAATCTGGCAATTACATTGTTTTGCCCATGTTAAAAAATGCTGGAAATCTTTTCTTTAAAGAGTCCTAGTATCAGTTCTTCTCACTGTTTGCAGCAAAGGCTTTAAATTTGCAGCCTGTGGTCTTTGTCAGGCACATGCCTTTTATTGGTCCTATAAAAATGTGTCAATTTTGACTGAGTTATCATGAAAGCACATTTTGCACATGCTCAGTAAAGACATTCTTCAGGTTTGCACGTCAGGGTGGGTTTTTTTTGTGTGTGTCAATCTGACACTTTCAGAAATAGCTTTCTTCTGGAAATATGACAGATATGACTGGTGTGCTGGCAGGCTGTTTTTAAGATATGGAGACAGAGCTTTTGACAATTTACTGTTTCTTTTGACATTAATGTATGTACTTGAATATTTTTAAAAGGCTATTGTTAAATACACATCATATGTATGAAATAATAGTACATATTACCTTCAAAGCACTCTTTAAACAATAACCACTTAATATTTACCTACTGCTAAAAGAATTATCTCCAGTTTACTGATGAGGAATCTGCAAAAGGAGCTAATTCAGAGCAGTACTAATCTGCAGTGTCATGCGTGTGAATTGGCTGACACTATGAGGCCAAAAGACTAGTCTGGTCTTTCTTTTCCTACTAACTAATACAGAGAAATAAGAATGGAAGCAAATTCCAGAATCTGAACAAATTCAAACTTACATGGTATGGAGAATTCCATAATTCTATTTTAGATATATATTTCCTAGTTGGGCCTTGTCTTTTCAGTGAGATGAGCCAACATTCTGTATCCAAATACCTCCAAATTTGTAGTGTTTACAATGAATATGAATCCAAATTTTGCAGTTCAGAGCTGTCTATCTATAATCGGCGAGTTCTGCTTGCTCTTATGAATTTAGTTAGTTGTATTGTTGATTGAATCTTTGAACTTTTCTGTATTTCAGGTTCTCTCATTCCCCCTCCATGTCTCAATAATGAGATTGTCTCATAAACCATCTCTCTTTCTATTGATAATCACTTAGGGATATAGTTTAGACATCCCTCTTTCAAAATTAGACATATTGAAATTGCAAATGAAGCCGGAATTTGAATTTCCCATGCTTCATTTGCATAATTGCATCATGGCTTTTTTTGAAAAACGCTATTTGAATGTGAAACTGCGGTCTAGACGAGGTTCTTTTGAAAAGAAGAGCATTTTTTGAAAGATCCTGTAAACCTCATTTTTTGAGGAGTAGGTTTTTCTTTTAGAAAGAATCATGTCTAGACTGCGGTTTCACTTTCAAAATAGCGTTTTTTGAAAGAACGCCGTGACGCGATTATGCAAATGAAGCACGGGAAATTCAAATCCCAGCTTCATTTGCAATTTCAATATGTCTAATTTACATCCCTCTTTTGAAAGAGGGATGTAGGCTAGACATAGCCTTAGTCTGCCTCCTTTTCATCTTCCCCATTCATTTCTTCTGTTCTTCTTAACGAGAAAAGGAGGGACAGTACTAAGTAATGACAGATATATATTGCCTGGCTATACTAAAAGACAGGAGACATCTTTATTATTAGATGTCTGGGACTACCTGGCAGATAAAAGTGTATAGTACAGGTAAGTAATAACTGGGGGCAGGGCTTTTATCAGCTCCCCATCTTTTTTCCATCCAGGTCTTTTCAGCAACTCAATTGCTGGGACCTTACCATTCACACTCTTCAGAGGAGGGTTAAGGTGGGCTATAACAATGGGAGTTGGCTCCCAGCCATACTATTCATACAAGTCCCCCACTGCCCCAATTTATTCCGTTAACAAACACCTCTTTTAAAGTCCATTTCTAATGTGTTTATGCACTCACTGTATACCTTCCCTATGGAGTATTTACACTGTACCTCTGTCACAAGAAGAATGCTGGCAATTTGCTTGGCTAGTTGGGTTCCTGGACAGCTCTCACTCTCCCTGCATACCCAAGTATGACCCCCAAGGATTCAGCCACCTACACTTAACATCTGTCATGCCTTGTACACCCTGATGGCTGAATCAACATGGATCAGCATCAAGTCCCTCCATGTTCTGGGCTATAATTGAACCCCTGTACACATCCCCAAATAGTGTTTTCCAAGGTGTGGCACATCATGTCAGTGACTGCTGATGGGCCCCTATGGCGCGCAGCAGGGGCATCAACTGTTCCAGTAATATGCTCCTCCTTCCATGCCAATGCAGGCTCGTCCTGTAATTGTACTCTAGATGCCAACCCTCAAGGCCACTAGAACATGTATGTGCATAAAAAAACAATCCTGTGCCCACAGATCCACACCACCACCTCCATAGCTGGTCTACCAACATCAGAATGAAAAAATCACAACACAGTAATGTTGACTCACCACCTGAGGTTGCGCACACATATTGTATGCTTCTGAATGCCGACACTCATTGGCAGAATTGCCTGTGCCCCCCGTACCTCATACCATTGCTGTTGTGCCTCCGTTGCCAAAAAGTGGGAACCAAATTCCATGGGGCAGAACCAAGTTTGCTGCTTTTCTGGAAGATAAATTCTGCCCAGTCTCCTTGATCAGTCATTGATCATCACAAGTCCCTGCCAGTATACATTACACAGTTTCAAGCCATCCCCACAGTGTCCCTACAGAACCCAGGCATTAGCTTGCTAACCCCAACATTGTTTTTATGAATGCTGCTCAGAGCAAGGTCGCTTAGATCCCAGAGAATATTAACTGTCATGTGCGCATATGACTGCTGCATAGGACCACTTCACAACAACCCCCCTCCCAGACTCTTGAGTTAAAATTGCTGTGTGGATTTGGATAATCAATTAGCCCACTGAAAAATGTAACAGCTGAGAGGCAATTCCAAGATTGCTGAGAATGCCAGTTGACAGGTAGCCAGTGACAATGTCTACCACAGCACCCACTATTTGCATTGGACCATTGGGTGGCCAGCCTTGGCCTTGTTACTCTTGTAAGTGCATGAATATGTTAAAATTTGTTTAATAGATCTGCCACGTGAGTGGAGATGGTGGAACTCCATGCAGCATTGATAGTCATCCTACTTCCAGGTTCTATGTAGCTAGTGGCATCCGCTCAGGTTCTTGGCTGCCAGCTTCCAGATGTCATCTAAAAATGAGACATGGCATCTGCTATGCCAGAGTGAACCCCAGGAAAGGTAATAATTAATATTATCCTGGAGCCTAGCTTGCTCCATGTAAAAGAGAGGTTTTAGGTGCAGAGCTGCTCCTTTTAAACTCTGCATTCCGAGGGAATGAATCAGCGATGACACTGACTCTTTTGGAGCAGGGCTTTCCCCCTACCCCCATCTCCCAACCCTAAAGCACTATTTCCTGCACTTGGCTTGCCAGCCAAATTAATCCCTCCTTATGCACATGCTTAAAGGTGCAGGGTAGTCAATCTATAGCCCACCAGCTAATGTGTCACAGACTTTATGTTGGGAGTCTCTTATTTGTTTTGCCAGCTCTGTGTATTTCATTTTTTCCAAATCTAAGCATGGAAAGGGATCCTAGATACACAGTTGGACTGAATTTGTGGTTAAGACAAAAATTGCATTAGTAAACCAAGAACTTCTTCATCCAATCCACAAAAGTATTTTTTCTCACCTCCGTACAACATAACAATATAAATCTCCACTTAAAACTACCAAATCTCAACCATCTTCACATGCTTCCTAAAAATATAATTATTGCGTATTGTGCCTATTGGAGTCCAGGAGGTGGGCGGGTGTTAGCCCGTCCACATCTAAAGGACCGCCTCCCCAGCCTATGGGGAGGGTCTACTGAGCCCAGAAAACCAAGTAATTACTTGGGATAAATAAAGAGAAAACAGGGACGGGTGTGAGGGTCAAAGGGCTAAAACAAGAGAACCAGATGGGGACACTGAGCAGAGCGCCCTGAACAGTGCCCACTGCCCCTCCAAAGTCTCTAGAGAGCCAGTGGATGCCGCCCAGTGGAATTCTGCCCAGATACGTGAGCTGATGCAGGAACGGAAATAGGTCCCACAGTCGCAGGCCCCTCCCTCGGCCAACCTCTGCTCCCCTGGTCTTATAAATTACCATCTTGGCGATAGCCAGGAGGTGGTTGACCAGGAGGTCCCACAACTTTGTGGGGCTACAGATGGGGTGTGCATAGATTAGCAGGTGAGGGGAGAAGTGCAGCCAGAACCTCAACAAAAGGTTCTGGAGGAGCTGAGAGGCTGTAACCTGGTGCACTTGAGATAAAAGTGCGCCAGGTTCTCCCTCTTGCCACAGAAGGGGCAAGTGTAGGGAATGGGAGTGAACCACGCCAAATACATGCCCATGCTCACAGCTCTGTGCAGGACTCTCCAGCTGATGTCCCCAATCAAGGTGGAAAAGAGACTGGCCCACCAGGGCTCCCCTCCCTCTATTGGTGGTAGAAGGTCCCGTCACTTGGTATCTGGGCTGGACACGAGGGTGGAAAAGTGGAGCGTGTGAAGCACAAACATGTACAGATGCCTCTTTGGCGCGGTTCGGAAGGGGACTGCAGAACTGGCAAGGTTTAGAGTCTAGGGTGTCTGAGCGGTTGCGGAGATGGACGGGATTGCTCCGGTGCCTCTCCCTGCATGGGAAAGTACTGGTGCTTAACCAACTAGTCCTGTCCATGCTCTGGCACCGTCTCAGCACCCTGGTCCCGACCCTGCGTTTCCTGGATCAGGTCCAGCAGCTGATGCTGCAGTTCTTCTGGCCAGGACTGCATTGGGTCTCTGCAGGAGTTCTTCATCTTCCCCCAGAGGAGGGAGGGCAGGGTCTGACATGTTTGCACATGTGGGTCCGTGTCCTCCGCCTCCAGGCCCTGCAGAGGCTCCTATGTGATGTAGGTAGTCCGGCGTGGAGCATGCTGGTGCACTCTTTCTTTTGCCGCTTCCGAGGGCTCTGAGATGACCGGCAGCTCCTTTATTTGAGAGGTCTTCCGCAAGACCTCTCTGAGCTGCCGGCCTTCTACCAGGACCTCCTCCGGGCCTGGAAGCTGCTTGCAGCTACCAGGTCCTTGGGAGCCACCGTGGGGGCAGACCTCCTCGTGGAGCCCCTGCTACACAAGCCCCATCTACATGTGCAGGTGGCGGTGGAGTCCCCCTCAGTGTGCCAGAGGCTGGTCCTGGCAGAAGTCATAAGGATCGGAGACCTCCTGGACTACGACCGGGGAGACTGGGTGAATCCTCGAGAGCTCACCCAGTGCATGGGGCTCTCCACCCTACGTACTCCCCGGTGCGTACTTCATGTCCTGGCACCGCTCACCTGCACGATAAAGGGAGGACCCCACTCTCCAAGGACTTGGCCCAGATGCTGGCAAGGTCCCAGAACACATGGTAGAACTCCATGGTCAGCCTGTCCATACCCAGGGATTTATTGGTGGGCATGAGACGGAGGGCTTCTGAGAACTTGGCCAGAGAGAGAGAGGCAGCTCTACCTGGTTCTGGTCGCCCGCGCTGACCGTCAGGAGTTCGTTCCAGAGAACTCTGCAGGTGTTGGCTGGATCCGGAGAGAAAAGGGAGGGGTAGAAGGCACAAGCCCTCTCGTGCATCTCCACCGGATCTGTGAGGGAGGTGCCATCCTCTGCCAGAAGGCAGATGATGTGCTTTTTAGCCGCCCTCTTTTTCTCCAGGGCGTAGAAGAAACGGGAGCCATGATCCATCTCCCTGAGGAGGTGGATGCAAGAACAAACAGGGCACCCCAGGCCCGAAGGTCGTAGAGGGCCTGAAGTTCCTCCTGCTTCTCCCGGTATGTTCCGCAGAGGGGTGGATCTCTGGGACCAGTGGCCAGCCGCCTCTCTAGCTCTAAGACCTCCCATTCCAACAGCTCTATCACTGCATCCCTCCTCCAGCTGGCCCCCCCGGGAGTAGTTGTGGCAGAAGAGCCACGTGCACACCTTCCCCACTTCCCACCACCACCGCGCCAAGGGAAAGGCGCACTGCTGCCCATGCCAGGCTGGCCACAACTCCCAGAAGGACGCTACAAAGCCCACGTCCTCCAGCAGGCTGTTGTTGAAATGCCAGTAGGCCAGCCCTGGCCCCTCTGAGGAGAGAGAGGCCATCATGGCCACCAAGTGGTGGTCGAAGAATGGGGCTGGCTGAATGCTGGAGGAGTGGGCTTGAAAGAGATGATGATGTGAGAGATAAATGCAGTCAACTGGGAGTTAAATGACTGTTGACCCTCCATCCGGACAAATGTAAATGCTGCATCCTCAACCGGGTGGAGGTCACGCCAGACGTCCACCAGGGAGTGTTGGTCTATCATCTCCCTTAGGACGTCTGTGGTGGCCAGGCACCACTCGGTCCCTGTGCAGTCCTATTCCTCAAGGGTGCAGTTGAAATCCCCCGCCCAGTACCAGGCACTCGCGAGGATCCAAAGAGCCGAGGAAAGCGGATGCCCACTGGTAGAAGTGAAGCCTCTCCGAGCCGGATGTCAGGGCATAGATGTTAATGAGATTTAATGTCAGCCCCTCTACCCGGACTGAGAGGTGCAGCAGGTGGCCCTGCACAATCTCGGAAGTCCCCCCGCACCTCGGGTTGCAGGTTTGGGGAGAACAGGGTCGCCACCCCGGCTTGCTTGGCTGATAGGTGGCTGAAGTACACCCTGTCTCCCCACACCAGCCACCAGCTAGCTTTGGCAGCTGACGTGGTATGGGTCTCCTGCAGGAAGATGATAGAGTACACCCCCTCCTGAAGGAAGGAGAGTACCCGACACCTGTGGAGACCCAGCCTGCAGCCCCTGGTGTTCAGAGTGGCAACGACGAACGGCATCATCAAGAGGGCTGGGGAAGATCCTCGCTGCAGAGTGCTGGCAATCTCCATTGGGCCCTGGAGCAAACTGTGATCGTACCCAAATGTAAACAGGGCATCACGGAAGCCACGGTCCCTCTGGTAGGCCGCAGCCTCCTTCTGCCCAGTCCCTTTACCCTCCCCCAAAATGGCCCTTACCATCTGGAGGATGAGATGGAAATCCCCCAGTGCTGAAGGGTGAGAGCCACTTTGTTCGTGGAGGCATGAATGCCCTCCAAGAAGTCATGCATTTTGCCCTTCAGCGTGTCAGGTGTCGGGGCCTCGGGCCAGACCCCTCCGCATGCCCCATGACCGATTGATGTGGGAAAGCAGGGACTCTGAAGTCCCTGCTGGGATGACAGCAGGGGTAGTGGTGGAGAGAGAACAGCCCCAGATGTGCTGGGAGCAGGAGAAACAAAAACAGCCTCCAGGGGGCTGACATTTGAACTGAACATGGCAGCTCTGGGGGTGGCAGTAACAGTGTAAGGGGAGGAAAAGATGTCAGGGAAGGGATCGGGGAAAGGAGGAAGAGGAGGAAGGGGAATAGGGGGAGGAAGAGATGGGGGATTAGGAAAAAGACAAGGAGGAGGGGGAGCAGGAAGAGGAGTGGGAAATTCCGTTGGGAGAGGGGCTGAACAGGGAACAGGAGTGGGGCAGGGGTTAGGAACAGGAGCAGGGTCAGAAGCCTCAGCGGAAGAGGCACCGGGCTGCAGTGCCTCCTCACAGGGCGAGGGATCGGTGACAGTGGTGGGGGAAGTTAATATCTCCCCAGGGCCAGGCTCCAGCATCACCGAGAGTGCAGCACCAGAGGCCCCAGTGCCAGGGGTGATGGGGAACTGCTGCCCGCTAGGATCCCCCAGGCGTTCAGTGGCCAAAGTGCTGCCGATGGCTGGGCAGTTGGTTATACCCTGGGGCAACCCGGAGGGCCAATTGTTGTCTCTCCAGGGCATGTTGATCCTCCTCTGAGGCAGCCAGGGTTAACCCTAAAGCCTCCACCTCTTGGGAGAGGAAGGCAAGCCCACTGCCACGTGGTCGCCCTTGTCAGCGGTAGGGTCAGCAGTCACCGTCACAGTGGAGGTGGGGACGGTGGGACACTCCCTCTTGCAGGGACTCTGGGAGGGAGGCATTTGTCTCTTCTGCAACCACCACGGCCACCTCAGCCGCCACACGGCGCTGTGAAGAATCCAGTGGCTCAGAGGGAGGGATGGCTCCAACGTCCACCCCTAGAGGCATGAGGAGGGTATCCTCCCCTTCAGTGGGTGTGGTGGAACACCGGGCTCACTTGCGGTGCTTCCCCATGGCAACCTCCCAACCCTCAGAGGAGGAAGGCTAGGCACGAATGGGGGAAGAGCCAGGGGACAAAGGTAGTGGTGGGAGGGCGAGGGAAGACAGGGGCTGGGCAGATGGAGAAGGGGAAACCTCCCTGAGGTAGGCCCTGTCCGAAACCCATCTCTGATCCCGCCGCCCTCTCCTCTGCAGGCCCGGCCTTGCCGCTTTTGGTAGTGGTAGTGGCGCCCGCACGCTTGTCTGGGCCCTGCAGAGCCCAAGCAGGACTGATGACGGTAATGGTTGGAGGAGGGGCGACCCCGGGGTCTAGACCATCAGGACCACCAGCGATAGTAGGGCCAGTGCCCTCCCGGGCGTCAGGGGTCCCGAGTGTATCTTCAAGCTGGGCCAGAGGGCAGTCCCTTCAGATGTGCCCCGTCGCCCGACAGAGAAAACACCGGGTCTCCCACAAGGTGTAATATACCCCGTACTGGGCCCCGTACTGGACACCACAAATGACCCTTCTAGGGCTTCTTCACCACGCCACGCTGGCAGGAGTTGGATTTTCACCTGCCGGCGGAAGGAGAGAACGTGGCGGAGGGTAGGGTCCTTGCAGCCCAAAGGAAAGGGACTTAGGACTGACAAGGGCCTTCCCAGGGTGGAGAGGAAGGCAATAGGGCAGTATTGGGGAGGGAGGAACGGAGGAAAATACCACCTGTACACCCAGGTCCTCCAAAAGCTCGAGTGGGAGATGGACTTCCCCCACCGCCAAACCCTTCTCCACCACCTCCTGGGTGGCGGCCTCCGACACCAGGAAGAATACCACCTTCCCGAACATCTTGGAGGCTGCCACCATGGCCACGGACCCCATCACACGTGCCCTACCATGCGCCGCACGTAGGTCTCCACGTGGGGCGAGGCCGACACCAGGAGGCAACGGACCCCGTGCCTCCTGGTGAGGGTGGGTAAGGGGCCACGGCCACCGGGTATGGAATTCCGGAAGGCATTGGGAGGCGGCAGGCAGGGGGTGGTGGCAGCTACCTGGGTGTACGCCCTGAGGGCCGGGACACCGTCACCCCCAGAGCTGGTGGAAGGAACAGGGGGACAGGAAAGAGGGCAAGCTGCGGCCGAGTCCGCGGCAGGGGGGTTCGCCTTTGCCACAGGGGCTATGTCTACACTCGCGGCTTCTTGTGCAAGTAATATGTAAATGAGGCTAAGCGTGGAATATCACTAAGCCTCATTTGCATACCTAATGAGCCACCATTTCTTTCAGAAGAGGCTCTTGCGCAAGAAGGAGCATCTACACTGCACCTTCTTGCGCAAGAAAAACCCTCTTGCGCAATGCCGTTCTTCCTCTCAAGTAATAGGTGTAACGGCATTGTGCAAGAGGGTTTTTCTTGCACAAGAAGGGGCAGTGTAGACGCTCCTTCTTGCGCAAGAGCCTCTTCTGAAAAAAATGGTGGCTCATTAGGTATGCAAATGAGGCTCGGCGATATTCCACGCTTAGCCTCATTTGCATATTACTTGCGCAAGAAGCCGCGAGTGTAGACATAGCCAGGAGGTTTTGCCTTCCAGGCGGGGCTCTTGCTCTTCTTGGTCCCTTGGCCATTCCTGCCCTTCAGAGAGGCTTTCTTGGTGGTGACACTGGTTGCAGAAGGTGCCATGGCAGGAGCGGTCGGGGTCCTGGAATGTCCACCACCTCCGCTGCATGAGCAGATGGCAGGCAGCCTCAGAGGGTTCAGGGTTCATAGAGACAGTGAGGAACGGTGGGCCAGGGGTGGCAGGGGTGTCACATGACTGCCCCTTCATTATGTTCATGGATGTGGGGGCAGGGGGAGACAGGAACAGACAATTAGGGGAGGCCAATAGTTCCAGGGGGTGAAGCAAAGAGCAGGGGAGAGGGGAAAGAGAAAGGCTCAGCACTCCCCCCACTAGGCTGGAAGCAGTGTGAGAGGCTAGCAACACACATAGGAGGAAGTGGGGGGTAAAGGAATAAGGGGTACAGTTCCCAGCACAGGATGGTAAGAGCAGCTCCCCTGGCTTCACTGGGAATGTGAGAGGGTTAATTATTTGAAAAACATGGGGGAAATAAAACGGTGCGTGGGGGGAGGGTAACTAAAGAAGAGTGGGAGGCTCAGGCGCCAAACAAGATGACAGAGGGGGGCATGGGCACATGAGAAGAGGGGAGGGGAATGTAGGCTGTGAGGAGGGACCTGCTCAAGGAAGCAGGGGGCAGCAAGACAGTGCTGGGGGAGCAGGGGAGGAAACTAGCATGCCCACGGGCACCTGAGTGGCAGGCCCACAGCACCTGCTGCAGGATCCAACAGTGCAAGGGAGGGGCGGGGAGGCAAGCAGTGGGGCCGAGGATGGAAATGGCCCCTGAAGCACCTGGGGCTGGGGAGGGAGCGGCAGCAGCAGCAGAGATGCAGGGGAGACAGCGGGGGGCAGAGGGAGCCACCCCCTCACCACCAGCGCCCCAGAAAAGCTGTACCAGCTGCCACCTAAGGGCCCAGATGGCAGGAGGCCTCTCACAAACACTCTCCCCCCCCCCCACAAACTTGTGGAAGGGAAGGAAGAAGCCCAGGAGCGGCTGTAAAGCAGCCCCCTTACCTCCTCTACTCCAGAGGGTGTAGCAGCCACAGGAACGGCGAGGTTCAGGCCTGCAGCAGTGAAGAAAGGGGCCAGGCAGTCCCCAAAAAGATGGAAAATGGGGTTCCCCCTCCCCCCACCCAGGGTGAGGACAGCAGAGGCCCCCCTATCCACCACCACACCCCCAGCAGCTCCTACAGCCAGCTGAGGGTTGGGGGGAAGGAAGCTGCCTGCAAACAGAGCAGGCAGAGAGAAAAGCGAACCTGGCCCAGAATGTAGCCAGGGCCTGCCTGCCACAACCCCAGTAGCCCCTCCCAGGAAAGGGGGGGGGGGGAGCACAACAAGCTCAGACCAGCAGCCTGCTGTGCTCAGTGGAAGAGTGGTTCCTCTTTCCACCTCAAGGTCATGTGACAGGGCAGGTTAGAGGGCTTGAGAAAGGGGAGAAAGGCAGTTCTGGAAAATAACAACAGCCCTGGTTAATTAGGGGCAGCTGAGACAGGGTGGCTCTAAAGCAAATAAGGGCCAGCTAAGCTGACTTAAGGCTGCCACAGGACCTCTTTAAAAGCCTTCCCTTTGGGGGAAGGCAAGGAGGAGAGTGGAAGAGTTGCTTGGAGGAAGGTGGTGAGGAGTGACAACTGATAAGGTTAAGAGTCAGAGATGCTGATCTAGAGAACAGCAGCATTGCCAAAGGAGGGAAAAGGTGAGGTGCTCCAACAGGGAGACTGCGTCTACACTGACAGCTTCTTGCACAAGAACAGCTGTTCTTGTGCAAAAACTTGCCTGGTGTCTACACTGCACGCGCGTTCTTGTGCAAGTAAATTTACAGTACAGCGTCGGAAAACAGGGCTTCTTCTGGAAGAGTTATTCCTCTCCCCACAAGGAATAAGCCCTCTTGCGCAAGAGGGCAGTGTAGAAAGGCAACATGCATTTCTTGTGCAAGAAACCCCTATGGCTAAAATGGCCATCAGAGCTTTCTTGCGCAAGAGAGTGTCCATGCTGCCATAGACGCTCTTGCGCAATCTCTTGCGCAAAAGCACATGCCAGTGTAGACGCGCTCTTGTGGAAGACTTTTTGCGTAAGAACTGTTCCGCAAAAGAGTTCTTGCGCAAGAAGCTGCCAGTGTAGATGTAGCCGGAGTGTTTGGGCTCACTTCCCTCAAGCAACCAGAAAGTCCATCTGAGAGCTGTGTAGGACTCATAACCCAACCCTGGCTGACCAGAAGCATCTGTCCTGACAGCCATTTTTGCCTAGAGACAGCCCCCACAAAATGCTGAAAGGGGCAAGCAAAACCTGTGCTGCAGTACCTAGACTCCTGGGACCCAGGAATGGAACTGACCCTGTCACAATATAACTGATGTATATACTCAGGTGTGTTCTGAGTGTTGATTTCTTAACTTGTAACGGTAAAATTGTTTGCTTTGAACTACTGCATTAGAAAGGATTTTGAAGTTGGCTTTCCCTAGGAGGCGTCTCCAATGAAAACATTTATTTAGTGTGGACAAAAACATTTTCTAGTTAAGCTATTCTCATCACCTAGCTCAATGTAACTTGTGACTGCAGTTTAACTTGAGTACTGTAATTACTAACTACACCCCAGATGTTGCAAGAACTTTCACGAGTTTACTTTTAAATACGTAAGAAGCGCTGCTGACTTTAGGGGCCCTACTAGTGCATAAAGTTAAGTACACGTGTAATTGCTTTCAGGATTAGGACTGATGACATCTTATATTGAAATAAAATCTCAAAGGACCACGTAGAACATCAGATGCAATGGATGTTTTGGGGCTATTCAGCACACAGAATAGTATTTGCTTGTTAGTGATCACTGAAAATGTCCCTTGAGCCAGATATGTACCCTATATCACAGCTGATGAGCAAAATGGAGGGATTTGAAAGAAAATTAGGTGTACAACTACAAAAGAGAGACATAATCACAAAATAGCAACATTTTCACCTGACAGAAATTACTTTCACACAAATAGAACATGTATGGTAGAGCAGAAGAAAGTACTCTAATGGTTAATTAGAAAATAGGGAAAAGTCAGGTGGTCAGAAATTAAGGTGCTTCTATTTTTAATAAAAAACATGTAGAAAAATTGTCTATAAAAGACTTTTTAAAGCTAAGAGTTACTGAAAATGTTAAGGCCAATAGATACTGAAATGGGAACTACATAGATAAATTCAGAAATTAACTGCATAAATTAAAGGTCCTTAGATCACACTGAATGTTTCCCTATTAGAGCATGATACAGACAGGGAAATACCTAATAAAGGCAATAGTAAGAACAATATATATCAAAATGTATACTTAGCACTTAATTATTTAAAACCTGCTCATTAGAGAGGGCATTTTAATATGTTTATTGAGCTAGCCATTAAGCTTTTTGTAGCAGTTAGAGTTGGGCGAATAACTGATTTTTCAGTTTGCTGGCAGTTTTGGAAAATTGGAAACACTCCAAAACTCTGTGGTTACATCTAGACTACATGCCTCCGTTGACGGAGGCATGTAGATTAGACAGATCGGCATAGGGAAATGAAGCCGCGATTTAAATAATCGCGGCTTC
Organism: Rafetus swinhoei; assembly: GCA_019425775.1. Taxonomy (NCBI): domain Eukaryota; kingdom Metazoa; phylum Chordata; order Testudines; family Trionychidae; genus Rafetus; species Rafetus swinhoei. The sequence goes on from CM033449.1 coordinate 36,330,273, forward strand.
ATTTAAATTAAATGGCTGCCCGCTCTGCCCGATCAGCTGTTTGTCGGCAGATCGGGGCAGTCTGGGCGCGCGATCGACAGGAAGCCTTTGTCGACCGGCGCAGGTATGCCTCGTGAAATCAGGTTTACCTGCGTCGATCGACAAAGGCTTCCTTGTCGACGCGCGTGCGTCAGACTGCCCGATCTGCCAACAAACAGCTGATCGGCAGAGCGGGGCAGCCATTTAAATTTAAATGAAGCCGCGATTATTTAAATCGTGGCTTCATTTCCCTTTGCCGATCTGTCTAATCTACATGCCTCCGTTGATGGAGGCATGTAGTCTAGACGTACCCTGTATGACTCAGCCCGGAGGAATGACTGCAATCTTCTCCCATCTGTCCTCAAGATTATAAATTAGGGACTGGCTTAAAACAAAATAGAAAAATAAGTGAAAAGGGATGTTCTTACAAATAATCCATACCAAGGATAGTAATGTTGTCCGCATGGCTCTCTGATCTAGATTCCAGTGTGCAGTTAGGCTGGTTCTTGGTACCCTGACCATGACTTCTTTCTCAGATTCCTAGGTTTCTGCTCTCCTCTGAGATGACACTGTTCAATGTTCTGGAAATCCCAGTCTTTCACTGGATAGGAATGTAGATGGTAGAAAGGTCCTTCCTGGCTGTGTTGCTTTTCTCCATGCTTCACCCCAACTGAATGTAGAGCCAAATTCTATGTCTCAGTTTTGGCTTAGGATTGGCTCTGGTGCTGTTGTTAGCCAGTTATAGTTCTGGGCAGTAGGTAATCTAGAAAACGGAATCCTGAACATTTACCACCAGTGCAAGTGCCCTAGACACTCAGGCTGTGTCTAGACTACACCTCTCTGTCAACAGAGATGTAGATTAGGCATGTCGAAATTGCTAATGAAGCAAGGATTAAAATATCCTGCACTGCATTAGCATAAACATGGCCACCTCTTTTTTTTCGAAACGGAGCTTTTTCGAAAGAAAAAAAAAAAAGGCAGTCTAGACTGGAATCTGTCAAAAATAAACCCTTTTTCGACAGATCCTGAAAACCTCATTTTTTGAGGAATACAGGATCTGTCGAAAAAGGGTTTATTTTCGACAGATCCACATCCAGACTGCCGTTTTTTCCAAAAAAGCTCCATTTCGAAAAAAAGCTGCGGCCATGTTTATGCTAATGAAGCATGGGATATTTAAATCCCTGCTTCATTAACAATTTCAACGTGCTTGATTTGCATCCCTCTGTTGTCAGAGGGAGGCAGTCTAGACGTAGCCTTAGTTTGATATTTCAGGAGTACTATCTCCAAAGGGGTTACATCTGTTTCCCTGGCCCGATGACTTTAAAGTGTTACTATGAAGAAGTGAGTGCTTTTACAATGGGGGGTATAGCTTGTAAGGGAGCACTCTGCCACCACAAATTGAAAAATTGGGCCTCAAGTATTTAAATCAAGATCATGAATAGCTTTGGGTCAACCAAAACTCCATTTGTTTGTGAATAAACTATTAACAGAGTTATTGCTATTATGGCCTTAACTTTGTGAACTTTGCAAAATCCTTTGTATTGTGTTTGAGGATTTTGTTTCAGAATATAGCCCAGGGGTGAGCAATAAGCGGAACACAGTTAGATGCAGTTTGCCAAGGTTAGTTAGCCTCTGGAAGGTCTCCAGACACTCTATTTACTTGACCATTCACAGGTACAGCAGCTCACAGCTCCTGTTGGCTGTGGTTTGCTGTTCAGTACCTCAGGTAAATAAATCATCTGGCGGCCCGCCAAGGGCTAACCCTGGCAAACGGTGTTGCTCATCTTTGCTACAGGCAGTGAGAGACTGAGGGAAACTCTGGGGAAATAGACACATAATAATATGACCAATTATAATGATGATGTTGGACTGAGCTTTTGTATTATGATTTAGTAAAATAAAATCATTTCTATACAACACATGTAGGGTAGTTCAGAAATCAATATAGTTCACAGAGAGAGCTCTTTCTCACACTGATTATACGTAGGGGAAATGTATGGGCCTCAGCCAGCTGTCACTGACTTCAATATGAGCTGGATCAGACCATACTAATCTCCCTTAAAAGTCCTAATATCAAATCTTTTTTAGTGAATTACATGTACCCACTTTAATATTGTTTTTGGAGCAATTTTTTCATTATATCAATGGTCAAACTCATATGGCTGCAAAAATTACACAAGATAGTGAAAGGAGCAAAGTACCGTTCATTACAAAATATCTCTCTGCTTCTGTACAACAGGTATTTGTTACTACTTGTCTCAAAATTTCCTGGAAAAAGTGCAAGTTATGCTAGTTGACAGATATGTCCCATACCCCATATCTATCTATAGCAAGTTACCCACCCTACATACATCTTACTGTATAAGTATTAACTTAAAACAGCCTAGTCGTTATAGGGCCCAGTTGCAGCTAACTGTGAATGTGTGCAAATGGGCATTTAGGAAAGGGAAAGGTCAGGCATACCTGGCCCCCAAACTGATAAAGCTAAGCTGATCGTAGTCCACCTGAATAATATTGACCCTGTCTTCCACCTGAATGGGAATCTGGCCCACCAAAAGCACCTGCCTTGGAGGGGAAGAGAATGTTTGCAGTAGTCTAGGCATTCGATCTAATAAGTATAGTGTTGTGTCAGCCAGGCTTTGAATAGTGACCACCATACATGGGAAATGTTTATACATGAAATAGCTTGAGAGTGGAGGGGGAGGAAGAACACTGCCTGATCAGTTTAATACATTTGTGAAGTTGAGAGGATTTTGTGGAGATGTGCGCCTTGCTGAAGCCATTCAAAAGATGTAGCTGCAGTTCCTCTAGGTACAGCTATCCATGTACCAAAAGCAGATAGGTGGTAAACATAGCTCTATCCTCACACTGTCCAGAAACAGCATTGCAGCCACTAGGACACCTGGTCATATTAAATGTGCCCATTCTTTGCTCTCTGGCATAGGGAAGCAGTGAATGTCTGTTCTGACTGTTCCCCACACAATACACATATGCAATAACATAATTTGAATCCTTAAAGTACAACAGCATGATTGTTGTATAATTATATATAGAGGGCAAGAGCGTGAGACCCATATTAAATCTGGAACATAATGAAAAACAAATCACATACAGTAAGATTTAATTACTTTAACTGGGCTAGTCAACTGCAAATGCAGCACTGTAAGTACGTCTACACAGCAGCATTATTTCAGAATAACTGAGGTTATTTTGAAATAACGTAGTACGCATCTACACAGCAAGCTGTTATTTTGAAATAATGTTGAGATGGAAGACTTCTTACTGTGACTCATAACCCTCATTTCACAAGGAGTAAGGGAAGTCAAAGGAAGAGTATCCTTCCTTCAACTTCCTGCTGTGTAGACAGTGCCAAAAGTCGAATTAAGCTATTTTAACTTCAGCTACACAATTGATGTAGCTGAAATTGTGTATCTTAATTCAACTTTTGCCCTGCAGTGTAGAAAAACACAGAATAAAAAATCACAGAACCAAAGGAGAACATGCTACATGGAAAGAGTCTGTAGCATTCTCAAAAAAAAAAAAAAAAAAAAAAAAGATTTGGGAGTTGTTGTATGAAAAATCCATAAAGTCTTCTCGGTGCAGTGTAGTTGCAATGCTGAGGACAAACAAGGTGCTAAGTTTGTATTGCTAAGGGAACAGAAGATAAATCAATAGTGAGTGTATTATATCTATTTGAAGTGGTGGTTACACCTCACCTTGAATGCAGTATGAAATATTGGTCTTCTTACCTTACAAAGTATACAACTGACAATGAGTACAGCATAGTACATCAGAAAGAATGAAATCAAGCTTCAAGGGTCTATGGTAAAGAAAAGTAGAAATCAGAATTTATTCTCAGTGAAAAAGGGAAGACACGAGCTGGACTTTACTAATATTTTAAATGGATGACAATAGCTGATAGAATTGATACTAGGAAATATATATATAAAACTGCAGCTCTGGCAAAATACAGTTATGTCGAAGTGAAACAACAAAAGCAATAAGGATGGTAGAAATAATCTGAATTATTTGCTAAGCAGGCAGAAGCAAACAAGAATAGAAAGGTAAATAGAAACACATCCATGCAAAATATGAAAAGCAGCATGTGATAAGTTACCAAGAATAGTTACTGAATAAATAAGAACAAATGAGTTTCAGAAACAAGCAGATGGATTTCTATACTGAAAAAGCAGAGAAGACTTAGAGGATAATAGGAAGTACTGTGAGTAAAAGGAGCAAAAGTGATAAGATAATTGTTATGGACATTGAAAAATGTTTAGTTTAGTATTCACCTGGGCTTAAGTGATATTTCTATCTTAGTTGCCTAGCTAAAAACAACTCATTCTATATAGTAGTTATTGCCATAATATCTAATCACCTCACAATTTTTTAATGTATTTATCCTCAAAGAGCACTTGTGATATAGCTAAAAGATTTTATCTAATTTTAATAGTCTCTCTGGGCCTCAGTTCCCCAGCTAAGTGACTTACTGAAGGTCATGCAGGGCATCTCTGATGGAGCAAAGATTTAAATGCTGGTCACCCAAGACATAGGCTAGTGCTCTAACCATGGGACAGTTCATATTTAATGTGGTGTGGTACTTTATGCATAATAAGAATGGTAAATTCAAGCTGGAGAGTGAATATGAATGAATGATAGTGAGATTGATCAGGGCTGATTTGAGGTACTAAAATTAAGTTTGAAGTTGAGGTTAGAAGTTAGAACTTCATAATTGCTGATATCAAACAGGACTCATAAAAGTACCATGTGAGAGACTAGATTCAAGGAAAAGTATTTTCTGCTTGAAACCAGTCAAAACAACAAGTGGCACAACACCACCTATTATAGGACTCAGAGCAAGAACGCTTTACAAGGAAAAGGAATCCTTAGCTTAGCCATAGAAGAAAGGGAAACAAGCTAGTGCTGGCTCATTCTTAATGTACATCAATGGAAATTTTGACCCACTTAATTTCTGTACAAGTTTTATGTTGTATTGTTTAGAATTTGCCTTAAGTTTGGGAAAATACTATATAATGCATGTAAATATATTTGCAGAATGTACCGAGGGAGAAATAATGACAAGTATAGCCTGGGGAAAGTAGGTCACCTAGGGTATGTCTACACTGCATTCCTCTTTCGAGAGAGGAATGCAAATGCAGCCGAGTGAAACTGCAAATGAAGCACAGATGTGAATTTCCCGTGCTTCATTTGCATAATTGCGTCCAGCTGCTATTTCCGAAATATCCTATTTTGAAAGAAAAAACGCCGTGTAGACACAGTTATTTTGAAAGAAACCCCTTCTTTGAAATAAGCATTAAACCTCATTTTTTAAGGAGTAAGGGTTATTCCGAAAGAAGGGGTTTCTTTCAAAATAACCGCGTCTATACAGCGTTTTTTATTTCTAAATAGCAGCCGGACACGATTATGCAAATGAAGCGTGGGAAAGTCACATCCGCGCTTCATTTGCAATTTCGCTCAGCTGCATTTGCATTCCTCTCTCGAAAGAGGAATGCAGTGTACACATATCCCTATTGCTGCAGGTGGTGGATTCTGGTTGGGTAGTGGGCCCAAAGTGAACAAAGGGTTCTGGCTGGGAGAACAGGAGCTCTATTCAGTGATTTTTTTTTAATTCTGTTTTACTGTCCAAAGATTCTTCTAGGCAGAAGAAGAGAAAGTTTTCATAAGATTATACTAGAAGGCAGCAATCTGATACAACTGACTTCATGGAATCAGACATGGAAGCTGAAGACCAGAAAGCAGGGACTTCACAGAATAGGGATAGAGAGGTGAAGAAAACTAGCTGCTGGTGCCACTTTTCCACTAGTGAGTTTAACTGTTTTTCTCAGTAAGACTGTAAGTAAGTGGAGGCTGATTTGTTAATAAGAGTTCTGGGCTTCATCAAACCGTGCAGTTAACAACTGGGTCTCTAGGTACAGAAATATTCCTTATACATGCTTTGGGGTTCGCTAATGTTATTTTTGTGTGGTTATTCCATTTTCCCACATTAAAACTATTAATTGTTGTTCCATAGTCCCAAGGACTCATGAGTCCTTGGAAGTGGGAAGAAACATCTTTTAAAGGTACCTAAATTTATTAAAAAATTAAAGCTCTTAAATTCCATTTATAAGGTTTTAGGAGAGGGCTCAAACCAATCATTTTATATATTTTACATCTGGAAGTGGGTTCAACTGTAAATATTTTGTGCAGAAGAATAGTGATACAGTTCAGTCTCCATATAAGCAGGCATGTAATAGATATCAAGCTAAATGCTAACCCAACAGTGGGAGAATTTCACCAAATTTTCAGACACACAGCCATAACGCAAATGAATATACTAGAATATATTTTATCATTATTATTTTTCTTACTGGGCAGCAGTTCCTGTATTTAAATTGTTTAACATTTTTCTATTATAATAATAATGAAACCTTTTTCCTTGGGGGGCTCTAACACTTTGAAATTTGGCAGGGAGTTAGTCCCATACAGAGGAAGGTAGATTCTATGTAAAGCAACTGATATTTGACAGAATTATAAGCTTTTGAACATTGTTATTGCCTGTCTGTTTTAGCTCACTTATAAAAAAGTTCTGCAAATGAGTTCCTGGTGCCCATCCATTGAAGTCTCTATAGTATGACGCATAAAGGAACCTGTGTATCACTAAAATATGTGAAGCTATTCATGAGAATTTACAATTTCCAGTATCTTGCCATTAGAGAACATGTGAGGATAAATTAGAACTATAAGGAAGTATTTCATGGGGCCATCTCACGTGCCCCTGGTTAATTATTTGCACTGTTTGTAAAGCATGATATTCATATAGCAAAGGGAAAAAACACATTCAGAATCCAATAAAAAGATCTCAGCAAAAATGTTCAAAAAGCTTTTTGTTTAAATTGGCTACATAAAAATATTGTAAAGAAAGATTTTGGTTATAGATATAAAATATTGGGACACAGAAGGCATTGCTATACTCACTGAAAGTGGAACAGATATGGAGAAAATATGATTGTGAGGTGTGTTATAAAGGTTTTATAGGTATGCATTTGAGATGACAGTATATTGGGATTTTTAGATCCATTTTGGGCAGGTCAAAATTTGTCCTGTTGAAACCATTTTTTATTTAACAGAAGTTTTTTGCAGTGGTTGCTTTTTGTGGAAAATGTGTACTTTTGTTGAAAAACAAATGCCTGAAAACCTGAAAGTTATTGTTTTTTTATCTGAAAACCAAACTACTGTATTGTGATTTAGATATCACAGAATCACAGAAATTAGGTTTAGCTATGTGCTAGATTCTGCATCAGGACTGAATTTCCCATTATATACTGGAAACCTCAGGCTACCCTGAAGGACTGTCTTCCTGCATCAAGAAGGGAGGCATTGGGTTATATCATAAGACATGTACTTTGAGAATAGAAGGAGCATGAGGCACCCATGCTACAATTCTCAGGAAGTAATGACAACAGTGTTTCAGAATCAAACTATCTGAGTTTTTGTTGAAATATTACATTATTTAATATTTTGCCGAAAAGTTCATTTTTTATGCACAAAAATAATACAAAATCTGGTCAGTTGTAGATCCAATATCTTTGCCTCTACCAGGAAACAAATGCTTTATTCCATTTGAATGTGGGGATTCCTTGCTCCCATCTGAGCCAGGGTGGTTCCCTGAGATGGCAAAACTTTAAACGTGTCCTTGATCCAAGGCTGAACTTTGCCTGGACGAAAATGCATTTTGGGGGAAATTCACAATTTTGAAGATAATAGGTAACTGAGACCTGGAAGGTTTAATTCTAGAAACTTTATGAAGCATCTGTGAAGTGCGAAAAATTACAAGCAACCCCAGCAGCGATAGATTCCAGGGCAGAGTAGAGGTGAGGAGGTCAGAGGTATATAGGAAATGCCATATATCACATTGTTCTGCAATTTCACATAGTTTTCACTGTCACATATATAATATGTACTCCATCCCAGTTACATGATGAACAGTCTAAAACATATAAATTCATCCATGTATTTTTCAGATGTGTACAGTATAAAATATACTTCATATTTTTTATTTTTATATTTACTAAAATCAATGTGAGAATAACCAACCTAGTTGGGCTACCTTACAGTGTCTAGGTGAAGATCATTGTAGTGATTTTGCTGGCAGACATTCTTGGTCACTAAAGCTCTGACAAATGCATGTTCTAGAATCTTTTGAAAGAGATTCTGATTTTCTGTTAAGAGAAGTTTTTGTGTGAAAATTAGAAAGAGTGTTGAGAGGGACATTCCATATTCTTTTTGGGCACATGCTTATGAATATGACATAACTGCGATATGCTTTATGCAATCATGTGAAATATTATTGGAAAGGTTGCAATCCATTGAATATGATTGTCCTAATGGGATGCATGTATCATTTTTGTAGATCAAGTTAGGAATATTGAATGTTTGCCGCTTTGTGACATGCCCGCTATTTACATTTCAGGGCTATGATAGCCCATTAGCAGGAGACAATGGAGCGTAACCTTTCTATGGATGTGTGTGTCAGCCCAGGAAGTATGGAGACTGGGGCCTTGCATAGATATTTGAACATGTCATCTGATGCTGGGATCCATCTTGAATGCTGTATTTTTCCAAAAGTGCAGAGGCAAAGTTTAGACTGAACACACAGGTTTCCCACTTTTTGCAAAAACCTATCTAAGGGTGAGTACATAGGTAATTAAGGCCACCAGTTCTCTCTGGCCTCCCCACCCACGATGACTTTTGGAAATAACTAAGACTGAACCGAGGGAAGGAATTGGAAGGATGTCTAGTTGGTTAAGATTGTTAGAAGAAATGTTAGGGAGAGATATTACATGCAACTATGACAAGGAGTCCTGTGGCACCTTATAGACTAACAGATGTATTGGAGCATAAGCTCATCACAGGACCTAACCAGATCAGCCACACCATCATTGGTTCATTCACCTGCACATCTACCAATGTAATATACGCCAAAACGTGCCAGCAATGCCCCTCTGCTATATACATCAGCCAAACTGGACAGACCATACGTAAAAGAATAAATGGACACAAATCAGATATTAGGAATGGCAATATACAAAAACCTGTAGGAGAACACTTTAATCTCCCTGGACACACAGTAGCAGATTTAAAGGTAGCCATCCTGCAGCAAAAAAACTTCAAGACCAGACTTCAAAGAGAAACTACTGAGCTACAATTCATCTGAAAATTTGACACCATCATTTTAGGATTAAACAAGACTATGAATGGCTAGCCAACTACAAAAGCAGTTTCTCCTCTCTTGGGGTATGTCTACACTAGCCCCCTAGTTCGAACTAGGGAGGCTAATGTAGGCATTCGAAGTTGCAAATGAAGCCCGAGATTTAAATATCCCGGGCTTCATTTGCATCTTCCCGGGCGCCGCCATTTTTAAATCCCCCTTAGTCGAACTCCGTGCCCACGGCTACACGCGGCATGGAGTAGGTAGTTCGAATTAGGATTTCTAATTCGAACTACCGGTACACCTCGTTCCACAAGGAATAACGGTAGTTCGAATTAGAAATCCTAATTGAACTACCTACTCCGTGCGCGCGTGCAGCGGGCACGGAGTTCGACTAAGGGGATTTAAAAATGGCGGCGCCCGGGAAGATGCAAATGAAGCCCGGGATATTTAAATCCCGGGCTTCATTTGCAACTTCGAATGCCTACATTAGCCTCCCTAGTTCGAACTAGGGGACTAGTGTAGACATACCCTTGGTGTTCACACCTCCAGATCAGCTGCTAGAAGTGGGCCTCACCTTCCCTGACTGAATTAACGTTGTTATCTCTAGCCTTATTCTGGCCTACATATTTATACCTGCCTCTGGAAATTTCCACTACATGCATCTGATGAAGTGGGTCTTTGCCCACGAAAGCTTATGCTCCCATACATCTGTTAGTCTATAAGGTGCCACAGGACTCCTTGTCGCTTTTGCAGATCCAGACTAACACAGCTACCCCTCTGATACTTGACTATATGCAACTAGTTTCTTTAGTATATTAAGCTTAGTGTGCATGTTCTGATTTATTTTGCATAGTAATCTACTTTTATACTTAATTAACCCATTGTTTATTAATAAACCTAGTGTAAATAATTGTTACCTGGGGGGCAAGGAGTGCATGTCTCTCTTTACATTGAGAAAGTGGGAAAATTTCATGTGCTTATACTGTGCAGAGCTCTGCACAGCATAAGATGGATTCATCTGTGGTTCAGCTTCGAGAAGGGCTGTGTATGTAAGTGACGGGAAATGATCTCACACTGTGCTGCTTACAGTGTGTGTCTGTAGCCTGTGGGTGTGAGATAGGCTTAAAGGGTGCCCACACTGTCAGGAAAAGAGGGCTCAGTGGGGACTCAGCACATCAGGTGACAGTCTTGAGGGGGTCCTGACCCATTACAGACATACGTTTAATATAATTCTTAGGTGCTAAGAGCAGAACTGAAAAATATTTGATGCCAAATTAAAATCTGCTGTTTCCATTAAAATGGACTCCCATAAGATATTTTTTAGTGGAAATCATTTAATAGAAAATTTTGTTTAAGTTGGACATACATCTGAAGGTCAGCTAAATTTTGGAGGCAGTTTTTCATGGTGAATTTCAAAATCCTGTTTCATAGCTGGGCTTGTTCATCAAAATGGAAATTCCATGACTGAAGTGCTTTGATATTTCTTTGTTTAACCTGACTGCCTCAGCTAACCTTATGTGATCAAAAAGGTCTGACTGGTTTGCTCAGACAGACCACACTAGCATTTTGTGTTCTCTCTGTCTGTCTGTCTCTCTAAGTCATTCAAAATAAAACCAGTAAGCTAAATTCTTCTCTAAGGCTATGTCTACACTGCAGGCTTCTTGCGCAAGAACGGCCATTTTGCGCAACCCCCCCCCCCTGCGGTGTGTCTACACTGCTTGTGTGTTCTTGTGCAAGTAAATTTACAGTAAAGCATCAAAACAGAGGGCTTTTTGTGTAAGAGTTATTCCTCTCCCCATGAGGAATAAGCCTTTTTTGCACAAGAGCTCTTGTGCAAAAAGGGTAGTGTGGACACTCTGCAGGGGGGGGTTGCGCAAGAACTGGCTTCTGGGGAAAAGCCTATGTGATCTGCCTGGAAACTCTTGAAAACTCATCACAGCTCTATAGTTCCTGTTTGCTGGCCCTTCTTAAAGGTGCAGGCCCCCTGCAGAAGCCCTGTGGTAGGAAGCTGTTCCAAAACAGCAGCCATCTCCTGACGGCACTCCCTTGCCATAGCCAGCACGAGGCATGTCTGCCCCCGAGGGCCCCCCGCGACCTCTCTGGCCCTCACGGGGAGCAGCCCCAGTGGTCACAGGACCCACCCAGGGACACCAAGAGGCACACACCTGCTTGGTCTGGGCCTGAGATCGAGGCTCTCCTGGAGCTGTGGGGACAAGAGGAGGCCCTGAAGGATCCCCAGGCCTGGTGGAGAAATGCCGAGATCTACAGCCGCATGGCGGATGCCTTGGCCAACCGAGAGCACCCACTCTGGCCCTTCAAGTGGGTCTGGAGTAAAGTCAAGGAGCTTCGCCTCTCCTATATGTGGGCTGTCGAGCGCCCAGAGGCAGGACCCCACAGCTGCCCCCATTTCACCCAGCTGCACCGCATCCTCGGGGACGAGGAGGACACTTCCTCAACTGTTGTGGACACTGGCCTGTCATCACTCGCCCAGAGCAGGAGCAGGATGGGGAGGGCCAGCTGGGCACCCCAGCAGAGGAAGAGGAGGCCAGTGCACCGTCACCCTCTTCCCGGAGCAGGTGCCTGCCAGCCAGGATCTCTCCCAGGCCTCCTCAGAAGCCAGGGAGGGATCCTCAGGTGAGTGGTGTCTTTCTCACTCACTCGAGGGTGTGGGGGACAGTTGCACAGGGGCCGGGAGGGGACAACTGTGTACAGTGTGTCACTCATGCTGCTGTGGCTGGGCTCTGCGCATGTGAAATCTCATGCAACTTTACTGTGTAGCACGTGGAGGCAGCAGGCAGCTCCTGAGCACACCCGGGATCCTGCTGGACACACACGTCCCACCCGGGGGAGGGGGAACGGGGTTGCGCATGCTGGGACCAGGCTAGCCACAAGGGCGCAGGCCAGACCCCACACACCCCAAGGAGTGCCACACACACTACGGGGCCATGCTTGCCAGTGCGAGACGGCAGCCACATAAAAGGGGAACACTCTACCATTCACCAAAGATTCCAGGCTGAAGGGGATGGATGGACTACACTCCCTTTAGTACTTCTTTCCTAGGAAGACAATACAAGGTGAGGTGATGATGTCTATGGTAGAGGTTATCATGTCCTTGTAGGCACCTTAGTGGTTTGGGTAGTTCTAGTAAGATCCAAATTGTTGACTGCTTTTCTAAACAAAAATCAAAACTTATTTGAGATTTCCTCTTCAGATTAAATGAGGTATGGATAAAGCTGGGTTATTGCATGCTTTATAACTATGGTGAAACTGTGATTTGTATTTTTTTTAACTCACATCACAAGCAGGAGAAAACTAGGCAGTGTTTTTTAGGACAACAGCAGATTAGAATATGTAAATTCCCATCCCTCATATGTACTCTTAAGGCCTGATTCTCAAGTGCTTTGTATTCATTTGTACTCATGCAAAGGGGGAGTTAAACACTTACTCTGCATTTCCCACCCACTCATTATAGGTGTATAAGACATAAGGTTGAGGGGAGTAAGGACCTGTGTTTATGTTTTTAGTACATGTGCCATTTGGCCTAAGGGATAATGCACTGGAATGAGACTCAGGAGAACTGGCTCTGCTCCTGTTGGGATAGTGATATCTTTTGAAGCACTTTGTAGTCTATGGATGAAAAGTGTTACATAAAAAGAGCTAAGTACTATTATTTTTTATTAAACGTGTGCCCTGTGTTACAGCTCTAGTTCAGATACAGCAAAGAATAAAACCACGTCGGAACAAGTCACTCAGAGTGCTCATCCAATTGTGGAGGGTCAGTTTCTAGTGCTACTTCACAATTAATTACAAGCTACTTTGCTTCGGTGTCTGAACTAAAATTTCCAACTCACAAACATAAAAGCTGTTCCTCCTTCTAATTTTGTAATAGATAGAATTCTTTTGCGCTTCTTTACTGTCCTTCAGACATTTTCCTCATTCTTGTTTGTTCCTGTTTTCTTATGCTGGGTAAGTAGTATGAAGGGGGAAAAGGAAGAATTCACAATGTGTGATTTCTCACCCACATCTTTTTTACACCTAACCCTACAAGCATATGATTTTAAAAAGCTCATTCTAGCAAGAAAAAAGAAATGTTACTGGTATTTGAGATTTTTTTAAAAAAAAAAAAAACCTTTTGAACTAGAAAGGATGCTTTATATTACTTAAATGTAACTGACAAACTGCATTCTTTAATTCTTCTTAGGCACTTGCCCTCCTCATTAACTGAAAGGAATCTGCTTGACATTTAAAATTTAAGCAATATGAAGCATGTTGCTAATACATTGTTCTTCAGTATAAATTAAAATATGTTAACATTGCACTAAACCAGTGTTTCTCAAAGTAGTCTATGGACCCATTCTGAGAGAGCTGCTAAGAGGCTGCTCCAGTGTGTTTACTCACTCGCTCCGTAGCCACAGAGCCTCACAGCTCCCAGTGGCTGCAATTTGCCATTTGCAGCCAAGGGGAGCTACAAAAAGAGGCATAACCTGGGCCACTGCTTCCCGCGACTCCCATGGGCTGCAAATGGTGAACCATAGCCAATGTGGGCCACAGGGCTCCATGGCTGTGGAGCTAGTAAGTAAGCAAACCAGAGCTGCCCATTAGAAGCTTTCTCAGAGTGGGTCTGCAGACCACTTTGAGAAAGACTTCACTAAGCTGTCTAATGTTGAAATAAATTGTTCTCATGGACTTTTTAATGCAGTTCATCACCAAATAAAGAAACCCAGTGTTTTCTTTTTTAACTGAACGCAACACATTTTCAGAATGAACAGAATATAATCTAGTTGTTCCAACTTTGGTTCATCTCATTGTCATATTATCCACATACATTGCAGAGTAAATAATGTCTTATTTTAATGAAGACCATACATTTTTACTTTAATTAGGAATTAGATTGTGTCACTGAATGAATAGGATGTAGGGGTTTGGAGTTCAGTAGATACAGTAGGTTGTAAAACTGCCTATTGGCCTTGACTTTGAACTGGTGGATGCTGCCATCTTATATGTTTATCTTTCACTGAAATAGCACACATTTGAAGTAGTACTTTCAAAATATGATGTTCATTGTGTAGAATTCCTATCAGATGTCCCAGATCTGTTTTTTTTAAATGCCTATAAATCACTGTGATTCACATACCCAGAATATATCAGGACTGAGATTTTGAAAGACATATAACAGATTTAGATGCTAATTTCCATCTAATTTTAATGAGAATTGGATATCCAAATCAGTTAAGTGTCTCTGATAAACTCAGACTAAAGATCCATTCCACTGTAAGACCTGGTCTACACTACAGAGTTATTTCAAAATAACTCCCCTTATTTTGAAATAACAAGTGGAGCATCCACGCTACCAAGCCCATTGTTTTGAAATAAGGAGCTGGTTATTTTGAAATAATAACTCTTGCTTTCCATGAGGAATAACACTTATTTCAAAATAGTGGTAGTATGGATGTTCCACTGCTGCTAGTTTGAAATAACTACCCCAGAGTCATTCAAAGTAATTACTCCCCAGAGCTTCCTGGGGCTCTAAGTCGAGGTAGTATGTCCACATTAAGAGAGGCTGCCTTAGACTAATTTTGAGGCTTTCCTATAGTGTGGATATGCTATTTCAAAATAGTTATTTCAGCAGTTCTTATTTCAGGAGTAATAATTTCCTAGTGTAGACATGCCATAGGTGTTTTCATTTGGCCCTTCATTGCTACAGTGCCTGGCTGGTTACTTACCAGTTCTGTTATATGTAAACTTTGTTTTTCATCTTCTTATATGTGAATAGTGAGTAAGTAAGGTAATTTGTTGCATTATTCACAATTCAGAATGAAGGGTATAGATTCAAAACTTCCCAAATAAGTATTCCAAACTCTTTAGGCTTTACAAAATGAAAAAGCAGCTTTTCAAACTCATCTTTACTCTTAATAGGACAAATTCTGAAAGTATTTGTATCTGTAACTACTACAAAACTGAGATGGGTCTTGTAGACTCTTGGTACATTTCAGGAATTAGCAAAATGAAATTTTGTGTTTCTTTTTGTGTCCTTTTTTAGTACTCTATCATTTGATGGAAGGAGAAAGCTTAAAAATTGATAACTATCATCTTGTCATATACAAAACAGAAAATGAGCATGCCAGAACAGTGCTATGGTTTGATTTTGGGCTGGATTTACAATCCATTAACCTACTAATTCATGCAGTTTTGAGGGAAAGGAACTACCTATAGTGGTGGCTGCCTCTGTTTTCTCCCCAGAGAGCTGTGTGAAGTCTGCATTATCCATTTACTTTTGCTGTGTTGCTCTTGTCTTGGTGTGAATTTCAGAGGGAAAATGTGTGCTACAGCCTACTGTCATTTGCAATATTAAGCAAGCACAGGCAGAATCTAATGATCAGATACGTATTTATATACAGCCTGATCCTAAGCCCATTGAAGTTTTGAATCAGGCTCATATGCCTACATACAAATATGTTCCACAATATACAGCTAAAGCACTTCAGGAGGTGAGGAGAAAGAAGGATCATCGCACATTATTTAACAATTTCTCACTCTGAAGTCCCATTAATGTACTTGCTACAGATGTCGGTAGGAGTCCTAAGGAGAATGAAGGTAAAATATATCACTAAATATTAAAATACTGTATCATTAGATGTCTAATTTGTTATTTACTATTATTTCATCCACTAATTTTAAAGACTAGTTTATTTGCATTGTTTATTTAGAAACTGTTGCTCTACAGATGTTATGATCATAGAATACTAGAACTGGGAGGGGCCTCAAGAGATCATGAAGCCCAGTCCCCTGCCCTCACAGTAGGACCAAGCACTGTCTAGATCATCCCTGTTAGATGTCTATTCAACCTGCTCTTAAATATCTCCAGTGATGGAGATTCCACAACCTCCCTGGGTAATTTATTCACGTGTTTAACCACACTGACAGGCAGGAATAGGGTTGCCAGATGTCTGGTTTTGAACTAGACAGTCAAATATTTGATCTTTCTGTTCAGGACACAAATTGAGAAAATATAAATGAGAAAATATAAATGTCTGGTATTTTCTAAATAAGATGTAATGTAGATTGTGATGTAATGTCAAATGTGTCCGGTATTTTTGTTGAAACCATCTGGCAACCCTAGGCAGGAAGTTTTTCCTAATGTCCAGCCTAAACCTCCCTTGCTGCAATTTTAGCCCATTGTTTCTTGTCCTATCATCAGAGGTCAAGGAGAACAATTTTTCTCCCTTCTTCTTGTTTCACCCTTTTAGATACTTGAAAACTACTATCATGTCCCCTCTCAGTCTTCTCTTTTCTAAGCTAAACAAGCCCAAGATGATGGACAGGAACACATGGAAAAAAAACCCCCTGAATTCAGAATGCCTTGGCTGTATTATTTCTGCAGTTGTGTTTGACTGATGTTCTATTCTTTTGCCACCCCAGGTACTATCATTTTATTTGCAAAAATTGAAACTTCAGGAAATGGAGTGATAGAACTTGCTGGTATAATTTTATAAGAGCTGATTTACATAAAATGCAATTTATACAAAGAGTGTAACACACCTGCAAACAAATGGAGATTGAATTTCCTTTTTAACTAACTTGAATCAAAGGACGTTAATAACTGTTCTTATATTTGATGCCCCTTTACACAACATTATTCAACTATGTTCACCTAGGAATTGCTACAAAAAAAAAGGTTTTGAAAAGAAAATAAACTATCAAACAGTGTTATTTCAAATTTTCTCTTATAGGTGCCAGACTAATGATTTAAGTTCAGGACCTAAAAGGATTTGAGAGCAACGCCAATGTACCCAGTAGCATGGGCTCACTTTATTTGTAATTTCCAGTAGTAGGTCATGATTCAGAAAGGTGCTTAAAAAACATGTTTAAAGTCACACATATGCCCAAATCACACTGACTTCTCTTTTCTAAACTAAACAAGCCCAATTCTTTTAGTTTTCCCTCATAGCTCATGTTTTCTAGACCTTTAATCATTTTTGTTGCTGTTCTCTGGACCTTCTCCAATTTCTCCACATCTTTCTTGAAATGTGGTGCCTGAGCCCTGGACACAATACTCCAACTGAGGCCTAATCAGCGCAGAGTAGAGCGGAAGAATGACTTATTGTGTCTTGCTCACAACACTCCTGTTAATGCATCCCAGAATCATGTTTGCTTTTTTGCAATAGTGTTGACTCATAATTAACTTCTAGTCCACTATGACCACTAGAAACCTTTCTGCAGTACTCCTTCCTAGACAGTCACTTCCCATTCTGTATGTGTGAGACTGATTGTTCCTTCCTAAGTGGAGTACTTTGCATTTATCCTTATTAATCTTCATCCTATTTACTGCAGACCATTTCTTCAGTTTGTCCAGATCATTTTGAATTATGACCATATCCTCCAAAGCACTTGCAACCCTTCCAGGTTGGTATCATCTGCAAACTTAATAATCTTACTCTCTATGTGATCATCTAAATCATTGATGAAGATATTGAACAGAAATGGTCCCAAAACAGACCCCTGTGGAACCTCACTTGTTATGCCTTTCCAGCATGATTGTGAACCTTTAATAACTACTCTCTGAGAACAGTTATCAAGCCAGTTACATACCCACCTTAAAGTATCCCCATCTAGGTTGTATTTCCGTAGTTTATTGATAAGAAGGTCATGCGAGACTGTGCCAAATGCCTTACTAAATCTAGGTATACCATGACTTCTCCTTATACACAAGGCTTGTTATCCTATCAAAGAAAGCTATCAGCTTGGTTTGACATGATTTGTTCTTTACAAATCCATGCTGGCTGTTACTTATCACCTTATCATCTTCCAGATCTTTGCAGATGGATTCCCTAATTACATGCTCCATTATCTTTCTTGGCATAGAAGCTAAACTGAATGGTCTGTAGTTTCCTGGGTTGTTCTTATTTCCCTTTTTATAGATTGGTACTATATTTGCCCTTTTCCAGTCTTCTGGAATCTCTTATATGAATGCCAGAAAGAAGTTGGCCTAAAAAATGGTGTAGAATTAGTTAATTTTATTGAAAGGCCTTCTAGTTCAAGAATATTAAAAAGAACATCAATTTTAGCATGTATAACTCAATCCATAAATCAATACACTAAAGTAATCACAATGACTTCCCAATCTTACTTTGGAGTCAGTGGGGTTGTGGGAACTCACTCCTTCCAGAGTGAAACTTACAGTATCTGAAACTTCTGTGACTGAGCCTAAGATTAGAGAGTTTAGAAAATATAGAGAGAGCCCAAATTATTTTGAATTCACAATATTGCTTATTTTATTTATTGCATATGGGCATCAACATCTATGTGTGCTCTCAAAAATGACAATGTGATGCTGATTCCAAAACTGCCCCTGTTTTGTAATCCAGTTGATAATTATCAAACCAGCCTATTCATTCTAGTGAGGAGTTCATGTGCACATTACTTTTATTGAGGATCCTTAAATCAGTCAGTATCTTAATACTGAGGAAAATGTCCATAGGGTAAAATTTAGCCCTGTGTCAAAGATAAGGCCTGTGCACATCTTAAAATATATTTAATTCCACATAATGGGCTTTAAGTGCTGCATAGACCCTGTGCTGGCCCTCTGCATGGGGTGAATTTCAGCCACATTGCAGATATTGCATTCCAAATTGACTTGAATATGAGCTGATGGTGGATTATGTTACCCCAAAAATATTCTCACTGGAGACCACCCAGGGTTACACTAGTATAGGTTTATTTCCACTAGGTAAAACTAAAGAGGAGAAAGCAGCCACCAAAGGTTTAAGCTAAAGAAGATAGAATTCTCTCTTTCTCACACACACACAGACAAGCAAGCAAGCACGCACCCCTCCATTCATTCACTCATTCACACCCATTCATTCCTGCCCTCAGGCAGTCACACACTTACACAGACATATGGGTTGCAGAAGGAGCCAAGGCATGTGGATCCTGGAGGGTCTGTCTGCTCATCATGGCTGGGGAAGCTGGTCAGGAGGAAAGACACTGGAGGGGAGCTTCTCAGGATCAGTGGAAGGAAAAAGAGAGCATCTCACATGTGCTCCTTCTCTTTATATAGTGTCTGAATGGCTCCTGTGACTCATTCACCTTGTCATCAGGGAGCATGCCCAGACTTCCCTTTATCCAGCGGGGAGCATGCCCATACTGTGATGACTCATTGCCATGTGGTCCATTGTTCCAAGCCTTCTTCAAACACACTCACGCTCTCTCTCCATTCACTCAGGGGAGAATGCAGCTTAGGGAAAGTTACAAGCAAGGCGGCTGCATGTTAAAAGATTACAAAATTGCAGTTTACAATAAATTTGAGAGTTACACAGATTGACAAGGATCACAATAAGTTGCAGTTTAAAACCTTAGATCATACGGTTTGGTGTAGCTTTAGAAAATCCATGTATATAAATCTAGTGAGCTCAGGTGGAGGCTTTTTAATGCAACATATTACACCCAATATGAAGATTAATACGAGCACAAAAGAATATCAGCTAAAATGTCTAAAGATCAATAAACAATGGAATGGGTTGAGCGTAAAATTTGATATCTTTGATCTACCTTGACTGAGGTATTGGTTGACCCTGTCCTGTTCTGAACCTGAGACAGTTTGTTTTCTTCCTGCATCTTGTGTTGTGTTTTCTCCTGCCACAGCTCTTCCCCCTGTCAGCTTAATTCCTGTGAAAAGTGATGATAAGAAGCATCATTCTGGGGGTTAGTTTCATCCAGGTATATGGCAAAGATTTGTCACAGCTAGCACTGTGCAGTACACTGTAAACCTCATTTTTTGAGGAATAAGGGATCTTGCGAAAAAGGGTTTTTTTCTGACAAATGGCCCCATCTACACAGGGCTTTTTATCTGCAAAACTTCTTCCTCAAAAAGGATTGGCAGAAAATATGCAAATGAGAGTGCGATTTGCATATCTTCTGCCAAAAAAACCCGGCAGTGTAGACATAGTCTGGGTGATGAAACCCATTTACCTCACAGATGCCATGTTTTATTCCACAAAGTAAGTTTGCTACAAAATCACAAGCACTTGGTTTTGCCCCTGTGAAGAACTTTATGATTTATGTCATCAAATTTGCAAGTTGCCCTAGAAGCCAACAAAGCTACTTTATCATTTTTGTTTCCCTATGGTATATTCCAAATGTGCCCTTGCATTGCTGTGGCCACCTGTTCTCCCACACCTGTTTCAATTTATAAACCATATGTTGCAGTCACAGACTAGAACCATTATGGGCATGATGTACTTTCTCATAAATATTTCATAGACTTGCTGCTGTCTGCACTTCAAAATAATTTGAAAGCATTCATTTTTCTGAGAATCTGAGCACAGACTGGATAGTCACTCATTATTACCACTATTTGTTAGGCAATGAAGTATAAAGGTTGCTGAATCATAAAGTTACCCATATCAATAGTATTGGAGCCAGGATTTAGCACTATCATTTTAAAATGAAACCTCCTTCACTGACTATTTTTTTTCATTATGATTAGATGTTGTTCTAAATTATATGCTATTGGCATTATTTGGAGAAGGTCTAGGGCCAGTGCTATAGAGAAGGTCAGCCTAGATGATCACAATGTTCCTGTCTGGCTTTGCTATCTATGAATCAACTGTGACATATAGTAAAAAACAAACTTGTATTATCTCTTTCTATAATGTATGTGTTTTAAGCACATTTGATAAATAATTTATGGCAATCTATTACCATAATTGAATAAAAGATGAGCACAATGAGTAATCAAAATCACCATGCAGAGGATGGGCTACATCTGTGACTGGTATAAATTGGTCCAGCTTCGTTGACTTCAATAGAACTCTAGTGACTTATGTCAAGCGTTGATCTAGCTAATTGTCTGCTAATTATGAATAAAATTCACTTAGCCCCTTTGGATGAAGGCTAGAACTGTGCTGGACTTGGAATGGGATGCACTGCTCATCCCATGGATAGACTGGGGGATGCAGTAGGTCCCTTGCATGGCTGCTATTCCACATCTAATGCTGGAATAACTATGGTACTTCTGTGTCATGAATAGATCTGATCCAAAGCCAAAGGCTCCTACTGACATCAACTGACTTTGGATCAAGCCCTATAGGTGGGCTTTTAGAGAATGCATAAGTGTGGACTTCATGGCATGCCTCAGGCCCATCTGGATGCATAAGATGTGATGAAGCACTCCTTCATTTACTCTTCATCTGCAGCCACTTCTCCATGGTAGGTCTACGTGGTCTAAATGGCCTTATAAATGCCTTTATGCTTGGCTGAATGACATCTAGGGTATGTCTAGACTACATGCCTCTGCTGGCATGTAGACATACTGACATAGTCAATGAAGCGGGGATTTAAATATCCCCTGCTTCATTAAAATAAAAATGGCCTCCGCGTTGTGCCGGCTCAGCTAATCATCGGCACAGTGTGGCAGTCAAGACGCGGATCGGTCGGCAAGAAAAGCCTTTGCCGACTGATTCTGTAAACCTCGTTTCACGAGGCATAAGGGATTGGTCAACAAAGGCTTTCCTTGCCGACCGATCCGCGTCTTGACTGCCACATTGTGCCGACGATCAGCTGAGCCGGCACAACGCGGCGGCCATTTTTATTTTAATGAAGTGGGGGATATTTAAATCCCCGCTTCATTGACTATGTCAGTATGTCTAATTTACATGCCTCTGCCGGCAGAGGCATGTAGTCTAGACATACCCCTACTGTGAAGAGTTTGGAGCAAATGGCATTGTTTGCAAAACTGTCATCACATGCACAAACAACTTTGCTTTTTACCCTTTGTAGGGGGATGGAATGTGTATTGCTACAAAGGTAGTGCTTTGTTCCGAGTGATGTTTGTTAATGCTGAGCTGAATGTTTAATTCATGTCATAGATAAACCAGTGTAATATCACACTCTTTGTCTTTTTATTGTCCAAAGAGCAGCAGCTACTAACATACAATCAATTATGTTTGTAATAGCTTGTATGATGAAAAATTCACATATTGGTAGAAGGGAAGCTCATCTCTCCATAGTTCACTTCCCCCTTTTCTCCTTCTTCACTTCTCTTTTTTCCTTCTCTCACCTCCCACTCCCATCCTCACAGACCTTTCCACTTCTTTTTAAAATTGTGGCTATGTTGGTTGAAATTAAATCAGCAAATGTAGTGGGAAGAAATGCGGGGGAGAAAGGCACACTAAAAGTGAGGAGAGTACAGATATACTAGTTTTGGCCACACGGGGAAAAAATAAATTGCTAGAACCAAGCAGTCAAAGGTCAATAATTCTCAAAAGTTTGTTTACTCAACTTTAGCTCAGCCTTCTTGTGTGACCAGACAATTGATCAATTATTATTAATCAAATAATAATTTATTAATTGCTTTACAATTGGAATTATTATACCGCCTTAACTTCTATATCCATAAAAGGCTACACTGTTCATTTTTGTTTCCAATTAGCTATTATTTTTAATCAAGGGCTTGGTTGTGATATTTGTGATTGTGAGGACTGTAGCCCAGACTATGGGGGAGAATGCTATTCCATGGCCTCTGAGAAGTCCAGGCGGGAGATTGTGTCCAAGCTGCACCAGTCATGGAGTAGATCAGCTGCAACAGGTCTATCCAAACCTGTCACAATGTATGCTCCCTGATTGCAGATGTAAATACAGCACTGGGTATGTTGGAAGGATGGAGCCAACACTTTCCCCATATCCTATTTGTCTGTTAGCTTTGAGGATATAATATGTCTAAGGATTCTGCTTCTTCCTTCATGCAAGAAACAGCAGTTCAGCACAGCTACAAAAGGGAGACAGGGCATGGTTTCAATCCCCTTTCTACCTTGGAACCATGGTCCAGATAGGGTACAATCTAGCCCTAGCTTTATCATTACTGTGTATGTGCAGTTGTATCCAACTCTTGCAATTTAAGCTCACCTGCAAAAAGCTCTGCTTGCAGATGTTTTTCATTTACACACTCCAGTGAAAGATTAGGTGGGGAAACATTTAGGGTATGTCCACCCTATTAGGGAGGTGTGTGATTTCCCTGATCATATGCATATATTTGTGCTATCTCTCATTGAGGTAGCATAAGGAGCAGTGTAGTATGGCTGAGCTGGGCCATCCACAAACTGTACTGTGCAGTTGTGCCTCAGCTGTTGCTGATAGTTCTACTGTGGCTACACTGCAATTTATATTTGTACTAGTGCAGATATGTGTAGGTGTAGCCTTAGTGGAGGTTTGCACTGAAGCTTGAATCTCAGGTAATCAGACACGTAATAATTAGCTAACAATAGCAGCCTAGCGAAGGTATAGCAGAGGTGTGGCTTATGCTAACTACATAGCATTTAGTCATGGTTATATTCAGGCAACTAGCCCAAGCTGCTGCTCCTGGTATCTCCCTTTGCCTGCTGTTTTTAGTGTGGTTGCTTGAGCAGAGCAAGCACATGCCTGTCTACCAGAGATCGGAATTATGCTCCCAGCTGCAGTAAAGACATGTCCTAATATATCTTGAAACTGAAATCTACAACTGCAACTTACAACTTCTGTGGCTGTTTTTCTTCAACACTACAATTTTTACAAAGCACCATATAGCCAGACTTTCATGCCCTTGCTCATGGAGAGGGTACAATTCTACATTAATGGTAATACTCAACATGAATAGGTATATCAGCATCTGACTCGTAATATGTAATCCCTTAAACCAGTGTTTCCCAATTGGTGCTCTGGGAACCCTGGGGTTCCGCGAAGCAAAACTAGGGGTTCTGCGAGGAGCTGGCACTCCCCTGCCCCCTCTGAAAGAGAGAGAGACGGCTAGCCAGCAGAGGCATGGGCAGCGAGTTGTATAGGCTCGTGGTGCCCATGCTCCACCAATATTTGGAACTGGAGCGGGCCCCGGCCCTCCCGCACGTCCTCCCACCCCGGTCCCAGAGCGTCTCTGCTCTGACCCCATCCCATCCCGTCCCATCCCTGCTGTGCGCAACCTTCACTGAGCTCCCCCTTGCTGGCTGCTGCTGCCCTGCACGGCGTGCTCAAACTGGTAGGTGGGGAGATGCCCTGGCGTGACGTAATGTCACGGCCCAGGATTTTAAAACTGCTGGGCGCTCCATTGCACCATGCGGCTGAGTTGCAGGTTCCGAGTCCGGGGACGGAGCGCAGACTCCAGCCCCGCAAAGTGGAAGGCAGAAGGTAGGGGAAGGGGAAGGGCTGGGAGAGGAAGGGGCTTGTGCAGAGGGGGAGGGGACGAGGAAGGCACCAAAAGGACAGGGTAGAGGAGAGACAAATGCCAGGGGGCCGAGTGCAGACAATGAGGAAAAAGGCAGGAGGAGAGGTGTCAGTGGGAGGGGATAGGGTGATGTTGGGAGGAGAGGGTAAGGGCATTGGGGGCTACAGGGGAGAGGGGGAGGTGCTGGGAGAAAGCTTGAAAGAAGGGGTCAGCACGAGGAAGGCCCGGATGGAGCAAGTCATGTGTGAGGGCACAGGGGCATGAGGGGAACGGGGGCAGAGGGTGGTGAAGGGGGGGGCATCAGGGAAAAAGAGGGCAAAGGAGGAAGGGGCAGTTAAGGAAGGGGGAGGCAACAGGAGGGTGCAGGAGTAAGAGAAGGTGCGAGTGCCAGGGGATTCTGGTGGTGAAGCAGAAGGGCAGACACCTGCAGGGGAGGAACCACCACCAGAGGAGAGATGCAGGGCAGGTTTGTAGAGGGAGGTGTTAGAAGAGGGGATGAGGAGGGGTAGCTCACATGATCAGAGTGGGGCTATTGGAGGAATGGGCACAGGGAGGAGAGAAGGGCTGGTGGAGGGGGGGCAAGTTGCAGGAGGGCTGAGGGCAGTGAGAAGGGCAGGAGTCAGGACAGCAGAGGAGGGTGAGGAGTTGGGAGGCAGCAGGCACCGGGAGCTGATGGAACAAGGGGAGGAGACATGGCAGCAGAGAGAAAAGGTAAAGGTTTAAAAATATTTATTAATAACTTGGGTGCCACAGTGGCACATCCAAACAAGCCACATGAACTCAGTACTGGTGCACAACACAAAATTCATTTTGCTCATGCGAGGAAACTCTTAGGCTATGTCTACACTGGCGGTTTCTTGCGCAAGAACATCTTGCGCAAGAGTTCTTGTGCAAGAACACATCCACACTGCCATGTGCAAGCTGTGCTTTTGCACAAGACCATCCATGCCAGTGTGGACGCTCTCTTGCCCAAGAAAGTGCCGATGGCCATTTTAGCCATAGGGCTTTCTTGCCCAAGAAATTCATGTTTCCTGTCTACACTGGCCTCTTGCGCAAGAACAGTTGCGCAAAAGGGCTTATTCCTGAGCGGGATCATCTTAGTTCTTGTGCAAGAAGCCCTGATTTCATACATGAGAACGTCAGTGTACTTGCGCAAGAACACACGGCCAGTGTAGACAGGAAGCAAGTTTTTGCGCAAGAGCGGCTGCTTTGGCGCAAGATCGTACCAGTGTAGACACAGCCAAGGGGAGGGAGGGAGGGAGGCAGGGGCAGGGAATCAGCGGTGGCTTAGCATGTCTGCATGGTTTGGGGGAAGGTGCAGGGAAATTGAGCTCAGCTGGGTTGCAGAGTGGGGAGGTCCTGGGGGCTGGGCTGGGCTGGGCTGCGGGGTGGGGGTATGTGTGTGGAGCTCAGAGCTCAGTTTGGCGCAGGAGGAGGGAGGTGCTGGGAACCAGGGCTAGACTCAAGGGGAGGGAGGGGCAGGGAATCGGCGCTTGGCTCAGCAGTTTTGCGGGGCTTGGGGGAGGTGCAGGGAACCGGGGCTCAGCTGTGCTGTGGGGGAGGCATGCAGGGAACCAGTGCAGGACTCAGCTGGGCTGAGGTGGATGGGGGAGGGCATACGGAATAGATGGGCAGCTCAGCTGGGCTATGAGGGCTGCAGGAACTGGTGCTGCACTCCTTGGATTGTGGGGATGGTTTTGGGGAGGTGCAGGGAACCAGCAGGGGTGGGCAGCTCAGTTGGGTTGCAGGGGATAGAGGCACAAAGAAGCCTAGTGGGGGAGAACCAGGAGCCCTGAAATGACCTCCCTGGTCCAAAATCCTCATCTGGGACCAGTCAGGTCCAGAGGGTGCCAGATCAGGAGGTCCAACTCCTCACGCAAGTCCTCCTTGCACCCTCCCTCGTAGCCAGACACCCTACCCCAATCTGCTCCTGCTCCCTCCCCCTGGCCAGACACCCTACATCCAGCCTGCTTCTGCACCCTACCTACCAACCAGACATTGCCCCTTCCGCCCCCCACCTCCCTCCCAGATCCTGCACCCCATCCCTATCCTGCTCCTTGGCAGCCCTGCCATCCACCTAGCACCACCCTGTCCCTGGTCCCAGCACCCTGTCTCACACCCCAGGACTCAGCACCACCCTGGCTCTGGTCCCAGCACCCTGCCATCCACACTAGCACCCAGCACCACCCAGTTCCTTGTCCCAGCACCCTGCCAGTCACCCTAGAGCCCAGCAGGACCATGTCCCTGACCCCAGCACCCCGCCACCTGCCTGCCCCAGCACCCCGCCACCTGAGCCAGCATCCTTCCACCCAGCAGCACCCTCTCCCCAGCCCCAGCTCCCACT
The DNA here is from genome assembly GCA_019425775.1 of Rafetus swinhoei. Classification (NCBI taxonomy): domain Eukaryota; kingdom Metazoa; phylum Chordata; order Testudines; family Trionychidae; genus Rafetus; species Rafetus swinhoei. Next base: position 36,357,036 of record CM033449.1, read on the forward strand.
TTCACTCTGTCTCCTGCCCCCACCAGCACATTTGGGACCACATTAGTAAGGCTTAGGGGTTTTTGGAGGGTTGTTGGGTTTTTTTTGCATCTCACTTGTGTGGCTCCAACTGACTTTTCTGTGGGTCAGTGACCCTTGACTCAAAACAGGTTCCTCACCCCTCTCATAAATAAAGACAATGCTAAAACTTTTTGAGTTTGACATATTTTATTTCAAAATGAAGCCTGGCCAACAAGCCCCCAATTGGGGCCAAACACCCATCTCACTGCAGCATCATAACACTCCTGCACCACCTGACCCCAAATCTGAGCCTATCATAAACTGGAACCTCGTCCTGAGCCTCTTACATCCCCAAACTCCTGCATCCCCACATCCTCAGTCTTCTGCCACAACACTCCTACACCATCCACACATCACAAATCTGTGTCCTGAGCCCATCATACTCACAACCTTCTTGCTCTGAGTCCCTCACATATCCACCCCAAACTCCTGCACTCTCACATCCACAAGCCCATGGCTTGCTCAGCACCCCAACCTTCCACCTGAGCCCAACACTCCCGAGCCTGGAGCCCCCTCCCCGAGCCAACATCCCCTTCTCCTGCATCCAAATTCCCTCCCAGAGCTTGTACTTCTCACCCCTTCCCACACCCAAATCCCTCATTCCCACCCCACACCTCCTGTCTCAACCTAGTGAGAGTGTATAAGGGCTGGGGATAGCAAGTGATGGAGAGGAGGGGAACAGAGTGGATGAGGCCTCAAGGAAGGGGGTGGAGAGGTCTTGGGGAAGGAATGTGATTTTCATGCATTGGTGGGTCCCTCCCCCTTTTTTTTTTTTTTTTTTTTTTTTTTTGCTTGAAAAACCTAGGGGTTCCTTGAAATTCTGAAAAGCTGAAAAGGGTTCCTCGGCCAAATAAAATTGGGAAACACTGCCTTAAACCATGTGAAGTACTGGAATGGGTTACCTAGGGAGGTGGTGGAATGTCCATCCCTAGAGGTTTAGAAATCTCAGCATGGCAAAGACCTGGCTGGGATGATTTAGTTGGGGTTGGTCCTACTTAGGGCAGAGGGCTGGACTCAATGACCTCCTGAGGTCTCTTCCAGCCCTGGGATTCTATGAAACCAGTGTCATTTTGAAATCATCTACAAGTAAATCAGTCACACTATAGAAAGGGTGCATTTATAATGGGTTAATGATGTTTGCCAGCTGTAAAAGCAACATCATCCGAAATAAAATTTGCAATATATGAAAAAGCAATTTCTGCTTCAAGTAATTAGAATACCTAAGAGATGACCTGAGACGCTGCAATCCCCTCCAGATTCCACATGAATGGAAAGCCTCCCTAAGCAGGCTGGGAAATGTAAATAAAAATAGTGTGACTGGTGTATGTAAACCACACTCAGATGGACAACGATAGCGTGAAGGGTTTGATCTTACAGTATTAGAGTCAATGGGAGCTGTGCCATGGCTTCAATGAATGCAGGATCAGACCTTAAATCTCTTCACTAGTTTGAGAAAAGAAATAGTACCCTGCCCTGCAAATATTTAATGAGTGGCCAGAGCTGGCAATGCCAGTTATTAAGGGGAAGGAATAAAGAGGGCGAGGGAGCTGTTGGCTAGTAACTTCTGATCAAAACAAGCTGTACTACTTGTGCACTGAGCAAAGAGTTCTAAGAACTGGCAGTGCTGAAGTCAATGGGTCAGACATGTTTCTCTTTGTTTAAACCTTGCAGACAAAGAAACTTTTTTTTATTTGATTATTCTGCTCTACCAAAGAACTATTTTCTGACATGAAGAAGTCACAAGCTAAATAGAAAAAAGAAATGAAGCCTGAGAATGGTAGCAGAAAGGCAAACAGTGGTGAAGTGACTTGCTTAGAACAAGGGCAGTTAGTGGCAGAGCCAGGAAAGCATAGGTGCTCTCTATGAGATGTGTTTGAGACATCTACATTTTGTAACACCCATCGGCTGTGTCTACACTGGCACCCTTTTTCGGAAAAGGGATGCTAATGAGACACAGCGCACAAATCACGGGATTTAAATATCCCCGGTATTTGCATGAACATAACTGCGCTGGCTCGGTTTTGCCGAGAAAAGCGCCAGTCTAGACGCGATCTTGCGGAAAATAAACCCTTTTCTCGCAAAATCTCTTATTCCTACTTTCAAGGAATAAGAGATCTTGCGGAAAAGGGTTTATTTTCCGCAAGATCGCGTTCTAGACTGGCGCGCTTTTCTCCGCAAAACCCCGAGCCGGAAAAAAGCGGCATGTTCATAAATACCGCTGGGGATATTTAAATCCCCCGCGGATTTGCAATTGCGCTGTGTCTCATTAGCATCCCTTTTCCGAAAAAGGGTGCCAGTGTAGACACAGCCTTCCTGTAGGATGTTAGAAGACTTGGAATGCAGTCCAATTTACCAGCTATATTTAATAAAAAACATATACTGATATAGAAACCATATTTTGAAGCAAACTACTGAAGTTTTAATTCAACTTTGTACATCACTCTACTGAAACAATGCCTCAAAAAACCAAAACTAATCATATTTACTGTACATATTCATGATTTAAACTGTTTGTAACTTTATAAAGTACTCAACAATTATCTTCAAGGTTAGATGAAACCATGGATCTCAGTGACCCCTACACACAAACGTGTTTGTTTTGTTCTTCAACTGTTTTTGTTGAGAGTGCAAAATTTTGGACCAGAATATATGGATAAAAATATCTCCCATGACCTAATAATTCAAACAGCTCCACTGAGCTTTTCATTGTTCTCTAGGCAGAAACCAAGAGTGGAAAATTTCACCTCCCACAGCCCTCCAAAAAAGTAATGAGGAACAGAAAAAGGGGGAAATAATTAGATTATAGGTTAGTATTCTTGATTATCTATAGTGTACATACTCTATGGCTATTATAATACTCAAAGAAACATATGTGAATAGTTACAACACAATGATTGTTCTGGAGATAAAATGAAACAGTGCAATGAGCACTATATTTCTTAATTTGTAATCTAGCATACTCTCCATCAAGGAGATGATCCACTTTTGCTGACAGTTCTTTGTTTTTCTTTCCTTTGAGGTTTGGAAATAAATCCACAATGACCTTTGTTTACCTCAAGAAAACAGATACATGTTATGGAATTTATTTTATAAATGGTGTTGTTTAAAAAAAGGCATGCGATTATATAAGTAACTGTCAGAGAGGGAACTTGACTGGAAATATGAGGATTATTTTTTATTATAGAAGCACCTAGATATTAGAATATGAAGATCCATTGTGGTTGGATTTCCTTTCATTCCTAAAATAGAAACATGAACATATGCAAATTTAAGACTACTTAGATTATAAGTTCTTTGGGGGCAGGAAGTGAGGTCAATAGCCACTGTGGGCCCAGGGGCACAGTGTAAGGGGGTCCCCAGCTCTGCACCCTTGGAAAGGGAGGGGCCTCAGGCAAAAGGGCCATGGCCGGGACAGCCTGCATTCCGTGCTACCCAGGCTGCAGTGCTGGCCCACCCCAGCCCTCAGAGCCACGCGGAGCAGTGGAGCGGCTCTCTGGTGATAATTCAGAGGGGCCTGGAGCAGTAGCAGCAGCAGCTTAGAATCACTGGGTCCTGGGGCAACTGCCCCCTGTGTCTCCCCTGTCAGCATGCTCTTTTTATTCTGTTTGTATACTGTACCTATCACAAAGGGTGAAGATTAAGGACTGATGAATGGCAGCTAGCACAATAGACATACTAATTATTACTACCATTAATAATAATGACTTTGCTCTATTCCTGTTGATGTCTGTGGCAAAACTTCAACTGACTTCCAGGGGAACCAGACTGGCCATATGATCTTTCAATCCTTACTAGGTAAGGAATCCAACAGGCTTAATTGGAACTACTCACATAGACAAGGATTGCCTTCATTCTCTTGAACACAAAGGGTATGTCTAGATTACATCCCTCTGTCGGCAGAGGGATGCAGATTAGACAGGTCAACATTGCAAATGAGGCAGGGATTTAAATATCCCGTGCCTAATTTGCATAAAAATGGCTGCTGCGTTTTGCCGACTCAGCACTTTGTCGGCAAAAAGTGGCAGTCTAAAGGGGGATCTGTCGAAAAAGAAAGCCTTTTTCGACAGATCCCTTATGCCTCCTGCAAAGAGGTTTACAGGACCTGTCAAAAAAGGCTTTCTTTCTCGACAGATCCCCCTCTAGACTGCCACTTTTTGCCAACAAAGTGCTGAGTCGGCAAAATGCAGCAGCCATTTTTATGCAAATTAGGCACGGGATATTTAAATCCCTCCCTCATTTGCAATGTCGACCTGCCTAATCTGCATCCGTCTGCCAACAGAGGGATGCAGTCTAGACATACCCTAATAGTCTAATCATAAAATGTTATTCATTTTATGCACTACATATGCTCTCAGCATCCTTTAGTAACCCTTTAATTACTCTTGTTAATGACAAATACAAGTACAATATATGTTTGGGGGTTTTTTTGGTCTAAAGAGATGACAAATATATAATTTTCAGATTATAACATGAAGCAGTTCATATTTTGCTCTTCCATATTTAATTATTCTCTGCTATCAAAATGGATCTATATTATCCAATAACTAGGGCTGTCAATTTATCTGCGTTAACACCTGTGATTAACACAGGGCAGGATTAATGTGGTAAAAAAATGAATGCGTTAATTGCAGGCATTAACGTTGCACTGTCCCTTTGAAGTGCCACTCCAGTGCTTCAAAAGGGAAGCACATTAGGAGCCTGAGATCAGCTGGAGTGGCACTTCAACAGGGCAGCAATGCGGAGCCGGGGATCAGCTGGGCACTCCAGCTACCCTCCAAAGTCAGTAAATTTGTGACTCTGGGGAGTTTTTGTAAGCAGAGCTTGTAGAGGCAAGGTCTTTTTAAGGTCTTCTATGGACACCCATCTTCTGCACTCAGAGTGCCAGAGTGGGGATTAGCTCTGACAATGTAGCAGGACAGAAGGACCAACGTTAGTATCCTTGCAGAAGATGATTTCTGAAGCATTGAGGAAATAGTCACCCACAGGCAGCTACGATGGTCTGGTCAAGTGGTCAGGATACCTTACACACATTTGCCTAAACAGATTTTCTATGCTCAGCTGAGGACCGGGGCGAGGACTCGTGGTGGGCAGCGTAAGCTCTACGGAGACCTCCTTAAGAACACCTTAGTAAAGTGCGACATTGATGCTGTTACCTGGGAGAGACAGGTGGAGGATTGGGTAACCTGGAGGACCACCATCAAGAATGGTGCCCTACACTTTGAGATCAAGTGTCATCTCCTTGAAGAAGATCAGAGAGCCTGATCTAAGGAGCATGCCTGGGCCGCTTGGGCGCTGGTGTCATTGCCAATGGAGAAAGAGACTTCACATGTGGTCACTGCCAAAAAGTATTCCTTGCCAGAATTGGCCTAATTTCTCATCTTCACACTCATCAGCTATAGGCATCCAAGGGGAAATCTTACTCAATTTGAGGGATCCCAGAGAGAGAGAGAGAGAGAGAGAGAGAGAGAGAGAGATTCCCTGCTCTTGTTCCTATTTTTGCCATTACAAAGATGTACCAGGATTTTACAACTTGAAATTTTGTTATTTGTAGATGAGGTTTTCAATATTCAGCATTTTGATAGGTTGTTCTCTTCTACACTCCACCTGCTGCCATATTACATGTGGTCTTAAGATGTAGCTGCATATAATAATAAAATGGAATCTAGCAATATGTGGTTAGAGTAAAAAGAGCAATGTATTGACTATTAATCTGCCTATATGCTCAGGCTATGTCTACACTGCGGGTTTTTTGCGGAAGAGGAATTGCAAATGGAGCGCTTATTTGCATATCTCATGCTCTCATTTGCATATCTTCTTCTGATCCTTTTTGCAGAAGAGGTTTTTGCAATAAAAAAGCCCTACGTAGATGGGGCCATTTGTCAGAAAAAACCCCTTTCGCTCAAGAGCCTGTAAGCTTCATTTTTTGAGGAATAAGGGATCTTGCTCAAAAGGTTTTTTTTCCCGACAAATGGCACAGCCTACACAGAGCTTTTTATTGCAAAAACCTCTTCTGGAAAAAGGATTGGAAGAAGATATACAAATGAGAGCGCAAGATATGCAAATGAGTGCTCAATTTGCATTTCCTCTTCTGCAAAAAAAACCACAGTGTAGATGTAGCCATGGAGTTCTAGGGAATACGTTTTTAAAAGAACAAAGAAAAGCTTGTCCTTTTTTGATAAAGCTTGCAACAAGTAGAAGATACTGCATTGAAACTTGAATCCAAAATCCATTCTTTTAACAATTAAAAATTGTAATCTTATATTTATCCACAAATGCAATACCTGTGTTTGGAGTAATTCCTTATAACTCTTTAAGATATAGTTGAGCTGCATTACTTTGGATAAAGTAGTAGATTGTGTGGAATCTTCAGAAGATAAGGAAAAACAAAACAAAACAAAAAGAACTCCTTCCTCACCAGCAATTGGAAATAAAGTTAAAATAAAGTAGCCTTGTATACATTCAGTTATTGTTTTTCACATATTAGTGTTTTAACCCTGGTCAAGGGTAGCTTTTCATTTTTGCCTGTCATTTTAGCAGGATTTCCTTGTGGTCATCAATTTTATGGAGGCAGTTAAAATGTTTATACCAGCTTTATCTACTTAGATAACCAATTATCCAATCTGTGAGTGGAATCAGATAGCAAAGTTGAGATGCTGATTGGCTCTCAGTGCAGACATGTAGGCTAAGTCTAAACCAGTGGTGAGCAACCCCTGGGTTGAGGCCCCTAAGGGGTTCGTGAATATCTTCCCGGGGGTCGCAGCGCTTATATCTGGCGGGCCGGGGGCTGGGCCCGGCCGCACGGCACGGCGCTTAGGTCCGGCTGGCTGGTGGCTGGGCCCAGCAGTTGGCACCCCCCATGGCGCGGGGGTCACAGATAAAAAAAGGTTGCACTCCACTGGTCTAAACAGCAGCCTTATTTTGGAATAACTGACATTATTCCAAAATAACAAAGTCTGCGTCTACACAACAAGCAGTTATTGTGACATAATGTCAAAATAATGTCAAGCTGGAGGACTTCTTACTCCAACTCCTTTAATCCTCATTGTATGAGGAGTAAGGGAAGTCGGACCCTCAGACTTCCTGCTGGGTAGAGAGTGCCAAAAGCTGAAATAAGCGATTTCAACTTAAGCTGCACAATTGATGTAGCTCAAGTTGCGTAGCTTATTTTGGCTTTAGCCTTGCTGTGTAGACATGACCATAATGTGTGGCAAGGGGAGGAAGAAGGCATAGCCCTTAGTGTAGCATGCGATAAATCAGCCAGTATTATAACTCTTGTGTTGGGAAGAACACAGAGCTATAGCTTCAGTTCCTATGGAGATCAGTGCCCCAAAAGTGGATAGACAAGGAGCAGTAAGCAGAGCCACTACTGGGATAAAAAAATGTAAGGCACCAAGGAAAAAAAAATAGCAGGTGATATATAGATATATATATAGATATATAGAGAGTAAATAAACATCTTTAGTTCTGTCATTCCTTAATCCTCAGGAGAAAAAAATCTTTTTTATGTCCTATTTCACAAATCATTCAAAAGTTAGAAGGGGGTTGAACTTAGAATGGAAGTTTGTATTTATCCTTAACCATGATTCCTGCTGATACTTCAATATTATAGGCGCTTGTCTGTATAATCTAATAAAGGTGATTCACAGAGTGACAGTATCAATGTTTTCCTTGAGCTAGGATTTTTCCCTTTATGGGTTGTTGAATATGAAAATCTCCCCTATTTGACCTTTTCTTCATAGGTCACTAAAAGTCATTAGTCATTTTCATCAAGCATTAAATTACACTTGTTATGCTGAGTATACGGACCCCAATTTGAAGGAATGAAGGTCAGTGGATATTACAAATTATAATTATATATTAGCCAAGAAAATCTTCATAAATGAGTCTATTGGGTAGGTGGCAGAAATTAATTTTTGTATGTTATTCAAGCAGCTTTTTAAAAGAAAACAGGCCTGAATCTCATCTCACACTGTTTTCAAACTGGTCTCATTCCCTCGATTTCAGGTGTGTGCTGTTGTATATTTCGTAAAGGTGAGTTAGATCGGTAGCTGATAGCTATAACAGACAGGTAAATGACATCATCTTCCACGTAATCAGTATAGGAGTGTCACTGTAAGACAGACACAATTTATATCATGCTGTTGGTATACTAATATATCTTGTGCACCAGTTTTATAGAGTTTAAAAGTACCTCATTCCATTTCACCATACACTAAAATATGTTAAGCAATGCTAACAAGAGGCTTGTAAAGCTCAATACTTTGAATAAGGCATCAGCGCTGAAGTTAAGAGGCTCCCTGCATTTTTCAAAATCACTCTTTTCCATTATTATAATAAATAAAAAGTCAAGCTTGTTACAGGCAAGTGAGGCCGTTACAGTTGTTATGCTAATAGCCACATGTGCTAAAAGGGAAGGCTACGATCAGCTAATATCGCCTGTGCTCCTGGTTTTGAAGAAAATTGCTGCTTTCTACTTGAACCAGCTATATAGAATGCCCAGATAATGCATGATGAGTGCATTAAAATATATTAAGTAACTGTCTGTGCGTTACAAAACCAAGAAACTTTCCTAAGTGACAGTTAAGATTTTTAAGTTCAGTTCAAGACAACCCTTTTAATTTTATTTCACAGATTATTTCAATGATATTTCTTCTCTTGAAATTACATTTAGCATCATTATGTCTAATTTTACAAATTTTCTTGTTTTCTCCTTCATTTTTATCAGATGTCCTACTTACCTGGCAAAGTGCTCAACATACCTCATCTCTCTTTTTATCAATTGTTCCTCACATTCTCCAGGCAAGCTTGTAGCACGGCGGCAGTGATTGGCTTTATTGTCTCCTTTCCCTGCAGCTTTTTATTGGGCTGTAAGAATCTCTCCTGACTGGTGACACAAATTCACTGGAATTCCTGGTTGGCCAATGTAGTGGCTACTAAGAGGTACTACTGCTGTACAGCAGTCTTCTCTGCACACAACCTGACAACTGCAGTGGTTGCTTGTACTGGTCATGCCAAGCATTTGCAGGCTGTATGACTGAATAAACATGTACTGGAAGTCAAGGAGTTGACTAACGGCTCTATGGATCCATAGTGAAGATAGAATTGAGTTTTGCATTTAAATTAGGGTTTCAAACTTTGAGCAATAGGAAGAATACAGCACGTATCCCTAAAGCACTTCTTGTGCAGAATGAATATCTTTAAATGTTGCTGACTCATATGCATATATCTTTACAAACCGGCTTCTATAATGAGATCCATTTTATAAATATGACTATTGATTATTTCTTAAAAAACCCCACACTCACACTGAATTTTCAAAGTATTTTATGATTGAATATGTAGACAAACTATGCACGTGCCAATATGAGAGTCTAAATTCTTATTCATAGGGATTTTTCTAGAGCCAGCATGGAGAAGTAGACAGTCCAGTCTGACCTGCATAACACAGGTCACAGAATTGAATCCAGTTGCTTCTGTATTGAGCACAATAATAACTTGGGTTTGACTCAAAGACATCTTCCATAAAGGCACCAGTCAACAAGTGTACTCTGTACTAGTAAAGAGAGACTGGAAAAAAAAGCATGACCAGCATTTTTTAAATGCTTATTTTTAATGAACTACTATATAGAAACTATGTATTTTAGAGTAATGACATTTTCAGGAAAAAAATCTCCTGATATTAGAAAAATTTTCAGACAACTCAGATCAAAAGTTGGAGTGTATCTTTGTGCCGAAACAAGGCTTGAAAAGGAACTCTATACCAAATGCTAATTATGGAGTCAGTCCCTTATTTCCATAATTGCATAAACAGATTTAATAAAATAATTTGGTATTCATTAAATCACTAATACTCAGTTGAATTCTTTTGTATTCAAATAAAAAAGTGTAAAGTTCCTTGGGAATTTTTGCACTATATAGCTATTAGTCATCCATTCTTTTAAAAGGGTTATCTTGTATTTTTCCTGTAGTGTTCATTTGTTAGATGAAATTGTAGCTAGTGACTTGAATATTAAAGAACCTGTCAATAAGAAAAAAACTAATTTTTTTTTCAAGGAAAGCTGCAACCCAGTTTTATTTTGCATGAAGTATGCAGTTTTTAACAGCCTGTGACTGAGGTATATCCTTGCGAATTGTAAAATTTTGGTATGTGGAACAGATAAATAGAATTGTAATTGAAAAGCTGCTGTGTAGCTATGGTGGAATAGCTAAGAAAAAGTATCAATTGTACTTTTATATAATTTTCAAAAAACCTGATCAGTTGTAAATATTATTCATACTATCAATCACTGTTTTGGAATGACTGCTTTTATTTTATATTATTTTTATTGAAATAGCAATCACTTGAATATAATAAATTATGGAGAGTCCAGCAGAGGCCAATAAAATAATTAGGGTATTGGGATATGTGATTTATGAGAAGAGCCTGAGGAAACTGGGCTTATTTAGTCCACAGAGGAGAAGAATGAAGGAGGATATGATAGCAGTCTGCAACTACTTAAATGGGGGGTTCCAAAGAGGATGGGAGCTAAGCTGTTCTCAGTGTTGACAGATGAAAGAACAAGAAGCAATGGTTTCAAGTTACAGTGGGGAAGGTCTAGGTTAGATATTAGGAAAAACTATTTCACAAGGAGGTTGGAGAAGCACTGGAATAGGTTACCTAGGGAGGTGGTAGAATTTTCATCCTTAGGCTATGTCTAGACTACAAAGATAAATCGGAAAAAGAAACGCAATTTGCAGTATGCAAATTATGTATCTTTTTCTGATTTACTTCCAAAAGAAGCTTTTCCAAAATTTGGCCCGTCTACATGGGGCCAAATTTTGGGTAAAACCCCTCTTTTGGAATATCTCTTCTTCCTCATAAAATGAGGTTTACAGGGATGCTAACAAAACACGTCCGCTTTTCTGACTTTATTTTGGAAAAGCGGATGCGTTCCGGTATCCCGGAAAAGCTCTGCAGTCTAGATGTACCCTTAGAGTCTTTAAAGGCCAGGACTGACAAAAACTTTGGTGGGAATGATTTAGTTGACATTGGTCCTGCTTTGAGCAGGGAATGGGACTAGACAATGTCCTGAGGTCTTTCCCAACCCTAATCTTCTATGATTTTATGATTATACGAACAAAATATTTGGCACAGTTTGGAAATAAGGCCCACTTCTCAAATTTAAATAATTAGGTTTAAGTAAATAGCTAGAGTTAAGTAATTAACTAAATTCCATATTTATGTCTCTCACTGGCATATCAGGGCTCAAATACTCATTGTTAGTGCCTAAAAACACATTTGCACATCTGAATGTGAATTTGTATGACTAATGTAAGTGCCCATTAAACAACGATCTTACAATTGTAAGACCCAAACACAACTCCCAGTGAAGTCAGTTGGAGTCTTTCCATTGACTTCAATGGACTTTGGATTACACCCTTTTATACTATGTACTTTATACTTGTAATAAAATATTGTTTTATGTAGCATTGGGGCTACATTATGGCTACTGGAAAGTGTTTGCCAAAAATGTTTGTACTCTTCCTGGATCCAGATGCAACATCTTATACTATGTTCCTGTCTGGTTCATGGAATTCCTAAAACTTTAAAGCCAAGAAAGGGACATCATGATGATATAATTCGACATCCTGCACATCACAGGCCGCAGAACCTCAATCACCCATTCCTGTAATAGACACATAACCTCTGTTTGAGTTACTGAAGACCTTGAAGCTTGACTTCAAGATACAGAGAATCCAACATTTACTCCAGTTCCAAACAGCAAGTGATGCATGCTCCATGCTGCAGACAAACACAAAACTCACTCAGGATCTCTGCCATTCTAACCTGGGTGAAAATTCTTCTTAATCCCGACTATGGTGAGATGCTTACCGACTATGGATAGATGCTTACCATGGAGGGGTAGACCCCCAGCCAAACACTCGGGAAAAAATTCTGTGTCGCAAACCTTCATCATTTAGTGTTCCGTCTCTGTTCATTAAAAATGATTGCCTATAGCAGTCACACATTGGTCCTATGCCATTGTGAGAAACCTCATCATCTCATCTCCATACATTTTTGATCAAGCTCAATCTTGAAGGTATTTTTGCCCCCACTATTTCCTTTGGGATATTGTTATAGAACTTCAGTCCTCAAATAGTTAACAGCCTTCATCTAATTTCAAGCCTAAAATTATTGATGACCAGTTTATACTCAGGCTCCCTCGTCTGTTGCTTGACTTCTGGCTACACGAGTGAGAGATGCCAAGAACCTTCTTTCTTTATGCCAGCAACAACAGCAAAAGAAACACAATAACATATCAAGCCTGTACTATTTTTGTGTGTAATGCAAGCTGCATTAAGTCAGTGTTGACAATGGTTATAAGGCACTGAGCTTAAAGTTCAGTGGATACTGAAAGCAAAAGAAATATTTTTATCTTGTGGTTGCTTTGTGCTTTGTTTCCTTCTATTATTATTTATATGTAAGAACAGAAGGAAGATGGATTTGGGGCTCTCCGTTCCCTACCACAGCTGTAAAAAAGTAGTCCTGCAGGGCAGAACTATTTTTGCCTCTATCTAAATTAAAAAATATTCTTGCTGTTCTTCTGTGGCAGTACGAGCCAGGCTAGCATAGCAGGGGCCTACAGAAAAACAAGCAATGTAAGCATGCAGATCTGTGACTCAGAGGCTACGTGGAATATCGCCACGCTTCATTTGCATAATTAATAAGCAGCTGTTTTTGCACAAGCTTTTCTGCAAGAAGGCTACAGTGTAGACATAGCCTCAGTCTCCCTCCCTGAAATAATACATTACAACAAAACACTGAGTAAGAGATTTTGCCAGAATAGGCTTGCTGGTAAGATGCATAATTCTGATGATTTTGGACACATTTGACATAGCATGACAGAACCTCACAGTTTCCTTGCCCTACTTTAGATATAAAGAGATGTCCATATCTTTCTTGCCCAGGCAGAGTGGGTTTTTTTCTTATTATAATATTTATCATTTGTAGTTTGTAATAGGTATTGTTTGATGTTCAGAGTATGACTAAATGTACTAGATTTCTCTTTTATTGGCTAATGCTAGTGTATGTGTGTTGTTGTGAATCAACCATTCCACCTTGCTTGAAGATGTTAAATAAAACACTTAAAGACAGTATTATGTTGAAATGTGCTAGCTACCAGCTAGTGAGTCTTGGATCCCCACACAATCCCAAATCTACTTTAAGCCAGTTGATGTGCCAACCACTCTCTTTTAGCCTCAACAGGAGACCAATCCAACTCCACGGGTAGTAAAACTAGCTCTGGGCTATAGGGCTAACACCCATGGAAATAAGCCATGTGACTGGTCAGGGCTAAACTGTATAGACTGAAGAGCTTTCCCGGTTGCAAATTCAGGATCTAGGACATTGGCTGGTGGCTGTATGTTTTGGAGGCAAAAAGCCAGAAAAAGGGAGTTCAATGTGATCCTGAGAGGAAACAAATAGAAAGAGCATGAACTCACTGTAATAATAAGTTTGGGAATGTCTGAGCAAGGAAATTGCCCGCTGGCTGTTTCTACTGTACTCAGGGACACTGTGCATTAGTCATCACTAGACAAGATCATACCTAGAACATACCTGACTTGTTTCCCCAGTTTCTTAACCTAACAGAAACCCCTCAGGGGCTGCACTCAGGCCAAGGGGGAAGCAGTTTAAGTAGTTTTGTTAAGTATTTCACTGTTTTTTTAGCAGAAGCGTCCTACTAACGTAACAAATTTATTTGGCGACAAACTTGTCATTGTGACAGTCTGAAGCAAATAGCTAGCCACTTCTATAGAGTCCTTTCAAAGAGAGCAAATCCTTGCTAAGTCACATGGAAAGCCACACACACAAGCTTGAAAATATAAAACTGAATACTGTCATTCAAGACTAGAATGCTGATTTGGACAACACATTTTAGCTTGAGCAACTTACTTGAATTCTCTAACATTTTGACAGGACAGTGACTCAAGAAAACAGTTTTAACTGTATTTCCTTATGTTCTTGCTTTCTGTGAATTAAAAGGATTAAAAAGAAACAAGCATACTGATGTGCAGTACTAGGTTTTACTGGGTACCTCCAACAATGGGTATTTTTTACAGAATCTTAAGTTGTCATGAATACTGAGATGTTAGGAAGTGGCTTAAGGACTATGTTTTAGCTTTTGCTCTTTTTTGTATTGTTGTTATAGGTATAAATCATGCCACATTATTTGGATTGTTTGCTATTGCTTAATCTTAGAAATCTTCTGCCTGGAGAAAAATTTTAAAAAAGAATACACATTAGCTGTGAAATCCTCATTTGTGTCTATAGACGTTTTAATCAATAGCTGCAGATGCATTTTTTCTTCACTTTGATACAGTATTGCTTTCCTTGTCTCTCCCTCTGGACTGTAAGCTAATCCTTTAAGTTAAACAACAGCAGAAATGAAAATGCAGGTTATTATTTTTGAAAATGTAGGTTTAAATATAAAAAGCTGGATACCCAAAAACAGAGCTGTCTCAAGTTAAAGGCAGCTTCTGAATCATAAGGGTACATCTTGACTGCAACGCTATTTTGAGATACGTCCAGTATCCCAAAATAGCATTTTCTGCATCTTTACAGCATGCCCATTATTTTGAAATGCAATCAAAATAAGGGGCGTACTATTCCATAACTTATTTGAAACTAGCACCGCAGTGTAGATGCACCCTTAGTGAATTGCCCGAGACACAAAGTTTGGCAAAATTAGGAAGAGAACCAAGACAGTCTGCTTTAACCATTACATTATCCCCCTCAATTAGTTTGTAAAGTTTCTGTGCAATTATAGCTATATTTTGGAATGCAAAATGAATAATTAGCATGTATAGTAGATTATGTATAGTGCCAAATTCTGTATCAATCTCTGTGTTCCTTAGTAAAAAAGAAGATAATGCTGTGTGAAAAGGCTCTTTTAGTGAGAATGAAATGAGTAAAATGAATATGCCAGATTATTTTTCATTTCTGGATTACTCTAATTTGCAGCACTGTTATCTAACAAATCTATGTGCAGCTGTCAACAGATCAAAACACAAAATAAATCTCACAATAGTATCAGAATACTTTAGCTGCAAATAAGTTCCTACTTCTTGAGATAAAATAGATTTCCATTGGCTAGCACTAAATTTCCATGGGAATTTGTCAGATAATAATTAAAACTAGAATGCAAATTCTGTATGGACTTTGTCCCTTGTGATGCACAAAACTAGCATTAATATTAACAGAAGTTACAGTAAATGCACGTGGGCTCTCCTTTATAATGCTGCCTCTGAACACTGGTTGTGCTACGGTGCTCATTTTTGTGCAATTTGCCATAAGAAAATACAAACTTCACTAGGTATGTAAGAAATGTGAGGAACATTTTTGCCAAAAAATGTATTTTACTGCAAATCTTTTTGGTAGTGATGATGTTTTATTTCTTTTTTTCTTAAAAATTAGCTGTAATTTCAAAACTGGAAGCAGTTAAACAGATACTATATCAAGGGGAAGCTATATATTAAAGTGGCTTTAGACACACAAGAGAATTACAAAGGTAAAAATATTGTTTCCAACAAAAGTTTATCATGATAGAATGACAAGAAACTATAGTCAGTTAGCATGGTGTGATATATGCCCAAGGTAACAAGAAACTGAAACAAATTTCCTAGAGCTGCTCAGCTTACATTCATGTGACAAATCCTGATGTGTTGGACGAGTGAGGTTTATTTTGGGTCTGCACATTCTAAACTCATAATTCCGGTCATCTGAAGAAGTGGGCTGTGCCCACGAAAGCTCATGATACCATCTACATGTTTTGTTAGTCTAAAAAGTGCTACCAGACCATTTGTTGTTTATTTCTGTACAGACTAACTCGACTACCCCCTGAAGCTTCTAAAATGCTATGTGTGTCTTAGAAAACACTTAGCATCCCAGGCTATATTCATAAAAGGACTTAGACAAGAATGTTTTCACTGTTTTTATATTATAAACTCATTGGGAGAGAGAGTATCCTTTGATTTATTTTTTACAGCATCTAGCACAATAAAGACCCAAACTGGAGACTGGAGGCTACTGTAATACAAATAATCCATCATAGCAGTAGTTTCTTCACTGTGATATTTATTCTTTACTTTCTACTATTATGTATCTTCTGTCATTTTCTCTAGAGAAGTTTCTAGTCCACTTCCTAAAAACATGCCAAATACTGATAGTAAGGGTTCGGTGTCTTATAGCACAGAAATATTGACAGTATTCACTGCACTTAATTCTCACTCTGCTCAGAAACAAGGTTCAACCCTGAATGTCTCACTCTCTTTACAGAGCACAACTGTTAACAAGGTTATGGATTCCTAGACTGACAGATTTTTTTTAAGTCTGAAGGGACTATTATAATAAACTAATCTGACCTCCTCTATAACACAGGCCATAGAATTCTCCCAACAATTCCCCTTTCAGCTAGAACATAGATTTTAAAAAGACGTCCAAACTTCAAGACTTCAGATTTTGGAGAATCCATTACATCTCCAGGCAAATTGTTGCAGTGGTTAATTACCTCCCTTTAAGAATGTGAACTTTTTCTAGACTGTATTTGTTTAGCTTTAGCATCCAGCCACTGAATGTTATAATGACTTTTCCTGCTAGACTAAAGAGCCATCTTATATCAGAAATCTAGCAATATGCTGTATTTATCGAACAGTAGCACTCCAAAACTTGTACTCTACATTTTAATTAAAAAGTATCATTTCATGATGTCCATTTAAAAATATTTCTGGTCCATTAGATCTTCAGAATGTCCTTGCTGTGACATTATCTCAGAAAACTTTTGTATGCCTAAAAAAGAATAACTTAATATTCACCTTCAGTCTTTCTGTGACACGGAATCCTGATGCACTTGACCCGAAAATATTGATGAGATAGTTATCTAGCTTCTTGTAATGCAGGTTTCTCCATTCAGGCGCTGCTGATTGCCATTTAAAAGCCCTGCACCAGAACATTGTTGACAAATTGTTAGCACTAACTGATATCATGTGGAACTGAGAAGTTGAAAATTGGATTGACTTTCTATCTGTCTGAGAGGGGAGAGAATTCATCATAGGCTGTCTGTCATCTGCATTACTGCCAAAAGAGTCCCTGATGAAGTCAGAAAGGGTCAAATGCATAGTGCTTTACTTTCATTAGCTTTATCTCCTCCATGTGCATACAATGGGCAAAACCCGGCCAAAGAGCTGCCTGCAAAGCTTCTACAAAGAAAAGTAATATTTTAAAGGACTTCTAAAAGAAGAATTGACCTTAAGATAATTTAAAAATGTTCCACTGCAGTTGTTGGCCTATACTAATAGATATCTATGGAATGTTACCTATTTATACACCTAAATCAGTGCTTAGCTACCTAAAATATATAGGCAGTTACAGCATACTTTCAAATTTAAATAATTTAGAACACATTTTCAATAATTTGTTATGAGTTCTGGGTCCATTGCAGTCATTTTGAAAAAAGCATCAGCCAGTACTCCCCATGTTTGATGTATATCATTCACATAGATATCTACAGTAATAACTTCTGTTCCCGGTTAACTGCCCCAACCTATAAAACACAGAACACTTCCAAAATTTTAGCTAGATACTAAGAAGCCATTTGGAGAGAAATATAATTCTTACAATAATTTCAAAAGCCAGCAAATTCAGACACTGACAGACCATCAAAGGGAGCAAAGTCCACACCTCCACCATAAATACTTTGTATTTTTCCTACTCCTGCTTCCAGTTCTCAATATAATAAACCTAGGGAACATCAAAGGTTACCATTTAAGTGGCCAGGTTCTATATTACAGAAGCCCTAAAGTGGACCCTGATGTACAAGTATAGTGTGCTCATATCAGTGTGCTCAGTTAATGATGCAGTTTGCCACATTCTGCAGTGGCTAAAGCCAAGGTTCCCTCTAAGATGTGGGCTTCACCCACAGAGCTGTCTGACTGGGTGGGGCTACTTAAGCAGCTGTGGAGCTCTGCTGCCCCGCAGCTTAAAGGGAAACTTGGCTAAAGCATTTCTTCTAAGATAGCACAAATAAGGATATGTCTAGGCTACAGAGCTTTTCCGGGCTACCGGAGGTATCTTGGAAAAGCTTTGCCACATGCAAGGAATGTGTCTGCTTTCCCCCCCCCCCCCCCCCCCCAAAAAAAAAATCAGAAAAGTTGATGTGTTTTTCTGGCATCCCTGTTGTCATAGCTCCTTCCCCACTCTGGCACGATAAATGCAGAAGTGGGGCCAGCAAAAGTACCCTAAAACCTTATCTACCAGGCTTTGTTATAAAACTTTCCCCCAAAATCTTAACAACTTAGATTTTGGGAATAAAATCTCCACTGCCAGCACCCAAGTATTGATACAAAAATCAGGGGAAATCTCACCCCTAAAGTACAAACCAGGACACAACCATTAACCAATACCAGGTTAATAAAAAGGAAAGAGAAAGAACTTGTATTATCACCACAATATTCCTGTTGCAAGCATAATGACTAGATGGAAAAGTAACAAAATAATATACTCATGGAGGAGAAATTTATCATGGGCCAGGAGCTTAGTTACAAAGGAGCACAAAACCCATTTTTAAATGCACAGACATCCGATCCCATTTCCCAAACCATAAAACAATAAAACCTAATGGATTTATCTAAACTTTATCCTTCTTACAGACTGTGAAGAGTATTTTCTTAGAGGGAGACAACCTGTCCCCTTCAATAGCTGGAGAGAAAACTGCCCAGGACAAAGGAGGGAAAACCCCCAAAATTCCTTTGTCCCAGTTTGAAATTCCTACCTACATTTCTATTGGCTGCCTGCCACCTGGTTTAGGTAATGGACATATTTAACGCCTTAGTCCCCAGGATGCTGGCTAACCCTCATGATCATGACACCTGTAAACCTTGTTTTACGAGGAAGAAGGGATGTTCCAAAAGAGGGTTTTTTTTTCCAACATTTGGCCCCATGTAAACGGGCCAAATGTCAGAAAAGCCTCTTTCAGAAGAAAAGCAGAAAAATATGCTCAAATTGCAGTTCACAATTGGTGTAGACATAGCCAAAGAGTCAAGCTTGAAAGGACATGACTATAAAAAGATCGGGCTAAAGGCTACAGCTTCTTGCCTAGTGACATGTGGTTAAAAACCTGAAAGCAATTTCAGTCACTGTTGCTCTCTGGGAATCCAGGAGTAGGTGGTAGTCCAAAAGCTCCCTGGATTATAAAGCTTTTAGATAGGGAAAGGACATATTCCATTTAGTCAGTCATAAACTGCATCAAATCCTGTAGTTGCTTCTTCTTGCGAACTAGCATTGTCTCTGTCTTATCCACAGTAAGCCAGATACAGAAAGAAGTATTTAACAACCCTACTTAGTTTTGTTTATTTTCATTTTTTTTTGTAATGTGACTGATTTTTCCATTATTCTTCAAAAAATACTATCATCAAGTTTAGACAGCTGAAAAGCATTCAATTTGTGTGTTCTGAGTCTCATATATCCTCAGCTAACTCGATTTATACCAAAACCTATTTGAAAAACTTTACCAATAGGGCTCCAGAAAAATATTTGGAATCCAACTGATGTTGTTTTTATCCTCCTAACTGATAATTTCATCCTCTAAACTTTTTAATTATATAGTAGCAATGTTTCAAGTTTGTTTATCTCTAGGCTGCTAGTAGTTCCAGAGTGCTGAGCAGATATACAGTATAAAAAAGGTAGTTTGATTTTTCTCAGAAAGCTCAACTGAACATAAAAATGGCCACAATGAGCCAGATAATGGTGGATCTACCCTAGTATCTGTCAGATGCTTCAGATGGCATGAACAGAATGGGGCAATTTTGAGGGATTCACCCCTTTGTGTTCAGTCCCAGTTTCAGGTAGTTGTAGGTTTGAGACACCTGGAGCATAAGATTACATCCCTGACCATCTTGGCTAATGATCATTGATGGACCCATCCTCCTTGAATTTCTCTAAATCACTTTTGAACCCAGTTATATTTTGGCTTCACAACATTCCATGACAATGAATCCCACATGTTGGTTATGCATTGGGTACTTCCTTTTGTTTGTTTTAAAATCTGAGTCTATTAATTTAATTGGCTAAAGGTCGGATCATTGTGTTATGTGCAGGATAAATAACACTTCCCCCTTCACCTTTTCCACACCTTTCATGATTTTATAGACCACTCTCATATTCTCCTTCAGTAAACTTTTTTTCTGAACTGAACAGGCCCAGTCTTTTTAATCCCTTCTTCATTCCCCAATACATTTTTGTTGCCATTCCCTGCAGCTTCTCCACGTCACTCATATGATATGGAAATTGTGCAGGGCACGGCAACAAATAATATGTAGGGCAACCAGAACTGCACAGGGTATTCAAGGTGTGAGTGTACCATGGAATTATATATTGGCTTTGTGTTATCTTTTCTTTTATTATATTTCCCTTTTCAGAAACAGCCATGACAACTCCAAAAATCTCTTTCTTTAGTGTCAACATCTAATTTAGATCCCATAATTTTTATATAAAGTTAAGATTATTTTTCCAATTTGTATTATTTTGCACTTATCATCATTGAATTTCCTCTGCCATTTGGTCATATGGTCTCCTGATTTAGTGAGATCACTTGTAACTCTTTGCAGTCTGTTCTGGGCTTAATTATCTTCAGCAATTTTATATCATCTGCAAATTTTGACATTTACACTATCTTTTCCAGATCATTTATGCTTATGTTGCAAAGCACAGGTCCTAATACAGATTATTGGAGGACATGGCTATTTATTTACTTCTCTTCATTGGCATGATTTTCTTTTACAAAAGTGATGCTGACTCTTCTCTAATATATGTTTACCTATGTACTGGATAATTCAGTTCTTTACTATAGTTTCAACTTATTTGCCTGGTATTGAAGTTGGGCTTCCGAGTTTGTAATTATTAGGATTACTTGTAGAGCCTTATTAAAAATTGGCATTACTTTAACTGTCCTGTAATGAGGTACAAAGGCTGATTTAAGTGATAGTTTATGTTCCACAATTAGTAGCTCTGCAATTTCATATTTGAGTACCTTCAGAACCATTGAATGAATACCATCTAGTCCTGGTGACATATTACTGCTGAATTTAACATTTTTTTTCCAAAAATTCCTCTATAGATATTTCAATCTGGGACAGTTCCTCATATTTGTCACCTAAAGAGAATGAGTTAGGTGAGAAACATTTGGGGATCTGTCTCAGATGAAGGTAACAGTTTTTGTCTCATCCTCTACAGTAGGGTTGGGCAATAAAATGCCAGTGGTTTACCAGGGTAGTCCCTGGAACTATATTTGTTGCTGCTATATTTATCTGCATCTCTGCAGGTTTGGGTGATTGCAGATGCCATTGGCCATGAATTGCTATTCCTAACCAATTGGTGCTGTGGGAATCAGTGTGGTCTGGGATACTGATCTGCAACCAACAGAAACTGAAAATGCCTGTATCTGCAGAGGCACAGGTGAATATGGCAGCAG
This sequence comes from Rafetus swinhoei, assembly GCA_019425775.1. Lineage (NCBI taxonomy): Eukaryota > Metazoa > Chordata > Testudines > Trionychidae > Rafetus > Rafetus swinhoei. Next base: position 36,378,599 of record CM033449.1, read on the forward strand.
CAGCCCACTAGAGGTAGACCTGTGGGCCAGTATTTGCCCACCTCTGCTCCATAGTGAAGACTGGATCCAAGGAATTAAATTTCACCTTAAAGCAAGTGCAGTGATTGTTGAAGTTTGCCATTAATAAGAAACTTTGGACTAATTCAGGGATTTGTACTTGAAACTGATTTTCAGTATCCTATAGAAATCCATTTTTGATATATAAACAAAAGAGAGAGAATTTGAAAAATAGAATGAACTATCTTCAGAAATATAGATGATAAACTTACTGTGCGTTAGGGGATGTGACTGGCGTTTTCTTAAGCAGGGGATTCAGACTTCTTAATGTAGTGTCACACCAGATTATAATTCATGAATACTAACTGTGAATTATAGTGACATCCATTAGTGCTGCTATGGTCATTGGTTTGTCAGCTTCTTTCTAGGGCTTTAAAACTTTGCCATTGAAATTCATTGTAGTTCAAAACTTAGCATACTGCATGTCAGCTCTTGCTTATTCTTTTGGTTGTCTGCTTTTTTTTTTTTTTGGAGGGGTTTTTTTTTTTTTTTTTGCTATTCAAAATAATCTGTGGCTATTTTCAAAACTGATAAATTCATCTGGTTTCAGGAGATCATCTAGCTTCAATTACACAAGGGATAAAGTTGGCATAATTTATTAACTAAGTTCAGACAGTTTTCAAGGTCAAAAATGAGTGTTTTTAAAATAAAAAGCTATCCATTAATCCATAAAGGCATTGCAGTTGCCTTCTGCATATGTGCAGCATTTAAAAAATTATAATACACATCCATATAAATATTGCAATAGCTCCATATTTCAGAACACAATGTAATTTATGATTATTTATTATAAGTGTTGTGTCCAAGACTAATATGAATCCAAAACAGAAATTATGGATTCTCAGATGAGAAATCCACTCTTTACAATTTCCAAATTTAGATTGTAAAACAAACTAACAATTCTATTGTACCTATTTTAATCAATTGCATGGATTCTAAAAATGATTAAGAGTGCTAGCTACATAGCAGTGAGGCAATCAAACAATCTCAGAATTTCTGAAACTGGAAAGGACCAGCTCCTGCTCATGCTACATTGAAGACATCATCATATGGACCCATGGGAGGAGGCCCTTAAAGAATTATACCAGGATTTCAACAATTTCCACCCCATTATCAACCTCAGCCTGGATCAGTAAATGAATAAATGATGGTCACTCAAACATCACCCTTTACTAGAAACCTACTGACTACTCTTCTTACCTACATGCCGCTAGCTTCCATCCAGGACACATCACATGATCCAATGTCTACAGCCAAGTCCTAAGATACAACCAGATTTGCTCCAATCCCTCAGACAGAGACAAACACCTACAAGAAATTTATCAAGCATTCTTAAAACTAATATCCACCTGGGGAAGTGAAGAAACAGATTGACAGAGCCTGATGAATACTTAAAAATCACCTACTTCAGGGCTGACCCAACAAGGAAAATAACAGAACACCACTGGTTATCACCTACACCCCCAGCTAAAACCCCTCCCATGCATTGTTGACAATCTACAACCTACCCTGGAAATGATCCATCACTCTCACAGCAACACTATCACAGGACCTAACCACATAATCCACACTATCAGGGGCTCATAGAACTGCACATCCTCTAATGTGATATATGCCATCAAGTGGCAGCAATGCCCCTGTGCCAAGTATATTGGCCAAACTGGACAGTCTTTATGGCAAATGATAAATGGACACAAATCAGACACCAAGAATGGTAACAACATAAACCTGTAGGGGAACATTTTAACCTCCCTGGACATTAAATAATGGATTTAAAAGTAGCCATCCTTCTACATAAAAACTTCAAAACTTAATTACAAATGGAAACAGCTGAACTGCAATTCATTTGCAAATTCAATCCAATGAAATTAAGCCTGAATAAAGATTTGAATTGATCAACACACTACAAAGACTTTCCCTGTCTTGTTAATCACATTTCCTCATCAGCTGCAGTGAATGTGTCACATCAACCCTTACTTGATTAGCCTCATTAACAATATTTGATAAGTAACTTATTTCTTTCATGTATATGTCCCTTCTGTAACTTCCACTCCAATTCATCTGATGAAGTGGGTTTTAGAAATGAAATCTTATGCTCTAAAAAATCTGTTAGTCTCCAATGTGCTGCAGGACTCCTCATTTTTTCTCCTAAATGGTAAGAACTAGGACCACCAAAACCAATATATACCTTCCTCTTATCATAACTTATAGTAATGTAAGGGTTTGGTTGTGCTAGAAAAATGGGATGTGCCCACAAACAGAAAAGAAACAGAATCACCAAAGCAAGTTCAGTCTTCAAAATTGACATAACTGAGTGAATGTTGAAAGAGACTGAACCAAGATGAGCCAGAAAACTAGTATGCACCTGTATGATCCACAAACCAGGGGAAGATAGATATTCCTCCACCTCTCCTGTCTGCTCTAAATTTGCTTACTAGATTGGGGCTCATTCAAAATCTGACTACCCACCTTATGACTTTGAATGCAATGATTGGCACACTTGCCTAGGATGAAGGAGATCTAGGTTCAATTCCGTCTCTGCCTGAAGAGGAGAAAAGATTTGTACAGGGGGTCTCCTGCTTTTGAGGAGAATGGCCTAATCACTGGACTATTAAATAATCTGGTGGGGAAGAAGAGAGATCTCTTCTTACTATAGCAGTAGCACTTTTGATTAAATTCTTAAAATCACTGGGTAAAAGAAAGCAAGCACTCAGGGGCACTAGAACAGTTTTTATAGTGGGGGTGCTGAAAGTTGTTGAACCAAACTGTAAACCCCGTATATAAGGGAAACCATGTCAAGTCAGGGGGTGCTGCAGCACCCCTGCATCCCTATTCCAGCACATATGCAAGCAAGAGAATAACCCTGTATAATGGTGGGTAGGGCGCTCACTTGAAAAGTGGCTGATGCCGGGTCTAGTCCCCATGTTCAAATGACTAATTATTTATGCAAAGTGCAACAGTTTCAGTAAGAGAAATTGAGAGACACATTCTTCCCCCTCCCTTATCAGACTACTCAGTGGCTAGGGTGCTCTGCTGGGAGGTGGGAGACTATTGCTGTGCATTGTGCACTGGTTAGATGCCCTGAGTTTGTTATTTTTTTTCTGTTAAGATTTGGTATTCACTGGATGCCTTAGTGGCTTATCATGACTAAAACTGAACCTATTTGGTGAACAGGAATAAGAAATCACAGGAGCACAGCATGCCTTACTGTCCAGAGTTCATGAAATGGGTGAGCAGTTTGAGGCAGCTCTAAATTTTTCATGACCAGGGGGTGTTTTTTTTTTTTTTTAAGATTAACTACATTGCACAACCAGGCTGAATTTAAATAAGTGTTCTGAACTCAGACATTCTATACCCTGTGTGTACTTGACTCTTTAATGAACCAGAAGAAAATGATCTGAAGCAGATGGTTTGCTTGATAATGTTTTTGTTATTCTCTAAATCAAAGAAGAAAAATCACCAACATTAATGAAGCCTCCTCGCTGATAAGTCACAATGTATAGTTTTAGTTATAATTATCATGGAGGAGATGGCTTACTTCAGTGCATTATACTGGAGAGGCTCAGAAGAAGCATGAATCCAACCATTTTCTTGAGTCACACCTATTTTAACATCAGCATTTTAGTAATCTAAGTAAAAGTTTTCCTCCTTCTTGTCCTAATTATGTCCTTAAGATGTGCAGATTCTCTCACTGATTCTCTCTCTTCCTATTCTCACTATTATTTACAGCTTGTTTTTATAACAAACCCGAACTCTTAGGACTCATTAAAGAGTAAAGCATTAAATTCAAACTGTATATACAAAATATGGATGTCTGTACATTCCTTCCTGTAAATTTCAAAACAAAATTAAATTAAACTCACATTTAAATGGCATGAAGTGAAGCTCAGTAGGCGAGATGGTGTAAATCAAAGACCTTTTTTGACACAACTGCATAAAAAATCCACTTTGTGTAAAAAAATCCATTGTATCCAGGATTATTTGGTATCTGTAGCTTTTTCTTTTAAAAACAGCTTATCGTTTTGGCTAGTTATATATAATGAAGGAGGTAGAAACTTCTTTCCAGAAAGGGTATACGTTTGTTATTTAACACAGAATTGGTTTTCTACAAAATTTACTAATTTGACTTCAGTTCTGGGCCCACAAGCTGAAAGGTCAGCTCAAAAGAAGCAACCCCAGAGAGAGAATTTATGACAACTGGTGTGGAGATCCTAGACCTCATCGAAGTCTTGGGGGGAGGAGACCAACCTTCAGGATCTCCACACCAGAAAGCAGAATGCCAATGTCTATGGCCGGAGGGCCACCAGCCTGGCCAATAAAGGCCATACGCGACCCTCAACCAGGCCCGGATGAAGATTAAAGTGCTCTGGCATGTCTACAACAAGACCAGGGAGCAGAGCTGATGTTCCAGGCCAGAACCACCTGTGCCGCTACTACAAATAGCTCAATGCCTTCTTGAGAGGGGGGCTGGTCACCTTCCCCCACCCCCATTACTGTCAAGCCTGGCCAGGACAGGCCTGGTGTCAGCTTCCATGAGGGCAGGGTTGCGGATGAGCAGAAGGAGGAGGCCAGCCAGGCAGTTATGCCTGTCATCCAGGACCTGTTCCTCTTCCTGGAGCCAGTCTCCCCCTCCCAGGATGTCTCTCAGGCCTTGGATGATCCCAGGGAAGCACTTCAGGTGAGTTTTATAACATTCCCTATCTACATGCAGTTGCAGCCAGTGGGCTGTGAGGGACTGCATGCTCCTCACTTGGCCTATTCAGCCTGGGGTCACACAGTAGTCCCCTGATGCTCTCACACAGGAACCCCTTGATCCTTTTCACAAGGTTCCTGGAGAGGTCTGCCTTATTCTGGCCTCCACGGTGGGACATTTTCCCACAACAAGCCACCACTAAGGAGTCTGGGGTCATGGAACCAAACAGCAGTGCCGCACATGGCACAAGGTCATGCCTGCACTCGGTCAACATTCGCTCCTGGTCAAGCATGGCGATGCAGAGGAGATTGATCCCCTGCATAGGAATCTGCTGGGAAGGGGGAGAATGAGGAGGGGAATCCGGTAGCACTCTCTCTAGCAAGTGGCATCTCCTGCTCACACACAGCTCCCCTAACATCCCTCCCCACTCCTCCAGCGGGCAAGGATAGCAGTTCTCTCTCTGCAGTACACTGACAGTGATGGACTCAGTGTGTGCAGGACACAGAAAGAAACTGAGACACCCTGTCACCTCCCCTTCCCCCCTGGTGCCCGCAGGCTCCTGGCCTGGCTGGCATCTTCCTATGCCTCCTTGTCCCTGGGCTGTGGGTATAATCAGGGCTCGACAAATTATGGAAAACCCTATTCGCCAGACAAAAAAGGGACTCGCCACCCTCCCCCCCAAAAAAGTGTTAGTAATTACTAATAAGAACAGTAATTAATTACTAATAAGTTATTAATAAATATCACCCAAGTTATTAATAAATATCTTATAAACCTCTACCTTTTCCCTCTGCTGCCATGTCTCCTCCTTGCTCCATCAGCTCCCTGGTGCCTGCTGCCCCCAACCCCTCACCCTCCTCTGCTGTCCTGACTCCTGCCCTTCTCACTGCCCTCAGCCTTCCTGAGACCTGCCCCCCTCCACCAGCCTTTCTCTCTCCCCTGTGCCCACTTCTCCAGTAGCCCCACTCTGATCAGGTGAGCTACCCCATCTCATCCCCTCTCCTAATACATCCCTCTACACACCTGCCCTGCCTCTCTCCTCTGGTGCTGGTCCCTCCCCTGCAGGTGTCTGCCCTTCTGCTTCACCCCCAGAATCCCCTGGCACCTACACCCTCCTGGTGCCTCCCTTCCTCACTGCCCCTGCCCCTCACCACCCTCTGCCCCCGTTCCCCTCATGCCCCTGTGCCCTCACATGCCTTGCTCCATCCCCGCCTTCCTCATGCCCACCCCTTCTTTCAAGCCTTCTCCCAGCACCTCCCCTTTCCCCTCTAGCCCCAGTGCCCTTACCCTCTCCTCTCCCAGCATCACCCTGTTTCCCCCTCCCACTGACACCTCCCCTCCTGCCCTTTTCCTCATTGTCTGCACTTGGCCCCCTGGGATTTGTCTCTCCTGCACCTGTCCCTTGGTGCCTTCTCCTTTCTTCTTCTTCTCCTGACCTCCTCCCCTCCCCTCAGCACAAGGCCCTTCCCCATATTTTCCCCTCCTCCCTCTCTCCTCCCACAGCCCAGCCCAGCCCCTTCCCCTCTCCCAGGGCCAGCTCTAGATTTTTTGCTGCCCCAAGCAAAACATTTTTGGCTGCCCCCGCCTCCTTTTGTTGTCTTTTACACGTTTGCATTTTGCAATGGGTTTTTTTTTTTCGTTTTTGTCCCGGCATTTTAACCCTATAAATAGCAGATAGCAAATAGCATTTTCATTTTTTCCATAAAGGCAAAGGTGCTTCAAGTAAGCTCCCCCTTTCACTTGCTGCTGGGTCACAGCAGCCTTTTCCCTGCCCTGTCCAGCCCCTCCTTATGGACAAGCACCCCTCACTCCCGACCCACAGGGGGAGCAGGGTGCAGGGACAGCACAGAGCCAGAGGGGTGCAGGGAACAGTGGGTGGGTACAGGGGTGGCACGGGGAACTGGAGGGGCAGAGGGATCGGGGTCTAGGGGCAGTGCAGGGAACGGGCAGCACAGAGCTGGGGGGGCAGGGTGTGGTGGAGGCACGGGGAATGGGATGCGGGGAATGGAAGGGGCAGAGGGATCGGGGTCTAGGGGCAGTGCAGGGAACGGGCAGCACAGAGCTGGGGGGGCAGGGATCGGGAGGAGCAGGGTGCAGGGTGCAAGGGTGGCGCAGAGCCAGAGAGTCTCAGGGAAGAAGGAGAGCAGGGGGTCCAGGGTGCAGGGGAGCAGCGTGCGGGGTGCAGGGGCGGCGCAGAGACAAAGGGGCACAGGGCGGGCGGTCAACAGGGAGCGCGGTCTCTCGCTGGCGAGGGGGCTGGGGCTGGGGCTGGGGCTGGGGCCATGGCTGGACTGGAGCCGGCGGGGCGGGGCCTGGCTGCGCCGCATGCCGCAGCCAGCTCCCGGGGATACGCGGCCAGAGACGAGCTGCCGTGGCCCTTTAAAATCAGTGGGGCCACGTCATGCTGGCGTCTGCCAGCATCCCGCCCTCTGGTTCGCTCCCCACCTCCGCGCGCCGGAGCTGCACGCAGGAAGCCCGGCGCTGAGAATTGCTGCACTTCCCCCTTCCCGGCGGCGCTCCGCTCCTCTGCCAGCTGGCGGATCAGATGGGGCCGTGCCGCCCGTAGTGCTGGCTTCGGCCAGCCTGTCAGAATGGCCCACCGGGCCAGTCTTCCCCTGCACTCGCCAGCTGGTAAAATCTACTTGCCACGGGCGAGCGGGAGAGTGCATTTGTTGAGCCCTGGGTATAATGATGTTTCTCTAGGACTTCTGTGCTCCTGCAGGAAAGTGCCAGCTGTCTGGGCAACATATGGCCTTGCTTGAAGCACATTTCCATAATCTGAACCAAGACCTTCGGTTTTATCTCAGAGATTAGGGCTAGGTTTCAATAGACAGTGTCTCCTGGGATGACTGCCCTGGTAACTTTTCTTCACAACTGGGACAGCTGCAAGCTTTCTGTGTTCCCCACCTCCCACACCATCTTCCTGACTCTGTGAGAGGGCCTAATGTGGGAGTAGATGGCCTACTTGCAGTCCCTCATCCAAGGGCTTGAAGAGAAGCACTGGGAGCAGGACATTGACTGGGAAGTGTAAGGCCATCTGGAATCAGTTGGCATGTCAGCATGCGGCCATGTGCTCCTCCCTCACCTTGGTGATGGAGCGCATGGCCTCATGCATGCAGTGGCCACCAGCCACCTCCCTGCCTCCCCCTAGGGGTCACCGGGGCCCCAGAGCATGGGTGGTGGTACCTCTCGGGCAGTTGAAGCCTCCCAAACTAACCAAGACAGGATCCAATCCCAGATCCATCCCTGAATCCCTCCTCCCCCCTACTTCTTCTCCCCATTCCAGGTTCTTTTCCCAGTCCCTCCTCTGTTGTATATCACCCAAATATACAGTCTTGTTTTTTAAAAAAAGAAGGCTTTTTTATTAACTCTGTAGGGAAGGCGGGAAGGTGAGAAGGTTAGGAAGGGACGGGTGCAGGAAGGGACGGGTGCAGGAAGAAAGGAACACAAAGGCAATGCAGGGGCCCCTTGTGGAGAGGCATGGGATAGAGTCTCATGGCTGATATTGCATTAAACTCTCCTCAAGGCATCCCTGATGAGCACAGCCTCTTGATGTACTCTCCAAATGGCACTGGTGACATTACCAGCATGAGTCTTTTGGAACAGGCAGAAGTTCCAGAAGATGTAGGCATTGTGCACCTTCCCCTGACCAGCCAACGCTGATGTCAGTAAAGCATCCCTTGTGGTCCATGAGGGCTTGCAGCACCATGGAGAAATACCCTTTCTTGTTGATGTAGTCCTAGGCACAGTGGTTGGGGGCCAGGATGGGGATGCGAGTGCCATCTATACACCCTCCCCAGAAGTTGGGGAAGCCCATGGTAGCAAAGCCATTAATGATGGTGTCCATGTTGCCCAGAGTGATGACCCTCTGTAGCAGCATGTGGTTGATGGCCTTGGCTACTTGCAGGAGCCTGGCGCTGACTGTGGAATCCCATTCCAACAGTCCACCTCCCCCCACAGTAAGATAGTAAGAGTGCCATACCTGCATGAGCACGGCCCCATGCTGAACTGGTTCCTGATGGAGATGTCCAGTGTGGCAAGCTTCCACACGGTGATGGTGATGCACTTCTGCATGGCCAAGTCAGGTCTCAATAGGGTGTCCTGTCACCTGAGGGCAGAGGTGAGCCACTCGCAGCACTCCAGGAAGGTGTCTTTTGGCATGCAGAAGTTCTAGAGCCATTGCTGGTCATCCCTTTGCTGCAGGATGATGCGGTTCCACCAATCTGAACTGGTCTCCCACTTCCAGAAGTGGCATACCACAGCGTCCAGGGGATTCAGGTACATTTGCAGCAGCAGGAGCACCAGGACCTAGGTGATGAGGGCCTGCAGTCTGGGCTGGTCCTTGTCCTGCTGGTGCAGCTCGTGGGTGATGTGGATGAACTTCATGATAAGGCACAGCACGAGGCCTTTGAGCCTAGTACTGCTCTGCAGCAGCTCCATCTCCATGATGTAAATGCTGTGGCATCCGTAAGGGCAATCAGAGTTCACTGTGTCTGGTATGCCGCGAGGGGGGTGGCAATGGTGAGATGCGACTGTTAGAGAGGAGCCCCTGACAGCATGCGTTGCAGCTTGCCAGACCAGGCAGTCAAACGAACTGTTATTTCAGGAGTTACTATTTCAATTTTAGTAATTTCAAAATAATTTCCTAGTGTAGTGAGTAAGATAGCAGTCAGAACATAAATGCAAACATAAATGCTTCTGGCTAATATTTTTTTAAAAGTGGCTTGTGTTTTTACATGCATCATAATTTGAGTTCCCAACAGGACATGCCTTAAATGGACCTAAATTTCAAAAAGTGCTTAGTACCTACTTTCTAAAAATTAGTGCCTAATGAGGTGTTACACATGGAATACCCAAAATCACTAATTCTTTTTGAGAGACTTCATCTTAGTTCTTCTTTAACACATGTTAACTTATTTGATAAGCATAATCATCATAACATAGTTATCCAGTTCAACCATTTGATGGGTAAGGAGAAAGGAGCAGAATTGGGCCATTCGCTAAAATGTGTTAAAAAAAGATGTACTGTGCACGATATGCCAGTTTTGTGAGATGTCAGAGAAAATGTGCTCTCGTTCATTTTACTTTCCTAGTTTTTAAAGATTCAAGCCCCAAATTAGTTTTCCTTACTCCAGTTTTTATTAGTTATGTGCTTGTATTTTATACTGCACAAAGATCAATAAACAATTTGGAAAGTGTTTTATAATTTATTCATTGGGTATTTCATGAATACTGGAGGCATAATACACACAGGATCAAAAAAGCCTGTATTGGTATTGATCCATATTTTTGTAATGATATCCAGACTATTAGGAAGCCAAGTAGTATAGACTTTGTGAAACCAAGCTCATCACAGAAGACATAGTGCAAAAGGAAATCCTAATGAAGCATAAATGTGAACGTGTTTGGTGTGAACAATTAAGAGGATTTAAGTTTTTAAAATGTGTAGACAGCTACTCAAAATACATTTTAAAACCCTCTAGGTTTTGAAAATATTTCTCATTTTGTTCAGAGGCCAGGTTTGTGCAAATGACTTAGTTATTCATCCAAAATGGTTCTCTTATAGGATTCCTACAGGGGAAAGTATCTTTGATTTGGAAATAAAGGATCTAGTGGTGGTGGCACCAGTACTGGACTTAGGAAATCTAAATTTAATTGTTGCTTGTGCCTCAGGCTTCATTTGTGTCTTTATCCCATGCAATATGTCCTTGTCACAGTGTTCCATCCGCCCCAAAGAACACTTCCTTTGTCTTGCCCTTTATAAATGTTTTCGGGCAGGAACTGTCTCTTAAAATTAGGTCCCTACCAAATTCATGACAATGAAAAAATGTACCACTGACTAAGAAATCTGGTCTTCCCATGTGAAATCTTGTCTTTTGTATATTATATTGTACAGATTTCACTGGAGAGACCAGTGTTTCTCAAATTAGGGTCTTGACCCAAAAATGAATTACAGAGAAGGGCACAAGGTTATTTTAGGAAGCTAGTGGTATTGCAGCCCTCACTTCTGTGTTGCCTTTGGATCTGAGGAGCTGAAGAAGGCTGCTGTGGGCCAGGCACCCAGCTCTGAAGACAGTTCCCCTCTAACAGTAGCCCAGAATTTAAGGGTGGCAGTACCATGTTATCCCATCCCTACTTCTGCATTGCTGCTGTTGGCAGCTGTCCTTTCAGAGCTTGGCTCCTGGCCAGCAGCTGCCACTCTCCAGCTATCCTGTTCTGAAGATAATGCTGCCACCAGCAGCAGCACAGAAGTAAGGCAGCAATACCTCAATACCCATAATGCGATAACACCCCCCACACAATTCCTATTAGGGTCAGGGTCTGTACAATCACAATTTTTCAAGTATTTCATGGAAAGAAACTTTCAACTACAGGTTAAAAAATTATGGTCATTACAAATAAAAAAACAGTTCACTTCTAAAACTGCTGGGGATATGAGTTAGTTTCATTAACCTAAACACCCTGCTCTCATTGCATGTCAGCCACAGTAGGACTCTGTGTAACTTTAAAGATCAATGTACCAAAATAAATAAGTAAAAGCCCTCCCTGAATAACATTTTGTGAACTTTTTTTCTTTAATTAGTTGCTCTGAGAAGATGGCAGAAACAACCTTCGCCAGAGCCCTTGGCTATCCTTAACTATAGAAAGTGCCACAATAAAAGAGATTTATATCAAGGTCTTTGGGATACTTATGCAGTGAGAAGCATCAACAACAGCCATCAGATGCAAGGTATTTGTCAATAGGGGTATTAGGTGAGCCACAGAAAGTCAAAATGAAAATACTTTGCATTTTATTTTTGTTAATAGTACAATATTCAGGGCTGACTTTTCCAAGCAAGGAACAAGTTTGGTTTGAGGCACTCCTAATTATATCAACTTGTCTTTAGAATCATTCCTGTTTGTTGATGGAATCAACTCTAGAAAAACCAATGTTATCAGCATGTTGTTTTATTTAGTGCTCAATGAGCTGATGGACATAAGGTCTCTGTCTCTAGTGATTTCCCTCTCTGCCTTACCATATTTAAATTTTCCTCTTGAAATTCCCTCCATAAAGACAAAAAATTGTTAAGCTTAACAAGATCATTCTGAAATTCAGTCATTTTCTAAACAGCTTCATTATACCTTCATTATACTTTTAAAATTAAGAATCAAGGCTTATCCATGTTCAGCTTTAAGGGAAAATGAATCCCGGATAAGGTTTTTTTAAAATAATAGTTAATTATGGTTTTTTCAGCTAGTCTGGCCTTTGAAAAGCATTAACATATTACTCCAGCATTTCAAGGCAAATGTTTTTGATCAATTCCTGTCTTCCCATCCATTATTGGCAATAAGACAGGTTGTAATGTCACCCCAGTGCCTACTATCAATACCAATCTTGGGAATGAATGACAGGAGGGACCACATACTATCCTATCCTAATGGCTAATGGGCATACATAAGACAATATGCCACAGGGAGGAAGTAATCAAGAGCCTAAAGAAAGGAAAGACAGTGCAGTGCAATAAGATAATGGAGGTCAAAATGTATTCTTTAACAACTAAGAGAATGGTACTTAAGATCCCATGGGAAGAAAATCTAAGGGGGAAAACAGTGCAGAAGTGCTTGCAGTTTCTCCAAGAGGTAATGTTAAAGGCACAGCAACAACTACCCCACACAAAAGATAGGAAGAATAGAACAAGGCCAATTAGGCTGCATTAGAAACTCTTAAATGACTGAAAATCAGAATGGTATCTTACAAAAAGTAGAAACAGACAGATTGCTATGGATGAGTAAAAAAAATAGCACAAGCATTGTAGGGACAAAATCAGAATGACTAAGGGTATGTCTACACTGCACGGTTATTCTGGGATAGTGGAGGTATCCCAAAATAGCTACCCCCTGTCCACACAAGCCTCCCAGTATTTTGAAATATTTTTCAAAATAATAGGTGTGGTATTTCGGCATCCTAGTAGACATCATTACACGAGGGATAAGGTATGGCTGAAAATAGTGCATTATTTTGAAATTTGGTGCTGTGTAGATGTGTCAAATTTCAAAATAAGCTATTTCAAAATAGATTTTATATAAGATACTCAATTTGCACAGCACAAATTGCGTTATCTTATTTGAAGTGCTGTGTAGATGCACCCCGGAGACAGAAAATGAGTTATACCAAGCACAGGATATTAAACAGAATATCTGCAAATACACCACATTTCAGGAAACCAATGGGTTGTCTGCTGGTATCCTATCTTCTGACTGTTGACAGTGTGTTATGTTTCAAAGTTAATGAACAGAACAGGGTAATTGTTGAATGATTCATTCAGTCCCATTTTATGGCAGTTGGAGATTAGGGATGCCCAGAGCATGGGGCTGCATCCTTGAACATCTTGACTATCATGCATGAATTTAATTATGGTAAGGTTGAGATTAGCTAAAATTTGGTGTTTGCTGGTTTACGGTAGCTAAAAATGTCTTTCCTAGTCTAGCTAGCTCTAAACCACAAGCTTATATACACGTCTCCACTTCATTACCTCATTGTCTACAATGGGCTAAATATCTTCTGATCCTCACTCCTTCCTTCAAAGGTTTACCAACAGAAACACAGCTGAGTGGTGTCATGTTATTGGATTTTAAGGGGAGCAGACTGATCTCTGCTGCGCCAATGGGGGGTGTTTGCCCCAAAGTCTAAACAAAGGGGGCCATGTGAGGTGTCAGATGAAAGCTTATGTTCTACTGATTCTATGTATGCTACTCATGTGCTTGTATGATGTCTGTACGCGCAGTTATGAATATGGACTCTGTGCTGGTATTGTGAATGTTCTCTGCCTGAGACAGAGCAATGGGCCTGGATTGCCTGTCATGAGGAAGGAAGGTCCAGTGAATGACTGTGCTAATTAGCAGGGCCCCAAGGAAAATGGCTCTCAAGGTGGCCAATACACACCTGAGGAATGCGTCTGGAAACCTGCAAACCAGTCAGTATCTAATGGCTGCTGGCATGGGACACAGGGATAGGTCACTTGTCCATGTGACCCACTCCAGCTTGGAAGGTACCAGGAAGGGATAAAAAGTGCCATGAGATGGACTCCATCTTGTCTTCAATTCTGCTACTGATCCTAGATACAGCCTTGCGAGGAACAGAGAGCCGGGAAGGATTGTCGACCCATCCTGACATAGTATGTACACTAGAGACTTTTAAGATAGCAGTTTGTAACATCTCTGCTGAGAGCCTACGGTATGTCTACACTAGCCACCCTAGTTCGAACTAGGGGTGGCTAATGTAGTCATTCGAACTTGCAAATGAAGCCCGGGATTAAAATAGCCTGGGCTTTATTAGCATGTTCCCGGGCGCCGCCATTTTTAAATTGCAGGAGGAGTAATGGTAGTCCGAATTAGGGGCTTTAGTTCAAACTACCTAGCCCGTGCCGCGTATAGCCGCAGGCACGGAGTTCGAACTACGGGGCATTTAAAAATGGCGGCACCCGGGAACATGCAAATAAAGCCCGGGATATTTTAATCCCGGGGCTTCATTTTCAAGTTCGAATGACTACATTAGCCACCCTAGTTCGAACTAAGGTGGCTAGTGTAGACATAGCCCTATATCCAGAACTTGGTGATTGGTACATGTAATGTATTCTCCTTACTCTCATACTTTTTCTTTCTTTTATTAATAAACCTTGAGATTATAGATTCTAAAGGATTGGCCCAGTGTGATCTTGTGGGTAAGATCTACAGTGTAAATTGACTGGGAATCTGTGGCTAGTTCTTTGGGACTGGGAGAATCCGTTCAGGGTAGGTGAGATTGGGTTCTATAACCCCTCACCTGTGTGTAAGGCCCGGGGCTGATTGTGGCACTGGGAGAGCTGGGGTGTTTGAGGGGTTTTGGTTGTGAGGCTTTCTGCTGGCCAGATTGGCAGCTGGAACACTCGTTGTGACTGGTTTGTGGCATAGTTGGGAAAGGTCTCCAGTCTGGGGCTGTAAGCAGCCCTGGTTTTGAGCAATTCGCCCTGAGCGGATGCCCTCAGCGGTGCCCAGCCCCAGCCCGGTCAGTCACAGTGGACACACCATCTTGTCTACTCAGTCCATCAAACTCAGTCTTGTCTTCATTTGCTGATCATGCTTTTATGTATAAATGCTATCAATTATTGTACTATCCTAGTGCCCAGGAGCCCCAGTTTTGGACCAGATCCCCATTGTGCTAGGCATTGTAGATATCCTTACCAAGCAAGTGAGTCACTGGCTCAAGCAGCTTTATGTTTAATTCTATATAATCCTACTTAAAGACCACTCTAAATGTTTCCTCTCCTATTCTTCTTGTGGATTTACATTACTCTAATAACAGGAAAAAATTAATTGTTTAATTTTTTGTTAGGAACTACATCTGAAGATGTCCTGTTTCTAAAGGTCAGATGTTATTTTGTGAAGTATTTTTGGCTAATGTGTACAGTATGAACATAACACAGAGATGGAATGTTTAGTGTGAGTCTGACATACTGATGGCATACTTGCATTGAGTATGTTATAAAACTCAAAAATTTTGTTTGAGTAGATGTTTATACTCACTGATATGAACTATTTTATATCTAAACCAGGAAGAGGTGTAGCTAAAGAAAGTAGTGCTGCATCATTTATTGTTACTATGAAATGTAACACTAGCTCAATATCATCAAAAAGCTGATGTGAAGCAAATCTGTGTGATTGATTTATGTGGCAAGGTTTTTATTTTCATTAGTATGGCAGTCTATAATCTTCAAATTGTAATGAGAATGGGCTCTGTACCACTTCCATCCCTATTACCAGTATTACCATAAAAGTGGATTATTATTGGGCCATTCTAGGTTTTAGTTATTCTTTTCTTATGAGAATGGACTAATTCTGTGCAATCTTTGCCCTTTGTCATGGGGAAAAAATACGTCAGAATGAAGAATGTATCTTCAACTAGCAATAAGAATAGGCCCTGTTTTCTCAGATGTAGACATTGCCATATTCCTCCATATCGTCATCATTTTCAGACTAAACTACTGAAAGGTATTAGGTTTGGGCCTGGAAGTGAAGGCCAAAGCATGGTCCTTGATAGGATATGCCCAAGAGAGCACACATCCAGTACACTTCACTTTCCATACATTTGCTGTTCACTGCCATATCTATCTGAAAATACTGGGCCTAATCTTAAAAGTTATCAATGAGATGGTGCCTAAATAGCCAAATTGTGGCTGATGAAATTTAGAGCGAGAATATTTTCTTCAACTGGTCCTAGAATTCTCTCCCAATAGTGATCAAGCAAGTATTGCCACTTTAAGGATTCAATACAAAACAACATCTTCATGCAGGGCATACTCAATATGGCTACGTGTAGACAGCAGCGCTATTTCGGGGTACCGGAAGTATCCCAAAATAGCTATTCTGCATCTTTAAATGCACCTGTTATTTCAAAAAATATTTCAAAATAACAGGCATGCTATTCTGGCACCCCTGTAGCCCTCATTCCATGAAGATTAAGGGACTTGTCACAATAGCGCTTTGTTTTGAAATTATCTAGAAATAAGCTACGTAATTTGCATAGCGCAAATTGTGTAGCGTTTTTTGAGGTAGGGGTGCAGTGTAGATGCACTCTAACTGAGCCAAATTCAGGAGGGTAGTGTGGGATGGGTTGATCTACTTAGAAAATCATCACAAATAACTTTGGAAGGAATGTAGTCCAACAAATAAGACATTGCCCTATGATCCAGGAGATATGGGTTCTTTTCCTGAATCCGACCTGGTGTGTGACCTGTTTTAAGCTATCTTGTATATTTAGACTGAAAACTCTTTGGGAGCCAGGCACTGCTTTTTTACAACACATGTGAACAATGCCTACCACAATGGGTCTCCATTCTTAGTAATACAGATAACAGTAATAATAGTTAATCTGGCTCAGGATAGCAGTGAAAATCTATTGAGTGGGGAGGAGTGGTTACTTTTTGGGGGGAAAAAGGTTTTGATATGTATTTCTGTGGCTATGGTAATGAGATTTTACATGGACAGAATACTTAGAATTGTAGTGTGTGTGTGTGTGTGTGTGAGAGAGAGAGAGAGAGAGAGCATACACTTTTAAATATTTTCCACTTTGATTGGTAGGTTGTTCCACTTTTCCATTATATGTTGTTGCTGAAATGAATGAAAAGTAATGGTCAGCAAATAAATAACTAAACACATTACAGTTCCTTCAGCTGAAAAGTGTGGAGTACCCAAGAGACAAACAAAGGGAAAAAGCTTGTTCCCACAGGAGAGATGACTCTTGTCTGCCTTTTTAGATTTTCTTCTCTGGGGAGCAAATCTCAGCAGCTGCTTTTAAAAGCTGAGGGTTAAAAGCCTCTTTTGTTGCTGGGAATGTACAGTGAAGCATATGCAATGCTCCAGTGTGCATTTAAAAGTGAAAATAAAGCTTTTGGAGCCTTTGGAAATAAATAGTCAAGGAGCTCTGTTTCTCAAGTTGAACAAGTTCAAAATGTTGCTCATGAAGTAACATGTTAGGATCTCAGAACTCCTGCTTCAGGATCTTGCTGGATCCACCAATCTACCAGAAAGTGACAGTACTCTAGAACAATTTATAATTTTGTTTTCCAGAGTACCTGAAGGATTAGAATTCTGTTCCAAAAGGAAAAAGGAAATCTGAACAATAGCAGTCCGTCCTCTCAACTGAAATAATAGCTAGTGATATAAATCCAAGTTTATTTTCTTGGCAATGTTAGGGTAATCCTCTAATGCTGAGAGGTATATTCCCTCTCAGATATGAGCCACTGTAGAATGCAGTGACTGATACTCTCTGGGCCTGGTATTATGAAATGTTGAACACCTGAAAATCCCATGTAATGCAAGTGAAGTTTTGAACGCTCAGCACCCTCTGCAAGTCAGGTCCTATCTACACTCAGTGATGTGGACTGGCATCCATCTCAATTTCTGGTGCACTTCTATATGTTAATTTTCATGTCTGATGCCCGAATGGTTCGAGATCTAGTTACCCAAGAAGCCAGTTCCCATCCTGGGTAACATTGAGATAATTGAGAATGAACACAGTTATGGGCTCTTCTTTTTGAAATGTGCTTCTTTACCTTAGGCTGACAGAGCCACTGGCTATTAACCGTCAGAACCTGCTGCAGACCCATTCGCTTTCCCAGGATTTTCGGTAGAGGGCTGCCTAAAAGAGAGTAAACAAGAGTTTCCTGTTTGTGGACTTAGGCTAGGTGAGGAGGATTCTATCCATCATTAATTTAATGAGATATGTAATTATTTTTAACATATTGTGTCCAGAAATTTGGATGAATCCATTTTAAAAAAATACCACCTTAGTATATAGACATAAAGATCAATACTACACCTTACTTGTGAAGTACAATGTATTTTGTTTTTCTCCTCATATAATTGACTGTCCATTAGCCAGGGGTAAATGCATGTTGTACTCTTATTTTTATATCCAACTCTTTCCGATACTTTCTTCTAATAGCTTGCACTGTAATCAATGGAACTACTCATGTAATTAAAGTGAAGCATGCACTTAAATGCTTTATTAACTTAGGTCCTTGTGCTCCAGTCCAAAGCCCATTTGTATTAAAAGGTGTCTTGATATAGTAACAGACGTTTTGCATATAGAATGAGTGGTTCATACAGTCCAGCATCCTGCTTTCACAGAGTATGTCTACATATCCTGGAGCAGCGAGTTTCAAAGCTTGGTTCAACAGTCTTAGGCTCACAAGGCTTGTGCTATAGTGCTAAAAATAAATGTGGCTTGCTCTTTCTTTGTAGGGTTACCCGTACACAGCCATTAAACACCGACAGTTGGTCTGGGGCAACTGATTTGGCTGGTTTACAAATGAGGTAATTTAGGACTATAAAATGGTGCAATTGGAGGCACTACTCAGTAGGCATAAAATGCATATTTTGGTCCAAATCCTCCATTGCCGAATATCAGTGTTGTTCCACTATCTTACAATTATACCATCTGAGAAGTCATACCTACCTTACAAAGAAGTGAACTCAATATATTAGCTCATACTTGTAATAATTTGATGCTTATCCTAAACATACCCTAGACTTCTGCATGTCTGGTATAACAAATAATTTCCTGTCTATACTTTTATTACAGTGTGAGACTCCGGGCTAGTGACAGACTTTTCTGGGCCCTGGGCAATATGTGAGGGAAATTGGATTCAGCCCCCAGAAGCGGCAGAGCCTTGAGTTGCAGGAGTTGTCCTAGGACCAGTTAGCCCTCAACACTGCAGGACCACACTGCGCCTCACCCCGCCAGTTATTGGCATCATCTGGACACATTGTATGGGGCTCTGGCAGCTATTTAAAAGGACCAGGGTTCTGTCTGCTGCTGCTGTGGTGGTAGTAGCAGCTCAGAGCCCCAGGTCCATTTAAATTGTTGTGCCCAGGGGCAACTGCCCTTTTTCTTTGCCCCTCCCTTTGGCAGCTCTGGTAGGACTTAAAGTATGAAAAATATTTTGCTAAAATATTCCCCAGAAAAGGAACAGAAATAATACACACTTAGGGCTGATCCTGAGCTGGTGTAAATCAGAATAGCTCCATAAATGTCAAAAGAACAATGCTGATTTACCCTAGTGAAGGCTCAGATACATCATCATTTACCCACTCTGACTGTTGCATGATAGTCTTCCAATTATAACTGAGAAAGTATTTTTTTTTTTGGCTGGCAAAAGCCTGGATCTTCAGGAGAGCAGTTTGGCTCTGATACGTTCAGGTAACTTTGAACACTTCTAGTAACCCAAGGGTGACGTTTGAACATCAAGTCTAACCTGAAAGTTGAGGGAGAAACACTCTTTAAATAGACTAGATTTATTATGGAGATGGAAGATGAGTAGAGATGCCAGCTAAGAGAAATATCTGTGAAACTCTTTCTGGTGTTAAGATACTACCTTGAACTTGCAGATTGAGTAGAATAATAAAGTCCCATATCAATATACTATTTTGATATATATCATCTACTGGAAAGGAGCCAGTGGTATTTACTCTCTTTCTGTTTATTGTCAGTATCTTAGCACTCAACATGAACTCTATTCCAGCAAACTGTCAGAATAAGTTATTTCTAGTCTGTAATGAATGCTTCTCTAACACGTTGTTATAGAAAATAACAGGTTTCAAATGTGTGACCGTATGGTATACAATTCATTTTATTGTCCAGCGAAATCCCCTTTTTCTCTTAAGGGTAGAGTAAGTATCAATAACATACTGTAAAGTGAGAAAGATAAAGATAAAATTTTATACATATAGGTGTGTATAAACATATGTATATACTATATCTCTATAATGTGGGAATATGAATAAAATTGGGCATGTTTAGTCTTGAGACAAGAAGATTAGGTGGGACCTAATAACCGTTTTCAAATATGTTAAGAGCTGTTATAAAAATTGTCCCCTATGTCCACTCCAAGTTAAACAAACTCTTGTCAGGAAAAAAAGGCACAATCTTTCCCCATAGGACAACCAGGCTCAAAGTAGTATAGGTATAATATGCCAAAGTATATGGACATTGCATTCCAAATTAAAGTGTATGAAATACCTCATATATAGCTCATGTGATACTCTTTCCCCTCCCTCTTTTTTACATTCTAAACTACTAAGGCACTCTTTTTATTTTGCTTTTCTGGGAGGACTTTTCAACAATAAACAAAGTCCTCATTAACTCTTACCTAGTTACGGAATAAGTTAAGATTTTTTGTTATATCTAGTTTTAGTGAATGCTCTATTAATTAGTTTGTCATTGAACCAGTCCTCTCTCAGGCAAAATTCCTTCAACAGGAGTTTTGCCTAAATAAAGACTGCAGGATTTAGCCCATTGATTTTATATGCAGAGATCAATATTTTCTTTCCCA
The DNA here is from genome assembly GCA_019425775.1 of Rafetus swinhoei. Taxonomy (NCBI): domain Eukaryota; kingdom Metazoa; phylum Chordata; order Testudines; family Trionychidae; genus Rafetus; species Rafetus swinhoei. The sequence goes on from CM033449.1 coordinate 36,399,200, forward strand.
CTGAGTTTTTCAAGAAGTTGTGTTTGGAAAAGAGACACATTTTTAGTCAACAGGCTGTGAAAGTCAAAGTAGCTTCTAGTTTCTTCTAGCTCTTTAAAGAAATGCCAACTATTCATTTTCTCCAATTAAATCCATTAATAGAATGTTCTTAAAGAGAAATTGGAATCTCTGACTGAAATGTGAAGTCCTTATAAAGCTAAAGATTTCATTTCCAATTATAACACTTGGGAAACAGTGATAGGAAAATATGCTGGCTTTTACATACAGAAGGAACAAGTCAAAACTGACTTTCTTAGAGTTTTTCTTATCATAGCTGTACATAGTGGTACCATCCAGCCTATCATGTTGAAGATGTTCTGGCTATTCAGCTGTTAGAATAAACTCCAGTACAAGTATGAAATGAATTTCATATTGAAAATATGTTGATAAAATGTTGGCAGGTAAAAGATGCATGTGTGATGGGAAGAAAATGACTTTGAAAATACCTCCTGAATGTTCACATTTTGAGTTAACAAGTAGTTGTGTGAAGTTTCCCCTGTAATCAGGAAACTGCAAACCTAGCAAATTGTATTAGGAACTAGATTCCTAGAGCCAAATAAATAACTCACAAAGCATAGGAAGTGCAAATAGGTGGCACTTTTTGAAAGTTTCTTATTTGAGATATAACATTCTTTTAATCAAAATCTACTTTGGATGTACTCACACAGTTCCCATTAAAGTCTGTATCTCAGGACTGAATATAGCCCTTAATATTTAGTATTGTGCATGAGAATGTATATTTGTAATGCTGACTTTATGAGGGTTATGTGAAAATAAGTAAAATGTTAAGTCTATAGTATTTTTAATCTTTGACTACAAATCCATTATCTATGAATATTATTTTACGCCATTTATCTAAAATTGCACATATACTTGAGAAATGGAATTAATGTTATGATGCTGTTGGATAGTAAATAATACAGTACAGTAGGAGTGTTCAAATGGTGGGAAACCTCCCAATGAAGCATATGCACCTCAACTCAAAGGAGATATTCTGGATGAGTTAGCAACAATTCCTTCTGAGGTTACTATTATAGGGCATCTCTTTGTTAGGGTTATCTTCACATATAATAAAACATTGGGAATGGACTATAATGTTGTATTATGCATGGTGAATCTTCTCTGTTCCAGATGCAAAGGCCTCACTTCAAAGTGAGAGGATATGGTAATCACACAGTGTAATGCAGGGGATTATTAAAGTACAGTACTGACTAAGACTGTATTGACTAAGATTATCAGAGTGTAAATGGTTCCATGGGAGGCAGAAGACACTGGCAAAAAAAATACTCTACAGAACAAAAGAATAGAAGCTCAAGGGATACATTCCCATTCAAGGCTTCATAGGACCACATATCCTCTTTTAGTGCTCCTGTGCCAAACTTTGCTTACTCAGATTCCCTGCCCCCACCAAAAATGCATGAGCGAGGGTGCTGATCATAGCTGAGCATGCAAGTTCAGCAGCGGCATTGGGATGTAGGAGGAGAAGGCAGAAAGAAAACATTGGTGCCACCCTCTTTTCTCTCCTGACAGACCTTCTGTGGCTAGTTAGAAGTAAGTCCTGCTTCTGTGTGCTACAGGAATCTAGGGATAGCAATAGGAATGCAAGAGCTAATGCTTCCACTCTGCCTTCTCCTCCAACACACTTGAGTTGCTCCTGAGCAGCCTCCTACAAAGTCACTGTTTCTGATGACACTCAATGGAAAGGAGATGCTTGGTGAAGCATTTTTAGATCAAAAAACTATATCTTTATAACCTGAAATGAATATACATTTTTCAACTTCAATCCAGAGGCTGAAAACTATTACTCAAGTTTACCAGAAAACATGTCATATAAAACATCACTGTAAATTGTACTTACCTGTTTTCTAAAAAAAATATTTTTTCTGGATAGGTGACTAAATTAACAAAACAAAAACAAACAAACAAACAAAGGGAAACAAAACACACAAAAGGAAGTTTTTCTTCATGCAACATACATTCAACTTGTGGAACTCCTTGCCAGAGGATGTTGTGAAGACTAGGACTTTAACAGGGTTCAAAAAAGAGCTAGATAAATTCATGAAGGTTAGGTCCATCAATGGCTATTAGCCAGGATGGGTAGAAATGGTGTCTCTAGCCTCTGTTTGTCTGGAAATGAATGACAGGAAAGGAATCATGTGATGATTACCTGTTGTTTTTACTCCCTCTGGGGCATCTGGCATTGGCCACTCTCTGCAGACAGGATACTGGGCTAGATGGACCTTTGGTTTGACTCAGTATGGCCATTTTTATGTTCTTATGTTAATTATAATTTATTTTAATTATTATTGTGTTAAAAGAAAAGTAGGCATTATGCTAAATATTCATGACAATTTTACAAAGTTGCAAGTCAATAGTCAAATAGTTTTACACTGGCATATGGAATATTATTTTCACTGTCTACCCACTAATGGCCTCATTAAAACATGCCTTCTTTGACAGAATACTGTTCTCACCATCTGAGTTCTTACCAGTGCTGAGCAGAACAGGACTATTACCTCCAGTGTACTTCTATATGCCCCAGAAAGATATTAGCCTCTTTTTGCAACTACATCATATTGTTGGATCATATTCATTTTGTAATCCAATGCATCTCACTGGTCCTTTTCTGTAGCACTACTGCCTAGCCAATTATTTTCCATTTTGTATTTGTTCATTTGAATTTTCCATCCTGAGGCCAGGTCCACACTGAAGGAGAAATTTGATGTGAAATACGCAACTCCAGTTACATAGCTGGAATCAACATACCTTACATTGATTTTCTGGGGGCAGTCCCACAATGGGAGGTTGACAGAAGAAACTCTTGTGTTGACTTCCCTTACTCCTCACAACTGCAAAGAGTTCCAAGTCAATGGGAGCACCCTCAGTGTTTGATTTAGTGGGTCATTACTGGACCTGCCAAATTGAACAGCAGAAGATTTACCTCCAGAGCATCAATCTTTCTGGAAGTAGAGATGTGCCCTTAGTGGTGGTGTTTCCACATCTATTGAATTTCTTGTTGATTTCTGACCAATTTTCCAATTTGTCAAGGTCATTTTGAATTCAAATCCTGACCTCCAAACTACTGGAAACCTCTCACACGTTGGCCTCATCCGCAAATTATATAAGCATACTCTCTACTCCATTATTCATTAATGAAATAATTAATGAAAACTGAATAGTATCAGACCCTGGATGGAATTCTGTGGAACCTCACTATATATATCCTCCCAGTCTGACATTAACCATCGATAACAACTTTTGAGTATAGTCTGTCACCCAGTTGTGCAGACACACTATAGAAAATTTATCTAGCTCAGAGTTCCCTAGTTTGCTCATGAGACTGTGATGTGGCGCTGTGTGAAAAGCTTTATAAAATTGAGATGTGTCGTGTGGCTACTGCTTCCCCAATACATTAGGTCAGTAATTCTGTCAAAGAGGACAGCTTGTTTTGACAAATCCATGCCAGATATTATTTATCACTGGGGCTGCCAAGAGTTTTAAAATAGTCATAATTAATTGCATGATTAAAAATAATTGTGATTAATCACAGAATTGATTGTGCTGTTAAACAGTAATAGAATAATATCATTTATTTACATATTTTGGAATGTTTTCTATATTTCAAATCTATTTATTTCAATTATAACACAGAATACAAGTGTACAGTGTTCTCTTTATATTTATTTATGATTAAAATAGTATTTTTCAATTCATCTAATACAAATACAGTAGTGACATCTCTTTACCATGAAAGATGAACTTAAAAATGTAAAATTTTATAGAAAAACCAACTGTATTAAAAAATGAAACCGTGTAAAATTTCAGAGCCTACAAGTCCACTCACTCTTACTTCTTTATTCATCCAGCTGCTCAGACAAACAAGTTCATTCACATTTGCAGGAGATCATCATGCTGCTCACTTTGTATGTACAATGTGACTGGAAAGTGAAAACAAGTGTTAACATGGTACCGTTGAAGCCGATGTTGTAAGATACTTATGTACCATAGCATAGAATCATAGAATACTAGGACTAGAAGGGACCTTGAGAGGTCATCAAGTCCAGTCCCCTGCCCTCATGGCAGGACCCAGTATTGTCTAGACCAGTGGTCACCAACAGCTCGATCGTGATCGACTGGTCGATCACGAGGCCTCGACCGTCGATTGTGAGGCATCCGGGGCCCCCCCCTCATTTTCCCTCCACCCCTGAGAAGCCCCACTACCTACCTCCAGTGAAAATGGAGGTAGTGCCGGCTTCCCACAGGTGGACGGAAGTCCCGCAGCTTAGCGCCACTTCCAGGGGTTCCGGAAGTGCACTGGCTGCTCTGCTGGGTGCACTGCGGGAAGGGCGTCGGCCCTGGAAGAGGAGCACGGCGACTTCCCAGCACCGGCGCAGGAGGGGTGAGTCGGCCCCGGGGCAGGCATGCGCGGGGTTTCCCTGTGCCATGGGGGGGGGGGTGTTTCGGCCCCAGGGCAGGCACGCACGGGTTTCCCTGTGCCGCGGAGGGGCAGGTGCACACGGGGGTTTCGGTCCCGGCGCAGGCGCGCGTGGGGTTTCCCTGTGCCGCGGGGGGAGAGAGTCGGTCCCGGAGGAGGCACGCGCCGGCTTCCTCGGGGGGGGGGGGGGGGGAGAATCCTGGGAGGAGGCAGATGCAGGGGACTTTCTGCCTCCACTGGCACCCTGCCCCCTGCCCCCACTCCTCAGCCCCCACTCCCCAGTTCCCCCTCCCCAGCTACAGAACTGTGTCCCCACTCCCCTGTCCTTAGCCACAGAACTCTGTCCCCACTGGCACCCTGTTCCCAGCTGCAGAAACCTGTCCCCACTGGCACTCTGTCCCCTGCTGCAGAACCCTGTCCTCTGCTCTCCCAGCACCCTGTCCCCTCTCCCCTGCCTCCAGCTGCAGAACTCTGTCCCCACTGGCACCCTGTCCCCTGCCAAAGCACCCACTAGCACCCTTCCCCAGTACTATGTCCTGTGTTCCTACCAACACAGTTGGGGCCACATTAGTGAAGCTTGGGGGGTTTAGAGGAGGGTTTTTTTGCATCTCACTTGTGTGGCCCCAACTGACTTTTCTTGGGTCAGTGACCCTTAACTCAAAACAGGTTCCCTGCCCTTCTCAGAAATAAAGACAATGCAGAAACTTTTTGTGTTTGACATAGTATTTTATTTAAAAATGAAGCCTGGCCAACAAACCCCAAATTGGGGCTAAGCCCCCATCTGGCCACAGCATCATAACACTCCTGCACTCCCCTTTCCCCCAGACCCTACATCTGAGCCTATCATACACTGGAACCCTCTGCCCTGAGCCCCTGACATACCCCAACCCAAATTCCTGAACCCTCACATCCAGAAGTCTGTGGCTTGCTTAGTACTCTAACCCTATATCTGACCCCAACACTGCCTGGCCTGGCGCCCCGTCCCCGAGCCAGCGTCCCCTTATCCACCTTCTCCTGCATCCAGATTTCCTTCCAGAGCTTGCACCTCTCACCCCTTCCCACACCCAAATCCCTCATTCCCACCCCAGAGCCTACACATCCTGTCTCAACCCAGCGAGGTTACGGCTAGACTGCAGGAGTTTTTCAGGATTCCAGAGATATCCCAGAAAAACACTTCTGCATCCAGGGATGCATTTGTTCTTCCGCTTCTTTTAGTGGAAGAGCAAACATGCTCTTTTGGTCACCCCTATATTACTCTTTCCATTAGGAATAAGAGGGCTTCCAAAAGAAGGGTTTTTTTTGATATTTGGTTCAGTCTAGACAGGCCAAATGTTGGAAAAACCTCTTCCTACAGAAGAATTGGGGAAAAAAAGCAGCAGTATAAGGCTTGGGGATAGCAAGTGATGGAGAGGAGGAGAATAGAGAGGGCAGGGCTTCAAGGAAGCGACGGGGCTTCAAGGAAGGGGCGAGGTGGTAGATCTTGGCTTGTTCTGTCATTTAAAAAGTGATCTTGGGTGTAAAAAGGTTGGAGATAACTGGTCTAGACCATCCCTGATAGACATTTATCTAACCTACTCTTAAATATCTCCAGAGATGGAGATTCTACAACGTCCATAGGCAATTTATTCCAGTGTTTAACTACTCTGACAGTTAGGAACTTTTTCCTAATGTCCAACCTAAACCTCCCTTGCTGCAGTTTAAGCCCGTTGCTTCTTGTTCTATCCTCAGAGGCCAGGAAGAACAATTTTTCTCTCTCCTCCTTGTGACAACCTTTTAGATACCTGAAAACTGCTATCATGTCCCCTTTCAGTCTTCTCTTTTCCAAACTAAACAAGCCCAATTCTTTCAGTTTTCCTTCATAGGTAATGTTCTCTAGACCTTTAATCATTCTTGTTGCTCTTCTCTGGACCTTCTCCAATTTCTCCACATCTTTCTTGAAATGTGATGCCCAGAACTGGACACAATACTCCAACTGAGGCCTAATCAGCACAGAGTAGAGTGGAGAATGACTTCAGGTGTCTTGCTCACAACACATCTGTTAATGCATCCTAGAATCATGTTTTGTTTTTGTTTTTTGCAATTGTGTCACACTGTTGACTCATATTTAGCTTGTGGTCCACTATAACCCCTAGATCCCTTTCTGCCGTACTGCTTCTAGACAGATATGTGGAAGGATTCCTATGTCCCTTCATGCTTCAACAAAATTCTAGAGGATATGCATCCATGCTGATGATGGGTTCTGCTCAATAACAATCCAGAGCAGAGTGGATCAATGCATGTTAATTTTCATCATCTGAGTCAGATGACATCAGCAAGGGGCTGATTTCCTTTTTTTGTGGTTCAGATTCTATAGTTTCTGCATCCGAGTGTTGCTCTTTTAAGACTTCTGAAATTCTGCCACTCACCTAATCCCTTTCAGGTTTTGTAAGGCACTTCAGATTCTTAAATCTTGAGTTGAGTGATATAGCTATCTTTAGAAATCTCACATTGGTATGTTCTTTGCACTTTGTCAAATCTGCAGTGAAAATTTTCTTAAAATTAACAACACATGTTAGATCATTATCCAAGACTGCTATAACATGAAATATCTGGTAGAATGCAGGTAAAGCAGAACAGGAAACATACAATTTTCCCCCAAGGAGTTCATCCACAAATGTAATTAACTCCTTATTTTTTAATGAGCATCTTAAGAATGGAAGCATGTCTTCTGGAATGGTGGACAAAACATGAAGGGACATATGGATGTGTAGCGAATCTGGCACATAAATATCTTACAAAAGTGCTATCTCAATGCCTGTTCCTACTTTTAGGTGACATTGTAAATGAGAAATGAGCAGCATTATCCCTCTTAAATATGAAAAAGAAAGTGTTCTTCTTAGCAATTGCCTGAACAAGAAGTAGGACTGAGTGGACTTGCAGGCTCTGAAGTTTTACATTGTTTTGTTTTTGAATGCAATTATGTAACAAAAATAATTTATATTTGTAAGTTGCACTTTCATGATAAAGAGATCACACCATAGTGTTTGTATGAGGTGAATTGACAATTACTAATTCCTTTATCATATATGTAATAAAAATAACAATAAGTTAGCACTGTACATTTTATGTTCTGTGTTGTAACTGAAATTAATATATTTGAAAATGTAGAAGAACATCCAAAATATTTAAGAAATTTCAATTGGTATTCTATTATTTAGCAGTGCAATTTAAACTGTAATTAATCACAATTATTTTAATTATTAAAGATAGATACTGTGTTTATCTCTTCAGTCCTCTGTGAATTCCCAAAGGTAATTGTTAACAATTTTGAGATTGCTTGTTTTAGTTCCTAAAGTATTCTATAATGAATCTCTTCACATGAATACATCTAACTTATCTAATTGTTCTTTAATCTGCTTTTTCCCCACTTTTGGCTTGTGTTCCTTGCCTCTTATTGTCAATATTGTGTTGAGCATCTGGTCACTATTAATTCTTTCAATGAAACTAAAGCAAAATAGGCATTGAAAACCTGAGCATTCTTAATAGTTATCTATTGATTGGATCAGTCCTTCAAATGCTGTAAATCAGCATAACTCTGGCCAAGTAAATGAACCTACTTCAATTTACATCAGCTGAAACTCCATACTAAACTGATTCCAATATTACCAAATTCTAGTAGTCAGTACTGATAAATTAGGCCCCCAAAAGCATGAGATGTTTTTAAAAATAATAAATTTATGGTTCTTTTTTACTTTTCTCTTTATTTGACTTCTGGATCTGGGACTTTTGGGATTATATTCTATTTATGTTTTCAATTTTGGATGGATTTTCATGCTTTCTGAGAGGGGTCTGGATCCTTCAAGAAGTTTAGAACACAAAGGTAAGACCTCCCTTAGGCAAGATGTTTTAAGAATAAAAGGAACAACTAATTGTTGTTGACCCTTCTGCATTCCCGTTTTTCCCTTTGATTTTTTCATAACCTCTGCTCATTGTTTCCTGCTCCCCCTCCTTTTTTTCTTCCCCCTTCTCCCCTATTTATTTTGGGTCTGCACATCCTAAACTCAAAACTCTGGTCATCTGAAGAAGTGGGCTGTGCTAATGAAAGCTCATGATACCATCTACATGTTTGTTAGTCTACAAAGTGCTACCAGACCACTTTTTGTTTTTTTAAGTTTAATTAAACGTAATTGCATTAGCCTGGATGGGTTGATTATCATAATTAATCTAGGCCACTGGTTAGCCCTCTGTGTTTCTGGATGCACAAAGTGAAGGCTACATTTGGAACTGAAGTGAGAACACTAGCTAATTCTCCAAATTAAGATATTTGAACAAGAGAATGCCCAGAAGCACAGGAGTTAGAGTAACTGAAGGTAACACATTATTTTAATGCTTTTGATGGTTGGTGGGATGAAAAGCAGTTTGCTTGAAGATTTGGGTCAGGCTAAAAACTGGAGAAATAATGGAAGTAAAGAATTTTTGGTGAACTCACCCTTGAATTTGCCAGTTTTCATGTCCTTTTTTCTTCCCTTTTTAATCTGAGCTGGGTTTTCCTCCCATGAATATTTGAGGAAGAAATATTTGAGGAAGAAATATTTGAGGAAGAAATTAAAGCACAAGAGTTAGAGTAGCTGAAGGTAACACAGACCATTTTTTGTTTTTTAAGTTTAATTAAATGTAATTGGGTTAGCCTGGATGGGTGGATTATCATAATTAATCTAGGCTGCTGGTTAGCCCTGTGTGTTTCTGGATGCACAAAGCAAAGGCTACATTTGGAACTGAAGTGAGTGTACAATTTGGCTGTGTCTACACTGCACCCCTTTTTCTGGAAAAGGGATGCAGATGAGACAAGTCGGAATTGCAAATGAAGCGGGGATTTAAATTTTCCCCGCTTCATTTGTATAAACATGGCTGCCGCTTTTTTCCGGCTCGGGCTTTGCCGGAAAAAGCGCCAGTCTAGGCGGGATCTTTCGAAAATAAAGCCTTTTCCGAAGGTCTCTTATTCCTGATTTTAAGAGGAATAAGGACCTTTCGGAAAAGGCTTTATTTTCCGAAAGATCCTCGTTTAGACTGGCGCTTTTTCGGCAAAGCCCCGAGCCGGAAAAAGCGCAGTTATGTTTATACAAATGAAGCGGGAAAATTTAAATCCCGCTTCATTTGCAATTCCAACTTGTCTCATCTGCATCCCTTTTCCGGAAAAGGGGTGCAGTGTAGACACAGCCTTTGTGTACGTTTTGGAGTTTGGGGTCAGATGGGAATCCAGAGCTGAGGATCAAGCTCAGTCAAATTTCTTGATGAGAATCCAAATCATTTTGATCTATAAATTAAGTTGGATATTTTGTAGGATAAGGCTTTTGGAGAAGAGTTTCATAACTTCCTGGTTAAATTCTCACCTAATATACCAGGAAAATACACTTCTTCAATATATTATGATTTTTCTAGAGCTAGTTGAAACTGGGTAGTGCAGAAGGGCATTAAAAACAAAGCAAAATCAGCCAATCAAACCCAAAAAGAATCCCCCAAGTTTCCTTTCTTTATCTTAAAAAATGTTTATTTTAATTCCGGCTCACTCTGTTTCAGAGTCATTCAGATGAATTTTATAAAAGGAAGGGAAAACATTGCTATAATGTTTTGAGAAAGGTTAAGAGCTGAACTTGAATAAACATAATGGCTACGTCTACATTGGCATGATTTTGCGCAAAAGCGGCCGCCCAGTGAGGGCCAGGGGGCAGGAGCCGACACCTGCCCCCACTGCCAACGGCTCCACGCCATCCTGGGCCAGACACCAGCACCCCACGGACCCTCGGTGCCGGTGGACACCTGCAGGTGCCTCCCCGTCACCAGGCCCAGTGAGGTGGAGGAGGAAGCACAGCTGCCCAGTGGGTCAGAGGAAGAGGCGGACCAGGGGAGCAACGGGACCCTGCAGGCGGAGGCCCTCTCCGGCAGCCCCGACGTCTCCCGTGCATCCTCGGAGGCCGGGGAAGGATCCACTGGTGAGTGTTGCACTTTGCACTCACAAGGGCGGGGGGGAGCCAGGCACCCAGAGGGGGAGGGGGAGAGAGCGTCACTCAGGCCGCGTGAGCTGCACGCTATGTAGCATTAGGCAGTAAGCAGCACGTGCAACCACGTGCAGCCTGGTGACCGAGCGGCACGTGGCCACGGCAGGCAGCTCCAGGGCACACCTGGGACCGTGCTGCTCACACACATCTGGCGGGACTCGGGGGAAGGGTAGATGCTGGCTGGAACCAGCCAGGGCCCCAGGGGCTCAGGCCAGAGCCCACACCTCCGCAAGGGTGCAGCACACAGAACAGCACACTGTTCCATGCCTGGCTGTGAGGCACAGCCAGCTGCTTCTGGGAAAACCACAGCGTCACAGCCCTGTGAGCGTGGCCCCCACTGAGCCCCTCGCCTGCTCCCGGTGCCTTGGCTGGCCCCCCCGAGGGAAGTCCCCACTGCAGCCACACGTCCCTGGGCTACGGGTGTGAGGGCTAGCGGGAGGGGGGAAGCGCTCGGGCCAGCCCTAGGGCCACCTGAGTTTTGCTGCAAGGATGGTACACTCCCCAGTCACTCTCCTGGTTCCGTCCAGGAGACATCCCACGTGATGGGGATCTGAGAGCCTAGACCACGTCTGCCATATGTGCTCCCAGACACTGTGTGGGGATTCATCCTGTTCCCTGTCAAACACCATTGATTAGCCCAAAGCCTCACAGCCTCTACCGGCAGGGAGTTCCACAGGTTAACACAACACACGCGCCCTCCCACCCCCCAAGGGGCCAGGACACAGACCGGTGGTTACAATACATGGAGGAGGACCCTATTCCAGGGGCGGTCCTGTATGCAAACATACAACACGGAGAGAGGGGGGTAACCGAGTGGGCCCAAGCCACACTACTTTGGTGTCACCTGGGCTCAGGGGTGGAGGTCATGAGGTGTGGGGACAGTGGCCGGGCTGCCTGACTGACCCATCCTTTCTTCTGTTCCCTGCAGCGGGACCAAGCAGGAGCGGGGGACCCTCCAGCCCGGCAGCAGTGGCAGTACCCCCAGCCACCCAAGCACCAAGCCGGCAAGTCCGGCAGGGAGACCAACTGCTTCGGTGGCACGTGCAGGCTGTCGAACGGGTGGAGGCAGCCATCACGCGTTGGGTGGAGGCAGACCTGAAGTGGCGCCAGCAGGCCTGGGGCCCCTTCCAGGCCCAGTGTGTGCGCATGGCAGATGCCATCTCCACCCTCACCGCGCACACATTGGCCATACCATTCATTATGGCATGGCATTGCCCCATGCACCTGCCATCCCTCCCATAGCAATGCCCATGCCCCCTCCTGTTCCTGCCCCTCCTGCTCCCGCAATTCCCCCTCCTGCTCCTGCCCCTCGTGCTCCCACAATTCCCCCTCCTGCTCCTGCCCCTCCTGCCCACCTCCCTGTGCTGCCTGACCCCCATGTGCAGGTCCGCCCCCACAGAAACAGTTGCAGGGGCCACCCCTCCCAGCAGTAGCTCCCCCCTCCCAGTTAAGAGCCTCCTCTCCCCTCCCAGTTAAGAGCCTCCTCCCCCCTCCCACCCAAGGCGCACTTGACCTGGTTGCGGGCCCAGTTGAGGCGGTCATTGAACTGTGCTCGGCTGTGGTCTGTCCGCCCCGTGTAGGGCCGCATTAACCAGGGCAGCAGGGGGTAGGCCGCGTCTCCCACAACACATGTGGGCATGGGCACGTCCCCCGACAGTAAATTCCCACTGAGGGAAGTAAGTGCCCGCCTCCAGCCTGCCAAACAGGCCGGAGTTGCGTAGGATGCGGGTGTCATGTGCCCTGCTGGACCAGCCCGCATAAATGTCCAGGAAGCGGCCACGGTGGTCCACGAGGGCCTGGAGTACGATTGAGAAATACCCCTTTCTGTTTATTAAATGGGCCGCTCGATGCTCCGGGGCACGGACGGGGATGTGGGTTGCATCCAGGGCTCCCCTGCAGTTGGGGAACCCCAGGGCAGCGAAGCCGGCCACCGTAGCCTCCACGTCCCGCAGGCGGATGACTCGCTGGAGCAGGACGTCATTGATGGGATGGACGACCTGCAGAAGGGTGCACAGAAACACAGGGGAACACATCACATAAGGCAGGGTGAGTGCGTGCTCCCTTGGAGGCTTCTCACCCCCCTGTGATGCCCGATGCCCTCTGCCCTCACACTCACACACACCAGGGCCCCCTCACCCCACGGTCCCCCCCCAACAGCAGGCCTGTGCAAGGGAGGGACGGCCCAAACCCCTGGGTGACGGGACATTCCCCATCGGCCCAGCCTGGAGTCTTGCCTGTCCCTGGGCATGGAGTGCAGCACCCTCCCCAGGACTTACCTGCATGACGACGGCACCGACGGTCGATCTGCCCACCCCAAACTGGTGTGCCACCGATCGGTAGCTGTCCGGGGTGGCCAGCTTCCATACTGTGATGGCGACCCTCTTGTGCCCGCAGCCGGGGATGGGTGCCCGCAGCCGGGTGGTGGTTCTCTGGAGCGCAGGGGCGAGCCAGGCACATAGCTCCAGAAACGTCCTCTTTCGCATCCGAAAGTTCCGGAGCCATTGCTGGTCATCCCATTGCCCCAGGACCAGCTGGTCCCACCAGTCAGTACTGGTGTCTAGTCTCCACCAGGGCCTCTCCACGGTGGCGTGGGGATGCCACAGGGACACCATGGCCTCCCTGGTGAGGGAGTCCAGAGTGACCTGCGCCTCGAGGTCCTGGAAGAGGAGTGCAGCAGCCTGGAGCAGCAGCTGCAGGCACTCCAAAATGGTCAGAAGGGGCCAGAGCAGGCACAAGGCCACCCCTGGCTCCATGGCACAAAAAGAGAGCTGAGGTCCAAAAATCAGCTAATGGCACTAAGGCACAAGGCAGTGGTGTCCAACAAGGCAGAGGACAACCACAAGTAGAACTGCTACGGCTGTCAGTCCCTGCAAGAGGTCCTAAAGCTCACAGCAGGAGAGAAACGGGCTGTCCGGGGAGATCCCTTTAAGCACGTGTCTCAAAGGAGCTCCAGCCCCCGCCCCCAGAAAGGGCTGGTGCCCTTTTGCCCTCTTCAAAATGGTTCTGGGCTTCTGCTTTTGCGCAAAAGCATCCCGCCAATGTAGACGCTCTTTTGCGCAAAAGCGCATCGTTCTTATGATGAGTCCCGGACCAATGTAGACGCTCTCTTGAACAAATACTCTAACGCAAAAACTCTTGAGTTAAAGAGTATTTGCACAAGATCATGCCAATGTAGATGTAGCCAATATGTTGAGACATGTTTTAATGAGCAAACAAATGTCTACTAGCAAGCAAGTCAAAGGGAAACATACAATACCTTAGTCCACTTTCAAATGATAGTGGAATTCTTTTCTTTTTTATATACCAAACCAGTAAAGATGAACATGTGTAAGAAAGGGAAGAAGAATTCAATCCAGTTTGGCATGTCTTTGTTTTAAACTCCTTGCCAATGTTTCATTGTTCATAATATGCAACGTGAATTCCAGGTTTGGCATCTGGCATTAGGTGAGGTATAATTGGATTTAGTATAAGCAATTAAAATTGAAATTTGTGCTGCCAAAGCACTACATTGTGCTTTTACTTGGAAGGGAATGTTAGGCAGTTTGTTTTGTACCTGGAAATTCTGGCATGACAGTGCTTCATAATAGAGCCAATTATAAGGTGTGCTGTTTCACATAGCTTTCCAGACCCCAATTTAAACAGAAACAAGTGACAATTCCTTCTGAGAAAATCTCCATAAAACTTAGAAGCCATATGTGAAGACTTGCCTGCTTATTGAGGATAAGACAAGAAGTAGGGATTTCATGTTAAATAAACATATGCTTGGAGGCTGTAGTGATTAACTTTCAAACTAAAGATAATAGCACATATTAATGCTACCCTCTAAAACAGCTTTCCATCTGTCATTAATATTTAGCAGCATTTGGTAAATCTGTTGCATTTTATTTTTAAAGGAAGAAAAAAGCACCTACCAGAAGGCTGTTTTGAAATAAATGCATACTACTTCCAGTGCAATAGAGCAGACTCTATCTGGTCTCTCTCTGCATGAAATAACTGTTTTCTACAGCACTGGTGCACATAAGTAATTCGATCATCTTTCTTTTTCATGGCCATCTTCTATATCTATAGCTATCTATATCTGTATATAGAGATAAATATTTGTACAGCTTCATAATGAAACACACTTCTGAACATTTTAATCAAACAGCACACCTTGCTTTCATATATTTCAAAAATGTAAACAAAAATTACTCAATGTTTTTTTCCTGACAACCCATATCATTAAAATGTTCAAAATACTACAGAGTTCAAAGTCAGAACTTTTGTGGGAACTTCTCAGAGTACTACCTAGCACATCCTATTAGATAACACGATTACAAAAACAATGTCCTTCCCCAGTCTCTGTGGGACAGTCTCTGCAGGAAAGAATGAATGGACACAAATCAGATATACGTAAAGGAAACATACAGAAACCTATTGGGGAACACTTTTTATTTTAAAGATCTTCAAGTAGCTGTCTTGTCACAAACCAGTTCTACTAGCCAGATACACAGAGAAACATTGGAATTAGAGTTCATCCGCAAATTCATTCACAGGCTAATGGACTCAGTTGTGATGAAGGTTGGTTGGGGCACTACCAACTTAACAGCCAATGAAGGTACAAACAGCTCTTTGTGTAGACTCCTATGTCAGGAAGGATACTATCAATTGACTTTGATTTTTATCTGATTCGTTTTAACTACCCAATCTTCAGATACTTACTGATTCCCTCTAGCTCCCTGTCTCCTGCTCTCCTCCTTTTTTTCCTCCCCCTCCCCTTCCCTACTTATTTTGGGTCTGCACATCCTAAACTCATAACTCCGGTCATCTGAAGAAGTGTGCTGTGCCCATGAAAGCTCATGATATCATCTACATGTTTTGTTAGTCTATAAAGTGCTACCAGACCATTTGTTGGTTTTTTTTCCTGTACAGACTAACTCGGCTACCCCCTGAAGCTTCTTCCCCATCTAGTTATCTAGTTTTCAGGCACAGAAATGTGAACATTGCTTTAGATATCAAATCTTGCTTTTCATTTATTCATAATAGCTTATCCTGCAAATGCTTATTCTTCAAATATTATGATACACAGCATTTTATAATGCAGGGAATCAGCAACTGAACTAGCATTCTGGTCAGTATAAATCCATTTAGTTTTTCTATAGAAGAACCTGCTTAAGAGAACCTGAGGCTAATTACTAAATCAATCTGAGTAAGGGGAGAGTTAAGGAGTAAATCCATTAACTGGAAGAATAGACATGCAAAGGTGGAAAGAGCAAAAGAATGTGAGCACAATAGACTAGCAAGGCCAGGGAAAAGAGAAATTCCTGAATGTGGAGATCTCTTCCCTCTCATTTCTTAAGTAAAGGGGCATGATGCTGGTAACTCACTATACAGTTGCTGCACAGGAATGCAAAGGGTGGTGGCTGAGACAAGATACACTACACATTGGTGTTTTCAAAGTAGAGAGTATGCCAGTTGTATGATAAAACAGAAGTGCAGCACTTAATCCTATTTTAGATATTTCTCTAAATTTAGATTAATTGTCTATGATGAGGGCATACTAGGCCCTGAGGCCAGAAAAGGGCCATTGAGAAGTCCTCCAAGGAGGCTAGAGTGGCTGCAGAGAAACCTGCCAATCAGGGGCCTAAAAGGCCTATAATAATAAGGAGCTGCAGGACCAGAGTCAGCTCAGTGTCTCTAAAGCCTTGAAGAGGTGTTGCTGGTTGGTGGGTGGCTGGCTGGCTTGGGTGGGTGGGTGGGTGGCTGGCTGAGGGAGTATTAAGAGCAACAGAACCATGGAGAGCTCCAAGGGGAGTGATATTGTGAGACTGTGATGAAATGAGGTAAAGCCTTGAGCTAAAAGCAAGGATCTGTCTCCAGGAGGAGAAGCCATAGGGACCACAGTCTCCTGTGTGGGGAAACAAATTGAGAGACAAAAGGGACACTAAGGGCACCCAGAAGTGTTCAAGTGATTCACACAGAGTGACTTGGCTGGAGAGCTGAGTAGCCAAAAAAGGGTGAAGAATAGAGCAAGTGCAGGCACACACATTCCACCAGAGAGGGGTGTTTGTGGGAGGTGAGTGCCACCCTGTTACATTGAGTCATCTTTCTTTATTCATGTGTAAATATGTATGTATTTGTATTGATTCAGACCTTCTCTTGCAAAATTTATCTACAAATACTAATAATTCATCTCACTCTCATGGCCCTTCCACCAAAGGGTCTCAAAGTGTTTTTATTCATGAAGGGCTTTGATTCCTTAAACAATTATTCATATTGCCTAGCAAATGAAGCCAGTGGGACCTGTAAGAATGAATGCCACTCAGTTTAGTGGTTGCAGAACTGGGTTTTAGATCTGAATTTGAGTAATCACTTTAACAGGAAAAAAAATGCCTGGTCAAGAAAATGTGGTCAATAATTTTGCTTTTCTGTGGGAGATTTCACACCAAACTGAACATTTTCATTTTTATTTAAATGTTATTTTTTTGGCATTCTGGAAACTGAAAAGCTGTTTTCAAGCTTTTCTTAAGTTAGGGAAACGGGTTTTTTTAAAGAAAGTTTAGACTTAGATTTTCAGTTTTCCAATGTAAAAAAAATATCTGGAAATACCTTTTCCCCCTACCAAATAACAATTTGCTGTAAATGTATACATCTTGGAACAAAGAATGTATAACATACTTATTGGATAGGGGACCAATGGGGTAGTAGTGAATCTGAATAAGATTTGGGAGTGGTAAATTGACTTAACATGAGGACAACTGTTGTAAACTTAAGATCTTATAAAAATGAATAAGGCACAAATATGGTTCTCTTTTGCAAAAACCCCTGTAGTAAGCAAAAATAAAAGCTTAATACATGTTTTAAGAATCCTAAACATTCATATTAAAAAAATAAAAATGCTGGTTTATTTTGCTACCAAAGTCTCAGGAGAAATAAATGCCTCCTGGGACACTCTGGGAGCTGGTTGAGATTACAGCAAGTTGTCGACTGGCAGCCCTCAAAGCCTTTATAAAGCTGAAGTAGCCCAAGTGGCCACTGAAATTTCTAGCCATCATGGAAAAACACACACAAAAAAAGTCCAAAAATAAAATTACAGTAAAACTCCAATAGTCCAGCATCCAATAGTCCGGCACTCCTGATAGTCCGGCATCAAAATGGCAAGAGCCTAGTGAGTGAGCTTCGCCAAAAAATGAGTCACAAGGTAACAGCGGCAGCTGAACTGAGCAAAAGGGTAAAAAGGCTTAAAAAAACTAAAACATTACAGTATACTGTATACAGTATGTACAATAAAAAGGGTTAAGAACACTTTATATACAGTATATAATGTATACAGTATATATATAACCAGCTTATAGTACCTCCTGATAGTCCGGCATATCTGATAATCCGGCACCACCTAGGTCCCATAGGTTCCGGATTATCGGAAGTCTACTGTACATGTAATAAAAGTAATACAAAAATCCTAGGTACAACTTTCAACTTCCCCATCCCAAAAGCACTATAAGTATCTAAAAAAGCAAAAGCCAGTCTAAAAAAAGCCCAATTGCTAATTCTTAAAAGAAAGAGTTTTACTGTTTTACTGTAACAAACCCCAGTAACTCTGCCCTATCGCTGTGCCTCAAAAGTGACAGCAAAACTTAAAGGTTTGTAATGGATTTTTGCCCCTTAATTAGGTAACCCTGTTATTATGGGTTACAACAACTCCATTGTGTCAAAATAGTAAAAAGTCATAGCCTTGAGGAGGGATCCAGTAGTTTTTTATTTATATTTGACCTATATGTATGTGCCACTCGGATGTGCCACCCCAATCACCACCACTCATACTGTTGCTACATTCATTTATATGTATTTATATTGTTCTTTTTGCTCCTCTTCAAAAACTTCCCTTCTTCTTTCCCTTTTTTAACTCCTAACCCACAAAAAGCTTTCAAAATAGCCACATGATCTCTGAATACTAGAGTTCACATTCACCATGGATATATATTTACATGCAATGTCATGAAACTTGGCCTTCTGCCAAAATTTGTGAAAATGCTGAGAAAGTATATAATTTCAATGGATAATAACTTGTTCAAATGTTCAATAAAAAGGGTCATGAAAACTGGCAAAGCATGGGGGGGTGGATTATTTTAAAGAATTAAATTGGCTTGTCATTTACATTTTCCTTAGTAAGAAGATCACTCAGTAAGATCATTCAGTCTTTCCAGCTTTTAAGGGGGCATAGCAATTTCTTCTGTCTTTAGATTGTATTTCTAATATATAAAGGCATCTTACCTTCCTCAGATGCCCTTAAGAGTATCTATGATATATGTGTATATATACATATGTATTTGCCCAACTTGAATTGCTCTAAACTAGCCAGGAGATAATGACAAGAAAATCCAGAATATTGGCTAATGGCCTGGTCAGTTATTTATGTATTTTGCATAGAATAAGTTATGTGGATTACATTTTACCCATGTCTGTAGTAACTGGACACTAACTGGCAGTGGTAATTAAATAACTGCTTATGACATGCCTTCATTAACACCCCATTTTGAACAGGTATTGGAAAAACTGAATTGAATATTAGAGGAATGTGGCATGAGTGAGAAGACTTATAACAATAAATTAGGATTCTGAAAAGTGCCAGCCACAAGAGATGATCAATAAAACCTGTGTCTCATCCATATGCAAAGAAGAAAAATTCTGAATCATCTATAATGAGACATCAGTCAAATAACAAGGGATGCGAATGATGACATCAATAGGAAGGAGTGGAAATGAGGCATGAATGTGTGTGTCATCTGTGAGGAGATGGTATATGAATAAAATTAAAGCTGCCTGGGGCTTCTCTTATGTACCTGTGGTGGTTGGGGGATGGCTGTTTTATTTCTTTAGAATCTTAACATCAAAACATATATGGGAATAAGGAGGATAGAGAGACCAAGAGGAGAGCACTTCAACCAGCCCCCTCCACAAATTGTTATAGGAAAGGACAGCTAAAACAAAGAAGATGGAAGTTCCATGTTACTCATGGTATGTGACTTGTCCTCAAAATACAATAATGTCAGTCATGTCCATTCATTTATACCATGTACATACAGTGTTTCTGCTTCTGTGTGTGGCTAGTATATTCAATCTAAACCAAGTTGGATTTTTTTGTTTAGCTCGATCAACTATTTTATTTTTGAAATGTTGTTTTCCTATTGCACTTCTATTTAAAAGAAAAGCTTTGTAAGTCTTAAGACCTCTCCTTTTTGGTGTCTTGCCATATAATCATTTTGAATACCTGTCACACAAACAATTTCGCCAGCCATAGAAAGTGTGAGAAAGCAACAGCAAAACAAATGTTGAAGTGCAATAAGCACCACTTGAAAGAATCTGATAGATCCTCTCTGTGCACTTGCCCTAATGCAAGGGCTCCATTTTTTCTTCAGCCACTGATCTGTTTTACTACACTACAGCTGAAGTTCAGTATTTTGTGTTTTGTAAGTATGTAGGTGTGTACATTTCCACGTGTGGGCATGCACACATCTGCCTAAATCCTGATGCTGCTCTACAGGTTATGTGCTGCTCAGTGACCTCCAGTCAAACTGAAACTCCAGTCAGAATTCTTGAGTTAGGCATTTCCCCCATTTATTTCCCCAGCAGGACTCAGTCACGTAGGCATTTGTTGAGCTTGCCTGCTGAGTGTCTCCTGCATAAAAATGAACAAGTCTATAAATTTCTAGAATAGCCTAGTGGTGGGATGCTTACCTAGGATATAGGCAAACCCAGTTTAAGTCTTTTTTTTATGTCTTAGTTGATGCAGGGACTTTAAGCTAGATCTGCTATAGCCCAGGAGAAAGCCAAGTAAGGGTACTCTGGGATGAGCCTCTTCTGTTGGAGCTGACCTATCTTGTATAAATAATATTTATTGCAGCAGCTTAGTGCCCTAACCACAGAGCTTTTGGGTAGTCTGCAACACACATGCCAGCCAGAATTGTCCAACTATCACCACCCTACATCTAAAGCAAGGGTTTGGGGGTGGGGAACTGTGTATTGGGCTGTCTGGAAGAAAAGAGCCATTCTTGAGGGGGGAATAAGAGGATGTAAAACTGCTGGAGAAGGGGCCAGCGTGGTGGCTGACTCATCATCCAGGAATGAGGGGATTAAAAAAGTCAGCCTCTTCCAGGACCTTCTGAGTCAGGGTGCAGGGCTGGCATCACCCACTCTCCCTCTCCATTTTGGTGGAGGCTTTTGTTTTGGGGGGGAAAAAAGAGAGAAAGAAGTCAAGTTGTTCATTAGTGAAAAATAAGAAAAATAAAAACATTTATAAAAAAAGAAGAGGAGAAGTTGCTTATTTTGGAAAAAAAATCTAAGACAATCTTAATTGAATGTATCTTATTTTCGTGAGCATCCTAGTTCAGTTAATCTGTAAGAGCTGATTATGGCATGTGTTATATTAAAAAAAGTTCCAACTGTGGTATCAACGTGGATTTTCCTGACAAAATTTATGACACTATCATTTGCCAGTATATAGTTGTTTGCTATATTTGTAATAGAGTAACTGTTAGTCTATTTATACTGATTTGCAATAATGCTATAAGAAATTACGTAAAACCTTAAGCATCAGATTTTAAATATCAAACTTTCAAGAGCCTCAGGGTCAGATTCTGAAAGGGTTGATTCAACCTTTCATTCAGGTGTGCACAAATTTCGTTCTGTGCAACTCATTCTGTAATTGTGTTATGTATAGATAGAGGAGATATTAAAAACAGAGGCTCTGCTTGCAATGCACTACATTATGACCATTTTAGTGTAAACTGAAAGTTTGTTCCGGCATCCATAGTCAGTATTTTACTTCTCCACAATGTGTATTTAAGATGTCTACTTACCTGACACACTAGATATAGCTATATTTAAAAAATTATATATAAATGTATTAAGGAGTATTAGGATTCTTTAGATGAAAAAATGCTATAGAGATGTACAATAAGGGCCTGCTTTAAAGCTTATTCAAGTCAACAGGAGTCCTTCTATAACATTAATTTGACTTTGGTTCATATTCTATGTCATTATTCCTTTCTCTTTTAACATAAACATGAAGCTATTCTAGAGTTAACAGAATGTAAAAAATTATAGCACAGGCTTCCAATCACAAATTATAGAGCCATGAGGTTGGATTGGAAACCATGACTAATTCAAATAAAAAGTGTGCTAGGCCATATAGTCTATCTTACTGTATCATTTAAAAAAATAGGTAAATTGTATTTAACCTTTATAATCCCAGCTAGAAGGCTATTTTACTGTTCCTCTTTTCCCAAATTGCTGTCTAACTTTCATTATTCATTACTTTTATCTTGGCTGGACACGGTTATTACACACCCAACAATTAACCAAGAAAAAAATCATTGGAACAGGATGATATAATGTGCCTGATGCAGCCAAGCTTTTGCAACAAGAAAAAAGTCTAACACTTTTCACGGTACTTGGAACCCATCTAGTTGTGCAATGGCTGACATGCGTAACCATGTGATATAATTATCATTGATATTTCCTCCCATCCTTTTCTCCGCTATTGCTATGTTCATTGGTTGCATCATTGTTTCATAAAATTGATATTTATTTGGGGCATTAACTTTGTTTTTGTGTCCCTAGGCACTCCCTGTGTTCATACCCCACTAATTACAATAATATTTATACAAAAATAACTCTTTTGACATGTAATTTAAAAACTAACAACATATTAATCAATCAAAAAATTACAAAAAGAATGAGTTAATGCTGTGTGGGGGAATTATAGATATTCACTGATATTCTGCTTTGAGATTTGTGATTAAAAAGTGTTTAAACTAGGCACATCAGCAGGAGTGGAGAAACACCTCATGTGTGACAAATTCAATGAGCTATTAATTTTTATCCTAGGTTCCAGGAAGAGAATGCTTACATTGTAAAATTGCAGCAAAATATATCATATTGAATCAAGGGACATATTCACCATGATGGAATAGTACCCCCTAGAAGACTGGAGACTGAACCCCTTAAAAAGGCAGTTTTTGAGCTCGAAGGACAAAGCACAAAAAGACTTTGGACTCTCTGTCACCTAATGAGACATGGGAAACAAACACCTTGGATTTGGGGTTGGGGGGAAAGAAATCACACTTAAGAGTTAGCCTGATACTACTGAGAAAGGAAGATAAGTGAGAAACTTCCTTGAACAGACTGCTGATGGTTAAGTTAGGTGATAGCAATTAGAAAGCTTATTTTTACCATAGTGTGTTTGTAACCATTTCTATCTTCCTTCCTTCTACGTGACATCACTTAACCAATATCTTTTTGTCAACCAACTTGTTTTATTTTTACTATAAACAAACTCAGTGCTGTGTTTGGAGGGAAGGGTCTGTTTACCCCAA
Source organism: Rafetus swinhoei (assembly GCA_019425775.1). Taxonomy (NCBI): domain Eukaryota; kingdom Metazoa; phylum Chordata; order Testudines; family Trionychidae; genus Rafetus; species Rafetus swinhoei. The sequence goes on from CM033449.1 coordinate 36,422,065, forward strand.
ATAAATTAATAATCTTTAATATCGCGGTAATGTTAATAAGCTCTAAAAGAGCAATGAACAAAATACTTTATGTGATTCTATGGTAGAAGGAGGCTATGGATTGGAAAGAGACATTTCTAAGGAGTGTGGGCCTGGACATCATTGATTGTTACGTACTAGGTAAGATTCAGGTCGGAGAGCCTTTAGAAGTTTGCTGCTGAGGATTGCAGAAAGATGGGAAAAGAAACTGACTCATAGTGCAATCTCGAGAAAAATTCATTCTTGGTGAAGCACAGAGGCTCACAGTTCTGAGTGTTCCCAGATGCAGATTACAGTCTTCCAGGAGGTTCATATGGCACCTAAACCACCCAAGCTTATGTGATCCAAAAATAATAACCATAAATCATGCATGATGCAGTCAAGATGACCTACCATTTTTGATTTGATACATAAATTGCGAAACAGTTTCCTCAAGGCTTCCAGGACTTTATCAATTTTTAGAGTGCAGTTTTCATTTCACAGTCCTAATAAAATAATATTTTAAACCACATGCATTTGCAGATAACCAAGTAGTAACTGTGCAATTGACAGAAGATTATGAAACCATTCTGATCACTCCCTTCAATCACATTTTCATGTGCTCACATTATTTGACAGTACTTTTTGTTGCTTAGGTTACTCTGCAGGACACTCTTCTGTTCAAAGATTTTTCTCAGTTGGGTGGAAGGCACATTGCATATTATGAAAAGTCACTCCCCCCATAATTTTTCTGCCTAGACAACAAACTTAATTCCTATAGTTGACAGGGCTCTATGCGGAGGATACCATGGAAACTTATTTGAGCAAATCAAAAAGTCCAGAATTATTAGATGTGTTTTGAGCATCAGCACATCATATTTTCTAGGCAACATTTCTTAAGAGAACTCATAATAATAGAAATCCATAAACGAAAGAGCATTATGCTATTAGTGCTGAATAGGAAATAATTGTTTGGCCAGCAGTCCAAATACTGGAATGAACATTATTACGATATCTTTTCTGAACCCCATCAGTTACATTGAATGCTGTTGGGAAAACTGCAACTACATCAAAGATAAGAAAGAAGCGAATATGTTAAAAAATGAATTTCATAACTTATTTTCACTGTTACCTTCTTAGCTAGATCTTAGATTCTTTTATAGAAATAGTCTACTTGTTTAATAATGTCCTCTTATCAGGATATATTTCAATTACATTTCTGAATCATTTTCCACAAAGTATACCAGTTATAGTTATTTTTTTAAATCTTAAATATTGTTGGGATATTATAATTATCATTTGATTTAAGTAAACAGTATACTGTTGTGTAAGGCCTCTTTGGGGAAGAGCACATAGAATGTACAATAATTGAGTATCTGACTACAAACTTTTCAAAGTCTCCATTGCCACATTTATAAACATGACAAAAATTCTGTTTTACAACAGGGCAAAAATATAATCATGTATTCTGCAATTAGAAGTTTATTCCACTCTCTAGGCCTACATAAAATGCAGGCCATCCTTACCTATATATAGAATATGCAGCTGCATAGGGCACCTGAAAATTTGGGATACCACTCCGTCTTAAGAGCCATCCACTCACTACTTCTTCTGCCTGTTCTATGACATCACTTCCTCCAGAGATCACCTAGCTAGTTTAAAAGTGAAAAAGCCTGCTAGGCCTATTGGCAGAACACTGAACCCGTGAAAAAGCCATTCAAGTGGTAATGAAGTAATTTAGCATACATGTGCCAACCTGAGGTATATAATGTTGTTTTTGAATTTACAGGACCTTAGTTTAATTTGCCTTAAAAATATTTTATCAGTGCATTGCTGAAGATTATAAAATCACATCTCTATTAAAATCATTCTCCTCCTCCTGACTGCCATCAGGCATAGAGGCATCAATTTAGAGGTGTTGCATAGGGTCCTAAGGACGTCCCTGATAAAGAGCTTTAACACTAAAGAGATTTGAATATGCACATGAGAGAGAATACAATCATTGCTTTGCAGTGCTTTTAAGACAATTCCTTTGACATGAAATACAATACAGACAACATAATAAAGGCTTGTGTTCAGATGATTATCCAATGAGATCCCAGTGTGTTGCTGTAGCTAATAGGGTTAAAGCAATCCGGGGTTTTTAAGAATATATAGGGAGATATCAGTATGTCTGTATACAGCACCGGTAAAACTACTAATTGAAAATTGTGTCCAGTTGCGGTGTCTATCCTTCAAATAATGTGTGTGTGTGTGTGTGTGTGTGTGTGTGTGTGTGTGTTGGGGGGAGGGGAGAATGGAAAGAATTCAGAAAAGGGTTACAAGAATAATTCAAGAAATCCTGCCTTACAATGAGAGACAAATATATTGAGATTCTTTAATCTTATCAAAATTCAGATTAAGAGGTCTCTATATAATAATCTCTAAGGTTACGTCTATACGAAATTCCACTTTCAGTAACATGTGTGATCAGGAGCTTCAGGGGGTAGCTGAGTTAGTCTGTTACAGAAGAAAACAACAAATGGTCTGGTAGCACTTTATAGACTAACAAAACATGTAGATCAGTGGTCCCCAACCTTTTTGTGGCCAAGAGCACATTCATGTTTTCAGAAGAGTGTGGCGGGTGCCAACAATTTTTCAAGGCTTATTTTGTATTTGTACATTAAATATTATGAAAAACATATTTAATATTACATAATATATGAATCCATAAGATAAAAAAGGTACTTTTACATGTAAAAGTTATTAATTAAATTATTCGGCAATTACTCTTTCATCTTACCATGTGAATTTGCTATTTTCATATTAAATGTGAATTGGGTAAATTTGATAGAAACTTAATTTAGTTGGATAATTTTTATTTTAATTATATTGTAATTCATTTTTAAACAAAATTCTGCATTAATAAAAGGGGATGTCCAAATGTTGAGCAAAAAAAGCACCTCCTCCTCCCCAAAAAATCATGGCACCTTTAAATCTCACACTCCCCATCCCTACCATGTCCCCACTATCTGCTGCCATGTCTCCTCCCCTTGCTCCATCAGCTCCCCTGGTGCCTGCTGCCCCCCAACCTCTCACCCTCCTTTGCTGTCCTGACTTCTCACTGCCCTCAGCCCTCCTGAGACCTGCCCCCTCCACCAGCCCTTCTCTCCCCTGTGCCTCCTCCAGTAACCCCACTCTGATCATGTGAGCTACCCCCTCTCTAACACCTCCCTCTACACACCTGCCCTGCCTCTCTCCTCTGGTGCTGGTCCCTCCCCTGCAGGTGTCTGCCCTTCTGCTTCATCCCCAGAATCCCCTGGCACCTGCACCTTCCCTTACCCCATCACCCTCCTGGTGCCTCCCCTTCCCTCACTGCCCCTGCCCCTTTGCCCTCTTTTTCCTGATGCCCACCCCTCACCACCCTCTGCCCCCGTTCCCCTCATGCCCCTGTGCCCTCACACATGATTTGCTCCATCCCTGCCTTCCTCATGCCCACCCCTTCTTTCAAGCCTTCTCCCAGCACCTTCCCCTCTCCCCTCTAGCCCCCAATGCCCTTACCCTCCCCTCTCCCAGCATCACCCTGTCCCCCCTCCCACTAAAACTTCCCCTCCTGCCCTTTTCCTCTTTGTCTCCACTTGGCCCCCTGGCATTTGTCTCTCCTCCATGCTGTCCCTTGGTGCCTTCCCCTTTCTTCCCCTGACCTGCCCCCCTCCCCTCAGCACAAGCCCCTTCCTCTCCCACCCCTTCCCCTATTTTTCCCACACCCCCACCTTCTGCCTTCCAGTTCGAGTCTGTGATCGGGCCCAGCCCCAGCTGCTTCCATGACCCCAGACCACATGCCGAGCCTGGAGCTGGGCTGCACGGTTTTAAAATTTAAAGTCCCGGGCCGTGACGTCATGGCATGCCGAGTGTCTCCCCTCTCAGCTGTTGCACAGGTGTTTGAACATGCTATGCATGCACTCCCTCAGATGTCTTGCGAACCTGGTGTCTCCCCTCTCAGCTATTGTGCAGAGGGGGTGCACAAGATGACAGGAGGGAGCGCATGCTGACGTGCAACAGCTAAGAGGGGAGATGCTGGTTCGCAAGACATCCAAGGGAGCTGTTGCGCGGCAGCATGCGCTCCCTCCAATAGTCTCACACACCTCACTTTGGAGACCAGTGTTTTAAAACACTGGCGCGGGCGCACATAAATGCCCCAGCGGGTGCCATGGCGCCCATGGGCACCGCGTTGGGAACCCCTGATGTATGTGGTATTATGAGCTTTCATGGGCACAGCCCACTTCTTCAGATGACCAGAGTTATGAGTAGGGGATATGAAAACTCGAAATAAATAGGAGAGGGGAAGGAGAGGGGAGAGAGAAAGAGCATCATTAAGTATCTGGAGAATGGGTACTTATACCTAAGCAGATAAAAATCAAAGTCAATAGATAGATTCCCAAGACAGGAAGGATACCACTCAGAGAGCTGTTAGCACCTTCAGTGGTTATTAAGTAGGTAGTGTCCCAACCAACCCATATCATGATTGAGTCCATTAGCATGTGAATTGAACTTCCGGATGAACTGTGATTCCAGGGCCTCCCTGTGGATCTGGCTCGTGGAGCTAGTTTGTGGCCAGGCAGCTACTTTCAGGTCTGTCAGACTGTGGTTTGGCAGGCTGAAATGCTCACCAATAGGTTTATGTATGTTCCCTTTACGTAGATCCGATTTGTGTCCATTGATTCTTTTCTGCAGAGACCGTCCAGCTTGTTCAATATATATAACAGCGGGGCACTGCTGGCATTTGACGGCATAGATCAAATTACTGGATGTGCAGTCAAATGACCTTTTGATTTTGTGGCTTATGTTGTTTGCTCTAGTGATGAATTCGCCAGTATAGATATGTGGGCAGAGTTGGCATCTTTTTTGGTTGCAGGGCTGGGTTCCTGGAGGCTTATGATGTGGTTGTGTGGCATGGTTAACAGAAAGAATACATTTCAGGTTAGGGGGTTATCTGTAAGCAAGAATAGGTTTTTCTCCTAAGACCTCTGAGAGTGAGGGATCATTTTCCAAGATGGGTTGTAGATTGTGTATAGTGCGTTGGAGGGGTCTGAGTTGTGGACTGTAGGTAACAAAAAGAGGAGTTCTGTTATTTTCTCTTTTGGGTCTGTCTTGAAGTAGTTCATGTCTGGGTATTTTTTTGGCTCTGTCAATTTGTTTTCTCACTTCCCCAGGTGGGTATTTCAGTTTTAGGAATGCTCTGTAAAGATCCTGTAGGTGATTGTCTCTGTCTGTGGGGTCGGAGCAAAGCCGGTTGTATCATAGGGCGTGGCTGTATACAATCGACTGAGAAATGTGTCTGGGATGGAAGCTGGAAGCTGGAAGCATGAGGGTAACTGTAACGGTCGGTGGGTTTCCAATATAGGGTGGTGGAAATTTGTCCATTATTTAACTGTACTTTAGTGTCCAAGAAGTGGATTTCCCTTGTGGATTGGCCCAGGCTGAGGTTGATACAACCAGATTTGCTCTGACCCCACAGACAGAGACTTCCCCTCTCCTATTTATTTCAAATTTTTATTTCCCAAACTCATAACTCCGGTCATCTGAAGAAGTGGGCTGTGTCCGCAAAAGCTCATGATACCATCTACATGTTTTTTTAGTCTAAAAAGTGCTACCAGATGATTTGTTGTTTTTTTTAATGTGAGATCAGGGTAGGGTAAGCAAGGCATCTACCATGGGCTTGCAACAGGCAGGCCAGTGCCATGTGGTGATTGGACTCAGGGAACTCAGTGAGCCGCCCAGCCTGTCTAGGTTGAGAAGGGTGCAACCAGAAAACCGAGGGCTGCCACAGCACCCAAGTGCCCCTGCAAGATGTCATCTCTGGTAGGGGGCTATATACGCTTGCTCACTCCAGGCACTGAAATGCCTAGTTACAGCTCTGGTTCTGGTGGGGGGAGGCATCAGGGAAACATTTCAGCAGTTCCTTGCCCTAGCCTGTTACTCAGACCCCTACTCCTACATAATCATGTCCCTTGATTAATATTTCTTTCGTCTTTCCCCAATCTATAGTTCCATGTCTGTGCCTTTGTCCTTCCATTTTCTCCATTCCCTTTTGTCGCACTATTCATTTTATCTGAAGGCCATTATATTATTCTCCTCCATGCCTGGACTGGTGTTGACAGAAATCACTTTAGGAATAGCTTTTTTCCCCCAGTTAAAAGGATGGGTGAAACAGGAGATTCTTGGCAAGGTATGGCACATGGCCCTCCTGGGCGCCCTAGAAACTTTCTGTCTCCAGCTTTTCCCGTTGTTTAATTATTCCCCACATCACAGTCTCCTTGATAAGTCATGGGGGCGTTCCTGCCGGCCAGGGGAAGGGGGTAGGAAGTGGTCCAGGGTGGGGAGCTGGAAAAGCCCCGTCGGGCTCGGTGCGTTTCGGGAAAGACTCCCCGCCGAGCCAGTGGTGGGAGCCACCCGCCACTGATAGGGCCCTGGGTCGGGGTCCAGTGGAGCGGGAGGGCCCGGGCCCCCCTACCCCTGCTTTCCAGACCCCCGTTGAGTGCGGATCATGTAAAGGACTAGGCCGCAGAGTCTATGTATAAAGGACTAGGCCAGCGGGCCGTATTTCCCCTAAGACAGGGGCTTTGGACTTTAAGACTTGGCCAGTGGGCTGTATTTCCTCTAAGATAGGGCCAGCATACTTTGGGGACCAGACCAGGGAGGCCTAAAGTATGCCCCGGACCTGGGTGGCACACCCTGGACCGGGGGCCGCACCTCGACAGTGTGTCAGAGAGTTGGCCATTGACATTGTTGACACAGTCATCATGATTAAGGATTATGATGGTGCCTCCTTTTAGGTTGATTTGCTCACTACCTATAGTTTGATTTCCGGGACTATAAAGCTGTTCTCTTGGTGTACAGATGGACTGTGGTGGATATAATGTTCATTGAGGATTTTACAATTGATTATTTTTCTAAAACAACAGATGTAATGACACCATATAAACCTTGGGTAAACATTTTTCACAAAACACTCACTCTATAGCTGACCTCTTAGTACTCATTGTCAAAGGAAACTTCAGAAGCCAGATATGACAGATTAAATTAATAACTCTGCTAGACACTAAAAACTGTGAATTCAACAGAAACAGAGGTTTTATGGCTGATTACACTGAGCTGCTGACCCTTAACTGCCCCCCATCACTTTTAGTGCTCTTTTTCAACAGTAGTAACAATGCTTACCAATCTAAACCTCAGTAGACCACTTCATTTTAAGTGGTCTCTTGCAATATTTTAAGTGTTATTTAGCCCTGTCTGGTTTCTTCCCCAGACCTAAAGAACATGGTGCAGCTCAAAGTCTTCTACCTTCCACTAACAGAAGCTGGTCCAGTAAAATATATTACTTCATCTGCCTTGTCTCTCTCATATCTTAGAACCAACATGGTTACAGTTCCACTGCAAATAACTAAGGAAGATAATCTTATGGAGACATTTATGGGAACAAGGGTGAAAAACTAGGGAACCGTCTTTATAGAATTCCATACAATGTATACATACTTTGTTTCCCTGGTTATAGACTTTTTTTGAGAAGCAGAATTCTCTGTAGATAAATTTATTCTCCGGTTCTCCTTCTCTTCTTTGTGCTGTCTTCTATCAACACCAGATGATACAACTCCACTTTGTCATATGATGTTGTGTTTAAAATGAGATTCTCTTTTTACTACAAATAGCTGTGAGCTATCTTGTAAGGTTCTGATCATTTCTTGTAAGTTGCTAAGCGGGAAGGGATATAACTTGAGAGCCACTGAAGACAATGGGAGTCAAGGGTTTTGAGCACTTTATGAGATCTGGCACATGGGGCCGGGGAGGGATATAACAACACCCAAATGTTAAGAGGGTGTTAAGAGGGTACTCCACAATGCAATGCGGCACATACATTTGACAGTGAGTATAACATAATGTATTATAAAATGCCATATTGACTCCAATGCATATTTTAGTATCTAAACAGTAATTATGATAACTTTAAAATTAATTTAAAAATACCAATTATCCTCTACAGATTCTTACTGCCTATTTTCTTGAGCTTGTTGATATCCTTTTGCTTTATCACCAAGTCTTCAAATTGTCTAAATTTGCAGTGAAGACAGATTTAATGAAGATTATTGATTAATTTAATGGGATATTAATAAAGCTACAACTCTCTTGCTAAAATAAAATATAGAATGTTAGGTTTTTGGCATGGGCTGTGTATGGTGTGTGTGGGGTGGGGTGGGGTGGGGTGGGGGAGAAAGCACAACAACCAACATGGAAATGCTAAAGCATTTTGTTTCAATGATGGTGAAAGATATAATATAAAAGCCAAAGCAAAATGAATAAAAATGAGAAAATCAAAATGAAAGATATTTATCTTATCGAACGATTTTTAACATTGAAACCAAATATTTTAACATTCTGTAAATGAAATGACGAAGTTGAAACTATTTGTTTTGACACTTTTGCTTTGAAAATGTTTAAATTTACACATTCCCACAATATGTTTTGATTTCAATGGAACTGTATTTTTTGCTGAAAACTGTTCTATCAATTATTTTTGACCAGCTCTTATGTCAACCCAAGCATGTCAAATTAGCATGTTTTCTTGAAATTTATGAGGAAGATCATTTTTTCTAACACTTAATAAACCCTCTTTATCAATCTGCTTTTAAAGATAAATGTGTCAAAGCTTGTATCTGATCCTCAGCTGGGTTTTATCAGTGCAGTTCCATTATGCTGATGATTATTGATTATTTATTGAGTGAAGATATTCCTGGAGCTCTTCCAGCAGAAAAGAACTCTGCCCCAAGGACTCTGCACTTTCTGCCTATCACACCAAGGATTCTGTATCCTTCTCACAGACCATATGATGCAAAACTATGAAACCTGAATGCTCAATCTTCAAGCAGTACAAGTTGTTGTGTGTGTACTGAGAGTAGTGGAGGTGGTTTGTAAAATACAAGAAAGTATGTTGCATATTCATTGTGGGCCACTGTGCCAAGTGGAAAAAGTATATGATGAGGAAGGCTTGGAATTAAGAGTAGGAGGTCATCTGTAGCACAAGCAGGAGAGACGTGTTCAACCTGACAAATAACAGTTCTGTCTTCTTCAAGTTAAGTTGTAGTCAACTCTCTTGCATCCAGTGATGAATGCTATTAAAACAAGAGAAAATGGAGGAGACTGTTGGGTATAAATTGAAAAGAATCACATATGGAGTTGTGTAATATCTGATAAACAGTGGAAAACACTCCTGGGCTCCCCTCCAGGCCCTTGACCCACTCTCTGCTCCTGGTCTACCAGGGCTCCCTGCTACTGCCCCCCTGCTGCTGGGGCCCTGGATTTCTGACCCCAGCCAAGGCTCCTGGATGTGGTTTTCCGGCCCCAGCTGGGGTTCTTGGAAATGGCATCCTGGCCACTGCCCCTCTCTCCCTCCTCCCTTCCCCCCCTCCCCTGTGGCACTGGCCCTCCCAGGGGCTTCCTGGCTGTTGCAAGCCCCACTGCCACTGGCCCCACCAGGACTTCACAGCCACCACTGTCCCCTTTGTCACCAGCCTGGCACAGCTTCCCAGATGCTGGCCCAGCCTGAGACTCCCAGGCACCAGCCCCGCTAACACTGGAGTTCTCAGCCACTGTGAGTGGCCTCTGGGGTTTCCTGGCTATTGCCAGCAGCCCCCCGCCTTCGGCCTGGCTTAGGGCTCCCAGCTGCCACTGCTCCCTTTGCTGCCAGCCTTGCCTGGGCTTCCCAGCCACCACTGGCCCCTCTGCTGCTGGCCTGGGGCTTCCTGGGCACTGCCCAGCCCAGGACTCCTGAGTGCTGTTGGCCTCACTGGAGTTTCCTGCCACATCCTGGCAGCCCCTTACTTCTGGCCCAGCCCAAGGCTTCCAGACATGTTAGGGGTTTCCCAGCTGCTGCCAGAAGCCTCCTGACATTGTCCTACTGGTACAGCTTGGGGCTCCTGGCTGTTTGACTCTCAGCTTGTCCTCGCTCTTAGTTGCTGGCATTTTGTGGTCCAGCAACATCTGTGGTCCAAGAGGATTGGTTATTGGTTATTTTTAAGTGAAGGGTAGACACACCTTGAGTGCAGGGATTTGGATGAGATGACCAGTCAAGGTCCCTTCTAGTCTCAAATTTCTGTCCTATGCCTCCACCTTGAATATTGCATGGAGTTCTGGTTGCCCCAGCTCAGAAAAGATATATTAGTAAAAGTAAAAAGATGGCCCACAGAATAATTAGGGGGTGGAACAGCTTACAAATGAGGAGATATTATAATGATTGTGACTATTTATCTTAGAGAATAAATTACTATGCCAGGGTGTTATGGCAGAAGTCTGCAAATTCATGAATGATATGGTGCAAGTGAATGGTCAGGCTATTTACCCCTTCACACAACACAAGAGCCTGGGGTCACTCAATGAAATTAATAGGCATCAGGTTTAAAACAAACAGAAATTACTGCTTAAGAAACCACCCATTCAACATGTGAAACTTGTTGCCAGCGGAAGTAGTGATGACCAAAAGAATAACTGGTTCAAAAAAGAATTAAGGAAGTTCATGTAAAATAGTTATAGCAATGGCTAGTAGCCAACACAGTCAGGGCTGCAACCCTATGGACTGGATGTCCCTAAACCTCTGACTGCCAGAAGCTGAAACTGGTTTACAGAGGTTGGGTCACTTGCTAAAGTGCCCTATTTTGTTAATTCTCACTGAAACTTCTGTCACTAGCCAATGTCAGAAGACAGGGTACTAGACTAGATGGACCATTAGTGCGATTCAGTATGGGCATGCTTAAAATAGAATTGAATCTATAAATTGATGGACTTCCCTTATAAAAATCTTCTCATTAAAGTTTTATGTACTAGTGTCCCATGGATCATCCACCTGATACAATTTCCTTAAGTAAAGTGGCATGAGGGTGCCTGCTAGTCAAGGAGTGTTCCTTCACTAGACATCAGTGGAGATAGGCCAGATCCCCACTTAAGAGGGGGGTGTTTGGTAGACAGAGTGAAGAAAGTCTATTTGAGAAGGTGGTGAAGGACCCAACAGAGGAGTCATAGAATTAGGTTGAATCCTAAACTAGAGAGATTTCCCTGTTTATTTTCTAGTTAGGTAAATTATCTTCTTTTATTTTCTTGTTATAAGCAGTAGCCCTTGAGACAGAGACTTTGTTGGCTACTGGCTTACATGCTTGACAGTATACTCTGGTGATGGGAAATAGGCTTTTTATCTAACAAAAATATTGTGCTCACCAAAGTCAAACTAAAGACAGAAATTGATTGACGCTCCAAAAGTTAAAGGAATCAGAATACATATGGTTACATGCAGGTATATGACATTTCAATTAACTAGTTATTGCAATACTTTTGCTTTTATGAAAAGAAACAGCTATGGAACTTATTATCAGTAGTGCAATATCCAAATAAACATCTGTGCATGTTATTAATTATACAGTACTGTAAGTATGCATGGCATTTTACAGAACTGAAAGGTCAGATCTTTGGTGCAAATCCTCAGCCAATTTGTGCCTACTAAATACACTGTCAGCAACTGGCAACATGAGGCACAACTTGAAGTATAACGAGCACTGACATAGGGTCACTATTGCAATTAGCCAGTACATTAGGATACTGTTGCACATGGATTGGGCACTGAGGTGGTAAAAACAGACTCCAAGACATACCACACCCCCAGTTTCACTATATATTTTCATAACACAATGGTTGACTAATATAGTGGTACAGAATGTTTTAAATGTTCCAAATGTGGAAAAGAAATTAGCAGTAAATAAGGTAAGTATGAATCTTGGGTCAGAGAGTTGTTCATACTTCAGATTCCACAGAACATCAATGAACCCAGAAGGCTGACTTAATGAGCCCCCCATAAGATTCCCTAGCAATAGACAGTGTTCCTGGGAGAAAGGTCTAGAGCCTCTTTTTATTTCTTGAGCCTTAGTTGCCTAAAGTCCTGTATCTTTGGGCTGTGGATAGCCCACATAAATTAGAACAACCTTTGAGCTATTTTAATTCAATGCTGGGAGCATGGGGCAGTGCTGAGTGCTCCCATATATAGAATCTGTAAAAGCACAAATAGTACTAAAGTGCATCTGAACCAAACTGGAGGATTTGACAGAAAGTTGTATTTAAGCAAATACTTAGTGTATGTATATATACTGTCAGATCCGCCAATGTATTGGATATAGGACATGTGTGTATATATGATTTTTTCAGCTTGTCGGCTTTTTCTGCCCACAGGGTGTCATCATTCTGATTTCCATGACAGATTTTTTGTAAGAAATTTCAATTTTGCCAAGAAGGCATTATTCAATTGGAAAACCATTCTGAAGCAAAATTCATGGCCAGGTTCAGAGAGATGAGTGTGTGTGTATGTGTGTGTGTTTCATTTTTTATGAAGCTAGCAACTTGTCCTTGAGACAGAGACTTTGTTGGCTGCTGTTTTTCTACTGAGTCAGTCTAGTGTGATTGAAATATGAAATAAGACATCAAAAGGAAAAAAATGCATACTTGACTTGAATATGCAACCCCCACCAAACAAAAACAAAAGCCTCTTCAACAATGCTGTATAAATTTTGTGTGTCCTGAAGGCAAGATTCTTATCTCAGTTATATCCAGAGTATTGCTGAATCACTGGAGTGACTCCAGCTTTATACTAGCAATGACAGTAGATTTTGGATCTAGATCAGATTCAAACTTCATTGCACTGTGATTCTCTTCTGACAACAGAAATTGCTACATGACTGCAGGAGGTGAGACTGAAGCCTGAGCCCCACCACCCCGGTTGGAGGGGACAAAGCCAAAGACCAAGGGCTTCAGCCCCAGGCAGTAAGCCTATTACTTGAGCCCCACTGCCCAGGGTTGAATCCTAAGGTTTCAGCTTCACTGCCGGGCAATGGGACTCAGGCTTCGGCTTTGCCCCTGGGCCCCAACAAGTCTAAGCAAGCCTTGGTGAGGCTATTAAAATGGGGTCATGACCCATAGTCTGAGACTCCCTGCTCTAGATCCTTTCTTGAAGTTATTCCTCCCTATAAATAAAGTTGATATAACATTTATCACTAATCAGAAATTACCAAGAGGAGGCTGCTCACCACCTTCATCATTATTCATTGGTATATCTCTTTTGCATTTCGTAAATTCAGCATATTTTTGTTTCCTTACTACTTGTGAAAGTTTAATTGAATAAATTATACAGTGTTCATCTACTTGTTAATCTTGTGCCCTGTTGTTACTTGAAATGAACTATCTCTAATGCCACCCTGTTGCATATTCATGTAGGTCATATTAATAATAGAGTTCAGAATTGACACAAACAAGTATTGTCAGGTCATAAAGTTTGTAAATACTAATGAATTGATTGCAATCAGAATGCTAATATCTTAGAAGAAAATAAATGAGTTTCGTTCTCCCTATAACTTTTCAGTATGGGGGTTTCTCCCATGCAAGTACAGCCTCATCCTGACTTACGAACCGGTTATGGACCAAGCAATTGGTCATAACTCAGTTTGTTTGTAAGTCGGACCCCATAGAGTTACACGCAACCACGCTGTTCGTAAGCGCGGATCACTTACGTAACTCGGGGTCTGCCATTTACGACAGCTTCGGTCATAACTGCAAACGGTTGTAAGTTGACTGTTCGCAACTCAGGGACCGGCTGTACAGACATTATAGCTATGTTGTCTAAGCAGTAGCATCAGTAGATTCCTATTAACCTTTTTAATGAATGATAGAAAAATTAAATCATTAGCTAGCTTTACTTGTAAGCCATAGGCTCACTAACAATAATATGATCCTCAATGATGGTTTTGAAGGCTCACAGGGCTTTCATCTGTGGTCTCTCTGAATGTGTATGTCCCTGCCACCACACGGAGCACATGGTTTGTTCACCTGAAAATTATAAGTCACCCAAGTTTGTTCACCTGAAAATTTGCGTGGAATAGCTGCATGAGCAGATCATAGAATCATAGAGCTGGAAGAGACCTCAGAAGGTCATCAAGTCCAGCCCCCTCCCCAAGGCAGGACCAATCCCAAATAAATCAATTCAGCCAGGGCTTTGTCAAGCCGAGACTTGATAATTTCTTGTCTATTTAATTTGTCCATTAGAAACATTGACACCCTCTGTGAGAGCAAAGATTGTTCATAACCTTGAGAATAAAAGGTATTTGTATTCTGGTTGGTTCAGGAGAGGGGCAAACAGCTCTTGCTTGTCTAGAACCACTTACTCACTCTTTGCTAGATTCTATCTCTGCCTTCTCTTTTTTCTTCATCAGAGTTCTCCCTCTCTTGCTCTTGTTTCTTCTTCCCTCTTTTGCCTCCTCCATCACAAATCATTTCTGGTCCTCTACATATTCCTGACTGACTTGAGTATTCCTTTGTTATTACTTAGCTCTGATCTGCATCAATAGACTGATTGTGAGAGATACCAAGCATTTCAAAGAATGGGAGCTGAAGATGCTTAGCACTGCTCTTGGTCCATTCAATTCAGTAATATTTCATTGGCATAGAATCATAGGGTTAAAAGGGACTGCAAGGATCAGTTAATCTAACCCCCACCAAAATGCTGGATTAGTTGTGTCTAAACCATTTAAGATAGATGGCTATGCAGCCGCCTCCAGAAAATCACCTAAGAAGAAGCTTCCACATCAGCCCTAAGTAGTTTGTTCCATTATCATACTGTTTTTACAGTTAGGAAGTTTTCTTCCTCAGGTTTATCTAAATCTACTATGCTGTAGCTTGAACCCACTGCCCTTTATCCTGCCCTCTGTGACAAAAGAGAACCAATTTTCTCCATCTTTCTATGGCAGCCTTTCAAGTTTTCAAAGCCTATCATATTTACACTCTTAAGCTACTCTTTTCCAAGCTAAACGTATCATATTCTTCAAACTTGGCTCAGATGGCTTGCATCTTTGTTGCTTGCCTCTAGATATTTTCCAGTTTCTTTACATCCTTCCTATAGCTTGTTGACCAACTGTGCTCCAACTGTGGCATAAATAGGGTATAGTAAAACTGTAATATCATCTCCCATGACTTGCATGCTTTGTCTCTGTTAATGCAACCTAAAATTGCATTTGAATTTTTTGCAACATAATACCATTGCTAACTCATGTTGAGGTTGTGATCCACCACACTCAGGCTATGTCTAGACTGCAGGTTTCTTTCAGAAGAAACTTTTCCGGAAGAGATCTTCCAAAAAAACTTCTTCCGAAAGAGAGCATCTACACAGCAAAAGTGCATAGAAAAAGCAATCTGCTTTTTTTGGAAGGTAGCGTCCATGCTGAATGGACAGTATCTTGCATTTACTATCTTGCTGTGATTACTATGGATGGAGTAGCCACCAGGGCACCTGTGCTTTTTCCTCTTTCCTCTTCTTTCGAAAGAACTCCCTCTTCTCTGTGCACACACGCCTTTTTCCGAAAGAGCTCTTTTGGAAAAAGGCTTCTTCCTCATAGAAGGAGGTTTACAAGTATCGGAAACCCCCTCTGTTCTTTCGATTTTTTTTTTCAAAAGAATGCAATTGCAGTGTGGACAGAAGTGAAGTTTTTTCAGAAAAACGGGAGTTTTTCCAAAAAAACTCTGTAGTGTAGATATATCATGAGCAGTGCTAATGCAAAGCCAGTCATTCCCCATTCTGTTTTTCTTCATTTGGCTTTTTACCCTTAAGAGTCGCACCTTACGTTTGTCTTTGCTGAATTTCAATTAACTGTCTATAGCCCAGTTCTCCAGTTTATCAAGATCCCTCTGAGTTTTAGCTCAGTCCTCCAACGTAAATCCCTGCCCATCTTTGTATCATCTGTGAACTTTTTCACTATGGTCTTTACATCCAGGTAATTAATAAAGATATATAACAACAGTGGCCTATATCAGATCCCTATGGAAGCCCACTTGAGACCTCCCTCCAATCTGCTTCTCATTCCATTAAGTTACTCTTTGTTGTTGTTTAACTAATTATATATCCACTTAATGGTAGTTCTGCTAAGTCCACATTTCTCTAGATTAATTATCAGAATATCATGTGGGATTGTTGCAAAAGTCTTTCTGAGATCCAGGACTATGATGTCCCCAAATATCTGCATCCGCCAAATCAGTTACCCTGTGAAAGAAGTAAATCAAGCTGGTTTGGCATGATTTGTTCTTGATAAATCCATGGTGACTGCTATTGATTACCCCTTCATTCCAGGTATTTGCAAACTGAATGTTTTGTACATTACACTAGTAGCTTCCCAGGTGTCAAAGTGATTGGTATATAGTACTGAGGCTCCTCCTCCGCCCCTGCCTTTTAAAGATAGGCACTATGGTAAACGCCTTTATCAAAGAGGGCTGGTCAGAATATATAGAACTGATGTTTCCTCAGATTCTGCTATCTACCTAGGAGAGGTAGAGAAAAGGGCAGGATCACTATTTAGTCAATTCTATTTACACTAATCTTGTAATGTGTTTTAAAAACGCAATAAATGAGCAAGTTGCACAATACATTTTATGAATAGAAACCAATATTATGGCTCTATTAATCTTTATGTTTAATTCATGGCTTAATTGGAGGCTTTATTTCTTTAATTTAATTATTTGAAATTTTAGTTGTTAACTCAGTTATGAATAACTGCAGTACTTCCCCCTTTTTATGCTTTTTAATAGCTATTTAATGCATTCTTCTCCAGGGATTTGAAAGTAGCCCTCATGATCATGGAGTATGAGGTACAGAATGATATGTGGGGTATAAATTTTTCTGCTTAATGAAACATTTCAGATGATCTACTCTTCTTGAATTATTTACCAGTAGCTGAGATTGGGAACCTCATATTCTCAAAGATAGCAGGTAGCCAATCTGAAAAGCAGGCTCTCCTAAAAAACTGGTCACTTTTTAGTGCATATAGTTTTGATGGAATACTGTAATAGTAACAGTTAATAAGATAAGTAACAGAAGGGTAGCCATGTTAGTCTGAATCTGCATAAACAACGAGAAGTCCTGTGGCACCTTATAGATTAACAGATTTATTGGAGCATAAGCTTTCATGGGCAAAGACCCACTTCGTCAGATGCATGTTAATAAGATGTAAATGATCTAATGGCGTATTGACATTAATATTAAAGTAGAAGATACTACTGAATTGCATGTTTTACTTTCAGTTAAACGTGTGTGACCTTTTGTGAGGGCTAGAGTTTATTTCACTGACCTTCCCTTGGTGCTTAAAACCAATTCACACGGTAAAGCACATGAAGTCCCAGAATTCAGTTATTGAGGTTTTTCAGCAAGGATTGCATAGGGTCAGCATCCCCACAGTTAAGCCCAAAAGCAATTAGCTTAATTCTTACATTCCAATGTTATCAAATCTTATAAAGATAATGAAACATAAATGACAATTTCTACAACATAACACGGTTACTTTGTAATTCACATTATCTTCACAGTTATACAGAAGTATAAAGGAAAAAGTTAAAACAATACAGATCAGTCCCCACAGAAACACAGTAAGTAGTAATTCATTCCTTATTACTGGACAGGACATTAATCCTTTCTGGCTGTCTTTGGGCCTGAGTTATTGCCCT
Source organism: Rafetus swinhoei (assembly GCA_019425775.1). NCBI lineage: Eukaryota > Metazoa > Chordata > Testudines > Trionychidae > Rafetus > Rafetus swinhoei. Next base: position 36,439,609 of record CM033449.1, read on the forward strand.
GTGAAGCCAATGGAAATGTTTCTGTTTACTTCAGTAGATGCTGGATCAAACCTTAATGGACGTGCATATAGTACCAAATATTTTTAGAGTGAGTAGGGCTTTCAGATGGCAATTCTATGTAGCTAAGGGAATATGGAGATTGAAGTCCTGTAACAACATAAAGAAGGTAAACAAAGTACTCTGGAATATTAAGGCAGAACAAACACTTTGATGAGAATAGGACTTACGTATCTATACTTTAAACACTTAACATTTCCAGAAAATGGTCTTAAAAATAATTGGTGTGTGCCCACACTAACTCCACTTAGAAATCTATCTGTGCCTCAGTAGGGTAAATTCCTCAGTTGTGAAGAATTCTGTTATTTTATTTAGTGTTAGTTTTTTCTGAATTAAAATGTTATCTACAATAACCAGGTGGAAAAACCTTTTTAGTTATTGCATAGTTCAATTTTATCCATTATACACAACATTTTAAAAATGTATAATGATAATGACATACAAGAAGAACAACATGACTCACGAATGACTAATTACAATGTCTTATAATAAGTGATACATTTTTATTCTTTATCTTCTGATAGGCCATGTATATTAAAGACTGCAAAACTCAGGTGGACTGTAGACATTGTATGAAAGACTGTGCCCTGATTGTTTTAGAGTTTAATAATATTTTGTACAGATTTCTAACTTCCTCTACTTTTTAGAGTATTAAAAAATTGAATTATTAGAGCCGAGGAACTATTATAGTGGAGAGATTTCCAGATATTTCTGATAAAAAACAGACAGCATCCATATTACAATAAGTACAAAGATGTCATGCTGTGGTGAACAATCAAGTTTTATTGTCTCTGAGGTGTGAATACTGATCTCAGGTTTCATTTCCATTAATATGTATCTCTTGGGATAATAAAGCTGCATGTTCCCTTTAACTGATATTGAGCCTGTTTTACCACTGTCCTGCATCTTTTGTCATCATTTATACTAATGTGAAGATAGGGCAAAATTCCACCATTCTGATTTAATAGCAATTTACACCTTCGCTGCTCTGATGTAGAGGTGCAGTATTTCTTTCTTAAAGTTGATCTTCTAATGAAGTTATAATTGTACCTTCACTAGAAGTCTTACTCAGCATTGCCCAGGTCCAGCTCAGGGGAAGCTGACCTGGGAACAAAGAGTGGGGGAGGCCGAGGTTGGGGAGGAGGCCTGGGATGGGTGTTGAGGAAGAGCCTCTCCTGGGGCCAGAGGTTGAGGCCATTCAGGCCTCCCCTGCTGGCGCTTCCCCTTTCTGGGCTGGGGACAGGAGGAAAGGGAAGGGCATATGGGCCTCCCACGCTACCACTCCCCAGGTCTGGCCTGGGGACAGAGAGAAAAAGGGGCCATGCAGGCTTTTCCCACTGGAACTCCCTGGGGTTGGCCCTGGGGAGAAGGCCATGACTGGCAGTGCTGGCAGGGGGGCTGCCGGGGGCTCCTGGCAGGAGGAGGCTGGGACTGCACTGCCAGGCCCCAGTGTTATGGCTAGCGGGGCTTCCCCCCAGCACCAGTCTGGCACTGGGGCCAAGGTCTCCAGGATTGGGGAACCACTTAACTGGACCAGTGGCCGGAAAGATGTCAAGCCCCATTCCTAACTGGCCATTTCCTTGGTGGTATGGCTGCCCAGAGTGGTCACTCTGCAGGATAGCTGTCGCCTGCATTCGCTGCCCCTGGTGGTGACTGTGAGTATCACGTCCCTCCTCTCTGTGACCCTCCATTTCTATATTATGGGAAACAACAGAAGTCCAAGTACGTCCATTTTCCTGTCACAACCAAACTCTTACCTTGTTTTAGGTTAGGATAAACGGAAGCTGCATACCGAATTTGGTCCTAGCTCTTACTGTTTAGGAGAAGTTCTTGAACAACTGGACTTGCAGACAGACAGATGGACTGAAAAGCTGACAGACAGACAAATTACATGTATCATCTTTAGAGGTAGCCTATTTAAATCTAATTAGTGTGATTTGTGACCCTGGTTTTAAGTCCCTGATCTAATTTCATAGTTCACATAGTAAACGAAGTAAGTAGTCTGGGGATAAAAGTTTCTTCCACTTTGAGGAATAATAGTTGTGCCATTATTGTGAATGGTTAACCTGCTTAGAAATCCCTTGGACTCCTGTCTCTGATCTCATAAATAACTGACAGGCCTTTTCCCAGAAAAAGTGTTTTAAACTAATAATTGTTATGGTCTCACTAGTGGTTTCTGTCAAAGCTTCTAACAATTACAGTGTCACATCCCAAGTTTACTAGTACATTTGTCCTGGGAGTTTGTCAGTGTTAATGGTTGCATTCCTTTCATGACAGTTGAAATTAATGGGTACAAACTAAATCTGCAAGAGAAATGAAAGTTGAAACTACAGCTAAATGAGCTCTAATAGTCCTAAGCAGAACAACATAGAAAAAATTCTACAATGTAATTAAGAATTACAGCTGCTTGGCTGGTTCTAGGTAATTTTTTCTTCCCCTGGCAGAAGTATTCAAAGCTTTCCTATTTCTAAAGTAAATTACATTTGCCAACGTTTTTTCTTACTGAAGTTAAATTTCATAATCTTTTGAAAGCATAAAACCTTCCTTCCCAAATATCTCTTTATGACATGCTGGTCATCCATAAGGCACATCCATAAGGCACATAAGGGCATACAGAGAAGACTACAGAACTGGTAATTTATAGCTGGAGACCATTAGATTTTCAGAAAAAGTTGTATTGCAGTTTCTGTCTTAAAGCCTTTTTGGTCTTTCCTGACAATAAAGTGACATTTAAAATACTAAGAACTATTTTATACATGTAATGATGTATTCTTGGCTGAAGTGTTTATTTTTATGTGAAATATTTTTCTTGTTTTGCTCATTCAGAGCAGTAGTGGCATGAGTGGTCACTGTTCTAAGAGAGCTCTGTAACTGTATGTATGTAAACAGTTTATACAGAAGGTGCCAGTAGATGATACTCCAGAATATGTATCAAAGCTCCTCCTTGAGTTTGTAGGATGAATAAAACTTGTTATTTTACACTGAAATGGCTTTCTCTCTGCAGCTCTTTACATCAGGTCAGTCCTGTGTTTGTTGGCGATCATTTAGGTTAATTCCTATAGTTAATGATTTGCAATGATCCAAGTACCCAGGTTCTATTTTGAAGATCTGAAGCTTTACTGATTTTTCACTCTTATGTACCTTGTGAAGTCATTTACACATATGGGCAAAGTGGATATAAAATGCCACCACCAACACTAGTGAGTAGATTTGTCTGATTTGGTGGCATTTATACCTCGTATTGGTATACAAACATTTGAAAATGTTAAAAAATGAAACATTGGGGGGGAGGGTGAATATTTTCTGACCAAAATATTTGGCAGGATTGACACATATTCATTAAATGATTTGGTATCATTGAAGCTGTATTTCTCACCAAAACAATTTTTCAAAAAAAAAAAAAAAAAAGTTTTGCTCAGCTTTACTGCCCACAGAAGAGATCAGATCCGGGCTAATTATCAACAGCGGAAAGAGCTGCTACTTTAGCACATATGGTAGGTGCTTGAACTGCAGGGTCTTAGGGTCCCCATCAATAACCATGGGGATCTACATATGTGTCTCCATACTTTCATCACAGCAGGATATAGCCATAATTTGTAAAGAGAAAATTGATGGATGAAATTCCCATAATCCTCTAATCAAACTGCTAATTGCAGAGATGCTGCCTGACCGCTTTGTAGAAAGGGAAGTCCTCAAGACTACCGTATACCTAGGATACAGTGTATATGATGATGGCATCTACTTTAAAAAGATCCATAACATTAATAACAAGAACCAGATTCTCTCTCATGGCTAGATTCTAGTCAGCACAGGAGCAGGAGGAGGCCATCAAAAGAATGTCATGGTGTTTATGACAGTATGAATCTGGTGTCTCCAAGGCTTACCACGCATTGCATAAGGGAGTTATGACTGCTATTCTAGCCTTTTTTACTGAATAGTGTGTGTGGTGCTCCTAGGCTGAAAGTACACTTTTGCGCTCTATTGTATTTGACCTACAGCGGCAGATATAGGGCAGGGCGAGTGGGGCGGCTGCCCCAGGCCCTTCAATAGGCCCCACGCACGCGCTACTACCTGTGGCCGTGGTACATGCACAAAATTGTGCTGCCCCGGGCCCCACGCTTCAATAGGCCCCACACCCTGGGCCCCGCAAAACTCTCATCTGCCCCTGTTGACCTATATAAGCCATATACCTCTGGAGTGAAGTACGATCAGCTTCTGTTCTCAGTTCAACATCTTTTTGTGTTATAGGCTTCTCAGATAAGTGGATGATCTTATGTATTTCACATTATAACTCATAAATAGGTACAATGGCATGTCTTAAGCACAGCTGGGTGATATCTTTCACATAACTTTTTTTTATAAAATATGCAGATTTGGTGACACAAAAACATTTTGTAAATTAGTACCAATTTTTCTGGGTAAAATAAAAAAATTGAAAAAACACAATTTAAAAAATTTCAGATTTTGAAACAAAACTTTTAGATTTTTTGTTGGTTCAAAAGTAATGTTTCTTTTCAACATTTCCTTCAGTTCTATTCACTGTTCAAAAACACTTTAAAATGCTTAAAATCAAACAAATTTTTCCAGGTTGCATGAAATGTTTTAGATAATTTTATCTTTTTTAAAAAACCTTTTGATTTCTGGAAAGTTTCATTTTTGGCTAGACCGGAAAAATTAAAAAAAAATATTTTCCAGACTTTCCTATGAATTTTCAGAACACTAAGCAGGAGGAATAATAAGAACATAAGAATATAAGAATGGCCATACTGGGTCAGACCAAAGGTCCATCTAGCCCAGTAGCCTGTCTGCCGACAGTGACCAGCGCCAAGTACCCCAGAGGGGGTGGACTGAAGACAATGATCAAGCAATTTGTCTCGTGCCATCCATCTCCAGTCTCTGACAAACAGAGGCCAGGGACAGCATTCCTACCCCCTGGCTAATAGCTTTTTATGGACCTAACCTCCATGAATTTATCTAGCTTCTCTTTAAACTCTGTTATAGTCCTAGCCTTCACAGCCTCCTCTGAAAAGGAGTTCCACAGATTGACTACAAGCTGTGTGAAGAAGAACTTTCGCTTATTAGTTTTAAACCTGCTACCCATTAATTTCATTTGGTGTCCTCTAGTCCTTATATTATGGGAACTAATGAATAACTTTTCTTTATTCACCCTCTCCACACCACTCATGATTTTATATACCTCTATCATATCCCCCCTCAGTCTCCTCTTTTCCAAACTGAAAAGTCCCAGTCGCTTTAGCCTCTCTTCATATGGGACCTGTTCCAACCCCTAATCATTTTAGTTGTCCTTTTCTGAACCTTTTCCATGGCCAAAATATCTTTTTTGAGGTGAGGAGACCACATCTGCACACAGTACTCAAGATGTAGGTGTACCATAGTTTTATACAGGGGCAGTAAGATATTCTGTGTCTTATTTTCTATCCCTTTCTTAATAATTCCTAACATTCTATTTGCCTTTTTGACCACCGCAGCACACTGTGTGGACGTTTTCAGAGAACTATCCACGATAACTCCAAGATCTTTCCTGATTTGTCATAGCCAAATTAGCCCCCATCATACTAGATGTATAGTTGGGGTAATTTTTTTCCAACGTGCATTACTTTACACTTATCCACATTAACAGAGCTAGACAAACAATACAATCTACTCACCCGTGGTGAGTAGATTTCAGCCACGCGCCCCGTTCATTCGCGGCATGTGCATGTGCAATGCAGCTCTTGCGCATGTGCAGTACGGAGCTGGCGAGCGCTTTTCGCCGCCATTCGTCAAGCCCTGCACATTAAACTTCATTTGCCATTTTGTTGCCCAATCACTTAGTTTTGTGAGATCTTTTTGAAGTTCTTCACAGTCTGCGTCTGTCTTGACTATCTTGAACAGTTTAGTATCATCTGCAAACTTTACTACCTCACTGCTTGCCTCTTCCTCTAGATCATTTATGAATAAGTTGAATAGGATTGTTCCTAGGACTGACCCTTGTGGGACACCACTAGTTACCCCTCTCCATTCTGAAAATTTACCATTTATTCCTACCCTTTGTTTCCTGTCTTTTAACCAGTTCTCAATCCATGAAAGGACCTTCCCTCTTATCCCATGACAATCTAATTTGCACAAGAGCCTTTGGCGAGAGACTTTGTCAAAGGCTTTCTGAAAATCTAAGTATACTATATCTACTGGATCCCCCTTGTCCGCATGTTTGTTAACCCCTTCAAAGAACTCTAATAGATTAGTAAGACATGATTTCCCTTTACAAACACCATGTTGACTTTTGCCCAACAAATTATGTTCTTCTACGTGCCTAACAATTTTATTCTTAACTATTGTTTCGACTAATTTGCCCGGTACCGACATTAGACTTACCGGTCTGTAATTGCCAGGATCACCTCTAGAGCCCGGCAATGGACTTTTTGGTTGAAGAAATATCAGTATTGAATTATTGCACTTGTCTAGATTTGGACAGATGCTTAAGAACATTATTTTTAGGATACTTTTGTGTTTTAACATTCCCATCAAAGCTCAGTTTATCCAATGCTGTAGTTGTGCTATGATCCATAGTTAGCATCATACAGAAAGCTGAAACTGCTGTTACACAATTTGAATGAACTGGGCTTCTCCAGTTGTGTTGCCTGAAGTTAAGCAAAACTAAGTGCTGAATTCATCATCTAAGTCTGCCAATGTAGCTCATCTGAGATTTGATGCTCCCAATTTTTCCAATTTTAGGTGTCTCCTAAGCACAGACTGTAACAATATGGGTGTCACTGAAATAAAGGGGAGTTATCGGAACAGTACAAGTTTGAGTTAACCTATTTTTGTTATGGACACCTATGCAAATTGCTTTTAAAGTGGAAAATCAGACAATTCATAAAATTAATATTACAAGAAAAAGGGAGAGTTCAAGTGAAAATGGGGATATTCAGTCTTCACTGACTAGTTTGTTTTATGTTTGGTAGAGCCAAAGAATCTTAGATAATAGCCATCATCTGTATTTACGTAACATCCTTGAAAAGTTTGTCTCAGGGTTCTTTACAATTATCCATAGTTAGCATCAATTTTCAGCAACTGAAATCTTAATAAATACTATAGGCAAATACTAACCTATGTCAAGATCCATGTGGTATAGCATGTGTGGTGGCATGAAGGACACAATGGTTTGATTGTCTCCAGTTCTAACATAGTCACTTTCACTCTACTCTGGGGGCTATTATCAGGAGAAGATGATAGATAGGACAGACAGCTAAAAAGATTGATGAGGAAGCAGGGGAGGGTAAATAGATTTGTGGGATAGAAAAGTTGAGGAACATCTACAGAAGCCAAGTAACATCCCAAATATTCATTTAAGAATAGCGCTTGTTTAACATTTCTCTGATGGAACAGTTTTTTGTCAGTGCTGATTCATGAACCCTGAAACTTTTCCCACAAAAGGTGTGGTTTTGACAAGAAGAATTCTTAGGTTCATGGTAGAATTCCTGCTTAAAACCAGATAGTGTGAGGGACTCACTGTAACTAGTGACTGATGGTTATGGCACTCAGTTTGAATAGGGGAGAACTGGAATTAAGTTCCTGCTTGTCCTTCTTTAAAGTAGAGACTTAGGTCTCTGACATCCCGTTAAGCCTAAGGGTGTGTCTAAACTACACCCCTCTGCCGACAGAGGGATGTAGATTAGGTACACCGCTATTGCAAATGAAGCGGGGATTTAAATATCCCGTGCTCCATTTGAATAAAAATGGCCGACGCTTTTTGCCGACTCTGCACTTTACTGGCAAAAAGTGGCAGTCTAGACGGGGATCAATCAACAAGGAAAGCCTTTTCCAACCGATCCTGTAAACCTCATTGCACGAGGCATAAGGGATCGGTCGGAAAAGGCTTTCCTTGTCGACTGATCCCCATCTAGACTGCCGCTTTTTGCTGGCAAAGTGCCGTGTTGGCAAAAAGCGGTGGCCATTTTTATTCAAATGAAGCACGGGATATTTAAATCCCCGCTTCATTTGCAATAGTGATGTGCCTAGTCTACATCCCTCTGTCGGCAGAACAAACAATTCTATAGCCTGATCTTTAGGGCACTCAGCTAGGATGTGGCATACCCATGGTGAAGTCTATATTGCAAAGAATAGTCTTTATGTAAAACGGGACAACTCCACCAGGAGAAATTGTGGAAGACTTGCTACAGAATAACCAATCACCTGACCCAAGTCTTGAGCCTGGGACTTGAACTGGGATCTCCTGTGTCTCCAGATTCCCAGATGAGTGCTTTTCACATTATTAGCATTGCAGGGATGAGTATCACGTTTCAGAAACATTTTCAAGAGGTCCACATTTTGCCCACTGAAGAATGGGAAAACTTGAAATTGTGAATGTTCTCATGGAATGGGAAAACCATCTCCAGCCCAGCTCTATTCAAGAATCATTGTCTCCTTCTGTGGTTACCTCTGAGTGCACCCGGTAAGTTCTAGTTCTGCCATTTGGAAAACATCAGGTCAAATCTCTCACCTCTTCTCTGCATTCCAAATGATCCTCTGTCAGTCACCCTGCACAGCATTCTGTCCCGTGCACTACTACAACCACGGTGATTAGAAAAACTATCCTCACCCTTCCGGCTCTGAATCAATAATGGGATGACAGGTAAACAAGCTCGATCCCTAAATCTTTGAAGGACCTTTGTAGGAAGGGAAATATTGACAACTCCCAATATTTTTTGCGTCTATGGTTGTTATGCAATTTCTTCTCCGGTTTCTTCAGAAACACCATCTAGCTGAGCTTCCTACATCTGGGCCTTACTTTTCCTTCTGTAAAATTAAGAACATTTACAATAAACCCTAAACCCACAAAAAAGCACAATAGGAAATAAAGCTCTTTTCTAGTTATTCTAAAAATATGTTATATATATCCTGACTTCCTATAAATATAGGTCCAGATCTTCAGCTAATGAAAATCTGTGTTCCTTCTCTAACCTCAGTGCTATTATGTTAATTTGCACCAGCTAAGGCTCTAGCCCATAATTTATAATATACACAACCAACTTCTGTTTCAAAATATGTATTAGCTAATAAAGATACCTCTGTGATTTGGAAGTATGCTGTTCAGTCAATGGCTGAGTAAGGATTGCACCACTTAGTCTTAAATCCTTTCTTAGTGAAGCACTTAAACTTAAAGCTATGATTTCTTCATGTAAACTCCTGATTCATAGTGGCAATCCTTTCAATGTGTGCACAATAGCCAGAATATATAATATTAATGAATATTAAAAATTTAACGGATAACTAAAAGAGGAAATTATGCCTTTTGTGGAGTACAAGTTCTAAGACAGCCACATGTAATGTATGGAAAGGGTAACTTAACATTGGACTATAGGATTAAGGTTTTATTAAAGTCATTAAAGCCCCAGCTCTTCTTACTGCAGTGAAAAGGATCAAACACACAGCCTCCTTTCGTCTATGAAAAAGGAAAAAAAAAGGAGTGGAAATGGTGCTTGGATCTGTGGTCTAGAGGGTTGATGGACAGGTAAGAGACATTGGAAGCAAGAAGAAGAGAATATATTAAGTATCAAGAGACTGCAGGGGAGAGTGTGAAGGACAAATACTGAAAACGCTCCTTTGCTCAGACTTTTTGACTGTAACAAAGACAAATGCCTGATATTCAATATAAAAAAATCACTTCAAAAATTAGCTTGTGTTGCTTGTTTGTTTGAAAGATACAATAGTACATTTTTTAATTTCCTGTGGGTTTTTTTATTTTGCTATCTGCCTTTTTTATCCTGAAGTGGGAAGCATTGGCAACCATCCCCCTAACAAACAAGCGAAGTCTTACTTCCTAAACAGGAATGACGTAGAATAATAAGGAATATGTGCTTAGGAATTTGGATGAAAATTTTAAATAATCATTTAACCAAGTTATAATAGACTTTCAAAAATTACAGTAGAGTAGAATCTTCCAGATGAAGAAAAATATATACTATTTATAATTGTGGATTATTTGGCCTTGGTATATGAGCATTTTACTTATTAATGTTGCACAGTTTATTTCTTAGTATGATCCCAGCTATTCAGCAACAAAACTATTTTAAAAAAATCTATGTCTACTGTATCTGAGCCTCTTAAAAGACAACACAATTTAAAGTTTTGCTTGTCTACCAAAGTAGGTTCCATTCATTAAGCAGGAAGAATGTACAGCACGTATTACCCTTTATGCCAAATGCAACAGGAGAGTTAACTGCTCATCCTAGACACAGTTCTGCCACCAGTGTGCATACTAGGGGACTATTTGAGGAATAAAGTACAGTGTCAATCAGATGACAGAACTGGGACATGCATTATTATCTTACTAAGTATTACAGGAATGAACAGTATCTTCTTCCCCATTTCTTGCTTTTCTTCACTTAATCACAGTGACTTTAGTATTTATCAATTCAAACAAGATTAGATACCATGTAATTGGGAACACAGAAGATAACATTGAAGCATGAGGCCAATTTCTGCTCTCAGTTGCACAAGCCTAATTCTGGAATAACTTCACTGAAGTCACTGGTGTCACACCAGTGTAAATCTGGATTGAATGCGGGTGAAATCTGGCTCAATGTATTAGTAACACTCTCTGCTACACATAGTCTAACAGAAAAATCTGCAGAGTGATAAAATAGCGGTGGAAGGACTAGAAGAAATAATTTACCTTGGCATGGGAGGTACGGAGGAGGGAAAGAGGAAGAGAAAGATATGTTGCTGTTATTGATTATGATGACAGTTAGCAAGTCTCTAGCTTTTTATCAAACGGGGTAATCCTCTATCCTGATGGCATTTAGGGCTCTGAAGGGAGCCCTCTGTCTCAAAAGGAGTTACATTATGAGTGTATTACGTGGGAGGAACATATTGAAAGTCTAGGTCTTCCATGATAACCTGATGGGGCTCTGCCAAGTCTTTTTATTTAATCCTGGCCAGAGATAAAGAAGAAGGCTGTTGTTGTTTTTCTTTTTCAGGAAAGGAATTTAGGTGCTTAGCTTATATGTGTTAAGAACATATTTTCCCCCCTTGAGGTTCAAATAAGGAAGCTGCAAATCTGTTTTTGACCTTGAGCATTTTTGAAACTTGTACAATAATTGAGTTCAAGTAGTTAAAGTCTAGGGTGCAGTTTCTTCTAAAATGAAGTCACGCTTTCAAATAGTGTTAAAGAAACCATAAACAGAAACTCATTTTATTAGGATATGCTGGAGCAGTAGCTGAAAAATAAAAGCAAAACTCAGGAACCACAGATGTACAGAACCCTGGATTACACTAGGGAGTTATTTCGAAATAGCAGCCCTTATTGTGAAATAACAAGTGGAGTGGCCATACTACCAAGCCTGTTATTTCGAAATAAGGGGATGGTTATTTGGAAATCTGTACTTCTACTTTCCATGAGGAATAATGCTTATTTTGAAATAGTGGTAGTGTAGATGCTCAGCTGCTGCTGTTCCAAAATAATTGCCAGCTCCACCACTCCCCTTCTCCTGTGGAGCTTTTAAAGCAGCAGGCCGCAGGAGAAGGGCTTGTGGCACAAGAACAACAGCCTTGCCAACCCTGTGCCACACCACAAAAGCAAAGGAGCCATAGCTGACCCCAGCACTTCCTTTGAGCCCCCCATGTCTGCTAGCACTCCTGCAGCAACCTCAGCTGCCACTGGCCAGGGACATAAGTAAGCACAGGCATGGACTGATGTAGAGATCCTGGACCACATTGCGGGCTGGGGCAAGGAGACCAACATCCAGGATCTCTGCACCAGAAAACACAACACTGCTTTCTACTGCCAGATGGCTGCCAGCCTGGCCAAGAACAGTCACACACGGGCCCTTGACCAGGTCTGTATGGAAATAAAGGAGCTCCATCATGACTACTATAAGGCCAGGGAACAGAGTGGATGCTCTGAGGTGGCACCGCACATGTGCCAGTACTACCAACAGTTTGATGCCATCTGGGAGGAGGGTGGTCATCCCCCCTCCCCCCCGTTGTTGTTGAGTCCAACCAGGACATGTCTGGCAGCAGCCTCTAAGAGGGCAGGGCTGAGGAACACGAGGAGGAGCAGGAGGAGGAGCAGGCTAGCCAGGCGAACATGCCTGCCAGCCAGGAGCTGCTCCTCAACCTGGAGCTAGTCCCTGCCTCCTGGATTGTCTCCCAGGCTTGGGATGAACTCAGGAAAGTGACTTCAGATGAGGTCTATAACTTTCCCTGTTCAGCGGAGGCAGAAGGTGGGATGCAAGGAGCTACGTGCTGGTCGCTCAGCCTACTCAGCCTGGGGGTCACACAACAGCCTGCACATATGGATGCACATGGAGTGTCAGGCCAGAGCACTCAGGTCCATGACGATCTCACACAGGAACCCCTTGGTCATTCTCACAAGGTCCCTTATTCCAGTCGCCATGGTGGGACACCTTCCCATGACAAGCTACCACTAAGGAGGCTGGGGTCATGGGACCACACAGCAGTGCTGCACACGGCACAGGCTCATGTCTGCACTCAGGCAGGATCCGCTCCTGGTCAAGTGTGGCGATGCAGAGACCAATCCCCTGAATGGGAATCTGCTGGGGTAGGAGGAAAGGAGGGGACCCCAGTAGCACTCACATACACCTTTGAGCTGCCTGGGATAGAAATTCTCTCTCTGCAGGATGCTGCCAGTGCTGGATCCAACATGTGCAGGACATAGAAGGAGGGCGAGCTGTCCCATCCTCCTCTCCCACCTGCAGGCTCCTGGCCTGGCCAGCACCTTCCCATACCTGCTTGTCCCTGGGATGTGAGTGTAGCAATGCTCCCCTGGGACATCTGTGCCCGTGAAGGAAATTGCCCACACTCTAGGCAACATATGGCCTTGCTTGAAGCACATCACCATCATCTGAACCGAGATGTTTGGTGTCAGCTCAGAGATTAGCGCTAGGCTTCTTACACAGTGCCTCCTGGGATGACTGCCCTTGTAACTTTTCTTCTGAACTAGGACAGCTATGAGCGTGGCATGCTCCAATCTTTGCCATCCTCCTAACTCCATGGGATCCACCAGAAGAAGAGAGCCCATGAAGACCTGCTTTGGGAGCATATGGCCTCCCTCTAGTCCCTTGCCCAGGGGCTTGATGATGAGTTCCAGGAGTGGAAGCCTGCCTGGGAGCAGCAGTTGAGCCAGCATGAGGCCATGTGCTCCTACCTCACCTTGGTGATGAAGTGCATGGCCTCCTGCATGGAGCGGGTCACCAGCCATCTCCTTGCCTTGGCCCCAGCCCTCCCCATGGCTTCCCCTCCTAGCCCTCCCCAAGGATCACCAGAGACCCTGAACATGAGGCGGTGGGACTTTGAGAGCAGCCCAAGTCTCCAGAGCTGATCGAGGCAGGCGCCAGTCCCATCCCCATCCCTGGGCTCCCCTCCACTCTCCTTCCCCCTCTCCCATTCCAGGTTCTTTCCCAAGACCCTCCCATGCTTTATAATCTGAAAATAAAGAGAAGTTTTTGAAAAAGGCATATTTATTTGGTCTGCAGGGGAGAAGTTGAGGAAGGGGTGGAGGAAGAAAGGCACATGGGGGAATACAAAGGCCCCTTGTGGAGAGGCTCAGGGCAGAGTCTCACAGCTGGCCTTGGCTGAAACTCTCCCTCAAGGCCTCCCAAGTGGGCACTGCCCCTTGATGTGCTCTCCATATGGCAATGGTGTCCGTCTGCTCATTAGCCCTGGCCAGCTGTTCAGGCTTCACACCCCACACTCCCACCAGTGTTTCCTCTAAGATTTTCCATCCATGAGTGGAGTAGTTTTGTCTTGTGCACCCATAATGAGGTCATGTGTGCTTGTTTGGGTAGTGTTGCTGCTCCCCCAGAGACTCTCCCAGGTAGTGCCTCCCTGCAGCCACGTTGGATCGGGGCAAGCCCTTCCCATCCCCCAATCCTGCAACTACAGGAGTGTTGTTTTCCTGCCACCCTTCCCACCTGTACTGAGCACAGGCTGGGAGCCAGAATGCTCATGCCAGTTATTGCCACATGGGTACAGCACCTCTGGGCCTCAGTTTCTCCTCAGTAGCACAATCCGGACCCATGTGCTAGTGCTTAGCCCTGAAGAGGCATAGGTCCCAGGGGATTATTTAAGATTAGAAGGCAGGGGCAGGAATATTTTGGCTGAATGGCAGGGAAACACCCCTGACCCTGGAATGGTCTCTTGTGGGTAGAAGCCCCTTGGGACATTTAAACTAGACAGCAAAGGAAAAAACACAAGAGGGAAAAATCATGCTCTGACTCAGAGGATGTGGCTGGAGCCCAGAGGGGCTGCTCCAGCTAGTGGCGAGTGCTTAGAAACACTAGGCAGGTGCCAGCAGTAAGCCAAGGGGACTGTTCCCTGCCCCCCAGCCCAGCAAGGGGCTAAACAGAGGGTGGAGGTTTATTGGGATGGGGGCTGCCAGTGTGGCCTTTTAACTCTGGGCTTAGTCCCTGCCAAGGACCTGCTGGTGGAGGACTCCAAGACCTCCACAATCCACAGTTGGCCTTGTGTGGGATCTCAGCCTGTCAGACCAGTCGTGTCTCCTCTACGCGGTGCACCCCGGCCATGCGGCTCCAGCTCTGGCCCTGGCCGGCCGTAGCAGCTGCTGATGCTTCCAACCATGTGGCTCCTCCAGCTCTGGCCCCTGCCAGCCAGCCAGAGCAGCCGCTGTTGTCTTCTGCCACATGGCTCCTCCAGCCTCAGCAGCTGGAGGAGCAGCCACTGCCAACACGTGTTCCTGCCCCCAACCCTGGAGTAGCTGGGCAGTTATTACATGGCTGTGGTTGTAGCCCTGGGGAGTTGGAATAGCAAAGAGCTGCCCAGCTGAGCCTCCACTCACCCACCACCACTAGCAGCATCAGCTCACCTGCTTCCACCAGCACACTGATGCGCAGCTCTGCAGAGGAGGTGTGTGGGCAGAGAATTTTTTGTGTGTGGCCGCACAGGCATGCAGGTTAGTGGAAACTATGGCCCCCACTCTGGGAGGAAAGTCGTCCCTTTGCTGTGTTCTCCACAACCTATGCAAAAGCAGGCTGCCACCACAAAGGGGATGTTGGACTCACTGAGGTCCAGGCGAGTGAATATACCCTTGAACCTCCCCTTCAGGTGGCCAGACACACACTCCATGACCATGCAGCAACTGCTCAGCCTGGCATTGAAGTTTTCCTTGGTGGGGTCCAGGCTACTTTTGTAGGACTTCATAAGCCAGGGAAGCAAAAGGTAGGCTGTATCATCCACGATGCACATGGGCATGTCCATGTCACCCTACCCTGATGGTGTGGTCAGGGAAAAAAAGTGCCAGCATGCATCTTCTGGAACAGGCAGAAGTTCTGGAAGATGCAAGCATTTTGTGCCTTCCCCAGCTACTCAACGTTGATGTCCATGAACCGGATCTTGTGGTCCAAGCGGGCCTGTAGCACCATTGAAAAGTGGCCCTTCCTTATTATATAGTCTGAGGCACAGTGGTTGGGGGCCAGTATGGGGATGTGAGTGCTGTCTATGCCCTCGTCTCCTTGCCCCCACAGTTGGGGAAGCACATGGCTGCAAATCCATCCCCGATGGTGTCCACATTACCCAGAGTGATGACTCTCCATAGTAGTACATTGTTGATGGCCTTGGCTACTTCTAGGAGCACAGCCCTGACTGGATTTTCCCATGCCAAACTGGTTCCCGATGAAGCAGTGGCTGTCTGGGGCTACGTCTAGACTACAAACTTCTTTCAGAAGAAGCTTTTCCGAAAGAGAGCTTCCGAAAAATACTTCTTCAGAAAGACAGCATCTACACAGCAAAAGCGCATTAAAAAAAAGCAATCTGCTTTTTTGAAAAATAGTGTCCACACTGAATGGATGCAATTTCGCATTTAAGGTGTGATTACTATGGACAGAGTGGCCACCAGGGCGCCTGTGCTTTTTCCTCTTTCCTCGTCTTCCCCTTCCACACACGCCTTTTTCTGAAGGAGCTCTGTCGGGAAACGGCTTCATCCACGTAGAAAGAGGTTTACCAATGTCAGAAAAATCCCTCTGTTCTTTCCATTTTTTTTTGAAAGAACGCGATTGCAGTGAGGATGTAAGCGAAGTTTGTTCGGCTAACTTCCAGAATGTGATGGCAACACACTTCTCAGTGGGATAGTGGGTTGCATGCAGGTGTCCTGTCACCAGAGGACATGGGCGAGCCATTTGCAGAGTTCCAGGAAGATGGCCTTCTGCATGCGGAAGTTCTGGAGCCACTGCTGGTCATTCCATAACTGCAGGATGATGCAGTTCCACCAGTTGGAACTGGCCTCCCTCCGCCAGAAGTGGCATTCAGTGGTGTCCAGGTGGTTTAGGGGCATTTGCAGTAGCAGGAGCACCAGGACCTGAGCGAAGGGGTCCTCTGGTTCAGGCTGGTCGACATCCTGCTGGAGCAGCATGCGGGTAGTTTGGATGAATTGTGTCCTGAGGTGCAGCACGTGTCCCATGAGGCTAGCACTTTTGCAGCAGCTCTAGCTCCATGATATCAGTGCTGTGGCATCTGCAAGTGCAACCAGAGCACACTGTGTCTGTTTGGTGTCACCCAATGAGAGATACAGTGTAGAAGTGGCGTATGAGACGTTGCCATAGAAAGGAGCCCCTTTAAGCACTTGTTTCAGCTAGCCTCAGCAAGTAGCTACTGATGGGCTACGTCTAGACTGGCATGATTTTCCGCAAATGCTTTTAATGGAAAAGTTTTTCTGTTAAAAGCATTTGCGGAAAAGAGCATCTAGATTGGCACGGACGCTTTTGCGCAAAAGCACTTTTTGCGGAAAAGCGTCCATGCCAATCTAGACGCGTTTTGCGCAAAGAAAGCCCCGATCGCCATTTTTCGTCATCGGGCTTTTTGCAAAAACAGTCCTGAGCTGTCTACACTGGCCCTCTTGCACAAATATATTTGCACAAGAGGGCTTTTTCCCGAATGGGAGCAGCATAGTATGTGCGCAAGAACACTGACAATCTTACATCAGATCGTCAGTGTTCTTGCACAAATTCAAGTGGCCAGTGTAGACAGCTGGCAAGTTTTTCCGCATAAAAGCAGCCGCTTTTGCGGAAAAACTTGCCAGTCTAGACGCAGCTGTAGTGTCTGCCCTTCTGGTGCCCTCCCTGGAGTGCTTCCAGGGCTCTAAATCCAAAGCAGGTTCCGATAAGTGTGGACGCATTATTTCAAAATAATTCTGAGCTATTTTGATGCTCCCCCATAGTGTGGACAGCTATTTTGATTTTGTTATTTTGGGTATGTCTACACTTGCAGCCTAATTCAAACTAGGGCTGCAAATGTAGGCATTCAGAATTGCAAATCAAGCCCGGGATTTAAATATCCCGTGCTTGATTTGCATCTTCCTGGCCGGGTGCCATTTTTAAAATTTACAAGCCCGAAGTAACTGCCCGCGTCTACACGCGGCAGTGAAACGGGGGTTCGAAATAAAGCCCTAGTTCGAACTACCTGTTATTCCTCCTGCAATGAGGTTTAACAGGTAGTTCGAACTAGGGCTTTATTTCGAATGCCAGTTTCACTGCCACGTGTAGATGCGGGCAGTTACTTAGGGCTTGTAAATTTCAAAAATGGTGCCCGGCTGAGAAGATGCAAATCAAGCACGGGATATCTAAATCCCGGGCTTGATTTGCAATTCTGAATGCCTACATTTGCAGCCCTAGTTCGAATTAGGCTGCAAGTGTAGACATACCCTTTGGGAGTTATTATTTCGATTTTACTCATTTCAAAATTATTTTCCAGTGTAGACATGCCCAAAAGGAAACTAAATCTTGGGTTTATTTTTGTTAAAAGTGTTATTATGTCAGGATGCAGTAGATGGTGCTGATGTGCTGGAAGGCATAAATTCATACTGTAGGGCCATATTCTGATGGGGATAGTTTATGAAAGGTGAGTGTTAAAAAACACAGTTTTGTTTGAGAGACTCTAAATTGCATTTATGATTCACACATCATTATTAATTCATTAGATATTAGGTATTTATGAGGATATCATATTATAGGTGCTTCCATAAGAGATCCATTTAGGTGGAGATCAGGATATTGGTGTAAAGATATATGTACATATAAACATAAATGGAACTGGGAAAGAATTCTTTTAACCATGGAGGAATCTGGGTTTAGCTTTCACAAGGAAGTTGCTAGCATGTTGATTAAAGCATTAACTCTATTGGTGCTGTGTGTGTGTGTGTGTGTGTGTGTGTGTATTACCATTCTGCAGCATGTTTATCATTCTGATAAACCTGATTTCTCCCATAGTGCAGTGCCATAAAAATGCTGAAAACATACTGCTGAACTAGCCAGTCTGTACCAGCAATACCGTATGTCTGCGAGAGTCCCATCAAATTAATTGCATCCCCTCAATTCCACAAAGACTACTGGGGGTGGGGAGGAAATTCCTCATCTGCACGCATTAAAACTTGAGGCAACTTGTCTGGAGATTTATACGTACAACTCAGTGAGATTGTATCCAGCCCAAACACAGATATTGTGTTATGAAAATTAGAAACAGACAAATAGTAATAACAGAGCCATTAATAATTCATATTGTGGCATCTACTAATGCACACATGGAATACCATTATGTCATGACAGATCTCCAACTGCTAACTTCTAAGGGGGGAGAACATGACCTCAGAAATAGATACTTCCTAAGTAAAAAAGAATAAATCAACAGGACACAGCAGATATTTATTTCCAGCATGGTTTGTTCTCAGAGAGGGTGTAATGTATGTAAAAGATGGGAAAGTCTGATAAATTTGGGAATTTTAAAGAAACCTCCAAACACTTATTCCTAGAGCCACAAAAACTAAGCATACATTGGGACTAAAATATTTCCCAGGTATATAACATTTAACATGTAAATTTAAAAATCAATTACAGGCTGAACATCTCTGGTGTGGCAACTTTTGGGTTGGGCAATATCCATGATCTGGCATGAGTTTAGTTATTCAGATGCCCATTTATAATGGGCATGGCCAAGTTTCCCATGGTTCCATAAACTTTTTTACTGCCACCAGTCCTGGCTCTCCGTGTTCTGTGCTATTTAGCTCTAATTTTACTCAAATGTCTTCTGAGAGCCCAGTAAGCAGTGGAAGTCTGGTAATGCTGCTAGACAACATTGACCGCCTGTGGTCTGGCAAATTCTTGTATGCAGGTCCCAACGGTGCTGGACTTGAGAGGTTTAACCTGTACAATATGTGCATGACATACCACAAAATGGAAATGAGAGAAGTTCCCTTATATTATTAACATATTATATTCCCATTATAGCTGTATTGTCTAAATTCACACTTCTCCCATGGCCCCTGATTTTTTAAAATGTCTGTGCACAGTCTGGGATGGGAGAGAGCAGATGATTCCATGCAGATGTTTCATAAGAAAGCTTATATATAATATATTTATATGTAATAGCTCAGTACTGCCAGCAAATGTAGGATCTATTCTATCCTTCTTTATGTTCTCTTACCTAGGGTCCTGAATGTTCCCATATGAAGTACATTTTTCTGTTCCCCATCTTTCCTATTCACCCTACTAGGCATTCATTTCCACTTCTTACCAGCTACCTATTCCTCACACACAAGTAGTTTCATTACAGCGTTCTAGGGGCTGTTTGACCTATTGGTTATCTTGCTACTGAAGAGGCAGCAAAAGAATTGCTTTAACTCAACAGAACAGACTCTAGCAGCACCTTGTTCAGACCATTTGTGTGGCAGGAGGAACCACTTAATAATGGATCCTTTGAACTCCTCTCCCCTCTGCTTGCCCCTACCACACCTCATTCTGGTGTTCATGAAGCCACCACAACACCAACTTCAGCAACCACTTTCAATCCTATCAACTCACAGCTGAGCCACATGCATTCTGTTACTAGGGATCTTCCACAGTAATGTAAGAGCACATGGGATTTAAGCAAGATTTAAGTGGTACACAGGGGCTGCTGTGCGTTTCAAGAGTTTTGTTGAAAGTGTCAAACATTTTTTTATCATGCATGTTTTTTACTCTATTTTATTTTATACAGCAATTTTTAAATAGCTTTGATTAGGATTCAGGAGACCTGCTGTGCCCCTCCTAGTTGATCTGGGGCTAGTCACTAGACATCTTGTGCCTCAGTTTTCACTCTCTGTAACATGGGGATAATGGTATTCACACTCTTCTGTACATACTTTGAGATATGTGGATGAGAAACATGGGCTGCAGTTCTGACAACAATGAAACACAATACACAACTTTAGAAGAGTAGGACCCACATGCCTACAGTTAAGCATATGCATGCTTGCAGACTTAGAGTCTAGTGGCTCAATAATATTAGTTTAGGAAAATGCTACCTAGTTATATTTCATCTACACTTTGCTTCTGACAATATAGTAGGACTGACTTGGTGTGTAGGCACCCTTTATATTTTCAATTACTTTTGTTTTCACTCCAGTGATCACAGGTAAATCAAACAGCTCCTGCATTTGTTTTTACATATGAAAGGAGAGTTAAAGGCTGTGCACTAGGGATATTTTTCTTCTTTAGAAAGAGTGGCAAAGCCATTTCTGGGGGGATGAAACTCTTAAAGAGAGGTAGCCAAAAAAACCTAAAACAAAGGTAGCCAAGAAAGCCTAAAGCAGATTTTGTCTCTGACCACACTTGGAAGGTTTTTTTATTGTTTTTAGGGGCATATTATTATGCTTGTGCACATATTAAGTGGATAATTTAATTCAAATGTATTTAGATTTCTTTTTCCACTCTCTGTATTCAGTTAGATGTTTTATATTTAAATTAATTAAATACAGTACCAGACGCTGAGTCTGTCTGTGATGTTGTGTCTTTGTCAGCAGTTTACTTATGGTTTTCCCATTTAATTAAATGGGAAACAGTGAGTGGTTTAAGCACCACTATGCAGCATATGTAGGACAAACAGCACCTGCCACTGTGTATAAAATCTCCTTATTGATCATAATGAATATACATTTACGTATAGCATGCGTGTGTATGTATTGTTGAGAGTCCTTTCCTTACCATTGTGTTGTGTAATTCTTGTTACTTTTGGACACTCTGATTCCTTATCTTGAGTTTTCTTCAGTTTATTTACTGAATTTTTAGTCTGCTTGTTCTGGTTTAAGAATCTACTGAGCAAGCAGATTGAAAATTCAGTAAACAAGCTGAAGAAAACTTGAGATAAGGAGCTGAAATATCCAGAAACAAGAGCTGTAGAGCCCAGAAGGCAGAACTAAACTCTAAACATCATGGATTTTGCACAGTGCACAAAACACTTCTCCCTGTACTGTAAATAAATTCTACCACACGACTATTACCTTTTTTAGCCTACATATAAATAAAATGCTGTGTAAAATATAGGAATCAACATGAAGTCATGTTTACTCACTGGACGTCATCTATATCATTAGCTGAATATTTATTAATCTTTTCATGTCAAATCCTTTGCTATTATATGTAATCTACATTGTTGCTCCATTCCCATTGCATTTTAGGATTTGCAGCTGGATCCATTTTTGTCCTGAAAAATAAACGGTGATGGCATAATGTTATATTGCTACCTTGTGACACACTGTATTTTTACACACTGAGATTTTTTTTTTTGCCCTTGAACACAATAAAAGAGCTCAAAATATTTATTTTTCACTGAAAAAATTGACATGGTGTCAATCCTAACATCCCTTCCTCAAGCAAAGGCTTTGAAACTATAACTATAAATGTAGGCTCCTTGGCTGTGTCTACACTGGCACCCTTTTTCGGAAAAGGGATGCTAATGAGACACAGCGCAATTGCAAATCCGCGGGGGATTTAAATATCCCCGCGGCATTTATGAACATGGCTGCCGCTTTTTCCGGCTCGGGGTTTTGCGGAGAAAGCGCGAGTCTAAACGCGATCTTGCGGAAAATAAACCCTTTTCCGCAAGATCTCTTATTCCTACTTGAAAGGATTCTACCACACGACTATTACCTTTTTTAGCCTACATATAAATAAAATGCTGTGTAAAATATAGGAATCAACATGAAGTCATGTTTACTCACTGGACGTCATCTATATCATTAGCTGAATATTTATTAATCTTTTCATGTCAAATCCTTTGCTATTATATGTAATCTACATTGTTGCTCCATTCCCCTTGAAAGTAGGAATAAGAGATCTTGCGGAAAAGGGTTTATTTTCCGCAAGATCGCGTCTAGACTGGCGCTTTTCTCCGGCAAAACCCCGAGCCGGAAAAAAGCGGCAACCATGTTTATGCAAATGCCGCAGGGGATATTTAAATCCCCCGCAGATTTGCAATTGCGCTGTGTCTCATTAGCATCCCTTTTCCGAAAAAGGGTGCCAGTGTAGACACAGCCCTTGTGTTCTAAATAAGCATGCAAACTACAATAGTGAAAAAGCTTCTTCTCTATTCACTAATACATTTTGCTAAGTGGGCAAAATCTCAGCTTCCTTAATCCTGGACCAACTAGGGGTCAAAACTAGTGAATGCTGTGCCAGATGGAGATGAGATGAAACACTGTTCTCATATCCCACCACTTCCCATCTCTCTATTATCCCTCGCTGTTCCTCTCTGCCCCTGCCCAGAATGCTTGTGATTTGCCTGCTTCTGCCACCTTCCGCAGCCTTTCAATATCTCCCCATTAACTGTTTCTCATTTTGGAATTCAGCTGAAAACATCTCTTCACTGTACTGCCAGTACTGTTTATTGTCTCTCTCTTTCTGCTCTCGTATATTATGTAGCTCAGTAACTCTATTGTGTGAAACTGAATATTCTCACTCGCGAGAAGGATTGAAGATCCTGGGAGTTTTGCCAGATTTTCATTCAAATCTGTAATAAAAGGTGAAATTAACTTCACCCACATAAAAGCCAACTAATAAAGGGTGATAGCACTTGGGAACTGAGGTACATCCTTTGTCCATCCTGTGGGTGCTGTTCCAGCCTATAGACATGAGAATTGTCTAGGGCTCCTGCAGATCACCTACATGGAAGGTCACTGGATCTGCTTTAATATAAACATTACATTCACTCCCTTGATCTGTGCTGGCTGTTCTATTGGTGCCCTTTATGTTTATTCTTTATAGAATAGGCTATCCTTTCCTGCTGTCCTTACTCAGGATCCTCTCATGCATCCCCAGACAGGCAGCATAAAGGAAGGAATTAAATGGCGAGAGGGCCTTGTCTTTATGTAAATTTCACCTAACATGAATAATCTATCACATTTAACTCAGATTAGGACAAAACATTTCTGGGAGCAGGCATCACTCTTTCAAATATCATGCAAGGGATGAGCACTTCGAAACACATGAAAAATGCCCTGGATGACACACAGGCAATTTCAAATGAGAGAGAGGAAAAGTAGTGTTGATAGGTTACAAGCATATTCTGCATATTGTTACTTGGTTACTATCATACTATTTACTCAATACATGGACAAACTGGACAAAAGCAATTTAAGTTATTAGCACATTTTTAGATTGCTATTAAGAGTATCAACTCTGTTCTTTCTTGGAATAAAAGCTTAGTTTAATAAAAATTATGACAGAACACAGTTTGAGCATTCATAAGTGCAGACATGTATATTTGGAGCTGTAAAAGCTACATAAATGGCACAATCATGCATAAAAAATGAGACTTGTTTCTCCATTACTCATTATGAAGCAATACTGTCTAATGGGAATAAACTGGGTTAGTAAACTGCTTCTCCAGCAATTTACATTCACATCTGAATCCAGCTGTGACAATAAGATAAATTGTACACAAACACTTTCAAATAGCAAAATTACAGGCAAATTAGATTTTTCTCCTTTAAGATTGTACAACGTTTGTAAAATTTCTTCTCTAGTTCAATTTATTCTCTTTATTGTGATTCCTTTTGGTTCAAGATATTTCAAAAATAAATTGCTTGTTAGCAATGGTTATAAAGAAAGCATATCTCTCCTATGAAAATGGATTGGTATTTTAGCCATATTGTTTCTGTGTCTTTTTAAAACTCACATATTCAGTTTGGGACAAACAAAACAAAGCAGCCACCATAACTTTCAAGGCAAAATATGATTTTTTTGTGGATTCAGTTTTGGTAAATCAGAAAAATTCCTACTTTCATATGTGTAAAATGAATTGTAAGTGGGAGGGGAGTATACAATCATACTGCTTGTAATATCTCATATGAAATAGTGTTCTCAAGATGATTTATTTTAAGAAACTTTCCCACCCAGAGAGGCAAGAATTGGGAACTGCATCAACAGGGGAATTCCTGCCATTGACCTAGCACTGCTGCACAGGGGATTGGGTTGGAATAACTTCACTGCTCGAAGTTGTGTATTTTTCTTGAGTGATGAACTTATACTGATGTAAGTTTCTAGTGTAGACCTTGCCTTAGTCTCATTACTCTCACTGGACTTCTTAAATATGGAGCTACTGCACACATAATATATCCACAGCAAACACAAACATAGCAAATTGTCAAAACTTTATAAGCTTTCACAAGGTATGTGTGCACAAAAACAGCCTAAGAAAGTATAAATGGCCAAAATTATGAAGTCTGTTAGAAACCAGCTGCCCAGGGTGATCTGGGAAAGCATATGTCTTCCTGAGGGGTAGCATACATTCAGGCAACATGCAGAGCTCATATTCAAAAGCCCTTTGAATTCCTAGATCAGGAGAAAAATGCTGTTAGCTGCCAAGCTGAGCTGGAGAGACATTTACAATAGTTGGATAGATATCTTGGCTGCAGAGGAAAAAAGATCTGAGGCCATATTACAATAGTGTGATGAATATGGCATCTCAAAGCTAACCCATGCATTGACACTGTGAGTTAGAGCCTCAGATGGTGTAATCTGATGTAGATCCATTCATTTCAAAGGCACTGCATGATTTACATCAGATGAGAATCTAGCCATTTAAAATTTATAGCAGAGCATGAGAGCCAGGTCAGTCCACAAAGCAGTTGGATAGATAGTTGAAGTTAATGTATGAATACACAGAGTAACCTTTGGGGTCTATTTCTAGCACACACTTGTATGATATGATATTTCGCCAGACAGGGTAGTACAGTAACCAACTTCTTTTTGGGGAAAGGACCAGCTTTTGATCTTACACAGAGCTCTTCCTCAGGACTGGGGAACTATCTGAAAGAGTCACAGATAAATACAAGATGGAACAGATTGTTTAGTATAAGTAGTTAACACATATTTCAAGGGACTATTCAAGGTGAAGTGGCCCATTAACAAGCAGCAGGCGGAAGTGGGGGGAAGCAGCAGGGCAGTGTTAGTGGATTGTAGAATGCTGTAACAAACCCGTAAACTAATGCCTCTATAAAACATTAACAAGCCCCCATTCACTATATATTTTTATCAACCACCACACTTCTTACATTGATTATATAGGTCATGTGGGATAAATTTACCAATATCTGTTAAAAAATGTTAAATCAGGGAAATGATCTTAACACAAATAAAACAATAGACCTTTCTGGATCAATGAAACGGGATAGGCCCCAGTAAAATCTTGGTTGAAAGGGAAGTATCTATGGAAAGGAAAATCTCACAACTTCTAATCTACCGCAACATGAGATTTGAAGTTGTGGATTTGGTCCAATTTCAGGGCATCAGTGACTAATGTAGCAGCACTGGTACAAAGCTCTATTGTAGACAAGGTAAACTATGCTAAACCATAATTTATGCTGGTGCAGTTTATTTTGTTTTCAAGTATGGATGAGCTCCATGAGCGAAAATAGTGGTTTTGCTTGTCTACATTAGTAGGTTGCATAGGTGAAGATTGGTGGATGTCCAGTGACTGCTGAACTAGAGGCTATTCCCCAGTAGACAAAGCCTTATTTAGATTACCTTGGATTTACAACCCTTTGTCTGAATCTGCCTTATAGAATCTGAGCTGGTGTTTTAACATGTCAAGAATCTGGAAAAGAGGAACAGCTGGGCGTAGCAAAAAAAGTAATTTAGAGGAGATAAGGAAAAGTTGTAAATTAAAGCTTTTATTTAAGAATATGTCTTTTGGGTCACATAGATGGCAGAAATGGAAATTCAGAAAATGAACAGAAGGGACTGTACTGTATGAAGCTGCTGGTGTCCAATATTACAGAACTTAAGGGGAGAACTCCCCTTTGTTCTTTTAATGGCAACTGTCATTTTTATGGGAAGACTCAGCTCAGGGATTGCCCAGCGCTCTGAATTGTAAACCCAAAATTATAGTGTCTTGCATTGCATAAATATCTACCTAGCATAGTTTCAGAGTCTAAGGGTATGTCTACACTTGCCCCCTAGTTCGAACTAGGGAGGCAAATGAAGCATACCGAAGTTGCTAATGACGCAATATGATTAGCATATTCGCGGCCGGTCGCCATTTTAAAATACATCCTCATTGCACGAGGAGTAACAGTTAATTCGAGGGAAGGGTTTTGGATCGGACTACCGTGTCTACATGAGGCGAGTTAATTCGGGCTACTGGCATTTTAAAATGGCGGGCGGCCGCGAATATGCTAATCAAGCGCGGGATATTTAAATCCCGTGCTTTATTAGCAACCTCGGTATTCTTCATTTGCCTCCCTAGTTCGAACTAGGGGGCAAGTGTAGACATACCCTAAGGCTGTGTCTACACTGCACCCCTTTTCTGGAAAAGGGATGCAGATGAGACAAGTCGAATTGCAAATGAAAGCGGGGATTTAAATTTTCCCGCTTCATTTGTATAAACATAGCTGCGCTTTTTCCGGCTCGAGCTTTGTGGAAAAAAGCGCCAGTCAAACAGCGGCTCTTGCGGAAAATAAAGCCTTTCCGAAAGATCCCTTATTCCTCTTAAAATCAGGAATAAGCTAGGCGCTTTTTCCAAAGCTCCGAGGAAAAAGCGGCAATATGTTATACAAATGAAACGGGGAAAATTTAAATCCCCGCTTCATTTGCAATTTCGACTTGTCTCATCTGCATCCCTTTTCCGGAAAAGGGGTCCAGTGTAGACACAGCCTAAGAGAAGAAGGAATAAGTCTGATAAACTAGCCTGATCTATCTAACAGAGCCATAAAGCTTATATAAAACAATATAATTCCTGTTTGAATTCAGCCATATCTTGCGGAAAAGCATTTCATCTTGATAAAAAAAGAAGTTGCCAGAGATGGAAAATTCACCACAACCCACAGTAAATTGTTTGAATGGTTAATTGTCCTCAGTGAATTTGTCTAACTTCCACTTGACACTAGATCTTGTTACACTTTTGTCTGCTAGATTGAAAAGCCCACTGTCAAATATTTGTTCCCCAGGTAGGTACTTTTATAGACTATTATCAAATTACCCTTCAACGTTCTAGTTGCTAAGCTAAGTAGCTTGATCTCCTTGACTCGATTACTATAAGGCATGCTTTCCAATCCTTTAATCCTTAAGGGTCTCCAAACAAGTTATACAAATTAACCCCAAGATCTGCTTTGATTTTTTTACAGCTGTTGTATGTTTTTAATTATGTCCTGAAACTTGTGAAATAGGGAGTCTACTGAAAGGAACAGCTTGAGGCCCTTCAAATATGACAATATTGTAACTGATATTACAAGAGCTCTCAGGATCAAAAGAATCAGCCCAGTAACTTGACATCTGAGATATGATGGAGAGGTAATGTGGCAAGTGAATTGTTCCAGGAGTATTCAGGGCTTTACAGACCACCGGGAATTGCTATGGACATGTTTCAAATTACTGCAGTATAATAGTATAAATTACCATTATTAGAGTCAAGTTCACAAGACTTGGGTAATACAGAGGTGCTCAGGGCCTGATCCAAAGCCCACTTAAGTCAACCAGTGTCTTTATATTGACTTTAGTAAGTTTGGATCAGGCTTTTTGAAAAGTTGGCTGAGGAGGTTGCTCGACAATTAATGTTGATTTTTATTAAGTCTTGGAAAACTTGGGAAGTTCCAGAAGATTGGAAGAAAGACAATTTTGTGGCAGTATATAAAAAAGGTAAAGGGATGATGCAAGTAGTCATAGACCTGTCAGTGTGTCATTGTTCCCAGTCAAGATAATGGAACAGCTGATATTGGACTCAACTCATACAGAATTAAAGGACGGTAATAGAACAAATGCCAATCAGCCTGGGTTTATGGAAAAGAAGATCCTATATTTTTATGAGATTACAAATTTGGTTTATAAAAATTAATGTAATACAACTAGACCTTTCTAAGGCAGTTGTCTTGGTACCACACAATATTTTGATTAAAATTAACACAGCACACATTAAATGGATTTTAAAATGGCTAATTGTTAGATCTCAAAATGTAACTGTAAACAGGAACTCATCATTAAGAGAGTGGGATCTCTCAGGGTACATCTACACAGCAACATTATTTAGAAACAACTAGCATTATTTTACAATAACTTAGTCCGCATCTACACAGCAGGCAGTTATTTCAAAATAATGTTAAAGCTGGAGGACTTGTTACTCTGACTCCTGTAACCCTCATTGTACGAGGAGTAAGGGAAGTCAGAGGAAGAGTGCTCTATTTCGAAATAAGTGCTGTGTAGATGCTCCCAGTTTCAAAATAAGATATGCAATTGACCTAGCTCAATATGTGTAGCTTATTTTGAGGTAAGTCCTGCTGTGTAGACAGACCCTCAAAGATCAGTCCTTGGTACTGTGCTTTTCAATATTTTTATCAATGATCTGGAAGAAAACAGAAAATCACCTCTCAAGTTTATAGATGACAAAAAATTGGGGGAGTGGTAAACAATGGAGATGGGTCATTGATCTGGAGATGCTATAGCCAAAAGGGCTAATAAGATCCTTGGATACATAAAGAAGGGGAATTATTTTACCTCTGAATTTAGCACTGGGGTGACAACTGCTGCAATACTGTGTCCAATTCTGAGGTCCACAATTCAGGAAGAATATTGATAAATAGAAGAGGATTGTGAGAAGAGACATGAGAATGATTAAAAGATTAAAAATCCGTCTAATAATAGACTCAAGATACTAAAATTACTAATCTTAAGAAAAGTACAATTAAGGAGTAACTTGATTACAGTTTGAATACTTACATGAGGAACACATATTTAATAATGGGCTCTTTAATTTGGCAGAAAAAGATATAATATCAACCAATGGTTGGAAACTGACTCTAATCACAGTCAGACTGGAAAAAATATGTAAATTTTTAACAGGGACGGTAATTAACCATTGAAACAAATTACAAAGTGTCATGGTAGTTTCTCATCATTGACAATTCTTAAATCAAGATTGCATGTTTTTAAAAAGATATTCCCTAGGAATTATTTTTAAGACATTCTATGGCCTGTGTTATATGCAAGGTCAGATTAGATGCTGGTGATCGTCCCTTTGGTCCTTGGAATCTGTGATGAGGATTCTGTAAGCACAGAGAAACAGCTTTTGGTATTAGATCTATTCTGATAAAGATATGCAATATACCATCTATTTATGAAAGACATGAGAAATGTTAAGAGAAAATATACAAAAATAGAAGAAACTAGACAAAAAATTGTCATTTGTCAATTATAATTTAATATATATTAACAGATTTATATATATCAATAAGTTAAAGATTCAAATGACATACTGTTTTTCTCATATACATGATTCTGAAAGATTCAGAGCTACCATATTTGTCTAAAATTTAAAAAATCTATGATTTGAACAAATTGTCATTTTATCTTCCAAAGAGCACATTACCTCTGCAGTGTGAAATACCCATATGAACTGCACTGTCAGATTTTATTATTATTGTGACAGATACTGTAGCGTATACATTTAAACTAATGAAAAAATGTCATCTATCTTTTGGAGCTAAGTGTTGAAAGTGCATCAACTTTTCCAGTTTGATAGATCGTTCCTCAGAACATTTGAGAGGGATTGCATATTAAAAATACAGCATATGTGAAAAACCTTAACACATCCATCCACTGCCATATTTTCTAAACTATTCCTGGAACACTTTTGAAAGGGGAACTTCCAAAAAAAAATTCCCTCTAGAAAGGAATTGACCAATAACTAAGAACTCATACAGTTCCTCAAGGCAGACATGTATAAGGCAGACCTCTCTATGGCTCACAGAAGTGAATCTAGCCAAGCCACAGTCCTGCAGGACACCTGTACTATGCCCCTTATAGGTGCACTCTGCTCAGTGAGTCTTTGAAATGACACAAAGCAGCCTTTTTAAAAACAAAGTGGGTTAATCAGTTACCTGGAACTCAGTATTGGGTAGTCATTTGGTTAGCATAGAGAAGCAAAGGTTACAACTTGGTCCATACAGGCCGCTTGGCCTGTATGGACCAAGTTTTAACCTTTGCTTCTCTATGCTAACCAAATGACTCAGTGGATTCAGCTAGTCAAACTATTATGGAATCCATTTGGTCTCTCCCTCTCAGTCCCTGAGGAGAGCTTCTGAATATCTCCAAACGTCAGTTCTTATCCTCTAACTGCTGAGCCACCCTGAGTCCACATGTTTCACTTGCCAGACAGTCCAATAGGTAGGTGTCAATTGTTGTGGGGTACCCCTTCTGTCTCTGGAACCCACACTGATATGGTTCAGTTTCAGCCAGTGCTTTAATTATTCATTCATTCCACCCTAGGCAGTCACATGTCACAAGTCCTCATGTCTTCAGCTCTCTTCCAAGAGCAACTTTTTAACCCACTGGGTAGCTATGCAATGTACTGAGACTGAGGCTGCATAGGAATCAAAATATTACAGAAAATTCCCTCTTTGTCACAGGAAGTAAATGGGAGATTTGTCATTGACTTAACATCACCAGGATATCATCCATAGCTTAACATGTACATGTGCTCCTTCCCAACCAGAAGAATGGTCATTGTGATATAGGAATTTGAGAGTCAAGGCATAAAGCAGAGGGAAATGAGAATTCTTCAGGAGTTGATGTAGGCCAGAGAAGAAGTGGGAACAGAAAGCCTGATTCCAGCAGGAATCTGATTACTAAATTCTGAGATTTAGCTTGCATCTACTCGGCACCATTTTTCCAGAATAACAGTTGTTATTCTGGAAAAACAATACTAACGTCCACACTTCAATTTCATTATTTCGACAGAAAGTCGAAATAACAGATGGCTTTTTCTGATGGCAGTAAACCGCATTCCATGAAGAATATGCTTTTTCAGAAGAGGGTGTGTGTGGATGTGGAATAGGCAGTTATTTAGAAAAAAGAGGCCTCCAGGAAATAACATTCCATCCACACTCATCACAACTCTATAGTTTCTGTTCCCTGGCAGCTATTAAAGCTGCAGATACAGGGGACAGGGCTTGTGGCAGAAAGCAGGCGCTCAGAGCTTCCAGCCTCAGTGCAGTTGCTAGTGCCACATGTCTGGGCAACATGCCCCAGCCACAAGCCCCCCAAGAGTCCCCTGCCTATCCCAGGGAGCACACACGAGGCTCCCAGAAGCTTGCCAGGGGCCGCAAAAGGTGTGTGCCGTCCTGGTCTGGGGAGGAGATCCTGGCCCTCCTGGAGGTATGGAAAAATTAGGAGAACCTCTGGAATCTCCACTCCAAATGGCACAATGCTGATATCTATGGCAGAATGGCCGAGGGCCTTGCCACAAAGGGCCATACTAGGACCCTGGGGCAGGTCTGCAGTAAAGTTAAAGAGCTGTGGCAGGTCTACACCAGGAGCGCAGGCTCCTGACCCTATTTTGAAGACCTGCACCGCCTCCTGGGGAGTGGTGCAGCCATTTCCCCAGCTCTGGTGGTGGACTTGGGGCTGGAAATGCCTGTTGTCACCTGCCCGGGGGTCCCAGCCCATGAGGAGGAGAGGAGGAAACTGTGAGCACCGTCACCATGCTCACTTTGGAGCTGGTACCCCCACAGCCTGGATATGTCCCAGGCATCCTCTGAAGCTGGGGAAGGATCATCAGCTAAGTGGTCTTCATTTTTCACACACACAGGGTGGTAGTAGCAGGCACTGAGAGGTCCGTTCATGTAGATGCACGTGTAGCACCAGTCCGTGCCATGCAGCCCCAGGAGGCAGCACCAGAGTAAGCTCTCGGGAGGCCGCCCACACTTCTGACCCCTGGGGGGATGCCGTCCCACCACGAGCCACTGATGGAAGGAGGCTGGGGACAAGGGTACACACATGAATGCACACAGACTCTGGAGTGGCACACACGGGCATGCCTGCATGCTCAAGGCAGCACCTGCTCCCGGGGACAGAGCTGCCAGGTGCAGGTGTGTGTGGAGCACCGATGGATGCCCAGGCAGCTTGAGGCCCCTCTCCTGGCCATTGGATCCCAGATGAGGGCAAAGCATCAGGTACAGTGTGTCTAGGGATGACTGACCACCTTTCTTTATTCTCCGCAGCTGGACCAGCCATGACAGTGGGACAATCACCACCAGCACAGCCAGCCACCCGACCCCGGGGGAGCTGCAGGCATCAAAGGGTCCAAGAGGAATTTATCAGGGAGCACATGTCCATCCTCCAGGACATGCAGCAGATGCTGGCCCAGAAGGGCCAAGCTCTCAGCCATCCAGCCATATATATCGGTGTTCCTGCATCTGGAGTGGAGATTCTGGATGGTCTCCTTTCCCCATACCTCCAGGAGGACCAGGATGGCACACATCTTTTATGGCCCTCTGCATGCTCCCTGTGAGGGCCAGCGGGCTCTTGGGGGGCTTGTGGTTGGGACATAGTGCCCAGATGTGTGGCAGTGGCAGCTGAGTGGTGAGTTGCAGCTCCCAGGGCCGGCTTCCTGCCACAAGCCCTGTCCAGGGTGCCTGCAGTTTTAAGAGAACTATAGAGTTGTGATGAGTGTGGCTGGAGTGGCCAGCATGGCATCTGTGTTATTTCCTAGAGGCCTCTTTTTTTGAAATAACTCCCTCTTCCCCATCCACACATGCCTTTTTTGGAAAAAGCCTTATTCCTCGCAAAATGAAGTTTACCACCATCGGAAAAAGCCCTTCACTATTTTCACTTTTTGTTGAAATAACGCTATTGCAGTGTGGATGCAAGTATTGTTTTTCTGGAATAACGGCCGTTATTCTGGAAAAACGCTGCAGTGTAGGGGTACCCTGAGTCAACAAGAAACAAGGACATTTATATCAAAGCAAAAGCAAAAGTTTTATTAAAGGGAATAATATCTCCAGTGTTTAAAACAGGTTTTCATGTGAATAAAACTATCATCCTATGAAATAAATGATATTTACAAAACTGTTTTCTCTTGCTGTAATTGAAGATGGAAATTAAGTTTGGATAAAGATGAAATCCAACATTTTTGATATGGTTATAGTTTTCTTTATCTGTTGATTATTTTAACTTTTCCAAAGTTATTATTGGGTGATGTGTTTTTCAAACTCTGGGTCATGGCTTATAAGAGCAAGCTACTAGCTGGCTGTGAGACCTTTCTTTTTCCCTGCACCTGTGAAGGTGTCACTCACACACCTGGTGTGGTTCACTGTCCCATGTAGTGGCACTCAGACCACTTACAGTGAGAGATAAGAACAAAGGAGCTCTACATTCTAAGCTGAGAGCCAGCTGGCTTTATAGCTCAAGCTGTAAAAGCTCCTGTACTGAGGTCCCAAATTCAAATCCACCTTGTGGCAGTTATACAGGTACAGGAAAGCACAGATCCCCTTGACTGCAGATGGCTGTTCTCAGCCAATGGGAGTTGTGGGAAGTGGTGTGGATCTGTACACCATGTCCTGCAGCTCCCATTGGCCAGGAACAGTGATCTGCAGTCAGCAGGGCTGAGTCTAGACTGGCATGATTTTCCGCAAATGCTTTTAACGGAAAAGTTTTTCCGTTAAAAGCATTTGCGGAAAAGAGCATCTAGATTGCCACGGATGCTTTTGCGCAAAAGCACTTTTTGCGGAAAAGCATCCGTGCCAATCTAGATGAGGTTTTGCGCAAGAAAGCTCCGGTGGCCATTTTCACCATTGGGGCTTTTTTGCGCAAAACAGTTTTTACCTGTCTACACTGGCCCTCTTGCGCAAAAGCATTTGCGCAAGAGGGCTTTTTCCCGAGCGGGAGTGTCAGTGTATTTGCGCAAGAACACTGACAATCATACATTAGATCATCAGTGTTCTTGCGCAAATTCAAGCGGCCAGTGTAGACAGCTGGCAAGTTTTTGCGCAAAAGTGGCTACTTTTGCGCAAAATCTTGCCAGTCTAGACGCAGCCCAGGAGTTTCAGTCACCCATACCTGCAGAGGCGCAAGTAAACAAAGTGTTTCACAGACAGCTAGTGGCTCATCTTTACAAGCTACAACACAGAGTTTGAAAACTCCTGTACTAAGTGATGTTATTACGTTTGATTTCCAAGAATCCTTATTATAAGCCGGAAATGTAATGAAAATGAAAGGAACGGTCAAATAATGTTGCAATACTTCTCTCAGTCTGAGATTCTTCTGTTATTCAAAATAAATTAGATTTCCTTCCTACTGGACCCTGCGTTTTTTTTGTGGACTATAAACAATAGTGATTATTTGTATTGATTCTAATACAGAGCTCAGCTCCATTTCTTATATGAAAAAGCTTTAGAAGAATGGGGCATCAGATCCATGACCAGATTTTAAAACTTTAATTTTTTTCTGAGCTGCAGTAACAGCTTTTATATACTTCATTTCTACTTTTTTTGCATATAAATATTATTTTACTTTGGCAATATATGGGCACAATTTCCCACATTTTCCCAATAAACTGCTAAACTTGGGAAATTTTGGCACCTGCCTGCACTGGTTGCCATGTGTTGCAGAATTACTTAAGGAGAAGTAATGGAAGCATTCTACTTCAGAGAGAAAACTAGTGGCAGAATGTATTCTGAAGATTTCCTGTACAAGATGGGATGAGCAATAGGAAAAATTGTTATATTCTTTTAAGACAGACTGCTCTAACCTCATCCCCACATGATTATACAGCTTAAACTAATGCCTACTCCTTGGCCTTTTCAACCACTGTGTGCCCCAGCAAGGTGTAATCAGGAAAGAGCCTTTATGAGTTCCAGAACCCAGGAACTGCCTAATCTTTGTGCAAGGATGTTAAACAAATGAGAGGGAGATTTAGATGCTTCCTGACACTGTATGGCTTCATCTAGACTGGCATGATTTTCTGCAAATGCTTTTAACGGAAACGTTTTTCCGTTACAAGCATTTATGAATTGGCATGGATGCTTTTGCGCAAAAGCGCTTTTGCGCAAAAGCATCCGTGGCCAATCTAGACGCGGTTTTGCGCAAAAAAGCCCCGATTGCCATTTTAGCCATCTGGGCTTTTTTGCGGAAAACAGTTCTTCGCTGTCTACACTGGCCCTCTTGCGCAAGTATTCTTGCGCAAGAGGGTTTTTTCCCGAGCGGGAGCATGAAAGTATTTGCGCAAGAAGCACGGATTTTGTACATTACAAAGTCAGTGGTCTTGCACAAATTCAAGCGGCCAGTGTAGACAGCTGGCAAGTTTTTGCGCAAAAGTGGGCGCTTTTGCGCAAAATCTTGCCAGTCTAGACGCACCCTATCTGTCCATGTGCGTTTGAGGATCTCATTGGCTTTTATTCAGGGGTGAGGAACCTTTTTTGGGTTGGGGGCCACTGACCCACAGAAAAATCAGTCAGGGGCCACACATAGGTGAGAAGCAAAAAACCAAACAAACTCTCACTGATGTGGGAGAAATCTTGACGGAGAAGGAGAAAGACACTCCCCACATTCTCCTTATGCACCAGAGCCTCGGGGGCCCAGGCTAGTAGGTTTTGTGTGTTCCAGCCCCGTGGGGGGTGGGGCCTGGAGTGCCAGCCTTAAGACCCAGATCCTGGCAAGCCAAGGGCCCTGAGTCTAAAGCTCCTCACCCCTGCTTTAATGGAATCTCAACAATCACAACTGAGAGTACAACTGCCATTGATCCCATGTAAGTATTTTCATCATATATTGTTCATGGAATTATAGAAATTGAGGGCTGCATTTCCTTGATCCACAATCTTTGTAATCCTCTAAAATAATGAACAATTAAGTTTCTGTGGCAAAATGTTTTCTCTATAAATTCAGGCTGCTTGTTGCACATGGTTCCATTATCCTCTAGATGTTTTCCAATAATTTTGCCATTTACTATTGGTCCACTATTATAATAGATTGACGTTTCAGTTACAGAATGGTAATTGCCAGGAGGAGCTGTACTGTCTCCTTTTTGGATGATTGGCATGTTTGCTTTCTTTCAATTTTCAAGTATTTCCTCAGCTCTGCACGACTTTTCAAATATAATTGGCAGCTGTTAGATATATTTGTTAGCGAATACCTTCAGCGTCCAAGGGCACATCTTTTCCCTGCTCCTTATCAGCAAAAACTTTTACAATATGTTAATTATCTCCAGAATTCTACAGGCAAGGACTCTACTGAGGCTGCTCTCCCTCCAAGCCAGGAAATTCACTTTTCAGAACCCAAAACAAGAGAAACCCAATCTATTTTAATTACTATCTGAACCAGGAGAGAGGCAGTCTTGGAAGCGACTGGAACCCATGCCACTCAGCATTTAAAGATCATAGTTCAGAGCTTGACTCACACCTGGAAGCAAGTAATTTAAGTCACAGAGCACTGAGGCCTCATTCTTGCAAGTTATATGGTCACTGTAGCATATACCTCAAGAAAGCCAGGCAGATACATTGTACTACAGGTTGACCCTCTCTAGCCTGGCAACCATGGGACCTGATCGATGCTGAACCAGAGAATTTTCCAAACCACAAGAGAAAAATATTGTCTAGCAGCATTACCAACACTGTTTACTGGGCTCTTAGAAGACATTTAGGGGAAAATTAGAGTTAAATAACAGCACAGAACAAAGAGAGCCAGAACTAGTGGCTGTAAACAAACTTTATGGGACTGCAGAAAATATGGCCACACCCATGATAAGTGGACATCCAGCTAAGTAAAATCATGGCATACCATGGATGTTGTTGGACCAGAGCGTGCCGGACTAGAGAGGTTCAACCTGTAACTGGAACTGAATGGTTTTTAAATGTAGGCCGTAGAGGAGGACTTCTTTAGTAGGCCCAGCCTAGGGAGTAGAGAACTAAAAGATCAGGTACTGATGGGGAAAGCACTATTATGACTAACTCCTACTTGCCATACTAATGACATGGCCTACCTCATCACATACTCTACTTGACATCTTGCTTTGCTCTGGGTATTAAAATTTCCTGCCTTCATTGGGTGAGACAAAACAAAGCCCCATTCTTGCAAAGTACTCTAACTGTAAGTACATGAGCAATCCCAATGAAATCAATAAAGTTGGGCAAATGTCCTTAAAGTTCGGCACATCTCTTTGCATGATTGAGACCCAAGATTGTGTCTAATCTCTGTGAACCTGCCAGATATGTTTAAGTCAAACACAAGTTATTGGGCTCAGTATAGGAGTAACTGGGTGAAATCTTATGGCCTATTTTTTACATGAGGTCAGACTAGATGAATTAATAGCCTCTTCTGGCTTGAAAATCTTTGAGTGAATGAACGGTATGGAGGGAAAGGCTCTTCATACCTTCTTGTCCCTTGCTGAACAGGAACATGGTATGAGATATTTAAAATTGTGTGTCTATTTTAAAAATGTTTTTCTTTGAAATTATGAAATTGTAAGATAGTTGGCTATTTTTGAGTGTTTTGGCACTTTTCTGCCTTAAAACTTACTTTGAATTTTAAAAAATGCTGAAAAATTTTACTATGTTGCTTTGAAATATGACAATTTGACAAAGAGCTAACATGTTAGACACAACCGTAAATGCAGAGGCTTATAAAAATGACCCCTGCAGTGATTATTCAAAGCAGCAAACCTTATGTACTCTACCAAATGAGCAGTAACAATCTCTATATACATCACTATAAACCCTGAAGCTACTTTAAAAGAAAAAGTAAATGTCTACCACAGATAATTCATGCTGAAGGATAGCAGATGTGACAAGTGCATAATAA
Source organism: Rafetus swinhoei (assembly GCA_019425775.1). Taxonomy (NCBI): domain Eukaryota; kingdom Metazoa; phylum Chordata; order Testudines; family Trionychidae; genus Rafetus; species Rafetus swinhoei. The sequence goes on from CM033449.1 coordinate 36,477,513, forward strand.
AGTACATGAAATGCTTAACCAGTGATTACGATTACTTTTATTAGTCTTATAAAAAATTAAAATAGCTGAAAGCTCATTTCTGTTCTTTATTTTAAGAAAGTAGATGTAGCCTCATATGCTATAAAGGCAGGACAATGTGTAACACGATGTATACTATTCTGACTGTTGTGGCAGATCTTGCTTCCTTTGGACATGCAAGAGGTTATTGATTTCAGTGGGACCATTTGTAAATACAAGATGAGCAAAATTTGTTCTTTCTTAAATCTAGTAGTAGGTGGGTTCTCCAAATACTTCAAATATAGTCAATAACATTTCTCTGCAGAATTCTTGTTTATTGATCTCTGCTTTTCTTGTTTGGGCTGTTCTTCCCATCACAGGCATTGCAGTTATTTATTGATCAGTCATCATACAGACCAGCATAGTAACTGTGATTTGTATTAGAGGTCAAACCTCTGTAATCTGGACTTCCCTAGTTCAGCAACACCCCTGGACCAGCATTGTCAGGGACTTCATGGGTGTTCTGAAGCTGGAGCACTGACAGGAAAAAACTGGTAGGCTGGAGACAGGAGCATTGCTGGACTAGGAAAGAATGGTGCCCCAGCAGAGCGGCACCCAGAGGAGCAGGGGAACGGTGACTGGTGGATGGGAATGGAGGCCTGGTGCCTGGGGATAGACAAACTTACTGATTTGGGACCAGTTAGGTCCTAAGGGTGCCAAATGGGGGAGATTCAGCCTGCATAAATGAAACAAACAATTTTTAGCTGAAATTGCAATCTCCAAACAGTTTTGCCAAATGCTACTTTGTGAACAATACTCCTAAAAATGGAGGGAAGTATATTATGGGGGTCACCATCCCTCCCCATATAATGCATTTAATTTTTCCTCCAGTATTTCTCATATTTTATATGAGCACTATCCATTAATATTATTTTTCATTTATTTCCCTGGTAATGGAATATTTTATGAAAGCATATTTTAGGTATGCGTAGATGCCAAAAAATTGGGGCCCTGCTATGACAGTTTTATACAAAATGACACTGAAAAGCTTACTGTTTAAAGCCAAGACACAGGGGGCTTTGGGGAAGGACAGATAAAGAGTCAAGATGTGTGCAGTCCTCAGAAAATCAGGGCAACAATCACGTTGCATTGGATTGGCAGTGTTATGGAACGAGTGTTGAGTTGTAAGGAAAAAGACTTGAAGGTAGTGCCTTTATGGATTTTGAGGGCTTTGTCCATGTAGGGGAGTGTGTGTGTTTATGCCTACCTGACTATCTCCAAGTAGGCACACAAAATATTCCATGGTGAAGTGAGGGATGAAGGATTTGTGTTTACTTTATTTCTTATGTGTTGAGATGCCATAGGTGAGTTTGCTGGTGGTTCCATATGAATATCAATAAAAATTATGCATCTATGTCACCTCTTTTACAGAAAATCTACTTCAGAAATGCTTTCCAGAATTTTAGATATTTTCTTGGGACCTTCCCCTACTCCCTCCCCCCCTTTTTTAAAAAATCTTACCAACTCTAATTCTTAGTCTAAGAGTACTAGGAAATATTGCATGATCTGCTTCTTGATGTCCCTCCTACATTTCTATAATTCTTTCAGCTTAGTTCTCTTTATTGGAGCATAGTAATAAAGCCCAATGCACAGCTGTGATGATGGTGGCTTATCTCTGCTTTTTTAACTCACACCTTTGCAGAATCAAGCCATTTGTCTATCTTTAAGCACTGCATATGAGAGGCTACGATATATTAGTTACCATGTGCACATTTCGTACATAGTGGATCATTCATTTTTAGAATATGTTCTACCGGTGCATTGAGTTCATAGTGTCCTTTTAGCACAATGTTCCGTCCTTCTTTTTATTTAAACAATGTTGCGAAAGGAGGGTGAAGTTTCATCCTTCATTTCAATTTTTGAAGCTTTTGTTGGTTTGTGTCAAAACTATTATGTTACCTGAATATAGGCAGGTTATATTTAACTATAAATATGACAGTATTTTAGACAGTTCACTGAATTTCAATGGATTATCTTTTCTCCGCTGCATATAAGCTGTTGGAAGAAGAATAATTTCTAGATTTTTTTTAAACCAGGCATCTTTTTATATGCTTAATAGCTATTTTTGAAGAAGAATACACACCATGTTTGGCTTTAAAAAAAAACCTGACAATATTTACCAAACCACAAAAGAGCTTATGTAGCTTTGTGATTGTGGACAGGGAAGAATATAAGAAAAGGCAAAGTTAGCGAAAAAAGACCCCTTTAAAGTAAGCAAAAATTACATGTCAGTCAGAGACATTAAAGCTGGCTGTTTTTAAACTCCAACTGCTAAGCCCTGGGCATGAAACAAGAAACTGATGAGGTAGGCTGAATGGAATGCACACGAATGCAAGTGTTTAGTATCTTTTCTAAAGATAAAAACACAACTTCTTTCTTTAAAAATAAAAAGAGAAAGGTTTCAAATGAAGTAAAAGAAGCCATCATGTGGCACAGTATGAACCAAAAATATGCTGAAATCCACAAATGCAAAAGGAGAAACATGTCAAAAATCAGATATTCCCTTTATTTTGCAAAGAGTTCTTACTGAGTTTTAAGGGAGATTCAGCTTTAACATTTGCCTCTACACGGAGCGCAGAAATACACTTTCTTTTATTGAATAAAAACTCATGGAGTGGTTGGGGTGGTGGCAGAGGAGTTTTATGCTGACGGTAATATTCTAATGAAGTGAGTTTGCCATCATGCAGTACAGCATATTAAAGGTCAGGGGACTGAATTCCTGCTTGCTGAGTGTCAGATAGGATGAGTCTTGGATCTTGTGCAATAGTTCTGCAATGGTACATTGACTGAAAAAAAATCATTATAATAATTATCAGTGTATTATACAATTAATTATCCCATCTACACAAAATCAATATTATTGCCTTAGTCTGTGGGGTTATATTTATTTTATATACCAATATATTAGATTGTAATGGCTTCAAAATTACCAGTTCAGTCTATTTATTTATACTTCATTCTTCTGTGAGTTGAAATAGTGCTTGTAAAAGTGTGAGAAAAATTGTATTGACTAGATACAAAGATAAGGGGAGCCATGTGTTCTCTTCAAGAAGTAAAAAGTGAGGGAAATGGAAAAATTACCGACACTCTATGGTTATTTCTCGACTATAAATTCCATCACTTACTCTCCTTAGGGAAGTGGTACCAGCAGCACTGAAGCATGCATGAGACAGACTCTGAAATCCAGTTAAGGCTGAGATTCATGAGACAATAGCCAAGAGAACCAGTGGATCTCTGCCCCAACATATAGGTCCTTCCTCCTTCTGTATTCTTCCCCAAACCCTTCCCCAAGTCCACTTAGATTCATGGTTGATGCAGTTGCTATGCTGCCACTCTTTGGCTCCTCATAGCAGAAATCGGTGCTGCTTTAACACTCAGGATCTGCTGTTTTTTCTGGTAGTCTGCCCGTTTTAAAGGGAAACATGCCATCTATGTCCACTTCCCTTTGTCTGCATCCATTTCTCTCTCCCCTTCATTTCTAGCCCCACTCAGGTTTTGAACCTAAAACATTAGTACCAATCTATAAACAATACAAAACAAAACAACATACTTTGAAATGGTCCAGACTCATCAAGTTGTGCCATTGGCCAACTTATGTCACTGAGTAACCTTATTTCTGTTACCAGAGCATCTTTCTCTCCCCCCCTCCCTTCCCTTCTCCTATTTATTTCGAGTTTTCTTATCCTCTAGTCATAACTCCGGTCTTATCCTCTAGTCATAACTCCGGTCTTTCTTATCCTCTAGTTATAACTCCGGTCTTTCTTATCCTCTAGTCATAACTCTGAAGAAGTGGGCTGTGCCCACGAAAGCTCATGATACCATCTACATGTTTTGTTAGTCTATAAAGTGCTACCAGACCATTTGCTTGCTGTTTTTTTTCTGTAACAGACTAACTAGGCTACCCCCTGAAGCTCCTTGGTAACTCCATCACCTTTCCCTCCTATTGTTTGTCACACATACCTTCATGGCAAGACACGTATCTTCCTGCATGTTTGACAATGCCTAGCACAATGGGATCTTTAGACTCCACATTAATTAACAATAAAACTTCCCATTTATAGGGCACACTTTCTGATGATGCAGTCCAGTCTCTTCTTCCACACTCTCACTCTACTTTGTTTCCATAGAAATTTTGTAAGTTTCCTCTCACCCTCATGGTGCAGCCAAAGCAGAGCCTTGCAGCCTAACTAAAAGCTACTGCTGTCAGTTTTCTTATATACCAGAGATATTGAACTTTAATCAAATCAAGCACAAATTCTCCTCCTCTTCAGAAATGCTTCCCTTTTTACTTCCTTTTCATTTCTCTTCCCCCTTAAGAGTTTTCCTACAAATTCCCTCTTTCTTCCTTCACTTCCTCAACATGCCCTTTCCCTGACTAACATTCATTTATTTCTCTCCTTCTAGGTTTCACACCAAAGCCTGATTCTTTCCTTTCTTTCCTCCTATTTTTGGTGCTCCTTCTTCACTCCGCACTTATTTGCTTTGGCCTACCCACTATGTTATCTTACTTTCACATTCCTTTATAGTGGTCTTATGGGGCAGAACTCCCAATGCAGAATCAATATCTGATCTATCCCAAGGCAACAAACTTTCCAATATAATGCCATCATCCTAAAGGTAAGGAGAGAAAGGTAGGAGAGAATATTTTAATTAAGCAGAAATTAAAAAGAAACTACAAGTCATCAGAGTGAGTGGTAACAGTTCAATGGAATATTTAAATAGATGCCTTGCCCACACTTTTATTTTACCTTTTGGACAATGGTTTTCATTGAAAGTCTCATTATTTTGTCCAAACGATACATCAAGCAGGAAAACTTAGTTGCTTACACATTAAAAGACTTGGCTGTAAAAACCATTTCTCTTTCCAGCAGTAACTGTAGAACCTCTTTTCAATGCCATCTGTAGTGAAGGTATTTATTTTTAAGGACATTAAAAGAAAGAGACAACCTTTTCATATAGAAAGAAATTAAATATTGTATTTTAGGCACAGGTATCCTGCACTTTGGCTATGTCTAGGCTGCAGGCTTCTTTCGGAAGAAGCTTTTCTGGAAGAGATCTTCCGGAAAAGCTTCTTCCGAAAGAGAGCATCCACACACGAAAGCGCATTGAAAAAGCAATCTGCTTTTTCGAAAGATAGCATCCACACTGAATGGGGGCTATCTCACATTTCAGCTGTGATTACTATGGATGGAGTGGCCACCAGGGCACCTGTGCTTTTTTCTCTTTCCTCTTCTTTCAAAAGAACTCCCTCTTCCCTGTCCACACACGCCTTTTTCCGAAAGGGATCTTTCGAAAAAAGGCTTCTTCCTCATAGAACGAGGATTACCAGTGTTGGAAAAACCCCTCTGTTCTTTCAATTTTCTTTCAGAAGAACGCGATTGCAGTGTGGATGTAATTGAAGTTTTTTTGGAAAAATGGCCATTTTCGGAAAAAAACTCTTTAGTGTAGACATACCCTTTGTGCACATGTGGTAATCTAAATTCGAACCTAGAATGGATCAAGGATAATACATTACTGATTAGATATAGCCAGAAACAGTTTTTACAGGTGGTACTCCTGAATGTGAACAAATAAATAATCACAAAATCAGTTAAAAATGCTTTCTCCTTCATATAAGGAGAAAACAAAAGTTTCACAATAACTTTTATTAGCCAAGGCCCAGATACTTAGTCAATTTTTACTCAGCCAACTTGAATAAGGTCCACAGAGTTTAAGCAGATAATAAATAAAATAAATAATGGTAATAAAGAACAAGTAACTATCTAAGATAAAATATAGAGTATAGTTCTTGCTAGAGCACGAACCTAATAACTGTTCAGCTTATAGCATTTGAACTGAGCATTCACAGGTGAAATGAGATATTTCAGACAAATGTAAAATGAAAACCCAGCAGTTTCCCAAATATCTTGGAATAACTGCTATAAGTTTTGTTCTTCAGTATCCCAAAAAGAACTGCCTGTAGCCAGACAGGAACCCCCCTGTAACATCCATCTTTGCTTGCCTGGATATGGCAGGCTGCTGTGGCCCTGAATGGCTGTAAACAGAGATACGCCAGTTGCTGACCAAGAGGCTGCAGAGGAGTGTCCTTGACTGAACCCATATTGATACGAACACACAGCCGTCCGCGGGGGGAGGAATCTCTCGCCCAGTAAAAAAATGTCTAGTACTCACAATTTAGTTATCTCTCTTGCAAGTGTAAATTAAGTTGAAACTTGCTTGTAAGAACTGGCGTCACAAAGACGAACCAACACAATCTGGCATCTTAGATAAGAAAGAGGATACGGGCCCCTATGGGTATAAAGATGGATCCAGCAGCACATTTACTCTGAGTGTCAATCTACCATCTATCTGCTGGTTGGGTTAGGTGTTTGACCTCCCGAGGTTCCACGGCGATGCCCACCTCGTATTCGTCTTTCCTAGGAATTGAGGGACCGGCCCTGGCTTGACCCGCTGGAGTCGAGAGGCACAGAAGGGGGTAAAATTGTACCTGGATGTGGTCCTTTGTCTTAAGTGTACACATAGATTTAGAGCTCTTTAAAGATTAAGCTGTCACTTGGTACCATTATTTCTATTTTCTATCTTTATTTTCTTTGTAACCATTTTTAAGATCTATATTTGCTAGCAGTTAAGAAATAGAGCAATAGCCATTGTAACCATATGATTTATAAGCTTGTTTAATAAACCTGTAACTGTTTAAGTTTTAACCTGACTACTTCAGTTGCTGTAACAGAACCAAGCACAATTTAAAAGAACTTCAGCTGGTCATAAGGGACAGATACAGGCAGAGCTGAGCGTTTGGATCTGTGTCACTCCCAGGTGACAGGTCCGTTGGGGCACCTCTCAGTCTGTCCTAGGCTGCCCGCTGCGAAGGGATTTTTGCATCCTAGCAGCTAAAATCTGAGGTGTAATAAGCTCTTCCTATAAACAGGGGTGTCTGTTGGCCTGCTGGCTACCCTCTGCGACGGGACCCCAGTCCTAGCAGTAAAGACACGGACGTTAAACCTTTTCTCGGAAACACACACACACACACTGCCCTGACCGTCAGCTGACACTGCCATTGTAAGATAATCAATATTTTTGGATAAAAGAGGAGAGCGAACCCTCCTCTTAACTCCCCAAAGTTGTCCTGTATGTCAAAAATAAATACTTTTATCTACATGAAAGAAATAGAAAAACAAAAGAGCATTCAAAATTCCAGCTCACATATCCTTTCATGAATGACACAAGCAATAAAATTCAAAGTCTGTGAGAAGTAAAAGCCTTAGTTCATGTTCAGTGTCCCTGTGTTGAGAGTCCATGATGGCAAAGTAATATTGCCATTGTGCTTGGATTGATATACTTCTCTAAATTAGTGATGTCAGGTATCAAAAACATCAATAAAATGTGACTACAGTAAAATTTTCCAAACATAGTTTAATGTGACAATTAACATTAAAAATAACCAGTGTTTGCAGCAATATGGATGGTATCAGAGGTATTACAAATACTTTATAAATGCACAGGAAAATGATGATCTCTGATGCCAGCTGGGAACTGCTGGCAAATGTTTAATATTATATGTCAAACAAAGTATTCAGAATACTTTGATATGGCAAGTTTATTTTGCAATTATTTGTGCTACAATATGGAGAGAAAATGGCAAACAAATAATTCTGGCTAAGATTGACCTCAAATGTTTAAATTTATTTTCAAAATATAGAAACAAACCCTCTGATGATATAAAATCCATTCCTTACCAACCACATCAGAGAAAACTAGAGTTAATTTTGTATCCTTCTGGAAAAGGGGAAAATATGAAGAAAAAACCCCATTTGTCAATAAATCGTTAAAGATTTCTAGAGGAAGAGACAAGAATGTGCCCCCCCCCTCCATTTTTTTTCTTTTAACAATCAAGTTACTTGTGTATCTCATCACCACTTTCTTTTTTAATTGTCATCTCTGGAAGAAAATACATACTGTTCAGATTTTTGTTTGTTTGTTTGCAGTAACACTTTCACTTGAGAGTCAGCAACAAAGCACACTGAAACAAAATTATCCATCAGTGTGTCTGCTTGTCTAGACATCTGTCATGAAAGAGAGAAGTATTCTGTGGGTGAAGGGAAAGGTAGGATATTTTGCAATCATAATATACTGTGTGCTGTATTTCTGCCTGTATATTACTTGGATCTTTGATATAATTTTCTACTCTCCTTTTTCTTGCTATCATTTTAACAACAGAGCACAGCATATTACATAGCTCTTGTGTGAGGTGTAGTTTTCTTTAAAAAAAATCTTTTCAACTACAATTATTGTATCTTTTCCTGCTCTCTCTTTTTTTCAGTTTCACCTGCTATCTCTGTGTTTCTTAGTGCATAGCCCTATTTGTTAGTTCCAAGTACATATTATTTCCTTTACTGTAATTGTTTCCTTATTTACTCCATATTAGAAGAGTTGCTGGTTTTCTCTTTCACTGTTTCCTTGTGGACTAGGAAAATTACTTTAGGAGAGAACATAATCCCAAATATAATGAGCTACCCCTCTAATTCTAAGATTAGCAGGTAAAGTGGAAATATTCCTGAATATTCTTTGGTACTTCTCATTTACTATATACTTTGCCCATCTGCTGTTTAGGAGGCACAATCTGTGTTACTGTGCAATAAATGAATCAGACATTTTAAAGTGTCTCTTACACTGAGTCATTATGTGACCATCATTATTATAAGGATGCAACGTTGTGATAGGGAAGCATAAGTGACGTATATACGTGATAGTAACATTTGACATAGTGAATCACTAAGATTCTCAATTACTGTGCAATGCTGCCACCATATAAAACAGTGCATCCCAAAATGTGGCATGTACATCATTTAAAACCTGAAAGACTCCCTAGTGGGTAGTAGAGTGATGACAGATCTCAATTATTTTCCAGTATTAGCTTTTATTTATTTTTTAAAATGCATCTTCTCTGTTACTGTTGAAAAGAAAGTTTTGAAATTATGAAGTGAGTGTAACCAATGCAGATAAGTCTGTCTGAGTTTGCTGAGCAGCTGAAAGAATATTTTTGAGAGAGAGAAACTTTCCTGAAACTTCAGGGAGTAGCCGAGTTAGTCTGTTACAGAAAAAAAACAGCAGATGGTCTGGTAGCACTTTATAGACTAACAAAACATGTAAATGGTATCATGAAGTTTCGTGGGCACAGCCCACTTCTTCAGATGACCTGTTCATTTCAGTGATGCCAGTGATAATGTTGCAACTGTTAGCATTACTACTTTACTGCTCATCAAATCATGCAAGGAAATATCATATGATGAGATCTATATTAGTGTTTTCCAAAGTGTATGGATCTGGGGGCAAAAATAGTGTAAATTAAAATGTGTAGGCCTTCAATAACTGAACTAATCTTCTGGAGGCAAGGCTGAGCTTTTAACAGTTTGAAAAGAACTGAGTTAAGGAAATGTGCTATCATTTAGGAATAGTGGAACAGGGGACAATGTAAATATTGTGGGGACTGATCTATATTCCTGTCCCTTCAATATTTTCTCTGTATCCAGGAAGGGTGCAAAGCAGGGCAGCCTGGAACCCACTCCTCCACTCAGTTCTAGGGAGAGGAGATTCCTGAGTGAGTTCCGAGTGGGTTGGGTAGAGCAGAGCCATTTTGGGGTCTATGGAGGAGGGCTGTTTTCTTTCCAAGCCAGGGGCTCCCAACAGCTGTGTAATAGCTACAACTGGAGCACAGAAAAGGGAAACAGGCAGATAGCTGCTCTGTGTGCACAAGGTGAGGGAGTTAGTATAGCATGGTACCACAACTGCCCTGACTGTGCTGCTTCCTCAAAATGCTGTGTGTAACTAAGGCCAAAGCAAGTGCCTAACCTGTGGCCTTCTGCAATCCTACTGCTGCCCTTGGCTCCTGCATTCTCACAAACCCAAACTCAACCCCCATCCCACATTCAAGGAAAACTTCTGACACCTCTGCTGTCTCATCAACAGCCTTGCTCACAAAGATGAACATTCGTGTTTTAAAAACACACGGTTTATAATTCACAATTTCCTCTCTCGGCCCAAAAAGTTTGCCCACAGTGAGGGTGTGTCTAGACTACAGGGTTTTTCCAAAAAAAGTGGCCTTTTTCTCGAAGAAACTTCCCCTGCGTCTAGACTGCTGCCGCGTTCTTTCGAAAGTAAATTGAAAGAATGCAGCAGTTTTTTTGACCATGGAAAACCTCATTTTACAAGGAAGAACACCTTTTTTAGAAAGTGCTCTTTCGAAAAAGGCGCTATGTAATGCAAACTGTGCTTTTTCGAAAGAGAGCATCCGGACTGCCTGGGTGCTCTCTTTCAAAAAAGCAGCTCAGTTTTTCAAAAGTACTGGCTGTAATCTAGATGCTCTCTTTCAAAAGAGGTTTTTTCAAAAGATTCTTTCGAAAAAGCCTCTTTCAAAAGAGGCTTGTAGTCTAGATGTACCCTGAGGGTACGTCTACACTAGCCCCCTTGATCGATCTAGGGAGGCTAATGAGGGCAACCGAAATTGCAAATCAAGCCCGGGATTTAAATATCCCACGCTTGATTTGCATCTTCCCAGCCGGTCGCCATTTTAGAAATTGACTAGCCCGAAGTAACTGCCCGTGTCTACAAGCAGCAGTGAAACGGGATTCCAATTTAAAGCCCTAACTCGAATTAGCTGGTATTCCTCCTGCACCCTCATTAGCCTCCATAGATCGAACTAGGGGGCTAGTGTAGACGTATCCTGAGTGTAGAGAGTGATCCTATTTGGCATTATTGGGTGACACAGTGTCTTGAGGAGGTGAGATGGCTCTTGTCCAACTCTGGCCATGTCTATGTTAGGAAATTATTTTGAAATTGCTAAATTCAATTTAAAATCACTCCAGATTTAACAAATTTGAACTAGGATGTCCACACTACAGGGAAGCCTCGAAATTAGTCTGAGGCAGGCTCCATTAATGTGGACATATTACCTCAGACTTAGAGCTCCAGGAAGCCCCTGGGAGTAATTAGATCAAATTACTCAAGGGAGTAATTATTTCTAAATAGCGGCACCAGAGCATCCACATTATCATTATTTTGAAATAACTATTTTGGAATTAGAGTTACTCCTGATGAAAAGCAGGAGTACAGATTTCAAATTCCATGGTCCACTATTTTGAAATAATGGGCATGGTAGTGTGGATGTTCTGCTTATAAATTCGACCTGGGGGGGGGGCAGTTATTTTGAAATAAATTCCTAGTATAGAGCAGGGCTCTGAGCAGATGGGCAGGAGAGGAATAGCAAGATGTGAGAGAGCTAGCTATTGGCCCTGTAGTTTCCTTCACTGCAATTGAATGGCTGTGACCTGAATGGACAGCTGGTTTCCTTTCTCATACTTCTCTTCAGCCTGTTTGTTTCTCTCCTCCACCACTTATGTCTTGTATTTTAGACTGCAAGGTCTTTAGAGCAGGAACTGTCATTTATTATATATTTGAGAAGTGCCTGGCACAATGGAGTCTGACCGGTATGAAGCACATATGTTGTTTTATACATTTACAAAGGTGATTTACAGTGAGCTATACAGAATCTGATTCTGAACTGGTTTACATGAGCATACTGTCAGAATCAGGTATATATTTGCCCGATCATCTGACTTCAGGCACTGCCACAAACACTGTCACTCTGTCAACCTCTAGGATTGTTATGGTGTCAAACCCTGCAGTTCCTCAGTATCTTGACCCCCATTGACTTCAGCAGGAGTCAACACCTTCTGGAATCAAGCATATAACCTCAAGACCTCACCATGTATAATGCTTGCACATAATATTTTCCATTAATCTGTGTGAAGAAAAATATAGTCATCCTCAACTCACTGCTGAATGACAATATTTCTGCACTGTATGAATCATGTTTTGAACAATACATGAATGTTTTATTATAATAGCTATATCATATTAATGTTCCATAATGTTCATGAACTATGTTAGCAATGTTCTTGTCTACTAGTAAACAAATTTATTAATATTCTAGCATAACATCTAATATAAAAACAGGAATTGCTAATACAACAAAGCTCTCATTACATGATCTCTCAGTTTCTCTGTCATATTAATTGTGACTTTCATTAGATAATGATCTTTGGGCTGCACAAATTGTCTCTTTCTCATTGTAGGATATTTTTGTGGTGGCAATTTTCAGTTTTATTTCAATTTTATTCTTAATGGAGGGAATCTTGTTTAATTTTTGATGCCTATGAAAATAAGTTAATAAGTAAATTATTACCTTATTATTGTCTTATTTTGTTTCATCTGTAAAATTGAATGTTATGAAAAAATGTTCTTAGAGGTGGCAATTTACATATCTTAATATTTCTCTAGTAGGAGTTCCTGCTGGTGCAGATCTCTGTACATAACGACTTTTTTGAAAAATGATTTTGTTTCCCTTTTTTCTTTCTTTAAATAAATTGTTTCTGGACTTGTATTTTCCCAGTTGAAAAATACTGTACATCTAGAGTAACTTGTGTTGCTACATGTAAAGTAACTTCTGTTATCTCAGTAACAGACTTTAGCCAAGTATTGTATATTAATGTCAAAGTACAGGTTGGATCTCCCTGGTTTGGCACCCTTGGGACCTGACCGGTCCTGAACGAGGGAGTTTGCTGGACCAGGGGAGATCAATTCTGCCCTGCTGCTGATGGACTCTGGACTCTCCCAGGGTCCTCAGCAGAGGGCTCTCCTGCCCCCTGCCACAGGGATCCACCACCCCAGGGTAGGCAGGACTCCATTGCCCCAGGGTCACTGCAGCTCCACTGCTGCTGGGCTCATAGCTCTGCCCCCTGATGCAGGAGTCTCTGGTTTGGGACTTTCTGGTCTGGAATTCTCTGGTCTGCCAGACCACGGATATTGCTGGGTCAGAGTCCTGGACCAAGAGGATCAATCTGTAGTTCAATAATAGAGGAAGAACAGTCTAGTGAGTGAAGCACTGGCATGGAACTATGGTGATCTGGGCACAATTCCTATCACTGCTATCAACTCTTTGTGTGACACTGGATAAGTTGTTCTGTGCCTCACTTCCTTCTCTGAAAAATGGGGATAATAATACTTCACAGATTCACAAAGATGATGTGAGGATAAATTCATTTAGATGCTGTTTAAAGGCCAGGACAATATTAGCAGCTGAATAGAATAGTCAAATGAAGGAAAGAAACTCCTTCTCTAAAGCACTGTTTAATTATAGGCAGATCTGGTTGCATTATAGGCAGAGCTAAGGTTACCTGACTATTTCCTGTATATGTACATTTATAGTTTGTAATATGTGCTGGATTGCTCGATACTAAAGTCTTTTTGTATCTGTACCCATCCAACGATTCAGCACAGGCAGTGGCATTATCAGTTTCCACACAATACCCTCTCAATATGCATCACTCCAGACATGCAGTGACCACCTTTAAGGGTTATGCAGTCTACATGCTCTAGTTATTCCTGTCCTCTCCCCTGAGATTGCTAATAAGGGCTGAATAGCACCAACACATTATTACTGCTGTCACTGAGAAGTACAGTACACAGTATCTTTTATAATTAGTATAGAGGATGGTAGCATTTTGTAATGAATAAAGGATTTGCAATGAAAAGAAAATGGTTCTGAAATTGATAATGATTTCTATTAAATGAATTAACTATTCCAACAGGCTGGTGCTGATATTTAAACTGAAGACTGGGACTTGGTATCATCCTTGATTCTAAACTTGCCATCTTTTTCTGCATCCTTTCATCCTGAGATCACACCTGACTGCTTCCTTTGTCCTCTTCTTTCTTGTGCATCATTCATGCCAACCCTTTTGTGTGGGACAACCTCCCAATTAATTTACATCAATTTTCCTCCCTGTCTTCCTTCAACAACTATGGAAATGAATTGTTCCAGCCACAGTGACTACTTGCTTTTACGTATTACATTAAATACGTATTAAACAGCATTAAAACAAGTCATTCCTTTAGGCTGTAAGGGTACGTCCAAGATCGATCTAGGGAGGCTAATGAGGGTGACCAGAATTGCAAATCAAGCCCGGGATTTAAATATCCCACACTTGATTTGCATCTTCCCGGCCGGTCGCCATTTTAGAAATTGACTAGCCTAAAGTAACTGCCCACGACTACACGCGGCAGTGAAATGGGATTCGGAATAAAGCCCCTAAATCAAATTAGGTGGTATTCCTCGTGGAATGAGGTTTACCACCTAATTCAATTTAGAGGCTTTATTCCGGAATCCCATTTCACTGCCGCGTGTAGACATGGGCAGTTACTTCGGGCTAGTCAATTTCTAAAATGGCGACTGGCCGGGAAGATGCAAATCAAGCGTGGGATATTTAAAGCCTGGGCTTGATTTGCAATTCCGGTTGCCCTTATTAGCCTCCCTAGATCGATCTAGAGGGCTAGTGTAGAAGTACCCTTAGTTATTTAGGGCATTTTTATTTGCCTGTGGGGTTCATTTCAAATTTGACTTTAGTAATTATGTCAGATGACATCAGCTGAGGATCAAATCATTACAGCAATAGATGGATAAATAATGTCCTCCCATGTCTAAAATTTACCTAAAATACATTTGTAACTTTTCCCCAAGTATGCCCCTGGCTCATCTCCATGTAGGGCGATTTTCTTGTTGATAAGTTTGTGTCTTCTTCTGATAACTATTTCAACTCCCTTTGTGTACCTTAGAATTCTAGGCTCTAGAATGTACAGAATGCTGTTACCTCTAGCATGGATCCCTGCTCTCTTAGGTGAATTCCCAGTAGATTATACCTAAGTACCTATGAAGCAAAGCCAACAGAAGTAAAACAAACTATAATATTTCTGGAAAACCAAAATTAGAAGTTTGTTAATAAATAAGAAGAAAGATAGGAAAATACAACTCCTTTTAATTACCTGGTTCATTCAAGACACAGCTCAAAATTGGCTTTTTTGCTTTTGCCTCTCTCCATAGATCAGCTTATGATTCTAATGAAAGACAGGGGAGCCACCAAAGAATAAGAGGTATTGGACATTCCAATCCTAGAATATAGAATGAACTCCCACAGGAACTAAAGGCTGCAGTAAGATGAGGGCATAAGATATAGGGACGGCCTGGTCTGATGTCTGAGGCCTAGCTGACAATGAACAAAATATGGCAAAGGAAAGTTAAGATAAGCAGGAAACAACCTTGTTTGTTTAACTAGGCATAAAACAAGCTGAGACAGCATAACCCCAGGTGGAGAGCAGTTATTGAGGGCTTATCGTGAGTTATTGGCATATAACTCACTGAGAGGGGCCTCAAAGTTTGCTTTTCAGTTCAGGTTAAAAGGGTCTAAGATAACAGCTCGATGTTTACTTCTCATAAATACCAATTCAAGGTCAGGAAAGGGTCAAGGTTGATACCTGATGGATGGAGATGGTTTAATTAGATCATGAGGTGCAAGGTGATTGGTGATAGCCTGGCAACATCAGAGGGTGGCAACCTCACACATTAGCAGTGAGGTGTTTGTACTTGTATATAAGGTGGTGTCCTGGAGGATAGTCTTTGAATGGCCTAGGGGGGGTAATGGAAGTGTTCCATTGTTTTGAGCCATTTCATTGTTACGGGGTATAAATCCATAGTGGTTCAGTAGAGTCTATTGACAACTATTAATGTACTTTGCTTAACAATAAACCTGGCCTGGCACCATCGATCCTTATCTGATTTGCAGTCTTTGGGGCTCTCTTGGAGTCTGCTGTGAAGACTAAGTGCACTAGCTTGCACGGCACACATCATTGAGCACATATGCAAGCAGCCTTCTGGTTATCATCATCAATGGAGTCAGAGACGCGTGAGAACATCGCGACAGTGAATCCTGGCCCCTGCTAACTAACAGCATAGCTGAACAGCTGCCTGAGTAACTACAAGGACCATCACAAATGTCATTGCTCCAGCCTTCTCTAATATAAGATGTGCATTTAAAAACCAATAAACCAAAACCAACATTGCACACATAATTCTCTCACTGAGAAGAGGTTGAGAGGGAAAACTACTCCAGCAACAAGAACAGTAGATGATCCTACATAGAACAGAATGTTTGGTATACTTGTTCAAATTTGGCAGCTAAATTCTCCAAATAGTCCCATCTCTTCTGGGCATGCACAGTTGCAGGCGTGACCAGAACTTTTGCTTCAATTGCTCTGCACTACCAGGTAGTCTCTCTTGTGCTTTCTGTATCTCCCTTTCAGTTGTCTAGACGTTGTGAGAGGCAAAAATGCACAGTGGTGAGGGTCAAAGAGTGGTACAGAGGCAGGTTGTTGTGAAGTGTAGTGGCAGAGGAAGTAATAGGCTGTCACATAGTGTTGCCAATTTTCTGACTGACCAAAACTGAACAACATTGCTGTCCCCTCTACAAGACCCGGCCCCATTCCCTCTGTCCCCTCTCCCTCCATTGCTTGCTTTCCCCCACCCTCACTAACTCATTTTTGGCTGAATTCTGAATAGCTGGCAAAATAGGGGCAGGAGGGAAGGCAGTGGCAGACAACAGCTGGGGAGAAAAGACAGAATGAGAAGAAGACAGGCAGAGCATGCAAAGATAGACCACAGGGTGATGAACAGTGCCAGAGAGAGCCAGACACAGGTAATGGGCAATGGGATAGGGGCAGAAAAGGGCTTTAGGGAGATACATTACTAGGCAGCAAGGTCAGAATAGGACAGCCAAAGAAACTACTGTAACCACTAGAGAAAACTGTCCAGTGGCGTAGCAAGGGGGGCAGTTGCCCCCGGGCGCCATGCTAAGGGGGTGTCAATTTAGTCCCCCTCTGCTCCTCCTGTCATCCCTCAGCTTGCCTACTCCTCCTCCGCCCACCGACACCGGCTGGAGCCTCCTCCCCGCCTCTCCACCCCCAGCCCAATCCTCCTCCATCTCCGCCTGCTGGTTAGTGCGTGCAGGGGCCCGGCCACAAACTGGAGGGGGTGGGGGCAGATGCAGTACATGCTCCCCCCCTTCTCCCAGGGTTGGGCTCAGCTGTGAGCCAGGTTTGGGGCCCTACCATGCAGCAGCAGCGGGAGGGGGGGACGACGACAAATTTTGCCTTTGCTCCTGGGTGCATAACACCCTCGCTACTGTTACCTACCAGCCCTGTGCTCTTGGGGAGCCAGGGAGTAACATTCATGGAAAACCATCCCCCCCTTCCCCTAGGCTTCTGCTAGAATCAGACAAAGTAAGGAAAAGGCCAGGGAAGACACACCCAAACTAATTAAGGAAACACCCCAGCCTCATCTGCATTGAAGATAGAACTCATTAGCATACAGAATGGAGACCAGCTCTTCCAAGGCAGGAACCGCAGTGAACTATGGGATACCGAAAGCAGAGAAGCACTGCCTGATGGGAAATCTCTGCTCCAGATGCTAATGAACCCAGGCCTGCTCACACCCAAATTAGTCATTATCAGACCAATTCTAGTAACGATCCTATTGACATCCAAAATACTGAAACTGCCTAGTTGCATTGTGAACTCATTCAAGGAACATCACACAGAACCAGGGGTGATCAGTCTCTATTGTCTCGCCTCTTTCTCTTTGAACTATTGTCCTATCCCTATAAAAACTCCTATCCTTGCCCTCAAGAAAAACTGTTCTGATACCTGGATTTAAACCGCATCAGTTCCATTGAGACTTCTTCATCTCCTGTCTGATCGTGCTGGGGGCTCTGCTCTGCTTGTCTCCTGCCCTCTGGACCCCCGGCTACCATCATCATCTGGGAACCCTGATCAGTGCAAGCTCCATGGAGTGGTGAGGTCTCTCTCTCCCATCAACTACCTCTCTAAGCATAGCCTCCTGACCCTGCCCTATGTAAACTGTTATATGGTTACCTAACATTTGTAATCAGTTTCAATTTAGATTTAATATTGTAACTGTTAGATTTTAATATTGTAACTGTTTGATATCTATTCACTACTCAGAAATAAATAACTTTCATTATTAAGCTGGTTGCTTCTTTCTCTCTTTCTTTCTCTTTAGCTCACTCTTCCTCAAGGGGTGTTGTTTTGACTTCCCCATTCACTCTACAACAACACTTCTTGTACCCAAGCTAAAGATCCCTGTAGTGCCCAAAGTCCTGTGGGGTTTGCTCATCGTGTGGTTTACCAGTGAATAATTGTGGTGTGAAAGTGGGGATAGGGAAGTGCTGAACCTGGGGGCATATGAGGATGGCAGCTTAAAGAGCTGTTTAATCCAGCCCACGGAGTTCAAAGGCACATGAGGGTGCAGTGTGGCATTGCTGTTAAACCCAGCCAGCTGAGTCCAGGGACATATGAGGGGGTCAGCTTGTGAGTGCTGATTACCCAGTCCTCTCAGACGTGCTCTGTTAGTGGGTATGAGTATCTGTGTGTGTTGCTAAGGTGGTAAGAACCCCATCCTGAGGAACCTAGTTCCTGCAGGAGAGTTCCAGTGGGAGGGGGAATTGGCAGCAGGGAGAATTCAGCTCCATATGAGAGCACAAGTAAGCACAAGCAGCACACTGATAGAATTGTTAACCTTCCCCCAGTCTCATAAGAGTAACACTAATAAATGAGCATACCCTAGAGTATTGAGCAAATCTGGTAACAGTACACCTCTGAAACTGTCCATGAAATTTGGAGTAGAACCTAGGATTGCTGAGTCTCAGAATTCTTCTACTGTCAAAAGCAAACATACAAACAGAATATGATCATGCATGATCATGTAATTAAAGGCTATATCAAAATGCATCTAAAGCAAAGCAATTGAAATAATTGTTGCACACTTTAATTCTGCCTTTTCTTAACTTTGGGTATTGCCTTGAATACCTTAACTACCATTTAATGTAACCATAAGTTGTTTTTTTTAAATATGCAATAATGCATAACAATGGAGGAATGCAATGGAAATAGTTTGCACTCTTATCTTTTTAAAATAAACATTTTTGTTAAATTTGAAAATATCTCCAGTTCTATCTATTCTGCTGCCATCAGGCATTTGAGTCCTAAGTGAATTATTATGGTAATATAAAAAATACATTTGTTAAGGATTTGTTAATAAAAAGCTGACATGGTCAATACAACAGGAATGAGGGAGATAAAGATGGTCAGACTGTTAGATATGACAGGGTCATGGCTTCACTGGAAGGTCAGGCTTTCTTTGTTTAAAAGTAAAAGATGGAAAATAAATAATGTCTTCCTCACAGTGAGGAGTAATGTTAGTTCAAACCAAGAGGTTTGATTCAAACTAACATGGCCCGGAGCGCACTTTCACTTTCGAAACAGCTGGGTTCCAAAACAGCATGCAGCCGAGATTATGCTAATGAAGCGTGGGATATTTAAATCCCGGCTTCATTTACTATTTTGAATGCCTACATTTGCATCCCTAGTTCGAACTAGGGTGCAGGTGTAGACGTATCCAGAGATGTTACTGACATAGTCAATCATGCCATCATCAGGATAAAAAACTGTGGAATTTGCCTCTAAATGCCCTAATGAAGTAATGACAAATTCAAAGGAGGATATTTCAGGCATTAAACATTCAGTTGAGAATCATTCCTGAAGCTGATCTCAGACCAGGTTTACAGAGGTATTAAACTTGCAGATAGGTACTTAGTGGGATTTTCACATGTGCCTAATCTTCATCTTTAGGAACCTAAATACCTTGAAAAATCTGTCCTCTTGCCTTTTCTTTGACCCAAATTAAATTGGCAACTTAATTTATTAAAAGACATGTGTTCCAATATAGCTTTATAGACAGGATGGGAATGAAGATTATGATATTTTTGCTTCGGCCTTTCTTAAAGAAGCACTGTACTAAATTAATTGGCCCTTGATGCCTTTTCTTTATAAAAAGAACTTAGGAAAAGCAAGTTTTTGAATGCCAAACACAAGTTCATTGCCTGGATAGTGCGGCCAAGCCTTTATGACAGTGAGACTAATATCATGGCCTCACAAGCCTAAATTACTTGCTCATCTTAACTATGTCTCAGTTAGGGGTAAAACTCTGAGTTCCCATCACAATTTGTAGCCTTCTATATTCGTTTTGTCAAAAGTGGATTATTTTTCTTTTGTTCTCTTTTTACTTTGTTTCTTCAGAATTTGTTTACATTAGTAAATTGTACCTGGCTCCTTTTTGCCCTACTTAGGCATAGTTGGTAATGTTTCTTTGTTTTTAATGTTAGACATAGATTTTTCATTCCTCTACTTATTACTTATCATTCATATTTAATGCTGCACACAGAATTATCTTTTAGACTCTTTTTACCTTTTGATTTTTTATATTTAATGACACACACAATTGTTTGATATGCTTTTTCCCCTAGAAACCTGTCACTGTTCTGTATTTAGCTGCTTTGAACTAGCTTTCATCTTTTAGCATTTAAATGATCTAAGTCTTCTTGTGTCTTTCTGCATTGTTCCTCATTATTTACTCTCTGACTATAATGCCATTCGTTTCAAACTAATGTTACTTTTTTCTTTGTTTTCTGCTCTTTGTTTTTAATTTTTCAAGTCAGATTTGCGCTTATTACATGACTCCCACACCTTAGGTATTGTCATTAACCTCAGAAGTAAAATTTTATCAAAAAGGCTTACAGCAGCTTGTCTGAAGCTTCATACTTACAGTAATTCTTTGTCTGTCTGAGACCAGAGAGAGTTATTGAGTGACAGAAGGATCTTCTTTTCCCTTGAAGTAAAGTGCCCAGCCTTTGTGAACCGTCGATTTTAATGTAAGCCTCCAACATGGAGCATATAATAAGACTACTTGACTAAATGGATTGATTTTAAACCCAGCACTGGAAAAATGCATATATGTACATGTATCACTTTGTGTATACCCTATGTAATTTGAAAACATTTTCCAAACAGCATGTTTGAAGCCACTGCAACCTATATTGTATGTGATTTCTTTTGCAACAATACAGTGATTGATGTTAAAATGGCAATCTTGCCAACAGTTTACTATACATTGCTACCTGAGACATAGCAGTTGTCCTCTGAATCAAGGCCTTAATCCAAAATCCACTGAAATTAATTGGACCAGGACATTATTATAGACCTCTGCTCAATGTGCACCTGCAGTCAAAAAAAGTAGACATGATGTTAGGATGCATAAAAATAGGTTAGAGAAACACATGTTATGGAAATACTATAATGTTATATAAATGAATGATAGTTCCTCACCTGGAATATTGTTTGCAAGACCACTTGTCCTATCCCATAAAGGATATTGTGGATAATATGTGTTTAGAGATGGGGAGTGAAGTATGGAAAACCTCTCATCTGAAGACAATAAGGTCATAGAAAACAGGCAGATAAGATTATATAAAATTATATAAAATAATGAACTGCATAGAGGCAATGAATCAAAAACAGGAGCCTCTTATTATTCCTGTCTCAATGCTAAAGAACAGATAACTCTCAATGAAAGTGAAAGTTAGAGCATTCAAATTAGACTGCCTCAGGATGTGAGTTAGGCCAATACTAAGAACATTTTTGGAAAGGCTATAGAACCTTAAATACTTCAGGGCTGAAAGCAATCTCTGACTGTTTTAGATTAGGATGAGACCTTCATGAAGGCAGATTATACCACCTCTCTATATTATGGGGTCCTTACACCTTTCTTTGAAGCATCCGGTGCTAGCCACTGTTGGAAACAGAACAGTGTACAATATAATTATACACACTATATTATATACTGTAATAATTACTGTGACTCAGGCGCTACATGCATTATTTCCAGTAATTAGTAGTAGTGATAACTATTAACTTTTTAAAGGTGCCTTCTCTTGGAGCTGTATTTTTCACTCCTTGCTCACACTACTTCGTAATATGTAAGTTATACAAAATACGGCTATATTCGGTAGGCACCTTCTTCCCACTTATTTCAGTGGACTTTGGATAAGGCCTGTTGTTTTATAAATGTCACCTACCACTTCAACTTCTGAACCAAACAAAAAAATACCAAAAAATAGGTAGACAAGACACACATGACAAGTCAAGTCTCTAAATTAGTCCAAAATTCAGGTTGATCTATAGGATAAATCACTTACTGGGCTTTGAAACTCACTGGTTAAGGGAATGCAGGATTCAGAATATTTTCTTAAGGGAAAAACTATTTTTTGTCCTGCAGAGTCCAATACCAAAAACTCTCTTTAAATTAACAAGTTCTCAGTATATTGGAGTTTTATCCGTCATAAGCAACATCTGAAATGGCACCCAGAAGTGAAAATGTAACCAATACAGAGCCCACACTTAGTGTTAAATACTCATAATGACTCGGCACACTCAAGAGAGGAATTCATGCATTTAGTACCAGATTAAGGTGTTTGTCTAAAATAGTCTCTAGTAGCCCACACTGAAATAATCTAACTTTTTTATTAGAAGGGTGCATGTCACTGTTTTGAACATCACTTCCAAGAGGAATGCTCAAACTTAGCCATTGCAAATGGAAAAACATTTGTGTCATTCTGAAGTTATAATACATATAATGAACTGTCCAAATGAGAGGTATTGATAGGAGTCAGTCAAATACCTTCAACACACCAGCCCAAAACCTGTCCTCTGATTTTCAGCACTGGCTTTCATTTTACAGGGGTTTAAACATGAATCATTTTTCTGGTATTTTTGTCCCTTCTTTGTCAGTTCACTGGAAAGCAAAGAGACTGCTGTGTCTTGGTTCAATCAAAAAGAGTTGACCTCAGTGTGACTATTACTGACTCTGCTGACCAAAATGTCAGTATTTTCCTCAAACAACCTTCCACTCCACAGAAGGCTATGTCTGTGCAAAAATCAACATTCTGCTCTCACTAAATATTCAAAACAGAGCCAATGATCTATTGTAATATGAGCAAAAACAGAACTGTGATTGTGGTCAGTGCTTACAATTAAATGTGCATGCTGCATTAACATATAGATGGCAACAACTTTCTATAAAGCTTAACAGAAATACATCAAAATACCCAGAGCCATTTTGAGTTAAATGCACAGCACCATCTGAGGTTCTGACATGGCTGGAGGAATCAGCGTTGCCAGTTATCATTGCTATGTGTAAAATATGCACAGTAAGTTTTTCATTCCCAACACTTCTTATGTAACACTGCGTGATACATTCCACACCCCTACAAAGGGCCCATATGCCCAATTTGAGAACCTCTAGACTGGGCAATACTGAAATTTATTTCATCTTGTTTATGAGCCATCTCTTATGAGACTGGATACACCATCCTACCACACAAAATACATAAATAAGTAAATAAGCAAAGAAAGAAAGAAAGCAAAAGAGCAAGCTCTTCCCCTACCTCTTCTATGCCATTCCTAACTGCACAAAGGCCAGATAAAATCTATGGCTGTGTCTACACTGGCACCCTTTTGCGGAAAACGGATGCTAATGAGACACTTCGGAATTGCAAATCTGCGGGGGATTTAAATATCCCCCGCGGCATTTGCATGAACATGGCTGCCGCTTTTTTCTGGCTCGGGGTTTTGCCGGAGAAAAGCGCCAGTCTAGACGCGATCTTGCGGAAAATAAACCCTTTTCCGGAAGATCTCTTATTCCTACTTCCTACATTCCTCCTGCAATGTGGTTTAACAGGTAGTTCCAACTAGGGCTTTATTTCGAATGCCCGTTTCACTGCCATATGTAGACACGGGCAGTTACTTTGGGCTTGTAAATTTCAAAAATGGCGCCCGGCCGGGAAGATGCAAATCAAGCATGGGATATTTAAATCCCGGGCTTGATTTGCAATTCTGAATGCCTACATTTGCAGCCCTAGTTCGAATTAGGCTGCAAGTGTAGACATACCCTCTGGTATCATCATCAACCCAGGTATTGGGAAAGTAAACAAGGTTATTTCTCAATCACAGTTGAATTCCGCCCCCCGCCCCCCACACACATATAGTAGGCATGAAAAGTTTTAGTTTGTTTCCATTGAAGTTAAAGGAAGAATATTGGAAATAATATGCAAACCCTTGAAACTAAAATATCTGATTGTTAATTGTAATTTATATAACCATTTAAATTTTCATTTATTAAAGTTAACTAAAACTAATACGCAGTACAGAACTTAACAAAAAGGTTCTTTTTCTGATAGTAGAGAATGAGGTAAGATGTTTAATAACCCAGTAAACCTTCAATGAATAGGTTCAAATCCCGCATAGTGGCAAACCTTCATTAATTTGTTTCTGCATGTATTGAACTCAAAATAGTTGGAGTTTTTGTAACATAATGGCACAGTGACAGTAGACAGACAGTGCAAAAAGAAATGGAAATTACATGATTATTTTTAGGAACCTTCTTCATTCCCCCTGGAACTGAACCACATTATAATTATGCTCAAATGCATGTAACAATGTAATTCATTTTCAGAGGTTTAATAACCTTGAATTATCAATAAGCTTCATAGTAACAAATTGGCAATTAATTGCAATTCTTTTCATCAAAGAACTCTTGGAGCAACCTTCAGCTATATACAATTTCTTTGCTTCATGTCCATTATACCAGTCATATTGTGTTACACAGAGTAACTTAGCACCAACATGACTCTCTGAATTAGATGCAGCGCATATCTGAAATACTGACTGGGTGATATAATGTGGAGTGACAGGGATAGAAAGGAGGGTTTTTATTCAGTGTGGCTCTGAATTTTTTCACATGTTTTAGCTATGAGTCAAATCTTTAAGAAGGTGCTATACTCATTTCCTCAGCCGTATTAGGACATATCTACACTAGGAAATTATTTCAAAATAAGTTATTTTGAAACTCTCGAAATAACAATTTTGAAATAAGCTTATTCCCCCAGGAAAGCAGGAGTACAGATTTTGAAATAACCAGCGTATTATTTTGAAATAGCTCCCCAGTGTAGACATGTCCCTAGTCCTTAGTTAGATTGTTTAATGGAATATTGTCAGTGAACAAACTTTATTTGAAAACAACAGAATAATTATATTTTGCATTTCTTGAGTCTTGCCAAAAGCTGATTCTGTCAGGTGGGACCAGCCATCATACTCTGGAAAATACTATACTTCAGAATTTCCTAGAGCATGGAACATTTGAGGAGCAAAGGTATTGCAAAGCTTGATCTATAGGGTAAGTCTAAACTACATCCCTCTTTCGAAAGAGGGATGTAAATTAGACATATCAAAATTGCAAATGAAGCCGGGATTTGAATTTCCTGCACTTCATTTGCATAATCGAGTCATGGTGTTTTTTTCGAAAAACGCTATTTCAAAAGTGAAACCACGGTCTAGACGTGATTCTTTCAAAAAGAAAAGCCTTTTTCGAAAGATCCTGTTAACCCTGAGGAGTAGGGGATCTTTTGAAAAAGGCTTTTCTTTTAGAAAGAACCACGTCTAGACCGCGGTTTCACTTTCGAAATAGTTTTTAAAAAAAAAAAACGCCGTGAAGCGATTATGCAAATGAAGCATGGGAAATTCAAATCCTGGCTTCATCTGCAATTTTGATATGTCTAATTTACATCCCTCTTTTGAAAGGGGGAAGTATTCTAGACAGAGCCTTGATGTTCATCCTGAACTGTAATTCCCTTTATTATCATCTAGTATTCACATTTATGACTGTCTCTGATTCCATACAATCAAGTAACAGTTCTGGCCACATAACACTGGCATTAACATAATCCTTTTTTTTAGATTAAATTGGTTTTTTTTGAATAACTGGATAGTCTGATGGTGGTTTCATTCCAGAAAAGGCTTTCATCTTGTTTATTGTATTGTTGATTTTTTTTCTTTAAAACTTCATTTTCCTTGATTGTGTTACCTTTGTAATTTACAATGTTATAACTCAAGTTGTTCCTGGATCATTTCCACACTGCTTGATCACATTTTTACACGTGGATTCATTTTTTTGTTCATAGAATCATATAATCATAGGGCTGGAAGAGACCTCAAGAGGTTATCAAGTCCAGCCCCCTACCCAAAGTAGGACTAATCCCAACTAAATCAACCCAGCCAGGGCTTTGTCAAGCCGAGACTTAAACACCTCTAGGGATGAAGATTCCACCACCTCCCTAGGTAACCCATTCCAGTGCTTCACCACCCTCCTAGTGAAATAGTTTTTCCTAATATCCAACCTAGACGTCCCCCACTGTAACTTGAGACCATTGCTCCTTGTTCTGTCATCTGTCACTGCTGAGAACAGCCTTTCTCCATCCTCTTTAGAACTTCCCTTCAGGAAGTTGAAGGCTGCTATCAAATCCCCCTTCATTCTTCTCTTCTGCAGGCTAAATAAGCCCAAATCTGTCCTCATAGGTCATGTGCTCCAGCCCCCTCATCATTTTGGTTGCCCTCTGCTGGATTATTTGTTTGTTATAAATAATCATTCAATTAAAACCATTAAAATCTTCCTGGAAAAATTTTACCATGGATTTGTTTCCCCTGTCCGGATTTTTAAACAAGTTTTATGGAAAGTTGCAAATTCGTTTACATCAAGCTTCCATACTGGAGTGTCAGGGTTTCACAATATATATCAAGTTGAGAAAGATGGAGGTTACCAACAGGAGATTTGGGAATACTACTTCTGGATAATTTTATTTCTAATTTTTTACACAATTTATTTTTCTTGCTATGGAAGCAATAGGCTTAGTGGGATAAATGGTTATTAATAGGTGTCTGTGACTAAACAGAAACAGAATTAATAAAAAATGTAAAATAAGACATCATTGATATATAATGTACATAAATTAAGTAGCAGGGCCAGACTATATAAATTGAAGGTAATTATATACCATCTGAATATATTACTTAGAACCATTAATGACCAACATTGAGAATGTCTGGTGAAGACATGGTCAATTATAGCATTAGTCTTTACACACCAAATCACTCAAACTCGGTAGTGGGCAAGATTTAAAAATACTTCAATAAATACATTAAGTAACTGCAGGAAAGTTGTCAGTAGCAGGCAGCAGAAGCTCATAAGCATATGTCATATCAAATTAACTAGCTATTAAGAAAACCCAACAGTTTGCTATAGATGACAAGGGTAATGCAGTGGACATATTGAGCTTTGGTGTAACTCCACTATCTTCAGCAGATTTGCAACCCCTTAAATCAAGAATGAATTTGTCCCACTGCAACTTTGCCAATCTTATCTGCTTGTTTCAATCTCTCCCTTACTCCGAGTCTCTTCACCATGACTTCACTCCACAGTTCATGGATACCAAATCATGAAGTTGGCTTGTGCCATTGCTTACCACTGTCCACGTAATTACATCTATAATATTATTTTTAATACAATGGCCTGATGAGACCTAGTTTGAGTATGTTTCCTTGATCTGAGAATCACATTCCCAGCTCCGAGAGAAGACATACCCTGAGACTGTAACTCTTCAGGAAAGGGACTATCTAGCATAGTGCAATGGGGGTCCCATTCTTTGTTGATTCTTAGGCAGCACTGTAATAAACCCTATCATAATTGGTATTTTTTACAATTCTGAGAGTCATTTATAAGAGCTTCATTGGGATCTCTGTAAAAAATATCAACTATATGCTACATATAATAATGTGTGGAATGAAAGCTTAAAGTATCACAAATAAAGAATAATGATTGATGCTAATATTCCTGATTATGGAATGTTGTCATCGGATATTACACAAATAGTTTTGGGGCCAATGTTATTTAATATCTTCCTGAGTAACCTAGAGGAAGGCACAAAGAATATACCAATCGAGTTCATTAAAATATATCACAAATTGACATGAGATTGGTAACATCATTAAGATGTTACCTGCCTAGTATTTGATTAATCTAATTTTTGACCTTTCAGATCAGCACTCAAGGGAGAGATTCCAATCATGGTTACATCAGGGACAACTTCGAGGAATATCAAGAAGAACAACAAAAATAGATCCAGATTGTGGGTTCTGACACAAACTGGGGAGCATTTACTCAGATAAACTGAGCACAACTACACACCTGGATAAATACTCATCAAAGGGATGCAGAAGCTCACAGTCTGACCCATAGTTAAAAAGCAAAACAAAAAGAATGACTTTTGAGGAAAAATTAAATGAGTTAATTATTTGCAATGGTTCCGGTCCTACCTGTCAGGACGCTTTCAGAAGGTGGAGCTAGGGGGCTGCTATTCGACCCCGTGGCGATTGTGCTATGGGGTCCTGCAAGGTTCCATCTTGTCCCCTATGCTGTTTAATATCTACATGAAGCCGCTGGGAGAGGTCATAAGGAGTTTTGGAGGACGGTGCCATCAATATGCAGATGACACCCAACTCTATTTCCCTGTGACATTAGAACCAGGTGTGGCAATGACTGATCTAAATCGGTGTCTGGAGGCAGTGATGGTTTGGATGAAGTCAAATAAGCTGAAGTTGAACCCAGATAAGACTGAGGTCCTGTGGCTCAGGAGGCCATCTGTGCGTGAATGTGGCATGGCACCTGTTCTAGATGGGGTTACTCTCCCCCTGAAAGAACAGGTACGCAGCTTGGGAGTCCTCCTGGACCCTTTTTTAACATTTGAAAATCAGATTTCTTCGGTGGCCAGGAGTGCCTTTGGGCAACTTCGTTTAATCCGCCAGCTGCGACCCTTACTGAGCAAACATGACTTGGCCACAGTGATCCATGCTCTTGTTACATCCCGACTGGATTACTGTAATGCACTTTATGTAGGGCTGCCTCTAAAGAGCCTTTGGAAACTTCAACTGGTCCAGAATGTGGCTGCTCGAGTTTTAACCAGCACTAGTTATACAGAGCACATTATGCCAGTGCTTTGGCAGCTGCACTGGTTTCCGGTATGTTTCTGGGCACAATTTAAGGTTTTAGTTATGACCTATAAAGCCTTAAATGAGTTGGGTCCAGGGTATCTGAAGGACCGTCTTCTCCCATATGAACCTGCCCAGGGATTGAGGTCAGCTGGGGAGGCTTTGCTTCGTGTTCCCCTACTTGTGGAGATAAGATTAACATCTACGCGGAACAGGGCATTCTCAGCTTTTGCTTCCAGGCTGTGGAATTCTCTTCCTCGGGATATTCGCATGGTGCCAATGCTAGCATTCTTCCGGCATCAGGCTAAAGCCACCCTTTTTACTCGTGCTTTTATTAGTGTTTGAGTCTGTATGTGTGTGTTCCTCCTCTCTATATGTTTTTAGCTGGTTATGTCTCTCTGAGGTCTCATATTTTAAATGCTCATATTTTAAATTTTTTTTTATATATATATATATATATATATATATATTTTGTTCTTGTAAGCCGCCTTGAATATTTTAAATAGAAAGGCGGGGTAAAAATATTTAAATTAAAAAAAAATTATAAACATTTTGGCTAAGTGTGGGAAAGCTAAAGTGGGTATTATGACAGTATAAACTATTTAAAGTATGTAATCAACCAATGAGTGTAGGAGCAACTTGTTGTAATAAAGAGGGATATAAATTAGGAGAAAGTGAATGAAATTTAGAAAGGGAAAGTATGGTTATGAGGAAATTCTTCTCTCAGCTATTTATTAAGGAATAGAATAAAAATAGAAGATGGCGAAACTGCAAAGCTAAACTGGAGTAAATAAAGGGGATTATCCTGCACTTGAAGGAACATAGACTATATGATATAGTGTTTTTCGACTTTAAACTTTATGACTGTAGAATCCTTTATAGTCTAAGAGACTGGGTTAAATATCTACCCTCCTGAGACTACTTGAAAGATTAAAGGGAGAGTATAGGAAATTCCTCAAAGAGTCTCTGAAAAAGGCATCTAGATGTTTTCTAAAGTGAGCAAATCCTTTGTCAGAGGCTGTTGGTTGATTTCTTATAGATAAAAGGTTAGACAGAAACTAATCATTGTGGAGAAAATATTTGCGAAGTTTTCTTGTGCATACACAGTGTTATTTCTCTTCTAATATTTATAGATTTCATTTCTTGTTTTTTGGAATGACATTCTCATTACTAATTAGAATAATATAAAATTAACATGGTACACATTAACTAGATTAAAAACTGGCTAACTGGTAGGTCTCAAAATATAATAGTAAATGGGGAATCAACGTTGAATGTGCTCTGTTTCTAGTGGGTTCCAACAAGGATCAGTCCTTGGCCATAGTCTCTTTAACATTTTTATCAATGACCTAGAAGAAAATATAAAATCATCACTGATACATTTTTCAGATGACACAAACATTGGGCCAATGATGAGGACAGGTCACTAAGATAGAATGATCTGGGTCAGTTGGTAAGCTGGGTTCAAACATACAATATGCATTTTAATATGGGTTAAAGATCAATATATAAATCTTGCAACAAAGGAAGTAAGCCATACTTCCACAGTGGGGGACTGTATGCAGGGACTATGAAAAAGATTTGGGGATTGTGATAAATAATCACTGAACTTGAGACCCCAAAGAGATAAAAGGGATCAAAAGGGCTAATGCAATCCTCAGATACACAAATAGGGGATCTTAGTAGGAAAGAGATATTATTTTACCTATTTAGCCCTGGTGCAACCACTGCTGGACTACTGTGTCCAGCTGTGGTCCCATAATTCATAAAGATGTTCATAAATTGAAAGGGTTCAGAGAAGAGCCAGAAGAATGATTAAAGCATTAGAAGTCATGCTTTATAGTGATATGCTCAAACAATTCAAACTATACACTTAACAAAAGAGAAGGTTAAGGTTAAGGAGTGGCTTTATTATGGGCACTGCTTGCCACAATACTCATTGGCCAGGAACAGAGAATTGCAGTCATTGGCAGCTCTGGGAGAGGTGCCAGAGGATGGTCAGCTTTAGCAAAAAGTATTTTGGCTCACAATCAGATTACCCTGAGGGGCAGCATGCTGTCCACAGGCCACAGATTGCCTGTCACTAATCTATGTGCATCTACATGCGGAGCCAATATTTAGCAAAGGGCTTTTTAGCCTAGCAGAGTGTTAGAAAGAAATCTAACTGGCATTGGTTATTTGGTGTCTTCAGTATACTTTTTATCAAACCAAAGCCTGGTCAAAAATTGACTATACAATTTTCTATGAGCAAATAATAATATTGTTCAGAAAAAAATGTTCTAGTTGATAACACCCTTTGGGAAGTTCTCTTGTGAAGCATTTTTCCATTCACCTTGCTCAGGAGTGCTTCCAAAAGATAAATCCCTAAAGACATCTCTTTTTTACTCTACTGGTTTATGTGAAAAGATTCTGTATACATCATGTAAAATTAGATTTAACCAATCAGCTTTCTATCTTTTATGTGGCATGCTGGTGTACCCCCTGCCTTTGTTGTGGACACATGCATTCCAGGAACCAAAGGACACAAAGACACCACGTACTGTAGAACAATCATATATCTTGTCCTCTTCCTTTGATATATTCTGGTACTGGATTGTGAGAATAACTCCTGATCCGTTTCTATAGTAAAAGACTCATATGCCCTGATTCTGAGAGCTCTCCTATCTACTTAAGATCAAGCTTACTTCAGCTAATGCAAGTTGTTATAGGATATTTACTATAAGAGAACAGGATTATAGTAAAGGTATAACCACTATAATATTGTGTTTAATGCTATTTGTGCATAAGTCATAATTCAGATAACACATATTATAGATATAGATATAGATCTAACACAATCCAATGTTTGGAAGTTTAAGCCAGACAAATTCAGACTGGAAATAAGGCATAAGTTTCTAACAATGAGAGTGGTTAACCATTGCAACAGTTTACCAGTGGATTCACTGTCACTGACAATTTATAAAACAATGCTGGATTTTGTATTCTAAATGATATGTACTGGGAATTATTTTGGGGAAGTTCTATGGCTTTTGTCACATAGGAGATCATCACATTGATTCTTTCTGACCTTGGAATCTATTACTATAATCTCTTTTTATAGCATAGGCATCTCTTGTATTTTTTGTTTGACTTAAAAATAAACATCAACATTTGGAAATTTTGTTGTTTGAAGTCGGGCTCTTAAATCTTTACATAGTCCTCTAAATCCAAGTGCCCTCATTTTTGGAAATATTAACCAGTTGTGAACTTTGATGGGAAGAAGAGGTGTCCACCACTTTTTAGAATCAGGACTTATTTTTTTTAATTTAGGAGCCCAAATATGGAAATTGAAACTTTATTTTTATTTGAAATTTTGACCAAACTATTTTTAAAGTGTTCCTCCTGTCATGTCTGTAACTTGTAATAACAAAAAAGAGTGACTGAGGAGAGGGGAAAACAGTGTAATGTGACCATCTTCAAAATGTGCTACCATATCATCACAGAAAGATCAGAGAGAGAAATAGAATTCTTGATCTTCAAGTACTGTCTGATAGAGGTGCTCTGGTTTATAGTGTCATCTCCAAATCTAAGCCACACATGTGAGAGAGTTTCCACCTGTTCAATTTTTGAATGACCTAAGTTTTTTCCCATAGTTTTGCCAGGTGCCAGGAAAATTAATTTGATAGGGCTTTTATGTAGATCTAAAAAACCAAACAGTAAATACAAATTGAGAAATAGACTCAATGGATTTCCTTTATGGAGTTCCAGAACGTTCATATTCTACTATATAGTAAAAATATAAAATCAATCCATTTGGGAAAAAATAATCTAAGGGTATGTCTACACTACAGTGTTATTTCGAAATAGCTTATTTCAAAATAACGCATCTACACTCAAAATGAATTTCGAAATAGCATTTTGCTATTTCGAAATAGCGCGTCCACACTCAGTGGATTCTGAATCGCATTTAAGGCTGGCCAGAACCAGTTCTAGCAGGGCACCAGGTCAGGACTTACTGTGTGGGTCTGCTGCCTGAGGCTATCTGAGGTCTGTGCTTAAAGGGACCCCCCCGGACAGCCAGTTCTCAGGTTTCCCTGCTTGCTTGTCTACCTCGATGATGGACAGCAAAGCATTTGGTCTCTGCTTGCTCTGGTTGCCCTCACTCGGGACACCACAGAACTCTGCAACATGGAGCCAGAGCTGCTCCTGGGCACTCTGGTGCTTCTCTTGGACACGTTGCTGTGAGGCTGGCTGCACTTTCTGCAGGCTGCCATCCAGGAGGTCCATTGGGGGGCTGTCAGTATCCAGGAGGCCCTGCGGGAGAGCTTCCACCCTGAGGAGCACTAAGAGCCTCCCTGGTCTGCCCCACTGGGGGCTTGTGCCTCATTCCTCCCTCACATCCTTCCACTTACCCCTCCCTAACCTCCCCTCCTGATGTCAAATAAAATACACGTATTTTCATAAACACAAAGGGTATGTCTACACTAGCCCCCTAGTTTGAACTAGGGAGGCTAATGCAGGCATTCGAAGTTGCAAATGAAGCCCGGGATTTAAATATCCCGGGCTTTATTTGCATCTTCCCGTCCGGGCGCCATTTTTAAATCCCCTTAGTCCGAACTAACAGCCCGTGGCTATACGAACTAACTAACCGTGGCTCCACGAGGTGTAACAGTTAACTCAAACTAAGGTCTTAATTCGACTTAATGTTTGACTGCCGCGTGTAGCCGTGGGCAGTTAGTTCGGACTAAGGGGATTTAAAAATGGCACCGGGACGGGAAAATGCAAATAAAGCCCGGGATATTTAAATCCCGGGCTTCATTTGCAATTTCAAATGCCTACATTAGCCTCCCTAGTTCGAACTAGGGGGCTAGTGTAGACATACCCAAACTCTCTTTATTTAACAAAACTGGGAGGGGAGGGAATGAAACTCTGGTGAGACTGGGGAAAGGAGGCGGGAAAGGGGAGAAGAGAGGGTGGGAGGGGGAGGAGGAAACCTGGGAGGAGGGAGCTGGAAGGGGGAAGCAAGGGGAAGAAGGGGGAGGGAAAGCTCAGGGCTCAGGGTTGGGGATCTTGCTGGACCAACTTGATTTTCATGCGAACCTGCTCCTGGGTTCACATGTGGCCTTTGGTGGCCAGGCTGGCAGCTATCCTGCCATAGACAGCCACTTTCCTCTGTCTAGTGTGGAGATCATGGATGTTGGGGGCATCCCCCTCAAACCTGAATAAGGTCCATGATCGCCATCCTGGACCAGGAAGGTGCCCACCTTCTCCAGGCCCTGGCAGGCTCCTGGGTGCTGGCAGACTGCTCCTGGGGAGTGGTGGAGGGCTGGCTGCTAGTGGCTTGCTGGCTCATGTTTTAGGGCCACTGGGTCAGGGGCAGCGACTGCTTGCTCTGGGCTGGCAGGCTTGGAGCTGGCACAGGCACTGTGGCCAGAGTCTACACCTTTAAGGGCTCTGGGAAGGGGTGGTGGGAGAGAAGTGTTCTTGGTTGAGGCTGGAGTAGCCACCAGGGCACTCTGGAAAGGCTGGAGGCCACCTATTTCAAAATAAGTGTCTACACAACACTTATTTTGAAATAGCTATTTCGAATTTGGCGTTATTCCTCGTAAAATGAGGTTTACCAAATTCGAAATAAGCGCTCCACTATTTCAAATTTATTTTGAAATAGCAGTTTGGCTGTGTAGATGCTAGGAAAGTTATTTTGAAATAAGGTCTGTTATTTCGAAATAACTTTGCTGTGTAGACATACCCTAAGATAAGAAGGACACAAACAAAACATTTTTATTTCATCTGAAGAAGAGGGTTGTGCCCAGGAAAGCTCATGATACCATCTACATGTTTTGCTAGTCTCTAAGGGTACGTCTAAACTACATGGCACCGTCGACAGAGCCATGTAGATTAGTTTACACGAAAAAGGGAAATGAAGCCACAATTTAAATAATTGCGGCTTCATTTAAATAAAAATGGCCGCCGCTCTGTGCCGATCAGCTGATTGTCGGCTCAGCACAGTAGTCTAGACGAGGATCTGCCGACCCCAGAACCCTTTGTCGGCAGATCCTGTAAGCCTCATCTCACATGAAATGAGGCTTACAGGATCTGCCGACAAAGGGTTTTGGGGTCGGCAGATCCCTGTCTAGACTACCGCACTGAACTGACAATCAGTTGATCAGCACAGTGCGGTGGCCATTTTGATTTAAATGAAGCCGTGATTATTTAAATCGTGGCTTCATTTCCCTTTGCCGTCCTGACTAATCTACATGGCTCCGTCGACGGAGCCATGTAGTTTAGACACACCCTAAGGTGCTGCAAGACTATTCATTGGTTTTTAAGTTTTTACAAACAAAATAGTTTGTAGAAAGATGAGTAATGTAGGAAAATAATGTTATCAATTTTATTCATATACGTTATCTCTATACATACTATAAGGTTGCTGTGGAAGGAGTGGGGGCAGGTTGCCTTGTAGCTGGGGGTTGGAAATACTTCCATTCCTCAGACAACGGTGGGTCTCTGAATTCAAACTTTCTTGCTATATATTCTGCCCATTCGATCTTCACAGTAACTTCTGCTTGAGGTCCTATCAATCCTAGTGGATTCTGACTGCGTGGGTCTTTCCAAGGCAGATGGTGATGTGGACCTGTTGGCACTGTATTGTGTACTGGGTGCATAGACAGGTTTCCAGGTTGTCATAGCTGAGCCTCAGTGGCAAAACAGTCCTGAACTTACATGGGAGGTGGGGCATATTATGAGACCAGTTGATATCCCTTCTGTACATAAGAGTGGGCTATGAGCAGACAGCAGATATGAATATGATTCCCCTCAGAAAAAAATAATTTGGGAACATGTAAAGGGGTGGATTTAATGGTCATACCTAAGAGAGACTTTGGGCAGATACTAAGAATTATCCCAGGAGAAGACATTATTTGGCCAAACATGTGACAATGCAGGGTGAGGCAGGGAGCTCTGAAGACTCCCTTTGGTAACAGTGCTAGGAAAAATGCGAATATGGAGGTGGCTAAATTCATAGGTGAAAGAATAGGGTTGATATTTAATCATATGGACATAAAATACAGGATAGCAGTGTTATTCTGGGAGGATGGAGTCCGTGTCAAACTTGGGAGATAACACATTTTTGGCCAATTTGGGGGAATTTGTAGATGTCTATGGAATTTGTAGATGGTTCACAGACATTTAGAAATTCCCCCTTAGATGTTGGCCAAAAATGAGTCATCTCCCAAGTTTGACATGGACCCCATCCTCCGAGAATAACACTGCTGTCCTGTATCGTATGTGCGTATGATCATGGGAGGGTGGGGTACAAAGCCAGGCTAATTGCTGACATCTCCTGGTGGCAGATATCCGGTGCAGGTACTCTATAGGGAAGCAATATGGAGATCAGATTAAATGGACTAGGAAAGATTTAAAAGAGGTGTTTGTTAAAGGAACAGAAACAGGGTGGGTTCAGGATTCCTATGAATGGTGTAGCAGGGATCCAACCCCCAACCCTCCTTTATAGTCTTCCTGAACCCTCATTTGAGGGGAAGGGTCCTAGCTGCATACAAAGCAGAAAGTAAAAAAGGACACAAGGAGGAGCATATGGACCAGTATCCTGAATACTGGGAGGGAAAAGTGCACATTGTATCATGTATAGTTCCTATGTCCATCTTAAACTCTTCAGAGTGGGAGAATGTTTTCACACTGCTCCTTAAACAGATCCAACAAATTGACCCTCACTCAGGTTTAACAAAAAAGGAACAATGATTCCAATGTTCAAGTGTAAAATAGAACAATGCTAATTGGAAAAAGGTACTACAGGAAAGATCAGGGACCATAAACAGAGCAGAACATAAACTCAGTAGGAGAATTCAGAGTGATGTGCTGTAAGAACATGAAATAACATGCTGGGAATGTACAACATAAAAGAAGAATTAGGTCAGGAGAAGGGGAGGAAGGTAATTAATTTTTTATCTCTATGCAGAACTGATGAGGCCACATTTGAGAATTATGTGCAGTTTTGGACTCCACTCTCTAAAGAGATCTTGCTGAATTGGAAAGGATCCAAAAAAAAAAAAAAGGATAACAAAATAATAAAAAGTTTATTAAAAGAACAGAATTTGCAAAGCCGGGGGAAAGGACTAGTAAGGCACAACTAGAAAGCTAATTATAAATACCTGTAAGGGATTAACAAAAAAATTATATTGGTGTGGTGGGAGAAGATGAAATACATTTCAGCAGGTCATGTGCAGGAAGAAAATAATCATCTCAGATTAAAATAGTGAAAAGAAAAATGGTAAGAGTATAACTGTGGCTCACAGTCTAACAAAGTAGCCTATTAACCTTAACCATAGGGAAACCCAATTCTGCAGTCATGTGGCAGGTTGAATCAGGATGTGCTTTCCAACCCAAGCATCTGTGGAATTAGGAAGGGTAGGTAAAGGAATTAATTACTTTTATTACTTTGGCTATGTCTAGACTACAAGCCTCTTTTGAAAGAGAGAATCTAGACTACAGCCAGTACTTTGGAAAAAGCGAGCCGCTTTTTCAAAAGAGCACCCAGGCTGTCTGGATGCTCTCTTTCAAAAAAACACTGTTTGCATTACATAGCGCTTTTTTTAGAAAAAGCACTTTCAAAAAAAGTCATTCTTCCTTTTAAAATGAGGTTTATCGCGGACAAAAAAAATGCTGCATTCTTTTGATTTAATTTTGAAAGAACACAGAGCCAGTCTAGACGCAGGGGAAGTTTTTTGGAAAAAAGGCCACTTTTTTCGAAAAAACCCTGTCGTCTAGACACACCCTTTGAAGTGTCTGCCTGCCTGTTAATATTCAAATAAAGATGAAATAAATATCTTCATAAAAATCAAGAAAATCAGCTTAATTTTCAAACCTATGGATACTTTATTCAGACATATATACTTGAAATTACTATTTCAAATTGACTATTTGTGTTTAAAAATACCTGATTGCTGTGAATGTTCATATAATTGCATTTACAAATTCTGCAGGTTATTTCAGAGACAGCTTTACTTCTGTTTAAATAGAAAGCTTATACTTTTAATACATTTAAATAAGAAAACAATGTAAAGAATAAAACATAGCTAGATTCATGTAATTTTAAAAGAAAGATTGTTTAAATATAGACATATGGCAGTCTGGTGTGCCTCTCTGATTTTGTAGTACCAAAGATCTATTTATGGAAGAAAATTAAGGAATGATGATTTAATCCACTATAACAAAAGCAATCAACTCTTTCTTAGTTCCCAGATACCTAGTGTAGTTGCAGAAACACAGAGAAATAGATCAGATTTGCTTACTTTTAGCACTTGAAGTTATAACTGCATTTTCCATAACAACTCCATAGTGAAAATGTATGAAATACTGCTCAATGAATGTCAAAGCAAGTCTTTTTGAAGCACCGTGAGTCCTTCCTATGTCACTGTTACAGAACTGTGTGTTAATCAGTGTCTAAACTCAGAAACCTTTCTTAATGACTGAGCTTAAAACCAGAAATATTAATACCATCCCCCAAAGACAATGTTTTACTGTGTTCATGAAAGAAGAACATTAAGTCAATGAGATATGTCTGTCATTTTCAACTTAACTGAATTTAAAGTGGCTTAGGATGTAGTCTTGTTTAGTGGGAAAGCAATTTAGAATTGTGATAATCCTGTTTCCAGGATCCTAGCTTCAAGGAGGAAATAGCTGTAATTACAATAAATAAATTTACACTAATAAACAGATGCAAATTGAAACAAAACATACTATGAAAATATGTTTTGTGAAGTATGATTCATACATAAGGGCCACGTCTACATTGCGCATTCAACATCCCCACGCCTCATTTACATATCTTCTTGTGCAGAAATGAGCAATGTAGATGTAGCCAAGAAGTGTAATAGTTCAGGGCAACTGCATCTGTATTCCCCCCTGTGGTCCAGCAAAAGCATCCACTCTTAGCTCTGGTCTAAACTAGGGAGTTATTTTGAAATAATGCCCCTTATTTTGAAATAACAAGTGGAGCATCCACACTATCACGCCCATTATTTTGAAATGAGGGACTGGTTATTTCAAAATAATAACTCCTGCTTTCCACAAGGAATAATGCTTAATTCAAAAGAGTTATTTTGAAATAGCAGTAGTGTGGACACTCCACTGCTGCTATTTCAAAATAACTACTCCCCATATTCATTCAAAGTAATTACTCCCCAGTGCTTCCTGGCGCTCTAAACTGAGGCAGTGTGCCCACATTAAGGGAGTGTACTTTGGGCTAATTTTGAGACTTCCCTGTAGTGTGGACATCCTATTTCGAAATAGCGATTTCAAGAGTTATTATTTCAAAATACAGTGAAAACTTTTTTATCCGGCACTCTGTTAACCAGAAAACTTTGTTAACCAGCATTGCCCACAGCCACAATACTGTCACATCTTCAAGCACACAGGCTTGGTTTACTATGATTGGCTTAACAATTTTTAATTTAAGAAGTACTAATCATCTTTAACTCAAAATAGAAATGTGAGTCCAACTGTCTCACACTACAAAACCACCAATATTAAAAACTTGAGTTTTACTATTATTGTCCATTGGTTTTTCCTGGATTGATGGGACCCTCAGATAACCGGAATTTTTAGATAACCAGAACACCCTAATCCCTGAGCGTGCTGGATAACACAGGTTTTACTGTAAGTTATTTCAAAATAATTTCATGCCCTTAGGCTTCTGATCTGTCACCTCCTTCTGGCAAAGACCTGAGTCTCCCTCCCACCTGACTGGGGTATTGCCAGGCTGCACAGTTGCCCCAGCAAGGCAGACTAACTAGGCAGGTCTGTTTCTGTACAGGGCTGGTCCACAACATTTTGGCACCTGAGGCGGGGAGCTCAAATGATGCCCCCATGCCCATGCCCTCTCATTTTGGCCAAAACTTTGAAAGGTCTTAATTCTGCCTTCTTCCTATTCTTCTCCTCTCATGGTACTGTGCATCTAGAGCAGAGTGAACACATTTGTACCAGCAGCAGACACAATTTTCTACGCTCTGGGTCCTAGTGGCTCCCCCCCCCGCCCCCCCCCGCCCCACAGTCTGGCTCCTGAGGCGGCCACTTCAGTTCGCCTCATGGCAAGGCCAGCCCTTTTTCTGTATTTTGTTTTCTCCTCAGAATGTAGGCAATGACAAAATGTATATTTAGGGCACAGAGGTAAAATATAAGAATTAATGATGTAATATATGCCTCACACCTTTAAAGGTATTTCTACACTGCAAACATCTGTGGCTAGCACACATCAGCTAAGCTGAGCTCACAGGATTTGGACTGTTGGGCTACAAAATTTCAGTGTAGATATCCAGGCTCAGGTTGGAGCCTGGGCTATGGGACACTCCCTTCTCCTAGGCTCCTCTCTCAGAACTCAGGCTCTCTAGCCCAAGCCTGGATGTATATCCTGCAATTTTACAGCCCTGAAGACAGAGTCCATGACCCTGAATCAGCTGACATGAGTCAACCAGAGGTATTTCATTGCAGTGGAGCTGTACCCTAAAATATTTAGCTTAGTCAAATTAGGCTTTAGATTTGGGATAAGTTAGGTGTATAATAAAGATAAGGTAGCCTAAGTAAGTTAATAATAAAGTTGTTGTGCTTGTGGTCTATGCTTATGATACATGGATGTTTTGAACATAACAGCCGAGTTTGGCTAATCATACGTAGGAGAGTAATAGACACCACACAGAGACCGTTATTAGACAGGGTGAAATGTTAGAGACTTCCTTAAGGTAACTGTCTGTTACTATGGTGATATGGTAAAGTAAATGTTAATTAATATAAGGGGAACTAACAAGTTAGCCTATGAAAAATGGGGCACCCAAAAAATAGTGGAGTGTGGAAGTTCATAAAAGGAAAAAGTGTAAAATATGTGTGAGGCTGACTGTTAGTGTAGCACATTATAAAAGCTGCATCGCACCATAGAGGATCGGAGGGGAAGGGATGGAGATACCAGGATGACTACTACTGCTGGTGAGGATGATGACTAACACTTTGGATTTTTCTACAAGGCATGGTATGAGTAATGCTAATACGGTGGCTGTGTCTAGACTGGCCAGTTTTTCTGGAAAATCAGCCGCTTTTCCGGAAAAACTAGCCAGCTGTCTACACTGGCCGCTTGAATTTCCGCAAAAGCACTGACTTCCTACTGTAAGAAATCAGTGCTTTTTGCGGAAATACTATGCTGCTCCCATTCGGGAAAAAGTCTCTTTTGCACAAAACTTTTGCGCAAAAGGGCCAGTGTAGACAGCTGAGATTTGTTTTGCGCAAAAAAGCCCCGATTGCGAAAATGGCGATCGGGGCTTTTTTGCGCAAAAGCGCGTCTAGATTGGCCTCGGACGCTTTTCCACAAAAAGTGCTTTTGCGGAAAAGCGTCCGTGCCAATCTAGACACTCTTTTCCGCAAATGCTTTTAACGGAAAACTTTTCCGTTAAAAGCATTTACAGAAAATCATGCCAGTCTAGACGTAGCCGGTGTGTTCTGTATTGTTCACTTTCTACTTTACTCAAATGCACTGTCTATGCTGTTGCTTGGTTAGCTAATAGAAATAATTATTGTAGAAATAGCACTACCTAGTAGTCTCCATTATGCACCAATGGGTCCCTCTTCCATTGACAACCCCTCTACTGCAATTGATTTTGAGGACTGAACTCTCACAGATTATAGTAGATATAAGCCCTCCTTTGTGTGTGTGTAATTGGCTGAAATAACCCATAACTATAAATAAAGCTATGGGAGGCTATAAAAAGCACAACTGCTCTTGGTTTTAATTTACCATATAGCTTTTTCCAAGCAAACAAATTTAATCTTAAAATAAAAGCATTGCGAGAAAACATTAACACGATAGAATAATCTACATGCGTCCTGACTAGCTCACCAGAGATCCATTTTCCCCCTAATCTCCTACTATTGCTCTGGTCTGCATCAGTCTTTCTGACTCTTCCCTAAAGATTTTCCCTTGATAGAAAAGTCTTGTCCATGTGCTGGATCAGAAAGGAGGTTTTGAGTCAATTTAAAATCAGGTTACTTATCCAAAAATCTTTTCTTTATCTGTTGGCCTGTAGAGAATCAAATTAGAACTAGCACGTGAACCTCCCCAAGGGCTGGTGCTCTTCTAGAAGTGTTACTGGCTGAGTGAATTTACTAATCACACCTCACTGTTCTTAGGCCCCTGAAGGTGTGTAGTAAGCCTCACCATGGAATTATATGCAGTCCGTGGCCCACGCTGATCCATAAACTTAATACAGAAAGATCTTTCAAATAGATATTGCAGGAAATTGCCATATCTGTCAAGATAAGAATTTACAAAATTACACTCCCATGAGTGGGGATAACTTAGAGAATGCCCTGTAATCTTCTCTATGCTGTAAGGAATTTAGCTGTGTGATTTTCATTGACTATATGGGGATCCTATGGCTAAATCCCATGCGCCTGTTCAAAATTTTGGAGGCTAAATACCAGTTTCAGTCCACTTCTCTACATGTTTAATTATATACAGTAAGTCTAAAGATACACTGTAGTTCTACCAAGAGAAGAAAACTGTACACGTTTTAGTTGCTGAAAATACGCTGTTGGCACTTACTTAACTGACAATATTTATAATAACAAATTGAAATACATGGTCCAGTCTTTAAATTAGCTATGTTT
Organism: Rafetus swinhoei; assembly: GCA_019425775.1. Lineage (NCBI taxonomy): Eukaryota > Metazoa > Chordata > Testudines > Trionychidae > Rafetus > Rafetus swinhoei. Next base: position 36,519,891 of record CM033449.1, read on the forward strand.
ATTAAGGATGAAAGAATTTTTGTGACTTCTTGGAAGTGCACAGTTAAATTCCACATCACTTGCAGCTAATTGTTAAACTAGGTCAGAGAATTTGGATCCTTTAGGTAATTCTGATCCTTGTTTGGTACTTTCCTGAATCGTATTCTTTAAGCAACCGAGCTCAAGAATGAATTTAGAAATTAAATTCACTACCTGTAGTCCCAATGAAATATTTTTTTTTATTTTGGAACAAAATTTTTGTTACAGATTTTTCCTCTGTATTTAGTTCTGTTCTTTTCTCCCCACTCAATGGAAGAAAGATGAGGATCATAGGTACTTAAAATCTATTAACTGTAATTTCTTAGGTTTCACAGCATTTGTGGAAAATTGTCTATGTGAGATCAGCTACAGAGCATTATGCCAAATAGCATGTCTGGCTAGAACCTTTGTGTGGTAGTATAAGACTGCCACAGCACAGATACAAATCTTTGTTCACCTAGAAAAGCCCACAGAATTGAATACTCTGTGCTGCAGTTGTTCTGTTACTTTCATTTATCATTTCAAGCTGCGTTATTCTGATGGTTTTGCAGTTGCAGGACTACCAGTGCTGATGCAGAGATAATGAAATACTGAAAGCATCAAACAACAGGGATGTCTGTAACTGGTAATGGGCATCCTTCCTCAGTTTATTAACTCCAGCTGTGCTGTTTGACAGTTTTTTGTGAAGAGTTGCAGCACAATGTAAGAATGCTGAACAGAGAATAAAGAAGCTAGTGTTAAGAAGTAAACTGTATCGCACATAATCCTTAGTACAATGTTGCAATATGTGGAAATCACCATCCTGTTTTTAAACTCCAGTGTCTCGTATATCTCCAGCTTCAGCAGACCATAAAATGACCAGTATACAACCCACTCTTAAAAGTCTCTGCATGTACTTCACAATGGCCACTGAAATGCAAGATGTCACAATTCACAGATACTTCTTGATATGAGATTTGTTGCCAAGACTTTTCATAACATTAGTCAGAAGAGGGAATATTAAAATAGTTTCAGATTGTCTTAGGTGGAATTACTGTGGTGAATGGTGACTTCTGATGCAGTTCTAAATTATTCATTTTTAAAATGGCTTACATATATTAAGTATTAGTAGGTTCTTCTCCTTAGTATCATATATAACAATATGATTATTAATGTTACTATGCTGTTGAGAACAAGCCGTGGTGGGGGATGTCTCGATGACCTAGTATCAAAGGTATTTTTCATCTCTAATTTCTATATATCCTGGGATCTCCAGCTGCTTAGCACCTTGAGTTGAATATACTTTAGGTCCCTAGGAAACTAACTGCCCTAAAAGAAAATTCAGTGGAATGTATATCATATGAGAGTTTTTTTTCAGGATGTGCATGAATAACCACACAAGATCATGGTGGTTAAGATGAAATTATTTTAGAGGTATGAATTGACCTAATAATGGGCTTATTCCTGTGAAGTGCTCAGCATCTCCTGTAGGTTGCTGAATACCCTGAAAGTTCACTGATTTCAGTGGGAATGGTGGAGGTTACACAGTACCGTATAGGGAGTGTTCTGCATTTCACAGGATTAGTGCTGATATCTGCTATAGCCTCTCAGACCAGCATTATAAAATATCACTTTGCTAACCAGAAAGGCAAGATTATGGCTTTGAGCTGCTATCTGCAGTGGGGCGGGGGACAAAGGAGAAGGGAGGGAGAATCAAAGACAATTTTTTTTTGAAAAATTCCTTGAAATACAGAACTGTTTGTCAACTATGACAAATAAATAAATTGCAATTGTTTTGCTTGATCAGCCATTCATATGAGTTGGCACAGCAGTACCAAATGAAGGAAGATAACAGTGACGTTGTCAGCTTTCTTACAGAATGATTTTTTAATGCTTAAGTCAGCATAATTGATTGGATGGCATCTGCTGGCTCTGTGGTACAAAACTCCTTTCATTCATAGCCTGAGGCTTTATGAAATCATCTCTTCCTGCCAACTACTTTGAGGGCTGACATCTCATCAGAAAGTTCATCTGAAATTCTTTCCCTTTAGTGTAGCCAATCAAATGCAGTCAGCTTCCCTATAGCATGGGTAACCAAACAAACCATTAAGTGAAGACATGGGTTGAAGAAGAGGAGAAACCAAAGAAAGATTCCAAGACACCTACCAATTGTGCCAGTAAGCACTAAAATATAGTGGATTAGAAAGGAATGCTATTTGCTGTGTCATAGCTAAAATTAACATTTCATGAAGGTCCAGAGTGAGTCATAATTTTGCATTTGCCTTTTTATGGAAAGATTTTTGTTAAAGCCCACTGGATACTCCTGTAAAGTGTATAGCTATTAAAAAAATAATGCCCAAAAGCAAACTCCTTCTCCATATTCAGGGATTACTCTACCTAGCACTGTGAAGGGGTTAGGAGTTGGTCAGAGATAGAAGCAGATGTATCCTCTGCTATCTGCTCTTATCTGACAGGGCAGCAGTAGGAGGCTGTAGAGTTGTACATATGTTACAGCTCAGTACAAGATTTTCCTATGACTACCACACCTTGGATGGTGTTTGCCGCTACAGAACATGAACTAGCTAGAAAAGGTAAGTCCAGCCTAACCAACACATCATGCCCCTTTGTGAAAATCATAACAGGCTAACACTCTGGCTAGTCATCTCTCTTAGTGCTATTGAATTCTGTGGAGAGCTTGTAGCCACCTGCTTGATGAGAAAAGAAGATTTTTTTTTCTGTGTTTGAATGGAGCCTAGCATCATAGTCCCTTGGTCTATGAGTAGGGCTTTGAGATTCTACAATAATACAAATATTAAATCATATGTCCTTCTACTCCCATTGATCATGATAAAGTATACAGGGTTGGCTCGTCACAGCTGGCTATAATTGTAGAAAAGAGACAGAGAGTCACACCTTCACTGGGCCAGCCAGAGTGACCACCAGCCAATGGTAGTCCTTCCTTTGTTAGAGTGCTTACAATTGGTTAATTCCTAGCCCTTCCTTCAAATGGTTGATGAGTGGTCTTCTTATAAAACAAGAGCAGTGGGTTGAGGTGGCCTTCTTTGGAGCCATTCTCAACTGTTGCTGTGGACTTGGGCAAATTTAAAAATAAGAGGGGCTTGATAGGCCAGTTAATGTTAGGATTTTATGAACATCATAAAGTGAGGATGCTATGACCTAGGAGTCTTTTGTCGGTATTGCCAGGGCAGGTTGCTGTTAGGAGGTATTTTCAAGTTGAATAAAATTAAGGCCACTTGCCCTCCCTTCCCCCAAAAGATCATTCTTAGCAGGTGGTGGAATCTCCATCTGCAGAGGTTTTTAAGGCCCAGCTTGACAAAGCCCTGGATGGGATGATTTAATTAGGGTTGATCCTGCTTATAATAGGGGGTTGAACTAAATATTCTCCTCAGTTTCTTTCCACCCTTATCTTCTATGATTCTATGGTCTCTGTCCTCAATGGCCCCTACCATTAGTAATGGTTGCACTATAAATGCTTAGTGAGAGAAGCTGTACACCAACACAGCACAGGTCACACGATAGCCAGTAACTGGTTATTGTCTAAAGGCACCAGATTTTGCTGAGTCAGGGACAGAACTTTTGTCTGGGCAAATCACCATGACTCCATCGGCTTCAATGGACTCATGCTGATTTACACCATCTGTGAGAAGTTGTTCCATTCACTGTTGTCTTTGTTTGAATTGCTCATGGTTGGTGGTCGTTTTACAGTTTGCCTTTAAATGTCAGTCAAGTGATTTCATTTTCAGTGACTTTTTAAAATTTGTGTGAATTTAGAGCTTGTGAAAGATGCCAGATTGACAGGCCTGGAGCCAGCTGGCTTTTATTTATCCATAAAACAGGTACAAGCACTGGGAGATGTATACCACTGCACCACTCAATGTCACACTTCTCATACATATCAAACCTGACCCTGAAGGACCATCTATCATACAGAGATGATAATCCAGTCTCTACACTTATTCATTCATTTGCCCCTCTGCTGCTACTTCCAAGTGGGCAGATTCACCTTTGCATGAAATGGAACAACTCCATTAAAGTCAACAGAATTGTGCTGGCTCATACGTGGAATGAATTTGGCATGAGTTTGTCAATTAGGGCCATTTGATGTGATGCAGAAAACTGTCCACTGGGTGCTGGATTGAGACAATCCATTCTGGGTAAATGGGTAGATTTTCAAAAGCACTAAAGGCAGGATAACTCTGCTCTCTTGGAAGTCAGTGGGAGCTTTACCAGGGAGCATTTAAAAAACTCACACAATATTTTCATTAAAAGCACTACTTCAGGAAATACAACCTAGATGGGGCTACTATAAGGTGGGTGCATAATTGGCTGGATAAATGTTCTCAGGGTATGTCTACACAGCAAAGTTATTTCGAAATAACAGTAGTTTCCTAGCGTCTACACAGCCATTCCATTATTTCGAAATTAATTCGAAATAGCGGAGGGCTTATTTCGAAATTGGTAAACCTCATTCCACGAGTAATAGTGCCAATTTTGAAATTGCTATTTTGAAATAAGTGCCGTGTAGACGCTTATTTTGAAATAGGGGGCCTCCAGCCCTTCCGAGGGTGCCCTGCTGGCTGCCCTGGCCACAAGGCAGCTTCTGACCTGATGCCCTGGCGGAACTGGTTCCAACCAGCCTTAAATGCTATTCAACATCCACTCAGTGTGGACGTGCTATCTCAAAATAGAAAAATGCTATTTTGAAATGCATTTTGTGTATAGACACGTTATTTCAAAATAAGCTATTTCAAATGAATTATTTCGAAATAGCTTATTTTGAAATAACGCTGTAGTGTAGACATACCCTCAGAGAGTAAGTATTAATGGTTCAAAGTCATGCTGAAAGGGCATAACAAGTGGGGTTCTGCAGGGGTCTGTTTTGGGATCAGTTCTGTTCAATATCTTCATCAACGCTTATAAAGTTTGCAGATGATACCAAGTTGGGAGGGGTTGGAAGTGTTTTAGAGGATAGAGTCATAATTCAAAATCACAGAATCATAAAATCATAGGGTTGGAAGAGACCTCAGGAGGTCATTGAGTCCAATCCTCTGCCCAAAGCAATACCAACCCTAATTAAATCATCACAGCCAGGGCTTTGTCAAGCCAGGACTTAAAAACCTCTAGGGATGGAGATTCTACCACTTCCCCAGGTAACCCATTCTAGTGATTCACTACCCTCCCAGTAAAACAGTGTTTCCTAAAATCCAACCTAGACCTCTCCTACTGCCACTTGAGACCATTCCTCCTCATTCTGCCATCTGTCACTACTGAGAAAAGCCTCTCTCCATCTTCTTTGGAACCTCCCTTTAGGGAGTTAAAGGCTATCATCAAATCCCCCCTCACTCTTCTCTTCTGCAGACTAAACAAGCCCAAATCCCTTAGTCTCTCCTCAGAAGTTATGTGCTCTAGCTCCCTAATAATTTTTGTTGACTCTGCTGGACCCTCTCCAATGCATCCACATCCTTTCTGTAACAAGGGCCCCAGAATTGGATGCAATACTCCAGATGTAGCCTCACCAGTGCTGAATAAAGGGGTAAAATCATTTCTCTAGATCTGCTGGCAATGCTCTTCCTAATGTACTCTAATATGCCATTATCCTTCTTGGCAATGAGCTGGACAAACTGGGGAAATGGTCCGAGGTAAATAGAATGAAATTTAATAAAGACAAATGCAAATAATTGTACTTAGAAAGGAATAATCAGTTTCACACATACAAAATGGAAAGTGATTGTCTAGGAAGGAGTATAGCAAAAAGGAACCTAGGGGTCATAATGGACCACAAGCTAAATATGAATCAACAGTTTACGCTATTGCAAAAAAAGCAAACATGATTCTGGGATTCATTAACAGGAGTGTTGTGAGCAAGACACAAGAAATAATTATTCTATTCTACTCTTCTCTGATTAAGCCTCAATTGAAGTACTGTGTCCAGTTCTGGGCACCACATTTCAAGAAATATGTGGAGAAATTGGAGAAGGTCCAGACAAGGGCAATAAAAATGATTAAAATTGAAAGAACTGGGTTTAGTTTGGAAAAGAGAAGACTAAGAGGGGACATGATAGCAGCTTTCCAGTACTTAAAAGGTTGTTACAAAGAAGAGGGAGAAAAAATTGTTCTCCTTGACCTCTGATGATAGGACAAGAATCAATGGGCTTAAATTGCAGAAAAGGAGATTTAGGTTGGACATTAGGAAAAACTTCCTAACTGCCAGGATGTTTAATCACTACAATATATTACCTAGGAAGGTTGAGGAATCTCTACTATTGAGATATTTAAAAGCAGGTTAGATAAACTTCTATCAGGGATGGTCTAGATGGTGCTTGTTCCTGTTGTGAGTGCAGGATGCTGGACTTGATGACCTCTTGAGGTCCTTTCCAGTTGTAGTATTCTATGATTCTACATCATCCTTTTCTCTATCAGTACAATGGATTCATATTTAGCTCTTCTTAGGGGACACTTTTCCTTGTCTGTTTTAGTCCTCTGTACCAAAAGAAGGCCTTTTTCTCTTTTTTCAACTTCCTGAGGAATGTCACTACAATGCCCTGCAGAAAAAAATAACAGTACTCCCTCAGAGGTGAAGCTACCCTCTCTGTGCACAGAACGACCAAAATGGCTATGTTTGATAAAAGAAGAGGGAAAATTAGTTATTAAAAAAGACAAACTTTTTCTTGGCTTCCCACACATTGCTCTGCTTAAGCCTGTGTGCCAACTCTCTCTCGCTCTCTCAATGCTTGCACAATGAAAAAAAAAAAGAAACTTGAAAAATGTATTATATACTGCCATTCCACTTGCAAAACTCAACAGAACTTGATTCAAAGGCTGGCATACCTGTTAAAGTATCCTGTGCTATTTAAGAGGCACATATATCACGTAGCATAGCAGCCCATTCTGAAGCAACTGTTTTCTTCTTTCAAAGCTGTTAAAAAATGGGTCAATTTTCTGTGTCTTGGAGCACCCTTCCAAATGGCACATTATGAAAAGTCGCAGATAGCCCTGTTACTGCTGTAAGTCCACTGAACTAAATTGTATTGCTCTTGGTGGGTCACTCACCACAGGGGCAAGACTCTCAGCAGACTATTTGTTTTTCCTTTTGGTAACTTTTTTTTTTATTCCTGAATATTGTTGTTAGTGTTTTAGAAGTCTTTTGCAGAACCTTGGAATGAATTAATTTATACATACAGTATTGTGAGAGACTTTAGCTTTGACAGTAAAGCATGGCAAAAGGCTCTACTACAAAACCAGTCAGAACTAATTCAAAGTCCATTATTCATTTAATATGCAGAACAGGCTTTTCCTTCTCCTCCTCCTCAGCCTATTGGAGATAGTTTGAGAAGAGTGTTATACTTTTTTAACAAAGTCTGGACATTGGGGATTTGTAAATTAAATATATTTACCCAATCTGACATGATAGAGCACAGAAAATTATTCACAAAAAAAGGTCCTTTATGTTTGATTAGATTCTTGACAGTTCTAGAGTTCAGGGGACTTATATCAGCTGAGTCTCTCATCTATACTGTTCAGGATCTAAATATAATATCCTTAAAAGCATTGTTTGTTATTTCAGATTACATCTTCTGGAATCAAAAACAATATACAGCTGAGTAGTACATTTTCCACCATTTCTACAATTTTTCTTACTCTAGATTTATGGTTCAGGGCATTTTAGGTAGTAATTCTACTGTTTATTTCTAAAATCACTGCTTGAAAAAAGGCTGTATGCTCTTTAAATGTTTGTGATTTCCAGAAGTAACCTTACATTGTACATATCATTTCACAGATATCGACAATTCAAGTCAGGAATTCAGTTTTGTGTTCAATTAATTTATTATTCTGATAAATTATTTTAAATTTCTATGTATGCCAAAATCAAAAGAAGTAAAACATAATTAGCCATCATAGTGAAAATATTTCCACATGTAACTCAAGTAAATACAATATTTCCATAAGGAACAAGTATGCATTTATCTAAATCATCCCTAATACTGTAGATGATGGACAGATGTTCATTATACCCTTTTATAATCAAAGGAACTTGAATTTTAGTAACAGACTGTAGTTGCATTTTACATCAATAGGTGTGATTTAATTAAAATTAAATCTACACACTTAACTGCCATTACCAGTTATAGCTACTTGTTTGTTTAGATAAATTATATTCAGTTAGATTATAGTTTGCTGCAAGCTTTTGTTTTATATAACAACAAATTACCAACTCGCTTCTGAGTTTTTAAAAGCTTATCAGTGTTACCAGTGGTATGCATTTTCTGACAGTGCCTTTCACAAAACCAGTGCTTTCTGAATTATTTCAGGCTATGCTGTTTCTGAATGACATGATAGCATCTTACCCAGGAACTCGCAATCAGTTTCTGCACATCTGGAGGGGGCTGTGAAATTCTTAATAATGCAGAAATAAATACCATGTGGGGAATACGGAAACCTGTGTAGCAAGAGTAATAAAAAACCCTCTAACAGGAGAATAGATAGTTGAAAACAGAAGGAGCCCTAGCCAAGGAGAGAGATTGGAAATACTCTCTACCTGCACATAGCTAGCCTAATGGGCATATCCTACTTTCCTCAGTAATTCTCACTAATTATCTTCAAAATATGTTTCTATCTTCTAATTATTTAGGTCTCCAGGCAATGTGTATATGAATATATGTGTATGCAAAGGTAGGGCTGAGAATATAAAAATATCTTAGCCAGTCTTCCTCTGCAAATGCAGTCCACTCTTCACTATAGATGCTGAAGATGGTACTATGCCTTGTAATGAGGGAAGTTAGTAAGGGAGAAAAAGAGAGAAAGGGCAGGGCTGACAGGGGGATCTGGAGGAAAAGGAGGAAGGGAGGAAAAAAAGGGAAATAAAAAAAAGGTTTAAAGTAAATAAAGACAGATAAACTGAAAAAAGCAAGCTGTTTGTTTGTTTAGCTAAATTATCTAAGCAACACAAGAAGAAACAGCAACAGAAAAATAGTGTAACAGGGAAAAAAAGGAGAGAAATTCAGAGACAAGGATGTGGCCAAGATTGAAGGAGTAACTATTGGCATACACTGTCCTTTAGGCTACGTCTAAACTATACCCCTCTGTCGGCAGAGGGATGTAAATGAAGCACTTCGAAAGTGCAAATGAAGTGGGAATTTAAATATCCTGTGCTTTATTTGCATAATCGCATCATGGCTCTGTTTCGAACAAGCACCATTTTGAAACTGAAACCGTGGTTTAGACGCGGTTTTTTTCAACAATTGTGCTCTTTCTCAAAAGATCCTGTACTCCTCAAAAAAATGCCCCATTGTTAAAAAAACCGTGTCTAAACCACAGTTTCAGTTTCTAAATGGAGCTTGTTCAAAACAGCGCCATGACGTGATTATGCAAATGAAGCTTGGGATATTTAAATCCCCGCTTCATTTGCACTTTCGAAGTGCTTCATTTACATCCCTCTGCCGACAGAGGGGTGTACTTTAGACACAGCCTTATTGTTTTCCCAGTGAAAATTATATAGGAAACCAAACATTTAGAAGAGTAATTCCTTAAATTGATGCTATTGTGACCCACCAAAGGATCTGATCCTCTAATTGGATTTTGTGTGAGTATGCTCCTTTGCTTGCATGGAGCACTTTTGATTTCCTACTTGTCATCCACACAGCTCTGATTGCATTATAGCCTCTAAACTAGCATGCACAAAACCAATTTGTCCTCAACTGCTGAATAATTGTATAGTTCTGTATTAAGGGAGCATTATCATTTTAAAAATTCAAGGAGGAATCCTTCCCAATTATATGTCTTATTCTAGTGGTGCTCAGATAACATTTACCATCACACTGTCTCTCCTCCTGGAAGGAAAAACTACTCTAAGCCAGTTTACACATGGAATGATTATCTAAAGAAAATACCAGCTCAAATCTCTCAATGTCCAAACCTGCAGGTATGTGACACAAGTCATTGAAAATGTGTGATAAATGACCAAAATGTGCAATACCCCCATGTTGTTGTGCATCTTCCTGTAATTGATGGATTATAATGATTTTTAACAAAACATCCTTTATACAGGTTCTCTCATTGTCTGAAATGGATAAACCACTTTTGCAATTTGTAACAAGTTAATTGTTCATATGTGTGTGAGGGAGTAGGGGAATGGAGATATAAGGACTGTTGCAGACTGCAAAATTAATGTGAGACCTTGAGAAAACAAAATAGCTTTTAAATTTAAAACACCATCATAATCCATCAGTTATGGAGATGCATGCAGCAATACACAGCTGCTGGGTATTTTGAGGCTAGGTATGAGTTGGGAGGGGGAATCCTGCACAGGCTCTTAATGCTGCCCAATCCACCACAATTAATACTGTTACCCTCCCCCAAGCACAGTGCTGCCACTCACAAATCCCTCCCTAGCTTGTTGCTGCAAGCAGTGTTGTCAGATTGGCTTGGGATTTTCTATAAAGCCCAAGTTCTGCTTTTTCTTTGAGTCAAATCTGACCATTTTAATGGCTAAAAGCCATCTGGAGAAGAGCTTTTCCCCTCATTTTCTCTGTCCATCAAGCCTTCTCGCCAACTCCCAAAAGATCCTCATTTTGGTTAACACTTGACATTTGCTTAGTTTATGTATTGTATTAGTTGTTATTGATTGTGTAAATGCTGTTTAAAATTAATATTGTTGATATGCCTCATATAGAATATGAGTAGTAACAGCGAGGTAGCCGTGTTAGTCTGATCTTGGCAAAACAAAAAAAGTAGTCATGTAGCACTTTAAAGACTAACAAGAAGTGGGTCTGCCCCACAAAAGTTCATCACCTTATAAACTATCCTGATAGTCTTTAAAGTGCTACATGACTGCTTTTTTTGTTTTACCATAGAATATGAGGTTCTCCACAGTTAAGTAAAGTCTGCTAGGCTATCTGATCTTCTCATATCTCTCAGGCTCCAAGATTCAAACAGGGACATGCAAGGGATTCTTATACATCTGCGAGCAAAGGACATGGAGCAGACAAAGCAGCAGGTCTGGCAAAGACCTGGTAGCTGGCTTAGAGCCTCTAATCATTGTTTTGAAAAAATATGAGGGGTGATTGTGCAGCCATTTGTGCAAAGGGAATGGAAACCTCCTGAAAATAGGAAGAGGAAATGGTGTCACTCACTAAAATTGGGAAGCTGTCTGAATTGAAGGATAAATTTAAAAAAAATCTGAAAGATTTGTCTTGGAAGGGAAGAGAAAGGTAAAAAGTTGGAAGATGCAGAACAGAACAGTGAAGGGGATGGACGGATACTGAATGTTCAGATACATTTGCGTAAGTTTGGGGAGCTGTCAAAGCTAGGGGGAGATATCTTGTACCTCCTAAGGCTTACCCAAATTAATTAGTATGGGATGGCATAAGCAAGAACTGTTATCACATTTTCGTGCTCAGAGAGTTCCATTTGCAGTACCTGCTGACTTTAGAGGCAATAAAGAGAAATTGTTCTGCATTACAATTTTTCTTCGGTTGAAATGCACTAAAATACTCTAATGCCATTATTTAAATCAATAGTATGTCTTCATCTGGCATACAGTATTCAATTCTACTTAACTCATCTAAAAAAGGTTATAACTAAAATAGAATTGGTTGAAATTTGAGCAAACAATGGGAATTAGAAGTACAGAGGAAATTCCATATGAGAACAGGTTGAAAAAGCACAGGTACAATGAGGCTGACAGACTGGATAAGACTGAATCCAATACTCTTTCTCTGACAGTGCCCAATACCAGATGATTCAGAAGAAGACGCAAGAAACCCTGCAGTCACCATGCCTCAGTGGGCACTGTTGAAGATGCCAAATTCAGGATGAGCTGCTGAGAAATAGGGCTAATTCACCCTCAAACTGTTGGCTATTCTATTATTAAATATATGAAGCTAGAACCAAACTTCTATTTCACCACACTGGTTAACAAGGAGTCCAAACTGCAGTCTTCTTAGACACTAGACTTAATGATGAGTAGTTACTGAAAACAAGTTTAATCAAAGTGCTCTTTTGATTTTAAAAGACCAGTCAGATAACCAAGTCAACATATAATTCAGATCTTACTCAGGTACATCTACAATTCAGTGTTTTTCTGGAATAACGGCCGTTATTCTGGAGAAACAATACTTGAGTCCACACTGCAATTGCATTATTTTGACAAAACGTTGAAATAATGGAGGGCTTTCTCTGACTGCGGTAAACCTCATTCTGTGAGGAATAATGCTTTTTCAGAAAAAGCTTTTTCGGAAAAAGGCATGTGTGGATGTGGAAGAGGGAATTATGTTGAAAAAAGAAGCCTCAGGAAATAACCTGCTGGCCACTCTGTCCACACTCATCACAACTCTATAGTTCCTGTCTCCTGGCAGCTCTTAAAGCTGCAGGCACCCAGGACAAGGCTTGTGGCAGGAAGCCGGCCCTGGGAACTGCACCTCACCACGCAGCTGCCAATGCCACACTTCTGGGCACCCATGGCCCAGCCTCAAGCCCCCCAAATGCCCTCTGCCCATCACAGGGAGCATGCAGAGGGCTCTCAGAAGCCTGCCAGGGGCAGGAAAAGACATGCAGTGTCCTGATCTGGGGCAGAAATCCTGGCCCTCCTGGAGCTATGGGGTGAGGAGGAGACCCTCCAGGATTTATGCTCCAGACACAGGAAACAGACATATATGACCCTGGCCACGAGGGTCCACCACCACCAGACTCTGGAGCAAGTGAGGAGCAAAGTGAAGGAGCTGGGGCAGGGGTATGCCAGGGCCAGAGAGAACAGCTCTTGCTCCGAGGCAGAACGTTACTCCTGCCTCTATTATAATGAACTACACGGCATCCTGGGGGGTGGTGCAGCCCCTTCCCTATCCCTCCTGGTCATGGACTTGGAGCTGGAGTTGCCTGTCATCATCTGCCCAGGATTCCCAGCCCAAAAGGAGGAGGAGGACAACGAGCTGGAGGAGGAAGAGGAGATGGCCAGCATGATGACCATCACCCTGGAGCCAGTACCCCAGGGCCTGGTTGTCTCCCAGGCATCCTCCGAGGCCGGGGAGGGATCAGCAAGTGAGTGCTCTTAGGTTTTCACACACACAGGGTGGGGCTGGCAGGTGCTGAGGGGATGGGGTGCGATCGTTGGTCAGCCTTCTTGGCCTGGCTCTTGCGCTGCAGTCTGTGCACATGGATGCATGTGCAGTGCCAGTCTGCACCACACAGGCCCAAGAGGCAGCCCCAGAGCACCCCCAGGCTCCTGCTCTCAGGCTCTGAGGAGGCCAAACACACTTCTGACCCCCTGGACGGACACCCTCCCACCACAAGCCACCACTGGAAGGAGGCTGGGAACAAGGGCACACACAGGCCTGCAGACACACTCTGGAGTGCCTCACATGGGCATGCCTGCACACTCGAGGCACCAAACCACTCTCGGGGATAGCGCTGCCAGGTGCACATGTGTTTGTGGCCCTGATGGAAGCCCAGGCTGCTCCAGGCCCCTCTTCTGGCCATGGGATCCCAGTGTGGCTGGACGCTTCCCTTGCCTGCTTGTCCATGGGATGGGGGGGGGGGGGGGCAGGAAGCATAGTCCTCTGGGCACCTCTGGGCCTCTATGAGGGAGGGGGTCTACTGTCCAGGCCACACATGGACTTGCTCCTGGGACATCATCATCCTCTGGCCCAAGGACTGTTGCTTTCAGCTCGCTGATGAGGGCAATGCCTCAGTGTCTCCAGGGATGACTAACCACCTCTCTCTCTTTATTCTCCCCTGCAGGACCAGCCATGACTGTGGGGCAATCACCACCAGGAGAGCCAGCTGCCCAACCCCAGGGGAGCCACAAGCACCAGAGGGTCCACAATGACCTCATGAGGGAGCACGTGGCCATCCTCCGGGACATGCATCAGACTTGGCCCAGAAGTTCCATGATGATGCTCACTGGTGGGCCCAAATGTGGACTGAGCTGGTGCAGCAGGGCTGCAACATCTGTGCCACCGTCTGGGAGATGATGGTGTACCCAGCACTAGTCCCAATCATTGCGCCAGTTCCCGCTCCAGCCATTGTCCTCCCTGCCATGCCTGACCCCACTCCAGCCCCCACCACCTGCCTATCCTCCTGTTCTCCCTGGCCTCCCTCCAGCCTCAAGGTTGCCGAGTTCCCTGGATCCAAGGCAGAACTTCCAGCTGCACCACATGCCACTCTCAGCCCCAACTCTGAACCTCTCCTTCCTCCCCATCCAGGTTCTCAGCCCCCCTCCTCCCCATTAACTGTCACTGAAAAAAAATACAAAGATTTTTTTTCAACACGAAATGTTGTTTTTATTGAGTGTAAAGGGAAGAGGAAGGGGTTGTTGTGGGAAAGGCAGAGGGGCAAGTCACAGGCCTCTGGTGGGGAGGCCCTGGGGATGTTGTGCTCTCCCTCATTGAAGCAGGTCAGGAGGTACCTGAACTTTGCCTTAAAGAGGCCGAAGGAGCATTCGGCCTGGATGTGGGCCCTGCCCAGGCAGGCATTGAAACAGTACCTGCTCAGGTCCATTTGGCCCGTGTACGGCTTCATCAGCCATGGTATGAGGGGGTAGGTCACGTCACCTACGATGTGCAGTGGCATCTCCACGTCTCTGACCCTGAAGTCATGCTGGGGGAAGAATGGTTCAGCCTCCAGCTTGTGGCAGAGGCTGGAGTCTCTAAACATGCGGGCGTCATGTGCCCTCCCTGACCACCCAACAAAAATATTGGAAAATTGTCCTTAATGGTCAACCAGAGGCTGCAGGACCATCAAAAAATAGCCCTTGCAGTTGATGTACTGGGTAACTCAATGTTCTGGGGCCCAGATGGGGATGTGGGTTCCATCTATGCCCTCCCCCCTCCTCCCCCCCCACCGCAGATGGGGAAGCCCTGGGTGGCAAATCTGGCCACAACAATGGGGTCCTGATCTCCCAGGCAGATGATCCTGCGCAGCAGGATGGAGTTTATGGCCCTCACCACCTGCAGAAGGAGACAAACAAACACACAAAACAAAAAATCTAAGGGGTGCCAGAGCCCTTGGGAGGTCCAAGTCTCTCCTTCCCTCTCCCCCCACAAACACCCCAGGAGCCACCCCCTATGTGGCCGCTCCTCCCCTGCAGGGCTGTGTGACTGCAGGACTGCTGTACACCCCAAGGACGGGGCTTCCCTTCCAGTCCACATCCCACACCCCCTTTCCCTAGGGTCCCCCATTCCAAAATTCACCCCTTCTAGGGACTGCAGCCCAAGAGTGCCTTACCTGTAGGAGGGCCCCAACAGTGGACTTTCCCATGCCAAATTGTTTGCCTACAGACCGGTAACTGTCTGGGGTGGCAAGCTTCCAGATGGCAATAGTGACCTGCTTCTTCAGGAGGATGGCGGGTTGCATCTGGGTTTCCCGTCAATGGAAGGCAGGGGCAAGCCAGGCACACAGCTCCATGAACATCGCCTTCATCATTCGAAAGTTATGGAGCCACTGCTGGTCATCCCACTGCTCCATAACCAGATGGTCCCACCAGTTGGAACTGGTGTCCAGCCTCTGGAACCTTCTCTCCACCATGGGGTGTGGTTGCAAGGGCCTTGCTCCTGCAGACAAGCAGAGAATTTTGATGATGAGCTCAGAGTTGAGCTACTGCAGGACCATGAAGGCAGCCTGCACAAACTGCTGCAGAAACTGCAGCATGGCGGTGTGGGGCCATCGCACGCCCAGAGGCAGCTCTGGCTCCATGATAAGGAGTGTACTGTGGTGTCCAAAAGCTGGGCAACCAGAGGACGCACTGCTAAAGCTTTGCTGTCCCTTGGAGAGGTAGGCAAGCATGCAGCAGAAGTTGAGAAATGGCTATCTGGGGGGCCCCTTTAAGCACGCTCCTCAGCTAGCCTTAGGCAACAGCACCCGAAAGCAACTGCTAACCTAATTCCCTGCCTGAATTGATTCTGGGTGGCCTTAAATGTGAGATAGCATCCAATCAGTGTGGACGCTATCTTCTGAAGTAGCGAATCGCTATGTCATTGTGCTTTTTGCATGTGGAAGTTCTCTTCAGGAAAAGCTTATTCCAAAAGAAGCTTGCAGTCTAGACATAGCCTCAATAATGACACTGTTGCCAGTCCTTTAGCATCTAATATCTAAAGGTTTATTTATAAGAAAAAAGAATAAGGAGAGAATTAAATGATTAAGGAAATCAAATACATAGAATCATTGCAGAGTTCTTATATCAGGTTTGAAGCAGTGATGGAATTAATTGCTGGCTTGTGAAATCTCTGGTAACGACCAAAAGATTGGAAGGTTCTTAGTCAATTGATTGGAATGATCCTTTGGGTGTAAGTCCAGAGATCATAACAGGAAAGGGGCAAAATGGACATGCTTCAAAGTGTTTTATACCTTTTCCCATGTTGAGGAACATCCTTAGTCTTAATTTGTGGAAAATTACAGGCACAAAATGAAGTCACATGAGAAAACAACATACACTTGCATTCTTTGATGAATCATAGGTACAACCATTATCCATACTTTGGCTAACGGAGCCACTGGAAGGCTCACTAAGCGGTGACAAATTTCTTCTATGACATGTAACAGCTAAGGCTATGTCTACACAGCAGTGTTATTTTGGAATAATGTTAGTTATTCGGAAATAACGTAGTGCGTGTCTACACAGCAAACTGATTATTTCAAAATAAATTTGAAATAATGGGCTTCTTTCTCAGATTTCTGTAAACCTCATTTCATGAGGAGTAAGGGAAGTCAGGGGAAGAGTGCTCTATTTTGAAATAACTACTGTGTAGACAGCACCAAAAGTCGAAATAAGCTATTTCAACTTAAGCTATGCAATTAGCATAGCTCAAGTTGTATAGCTTATTTCGAGTTTAGCCCTGATGTGTAGATGTGCCTTAAGTGTTCTTTAATGGGTCATTAATTTGAATGATCCATTCACAATATACTGACTAGACAGGATGCTATCTACGTAAATCAGCAGTTTCCAACCGCTGGTCCATTCACTGGTGCTGGGCCATGAACCACTGGCTCCCAAGCCACAGTGGCTGCCAGAGCTGTAACCAGCTGTTTGTGGCAGCTCTTGGGGCTGGGGCTGAGGTACACCTCGGCCTCCTGAGCCACCACACAGCAGCCGGCTTCAGCTCGGACAAGCACCACGTCACGGGCAGCTGCCGCAGCTGAAGCCAACTGTTCACAGAGGCCCCTTTTCAGACTGGAAACATTTCATTTGCATATTTGCATATTCATTATTTGCATAATTAATATTCATATGTGTAAATAAAATGCTGCCGGTTGGTCAAAAGTTTGAGAATGGGTTTGCCAGTCCGTGATATAAAAAAGTTGGGAACCACTGACCTAAATAAAATTGCTCATAATTAAATGTAATTAAAGGTAAAAACATACTCTGTCATTTAAAATGGTAAAACTTTGCCTAACCACGTATCAGTTGTGGGGGTTTAATTGCAAACCTTCAACTTTGGATCAGATTCTACTATCTTTGAAGTACATTTTGGGGAAAAAATGTATTTTAAAGTGTCTAATTTATCTTCTCTATACCACTCATTATACTGTGTACCTTGGTGAAGTCCCCTCCTATTTGTGTTTCCTCTAAATTCAACAGTGCCAATCTTTTCAGGTTATTACAAAGACTCTTGCCATATAACACAGATAAAATATCACTAAGGATTGTGGTGCCAAGAGGAGAGGCTGTAGAATAAACTGATAAATTAAAGAGCCGTAAGTCACCTGATCTAGATGGAATGTATAAAAAAATTCAGAAGGAAAATAAAGAATGAAATGGCTGATCGGCTAACAAAAATATGTAATCACTCACTACAAGGTATCCACGGTATCATAGGAGAGCAAGTGTTGGGCTCATTTTTTAAAAAGGCAAGAGGGTGACACTGGTAGCTATGGACTGGTTAGCTTCACTTCAGTACCAGGTAAATAACTTTAAAATAGATGAATAAAACAGCTAGAGGATATTTTAAGAGAGATTAACCATCATAGACTTTGCAAAGTAAAATTTTACCTCCCTAATTCATTAGAATTCTTTGAAGATGTTGATCAAATAGCAGATAATATAGAAGCAGATGACATAATTTATTTGGACTTTCAAAAAGCCCTTGACAAAGTCTCTTACAATTAATGAAACTATATATTCCTGGAGTAAGAGACAAAGTACTGTTCTGGATCAGAGACAGAAAGCAAATAGGAGGCAGAAACAATCAATTTTAATATTGACAAATGGTTAATATACAGGAGCTGTAAAGATTTATAGTAGCAGCAGTGTTCTTTAATATATCTGTTTATGATAGGGTAAAGGGAATAAACAGTAAATACAAAAACTTGCAGAAGACACAATTGTGTTTAGATTAGACAAGACCAAAGAATTTGTGAAGAACAAGAGAGGGCCATATAAAGCCTCCCAGAACATTGTAACATTATTATGTAAATAAGTGGTATCTTATCTTTAAAATGTTGTGTCAGTTCTAACTATTCTCCTTCAAAAAGATATAGCAAGAAGTAAAGGAGGTTCAGAAATTTGTGATGAGTTTTATTAGAGGCTTGACAAAATGTTGACTTGAAGGGAGAGTGAAAGCATCAGGACTGTTTATTTTGCAGAAGAGATGAAAAAGACAAGAAATGATAAAGATATATTAAATAATAGATGGCAAAGGGAAGGTAGGTCAGCAACTTCATGAAATTTAAATGTGGAAATTAGGAAATATTTTACACATAATGCAAAACTAGCTTGGGGATATACTGAATCCATGGGCTTAACAGGACTCAAATATAGTTAGAAACATAAATGGATAATGAAAAAGCTCACAGGTACAACAGGTAGGTGGGAAAAAATATATATAGGGCTGTGTTAACACTTTGCAGTCTGCTTTCAAGGGCAGTGAGTGGTTTCAATTCCATAAGACCACAGCTGGGACTGAATTCTGATTTTGCTCCTTATTTCCCACGTACTCCATGGAGCAAGTAATTTGCACTGGCACTTTAGCTGGCACAATTTACTTGCTCCTCAGTGCTAGCTCAGCTGTGTTGGGCAGAGCCCATAAGGCTTACTGACCTTCACGATTCAGGGCATAACCCAATTCAGCTTCTGTGAATGAATACAAGAAACTTCTATTCTACTGAGGTTCTTATTCTGTTCCTGGAGTCATGGAGTCCGCGCGTCACTGGACAAATTATTCCTTAATTGTCCTCTATGGGATTTCTTGCGTCTTTTGTGAAAGCATCTGATACTGACCACTAGTCTAGGAGTATGTCTACACTACAGAGTTTTGTCAGAAAAACGGCCGTTTTTCTGACAAAACCTGAGTTACATCCACACTGCAATAGCGTTCTTCCGAAAGTAAATCGAAAGAACAGAGGGGTTTTTCTGGCATTGGTAATCCTCTTTCTACGAGGAAGAAGCCTTTTTCTGAAAGCTCTTTCTAAAAAAGGTGTGTGTGGATGGGGAAGAGGGAGTTCTTCCGGAAAAAGAGAAAAGAGGAAAAAGCACAGGTGCCCTGGTGGCCACTCTGTCTATAGTAATCACAGCTGAAATGTGAGATAGCATCCTTTCAGAGTAGACGCTATCTTTCAAAAAAGCAGATAGTTTTTTCGATGTGCTTTTGTGTATGGATGCTCTCTTTTGGAAGAAGTTTTTTCAGAAGATCTGTTCCGAAAAAAGGTTCTTCTGAAAGAAGCCTGCAGTCTAGACATAGCCTAGGTGAAATGGTAATTCCTATGTGTCTGTGTTCCTGCTACTTTAACATAATCTGGAAATCTCAGAAAAACTCCACTGGGAAGAAACTAAATGACAGAAAGGGTGTAAGGAGCTTTCAAAACTTTCTGCCCATGCTACAGAACTACTAATGAATGAGTGGGACCTGTACCAATACACATTTTCAATGTACTTATTTCATTGTGCAACATTGTGACACTTAACTGAACTGTTTGAAATGCAATTGTGAACACAAGTCCCTTAATGCTTTTCATTTCAAGACTATTGATCAGCACTCTAAAAATGTCTAAAAATCTACCCAGATTCTGATTCCCTTAGTAGCCTTACTATTTCATAAACTTTTGACAGAAATAGTCTAATAGTTTCCCTTGGTTTTAAGGAAAGTTAATACCAGCTCTTCGAAGAAAATATTTTTTTACATATGACTATTGTTCTTTTAAATGTCATAAGGTAGGAGGAGCAAACTTTCACATCAAACAAACACATCAGAGTCAAATGTAAATCATGCTTACATTCCCCTCTGCACTGATTTTGAACAGATAACACAAGGAGGACTAGAATGCCTGGAATACAGCAAGCTATTTGAGATACCAACAGGGAGCAATATAAACAGAATATGAATATCATGAATATAAAGCAGTGATCTGAATAAAAGAGCAAATGTCCCAGTGAGATGTGTAGACAGTATAGAAAGAGGAAAACAATGGAGTTGGGTGAATTATTCACTGAGAATAGATCTGGTCAAACACCAAATTATGCATTCATGATTGTGTTCAAATGCATTAGAATCTTAATTGGACCATATTCCAGCCTATTAGTATGCATGAATCCAATCAAAAAATAGGAACAAGAGTGTATGACTTGGGTGACCCATTTCAAATTTGAATCCAGAATACCAAATACCCAAACTGGACACTTTGCAAATGCTCCAGGCCTGCTGTTTACTGTCTGAAATAACTGTCAAACCTTTTGAATACTGCATATACTCACAAAATCTGGGACTGATTTACAAATACTTTTTTGGGGAAAAGTGGCAATATACCCTGAACTTAATATTTGTTGCATACAGCTCTAGCTGTGAGCAGTTTATCTGTTATTTTATGCCTTTTTGCTCTTTGAAAATGTCCATGAATACATAAGAATCCATATAAAGCTGCTGTCATGTATAAAGGTTTCACAAACTATGTGAACAAATTTCAGCCTATAGATTGCCTGTTTGATTTCTGAGGTTTGACATTTGAGCTTTGTAAGTTTATGAACAGGAGTTGTTCCTCAACAAACTATTTAGGTTTTGATCTTTCTGAGAGAGGATGGAGATCATTTTAGTGAGAGACACATAGCAGAAAATAATTAGACCTAGGGAATTTCAGAAACATTTAAATCTTTTGTTTTCGTTTTGTACTAAGAAAGAGAATTATATCTGGACCCCGGTGTGTTCACGATAAAACAGAGAAATTAGAAAAAATATCCATGGTAGAATATTGCAATATAACTTTATTTCTTCAAGATCCATAACCTTAACACACAAGAAGTAAAAACACAGAGAGAGAAAGCAGGCTGCTTTTAAGGCAGAGTCACACCTTATCCCACCTTGCGGTAGGCTGTCTGTTTTCAAAGGATACGTCTGCACTGCACTCTTAGCCTGAAATAAGCTATGCAATTTGAGCTACGTAAATTTCATAGCTTATTTCGAGATAGCCTATTTCAAAATTTTGAAATAAAATTTTGAAATAAACCGTTATTCCAAAATGTCCCTTAATCCTCGTGGAATGAGGTTTACAAGGGATGTCGGAATAATCTGCCCAATATTTCAAAAGACATTTCAAAATAATGGGTGCCCTGTCAAGACACAGAATAGCTATTTTGGGATACCGGAAGCATCCTAAAATAGCAGTGCAGAGTAGATGTACCCAAACTGACTTCAGCTAGTGTGCTTTTCTCAAAGCCTCCTAGAACCTTTACAAAGGACCAGGAAACACCTTAGAAGTTTAAATAACAGCTTGTAATTTTTATATATGTTTCAATACACAACAGACCCCTATGATTCCATACATTGGCTTAGTGATTTGTGATTGAACTATGAATATAGCATATATATTGCTTACAGTTTGAGCTGCTCAAACTGTGTTTGGCAGATCACTGTATGTTGGCAAAACACTCCTAGTTTTTGTGAGTCTATTTGATGAATGTTGCTAACAAATAATTAGCCATCTCTGGAGAATTTCTGAAGTGTCTGATTTTGGTATGTGATTTTAAATGTCCAAAAATCCCTTAGCTCTGCTTACTTACAAGCAACCAAATGTTTCTGAATTGTCAATATCCATTTGTGATTTTCTATATGTGTGATTCCTCTGCAGCCCAAAGTCGAGTTGTACATTAAGGAAAATGTAAGCCAAGTCTAGTACTGGCACAGAACACACTGGACATACTGGCAGACAGCTACCTCCTCAGAGAAAAACACGAGCAAGAGCATTTTATTATGGTGTCATACATGGATTCCAGTGATTATTGTAAAAGATATCATGCCTAAGGCAGAGACAGACAAGCCACTGGAAACAAAGACTAATTGACACGATGGCTGGGTATTTTCAGCAGGGATGCGAAGGCAAGCCAGCATAATGCAGCTCACAGAGGAGTTCAGCAATGGCAGTATAACAGTGGCAGTTCAGAGGTGAACAGGTCCCTGTGGGAAACACTGGAGGACTTTGGCCTTGTCAGCATCGTGCCCCAGCTAGAGGACGTTTCATCTGAAGTTAGAGCTACATAGATGGCCATTGATATCTGCGAAGTCCAATTGCTGCAGACCCTTCACTGGTAAATCGGGATTGATCTATAGTTAGCCCTGTTTCAAATAATTGTATAAACACCTTTAGTATCCTGTCTGCTGCTCAGTTAAAAACTACATACAATTTTATAGGTGAATACAGTCACTGACCGATCTATCTGCCTCACTAGAGACAGTGTAACTAGTCTGACATGACCCCCCTCCCTTCTCTTCACTGGTATGTAGCTGGCTAAACATTCCCCTCTGCTTTCCCCCTTTTCCTTGACCCTGGCTCTCTTAGCTACAGTTTGTTAGTTGTCAAGAAATACGATTTAGGTTAGGCTTTTTACTATGGTTTCTTGTTACTTAAGGCCCTGAGGCCAAACTTTGCCTAGAAACCATATTGTTTAGTGTTTGCTTATGAATATGTATGTAACCTGTGGAATGTGTGTGAGGTATGAATGAGAAATACCCAACCAAAGGCAGTTTAGGAACTGTAACCTTTTAAGGCAAACAAAGACCCTGCAAAGTGTATAAATCAACTGATGAGTGGCCAGGAAAATCTCTCTCTCGGACAAGATGTAACAACACAGCAGAAACCTAGGACCGGCCCAGAGAAAGTAAAGCCTCCTGGAGATCTGAAGGGATCTCCCAAGGAACCTCATGGCCGAGTCTCCGGGAAGCTGACACCTGGCCAGCACTCCAGCCACCTGTGAAATCAAAAGCAATCTACATTGCACTTGCAGCTTGTCTCCAAACTGCCAGCATGAATGATGTGTGTGTGTGTGTGTGTGTGTGTGTGTGTGTGTGTGTGTGTGTGTGTGTGTGTGTGTGTGTGTGTGTGTGTCTGGGGGAGGGGGAATATCACCTTACTCTTAAGAATCTGTATCAATAAACAACCCCAAAAGCAATACTGCTCCAGCCCACCCTTTGTCCGGGTTTGTTCCTCAGCAGGTCTGAGGAAGTGCAACATGGGCAGGCTGATCTTTAGACAAATAAGTGAATAGCTTTTAAAATGGGAATATTGACTGCCAGAGACTAGGCTACTCATAGCAGTAAAAAAAGAAGATAATCAGAAGAAGAGGAGAATAAAGCAACATTTTTTGAGCAGGAATACTAAATATGTATTTCAAAATAATCAGTGCTCTGCATAATTTAATGTTTGTACACAAAGATTTGTCCATATATCATGTAATACTGCTAATCCCATTGTGCAGGGCACAGCTGTCAATCACCTGTGCTTTACATTGGTATGTTACTACACATATGATCCTCTGTGTAGGGGAGGGAGGCAAATAACAGTCCTTACTTCTTAAGGGTGAAGGAATGAAAAGACATTTTGGAAAGTAGAATTTCCTCACACTATCCCTTTGGAAGTTTGGCTCCACAGGATGCTGATAGAAAGCCCCTACTTTGACAGATGCACAAAGATTTCTCTTACTTTAAAAATAGCTAATTCTTAGTAAAGCTGAAGCTGTGATATTCTCCAGTGAGATTTCAGACAATGGTGCAGCTCATAATCTGGCTACAAATGTTCATCGCAGGGGAACTGTCTGCTGGGAGTAGCTGTCAGATTCAGGTTTTCACTCTGCTCTCCTTGTTCTACCTTGTTTAGGACAAAAAGAGTTTGTCAGTAAAAGGGAAAGTGTGTAGTTCTGCACTGCGATGCCTCCGCTGATGGGCAGGCTCAATCATCATGTCTGGCTTTATAATCTAAGTCACTGATGTAGGCTCTTTAATGGACCCTGAAGTTGTCCAGGAGCTGCTCTGAATTATTTGAAGGCCAGCAACTCGCCCTCATCATCTGACTCTGATGTGCTGCCCCTGTACAAAGCAGAGATCTGACACACCTCTGTCTTACCTGAACATGCCAGTGATTATTGTAAAAGATATTGTGCACCCTCCAATTAAATGGCAGTGTTCATGATTCTAATTCTGAGAATATTGTGCTGCTTGCACCATTTATTTCAGTTTCAACAGCAATCCCCCTTGATCTCACTGTTGAATGAAAAGGACATTGTTCCTTTTGTCACATATGTAACTATTCATTATAATGGAAAGAGAACTCTTTTGGAGAGTTCTGGAAGGCCAGCTGAAGTAAGCAGTGCCTTCATCTTGCTTTGTCTTCTGACTCAGGACTTTCTCTCTCTTCCTGTGAAGAAAGGAGAGAGAGAGCTGAAAGTTACCATTGTGACAAATGCTGTAGAGGCAAAAGATGCAGCAAACTCCCTTATAACTTTTAGCCCAGAGTTTAGGGCAATTGCCTGAGAAGAGGAAAATCCAACTTCAAATTCCAGCTCCGCATTAGGCCATTGATATGTGTGGGCTTTGATGTTCTCTGGAAACTGGCCCCATGGGAAAGATAAGCAAAGGAATACCTAGTTTGAGTATTCTGCTGAGATTTAAGAATGGATTAGGAATTGAGACATAAGACTCAATGGCAGAAACTAACATGCCTAGAGGAACTTTAATAGTGGCAATCCATGTACATAGGGATTTGAGGTATCTGCATAGTCAAATGGCAGCTTGAGAAAGGGTTTTGAAAATCTCAGTGATGCCTAACTGTTGGACTTAGGCACATCAAGTCTTTTAAGGATCTAGCCCTTCATAAATACGAGTTCAATGCAGGGAGGTTAAAATGTAGAGACTGTATGCTTAAATGGGCTCGGGCAATTATGTGAATCCAGGATTTTACTAGAAAGAAAGCAGAATAGCTATTGTTTCAAGCCCGGTAGAATTTTGAGTCAAGTCCCTGTGATTCTAACTCCAAATTTGACTGAGAGGAAGATCTGGCCCTTGTTGAGAAAAATGTTTAATTAAAAAATGTGACATGTTACTGATTGGTAATTGCTACATAATGGTAAGAAAATGTCAGATGGAGGAGTACAGCTCCTTTGTACAGAACAGAGCCAAAGGAAATACAAATATTTGCTCTTTGGAAGCAAAATATTGTTAAATATGAATTAAGCCATGTTTTTTCTAGGATAAAGTTGAATCCAAGTGAACTTCCTAATTGCTATGATAATTAAATACTGTTACTAAATATTGAAATGAAACAAATATTTCTATTAAGAAACAAGACATTTTCAGCATTACCCCTCTCCCCGCATTTGAACACATCATTTGCTAGTACATGTGGCAGGTGTATGGATGTTTATTATATTATACCTCAATCCATAAGGAGAAGGAGTAAAAGATACATATTTAAAGGCTCAATCTTTAAAGGTTTTTCAACTCCCACTGGCTCAACTGGCAGAGTGTGCTTAGCAGATTGCAGGAGTGCTCAGTGCATATAATATTTTCCTTTCTAGCCTTCACGATACTTGGCTAAGAGCTAATTTAGCTAGGAAAGCCAGTGTTCATGCCAAGGTTGATCTGTCAA
Organism: Rafetus swinhoei; assembly: GCA_019425775.1. Lineage (NCBI taxonomy): Eukaryota > Metazoa > Chordata > Testudines > Trionychidae > Rafetus > Rafetus swinhoei. The sequence goes on from CM033449.1 coordinate 36,545,739, forward strand.
TGGTGACACATAAGTAAACTGATTCTGTAAGCCCTGTCATGCCAACTTTGTTGTCAAAGCCAGTTCTTCACCATGTCCCTCAGAGTGCTTTGTGAAACACTGTCTATACATGTATGAAGAATTCATTTACTGAGAAGCCTTAATCTGTTCATAGAGCTGACTCATAGGCTTTGGGGGGGTCATAGGGCAGGTTCTGCAAGGTGTACAACTTGCCATATTAAATTAAATGTATTTGTTGGCTAGTGCTCTGCAAAGTATTCTAAACAAATGCAGGTAGAACAGCTAGGTCAGCAGGGGATCTGTCACTGTTGTTCAAAGTTGGATCTTATTACTTCTAGTTTTTTTACTTATTAAAATATACAAAGCATTTTGTTGCCTTAAAATGAGTTATTGGAACACAAAACAAAATCCTCTCACAACCTCTGTATGTGGGATATAAATTACGTGAATCTTATTTGTTCATCAAGGAACATTCAACAAGCAATGAAGTATAGGAGGCAGCCAACTACACTAAAGGTTTGCAGGAAAGTCTATTCAATCTGGAACATAGACCATGGCATCTGCCCTAAAAGGACTGAGTCATGCATGGACAGGTGGCCTTCTCATGTGACAAACTCCATCTTGGGACATATTTTTTCATTAAGAGAACAATGAGAAGCCTTTCACACTGACCAGGTTATAAAGAGGGCCCTTTTTGTCTTCAGTCCAGCTCATCACCTCTGAAGGATCTCTGCTATAAACTGAAGACACAGCCTAACAAAAGATGTATTTCAGAGAGTTGTTTTAAGACAACAGATTATTCCAACTCTACTACAAGCCTGCAACAGGAACTTTGTAGTTGGTGTATGTAATTTGATTCCTTTAACTAACTAACTAACTAACTATTTTAGATTCTAAAGGACTGGCTAACAGCTTGCCTTTGGGTACGTCTACACTTGCTCCCTATCTTGAGATAGGGATGCAAATGTAGCTGACCGAAATTGCTAATGAAGCGGGGATTTAAATATCCCGTGCTTCATTAGCATAATCTCACCCACGCGCTATTCCGATCGCCAGCTGATTCGAACCATGAAGTGCGCTCCAGGCCGTGTTAGTTCAAATCAAACCCCATGGTTCGAACTAACGTTACTCCTCAAAAAAATGAGCTACCCCACATCTTAACAAGCTTCCCGTTATTTCAAAATATTTTTTGAAATAACGGGCGTGCTATTTCAACATCCCTGTAATCCTTGTTCCACGAGGGTTAAGGGATGTCTTGAAATAGGGCATTATTTCAAAATTTGGTGCTGTGTAAATGCGCCAAATTTCAAAATAAGCTTTTTTGAAATAGAATTGAAATAAGATACATAAATTGAGTAGCACAAATTGAGTATCTTATTTCTACTTTAGGGTGCTGTGTAGATGAATCCTAAGCATTTTTCCCCTCAATTGATCCTGCCAGCAGTGCCCCCAGAAACTCTGCTTTATTACACAAGCAAAATCAAATTCATTAGGGAAATACAAAGTAGTTTGGTTTGATTTAACTCTTGTTTCATACCCTGTTCAAGTGGGTGGAGTTCACCAAACAAACAAACAAACCTTATTCCACTTCCACTTTTCATAGAGCAGATGTCCTAATTATGTAATCCATAATGATGTCTACAACCTTCAAAAAATGAGGTTTACAGGATCTTTCGAAAAAGGCTTCTATTTTCGAAAGAACCGCATCTAGACTGTGGTTTCAATTTTGAAATAGTGCTTTTTCGAAAGAGCGCCATGACGTGATTATGCAAATGAAGCATGGGAAATTAAAATCCCAGCTTCATTTACAATTTCGAAGTGTCTAATTTACATCCCTCTGACGAAAGAGGGGTGTAGTCTAGACACATCCATACTCTATTTATAATACCTTTCCCTACAAAACAGATTTCCATCGAAGGGTGAAAATGATCAGTCTATTGAATTTGTTTATATACAGCCGGTAAGATATTTAAGGCTGGGGTACCAAATTCCAAAAGTTCTTCTTTCTCTTCAGGAAAGAAGGAATGTAATTTGAAACAATCCTATACATAAGCGTTGGAAGGAAAGATGATTGGCCTTTCATTCAGACTTCAACAGTATGTTCCTCATAGGTACTATTGGAAAGATTTTAAATACAGTGCCTAGTTTCAAAACACATTTGCCAGCAGGAAGTCTCCTCAGGAATGTCAAATAGCAGTTCCTGCAGGGCCACTTGGCCTAGTAAGAAAAGTAGGCCAGTTGAGAAAAAGCTGTTCTTTGTCTGCAGCATTTGCTTTCTTAAGATTTTCCCAGTAATCAAAGTTTTTGAGGAGAAATGAGCAAATTTCTTTGACAAAGTTTGAATCCACTTGAAGTGTAAACAAACCTGAATACAACTGGTTAGCAATGTGAATGTGAGAAAGCAAGCATAGAGGGAACACAAAGAAAAAACCCCCAACAGTGGAAAAATGGGGTTAAAATTGTGTAGAATGGGCAGAAGGAAAAGCTCTGTTTTGCTGAAGTTTCTGTAGCTGACCAGGCAAGGTCCAAAAGTGGGCACGGATGGCTTAGAAGAGGATGTGGTCAGATTATATTCTAACTTAATATATTCCTACACAGATTCTTCTGCTGAGGTTCATACCTATATTAAATTTTATACCTCTAACAATCATCTAAACTCAAATATATGGTGCCCTGGATGCATTTAAAAGCTACTTTCTTGACAGTATCTGAGGGAGATTGCTGGTGCAAAAATCAAACAAACAAAAAAAACCTTGTTAATGCTGCAGCAGTTTGCAATTAGAAGCATCTTCTGACTGTGAGTATGAAGCAAACCCAGTCCTGTATATTGTGAACTATGGGTGTACGTATCTACAACCTATCTAGATAGTGCAAGTTTTTATTGCTCTAGAACAAACATGCCTTCATAAAATGGAAAAATCCTGGGAAAAGTCAATATATGGTTGCACAAAGGGTTGGAAACAATTTTGCAAAAAGTATAAAAAGAGATAACAGGATACCATCCACAAATCTGACTTAGGTTCTTGCTTTGTTTTTCAAATCATTATTATTACACTTAATCTTAATGATCTCTTGTCTTTCGTATTCTGAGTAAAGAAAGCCAGGGGATAATAGAAACTAGAGTAACGATAGGAATAACAGATAAGAGATAAGAAGCCACCAGCTAGGTGGGATGACCAAGGGAAAGCAAACAGTCAGGAGATACAACCAAAGTATCTTCAGACATCCAGAGTAATTTGGATGTCTGAAGAAGGGCAGAATGACAAGCCTAAAGTATAGGCATATCCTCCCCCACCCCACCCAATGAAATAAAAGTGGAGCTAGAAAGGCAAGATAAGAACTGTGCTATGGAAACTCCCAGAAACAATCAAAATGATGCTCATTGGAGGCAACCTTGACTACTTTGTAATTTATGACTCCAGTGTGACACAGCAAGTTCCCATAGGCTTGCAAGGGAACTTATTGCTGTAAAGGAGGGTTGTATTGTCATGGGACTTTGGGGTTATTCTGCAAAAATATCAGAGTTTCAAATGCATTTGACAGAGGCCTCAGCTCCCCTTCCCCTGTGTGCAGTTTCAGCTCACAACAGCAGCTGACCAAGCAATACTAAAAACTGGTAACTATAAAATCTAGCTGCAGAACTTCTCTCTCTCTCTCTCTCTCTCTCTCTCTCTCTCTTTCTTTCTGTGTGTGTGTATAAATAGAAGCACATGCTGATTCTAATGCCTAAATTGTATTCTTAATAGAAGTGGTGTATATCTTTATCCCCTGAAGAAAAATTAGTATGCTTCTTATAAGCATATTAGAATAAGCAAGTGACAAGACTAGGGGAAGAGAAAGATGGCACTCTGGAAATTAGTAGGCTGCTTTCCACCAGATCAAAAAGTTTGTTTTGAAGATTTGGTTTGCCTAAATGAACTGACAACTGCAGAGGAGGAGGAGGTAGAGGTAGAGGATTTTGTGACTTTTGGCCTTCTTTCTTAACAGGTCCTGGCTCTGAGACAGAAAGGCTGAAACCATTGGGAATGTTGTGGGCAGAATGGTTTTCTTTTTGTTGCTGGTGTATAAATCCCCAATGACTTAAAGGTTGCCTGTGATCCCTAAGACTATGAAGCCTTTCATCTGCCTTTTCTGGCCAGAGTTAGGAGCCTTCAAATGAGAGATTTTGTATGGTTTGTTGTACCACCAGGGAAAAACCTGACAATTGTGGGCAAGATGAATGGCATATAGTGATAACGGAAGATATAGTTCAAGTCACAGGATCTGCTGCATCTAACTCACTTGCAAAGTTATTCTGGAAACTTATTTGTCCTCCTCTGACATAGCAATGAACTTCTGCTTTGCCTTACCTGGAAGGCTATACAGGATATCCCGCAGGCCAAAATCATACCAACCCAGGAAAGGCTGCTAGTTCATGATCCTCAGCTGAAAACCTTCTGTAGAATTCCACCCCACCATCAACTTGAGCCTGGACCAGTCCACACACGAGATCCACTTCCTTGACACTACAGTACAATTACACAATGGACACATTTCCAACATCTTATACTGGAAACCTACTGACAGTTACACTTACCTACATGCCTCCAGCTACCATCCAAGACACATCTCCCAATCAATTGTTTACAGTCAGACCTAAAGATACAACTGGATTTGCTTCAATCCCACAGACAGACAAACACCTACAAGATCTCTATTAGGCATTCTTAAAGCTTACCCACCTGGGTAAGTAAAAAAACAGTTTGGCAGAGCCGGATGAGTACCCAGACATCAGCTACTTCAAGATAGGCCCTACATAGAAAACAACAGGATAACACTTGTCATCACCTACAGCCCACAACTTAAACCCCTCCAACACATTATCAACAATCTACAACTTATCCTGGAAAATGACCCCTCACTCTCTTTGGGGGACAGACCAATCCTCATCTACAGACAACGCCTAACCTCAAACAAATTCTTTCCTATAACCACACAGCATACCTCCATCATACTCATCCAGGAACCCACTCCTGCAATCAACCCCGATGCCAACTCTGTCCACAAATCTATACAGGCAATATCATCACAGGACCCAAGCACGTAAACCACCACATCAGAAGCTTGTACTACTGCACATCCACTAATGTGATCTATGCCATCAAGTGCCAGCAATGCCCCTCTGCCATGTATATTGGACAAACCGGACAGTCTCTATGAGAAAAAATTAATGGACACAAATCAGATATCCAAAAAGGCAATACACAGAAATCTGTTGGGGAACATTTTAACTTGCCTGGCATTCATTAATGGATCTCAGAGTCACCGTATTATCTCAAACCAATTTCAAAAGCCAGCTTGACAGAGAAACTACAGAACTTAATTTCATTTACAAGTTTGATTCCTACAACAGAAGTTTAAACAAACAAGCTGGATGCCCCACTACATTCCACATCCTAATGACATAAAAAAACCAAACAAAGGGTACTTAAAGTGGGTACTAAGTATCTTATCAGCTTTATTTAGCATGGACATTCTAATTGACAATTTCTTTCCCCCTTTTTTTTTCTTCTTTTTCCTCCTCTTCCTCCCACCATACCTGTTCTGTTCTATTTATTTGAAAACTGGACTGACCCCTTAAACTCCATTCATCTTAAGAAGTGGGTGGTGCCCATGAAAGCTCATGATACCATCTACATTTTTTTTGTTAGTCTCTATGGTGTTGCAAGAGTATTTGTTGTTTCTTAAGTTTTGCTAAAGATATGTAGCTTTTACTCTTCCTTTCCTTTTGGGGCTGAGGCCTGGTGTCTTCTTCTCTCCTTCTCATTTACAGCAGATACTCTTAGGGGGAAGGGACCTAATATCATCTCTCCCAACTTTCAGTAGGAAGAGAAAGGGAAGATGTGTCTTCATAAACTCTTGGTAGGCTCTAGGATAGCCTCATTAATAGAGAAAAAATGTCAACTGGCTATCCAGGGCTTTCACCAACCATCTGGAGGTGGGGAAGCAAAATCAATGACTACCTCCTCATCACATGAATTGCATACCTTACATCAATTTTCTTGGGGTGGCCCCACATCAGAAGGTCAATGGGAGAAATGCTCCCATTGACATCCCTTACTCCTTACAACACCGAGGAGTACTGGTGCCTCCAGCATCTGATTTAGCGGGTCTTTACTACCTGGAGTTGTGCACCTTAAACCAATCTTGCAGGTCCAGCGTAGACCTGGATTTAGAGGGGTGCACAATTCTTTCCGAGCTGGTTTGCATCACATCCTGCCTTGGATTGTGGTCAAGTACAACAATGTAGCTCATAATAGGCATTTGGTTTTGGGTAAATAATACCTAACTGGGGCAGAACAAAAGGAAAGAATATTTCCTGAGTGGTGTTTGCTCTAACCACTCGCAGAATGACAAACTTTTTCCTAATTTTTTCTACTTTCATACCTGAAAAATCTTTTTAAGTCCTGTGTCCTGTCTATAGAGGAGGGTTGAATATGACTATTTTTGGAGATGTCATAAGAGAGGAACAGTGAAGTTGGACTGATGCTCTCCCAATCACACTAAAGAACCTGAGATCATGTTTCTGAGTCTGAATCCTGAATCTGGAATCCAGATGAGTCAGAAAATGTCTGCAATCATTGGGAGAAAAATCAGCAGAAGATGAGGGGAAAAAAATTGAGCTATTATGGTGTTATCATAGTTCTGTTGAGCTCAGCAGTCATTTGACTGAAAATAGCTAGGAGAAATCCTTAATTTCTAATATAAATATGCATAATATTTGCACGTACGTATCTAATATATATTTGAGAGCATGTCTGTATGTGAGCAAATGAGTCTCTGTCTGTCTGTTTGGACAAGAATTCCACCTAAACAGTAAAAGCTAGGACCATCAAATTTGATATGTAGCTTCCTCTTATCATAACTTAGAGCAAGGTCAGGGTTTGGTTGTGCCAGGACAATGGGATGTGCCTGGAATGTAATTGTTTCTCATAACATGTATTGGGAGGGTTCTGCTTGCAGGGACAGTTATACTGTATAATGACCACGGGGGGAAGGTGGGGAAGGGGAGCAAGGGGCCAGAGATGGGGACTGGTACAGTTATAATCTCATTGGGCCAGCAGGGGGCAGAGGTAGAGAAAGGGACAGCTATCAACTATGTATTTGAGAGATTTTGTCCATTTGTGTGCCTGTCCCTGTGTGTGTATGTGTGTGTGTGTGTGTGTGTGTATCCCCTAGGCCAGGGACATGCATCCTTCCCTTGTCTGTGCCTACTGCAGATGCAGCAGCCATGGACAGGTGCTTCTGACCTGGCCCCAAGCTGCTGTGGTGAGAAAGAGGGCTGGGGTTGTCTTCTCTCCTCAGGGCAGCCTGCATACTGAACCCCTCATCCCCAGCCCCACTCAAGCCTTCTACCCCCCAGGCACCTTTCAGGGAGGATGGGAGGGACTGAAACTCCCTCCTGATTCACACAGGGATGTGGCTGGCTATTTCTCTTAGTCAGGGAACCAGGGGACAACTCACAGTTTGCTGCATTCCTCACTCTGGCTAGGGAGCACAGGGGACAGATGAACCTGGCCCTGGCCCTGCCGGGGAGATGCAACCCTTGCTGAGCAGTGGCCACTGCAGCTGCAGAGGCCATGGAGAGGTGCTTTTCAACTGACCCCAAGCTGCTGCAGTGAAAGAGGGCTGGGGTAGTCTTCCTGATGCACCCTACATACTGAACCCCTCATCCCCAGCCCCACCTGAGCCTCTCCCTGAGCACATTTATGAACTAAATCCTACTTCATAAACTCAGATGATTTGAATAACAATGATAGAAAAGACTTAATCAGAGAAAGTCCTCTTACTGAATTTACTTTCTTTGTATAGTTTTTATATTATGGACAGATTATTCATGGCCTGTCTGGGTTCAGTTATGCTTCTGGTATTTAAATGTATGGTGTAACTCTGCAATCCAGTATCCTTATTCTAACAATTTATAAAACTTTCAGGGATAATTGAAAGGCCTATGTAATTTCAGCTTGCATTTTTCAATACCAAGGGGCTTTAACATGCCAAAGGAAATTACAAAGCAATTTTTAAGTGCTTTTAATTAGTATCCATTGCCAGGTCTAGTCTGAGTGTTTAAAGACACTTTTGTGAAGCATTCTTGAAAATTCTTGACTACCAGTCAAGTGACAAGTGCCTCACACAAAGGAAAATGAAGCTTTGGTGGAGACAAATCCTCACCCTTTAAGGCTATGTAGCGCTATTTTGAGATACTAGAAGTATCCCAAAATAGCTATTCCTTGAGTAACTCTTGAGTACACCTGTTATTTTGAAATAGAATGGGCATTATTCTGACATCTCTGTAAACCTAATTCCACGGGGAGTAAGGGATGTTTTGGAATAGCGATTTATTTTGAAATAAGTGCTGTGTAGACAGCACCATATTTCAAAATAAGCTATTTTGAAATTAATTTGAAATAAGCTATGCAATTTTTGTAGCTCAAATTTTGTAGCTTGTTTTGAGCTATGGGTGCAGTGGAGACACACCCTAACTGTTTGAAAATTGACTCTGACATTTTAACCACAGTCCTGCATTTCCTTCCATGTGCCAGCAGTACCAAGTATTGCTCCAGACAGTGGACTAACAATACCAATAGGGTTTTATTTTTAAAGTTGTATGTTTGAATTTTCCCTCACTGCTTGGAAAATTATTGGACCATGTGTGTCTGGGAGTGGAGGCAAGAGGAAGAGAGAGGGAAGAAGAAAATGGTATGGATTCTGCACTTATCTGAAGCAAAAGCCACCCCAAAACAACAATTGCATTAGTTATAAACAACAAAACCTTATGCTGTTATTGCTCCTCTGCAGTAATCCCCCCCTTCCCAACAATAACAAAGATGGTGGCAGAATTTAATCTGGCTGGGGCTCTGATTCTACTTCCTGCCCAGTTGGTTCCCCAGCAGCTTCCCTGAATGAGCCCATGAACTTCAGGCTGAGAACATTCTCCAGTCCCTCTGCCTACATGGTATGTTCTGGCCCTGGTGGCTACTGCAGTTCCTCAATGGTCTCTCTGCCACTGAGGTTTCTTATAGTTCCGCTGGTCCTTCTGATTCCATTAAAAAATAACACCATTCATTCTCAAAATCCTATCTAGAACTACACTGTGCTCCATGCTTGGGTCAGTGCCAGAAGGATGGACTCCTTCTTAAAAGGCAAAGTTGACAGTGAATTTCTATATTTGTTATTGGTGTTTTTTGCCTAGCATTATGCGGGTATTAGGGTTTTTTATTCTTTTCTGCACTGGATTGCCATCCATTTAAGTTCCTCTACTGCTAGTCTCTTCGACATATCATAATACAGATGATGGGTTTTTGTATGGCTCCCCAAATCATAGACCTTTCTGACCTCAACCCCCAGGTCCCCAAGAACTTCGCTATGAATTCCTGAACAGCAATATGTTGGAATGATGATCTCCTAGATGGCACATCTCTTTGAATTCTGGGTAGAAATAAAGCAGATCATGTAGAATGTGAGGCTGATTTATAAATGCCAATGCCAGTCAAACTGGAAAAAGTCATGATGCAAGAGTTTTTCCATCACTCAAGAGTCTAGGTTCATCAACAAGCTGGGGCACTATTCTCACCACATAAACAGTTATTGATCCCACTATCAGTCCAAGTATGGGCCTAGAATTCGCTCTTGATCTTTTTCCACATCCTCCTTGGACTAGTTTCAGAAAAAAGAGTCACTTTCTGCTCTGCACTCAGAGCCTGCGGCTGGCTTCCATTAGTCCCTATGTTAGATTCAGGGAACAGCAGGGCACCATCCAACCTGACCAAATTATCATACACCCTGCTTGAATCCATGCTGGGCACAGAATCCAGCAGCTGGTCAAACTCATCATAAAAGGGGCATGAGGTTGGTGAATTACCCAAAGTTCAGTGCTGCTCCCTGGTTTACTTCACACTAGTCACCAGCCTGCAAAGTTTATAGAGTTGCCATATTTTTAGCTATCTGATGGTATGCATGATCATTCTTAGTACTTTTCCTAAAGTCCACAGTTTTACTGGTCTCCCAGCAGAAATTTACCCAAACTAGTTTGTATTCTTCTGAGCATGGAACAGCACATTTTGCAGAAAACTTGATCTGTTCGGTCTCCATTGCAAACCCAGGAGGCACTCCAATGGCATGTCTGCAGCTTGGTGAATCAGAAGACAATGGATTAACACTGACTCATTGAGCTTCTGCTGGATGTCAAGGAGGGATACCTTCCTTTTCAACTGTGTCAGCTGGAGATTATTGGGATGCAGAACATAAAGGAAGTTGGCCCATGGGATTGTGGGTTACTTCTTGTGAGCTGTGTTAACACAGCAAAGTAATAGGGCTTGAACATTCTGTCCCATCTGGTCTTGGACTTGGACTGCAGGATCCTAGGACCTTGGGTCTGAGTCCTGAATTACTTCAATTTCAGTGTAGATGGAAGGGATGGGGTAGGTTTGAGCCAGACAAATATACCCTTAGAGAGTATATTTAATCACAACTTGACTAGGCACAATATTCTCCCTGTGCACTTGGGAAAGTATGTGGTCTATACCATCCCTTGAGATGGTGCAAATCTTTCTCAGCTCATCTACATCAGGCAGCTCCTTACAACATTGTAGAGAATTGGCATGGCCATGACCCTGCCACTTTCCCAACTTCTTTGAGATGCTTTTTGTGCCCCAGGGGCTGGAATGGAAGCAATGACTTCCCTCCCATGAGTGCAGGAACTGCCACTGTCCCTGGCCCTTGTGTGGGAATGAAAGCTTCTCACAGGGGCTACAACCCAACCTATAGCTGGGCCAGGGACAATCTGTCCTGGGAAAAATTAGAAAGAATGAGAAAATGAACTAGCGCTGTCTTGGAAAGGGGATGCTTCAGTGCAATAACAATGGCACAACTCCGCCAATGGCACAAGCCACTATGAGATACAGCACTCCTGAAAAGGTTAATCTGAAACAAATCTCAGGAGTTTCTGATGAATTCAGGGATCTATATGGGATGAAACTTGCTTTCAGATATAGGCACATGCCCCCAATGAAATGTTGCTAGGTTGAATGGATGAAAGGACAGCAGAAGGTTCAGGTTAGGTTTAGTTTATGTAATATGGAATCTCATTAACAGGGACAATTATTTCAACATTTCTTGATTCTTATCATTGAGGTTAACTGGATGATATACCAGAATAATAATGATGACCAGCAATGCATGGAAGTGTCCAGTATGGGGAATGGTACACAGATTGGTCTTTTGTCCTGTCCTTGGTTTTATGCCCATGTCATAGAGACGTGGAAGAACAAAATGAGATTAGGTCCAAAAAAATGCATGCTAACATATCTGGAGAAAAAGAATCTGAAACACATGTACACAATGGTAGGAAGAGATATGGATAGCAGTTATGCTAAAAAGAGACTAATAGACCACTACATAGAGTGATCAACTTTGAAAAGATAAACAGCATCAAAAAGCTAATGCTATTTTGGGTCTCAAATATAGACACATCCTGTCTGGGGGCAAGGAAGCAATATGATCTCTATATAGCTTTTACACCAAATATACCTATGTGTTTTGCATGTCTGTCCATCAGTTACCTTTACGGATGTAATCATACAGTCCTTTAGCCCTGGTGTATACTAGAGAGTTAGACTTCCCTTACTCGCCTTATTTCGAAATAACAAGTAGACCATCCACACTACCAAGCCTAGTATTTTGAAATAACAGTCTGGTTATTCCAAAATAATAACTCCCACTTTCTATGAGGAATAACACTAATTTTGAAATAGTTATTTCAAAATAGTGGTAGTGTAGATGCTCCAGCGCCACTATTTCAAAATAACTACTCCTCAGAGTCATTCAGACTAATGACTCCCCAGTGCTTCCTGGGGCTCTTAGACAAGTTGCACATCCACATTAATGGAGCCTGCCTCAGACTAATTTTGAGGTTTCCTCGTAGTGTGGACACGCTATTTTGAAATTATTATTTTGGGAGTTATTATTTTGAAATAAGTTATTTCAAAATAATTTCCTAGTGTAGACATGCCCTTACTCAGAGAGTACATGTACTGGATTCAAATGAGAGTTTTGCTTGAGAAAGGTCAGAACAGATGCTTTAGAACTAGAGCTTTTAAAAATAGCCCTGTGTTCAACAGAAGGCAACATACTTGTAAAAATCTGTTTCTTGAAGATATTATTAGAGATATTCTGTTGAATTTGTTGTGGTAGATTAGACTGACAGCTCGAATACAATGCATTATTTTTACTAGAGGCACTATACATAGGCAAAATTTATTTGAGCAGCCTTAGAAGTAAGCACACATATAGTTGCCTTGTCATTAAATACTGAGCAGTGCCCATTTACAGCAATTACCAAATTAGTACATATTTATTTCCATCATACACAATAAATGAAAGCTAAAATCTTTTTAAGCTCATGGGATTTACAGTCCAATAGGTAAGCTATTTTCTGGCCCATATGTGACTATGAAGAATTTCTCATTTAAGAAAAATAAGCAGCCTCAAATTTGATTGAGTCACATATAGCTGCAGCCAATCGGTAATTTGTGGATGAAATATCAGTTTCTTGAAATGCATGTTCCTCTTTAATGTAATTTCCAGAAAACATCCCTGACAATTTGTGCATGGCTTTCAGGTCACTAAAACTCAGATTGTAAAATCCCTTGTTCCTCTAAGGAAAGCTTGCCTCTTTGTATTCCTATTTCAAAGAATACATAAAAATGGTCATTCAGGCTACAGTTTCCTAAGATGCATCAGTAGTTTATGTAGTAAATCAGTATAATTTTCCTGGGTTAAATATATGATGGCACATATGAGCAGTATTTAATTGCCATTTATTTGTGTGGGGGAGAGGGGAGGACATAAATGGGAAAAATTTGGATGTAACAATCTATTTAACACAATAATAATCAGAAGACTTGAAGAAATAATTGGACAATGTTTGGTGCATAAGATCTGATTACCTCTCTAAGATCATCAAATTTGAGTCCCAATTGTCCATCATAACAAAACCCCTTAGAACATTGGAAAGATGTCTAATCAAAACATCCTTAAAGCCCCTCTCTGTATGATGATTCCTTTCTATTTCAGCTTGTCTTGGTCATTATAATCATCATTGTCCCTTTTGTAAGTAGAAGCAGTGGCAAACCAGAATTGTTTGAGGGATGTACAAAAACTGTTTCCTGCAGAGAACGGTTGGTTGTTTTGTTATTTAAAGTCCTTTTTGCCCCCATATTCCTTTCAGCAATGTTCCCTGCACTTTGTGGTACTTTTTGCACCATGCGGGAGTACCCAGTATTGCACAAAACAGGGATAGATTCAAAGAATTCAGGTAAAGTAAAAGACAAGAAAAAAATCTGTACTTTTTTATAATTAACAAGTGGTGCAATTAACTGGAAACTGTGCAACCTGTGTTGAGCTGAACTCTGTTTACCCTTTTGATGTATTTTTCATAAAAAAAAATCCTCAAGTCAAAGAAGAAAATAACTTGTGGACAAATCTTGCTCACCTTATCACACTACTCATGTGAATAAGATAAGCAGGATTTGGTTCTAAATTTATGATCAGCAAGAGATAACACTAACTTCACAGTGGAGAAACTTAGAATTCTATAGATATATAGATATTTATTTCTCCTTTTTAAAGGTATTGTTTTTAGAATAATTTCTTCAAAGTTGTATTCCCTCCTAAGGCTCCTTTTTACATTCTATGGGAGTTTTTCAGATAGAATATTTCCAATTTTCTTTGCAAAATATTAGTGGCTTAGACCACATGTTCTGAAAGTTGGGGCAACAGCTTCAAGGAGGTATTGACAGGATCATTGGCAATCCACACATCTAAGCTGTGACTTTCAGGCTAGGAAAATGTTTGCTCTGAATAAAGAAGGGTCAATTCTCCAATTCCACAATTGCTGCAACTGTTTGGATAGAAGTGTGTTATGCTTAAAAGAAGTGCGTGGGATCTTTTTCAGGGGGATAGGGCAACATGCCACATTTATTGATAATATAACAAAGTGGCATATGCCACACACACATACACATCCTGCTGATGGAATAGTTACCAGTTCGTTGCTCGGCCCAACCTATTGGCCAGATAGGTCAGGTGCGAGGAAGGAGCTGGGTCAGCACCAAATTTTGAAATAGGTTATCTTGAAATAAGGTAGTCATACATTAAAAAGCTAGTTCTTTTTATAGAGAGGAAGGGTTCTGGGCTTTTTGTTAATCTATTCTTAGTCTTAATTTTGTTTCATGTATTTTACTAAGATAATATCATAATAATTAGGCTTAAAATAAAATTAAGGTGCCTGTTTAAAGCAGTGAAAAATTAACATTAAAACTACAAATATTTGTTGCAAATAGAGTATGATAAAGAATATTAATCTAATAAAAATAGTAAATACAAGTTACACTTGCTGTAAAAAAGGTGCTAAATGTTTTAATAACTTAACATAAATTTTTGTACTAAATATATTGTTAACATTCTAAATATCATTCTGTTCAAGTGATTAGATTAACATGAAAACTACATCTGGAAATATGTCTTCTGGTGTTTTTGTGTAATACGGTCAAATGTGACTGTTGAAGGGACATACTTTTTCTTATCCTGTGTTTATAAAAGGTTTTTAAGAGAGACTTAAGGAATTATAAACTCATTATAAAGGGTATCAGGACCAATACATCAATATGTAATGTACCTAAATTAACTGTAGTGCAATTAATTTTTAGGGGGTAGGAGGAGATGGGGCTGGCTACCGGAGCTGGAGCCACTATATATGCAACACACATCTGCATAAGGCAATGGTGTCCCAAATTTCCTGGTGCCCTATATAGTTGCATGTTGTATATATGCCTAGGGATGGCCCCGAGTGTGATTAATCACTATAAAGTTATGTAGCACAAATATTTACTAGAAATCCTGTATTTCAATATTGTGCGCACCCATATTTCAAAGTGGTTATTAATTTCAATTTACACTAATCGGTAGATAAAGTGTGAAATAAGATGACATTCCATATGATAGGAAAACACAGTGCATATAAAACTGTTCCTTGCTTCCAATTATTCATTGCAAGAGAAATTGTGTAATACATAATTTCAAATCACTACTGTCTGCCATTGTTTAGATTGGTGACTACTGAATTCACTCTCATAACTAATCTAAGCATACATACCTGTTTGTACTGCAACCTTATCTTTTTCTACAGCTCCCAATTGGATATTTATTCACTCTGCTGTGGTTTGTGTAAATTGTGAGCATTCTGGGACAAGCTCTGTGCTTGTGTTATTTGTTTGTGCGGCATCTACTACAGTGAGACCCTGATTCCCAGGAGATTATAGCAGTGGCAATAAATATAATAATAAATAACTAATAATAAAACTTTTGCTGTGTTTCTGCCTCCCTGATATGGTCCCCTCTTCTATTACTTCTTCTATTTCTTTTCTTCTTTTTTTCTATTTTCTGTTTCTGTTTTTCTTTCCTTTGTGCTGGCTAGGGAATATTTATTCAAGCTTCCTTCAAGCTTCATGTACTGTTTTAATAGATTAACAGAACCATTAACAGAACCATTAAATCATCTACTCTGACTTCCAGCACAGAATTTTTTCCAAGTTACCTCTGTATTGAGCCCAATAATTTGTCTTTGACTAAAACATACCTTCCTACAAGGCAACCAGTCCTAAAGTGAAGGCATCAAGAGATGGAGAATCCACTTCTTCCCATGGTAGTTTGTTACAGAGGCTAATAACCTGCAATTATTTTTAAAAAAATGTCTCATTTCTAATTTGAGTTCATCTGAATTTCATTTCCAACCACTGGTTCTTGCTAATTCTCTCACTGACACAATAAAGAACCTTTGAGTACTCAAGATCTTCTCCCCATGAAGATGTTGAAAGGGGCCAAACCCATAGACAACTGCTTTTGTATAGAAAAAACAACTAAGGGAGCAAAATATCTGTCATTCTTTACGTAGGTAACATCTTACAATAGAAAAAAAATCAATAGGATATTGAATCTACCCGACTATTAGTTTCTGGATGAAGTGGGAAGCCTTTATCTGCCTTACTCCACACAACACCTATAACTTTTTGAAAAGTCGAGACATGACTTTTAAAGCATGACCTGACAAGATTTCCCTAGGAAAACCTACTTTACTAAAAATGGTTATTAAGGCAATAGCTACAGTTTCATCTTCTATATTAGATAGAGCTGTGGCTACAGGGTAACTGGTGGCAGAATTCACTTCCACCAGTATATTTTTTCTTTCTATTTCTGGCTGGTCTGGTTAGGGGATCCCATGATATCTGCAGTTACTCATCTCTTTTTACTGCTCACATGTCAGGTCAATAGAAATTCTATTTGAGCCTTACACTGGTTCTTTCCACCAATAGTCTCTCTAATCTTTTCCATCCACGTGAGAAATAAATTTTATGTGCACCAAGACATGCACAAATGTGAACCACCATTAGAAATAAAAAATTTAGCCATGCGCACTCTGCTAATCAGTTGGGAAGCATTTGAATCTTTCCTGAGTGGTTTCATGAGTGCACAGCTTACAGGGAACACTGCTCTCCACTCCGAAGTGCCCAGCAAAGAGACAATCATAAGTTACCTGCAGAAACTATGCACTGTACTTACCATGAATAAGCACCTTCTTGCAGACCTCCCCACGATGCCTCTTTTCCCTTATGAGAGCCTCCCTGTACAACAAACTTCCTTCTAGGAAATATATATCCTTTTATTTATTTCTTTAAGCTGCATTCCTCTCCTTGTCCGGGGACAAATCAGCTTGTTGAGCCTCAAACTCTTTTTGAGTTTCATTTAAGTTAAAAGCAGACTCTGGCAAAAGCAATGGACTCTCCAAAGCCTTTCTCTAGTGACAAATTGCTACTTTTAGCTGACAAAGGACTGACAGCATGTCCCTCCTTGCTATTCACAAACAAGCTAGGTGCAGTAGAGCTACTCTCTTTCTGGCTGTGCATTGATATTACCTTCTTAGACATCACTGAAATATCATTACTCAGTAAAACATCAGTGAAAAATAGATTACTAATGCCCACAATTATATCTCCTTTAAAATCCTCCAATTGGCCAAACAATTACAGGAAGTTTGGCCAAAGCTAATATATTTAAGCTTTTATCAGGAAATTTCTTCCTCCTTTACCAAACTTCCCTTAATCAAAGTAACTTGAAAGACTGTGTCCATCCAGCACTTACAGTCTATGCCATTTATCTTAGAATTTATTAAAAATACTTCAGTACCCTCCCAGTGCTCAGACACAATATAGTTCACTATGTTTTTCTTCTGCTCAAGCTCTATCTCCAGAGTAATAGTAGTGGCATTCATAGTGATAGATGAACAAGTGGATCATAGCTACGGTGACCATATTTTCTGAACCAAAAATAGGGACACATTAGCCACGCCCCTGGCCTCATTAGCCACACCCCCTGATCCCTTAGGCCCCACCTACCTGTCACATAATGTCCCACCCCTGGAGATAGTAATTCTGGAGTTAAGATGGATATGTGACTGGAAACAAAGGGTATTATGTGACCCCTCTAAGAACTCCTCCCACCACCCTTTATCAATCAAGATGGGTTTGGGCTCCATGGGAGGTGTTGGTGTGCTGTGTGGAGGTGATATGTTGTGTGTGTAGGGGCAGGGTTTATCTGATAGTACTGTGCCTGTGTGCAGTGTGTGTGTGTGTATGGATGTGTGTGGAGATGCTGGGGCACTGTGTGTTGGGAGAGGGTGTGTGCAGATGGTGAAGTGTGTAGAAGCAGGGTGTATGGGGAGGTGGGTATGCTAATGGTACTGTGTGTGGTGGTACTGTGCCTAACAGCATGGAGTGAGTGTGCTGGAGAAGCTGCTTGTAGTGGCAGGATGTATGGAAGTGGCACTATGAGCAGGATATGTGGGGTAGTGTTCTGCATAGGGACAGGATGTGTGAGTAGGCTCTGGTGGCACAACAGGGTGTGGGGAGGACTGGGTGTGGCACTGTGGGCATGGGCAGAGGGTGTGGAGGTGGTGCTGTTTGCAAGGGGCAAGGCGTGTGGTCATGCTGTGTGCAGGGGCAGAGTATGTGCTAGCACTGTGTATAGGGACAAGGGGCTGTCGTGGGGAGCTGGTGCTGCCTCCTGGCTGTTGGGGCATCTGTGCCCTATGAATTGGGCTCGTGCCAACAGCTTGGACCAGAAGGCCCTGCTCACCCACTTGGGCTGGCAGTAGCTCCCAGCAGGTGGCTATGGGCAGGAGCTGAGCAATGCAGAGCCGGAGCGGGGGCCAAGCTCCTGATGCTCTGAAGCACTTGGGGCTGGGTGAGAAGGAAACCCATCCACGTCACCTTGTGATGAGCTTTTCCCCTCCTTTTCATCACTGCTGCTGCGTCACTGCCTATTAATCATTCTTTTAAAATTGTATTGTTTCATATACATTTTAACTGTGATTTCAAATACCAAAAATACCAAGAATTTACTTCCTTCAAGATTAGTAATGGCTTTCAAATTAATAGAAATTTTATGGAAAGACAGCTGACATTATGACCACAGTTTAATATTGGTTTTGTTAATTTCTCATAGCTACTCCCACCTTGCACTCTGGCAAAGGGTTTTCAACGTAAAGCATGTACCAACTTCTTAAAATATCTTTTCTCTGTTTGGTGTACACAAACAATAGCTAAAGCTAGTAGTTACGTGGCCCAATGAATGAAATTAAATGTTATTGTTTTTTAACAAAAATCTGTTTTGGCTTCTGCCTAAGTAGTCTAACGATTTTGAGAAGAAAAAAAAAAGCTTAAAATCCAGTTGATCCACCCATCATTTGTGTATGCAAATGTTGCAGAAATTGTTCTGAGTTTTCCAGCAATTGTTTCATTACTGATTTGGGTCAAGCAGCTAATTGGACAGTCTATTGTTCCTAGTCCTGGTGGTAATAATGTGTTGAGAGTTCAGTTGGCCACATACAGAGCAGACCCATTAATCAGCTGCTTAGCAGCTCCCCAAGCCTGGCTGAGGCCAAATCCTACTGACCCGTGGCCCCTAGTTACAGGCTGGTCACACCCCGGGCCAGGTTACCCGGAGGGTCCTAAACTCTGAGGCCGCTCACCTCATGTAGGCATTGGGCACGGGGCACCTCTTGCCAGGTGGCAGCTCGCTGGGCCTCTCCGGAGCGCTCCAGGGCTGGGCTCGCATTGCAGCTATGTCGCCTACCGCAACACACCCGGTCACTGGGCCCTGCGGGGCAAGCCAGCTCCAGCTCTGCCCCTCTGCCCAGGCTCGGACATGCCGCCCCCAGAACCCACAGCAGCCACAGCCTCTCAGCACTTCCTGGAGGATTTCCCCTTTGCTCCCATTGGTCAAACTCCATGCATCACCCTTTCCCTTCCCACAGCTGGGACAACCTTGCAGGGACTTCCTGGAGGCTTTCCCCTTTGCTCCCATTGGTCAGATTCTGGGACCTTCTCACCCTGCCCCAACTGCTTCAGAGCATCAGGAGCTTGGCCCCCACCCCGGCAAATGGGAGCAAAGGGGAAAGCCTCCAGGAACTCCCTGAAAGGCTGTCCCAGCTGGGGAAAAGGAAATGGCAGCATGTGCAAGCTGCATCGGCGGGGAGCCATGGGGCTTTCTCCCCCACCTGCCGATTTCCAGGACATTTCAATACTCTACAGGAATACTGGGACAGAAGATTTTAAATCATGACTGTCTCGGATTTTCTGGGACATATGGTCAACATAATCGTAGTGTTACCTTAAATTTGGGGCAACTTGATTTTATATGGTCAGTAGCCCCATAGGGATGGCAGATTACTTGCCTTCCCTTTAGGTGGTTGGGAGGGCTTAAATCAAGGACTCTCTGGTTTGTTTGCTTTTTAAAATCAACCAATCCCCTTGCAAGCTGGATGGCATTAGTATTCACACCCCCATGGGTCCTTGACAGAACATTCATCAGCACAGTGGGGCTTCCTCCTGGATCATCAGAGCTAATTGTTTTCCATAATCACATTCAGCCCCCACCCCATTATCCACTTTGTCATAAAATTACACATTTTATGTAAATATGCCACATGGATGATACTGTCAAACATGTGTTGGTTTCTACTTCAATCAGTAGATTTTTGAGGTAATCTTAAATCTTTTCAACACACTTTCTTTACGTTTCTTATATGCCTTATCATCACTCCCTCCATATTATCCAAAACTTGTCTAACTTCCACTTATGCTGGATAAGAGGCCAGGCATCTGTTTGTCTGCTGGTATATTGTGGCCAGGAGCTTTTCTATACAGTCAATCAATCTCTTTATAAACTGGGCAGACTTTCTCCTATTCCTTTGTGTTGTGAGGAGGTTTAAACCCACTGGATGGGGAAACTGATGCTCCAGTAATTTAAGTTGCATTATTTGAGTATCCATCTGTCTCCTTTGTGCCCTCTCCCAAACTTTTTGTTAGCTTTTAACTGCTGCCTATCCATCTTTGGTGGGCTTTCTCCTCACATATGTTGGTTTCCTTGATCTGAAATTCTGCCATAATTCTCTGGTGGTCACATACTTAGCTGGCTCTTTTGAAAACATGAGATATTGCCTTCTGCAAACAAAACAATCAAGGTCTTTTCTCTCAAGACCGTTACATGACTGTGAGTCACTCACTGTGTGTACTCTTTAACTTTAAAACTTTCAATATTAAGTTTAAACTTCAAGGCTGTGTCTACACTGCACCCCTTTTCCGGAAAAGGGATGCAGATGAGACAAGTAGGAATTGCAAATGAAGCGGGGATTTACATCTCCCCCGCTCCATTTGCATGAACATAACTGCCGCTTTTTCGGCTCGGGGCTTTGCGGAAAAAGCGCCAGTCTAAACGAGATCTTTCGGAAAATAAAGCCTTTTCCAAAAGGTCCCTTATTCCTCTTAAAATCAGGAATAAGGGACCTTTCGAAAAGGCTTTATTTTCCGAAAGATCCTCGTCTAGACTGGCGCTTTCCGCAAAGCCCGAGCCGGAAAAAGCGGCAGCCATGTTCATGCAAATGGAGCGGGGAGATGTAAATCCCCGCTTCATTTGCAATTCCGACTTGTCTCATCTGCATCCCTTTTCCGGAAAAGGGGTGCAGTGTAGACACAGCCCAACTGTGTCGGGGTTACAGTGTATAGCCTTAACTGACCTTTAGTATGTGAATCCACTGCTGACTATGTCCGTGTCAAGCTGCCTGTAGAGACTCATGAGCATGGCTACCAACCTCAAGGCAGATTGTCAGGAGGCAGGGCACATACCCCAAATTGATTTTAAATTCTATAGTTAGGTTTCAATAATCAATCATATAAAAGCATCCCAGGCACTATAATAATCTTAACGAGGAGTGATGGAGAGTCTTTCTACTTAGATGACCATAGCTTTGTGATGTTCCTTTACAGCAAAGATTTAGATTACTCCCAGTCCCAAAAGAGCAGTCCCTTAGGCCATGTCTCCTCTAGAGGGCAATGCTGAATTAAGGTATGCAAGCACAGCTACATGAGTCTTTTATCCATTTATCCATTTAGATGTTCCACCCAATAGTCTGTCTGGCATCAAACAACCTTCCCTGTTGGGCAGGACATAACATCTAGCTATTTGGTGATTTACACCTTCACAGAAGCTCTGTTTGCCAGAAGCTGGGAATGGGTGACTGGGAACAGATCATACGATGATTACCTGTTCTGTTCATTCCCTCTGAAGTGTCTGGCATCGACCACTCTTGGAAGAGAAAATGCTAGTCTAGATGGAGTTTTAGTCTAGCCCAGTGTATTTATTATGTTCTTACAATATGGGCCACAGATGTTAGAAGTGAGATTAATGCACATAGCGATCCATAAACATTCAATGAAGTCCTAACACTAAACACATTCTTATAATGCTAATACCTATTTTAACAATAGTAAAAAACAGGTGAATCACATTGATTCCAGGTACGTATTTATCAGCATTCAGGTGAGACCTAGCACCTCACTTCAATCATCATACCTTCAAGTTTGTGTCATTGGACAGCATATCCTGCATACCCTGGCTGACCAACTATGCTTCATTAGGGCTGTGATGGCCTGAATATAACTCCCAATGGAGCAGTATAGAGTGATGCTGCACCTCTGCTTCACTCATCCAGGCATCGAGATATTGAGTGTGTGCGGTAGAAAGCAAGACCACCCAGCACTCTGGGCCCCAACCCAATGGCCTTGAAAATAGCAGTTTCCCTGTACTCCTCTGTAACCTTTGTCAGTGCTTCTACATTTCCCTAGACCACTTCCCAATGGTCACAGCACCTTCTGTGTCCTTATCTCAGGGCCTCAGCTGCTCAATTTCTGGAGCCAGCTAGTGCTCTGTCCAAGATGCTTACAGTATTCTCAGCCCTCCAGGAATGCAATCTGTACTCCCTAGGCTCCTAGCTGCAACTGAACTATTTTGGCCCAAAGCTCCCTTTTATACAGATTTGCTGAGCCTTGATCGGCTGTTCCTGGCAGCCTCTCTGCTACTGACTGCTCCTTGCACTGCCCCCTCCAGAGCTCTATGAATTCCGTCCCTGCCAGTGTGGGATGGATACCCTATCACAGTAGAGACAGAATGCCAAATACATTTCTACACAATAGATCCTAGAGAGAGCGGGATCAGATGTAGTACAATTTAAAAAAAAAAACTGGAACCAACTAAATACCATTTATGTCTAAACAAAAATTCCTTGAAGCTTATTACAGTAATGTAAGTGATCCTGACTCCTTTCCTATTTAACTTAAATATGGTTATAAAAATAGATCTCAGACTGGTAATAATTTGCCTTAAAATCAACCTTGAGCACTGTTAACAGACAAGAGCACAAATTCTGAGCATGTGGTGTAGAAGTCTGTAAAAACAGAAGTATTTTGACCTCTTTAAAAGGCTGTGGTAAGTTCATAAATTGCATGCTGAGAAGATCTAATCATGCTTCTACACTGTAGTACTTCCTGATACACACACTTGATTTTTACAACCAGTCTCCATTCATGTCCACGTTTTTTGCAAACACATACCACTGCTGGAACACTGAGGCAGACTCAGCCAATCATGGGTACTACTGGCAGTGTTTGATGTCTTGACAAAACTACTTGCATCCACAAATCAGAACATCCACTTTGCTACTATTTGTATTATGAATGCTACTTGCATTTTTTTGTGCACAGAATGAACTGCACATGAAAAACTGAAGGATGCATAAAAATAAATCCTTACAGATATATTTAATAATAAAAGGGAATATATGCATCTAGAAACACATTCTAAATCTGTCACTGACCTCAGGTATGGTGAAATAATATTTTCTTGTACTTCCAATGCAAATTTTAATAGTGAAGGTTATTTAGGAACACATATGAAACACTTTTCCTTAGATTATCCAATGTATAAATTCTAGCTTATGATATATGAAACACAGATGTGTAAATTATTTCAAAAAGTATACTGGAATTTTTTTTTGAGTTGAAGGGCCCATTGAGTGCAGATGACTCTCATTCATCAATGAACTGATGTTTCTGCAAGTTGAAAAGGTAGCATCATTTAAGCTACTGTAAGGTATTTATATTACATTGGGTATTTACACTATGCTTTCCAGAACATAGATAAGATGAATTCCCTGCTTGGAATAGCTAATAATCTAAATAAGAAAAGACAAAAGTATGCACAAGAAAATAAACAAAATAACAGTACAGGAGAAGAAGGGTCTGGTTATTTCTAAAGATGAGTAGAAGAAAGAAAATATATCCTAAAGACAAGCACATTATGAAAAACTAATCAGATGGCTCAGCAGCTGACATAAGTGATAAAAATTATGAAATACTTCTGTAGACTGAGAATATATTCCAGAAATAAATCACAGAGAAGCAGCAGATAAAATTGTTAATTACTGGGGATGAAATGAGCTAAGAGTAATATATATAATAAAATGCATATTACCCTCACTATCAATGGGCTAAAGTTTAGAATGGTGACCTACAAACATTAAAGTAGTAGAATAATCTCTATTAACTCATTCCACTGCTTGGCATAGATAGGCACAAGCAATTTTTGCTTCTGTTTCCAGTTTCTGGATAAAGGAGGAAAATTATCCTATTCCAATCAAGACTAATTAAGGAATCACCAGAGACCTAAAATGGCTATATTTTTTTTGCAATCACTTCCTATTATAGCTAACACAAAGAGTGGATCCTAATAGACTGATGATATTGTATTTAACTCAGGATCATAATGGCAGAGTATGTGCTAATTTGTTAGCAACACAAGAAAAATTACTTTTAATTGGATAAAAGTTAAGCAGTTGGGTGTGACAAGGAGTATGGTTATCATAGGATAATCATACTACAATACACAGCTGCATACTTTTAATCCTGGAGTGTTCTCATGATTACCAAATATCCTATTTAGATGTGTCTTATTACTCATCCCCCGCCACTCTCAAATCTTTATTCTGAGTAAAACACGTATCTGAGGGTTGGAATAAGATGAGGTTAGCAGTTTGAAATATTGAACAGAAGTGCTGAACTTTGTATTTCACATAAATTAATCCATGCTTTAATATTAAGCTACCAGCCAATCACAATTCTACCTTAATCCAAACAGTTTTACAATGCACTTTAAATCATCCAAGTCCAGGCACCTTGTGCTACTTAAATGAAAAATAACAAGGAAATGTAATCTTACAATTATAAAATATTTATAGCAGTGGCTGGGGTATCACCTAGCAACTACATGGTCCACAGAGTACATCTAATAAATCACAGCTCTTCCTTTCTGCCATCGATGATCAAATAATCAAGACAGGCAAAGCACAAGTAGTGATGACATTGGGAGAATCTAATAAGGTACAAGAGCATTTTAGGAGACAAAGAGGAGGGGTTGATAAGAGAACATGGCCTCTACAATTATTAGGATAAAGCAAAGTTGGCCCTCAGCCACAGAAGTAGAATGGAGTGAAGAGATTCAAGCAGGGAGCTGAGGAAAATTGGAGGAAGTATATAAGCGATTAAGTGAAGGAAGGATGTGGATGCAGAAAAGAGTAAGCAAAATGAGATGCTGTGGAGGCAGCTTTTCTGGGCAGACACATAAAAAGAAGGGTTGAGATTAAAATTTTATCAGCTATTTAAAGAGATTGTGTTGGTTGTACCTTATAACATAAAAGCTACTTTGCAGGACATCATGCAATGCAGCAGTATGCTATTGGGTCAGAGCTGATATCAGCACTGTGTCGGGGATAATTCTAGATTTCTCACAGTGCCAAATGAAGAATAAGTTTAGACAAGGATTTATAAAGAAATCGAACTGGGATTTGTAATATGCATTTCTGAATCACATCAGCATTATAGATCCAGCCTGAGTTGTACAAACCCACCTCTACCATCCTGCCTCTCATTTGACAGTATGTTATATCCTATGTAGTCACTCTAAAATCAATGGAATTACTTTGTATGAGTTCATATAACAAAATTGGACATGTAAGGTCCAATCCAAGTCCCAGTTATGCCAATGGTGCTGGATTGAACCCTTTATCATTACTGACATGAAAGCAAGCTATGTAGTTTGGAGGTCTCCAAAGTCCTGAATTTTGAATTCCATTTCAAAACAAATTAAATGAACTTGGAAAAAAACCTGCGACTAATGATGATGACGAAGAACTACTTGATTTGGCTGAAATCCTTACTAAGATACAATGAGGCTACTGTAAGGCGGGTGCATAACTGGCTGGATAACCATACTCAGAGAGTAGTTATTAATGGTTTACAGTCATGCTGGAAGGGCATAAGAAGTGGGATTCAACAGGGGTCAGTTTTGGGACCGGTTCCATTCAATATCTTCATCAGCAATTTAGGTATTGGCATAGAGAATACACTAAGTTTGCATATGATGCCAGATTGAGAGAGGTTGCAAGTTCTTTGTAGGACAGGGTCTGTAAAGGGTCCACATCAGCAGGAGGCCACGCTGGCTCCCTATACTGCCCAGTTAAAGGACAATTGCCGTGTCACAGTACATAAATAGTTAGGGACTCAAGCCTCTCAGTAGGCCGAGAGGCAGTGTATCAGGCCCGGCCTTTATTTAGGCAGAATTGCAGGTGAACAGTTAAGGGCAAGCAGTTTATAAGGCCCAGCCCTGGGTCAGGGCAGGGAAGACAGACAAAAGTTTAACACAAGAGGTTCAATAACAGTTTAAAGCTCTGGCCGGGTCCCAACTGGGCAGGGGTCAGGTCTCCTTGCTGGTGGAGAGCCAAAAAGCGCAGGGGTTTTGCCCCTCAGTGGGAAGCTTGCCACCCAAGGGGAGAGGTGACAGGGGGGACACAGGCCCACCCACTCCACTGTGTCCCAGTTCATGGCCTGACAGTGGCAGCATGGTGGCCACTGGATCAGCAGGGATTCAGACCGCAACATGCCGACCAGGTCTGTGGGTCAGCAGGGATCCAAGCAGCAACAAGCTGCTCACCCAAACTCCATCTCCTCAGCTGCTCCAGAGTCAACAGTCCCTGGGCTGCTTCCAAGTTCTCCCTGGGAGGCCTATCTGGCTCGGGTGCTGCTACTCAGGGTCAGCTGGGAACAGAGGTGCTGGCAGCATGTCCATAGGTTCTGGCTCCGGCAGGGGCCTGGGTGGACCGGTCCAGTCATTGGGGCCTGGTGAGGGTCCTGGAGGTCTCAGTGAGTCTTCAGGATATGGCAGCAGTCTCAGTGGCCTAGGCCAGTTGTCAAGGGCAGGCAGGGGTCCTGGCAGCTCAATCCAGTCCTCCTGTTGGGCGCCACATAGCTGGGGTTTTTGCTGTGGGAGCTGGCACCGAGCGTCTGGCCTGTTCAGCTGCCAGGCTCCCACTGAGCTCTGAGCTCTTATACTCCTGGTCCTGCCTTCCTGCTTTCCATGGATGGGGCTGGGTGAGACTGGACCCACCCACTTAGGGGTCTTAGAAGGCCCTTCCTCTTCCGCGTCAGAGGGAGGCCATGTTGCTATCCTAGGCTCATTACAGGGTCATAATTCAAAACAATCTGGACAAACTGGAGAAATGGTCTTTTGGTAAGTAGGATGAAGTTTAATAAGGACAAATGCAAAGTACTCCACTTAGGAAGGAGCAATCAGTTTCATACATACAGAATGGGAAGTGACTATCCAGGAAGGAGTACTGCAGAAAAGGATCTAGGGGTAGACTACAAGCTAAATACAAGTGAACAATATGACACTGTTGAAAAAAAAAAAGCAAAGATGTTAATGCAAGACAAAGAAGTAATTCTTCTGCTCTACTCTGCACTGATTAGGCTGCGAACGGAGCACTATGTCCAGTTTTGGGTACCACATTTCAAGAAAGATGTAGAAAAATCGGAGAAGGTCCAGAGAAGAGAAACAAAAATGGTTAAAGGTCTGGAAGACATGAACTTTGAGGGAAGACTGAAAGAAATGGGTTAATTTAGTTTGGAAAAGAGAAGACTGAAAGGGAATATGATAGTAGTTTTCAAGTACCTAAAAAGGTGTTACAAGGAGGGAGAAAAATTGTTCTCCTTGACTTCTGATGATAAGACAAGAAACAATGGGCTTAAATTGCAGCAAGGGAGGTTTAGGATGGTCATTAGGAAAAACTTCCTAATTGTCAGGGTGCTTAAACACTGGAATAAATGGCCTAGAGAGGTTGTGGAATCTCCATCACTGGAGATATTTAAGAGCAGGTTAGATACGCTTCTACAGGGATGATCTTGATAGTGCTTGGTCCTACTATGAGGGCAGGGGACTGGACTTAATGACCTCTCAGGGTCCTTTCTAGTTTGAGTATTCTATGATTCTATGAACATTGAAAGAGACTGACCAAGATGAGCCAGAAAAATAGGATGAATATGTAATAGGATTACTTCTCAATGAATCTTACAGAAAAGACATAAAATGGAGAAATTTGGAGTTGTGCTCTGTTTTGACACAGCTAAATTAATGCTTAAGATTTGAAAACTAGAAGACAATGCTTGGTTTAACAGTGAAACCTTTGGCAAGCTTAACTTAAAAAGAAAGCTTACAAACACTGCCTAGACCATCCCAGACATGTATCAGGGATGGTCTAGATGGTGCTTGGTGTTGCCATGAGGGCAGGTAAAATTACTACCTTGTAATTTTATAGGTAATAAGTTAGTTAGTTAGTTATAATGAATGTATGTTATAGCATAAGGTTTGGATTAAACTTAAACACAAGATATAGGCCTCAGACAGGCCAGGAAACTTTGTTAACTTAGCTCCATCTCTGCATGCCCAAGGTCAGAGGAGGGGCTGGAGACAGAGAAACACCAAATAATTAGCACACTGAAGATGCAAATTGGACCGAGACAGATTGACAAATCCTGAAGTTAGTAGCAAGCACCCATTGATAGGGAACCAATAACAACTTTCACTGGAAGACAATACACTTGAGGGGTTGTCAGCACACTGATATCAGATGACTGCGAGAACAACTTCCAGATTAACACACGTCACAGAAAGACTGATTGTGATGCTGAATGACTGATTAAGGTCTCACAAGGCAAAATGCATAGACTCGCATGGAAGGAAAATCCTACAAAGGATGGAGTGTCTTGTATGTTTCTTTGGGTTCCATCCTGCTAAGACTGTGGAGTATCAGTCTGGATTGACAAGAACCCATCTCCTTCCTTGCACCCGACCTATCTGGGTTGGGCCGAGCAACAGATTGGTAACTATTCCATCAGCAGGGGGCGCGTGCCCGTGTGTGTATGAATGCATATGCTACTTTGTTATATTTTCAATAAATGCAGCGTGTTGCCTTATCCCGCTGAAAAAGATCCCGTTTGCTTCTTTTAAGCATAACAACTGGACACGATGACTTCTCAAGGTCCCTTCCAGTTTTAGTACTGTATGGTTCTAAGAAGTGGAAACTTGTACAGATGACTATCGAAGAGGATAACGATATTCCTTTAGTATGCAGGGGTATAATCAGGAAGGCCAAAGCACAACTGGAATGGTAGATAGCAAGGGATGTGAAAGGTAACAGGAAAGGTTTCTACAGGCATGTTAGCAATAAGATGTCGTCAGGGAATATTTACTATAATTAACTTAATAAAACTAACCTTTTTTTATACAGTCATTTCAATAAAGCATGTGCATTTTCTTTATATTTAAAAAAATTAATTGAGTTGAGGACCTGAACAATGCCAGATAAATCTGCTAGTAGCTTATAAAGTTATTTAACAGTAGAATATGATAAATGCTGTTTAAAATGCTATTTTTTATTTTCTATATAATAATGCTCAGTTATATTTGTATTATAGTAGAGCTAGATCCTCAATTTACGGATGGGACATGTAGATGTAAATGTGACTTGCCCAAACTATTCAGGAGATGTGTGAAAGAGCTGGGAATTAAACCCAAACCTTTAGAGCTCTCAATCTAGAGCCTTAAACACAAAATTAAGTATAGTGGAGGAGTGAGTAGTACTTTTCCAAGCTCTGCCTCCCCAAAATGATTTCTACATATCCCATGAGATGTCACAGTAGATTGTGCATATGATTGATTATGCATTATCTCTGGGCTAGACTCATCTTCAGCAGAGTCCATATACTTAGGAGAGCTCCAATGGGCTCAGCTTCCCCTCCATTAGGCTTGCATTTCTTGATGGCTTGTCTGAATTTAGCTCCTCCCTTTGGACTCAGAAGTCCACTAAACCCTCCGAATCAGTCTATGTTTTTGAAGCTCTCCTGGCAGGTTTAGAACTTAGAAACTTCTCTTTTCTTTGTTTTTTAAGACTTCAATTCTGGAGAATAAGACGACAGCACCTCCATTTACCACTCTTATATTAGCCCTGAAATTAATCCCCCTCTAATCAACAGTGTCAAATACTCTCTGTTTGAAGGATTTGAACATCTAAGATTCATTAATAGAACCAAAAGGCACAGTTTTTTGTAGAGTGACTCTGAATTTGACTATATGTGATGCTGTCTGACAAGACAGAACACTGGCACCTGCTTCAACAAACAAAAAGATGAAGTATAGAAACAGGATTGTAATGGAAATTATTAGAATTTGCCCCAATATCTCAGAAATGTTAACAGAAAGGCGGTAGTAGATTTGCTGACCATTTTTGGAGTACCTACTCTGTTCTAAAAACACACAAACAAACCAAAACCCTAATATAAAATAAGATTCCAATACTGCAAGCATTGAAGCGATATGGACAGGAGAATAGCTCGTTATTGCCTTATTTCAAATAAGGGCCCCACTTGTTAGCCTAGTTTCTGCACTTGGGGAAAGATTTTTATGTTTATGTCACAGATTAATATAACAAAAGCAGTCAAGTGTCAAGGCCACAATATACAGCAGATTTTTACTCTGATTTATATGTGGGATTTATTTTTTATATTCACTACAGTTTCATCTTACATGTTTTAAAGTTTTGTTTATCTTCCAATCTGTTCCCACAAAATATTTTATTGTGTTCCATATAACTTATATCCATTGTAAGTATTTTTCATGGATATATTTTAAATTGTTGTAAATAAGTTCTGTGCTATTTATGTTCTTGGGTTATAACCATGGTAGTTAGAAATATGGGATTTTTGGTAAAGTGTCATGAATGTATTGCACACCAGCTATGGGCCCTTTTCTGCTTCCTTTGAATTCAATGGCCAAAGTCACACATAATTCAATGGACCCTTTCTTAATGCATCTGTTTGCAGGCTAAAATATAAATTAAATACATTACAGTTTACAAAAGATTGCATTGTTTAATGACAAATATGTGAATCCCTCTCTGTATTGGGAAGAAGGGTCTATGGCTAAGGCATGGGACAGGCAATAAGGACATCTGGGTTCATTTATTAGTTCCACCATAGATTCCTCTGTGTGATGCAAATCCCTTAGCCTCTCATTGCTTCATCTATGCAATTCCTATCCATTCTCTATTTTACCTATTTAGCCAACTCTTTGGGCCAGGGACTATATCATAGTAGCTGTGTGTGTACAATGCTTAACACAATCGGTCACTTCATTGGGACCTTTAAGTGATACTATAATACAAATATTAAATAAAAATAACATGAGGTGGTGAAACTAGCAATATGGTCAACTAGCAATCTAACAGGATAGATCCAAGGGGAGAAGAGGTCCCCCCTCCCCAACTTATGATTACATCACAAAAAGGCTAGCATTTATGTAGATGTAGCATTTCACATGTTCACAGCACTTTATAATCATTTAATCAGTGGAAAAGAACAGGAAGAGAAAATGTTAGAGGACTCTTTGAATCACACTTATTTCACAAGATGTACTTCTAAATGCAGCATTGCCCTGTATTCTCAAATAAGCATATAAATTAGAGAGGAGAACCAAATTCAAGGCCTAGCTTGGTTTTTCAACCTCTAACTCTTGTACCACTTAGTTACATAATTGCACCTGATAAAGATAAGACCACTTATATGAGCAAATGATGTGAGTATGATCTGGAGCCTCAGGCCCCTAGCTATATGTAACTCTAAGATACTTTTTTTAAAAACAACAGCAAAGGTACTTCAAAAGGAAAAAAACAAGGAAATATTCTGGTTTTCAGCTATTTTCAATGTTTTTTCCATACCCTGGTCATAAACTGAAAAAAGAAAAAGAATGACCTCACGTTACAGCAGATAACACAAGAAGGCCCCTTATTCGTGACCTTCCCCTCCCCCTCCCCCCCCCCCCCCCCCCCCCCCCACACAGTTTCTTTTCCTGTCCTGCAACTGCTCCATTGCAGAGAACACAGAGTATGGAGCAGAGCTATGCCAAATTGCTTGAACAGATACAGTTGCTTGGGGTAAATTGTAATTAAAATTCCATAATATGCAATGACATTTTTGTTTAAAATAAACAAACACTTTAATTAATGTTTCATGATATGCAGTAAAGATCCAAAGGCTATGTCAGAATCCATATGAGGGTCCAGTGCAAGGTTTCTTACGTGGAACAGATGGGGAAAAGAAGCTGCAGTGTATTGGCAATAATGGGAGTTACTGAGTCAACCAAGTGACTGGATTGATGTGCAGGAGTGGCCCTAGATGAGCTGCCGGCAACTGGTGCCCTAGGCGAAACGCGCAATCGGTGCACAATCGGCACCCCCGCCTCCAAAGCCCTCAACAGCCATTTATCTTGGCGCCCTAGGTAACCGCCTAGTTTGCCTGTATTGACAGGCCGCCACTGTTGATGTGTTAAAATAAAATACTGAAGGGAACAGAATTCCATGCCAAATCACTCAGTGCTCCCTTCTTGGCCATCTCAGATTCCAAGTTTGATTTGAAAGGTTTGCAGATTAGTCCATAAAATAAATATTTGACAATTTTCAAATCAAAATACCTTTCACATTTTAGGCATAACTGCCTGGGGAGGTGGCAGGGAGTTGGCCACAGTTTATTTTGACACGTCAGACTTCATAGTGATGGAGAATCTTCGGGGCAGGAGAGGTGATAGAAGCTTACTGGCAATATGGAGAGCCTCTGAGATGAGAGTTATAGATCTTAGTGATAGTGAAATTGTTACCATGGGGCCAAATCCTGGCAATTTCTTATGGAAAAATCCTGTAGATTTTATCAGGAATCAATAGAACAGTTAAAAACACCAACAGAAAATGTAAAGTTCCTAACATAAAACTACAAAAAGAGAAAATGGCCTGCATATCCCCCATTTCCACATGAAGTATTTGGTTTTTGGATGATTTTGTTTATAGACCTAACCAATCAGGAGGATTGAGGTGAAAAGAATCAGAAAAGAGGAAACTGGAAGTGGAAAGATAGAGCGTACATGAATTGATAGCAACATGAATAGAGTATACAAATGTGTTGGGGTTTTTTAAGTAAAATGTGTTCAGATAAAGAATAAGTGAAATATTTTTTTCCAGAGAACAATGGTGTTCAAGCAACACAATTGTTCATAACGAAAACCTGAATACATCTATTGTTTGTGCACCAATCATATCTAAAACTCCCAATATTACAATGATCTCCTGTTATAATTGTTGAAGATATTTGTTTTTTTAACTGTTG
The DNA here is from genome assembly GCA_019425775.1 of Rafetus swinhoei. Classification (NCBI taxonomy): domain Eukaryota; kingdom Metazoa; phylum Chordata; order Testudines; family Trionychidae; genus Rafetus; species Rafetus swinhoei. Next base: position 36,578,768 of record CM033449.1, read on the forward strand.
AATAAAGTTTTGTGACTATAGAACAAAGTGTTGCTGTAAGCCTCAACTCTGGCACAAAATATCCCATTTCCTAGTTGCTGTCAAATTCCCCTCCACTCAGAGAATGGCAATATGACAAACACCTGGGAATGGAAGGATTAAACAAACATCTGTTTAGCAATGGAATGCTGAAGTGGGGTTTTTTTTCATGAATTGGCAGACTGGAGCTTTTATCCTCACATATAAATATATTTAAATTCTAAATTTCAAGGCAATTACTACATATATCACTGAGAATAGGAAACATTGTGAGTATTTTCACCTTGAAGGATTGATTAAGTAAAGGAGGTAAAATATAAAACTACTGGCCCAGAAACAGCGAAGTGAAAATACTTTATTCTGCCAAGTTAATAGGGAAATACAAAAGGACTTGCTCTGCTCATTACAACTGACTTCGTACAGTTCCAAAGTGAAGAATTTTCCCCCTCCACTATTTTGAGCCTTCAAACTGCTACTCCTTGCTAAACTCTTCATTTCAAAACTAACATTATCACTGCACTGAAGAGCAAGATGATACTCATACATGAAAAACAATAATATTTTAGCCTCTTTCTCACTGAAAACTCCATTTTGTCCTAAAATAACCCTTTATATATAGATTATATCTCTAATGATACTGAGATGTTATCTGCTTATTTAATTCACATTATGCCTTCTACTTATTCTTTTTACTATTCCCTTTCAGCTATTTTGTTCAGTACAAATTGGTAAATTGTGAGTTAGCAATTGCTCAGTTTTATTGGCATTATTACTTTTATCTTCTTTGTGTAAATTAGGGGCTTATTCAGAGTTAATCCAGTGAAAATAGCGTTGATCACTTCAATGGCCTTTGGATTTGGCCCTTAAGGTATTGATAAAAAACATACAAGCACAGATGGTGTTTGCAGAGCAATTACTTATGATTATTAAAACAGATTACAGCTATTGTAGCTAACTATTTCTCTTCCCTTTTGACACCTGTTCAATGATGTAGACCCTTCATTAAAAGATGTAGCTGTTGATGAATGCTACAAAAATGAACACAGTCGGATGTCTAAGAAGCCCACCTCTGCAGTCTAATTAGTATAAAAGCAAGTTGTTTTCAGAGTAACAGAAACAACAGTGATTATTTGTTTACAGAATTAAACTATTTGCATTCTCTATAATATAACAGCAATGATTATATAATAGCATGATTTATCAACTTAAATGCAGCAAGTAAATTTTTATAGTTACATCATTTGAGTAGCATGTGCTGTGATCCTTCTGAAATACTATACATCACTGGAATCGAAAGAAATAAGCAGTTTGTCATGGGATAACTGCATTTGCTTCTATGAAATAAAATGCTAATGTAGTTTTTGAAAAATCCTGTTTTATTAGGCTCAGTCCCTTGTTTAAGAACATATAGAGTCAAGAAGAACAAATTAGACTACTTCCTTTGCTGAATTTTCAGAGAATATTTTCTTAAACCTCTTGCAGACTCTGAATGTCACCTACTATTTTGAAATTTTGATCTTAGTTATTCTAGAGTTGGCAGACATAGTATAATTCCACTGAGTACAGTTAAGAGTTTCCTCACAATCAGGACTGAGATGAAATCATTTTTGTACCTATGGAAGTATTATGTTGGAAGCTGGCTAACCTATACTACAAATGGAAAACTCCTCAAAACACCCCCACCCGAAACAAATCTAAATTACTCATGGCTAATATGAATGTAGTAGGTTTCAAGGGAGAATCTGGTATTAGAATAAATCTTTCAGCATTAACTCTGCTTGTCTTCACTGAAGAGTTAATTTGAACTGTTGCTCCCAAGCCATCTCCAGTCCACACACAAACTCTTGCACCTGACCATAATAGTGCTTTCAGCCTAAGTTAGCTGTCTCAAGGGGGGATGAACAGGCTAAAACTGGAATGCTACTTACACTCGGTCCCAGTTTGCAGTGTGGATAGTCTTTCAGTGCCATTCCATAATTCCCCCTATGCACCCTGAAAGATAAACAAATTCTCCTTCAATGCAATAGGAAAAGAACATAGAGTATCTCAATTTACCTAGGTGCTACAAATTATAGATTATGACCCCAGGAGTCCTGGTGCCTTACATGAGCATGTATGGTACCAGCATGGAAACAGTCAAATAGACTTTTCCATGTAGCTACTGATAAGCATGCAAGATGAATCCAGGTGTTCACACCCACGTTAACTCTGCAGTAAAGACATCTCCCTAGTCTCCTAGTCATTAGAAACTTTGCCTTATTGTTTTGGATACATGGTAGAGGAGTAATACATATGATGCTTGGGGCATGCGTTTTCTAAATACAGGGTAAAATTATGAGATATCCTGCACACCTCATTAGAGCAATAAAGAGACAGACATCTCCCCCTTATTCATATGACTCAGGGACCATGGAAAGCTGGGACCTGGAGTGGGCAGAGCCTCTGTCTCATCCCCCATCAATCTGCTCAGTTTAGTTGTGCTGCCTCATATTCTGGAGTATGTACGCTGTGCCAGGTATAGGGCTACCAGAAGGTACATTGCCCCCAGAACAGATGGGCTTCCTAGGCAATTCAGTTTGCTTTCCATACTACAGAAACTATAAAAAATCATGGCCTTGGAAGAGAGACTGTAAGCCATATACCATACCTAGAAATTCCAGTTCTTAAAGGGTAGCAGGGAGATGATTGTGTTTTAAACCTTCATCTTTTGTGCAATTCATACATTTCTCTTGTTTTTCCCTTTGACATCTTTAGGACTAGGATGCTCATCCCACACTGATAAAATAAGAATGGAAATACTACTTTGCTTACTTCATCAACCCCAAGCCTGAAACTTTTGTAGGAACCCTCGAGCTAATATATGTGTATTATTTTCAATATACAGTGTCAAGATTTTTTTGTTTTCTTTAGGTATAGTAGAAATTGAATTATATTTGTAATTTGAGTAATCATATCTCAGATTATAATCATGGCCTCTCATATATAGTTCTGATTTGCACCATGGAATCTCAACATCCCACTTACCACTATTGCAACAGAAATGTAGCAAAGCCAATAGTATCTGATTATGTTCTTGCTATTTTTATAATTGAGGGTAGGAGAGAAGGGTGTGGGGTGAAGAAATAGGGAAAAAAAATTAGTAACCCTTCCCACATATCTTGTTGAGGTAAGGGGGACTTCCATAAATTTTGTCTGTACAGAAACTAGTACAGTGTAGTAAATTAGCCGCTCCATCATTATTGACTCTAAGTTCTCCTCATTAAAGACATCAATATGAAATTTTAGTAGCTCTCATTTTTAGGCAATCAGCTTCGATCTAGCATGCTGGGATGAAGGATGTATCTGGAGTAATTCCATTGAATTCCATTCCTTACCCATGAAATTGCACTGGATTTGCATGGGTGTAAGAAAGACCACAATTTCCCAATTCAGAAAACAGCATGCGTATGTGGAACAAGAAAAATTTCTGTCCTATTTTTTAGCATATAAAGTATAGTAGTTTGAGGATACAGGGTAAAAAGAAGCTCTCTTAACTAAATAAATCTTTACTTACTAGTCACCAAAAGAAAACAAAAAGAGCTCTTTTTTAAAAGAACACCCCGTTTAATACTTCCTGGTCTTATGGTATCAGTTTCGATCAAAAGCAAACTACATCCAACACTGATATAAAGACTTCTATGACATTATCAGAAAGCCACTGTCACTTTAATTTTAAATGTAATAGTGGGGATTACACATCCACAGCATCAGATATATAAGAAATACTATAAGGATCAACAGAGCTTTGCAGGAAAACATTGAGCTACAGTGTTTAGATGATGTTGTGTGGCTGTGTACTATTGATTTTTTTCAGTGTACACATTTAAGGAAGAATAAAAGAATAAAGAAAAAAGGGAAGGGCTGGAATGGTGAAAAGATGTGCTTTCAGCATATAAAAGCAAAAAAGATGAATGTTTTTAAAACATCTGACATTTATTATATTAATCCACTGATTAGTTCTATTCCATATTCACTGTTGTCATGAAAACTTTTGAACTCTGTTGAGCTAATTCATTACACATTGATTTCAATGGAGACCCATGGGAAAGAACGAGGAGAGCATTTGACTCACAAGTTTTAACGAACAAGTTCTCATCAAGTATAGGTAGATGTCAAAGTGGCATAATTGAAAATATCACTAGTCTTTATTGTTAGAGGTCTGGGTTGGTGTCCTTACTTAGTTAATAAACTAGCATATTTCCTGATCTTGTCTTAATTCTCAATTTAATGGTATACAAATTCACCCCAGGAATGTCAAAAGGGTAAAACAGTCATCCTAGAATACTGCAAATTGGGAACCTTAAAAACCTGATCTAAACTGAACCTTATGAGGAATGAATGAAAGAAAAACATGATAGAAATGGAGCTCAAGGAAAGTTCTTTGAAGCTGGCCTTGCAATAGACCAATGTGGGGGAGAGACTGGCAACAGAGCATGCCAGTCCACACACACTGTCAAGCTGAAATACACTGTCCAAATGACACAGTGGAGATATGAATGTTGCTCTAAATCACAGGCAAAGGTAGTGTCTGAAGAGAGTAAAGGGAGACCTATGAAGCCCCATGTCCTAGCCCCAGGTTGAAATGTACCTGAGTTTCAGCTTCCCAACCTGTAAGTACATTTGTCATCATACAGGTAGTTATTTTGGGTGAAATTAACATCACCCTTATAAAGCCTGTAGGATGACTCCAGTCTCATGCTAAATTGGTCAAAAGGCCCGTTTAATTTCTGCTGGATTCTCCCTTTAGTTATTTATTTATTTGTTTGTTTGTTTAGCTTTGAAAATGTCAAAAGTTGTGAAAGAGACTGAGTTTTCAATGCATCCTGAGTATTCATGCAAACAGTTCCGGGGCAAATAGTGCATCTGAGAGCAACCTTTTTTTCATAAATGAAGAAAACATTATCCTCTTTGTGAAATGTAACTTCTATTTGATTTACAGCAGTGTCATTAATCATATCTCATTAATATGCTTTACAGTACTTGCCGTTTCTGAAATGTCTGGATAATTTGCTCCTATACCAAATATGTTTGGACTACAAGTTTATCTGGAACTACTGTTCACTGTATTCTGTATTCCTTATCAAACTTATTTTATACTTTTAGAGGACATATCCTTACTTCATATGAGCTCAGCGTTTATTCCAAAGAAGAGGTTCCCCCAGCTACAACAACTGTCTTCCATTCTGCATTCCTTCAGCACAAATTAGAACACACTAGTATCTATGAATCCTGTTGTTTATGTGAAAATTTGTAACAGAAAAAAACATATATTCAAAACATAATCGGTGAAAACATTCTATTTCCAGTTGCTGTCTTTTCTAACAGGGGATCAAACTCATAATCTGAAGCATTGTGATGTGTTGTGGAATCACAAATTCAAAACCAGTCTTTTTAGCATGTTGTATGGAATATCTAATTCCTACAGTACTCTGGCAAAGCCTTTGTTTAGTGTACGTGTAATCCATTATTGGTAAGAGGATCATTCTGAGATACTAGCATTCCATGAGCTGTATAAGTAGTGAACTTTGTGTTTTACATTGTTTTGTTGGTCCGGGGAAAATTCTGCATTTGTTGCATTTGGAGCCAGAGTAAAACTGCAGAATTCCCTCCAGACTGTTACAGAAGGTGAGCCCACAGCTGGCTCGACCAATTATACGTGTCTGTAGGTTGTCCAAGAGATCACTATATCCTTAGCTACTCTCATCCTTGAGAGATGACAGGAATTCTGGGCAGTTGCAGGGCTGGATTAACCTTTTGTGGGCCCCTATGAAGATAATGGAATACGGCATAGGGAGCTAGTCCATAGCACAAGGGGATGCCCAGGGGCATAGCATAGTAGGGGTGGCCTTGCTCTGCCCAATCCAGTCAAAGGCTTTAGCTACAAACCAGCAGTGCCCCATTCCAAGTCACACATCACCCACCCAACACCAGAACACCCCCCTTCATACCCAATTCCCTATGACCAGACCCTCCCCCAGACCTGCTATGACCAGTGCCCCCCAAAAACCTTTTTTTTTTTTACAAATTCACAGCTTTCTGCCCAGTGCTCCACTTCCCACAGCACCATCATGACTGCCCAGTACCCTACACAAGTATCCCCACTCCCTAGTGGCCCCACTCACACAGATCTTCTCTAACCCCTCACAGCCCATTATTCCTACTCAAGTCCTCCAGGGATCTTCTCCCTCACACCCTGCCTCACAGCTACACTCACCAGCCCTGCTGAGAGGTGTCTGCCTTCTGGTCTGAGGCACCAATTCATCCAGGGATAGACTCAGGGCAGGGAATTGCCTCAACTCCTGGAGAGTGTTGCGATTGGCCAAGCCGGGGTCTGCTGTGGCTGGGCTTCCTCAAGGCTCAGTGGTGGAGACCCAGACGTGATGGGAAGCAGAGACTGCTCAGGGTTGGAGACATACTGGGGTCAAGCCAGGAGACAGAGAGAAGCTGGTGTATGACGCCAGGAGTTGGAGAGGAGCTTTCTGTTGACTAGCAGGCAGGCCAAGAGGCATAAGTGGTGAGTGCTGGACTTGAAGTCAGTGAACTGGATGGATCTCAGGACACAGTGCAAGCAAAGTAGGCCAGGGCTCCTACTGAGCATGGGCCTAGCTCTGTGGTGCCACCTGGCACTGGTTAAGAGAAAAAAAATCTGCCCCATAATACATGCATATAAACTGTCACTACAGGCTTCCACAGGATCATGAGAGAGCAAATCATCTCAATTCTCTTGTTTCAGATCATAGCATTCAATATGCCTGGTCAAATACATACTACGGATTCTATACTGAAGCTTTGTCTGATAGCAAAGCTGTGTGATGTCACTGAAAAGAGATTACATATATTTGTGCCTGTCCAGGGGCCCAACAGGCCCAAGAAGTGCAGGTGCACAAATCCCATAGAATTCAGTGGCAGCTACATGTGCTCATTTTCTGAAATGTCAGAGTTCTCTGTCAGTAGTGGAACTGAAAGGAACCAGACAAGTGTGATGAAATTAACACAGCATCACTGGAATTAATGTAAAATAGATCTTTGTCCACTGGTGTCAGACAAAAGAAAGTAATTGTTCAGGCTGACAAAATAATAATAATAATAATAATAATAATAATAATAAAACCCTTAAAGAAGCCTTCTAAAGCTCAGTTATTTGAGATTCATAGATGTAAAGTTTTTCAAAAAGAGAGGTCTGACATTGCAGCTCCTGTCACAGTGATGGTCCCTATTAGCATCACCAGTCCTTTTAGTAGAACACTGGCAAACTGTGAATGCTTCCTGCTGTTTACAGAATTCTAAAAGATTCCTTTTGCAGTGCAAATAAGTTTTAAACCATGCCCCATACTCCTCCAAATGATAATGTGGCTGGGTTTCCAAAACCAATTTAGAGTTTCTTGGTCATGGAAGTATGGATTTATGACATTCCAAATATATATCAAGACTGACATAATAATGGAAGACCCCTAAATTTTAAAAGCTTAGCTTAAAAATACATTGCTAATGAACTTATAATTCCCACATATAAAATGTCAGTGCCGTAGAAATACATGAAAAATTGCAGTAGAAGGGTAGGTTTATAAGGAAATTTGAATTGGGATGTGGGAGTCAAAATCAAATTCATACTGATTCAAACTATATGGCATAGTTAGTCACAAGTTTAACTATGAAGATATTATTTTTGCCTGCAATAATATGTGCATTAGAATGTTCTGAGCCAGAACTTTATTGTGCTAACAAGAGGGCTTGCCTCTAACTCCTTGTTTGTTACCATGGATTTTAGGAATGATTACACTGGTCTACAATTTTTTAGAAGTCGTCTGCTTCAGAGATAAAATGTGCTATTTATTAGGTATTTTGATGTGCTGAATTCAAATATGACAATTAAAACAACTGATTGGCTACTGTTTCCAAGATATTTAAGTTTTTACATTTTACGTCTATGTATATTGTGTAGATAGTAGAGTTTTAATCATAAATTGTAAACCTAGGTCTTTTCATGTGTTGATGGTTGCTTTACATGATAATATTTCACCTGTCCTGTTTATGTAACACTTTAAAAATCAACAAAAGGGTTATATAAATAAAATTTATTATGAAACAAAAGGCAAAAAACTATTATGTACATAGTTTAGTCCTATTCAGTGTCTACTCGGCGCTTCTTAGCTTGTCTCTTGTATTCATTAAATGGAGCATCTCTTGTCACTGTCCAGCAATAGTCTGCAAGCATTGATGGGCTCCATTTGCCCTGATAGCATTTCTCCATTGTTGCAATGTCCTGGTGAAATCGCTCGCCGTGCTCGTCGCTCACTGCTCCGCAGTTCGGTGGAAAAAAATCTAGATGACAGTGCAAAAAATGTATCTTTAGTGGCATGTTGCAACCAAGGCTTTTGTATGCCTCGAGGAGGTTTTCCACCAACAACCTGTAGTTGTCTGCCTTGTTGTTTCCGAGAAAATTTATTGCCACTAACTGGAAAGCTTTCCATGCCGTCTTTTCCTTGCCACGCAGTGCATGGTCAAATGCATTATCTCGAAGAAGTTCACGAATCTGAGGACCAACAAAGACACCTTCCTTTATCTTAGCTTCACTTAACCTTAGAAATTTTCCACGGAGGTACTTGAAAGCTGCTTGTGTTTTGTCCATGGCCTTGACAAAGTTCTTCATCAGACTCAGCTTGATGTGTAAGGGTGGTAACAAAATCTTCCTTGATTCAACAAGTGATGGATGCTGAACACTTTTCCTCCCAGGCTCCAATGACTGTCGGAGTGGCCAATCTATCTTGATGTAGTGGGAATCGCTTGCACGACTATCCCATTCACAGAGAAAACAGCAGTACTTTGTGTATCCAGTCTGCAGACCAAGCAAAAGAGCAACAACCTTCAAATCGCCACAAAGCTGCCACTGATGTTGGACATAGTTTATGCACCTCAAAAGTTGTTTCATGTTGTCATAGGTTTCCTTCATATGGACTGCATGACTAACTGGAATTGATGGCAAAACATTGCCATTATGCAGCAAAACAGCTTTAAGACTCGCTTCGATGAATCAATGAACAGTCTCCACTCATCTGGATCGTGAACGATGTTGAGGGCTGCCATCACACCATCGATGTTGTTGCAGGCTACAAGATCACCTTCCATGAAGAAGAATGGGACAAGATCCTTTTGACGGTCACGGAACATGGAAACGCTAACATCACCTGCCAGGAGATTCCACTGCTGTAGTCTGGAGCCCAACAGCTCTGCCTTACTCTTGGGTAGTTCCAAATCCCTGACAAGGTCATTCAGTTCACCTTGTGTTATGAGGTGTGGTTCAGAGGAGGAGGGTGGGAGAAAATGTGGGTCCTGTGACATTGATGGTTCAGGACTAGAAGTTTCATCCTCATCCTCTTCCTCGTCTGACTCAAGTGAGAATGATTCTGGTGCATCAGGAACCGGCAGTCCTTCTCCGTGGGGTACTGGGCGTATAGCTGATGGAATGTTTGGATAATGCACAGTCCACTTTTTCTTCTTTGACACACCTTTCCCAACTGGAGGCACCATGCAGAAGTAACAATTGCTGGTATGATCTGTTGGCTCTCTCCAAATCATTGGCACTGCAAAAGGCATAGATTTCCTTTTCCTGTTCAACCGCTGGCGAAGATTTGTTCCACAAGTGTTGCAGCATATGTGTGGGGCCCACCTCTTGTCCTGATCTCCAATTTTGCAGCCAAAATAAAGGTGATAGGCTTTCTTAACCATAGTGGTTATACTGCGCCTTTGTGATGCAAAAGTCACTTCACCACAAACATAGCAGAAGTTATCTGCACTGTTCACACAAGTACGAGGCATCTCTGCTCACTTTGGCTAAACAGAAATGTGTCCCTTTGCAAAATCAAACACTGACAAATAAGAGAGCACGACTCTGTATGATTTCTAGAGCTGATATAGGGCAATTTGTTCAGCAGAGTGATGTAAGCTTCGTTATGATTGCATCATCCATGACTTCTAGGAATAACATGATGCAATTCTTATCATGTATGATGCAATACCAGCTTCAGATTGCATCATTCATTGTTTTGCCTAAAAAGCAAGTACTGTCCAAACCCAGTCATAGATTTATTCATAGATCCAGTCAAAGATGTATTTTAGTCATTTCTGGTTTAAATTGAGATCCCTTCCTTTATAACTCACTTATCCTCCGCCATTCCCAAGTCAAGGGTCGTATATACTGACCCAATAGCATATCTTGAAAACTAGAGCCAATCAACAATTTTAAGCATCATTTTCGTTCTCAGTGACCCAGAATTAGTAAAGTTTGACTACATTTATTTCAGAAGCATTTTGGCTGTAGAGCAGTGTTATTTTATATTATGTCTGCAAATAAATGTATAGCATTTATCTCCTCTGAACACATTGCTCATAATAAAGGCCAATAAAATTCAAATAAAATATCCATACATATTTCTACACATCAAGTTATTGTAGCATTCTTGTCAGTCACATAATCATTCAGAATTTGCTAATATAGACTTTTATTGTGTGGATGATATTTAGGTGAGATCCATAAACAGCTAAAAATAGAATTAAACCAAAACTTGGTCATGAAAGAAACTTCATGAAAGTAGCTTCAATCACGAAAAAGTCAATTCTTTTAAAGGTATAATATTTTGGAATCATATTTAATTCTAATAGTCAAATACAGTTCATGTTGTGTGTGTTCAGAATACTCTGAAACAAGTCCAGAAACTTGCCATTAAAGTAAGAGCCCATTTTTAGTCCCCAGTAATAGTGCAGTACAATGCCATAACCATATAAGTAGTGGTATAATGGCTTATGCAACAGCATTTCCTCCTTACATAATATTCATTAAGCAGTAATAACTGCTTAGAATGCACATTCTGCCAACAACATTTTATGAAAAAACAAAATGCTTAAAGAAAATAGGAGGATTCTCGCTAAAATCACTTAATATGAAACTCCAGACCACAAACCCACTGTCTTAATTAGTCAGAGACTGATGTTTTACATTTCTTACTCTCAAGAACAGCAATAAATCCTTCTGTGCCTGAACTAAAAGGTAATAACTAGTTACTTTAAAAAAATCACAAAAGAAGGGTACAGTATTGTATCAGAGAATTAACCAATCGAATATCTTTGTGCCATAGGTATGCCATGGTTTGCTACTCAGTGTGTGAGGATAACAGTCCATTAGACCTTCAGGGTATGTCTAGACTACATGGCTCCATTGACGGAGCCATGTAGATTAGGTTTTTAGACATAGAAAAATGAAGCGGCGATTTAAATAATCGCCACTTCAATTACATCAAAATGGCTGCCGCACTGTGCCGATCAGCTGTTTGGCGGCACAGCGCGGTAGTCTGGACACTCCGCAGTCAACAAAGGAAGCCCTTGTCGACCACCCTGTTATGCCGCATGGAATGAGGTTTACCGGGGCGGTCGACAAGGGCTTCCCTTGTCGACCACGGAGCGTCCAGACTACTGCGCTGTGCTGCCAAACAGCTGATTGGCACAGCACAGCAGCCATTTTGATGTAAATGAAGCAGCGATTATTTAAATCGCCGCTTCGTTTTCCTATGTCTAGTAAACTAATCTAGATGGCTCCGTCGACGGAGCCATGTAGTCTAGACATACCCTCAGACTCTAGCCCCATACAGACAAAGGGTCTGCTTATTCCACTTTTCATAGCAGGTTTCCTTTGCAGGTTATACCAGAGACTTTGGCAGGGTGATGTTGAGGAAAAGATTGAAATATAATCTGTTAGCAGCCCTCCAAACTCAGTTTGACCATTGGTCCCCAGGACAGGCTATTAATCTACCAGCTTAAGAGGAGTGAGAACAACTTGCACCCAGATGTCTGTCTAGTTTTTTATACAGTTTCGAAGGTTGTTAAGATACTTGAAGATCATAGATGCCAAGTTGGAAGCTTCCATGCATCTGTAAAGTGTCAGAAAGTCTCCACGGTAGAGGAAACTCATCAAACACTGAGTGGGAAATATAATTATTTAAATCACAATCTGGACAAATGCTAAGCAGCTTTCAGCTGCTCTAATTAAAGATAATGTTGCTCTCAATCACAAGATGAACTTATGGAAAATCAAAAAGTAGAAACTTGAAATTGAGTAAGGAGGGGAGTGCAGAGTGTCGATACTGTTGCTAGGATAAGGGTTATTTAGAACCAATACTTGATACAGAGTTTGAGCCTGTGTCACAAATGAAAATTATATTACACCCAACTGTTTTAAATCATTCTGCATCACTGATCAAGATCACCCTGACAACATACACATAATTAGACTTATATTTTTCTATTTAGGATCATGGTCATGTTTTCTATTTATTTGCTCTCCATTTATATTTCATTTTAAAAATTGTACCAATTCAACCCAAAGTACAAGTGAAATAAAATTTAACTAAATGCAGAAAACTTCAGATTGGTCTGTCATCAACATTTGAGTTAAGCAAACTGGCAGAACAAGGAGGACCATTACCCTTTAATACACTTGCCCTACTCCCCAGTGCATGGCCTTCAGAGAAATAATGAAAACAGATGATCCATGATTTGTACCCTGATAGTCAACCTATTTAGGTTCAGCTTGAACTATGGGGAATAACTATGAAGTCAAGAGCCTATCATTGAAGTTACCCATGCTAACATATCTAAGATCATAAAGTCAGCTGTTCTGGGATTAAACATAAGAAGAGGCCAACTTGTAGGTACCCACGGATCCATTTACTTAGGGAATTATAGATTAACATCAGCGACATGAGTTATTCAGAAAATATTCCACAGCCTAACATAGACCAATAATACTTTCTAATGGAGTCCATATGTTTCCAACCTGGCAAATCAAAGTCCTAATAAAAAACATACACTGAAGTATCATATTCCTGAATCCCTGGAACAAATGATCATACTTCCCTATTGAGTTCTGCAAATTTCTCAAGTTTGAAAACTACTTGATGCATTTGGCACAATGTCAGAGAGCAAGGGACAGAGCTACACCCCTGGGCAGCAGGTGGAGCCCAAATACAGACAATTTTGGAAGGTTTTGAGTAGCCAGAGAGGCTGCCTCTGCAAACTGCAGCAAGCAACCCTTGGCTGTTAAATACCTTGGATGGAGTTAAATATCTTGACCTGGAATATTCACCTTCTTTAGTGTAGAAAAGGAAGTGGAGTGTCATAGACTTCCGAAGAATTGTCCTCCTAGACTTCATGGAAAATGCTAATTGTCATTGTTCTTGACCTGTGCAATCACCAGAGCCAGACGTGTTAGTGGGAAGCCAGTGAAATATAAACCAAGAACCTTTAACTACAATGGTATCCATGAAATTATGTTATATTGCAGGAATAGATAGAGAAAAAAGAATAGCCATAAGAAAAACTCAAAAGATATTACTGAATGACTGAATGATCATTTGTTCCAAGATTTCTCTCATACGGGGTACCTCAGGAACATCTACACAGCAGAGCAAAAGTCAAATTAAGATATGCAACTTCAGCTATATCAAGTGCGTAGCTGAAATTGAAATAGTTTAATTTGCTTTTGACACTGTCTACACAGCAGGAAATCAAAGGAAGAACACTGAAGTGCAGGTTACAGAAGTCAGAGTAAGAAGTCCTCCAGCTCGACATTATTTTGAAAGAATTGCTTTCTGTGTAGACTCACATTTTTTATTTCAAAATTAAGTCAGTTATTCTGAAATAACGCTGCTGTGTAGACGTGCCTGTCAGGAATTCACCAATCCCCACCCCCGAGTCTCAGCGGGGAGCCGCCCACTGACTGTGATTACCCAGGTTATCTTTCTCTTTTGCTCTCTTATTGACACCTTAGTATTCGGGATTAGCCACCTCCTCCGGCTCGGGAAGGGGGCTTGGGCCCTCCCTCACTCCGAGCCCCAGCCCAGGGCCCTAAGGCAGGGACCCCTGTCCCTGCCCAGTAGAGGGGGCTGGAACCCCTAAACCCTCTACTCATGGGGACCGCGGCCCTGCCCTGGGCTGCTTCTTCCTGACCGGTGCCTCAAGTCCCTCAGCGCGGGGACAAGCTTACCGTGCCTCGTCTCTTGACCAGAGGTGGGGGAGAAGAACACTCTCGCTCTCTCTGGCTTCCCCCCCCTTCCTCGTGCACCGGGCCCTTTTGAAGGGGCCGCGCCTCGGCATCTCCGGCTGCCCCAACCCCCGCGCATTCCTCCGCCCCTTCCTGGGGCCTGCGGGTGACATCTCCCGTGATGTCATCAGGCTGCGCCCCGGGGATCCGTCGGCCCACGTCTGCGGCGGCCTCGGACGCGGTCTTCCCCGCCCCGCGTCCCCCCGTCTCCGGCTCGCTGCCGCGCGGGCTCCCCTCCGGCCGCCCTCCCCCGGTGCCATGCTTAGTGCGGGGCAGCATGGCCGGGCCATCTGCCCCGTCACAGTGCCCTATTAGACTTTTATTCTGTTTTTTTCCTCCTGTTCTTTCTCTTGCTCTTGAGATTATATATCAATATAAAGCTATTATGGTAGGTATTTAGGACTAAAGAGCTTTAAATATGCTGATAAGGCTCAGCTGTCTGGGCAGGATCCTGCATTCTGATAAAGTAGCTTGATGCCAATCTGACAGCACAAAGAGACTTTATATTTGTGTTAACCAGCTACTTAGAGATTCACTGTGCCATCTGGCAAAACCTCAGTTGGAAAATAACTAGTACTATTGTCTGTGGACCACCTCTCCACAGACTTACACCTATGCATTGTAGTAGGGATGGCTAAGGAAGATGTCCAAAACGTTCCAATAATCTTTGGCTGGTAGTATAGCTCCTTGGGGAAATCCTGAGAATTAGTCTAGCTGCTGCATGGGATCCTAAATTCTGTCCCTTTCTCTCTCTTTCATTAGCAGTAGCCTTTCCCTGTATTGAGCTGAATTTGGAGTTGGGGGACAGTTGTCAAGATGGGAACAGAAAAGCTCAGAGGTGGAAAAGGAGTGTGCTCTGATTCAGCTATACTTGTAAATAGTTTTCAGGGTCAGTTGTAAATAAGTAATTGTGGGGACATGGTTGGAGCAGTGCCCACTGATGACCTTCTGAGAACCCCAACCTGTTGCCAAGTCTCAAGAAGTCTATTTACAGTGTCTCATGAAGCAGGTTCTGACTCACCAGATAATTGTCTTAAGTTTTTATCCCAATTTAGATGGAGATGCGGGGCTCAGTACCCAACTCAATACTGGGCTGATCCCCAGGCTTCAGAGGGAACATTCCTGCCCTTTCCTTTGGTCTTGGTTCCCAATCAGTCTCTCCCTCATAATCACTCTCTCCTGGGGTCTATCGGTTCCCTCGCATTGACTCCTCACTATCAAGCCTACCCCTCTGCAGTTGCCTTCAGGCAAAGACACAGAGCTTCATCCTGAGCAATCACCCTGAACTGATCTAGGTTCTTTCATTTTATTCCACCAGGAGGCTCAGCACTGGATGCAGTTATAGTAGGGTAGGTTTAGAGCCGTGGTCACCAACCCATCAATCGCGATCGATGGGTTGATCGGGAGGGCCCGGCCAGTTGATCGTGAGGCGTTCAGGGCCCTCCCATTTCCCCCCACACCCAAGAAGCCTTACTGCCTACCTCCCGCAACAATGGAGGTAGCACTGGCTTCCTGCAGGGTGGATGGATGTGCACCTGCGCGCCACTTCTGGGGTTTCAGGATGTGCGCTGGATGTTCCCCTTCCCCCAAACAGCTGGTGCGGTACCAGACCCAGGTCTGTGGCGTGTCGGGGACTTCCTGCGCAGAGGGGCGGGGGGTAGGAGTCCCTGGAGGAGGTGTGCGCGGACTTCCCTCCTCTGCGGGGGGGAGGAGGAGGAAGGGGAGTAGAAGTCCCCGGAGGAGGTGAGTGCCTGGATGAGCTTCCCCTGAGAGGAGGAGGGGGCTAGGAGTCCCCGGAGCTGGCAGGGTGTTGGGACGTACTTCCCCTGCGGAGGGAGGGGGGGGGTAGGAGTCCTCAGAGGACTCCCTGTTCCCTGCTGCAGCACCCACTGGCACCCTGTCCCCTGCCCCCACTGGCACCCCGTCCCTGTCCTGAGCACCCTTCCCCAGTATCATGTCCCCTGCTCCCACCAGCACAGTTGAGGCCACATTAGTGAGGCTTAGGGGGTTTTGGAGGAGGTTTTTTTTTTTTTTGCATCTCACTTGTGTGGCCCCAACTGACTTTTCTATGGGTCAGTAACCCCTGACTCAAAACAGGTTCCCCGCCCTTCTCATAAATAAAGACAATACTGAAACTTTGTGTTTGACATAATATTTTATTTAAAATGAAGCCTGGACAACAAACCCCCAATTGGGGCCAAGCCCACATCTGACCGCATAATCATAACACTCCTGTACCACCCTCCAACCCCAAACCTGAGCCTATCATACACTGGAACCACCTGTCCTGAGCCTCTCACATCCCCAAACTCCTGCTCCGCCCCCATCCTCAGTCTTCTGCCACAACACTTCTGCACCATCCACACACCACCAATCTGTGTCCTGAGCCCATCATACTCCAAAACTCCCTGCCCTGAACCCCTTAGATACCCCAACCCAAAATCCTGCACCCTCACATCCACAAGCCTATGGCTTGCTCAATACCCCAACCCTTCACCTGACCCCAACACTTCTCAGCCTGGAGCCTCTTCCCTGAGCCAGCATCCCCTTCTGCACCTCCTCCTGCATCCAAATTCCCTCCCAGAGCTTGCACCTCTCACCCCTTCCCACACCCAAATCCCTCATTCCCACCCCAGAGCCCGCACCTCCTATCTCAACCCAGTGAGGGTACGGCTAGACTGCAGGAGTTTTTTCCAGGATACCAGAGGTATCCCAGAAAAACGCTTCTGCATCCAGGGACATGTTTGTTCTTCCGCAAACACGTTCTTTCGGCAACCCTTGTATTCCCGGTTTTATGAGGAATAAGGGGGCTTCCGAAAGAAGGGTGGTTTTCTAACATTTGGCCCAGTCTAGACAGGCCAAATGTTGGAAAAACCTCTTCCTACAGCAGAATTGGAAAAAAAGCGGCAGTGTAGCCATACCCTGAGAGTGTATAAGGGTCAGGGATAGCAAATGATGGAGAGGAGGAGAACAGAGGGGGCAGGCCTTCAAGGAAGGGGTGGAGTCTTGGGGGAAGGATGGGGTAGATCTTGGCTTGTTCTGACATTTAAAAAGTGATCTTGGGTGTAAAAAGATTGGAGACCACTGGTCTAGATAGACCCATTGGCTCTCCATAATCACTTATCTGCTACAGTGTTGCATCTCTGGCCCATTGCACAAAGGTATTTTTCCCCTTCCCTAATTTGTCTCTATCACCTTCTATCTAATTCATGGTAAAATGAAACTGGTGATATTTTTGATATTTCCTTTGTTAGAGATGGTTTCTTTATTAGTTATTTTAATCTCTTTAAATACAACTCTTTGGAATTTATGTTCTGGGGAAAAATAAATAGGTATGTCATGCAAAATTCCATACTACTACATGCCTGCCTATTTTAAGATTCAGCATACCAAATAATATAAGCAAAATTCAATAGTTAAACTTCATAAGAGATACACAAAGACATAAGAAAAAATCTCAATAGCTCTAGCTCTAGAAAATGTTACATTGCCCATAGCACTTCGCTGGCTATTTATCAGCTCCACTTCTAGAATTAATATGGAGTATGCCTATATTAAGAGCTCAGAGTAGGACAGTGAGTGGAGAAGTAAATTAAACTTGCATCTAAAGTCATAATTACAGTAATTTTGGTAAGAGTTTGAAGTTCCCTTTAAAGCTCCAGAAATAAACTAATTAAAAAGCCATTAAATAATATTTGTTTTAGCAGTTCCTTTACCCTAATTGAATGAATTCCATTTAATTTTCAAGGACTTTTAACTGCTGTCCCAGCTGAGAATTTAAAAACAGCTGCTATTGTGCCACAATCTGGAAAGAGATGAGACATACTCTAGTTGATCAGGAAAGCTGTAAATGTGGACAATTTAAATGTACAGACTTATCGCCCTGCTGGAACTAATTGGCTATAATGTTTCCTAGCTGTATTTGAAATTAAACAAATTGGTAAATTAGAGCTGCAGTGAGATGTACCCCAGAGATTCAAACTCAAACACATGAGCTCCTCATTCTTTAGCCAGTAGGACTCTGTCTGGCTTGCCTTACTCCTTTGTGCTCTGGCTGTTTCAATCAGGGGCTGGCGGGAGAAAATGTTGCTTTCTGCTGTCAGAATTAGACATTATTCTTAACCAAGGCTTCAGAAGTCATCTGAATTTGACATATAGAAGTGGCCTGGCTGCATGCTGAACGATGCTTTGGAGCATGCAATAGTTACAGCATGTGATCTGAGATTGAAAGAGAGATTGGTATGGGACCATAGTGCTGTAGCATTGCAATATTTTGGCTTTTCATTTACCGGGTATTAAAATATAATTTGCATGAAGTTTCAGATTGTTTCCCTCCTTATGTTTATATCTTACTAATGGTCAAACATTTTTTGATGATTCAGAGTGTTTATGGCTAGAAACAAATTTTACAATTTACAAAGCTCTCAGGATTATTGTAGTGAACTCTAGTGCATGAGTGTGTGTGCCCTCTATACAGAGAATTAAAATTAGCTACAGGACATTTGCATTCTGGGGAAGCGGCGTTGTATGTATGAAACAGGAGAATACAAGTGTTGTCCAACTTTTCCATAAACGGTTGTGGTGTCCAGCAACATTTGTCAGGTGGATAGACTATATAGCCTAACTTCCATCCTTAATTTCTAAGATTCCATAATGGTATAATATATTATTAATTTGTTGTTATTAGCTATCTGCAACACAGTGATGCCCAGAAATGCATCTGAGATCAGGAACACTGAGATTGTGGTTTACTTCTCCGATACCTGGATGCCACCATGCCTTAAATTTCCTCTGTCTAGATCTGCCTCCGGTTTTTAAGGTAGGTTGGAGCATTTGTTTTCTGGACAAATCAAAAAGTCCTGAAATGTCAGGGTAAAACAAATATCCAACTAAGCAAAGTCCTCCAGCCCCTTCTAGGCTCAGCAGCCCTTTTCCAGGCTTCTCTGGGCTCTCTGATTCAGCAGTCCTTGGCCTCTTCTGTAAAGGGTGTCACCTCCACTGCTGCAGCTGACAAGCTGAGGCATAGGGTAGTGGTCCTCAGCCTTTCCAAACTACTAGTACCCCTATCAGGAGTCTGATTTGTTGTGCATGTCCCAAGTTTCACCTCACTTAAAAACTATTTGCTTACAATATCAGACATAAAAATACAAAACTATCATTGCACACTGTTACTGAACAATTGCTTTCTTTCTCATTTTAAATATAGAACTGTAAAAGAAATCAGTTGGAATATAAATATTATACCTACATTTCAGTATAATACTTAATCCTTTTTTTCCACTTGCAAGCCTTGTCTAAATCTGAGACTCAGATAGTAGGGCTGAAGCCTGTAACATAGGTTTATGAGGTCTAGGCAGTTGCCCAGCTTGTCACCCCGTCATGCCGGCCCTGAACTCGAAATCCCCCTAAACTCCTCCCATGATCTCCCCATCCCCCAGAAGCCATAACCCCCAGGTTAAGGAACACTCCTGTAGAGCTAGATGGTTGACTACCATCTGGAAGACCTCTGTATTCCCCCAGGTTTTCATATATCTGTGGTAGAGTACTGGTATAGGGGAGCTCAGTCTCCTCCCACTCCAGATTATTGCCTGTGAGTCCTAAATAAGCAAATCACTCAAAAGCTGCCCTGCTTCATTATTCCCCAGACCATTTTTACACAGCCTTTCCTCCTAGTTCTTCCTCAGTCCCCTTTTACTGAGCCCTTTGGGGGCATATTCTCATTTCCCTATCCATGGGGACCTATCCAGCAAGCTTCTATTCAACCTACCATTGTCCTAAAACACTTTTTTGTCTAGCTTCCCACCAGAAGGGAACAGCACCAACAGACCTTGGTCACTGGAGCAACTCACAGCTCACTGCTTCTTCTACCAACCCCCTTGCTGAGAACATCCAAACTCTTAAATATCCTCAACAAGCCACACTCTTGGTCATCATCACAGTCACAAGATCTCACCCTGCCAATATATGATGAAGGAAGTAAGCCAGCACAGGTGGGAACTTGGTCCTAAACTCCTCTTCCAGGGCATCTCACCCAGGGGCAGGGCCCCATTGTGCCAGGCCACATACAAGTATAGTTAGTAAGAGTATCCACCCTAATGAGCCCTACAGTCTAAACAAAACTCTAACGATGGAAAGGGAAACATAGGCATAGGGCAGAGAAAATACATTACAAAGGTCACTTAATAGATCTATAACAGAGCCAGAGAAAGGGGTCTCTTTACTTACAGTCCACAGCTGCACTGAAAAGCCCACTCTGCCTCTTATTCCTATAGAGCAGAAGTTGTGGGCTATACTTGTCTCATGTGATTGTTTAATTCAGTGGATTATATACCCATCTTCACTTTAAATGGTGCTCTGTATTTTAATACATAATTTAAATTATTGTATGGCAATATGTTCAAGAGATTGTTTTGCACATATGTCTCACAACCAATCTATAATTTTCTAGCATAAGCATTTCACTATTATGTAGAGCCTATTTTGCTATACATTACTCTAGCAGAAGTGCCACATTGCTTTGTGTAAAGCAGAACTTACACTAGTTGATGAGGGCATCGGGGCAGCAAGTACTCCTTTCTTTAAGAAGTCCTTGTCAGCTAAGAAGGAGCCTAATAATTATAAATCTAT
Source organism: Rafetus swinhoei (assembly GCA_019425775.1). Classification (NCBI taxonomy): domain Eukaryota; kingdom Metazoa; phylum Chordata; order Testudines; family Trionychidae; genus Rafetus; species Rafetus swinhoei. The sequence continues at coordinate 36,599,544 of CM033449.1, forward strand.
TTTCACTTTATTGTCCTTGACCGAGGTATGTGAAAGGGTTTGCTTAAGTAGTCACATTGTAAAAATCATTTATGGGAGAAGTTTTAAGTCTGGTTTCTGGAGATCTGAAGATAGCAGGAAAGTTGTTTGCTAGCACTTCTCACGCTGATTCAATTTTGCTTTGACTTGATTCATCCACAGTTTTATTGGTTTTCTTGAATTTTCATGTAATTGAAATGATGTTTGAACCAATATTTGTGAAAAAGAAAAAAAAATATTGCTATTCATGTTGGAAGTGTGTGCACTGCTAATTTGGGGTATGTCTACACTACAGAGGGTTTTTTTGAAAAATAGCTGTTTTTCAAAAAAAAACTTCAATTACGTCCACACTGCAATTGCTTTCTTCCGAAAGAAAATCGAAAGAACAGAGGGATTTTTCCAACATTGGTAATCCTCATTCTATGAGGAAGAAGCCTTTTTCCGAAAGAGCTCTTTCAGAAAAAGGCATGTGTGAATGGGGAAGAGGGAGTTCTTTCAAAAGAAGAGGAAAGATGAAAAAGCACAGGTGCCCTGGTGGCCACTCTGTCCGTAATAATCACAGCTGAAATGCTAGATAGCATCCACACTAAATGGATGCTATCTTTCAAAAAAGCAGATTGATTTTTCAATGTGCTTTTGCAGTGTGAACGCTCTCTTTTGGAAGAAGTTTTTCCAGAAGATCTCTTCCGGAAAAGCTTCTTCTGAAAGAAGCCTGCAGTCTAGACATAGCCTTGGAAAGTCACTGTTGGTTTGGGTGATAGAAGAGAGAAGAGCAGCAATAGGAAGGAAGCAATGCTATGTGGTGTGAAGTCAGATTCACTACCAGCACACGAAGTGGCATCTCTTAAAATCCAGGCTGGAGGAGGTTCAGAAAAGAACCACAAAACTGATTAGAAGATTGAAAAACATGTCTCAGAGTGAGAGTCTCAAGAAACTCAATCTATTTAACTTAGCAAAGAGAAAGTTTGGAATGATTTTATCATAGTCTATACATGCCTATTTTGGGAACAGAAAATTTTAGTAAAGGGTTTTTCAGTCTATCAGACAAAAGATATAATAAGGACCAATGGGCTGGAAGTTGAAGCCAGACAAATTCAAACTAGAAATAAGGTAGATTTTTTTAAAAGTGGGGGTAATTAACATTGGAACAATCTACACTGGCATTTTTTTAAAATCAAGATTGGGTTTTTTTTAATATATGCTCTAATTAAAAAAGGGATTAATTTGGGGAAATCCTATGGCCTGTGTTATACTGGAGACAAACGAGATAATCAAAATGTCATTGTCTAGTGTTATAATCCATGATTTTAAAGGCTCACCCGTGGGGTAAGGACTTGGTTTTCTGTGCGCACGAAAGCTCATGATACCATGTACATGTTTTGTTAGTCTATAAAGTGCTACCAGGCCATTTGTTCTTTTTTAAGTTTATCCTGTACAGACTAACTCGGCTGCCCCCTGAAGAAATTGAAGTAAGTTAGCCTTCACAAACATGTCTCCATAGAAGAGTCTAACTTGCTGCTGCCTTCCAACCCCATCCATTTTCTGGACTGCACTGACCAGATGTAGAACTCCAGTAGAGGGATCAGGAACTGGAATTTCCATAAATTCTGACCTTTGACAATTTTCCTGTCCGGTTTGGAATGAAAAGCCAATTTTTAAACGTTTCTCACTAAATTGGAAAAATGGTTTGGGAACGGCGATGTCTGTAAGTTGTTCATTTGTGCAGTGACTCAGGAGAAATTCAAATGCTGCCCTCCTAATTAGAAGAGATCTCACGGCTGTTTTGTTGTTGTTGTTTCTATTGGTGGTGCACATTCACACATGCCTCAATGCACATAAAATTTATTCTGTATATGGATGGAAAAGGCAAGAGGGAACATTGGGAGTATGAAAATGCTTAGTTTTGATACTGGTGTTGTGCTTAATTTCATTTTTACACGTGTATTATATTACAAAGTTATCATTCATCTTTACATATATAAATATAATATTAAATTGTCAAGCTGACCCTCCCTCCTCACAAAATTGTTATAATTTACCTGTTTCGATGAAACAATTCAATTTGCCCTAAACTGTAATTATTGAAAATTGTTCCATCCAAAAAATTTGATCAAGCTCAAGGTTCTGGAGTCACAATGGTTGTTGGCAGTTTCAGCCACTAAATCTTTTTATCTGTTCTGTTGCTAGGAGCCCACAGTCCAAACTCTTCTGGCTTCTTCCAGGAGAAGATAGAAGATAATAGAAGGTGATATATATCAGGAAATACCAGTATGAATGTTTAAGTCTAGCTAAATTGACAAAGGAGGAAGTTAACAACGGAACCATGGTAATAGAGAATTGCATCAAAATAGTGAACGGAGGGCGGGAGAGGGGGGATCCCAGTTTATTAAGCTGGCAGTTTTGTGGGCATTGTTATACATTCTTGACATATATTTACATATTCTTCTTATGCTTGTTAAGAGATTGTGTCTAAATAATACAGCATCCTATCAAGAAATAATACTGGTGTGAATTTAAATCAAAGTGACAACTGAAGTATTTGGTAGGTTAAGAAAGGAGTGAATGAAAACTGCTTGGAGTTTTCACTAGAGAATTACAATTGAATGTTCATCAATAGAAGGGAAAAAAAGCTAGATCAAATTTGATAACATTTGGCAGTTTTCAGGATAATGACATTCTCTGCTAACACAGCAAATGTGAAGATGATACTTCTGACACTTGCTGAAACACAAGAACATTGCACCAGGAAACATTCAAATGAGTGAAAGTCAACAGGATTTTAGACTCAAATTGACTTGACATCAAAGTGAGTTAAAATCAAAATGAGTTATCATCAGAAAGTCAAAATTGGGTCATGTTCATAAAATGAAAAAGACTGAAGCAAACTGATGAAACTTGGCAAGTTTCATTATCACAAACATTCTCTGCTAAGATACCGAATTTGACAATAACTTTTAGTGTTGAGCAAGGACATCATGTCTTGTTAGAAAACAGAGTGATGGCACAAATGGACCACAGTAAGGCTATGTCTACACAGCAGCATTATTTTGAAATAACTGACATTATTCTGAAATAACAAAACCCGCATCTACACACAGTTATTTCGACATAATGTTAAAATAATGTTTAGCTGGAGGACTGCTTACTCCAACTCCTGTAACCCTTATTGTACGAGGAGTAAGGGAAGTTGAGGAAAGAGTGCTCTCTCTCAAAATAACTGCTGTGCAGACAGTGCCAAAAGTAGAAATAAGCTATTTCAATATAAGCTGCACAATTAGCATAGCTCAAGTTGCGTAGACGTGCCCTAAGAGTACAAAATTACTAGGATATCCTATGATTGACATTTTACTGGGAAACAAGTATATTTTCACTGTCCTATGACTGAGCACATTCTGCTGGCTCTATTACCCTTTTACTTTAGCATCCACACATTGGCAAAACCGCAAATTTCATGTATGGATTACACAAATATATAATACAGAATGTTCTTAACTAGATAGTATCCATATCTAATCCTTAGACTTTGTGTGATATGGCTGTAATTATGGATATAAAGATATTTGTTAGCATGGGGCATTTCAGTTTTGCTGACAAAGGTATAAAAAGACCTAATAGCTGGAAGTTGAAGTTAGATAAATTGAACCTTGAAAAATGTAATTTCATAGATTCTAAGGCCAAAGGGACCATTGTGATCATATAATCTGACCTTCTATGTAACAAAGTCATAGCAGTTCCTTGAATTAGTTCCTGTTGGAACTAGATAATCTCTTTTAAAAGGATATATAACGATGTAAAATTGCAAGTACGAAGAATCCATTACAACCCCTTGCTAAATTTTTCTGATACCTCATCCTTTCCTATCAGTGAGGTTAATGAGACATTGGAACAGTTCACCAGTGTAGATGGTGGATTCAGCATATGTTGGAATCTTTAGAATGAGATTACAGATCTTTCTAGAAGATATGTATTAATGTTATTTCTAAGAGAATTTCTATGGCCTATGAGCATAGGGGTTTGGGACAGGATTGTTGCAGTGGTCCTTTCTGGCCTTGGAATATTGGAATTTATAAACCCTTCAGCTGATTTCCTTCCTTTATGGACCATGGCGAGAGTAATGTGCATTGTGCATTGGTGGAGGAACTCCTTTTTCGATCCAGTGCTAGTATTCTATGATTCTATAATGCAGTGAATCCCATTCTCAACATACCTATAACATCTGTAGCTCTTTATTAACCTAACTATAATTATATCTTATGACTCAAGGGTTCAGTTGGTCTCCTGCATGGATCAAAAAAGGAGTTCCTCCATCAATGCACAATTTACCAGATGTATCCCTCCTTTGCCACACTTTCCTCAGATGACCATAGATAAAGGTGGAACACTGGCTATGGTGGAATAGTACTGATGTGCTGTAAGGATCCTCCTTAGATGCCTGACTTTTGCATCACATATTCAGGGTCAAATTGGTCATCAGATTACTGATTACTGATCAGAAAATAAATTTCCTTTAGGTTTGACTGGCCTTCTTCTACAGCCCTGGGGAACAGATTAATTGCTGAAAATGTCATATTTTACCTATTTAACTGCTTGTTGTTGAAGAAGCTTTCAGCATTTCTGGTACATTGGTTTCTTCTGTTTTGTGTATGGCACACAATAGTTAAATTTCCTGAAAATGGAGGTACTTTGATCTAACCTAAAGTAATTTGGTTCAACATATGGGTATCTGGGTGAGATGTAATGGCCTATGATAGAGAAGAGGTCAAACTTGATGATTTATGGTCCATTAGCACATTTAAATGTTCATTGACAATCTTCAGTATCTGTTTCCCTGGATTCAGTGAGGCTGTGAGGTTCAGCATGTCCATTTCTTAAAACTTCCAGGGATTTCAAAGATTTTCAGAAGGCAGGCATATTGCCTTGTGGCTGGAGACCTAACAGAGATTGTCTGGGAAGGTACTGAATTAAATACCAATATATCTCATACCTGTGGACTTCCCCACTTATGGGACTTTAGGGTGCTTTGCATAACTACAGCCAATCTGTTATGACTTACCAGCTTGAAGGCCTTCTCACCTATGCTTCTGAGGCAGTAGCTGGTATAACTTAGGTCAGAATCACACCCACTATATAAATCTGAGCCGTGTATGTAACACGGTTATGGTGATGCTGGTTTGATGAGTGAATGGAAAAGAAATGCAAAATGATAAATGTATTGCTTGGTGTGTCATAATGCTTCTCTGTCCTCTATTTAGTTCCTATCTTCCTTTGTTTATTAATGTGGGCACTCACCTTTTGAGTACCTCCTTGTAGCTGGGTGCAGTATTATAGTCCTTTTTCTACTACAGCTGCCCTTGTAGATTGTCAGCTGATATTGATGGGGTCTTCTGTGGTTTGGCCTTTCTCAACCAAGTCACAAGGTACAATCCCCTTGTGTGATGATAAATAGTTCAATGAATGGACAATCTATTTGTCCTCACTATGGCTTCAGCTCCTGATGAAAGTCCTTTAAACCCAGCCTTTAGTTCAGGCTCCTAATTAAGCCCTGTCCCAATCTTGGGATAACACCACTTTATCTCTGGCTGATAAAGGACCACCCACTACTTCTATTTCCAATCTGTTGCTGCTATTTCTCTGGGCCTCCCCACCCAACCTATCACTAATTGACAGTGGCTTTGTATTAGTAACTTCATGCAAAAGTAGATGTAACTTAGTGGATACAGATATCTGCTACTCTTGGTGAATCTGGCCACTGTGGCTGCTTTTCTCCTCTCTATTGATGCAAAACAATGACAGTCCCAGATTAAAGAGCTGCTTTGCACTGGGTTTAGAGCTGCTTTGTATAAGCAAAATGGCAAAAAGCAGACAGTGTATAGTAGTCTGGCTCAATGTATTTAGAATGTCTAGAAATCAGGCTTGTAGCCAGAATTCTAATAATGCAAAGAGCATCTCAGTATGGATTTCAATTTATCTACAAACTTTGGGATTGATCTTCCCAAACTTTACACACATAAGTAACCCTTGACTTCAATGGATTACACACCAGAGTCGATCTTACAGAATCAGGAAAATGGTATTATTAGATGTTATATATTGTGGCTTTAAGAATACAGAGACTTGCTGAAATACTTCACAAGAAACATGGTTTAGAATTACTCTCACAGCTATAGACTTTGCCAAGAACTAATTAAAAAGAAGCTCTCATGAATAAACTGGATTTCAAGAGTGGTGGACATGGCTGCCAAGTTAATTATCTCATCAAGTTGTGATTTTGAAAGTACAGTGATAGCATATGGACAATATTACATTTCAAATATTTTGAGAAGTATAATTGGACACTATAAATTGTAAATTAGCACTAGCCAGTAGATGACCAGATGGAGACCAGCCTTTTCTTGAGTGCACTGTGGGCAGGGAGGGCACAAGGAGCCTTGCTTCACATCTTGCACAGCCCACATCAGAACCAATCCATAGTTGAAGCATCTTCATTCATGGAAGCGCTGGAATTTCTCCCTCTTTGCTTCTCTGAGAACACACTGTATCCAGAAAGGGGCAGGGAGTGATGCAGAAGAAGTGGGGCCAGAGGTCTGCATCTCCACTATGCCCTAGCCGGTGGTATGAATTAGTTATAAGGTGAGTTTGCTACATATCATAAAAGGGTAAGCAACATTTTTCCTGGCATCAGTCTTAGGGTTTTGCATAGTGTAGTGTCTAAGCATCCCATAACGCCCAAAGAAAATACTTCTGACCAATAGTCACCCTGCTTATTTCCCTCTGGTGATTAGAACATAAGAACATAAGAACGGCCGTACTGGGTCAGACCAAAGGTCCATCTAGCCCAGTATCCTGTCTGCCGACAGTGGCCAGCACCAGGTGCCCCAGAGGGGGTGGACCGAAGACAATGATCAAGCGATTTGTCTCCTGCCATCCCTCTCCAGCCTCTGACAAACAGAGGCCAAGGACACCATTCCCACCCCCTGGCTAATAGCCTTTTATGGACCTAACCTCCATGAAATTATCTAGCTTCTCTTTAAACTCTATTATAGTCCTAGCCTTCACAGCCTGCTCTGGCAAGGAGTTCCACAGGCTGACTACATGGTGTGTGAAGAAGAACTTTCTTTTATTAGTTTTAAACCTGCTACCCATTAATTTCATTTGGTGTCCTCTAGTTCTTCTATTTAGGGAACTAATAAATAACTTTTCTTTATCAGCCCTCTCCACACCACTCATCATTTTATATACCTCTATCATATCCCCCCTCAGTCTCCTCTTTTCTAAACTGAAAAGTCCCAGTCGCTTTAACCTCTCCTCATATGAGACCCGTTCCAAACCCCTAATCATTTTAGTTGCCCTTTTCTGAACCCTTTCCAAGGCCAAAATAAATTTTTTGAGGTGAGGAGACCACAGCTGTACACAGTATTCAAGATGTGGGTGTACCATAGTTTTATACAGGGGCAGTAAGATATTCCGGGTCTTATTTTCTATCCCTTTCTTAATAATTCCTAGCATCCTATTTGCCTTTTTGACCGCGCTGCACACTGTGTGGAAGTTTTCAGAGAACTGTCCACGATAACTCCAAGATCTCTTTCCTGATTTGTCGTAATTAGCCCCCATCATACTGTACGTATAGTTGGGGTTATTTTTCCCGATGTGCATTACTTTACACTTATCCAGATTAAATTTCATTTGCCATTTTGTTGCCCAATCACTCAGTTTGGTGAGATCTTCTTGGAGTCCCTCACAGTCTGCTTCTGTCTTGACTATCCTAAACAGTTTGGTATCATCTGCAAACTTTACCACCTCACTGCTTACCCCTTTCTCCAGATCATTTATGAATAAGTTGAACAGGATTGGTCCCAGGACTGACCCTTGGGGACACCACTAGTTACCCCTCTCCATTCTGAAAATTTACCATTTATTCCTACCCTTTGTTTCCTGTCTTTTAACCAGTTCTCAATCCAAGAAAGGACCTTCCCTCTTATCCCATGGCCATGTAATTTACACAAGAGCCTTTGGTGAGGACCTTGTCAAAGGCTTTCTGAAAATCTAAGTATACTATATCTACTGGATCCCCCTTGTCCGCATGTTTGCTAACCCCTTCAAAGAACTCTAATAGATTAGTAAGACAGGATTTCCCTTTACAGAAACCATGTTGACTTTTGTCCAACAAATTATGTTCTTCTACATGCTTCACAATTTTATTCTTTACTATTGTTTCGACTAATTTGCCCGGTACTGAAGTTAGACTTTCCGGTCTGTAATTGCCTGGATCGCCTCTAGAGCCCTTTTTAAATATTGGTGTCACGCTGGCTACCTTCCAGTCATTAGGTACGGAAGCCGATTTAAGGGATAGGTTACAAACCACAGATAATAATTCAGCAATTTCCCATTTGAGTTCTTTTAGAACCCTTGGATGAATGCCATCCGGTCCCGGAGATTTGTTAACATTAAGTTTTTCTATTTGTTCCAAAACCTCCTCTAATGACACTTCAATCCGGGACAGTTCCTCAGATTCATCACCCACAAAAGACGGTGCAGATTTGGGAATCTCCCCAACGTCCTCAGCCGTGAAGACTGAAGCAAAGAAATCATTTAGTTTCTCCGCAATGGCTTTATCGTCCTTGATTGCGCCTTTTATAGTTCGATCGTCTAGGGGACCCACAGGTTTTTAGCAGGCTTCCTGCTTCTAATGTACTTAAAAACATTTTGTTATTTCTTTTGAGTTTTTGGCTAGATTCCTCAAAATCTTTTTTGCTTTTCTTATTACATTTTTACACTTGATTTGACAGTGTTTATGTTCCTTTCTATTTATCTCACTAGGATTGGACTTCCACTTCTTAAAAGATGCCTTTTGTCTCTCACTGCTTCTTTTACATGGTGGTTAAGCCACGGTGACTCTTTGTAGGTCTCTTGCTATGTTTTTAATTTGGGGTATACATTTAAGTTGGGCCTCTATTATGGTGTCTTTAAAAGTTTCCATGCAGCTTGCAGGATTTGGCTCTAGTCACTGTGCCTTTTAATTTCTGTTTAACTAACCTCCTCTTTTTTGTGTAATTCCCCTTTTTGAAATTAAATGCCAGGGTGCTGGACTGCTGAGGTGTTCTTCCCACCACAGGAATGTTGAATGTTATTATATTATGGTCACTATTCCCAAGCAGTCCTGTAACGGTTATTTCCTGGACCTGATCCTGCTCTCCACTCAGGACTAAATCGAGAATTGCCTCTCCCCTTGTGGGTTCCTGCACCAGCTGCTCCAAGAAGCAGTCATTTAAGCCATTGAGAAATTTTATCTCCGCTTCTCTTCCTGAGGTGACATGTATCCAATCAATCTGGGGGTAATTAAAATCCCCCATTATTATAGAGTTCTTTATTTTGGTAGCCTCTCTAATCTCCCTCAGCATTTCAATGTCAGTATCGCTGTCCTGGTCAGGTGGTCAGTAATATATCCCTATTCTTAGGCAATGTTGGTATTTAAGTGTTGTTCTTCACCCTGGACACGCTGTATAAACTGTATAGTATCACCAATGAATTCTTCAACAGAGGCATAAACATAAATACTGTGAGGAAAAATATATTTTTGACCTAAGTGGTGTATGAAGTATGATGCTCCACCAACTACATTTATTGGCTCCTCTCATTTAGAAATGCAGGTATTGTGAAGTGTTTTCAAATGTTATGATAATAAGTACCATGTTAATGCACCTTAATAATAATGTATGCACTTTTCCTGTATTGTTGCTAAGAGTCAAAATAGTCACTTGGATCTTGGCCTGCCCAGGAGCACAAAGAACGATATGTTCCCCTCTCTCCCGCACACCTGTCTATGAGGGAGCTACTCAGACTTCAGAGTCCTCTTGAACAGAGGGGTGGAAAGAGGCAAGGAGTATGCAGTTTTTATCTTCACTCCCTATATATTCATCTGTTTAGCAAAGGCCATCAGCAGATTACTACCCACCTGGGATCAAGAGGAGACATGAAGAAATTATACCTATTGGAGCAACACCCCTTACTCTGGGCACATTGCAAAATAACAGGCTAACTACTTATCCCAATATTTCCCTGTATCACGGAATTCCAAAGTTTAATATTAAATTGTAGAAAAAATCCTTATTAATTTAAAATGCTTATTAATTTAAATGAATTGTTATTTACATTATAATATAGGATAAGCAGCATTCTTCAATTGGTCTTATTTGTACCACAAAAACTCATTAATTCTAGTAGCATACACTGCATTAAAATTCATAGTTCCACATATGTAATTTATGCTTTATTTTGAATTTTTCTAAAAAAACATTCTATTATAGTCCAAGAAGGCAGATTAGTAAGTCCATATAAATCTTTTGGTCCTCTTCCAATATTCAATTTGTATTCTATGAAAACAAGTCCCTGTACTCAGATAAACAAATGGTAGTTTGAATGGCTGATTCAGAAAACATGGTCTTGTGTGGTGGAATTAGGAAATCTGTCAATTCTTTTTTAAACATCATAAATCATTCTGTCAGCTGACTCTAAATATTCAAGAGAAAGATTACTGGCTTGGAGATGAATTTAAAGTCTCAGCACCACCCATTTTGAAGAGCACAAGTTCTCTCAATATACTCTGAATGTACAATGACAGCTAAATTCTCCTCTCACTCACACTGATGTAAAACTGTAGTAAATTCAATGGGATTAATAGAATTACCATGCTGTAAAATTACTGTAAGGTCAGAGCCAATAGCAATTTAAAGTTATCACATACTTACTGAAAACAACAAGATGGACAGAACAGTCATTTGGATTTTTTCATCTACCCCATGATATTTTTGAATGCCTTACTACTTCCTCAAGGAATATGGATGGACAAAACAATCACTTGAGGGAGTGCTGAAAAAAAGGCTACGATCTCACTACATAAAACTTGTTTTAAAAGGAGTAAGACCACATAAAATAAATAGTTTCCATAAGGGATTTTTTCCTTCTGAACAGTGATGTTTTATTGAAAAGACATGCTCTATATAAGAAAATATAGCCTCTTCAGCAAAGGGCCCAGCATTGTCAGACTGGCTGCAAAACACAAAATTGGTCTTGACATCAGACAATGAGCTTCTGGCAACATCATGTCTTCCCCTTGCAGTTGTCTGTACAAATCACAAACCTTGAAAAGAGCAATGTGCATTGTATGTAGGTTTTGACTGGATTCAACTGATTACTAAGCCATTTCTTACTTTGTGGCACTGACTAATTTTCCTTTCCATCTGTAATTAAGTGCCATCCGCCCTGACCAGGATTTGTGGGGCTTTGCTTCCCACTGCACCAATCCCTCTGGGGAAGAGCTCCCCACTGCCAGCCCAGCCCCAACTGGGGCTCTCTGGTCCAGCAATATCCATGGTCCTGCTGGACCACGGATGTTGCCGGACCAGAGAATCCTGGATTTTAGAGGTTCAACCTGTACTAACTATTTTAAATTGTGGTTATCTGGCTAATTGTATAGTCGATGCAATTTGTAATGACGGCATGAGTAGTTGATAAGGAGTGCTCTGCAGAGCCACAGCAGGGGTAGCTCCTGGAACCAGCTTGAGCTGGGACTGCTCAGTCCCATCTCATGCTGGCTCCAGGAGTCACCCACCAGGCTCTTACAATATTAAAAACGCAGAGTCATAGCGTCCCAGACCAGCGCGAGCTGGGACTGCTCGGTCCTGGCTTGTGCCAAGACCAACAGAGCTTGTTTGCAGCAGCTAGCCTGGGCCATCGTGAACAGGGGCTGGTAAGCAGCAGCAGTCCCTGTCCATGCAGGGCCCCAGTTCCTGGCTGGGACCCCCATGCACAGGGGCTGCTGCTGGAGCACCCTCTCCCACTCTGAGTCTCAGCCTGCCACAGGCAGAGGCTGCTTTGCAGCAGCTTCCCCTATCTCCTCCGTTGCTTCTGATAAAGGCGGGGCTGGGGAGGAGGGCAGGTGGCAGGCTGCAACATGGAGATGCTGCTGGGGGGAACTGGCTCCTCTTCTCGTACAGAGGTAGCGGGGTGAGGGGGAAGCAGGTAATCAAGAACTCCACTGGACTACTCTCTAATATGCCTAGTCCGTACAGCACCTAATGCAATGGAATCTGATTGCACCATCTGGGTTCTAGTTCAATTTGTATACTAGAAAACAAGAAGAATAACTTGTTCTTGCACTTGCTGCTGCTTCATACTAAATGAATCAAACTTACTACTGACATTGCTTACAAAAATAGTATTCCATTTCCATTATAAGCTGTTATCTGTAAAGACTAAACATGGTGCCTGTTTAGGCCTACTTCACCATGGAACTGAATCATGTGCCTACCATTAAGTACATGGGAAGTATCACTGAAGGTTAGGCATGCACTTTAGTTCCTTGCTGAATCAGGGCCCATGGGAGTAAAGGAAGCACTTTTTTTGTGTTTAGAAATGCATTTAAACTACAAAGCATTAAAGTCTGATTATAACTGTACCTCTGACTAAATAAAGGGCTAGGATAAATAGACATATTATTTTATGATTATATTATTAATTATTATTTGTAATAATTTTTCTGCCTATCCTCTTCCTTCATACCTCATATCCAAAGAGAAAGAAAGGCCAGACTCCAAATGGACTGATAAGAAAAGTCCACATGGAGAGGTTCTCCTTTAAGTATATCCAGGATGGAGTAATGCTCAGAATCAATCTGTTCTCCAGAACAAGCAGTGAAGTAGTGACACTGTAAGTGGTGCTGGAACATTTTCATTAGAGGGGATACTTTAAGCCAGCCCTCTTATACCTGTCTATGCCCCTCACTGAGATTTGGGGCTAGGAGTAGGGCAGTGTCTCTAAGAGGGGAACACAGGCAGTAATAAGGGGGCTGAGTCTGGGGCTGGCAGTGGGATGCGAAGCCTGCAGCCAGGATAATGAGTTCTGAGCCTGCAGTCAAGACCCAGGTGTAGGGCCTGCAACCGGGACCCTAGGTGTATGGCAGCAGCTGGGACTCCATGTGGGACACCAGGCAGTTTAGCTTGGGCTGTGGGACCAGCAGGAGGGACCCCATGTGAAGGGCAGGACATGGAGCCTTGGGCATTATGCTAGGAGCCTTCATAAGGAGCCAGGAGTGGAGCCCAGGTGCAGCACCGACACCCAGGACCCCTCAGGTGGGCTGGAAGCAAAGCCCCACTTACAACCTGCACCTCCCACATTCTGTAGTTCCCCTACCTATGTATTCGGCCACTAACTATCTGCAAGAAATTCTGTTCCCCTTCACAGTGAAGTGTTTTGGGCCCCACACAACAGTTATCTAACAACTCAGCAGATACTTTACTGGCCATGAAAAGATAAAACCTTTTTCCCCCCCGAGCACAGAGCCTTAAGAAACGTGCAATAACATAAATGTGTGCAGTGACATTTTTAAAACATGCAGTCACTTGTTAGGGATACAGATGCTGAAAGCAGTATTATCAAATCCCTGAAGTTTTCCTTCCACAGTCAGAACCAGGCTCAGCATTTGATTCTTTGTCACAAAAGGATTTTTTCCTTTTTTTACATGAGTATGGGCTCAAGACACGAAGGGCATAGTTACAATGCACTCTCCTTTTTGGGTCTCAGAGACAAGGCTCCAAGCTGATCAGGTTCAGTTACAATTTGTGCCAATGTGACTGTGTGTAAAATTTTCTAAGCCCCATTGTCAAAAAATGAATGGCTATGGGATTGAAGAATTTCTGGTCAGATGGGAATTAGGCATCTAAGGGTATGTCTATACTAGCCCCTTAGTTTGATCTAGGGAGGCTAATGAGGGCAACCAAAATTGCAAATGAAGCGCGGGATTTAAATATCCCGCGCTTCATTATGTTCCCGGCCGGTCGCCATTTTAGAAATTGACTAGCCCAGTAACTGCCGCGTCTACAGCGGCAGTGAAACGATTCAAATTAAAGCCCTAAATCGAATTAGCTGGTAAACCTCATTCCAGGAGGAATAACAGCTAATTCGATTTAGGGCTTTAATTCGGAATCCCGTTTCACTGTCGCATGTAGACGCGGGCAGTTACTCCGGGCTAGTCAATTTCTAAAATGGTGACCGTCCGGGAACATGCTAATGCAGCATGGGATATTTAAATCCCGCACTTGATTTGCAATTTCGGTCGCCCTCATTAGCCTCCCTAGATCGAACTAGTGGGCTAATGTAGACATACTCTAACCTGTTCAGGCACTTTTGAAAATTCCACTATCTGCATCTTTATGGGACTAAATCCTTCAGAAAATATGGTCCTAAGTGCAGAGATTTAAGGAAGCATTTTAGTGTTCATGGCAAACAAGCATATCTGTGCCCCACAACCATGGTTTGGGTGTGTGTATGTCATTTTCCCACACCATTTTTATGCCTCTGCATCTTGCACAGGAGTCCCACTTGCCCCAGCCCTGGTAGTGGCCCTGACTTAGTACCCAAGTCATTTAGGAAGTGAAGTGGGACTTATGCGTCTAAGTCCCTTAGGGTATGTCTAGACTACATACCTCTGCCAACAGAGGCATGTAAATTAGACATACCGACATAGTCAATGAAGCGGGGATTTAAATATCCCCCGTTTCATTAGAATAAAAATGGCCACCATGTTGTGCCGGCTCAGCTGTTTGTCGGCACAAACCAGCAGTCAAGATGGGGATCGGTCGACAAGGAAAGCCTTTGCCAACCAATCCTGTAAACCTTGTTTCACTAGGCATAAGGGATCGGTCGGCAAAGGCTTTCCTTGTCGACCGATCCCCATCTTGACTGCCGGTTTGTGCCGACAAACAGCTGAGCCGGCACAACATGGCGGCCATTTTTATTCTAATGAAGCGGGGGATATTTAAATCCTCGCTTCATTGACTATGTCGGTATGTCTAATTTACATGCCTCTGTCGGCAGAGGCATGTAGTCTAGACATACCCTTAGGCACCTTTGAAAAGGTTATCTTAAATGTCAATATCTGTATCCACCTAAGCTTGTTCAGAGTTTAGTAAGAATCAAATCTGGGGTTTGCTTTTGGCATGCACCAAATTCAAATTTGAATCCTGAACTTTCTTGAAGTTTGGGAATGTTGGATGTGGGTTTTCCTGGTACAGACCCATGTATTTTAGACATGCTTTTGTTTCCTTTTTTGCCAGCTGATGTTCCATTCTGCCACTTCCGCTAATATAAAGTCAGTTATTGAAAATCTCAAATTAACAAAGAGGAGCCGTTAGGTTAAACTATTTTTGAGCATTCATATCATTTCACCAGTGTCACAGAAAGAAAAATGCAAATGTGTTTTTAAAAGTTTTCCTTTCCTGAAAAGGTCACTGATATTTATATTCAAAGTGGAGTTATAAAGCAATATTAAAGTGTTTTGGGTTTTCAGAATTGTTTGAATGTGTTTAAGTGTTCCTGCAGTGCATGACAAAAATGCTGACAGAGAACCCTGGGGCCACCTGCTAGGCACAGCAGCATTTACTACGTGCCACATTAAGAGCTGAATGGCAAGTCTGACATTGAGTTGTGGAATAAAGCAGATTCTTTCACATCCTGCTATAAATGAAACTCTAGTGTTTTGGGACAAGCATCTACAACCACCCCAGAGAACACTGCAATATTTAGACTTTTTAAATATGACTTCAGTCTTCTATATTCCTCCCACCTTCAGTTGAGAATAAGAGGAGCAAGAAAAAAATCAGGGAGTAGAATCCAAGAATTTAACTATCACTGAGGATGGGGGTGTGTGTTACTCCATGTGTATAATCTTCCTCCATGCTACAGATACCTGACATTGTGACTTTAGCTAAACTTTGTACTTTAATATAAAGGCAGTTCCTTCTTGGATTATACAGTTGCTTTAGAAAGAACGGTTGTTTCACTTTAGACAAAATTTACACAGCTCACCGATTATGGTTCTGTTTGAATTATTTTACCTACTTTTTATTCAACCACCGACTCTGAAGACGTGATTAAGCTGTTTTACTTCTAAATTCACTGAGAGTCTGGTCTTACTCTCCCGATTAAGATCTCAGTTCTGCAGCTGATCCATGTGTGTCAATCCCTAGTCCCACCTGCAGATCAGCTGAAAGCCTGAGGGAGGTTGTACACAACTGTAAAGCTCTAGTCCCATATGAGTCTGATTGCAGCATATGTTGAAACTTCTATTGAAGTTACTTGTAAGAAATACAAAATTGGGCCAGCAATTGCCCTAAGGAATATATAACATATAGACCCAGAAAATCATTTTGATGTAATTTCAGATACTGGATGAAATTTTTAATAAGCTCCTTTGAAAATTTTACCATCCAATAAAAAAATCACGTTAAATACATATGCATGCAGGTAGTACCTGTTTGCACAATAAATTCTAACTTAAAAGCAGTAAGGTGCTACCATAAAGCAGGAAGAGATTGTATCAGACAAGAGGAAAGGAGGGAGGAAAGACAAAACTATGAGTGTGCTCATTTTTGCAGGGTATGAGCCAAGCTAATTATTTGAATTTTTCTTTTCTTAATTTATCCAATCAATTCATTAGGTTATCGACACATCAAGTCTGAAAAATAATTCTTATCTGGAAAAAGAGATTATTTGTCACATACTGCTGGGCGGGGCCAAAACAAATCCATGGTACAGCCTTCACGGTACATTCAGTTTCAGGTTTCTGCACAGAGCTGGGTTAGATACCTTACTGAAAAGGGAAATCTTTCCACTATTTGTCAACCCTACCATTATTTACAGAGATGTGTTCTGAGGTATTTGAACATTCAGAATCCTTCCGGAAACAAAAATATTTTCAATAGCTGAAATCCACAAAATGATCATGAAAAATGTTCTGTGTCTTCTAATTTATTCTAAATCAAACACTCAATAGTACAATATGTTTTAGGTTAATTAGTTTAATCCATTTTTAATTAAGCTGATGTTTCCATGCCAACAAATGGTTTTTAAATTGTTGAAATCTTGATGATTCAGAGTGTGACTAAAATTAAGTACCTTTAAAACATTATTTTGTTTAATTCTTTTAACTAAGATGTGAAATGTTACATTTGTAGCTAAGGTTCAGCTAATGGCTACAGTTCTAGTTCTGCAAAGCAAATGTTAGATTAAACTATATTCATACATCAATATGGCACCATGGTAACAACATTTGTAAAAAAAAAAAAAAAAGCATAATTAAGCAGAGATGAAGCAGGATATAAATAGCCATAAAAAACAAGTATCCCATATTTATTCAACTTATCACTAACCCAGAAAACTGTAGGTCATCTCTTTGGTATTCAAATAAATTACCCCCAAATTCCTGATTAGAGTAGGACCAAATGTTGTGCCATTTGCATTTCAAATAACAGCAATAGGATGGAGAAGAAGAAAGTGGAGAGAAATAGAGAAAGACAAATCTCAACAATGGTACATACTTTTTATTCCTATTCATAGTAAACCAAAAGAAAATATGGCATATGAGATGTGCAGCACATGGATCGCATAGCATGTAGCCAGTCTGGGGTTCCCCTAAATGCTAAATGTAATATGCTCGTAATTTCCTGGAGAAAGTGTTTAGGCTTTCCTGGAGAGAATGCAGCTGGCCACAGAATACAAACAGGCCCTATGCTGATAGATAAGGTCGGGGGCATAGAGAGGGCACAAGGCACCAACACTGTTGACACCAAGGCAAGGAATTTTTCTTTTAAAAGGGCCTTAGGAAGTTAGGTCCCCAGTAACTTTTAATTGAAATGGAATGTAGTGACTTAACTACCTTAGGCTCTTTTATTATCCCAGCCCTAGTGGCAGTTGCTTCCCAAGAGGAAAAGGAGTGGAGGACATGCTTCATCCATTCCCAAAAAGCAAAGATGCTATTCTCCCCAAATATATCCCCAGGAATAACAAAAGAGGAATTCTAGCTGAGTCAACTGACCACTTCTTACATTTTCAAATAAGCACTGTTGTGGTTTTTCCCATGCTGCCGTTGCTTTGGGGAGGAGCCTGGGGAACTGCTAAGCAATACCTTTACTCACCTTCAATTTCCTCCTCAAAGGTCTCCTTTGCCATGATGCTCACAACAAACTTGAGAACCATTACCCTGTTAAGCTTACTAATATGTATGTGACATGCAAACAGAGAAGTTCGATTTAAAAAAAAAAACACATTAAATTCTTGTTCTGGAAGATTGCAGAGTGACACTATTTCTTAGAATCCAGAACTCACACCAGAATCATAACCAGAAAAAGACAAAGCAGACTGTTCCCTAAGACAGCGAAGCATAACTCAACCCGCCTTGCCTTAATCTGGCTCTTTGAGACTGACAGCTGAAGACTCAGATAACATGCTTTCCCACAGATCTAAGGCCTGTAAGCAGCATCAGGGAACCCTTTACATTTGCAGTGATAACTTGTCATTTTAACATAGTTTTCAGTATACCACAATGACCAAGATCAACTAATGAATCAATATCTATATCCACTGGTTGTCTCTTGTTCTTATATTGGAAGTTGTTGGATGCAGGGCCTGCCCTTTTGGCTTATGTTTCTTGAGCACCAAGCACAAAAGGGACCCAGTCCAAAACAAATAATAACAAAAAATAGTTTGCCAATTAGCTCTCTTTATCTGAGGATCTCAAAGAGCTTTGCAAGTCCTGTAAAAGGCACAATATTTGGGGAGTGACAAAATTGTGCTCCTTCCTTCTGAAGCTATCCACATGTGATATAAAGTTTCAGGTCCACACCAAAGTGTGTTACCTAAGAGGACTGCAAACATGAAACCATGCCTACCCATCCTACTAGAAAGTTTTGTTGTATCTTGTGTTCACTGAAATTGGAAAGCACTGCACTGATGTAATAGTATTTCAAAGATAGTGAGAAAGTGTCCTAAAGCTTCTGGAGCTGTGGTGTAGTGAAAAACTTGTTTTCCCCATGACTGTGATCTGCCACGCTTTTACAGACACCCCTTATCATAAGTCAGATGTTTCCTTTATTCCTCCTCAAGAACGGGCATGAGGAAAATAAAATTATTATGGCATAGTTAAAAGTAGCAACTTTTTTACCTTTTGAAATGCCTTATTAAAAACCACTAAAGTGCACTTCACATTGAATCCTTAACTTTACAGAGACTGATACCAATTTGGGCGCTTGTTTTCTGATTTTAATGAGCATTTTTACCGATATTTATGTCTGAGCATGGAGAGGTATGGTTCTCAGTTTCAGACTGCTTCAATTAGGGAGATGATCATTACTGTGTTTAAAGTCTAACATTTCTAACAAATCTGATTAAGTCAGAATATGACAGTGCAAACCTCTATTGCCATTGATTTAAAAGAGACAGTGATAATTACTGCAGATTGATAGAACTCAACTGTTTAACAACAGGTGCATAGCTTCTCTAAGGGTACATGCCAAATTTTATCTTCATGTTTTATGATGTTCTACCATCATACTGCATATTTTTGAGAGCAGGGAAATAAATAATCTCTTCAAGAACAAAGTAAGGAGTGAACAAATTCAAACTGCCTAATCCTGCTATCAAAGTAACACAAACTACAAAATGATGCAAAGCGAAAAAAATATTTTGAGACAACTAATCCATTTTGTTGTTATGGCAACAAGAATAAATGGCAGCCTTATTTTTGCACCAGAAATGTTAAGTATTATTGTCAGTCAGAAAAAACAATTAATTTTAATTACAGATGTTGCATGAAGATTTGAGAATTTACAAACAGAAATATTAATTATCAGAGCTGAACATAAAAATTCCCCCAGAGTTGGAAAAAGTTGTGAAAGTGAAAAGTTTGTGTTTACCACAAATTTGGTGTCACTACCAGCTAGGTATTTTAAAACATCCTAAGTAAAAAATGCTTTTTATCCTTAAAATATACTATGATGACTACCTGTTGTGCTGTCTTGAAAAACTTAAACACGAAGAAAGAAGCAAATCATAACCTGAAATACTTCATGCAAAAAAAATTATGTCAATGAAAATTGTGATATTGATTAGAATTAATGAAAAAAAACCCACTATAGCCTTTCCAGGAGATGATCAGTTTGGATTAAAATAAAAAGCATTCCCTTTATTATGCAACAACCCAACAATGATTTGACCAGAAGTAACCCCTTCAGTAATCTCTAATAAGCAAGATACTGAGTGATCATCACTCCGTGTACATAATAAGTTTTGAAGAGAGTATGTTTTTCATGGGAGGTCACGTTTGAATTCATTCTGAAATATTGATGTTTAACTGAATGGTGCTGCAATTTATCACAGCAGAGATGTTGCAATGATTTCCAGTAAACCAGGGATTAAGTTTCCAGGATGCAGGATATGGATGGTATTCTCTTTATTTCTTATTTAGTAGGCCTAGCAATATCTGCTGGTTAGTGAATCAAATTGTATTGTCTCATTTGCTGTCAGTATATATCACTTTAATTTTTGTGAGTACGTAAGTATGAACACCCACAACCAAATAGCTTTTAAACAAAAAACATGAGCTGTATTGATACTGAAATAGCCTCTAAGGGCTTTAGTAGTGTTCTGCTTCTTCAACTGAACCTGCAATAACCTTCGTTGTTTGTTAATGAATCTTGGTGGCAGTGTCTGAGTGGTGAGTTCTCAAAAATGCAGCAGCTGTCTGCATTAGCCACGTATCTAAGTCTAAAACTTCCCCAGAGCCCTGAATTTTGTGACTACAAACCTAGCTGTTTCTTCTGGCTCACACTCCTTACTTGCATTTATTGCACATGAAGATACCCCATCACAGAGGTGACAAAATGGTCCATCACACACATCAAAGGATCAAATGACCAAAACCCTGACACCAATGAGGGGAGACCTGTTACAACCAGAAAACTGATATCACATTGAGGAAATGGCTAATATTCAGATAAAGCAAGCATTAGAATAGGGCAGGTAAGCCAATGACCTAGTGGGCCTGGAGACTCCTATGAGGATCCAGCCATTAGAGAGATATCAGGAGGAGAGGACTAAAGAAGTCTTGAGGTCATACAAGGGGACTATGCAAGTGATACAAAGGAACAGAAGGCAATTTTGAGCTCAAAGACACAGCACCCGGAGAAAGCTTACAGATATCATCATGAAATAGAGACAGAGACCTCTCCATAGGCCAATCCCAAAGATAAGGAGGAGGAAACAACACAAAGATAGCATGAGAGTCTTGGAGATAAATGGACACAAATCAGACATCAGAAGTGTTCCCTGTAGGGGAACACTTTAACCTTCCTGGACATTCAGTAATGGGTGTGAAAGTAGCCATGCTTCTACAAAAGAATTTCAAAACCGATTACAAAGGGAGACAGCTGAACTGGAATTTATTTGCAAATTTAACACTATCAGTTTAGGACTGAATAAGGAACTCAACTGGTTAACACATTACAAAGGAAATTTCCCCTCTATGGATATTCACATCTTCGTACTAAATGCTGTGAACAACCCACTTCTGCTCTGAGGTGATTAGCTTCATTAACACAAGCAACTTCTTCCTTATATGCACCCCTGCTTCTGTGATGAAGTGGGTTTTACCCACAAAAGCTTATGCTCTAATAAATCTGTGTGTCTCTAAAGCCTGGTCTACACTAGGACCTTAGTCTGAAATTAGTAGCCCAAGGTCTATTATCTAAGCTATGCATTCACACTACCAAGCCCGTTATTCCAAAATAAGGGACTGTGGAATTTGAACTCTGTAGTCCTGTTTTTCACAAGGAGTAATACTATTCCTAAACTTGTAAGTCCAAAATAATTTTAGTGTAGATGCTCCGGTGCTGCTAATTCTAATTAATTGGCCTCCGGGAGGCCTCCCGTAGCTCCCCAGAGTGTTTCCTGGGGCTCTGAGTCCGAGGCAAGCTCCTTTAATGTGGACACACTACCTTGGACTACATTTGATTCTTCCCCGTAGTGAGAACATGGATCTTTAAATTTGCAAAATTGGGTGCCCAGAAGTGGAACTTAGTAAATTTGAAATAAGCGCCTAGTGTAGACATGGCCTAAGGTGCCACAGGACTTCTCAATATACTCAATGAGACACACCAGGAAAAGAGGGAATGTGAGGAATTGGGTTTAAAGCAACATAGCCACATGGATAAAGAAAGGGAAAAGGTTTAATAAAGTGCCATTTGATTCAAATGAACCTGCATTCAGCTTCATTCCTGGCTAATAAAAACAGGGTCCACTAGCAGCTTAGGAATGATAGGGTCATCAGATCAGATACAACATGAGTTTTTTAGAAGATGGAATAATGTTACACTTAGGCAGGAGTTCTAAAAGCAATTTTCTTATGGTTTTTAATATACTTTGACCCATAATGCTACTACTAGGCTTTTTTAAAGGGGCAGATATAATTTTTATATGTAACTATTTCAAACATTGATTTCTTTGACTTTCAGTAGTTTAGAGATGAAGACATACTCACAGCAGAGACAAGAGAGTTCAGGGACCTGTAAGCTGGCACAGGGTTGCTTATAAATACCTATTTGGGGATGTAACATTTGGATTTATTCATATCTGGAAGTGGCATAATATTTAAAATGGCATAAGATGCATTCAAATGAAAAAAGACAGTCAAGTGCTATGTTTTAATTAATGCTAGGCTAACCCTGGCCTCTGGGAAATGTCAACTGCAATTGGCTATGTCAAGCTTAGCCACATCTCTGTGTAATCCAATAACAAAAATGATAATTAGAAGAAAGCAGAAAGGGAATAAAGCAGAAACCCTCTCACCGACCCATGTAAAACTTAAGAGCAGGAGAAACAGTTGCTGTTATGCTCAACTGGCACTGCTCCTGAAACGGGCACTAAGCAATAGCAGTGCACAGTGTTTGACTGGTTTTGCCAAGGAGCCTTCGATAATTGTGAGACTTTTTTTTAAATGTATAACTTAAATATTCCAGTCCTGGTTTCTTTTGACTGTAGTTCTATGTATTCAATGAATATTAACAGTAAAAACAACGCCCCCCCCCAAAAAAACCCCCACAAAAACCCACCTCCTCCTTCATTTGTACAGGAGATTGGTGTCTGAAATTTAACTGTAAAAAAGTTCATTTTCTACAAGTAACAGTTTTTCGGTGTTTACTGTGCACATTCTTTATCAGTAAAAATGCTATTCAAAGCTCTCTGCTGGTTTAAGAAACATTTGATTTATGCACTAACAATGCAGCTTCCACCTTCCTCAGCGCACGATACACAGGAAGGCAGCTGCTGGAAGTCAGAATGTTATTTTTTTTTTAAAGTATGCATCCAACTTTTGAATAGCATTTGCTTATTTGAAAGCAGGACATGCAGCAGATATATATCATTACCTAAGGGCACATCTACACAGCAGGGCTACAGCGGGCATAAGCTACACAATTTGAGCTATGTCAACTATGTAGCTGAAGTCAAAATAGCTTATTTTGGCTTTTGGTGCTGTCTACACAGAAGGAAGACCGAGTTAGAGCATTCTTCTTCCAACTTCATTTACTCATCATAAAATGAGGGTTACAGGAGTTGGAATAAGAAGTCCTCCAGCTCAACATTATTTCAACATTATGTTGAAATAACTGCTTCTTGTATAGATGCGGACTATGTTATATCAGAATAACGTCAGTTATTCTGAAATAATGTGCTATGTAGACATAGCCTAAGATTGTGATCTATGGCCAACTGTTTTCCCTACACTTCCAAGTTCATCTACATAAATATATAGTCTGGTGGTCTCATTTGGACTGGCAAAGCTCTCTTCTGTGCTGACCTCACCCTTACATGGCCACATGAGTAGGAGGAGAATGCAATATACTGAATTTATTCTAGAAACCTGCAACCAGAGGACAACTGCTATATAAACATTCATTCAAATAACATTCTATGACCATGGATGACTAGATTGTTTCAGGCACTGCCTTGAACAGAAAGTGGAATCTGAAGAACATTGCAAGAGTTTGTTCTTAAAAGACTGCAAAGCCATTGCAGGGCTGTTGTGCAGAGATTCTGCAGCTATGTAGGGATGGATGAGTCATTCCTTCTGCCCATGAAACACTCCCATGTACAGCCATTCCAAAAATGCAAGATCTGATACAATGATGGACTCTAACCAGGTATCTGTTACAAAAGTAAAATGGCAAAACATAAAATGTCCAATAATTTATTATACTGTGTTAGGGTATGTCTACACTGCGTTGGTCCGGCAAGACCCCCAACCCTGGGCCCTGAGCTTCCCCTCCCCCTTCTTCCCCTTGCTTCCCCCTTCCAGCTCCCTCCTCCCAGGTTTCCCCCTCCCCTCTCCCACTCTCTCTCTTCCCCTCTCTCACCTCCTTTTCCCAGTCTCCCCAGAGGTTCATATCTCCCCTCCCCCCAGTTTTGTTCAATAAACTCAGTTTCTATTTTTGAACATACGTGACTTTTATTTGACATCAGGAAGGGGGGCTAGGGAGGGGTAAGTGGAAGGACGTGAGGGAGGAATGGGCACAAGCCCCCGGTGGGGAGGACCGGGGTGGCTCTGAGAGCTCCTCAGGGTGGACGCTCTCCCGCAGGGCCTCCTGGATCCTGACAGCTCCCCGATGGACCTCCCGGATGGCAGCCTGGAGCAAGTTCAGCCGGGCTGATGGCAACGACCCCACGAGATGCACCAGTGTGCCCAGGGGCAGCTCTGGCTCCATGTGGCCGAGTGCCGTGGTGTCCCGAGTGCGGGCACCCAGGGCACTCCAAGACAGGACTGCTTTGCTGTCCCTCATCGAGGTAGACAAGCAAGCGGGAACCCTGAGAACTGTCTGTCTGGGATGGGGTAGGGTCCTTTAAGCACGGAGCTCAGTTAGCCTCAGGCAGCAGCCCCACACACTAAGTCCTAACCTGATGCCCTGCCGGCACTGGTTCTGGCCAGCCTTAACTTTGGTTCAGGGTCCACTCAGTGTGGACGCGCTATTTCGAAATAGCAAAACGCTATTTCAAAATAGGTTTTGTGTGTAGACGCGTTAATTCAAATTAGCTTAATTCGAATTAACTATTTCGAATTAAGTTAACTCGATTTAACACTGTAGTGTAGACAGGGCCGGACTGAGGGGTAGGTGATCCGGGCAGCTGCCCGGGGCACCAACCGATGGGAGGCACCTGATGGCAGCTGTAAGGGGCACGCGGCGTCCCTTATAGCTGCCATCAGGTGCCATGTGCCTGGCTCCCGCAGAGCCGGCCCCACGGCACCTGCCAGCAGCGCCCTTCCCCCCACGGCTGCGGGGCCCTGCACGGCCCGGCGCGTGCACCAGCAGTGGTGGCCAGGCCGAGCTGGGCAGCGCATGCGCCGTGCACCCCAGGGGCAGGCCCCGGGCTGCGCACCAGCGGCTGTGGCCGGGCCACGCATGCGCCGTGTGCCCCGGGGGCGGCACCGCGCGCCTAAGCCCGGGGCACCAAAATGGCTCGGGCCAGCCCTGAGTGTAGACGTACCCTTAGGGATGACTTCAGTAGGTGAACGAAGTAAATGGGAAGGCAGCCATTTTAGATTTGATTCAAGATTAACAGGAACAAAATGGTTATGAATCTGAAAGTGGAAGGCAACTTGAGTGAAAGTGATTATGAACTGGTAAGGCCTCATGACTCTAAGGAGAGAAAGGAGTGAGGGCAATGGAATAAGAAAGGTGTATTTCAAAAACAGACTTTAACAAACTCAGTGAACTAGTAAATGAGGTTGGGTGTATTAATTTAGATTGAATAAATGGCTCCAGAGATTTAAAGACATTAACATGATCCTGTACTATCCGATATTAAACAGTTTTAATCAAGGGTCAGGGTTTGGTGCAGAGAGAGCTCTCCAGCCGCTGAAGAGAGGGAGATCTACTGGGGCCAGAACCCCCAACCAGGCCATCCGTCCTTCCCTCTCTCACACACACTCACTCTGGGCTCTCAGCAAAGTCACCGGTGCCCCTTACAGCACTCTTACCTGCTGCCAGACCTCTGTCTTCCTGGGATCTGTGGTGCAGGAACATCCATGGTCCATGCAGGACCACAGATGTTGCCAGACCAGGGAGACCCTGTTAAGGGAAGTACAACCTGTATTTATATTGTTTTGTTTTGAGTTGGGAAAATTGTTCTTTTCTGCTTTCAACAATACACAGACACAGAAAGGAGAGAAGAAATAGGATAGTAAAGATAGGGGAATTTACAGCTTGGCTATGTCTATATTGGCAAGATTTTGCGCAAATACTCTTTAACGCGAGAGTTTTTGCGTTAGAGTATTTGAGTAAGAGAGCATCTACACTGGCATGTGCCTTTGCGCAAAAGATGTGCTTTTGCGCAAGAGCATCTGTGCCAGTGTAGACTCTGTCTTGCGCAAGAAAGCTCCGATGGCCATTTTAAACATCGGGCTTTCTTGCGCAAGAAATTGATGTTGCCTGTCTACACTGGCCTCTTGTGCAAGAACAGTTGCCAGCGGGAGCGTCAGAGTATTTGTGCAAGAAGCACTGATTTTATACATTAGAAAGTCAGTGTTCTTGCGCAAGTACTCGCGGCCAGTGTAGACAAGTGGCAAGATTTTGCACAAAAGCAGCTGCTTTTGCGCAAAATCTTGCCAATGTAGACGTAGCCCTTTTGTTAATCTCTCAAGATAAGGGTGTCTCATCAATCATGGATGGA
Organism: Rafetus swinhoei; assembly: GCA_019425775.1. Lineage (NCBI taxonomy): Eukaryota > Metazoa > Chordata > Testudines > Trionychidae > Rafetus > Rafetus swinhoei. Next base: position 36,626,112 of record CM033449.1, read on the forward strand.
TACTTGAGTTGGTGATAGGAGATGGACCACAGACAGGGCCGGCCCAAGCCATTCATGCACCCCGGGTCCCAGGAGCACGGCGCCACCCCCGGGAGTGTGGCGCATGCGCGGCCCTGCCCCCGCCCAGTCCGGCAACCCCGTGCGACGCCCCCTACAATGAGGTGCCCCGGGCAGTAGCCCGGTCAGCCAGTAGCTTGGGCCGGCTCTGACCACAGAAAGAAAAGGATAGACTAAGTACAAAAAGTAAGAGAGTAAGCTTTGTGATTTTCTTTGGACTACAGATTCTGTTAAGAACCCAAGAAGGGGTGATGTAACCATAGGAAATAGAGGAAACTCAAGTGGTAACAGATAGAGAAGGACAAAAAAATAAGGAAGAAAGGTAGGAAAGACCCCAGGGAAATAGCAACAGTGGCAAAGCAAGCAACCATGGTTGCTGGGCATAGAGTTCCTACGCAAGACCCTGGGGTAATGGGTGGGCTTGAGTCCCCCCTATCAGCCACTGGGACAGTGCTAAAGAATGAGCAGTATATCAGAAGACTGCCTGAGACAGTTTCTCCAGTGAGATTTTGTTACCCTGGAAAGGAAGGATTATAGAGACCAGGCAGGAGGACCAACTCACAAAGAGGAAGTAACCTGAATCCAAAGGGAGAATGAAACCACACACAGGGTGAACAAACAAAGGAGGGGGCATCAGAGTGGTCAAGAGCTAATCCCCAGATGAGTCACAAGGAGGTGTTATAATAGTGAATAATAAGCCCTGCAACAGGAATGAGCCACCATCTTTTTTTGGCCACTAGTTAGGTTTAACATTTTAATGCATATTTTGACTTTGTTTCTAGGACTTGAATACAACAACTGAAACAACGGTAAAAATAGATTGTTCTATTACTTTTTTTGCACTTTGTCAGTCATAGAAGAGATCATTTAACTTTTGGAAACATCCTACTAGGGCAAGACCCAGTGAGTTTATACTGCACCTGCCTTGGGCTTAAATAATAAACTAGAAAATGACCTTAAGCAAGAGTGAAACTGACACATTCAAGTAACTTTTTTCAGTATTACCAAAACAAAATGTTCAAAAATCATTAATCAGACTCACCAAAAATCATGAGATTGGCTTTAAAATCATGGATTAATTTAAAAATAGCTTTGGTGTTCTTTTTATTTGCCTACTGCTTTTTCAGCCTTTAGGGTGCACTGGGGCTAGAAAATTCATTTTTCCATAAGAATGAAGGCTCAAAACATCACACATCACTTGAATCCTGGAGCTGGGGCTTTAAGGAAAACAATATTTATCAGGAAACTTATGACAAAATTATGAGCTGGCAACACTGAAGTCTAGTTATTTTTCCAAAGACTCTTAAACACTATACTATAGTGATTGACTTGCAGTTTTCACAGGAGAATATTTAAAACTAAAACATCAAGGAAATTCCAGAATTTAAAATTGAGGGAAAGAAAGCCTCAGATATATCTCAGAAAGGAGACTTCTGAAGTATATCAGGGCACTGCAGGCAGGAAAGGAAAATAGACAGGTGCAGGAGCTCTGGGTAGGTCCTTGTCTTGAAAGAAAGACTAATCTTCTAGTTCTTTATCGAGTAAAACTTCTATTGTTATCAGAGCTTCCAATATACACTTCATACTTAAGTATCAGATTAATCTTATCCAGGAGAAATAGGCTAGACATTGTGAGACACTCAGTCACTATAGTGATGGGATCATTTAAGTCCCCCCGATAAAGTGGAAACCTCTCTATACACTACTGTCTTTCTCTGGGTTTGGTCTCCTTTTTCATCTATGCTATGCCCCTCAAATCTTCCTCTTTTCTGAATGTAATCTTGGCTCAGAAGGCTTGGCTGTATTTCTTCTGAGTCCCTTGCATTTTCTCTTTAAGCAGCCTCACTGGCTGCAGAGGGATTCCTGTTTTACAGGCAATTACCAGCCCTTTCTTATCTTAATCACCCTGCCTCTGCTGGTAAACATAACACTGACTCTCTACCCCAGGAGCACCTCTCCTTTGCAGAACTCGCATTCCAAGCCAAGGCCCAACCTGTTATGAGGCACTCTGCCAAGGAGGAGACCTTTTGTATAAAACGTAGGGGACCAGTCTCCCTAAGTGACATACCTGGTTTATGAATTCTGGTTGATACTGTATGTCTGAAACTGTTGATTCATGAAATATCTCTAGGTTTGAGTATCTTCATTGTCTTACAACCCAGAAAGCACATCCTCTCCACACCAGGGACAAAGGGGAGTACTTAACTCTTAATGACCAGTCAATAGTTATGTTAAAGAATAATTCCACTCTGGAATAAACCAATTTACCTCTCTGAGGGCCCTAAGGGGAAGTGAATTGGAAAGCTACCAACAGAAGAAATATTCTCATAATGATACTTGGGGATGGGACACAGAAAGTTTGGGCATTAAGAAAGAAGGGCACACACAGCCAAAGTGAGAGTGGACAGGATGAGCAGAAAAGATTTCATGTTTTACCACATAAGCAGCGATCTGCAGACAAAGGACCTGGACAGCTACAACAGACTCTAACCACAGCCCAAGGAATGCCCCATAGCGTTAAGGAAACGGAGACGGGAGAAATATGTGTAGGTATCATGGGGGGGGGGAACCCTTTTCTTGCCTTCTACCAACAAAAATTGCACTGACCCCATGCTTAAATCTTCAGAGTGACTTTTCATTTTGTGTTCTGTATACTAATCTCATAGCAGTCTCTGTATAAAAGCCTGTTTACACTATTCAGCTTGCATTTGGCCCTCTCATAAGGATAACAGAAGCCTCCCTGCTCTGAGCCTCTATCTGGCTAGGATCAGCTATTCCTGTTTCTTTCTCCATCCCATGCTACTCTTCCTTTCTGTGCTGCCTGTTATCAGCCTAGGGCTGATGAGGTACTTGGCACCTCTGGACAGTCTGATTGACTTATTACCGCCATCAGCTTTCTCCAAGGGAACTAATTAATATTAGAGTGATCAGAGAACAGGCTCACCTATTTGCCCCACACTCTGTCCCAGTAAGATACATTATTTTTATATTGTTGTGTACATATTATGCTAGTAAAGGCAATACACTGTTCTAGACCTGTTCAAGGTCCATACGCTTCATCTGACGCCTTGAAGTGTAAGCCATAAGGCTCACATTTTTGGCTGCAGGGCATATTTAAGCTATAGAGATATCTTACAGAACACTTGCTGGACCTGTGGCCATGAAGAGGTCAGACAGTTGTTTTCTAGGAAATGTGCCAGAGAGAGGTCAAGGAAGAAAACAATGCTGCATACTTCTGACACCTAGCAATCCTAAGGCAAGATCCCTATCAGCAGTCTTTAACTGTGTTACTCTATTTCTGATAACACACAGATGTTTTGTATTTTCAAAACTATTGTAGCTGAAACATTAATAACTGACTAGATGGTGTGTGAACTTGGAGGACCACAAAGAGCCAGAAGCCTCCCCTGACTGTCTGTGGAGCAAGAGCCTCCTGTGACAGCATTATTGAGCACTCTGTACTCTGGCAAGCACAGAAACTGCACACTTTTCCTTCCCTAAGGAGCAAGAGTCTGAAAGAGGCAGGGAGAGAAGGTGAAGACTTGTCCCTGTCCTTTTCCACACTAGCTTCTGAGTCCAGGGGCGGCCCGTGAGCCTAGGCAGACTCAGCGGTCGCCTAGGGCACCGCCGGCCCGGGGCACCCGATGATGATGTCACGGGGCACCCGGGCGCCCGATGATTACGTGACGGCCACTGACGGCCATGCAGGCAGGGGTGCCGATCGTGCCTTCCGCCTGGGGCGCCAGCTGCTGCAGCTGGCCTCAGACCGCTCCTGTCTGAGTCCCTTCCCCACACATGCACCATTGGTGCAGTACCAGGATGAGGGAACATGCATTCCTATACATGGAGTTGATCACTGAACCTCACCCTCTTTTTAAAGAATAGGTTGAGCAGAGACTTGGCATCTGAGACATAGACTCTTTAGTGTTCTTCTTCGGTATCTGCACTGCAGGCTTTGGCTGAAAAGTTACAGTCTAGCTCTATATTTGTGTTATATAATATTAGTATTAATTTTGCTCGTAAATTAGACTGATATCCACTATATATGCATGGCATTAAATAATTAGTAGACCTGTGGAAAGTATAGTCAATTGCAATCTGCTTAAAGTCAACATTTTAATAATTATTCACATTTTTTCAAGTTATCTTCCCCATGCTGCATAAGTAAGTGGCTTTTTTTTTTTTTAAACATTATGGGACATATCAGTTTGTACTGTAGATGATATATGGCCACATTCAAAGTACTATGTAGTGCTGTGATATTTTACAACAAGTGCAGAGTATTTAAATTAATTAACCAGGCAACAATGAATAAACACTTCATTCCTTCAATAATTATTGTTTTGGACAGAGGGGGATTGATATGAATCTATGTGAATCTATGATGAAATACAAGTAACATAGAATCTGAGCCCAGCACCCGCAGTTTGTTTAAAAAATGTTAAAACAAATACGGGATCTGAGGGAAAAAATACTCCCATTTGAAATTCCAGTGGTTGTGAACTAACAATCAGAGTATAAACTCAGTATATTTTCTGAGGCAGCCTAACTTTTAGATTCATTTGTTTACAGAAACTTAAACAAATGAAAACACATTTCTAGCCTAAGTTTTCCTAATGACTAGTGATTTTTAGGTGACAACTTGAGACAACCTTCAAAGGCCTGAGTTTCAGAAAATGCTTGGCATCAGCCATGTCTCAACTTGAGGCACTTAAAACTCAGTTTTGAAAATGTGGGCCTTATTATTACTTATTTGCCCATAGCAGCATTTATGATGGTAGGCATTTTCCAGACACTGAAGAAGGTATATTCCATGCCCCAAGGAGCCCACAATCCAAAGAACAAGTATGCATCAAATAGAAAAACAGCGATTACTATGTAAGCAACAGAAAGAGCCATTGTGGGACAGATTTTATTATCTGCTAAGGCAATTTTGTACTCAGTGAGCACACAAAGGGGCTTTAAACCACTGACTGGTGGCTGCTTGAGCATTCCCCCGAGTAGAGGAATGAAAGCAGATAGAACCATTGTCAGCTGCCCTTCCTCCTGCACCTGCTGGACATAAGCTTCCATCCTCTGGGACAGGGCAGCACAGAAATGGCAAAGGGAAGGAAGTGGCAGGGCAGAGAGAAGCTATGCCTGAATCTTCAGTGTTTGAAAGTTAAGAAATGACAGTAAGCCAATTGCGTGAGTCTGGTCTGCCCCTGTGCAATCCTAACTTGTAACTGTAGTAGGGCACTATTTGGAAACCATGGGAGGGGTGGGTGGGCACTTCTCAAGAAGCCCGCCCACTTCTCAAAGTCCTTCCCCCAGCCCTGAGGGAGAGATGACTAGACCCAGGGTCCAACTGATTTCTGGGGACAAATAATGACAAAAGGGATCAAGGTGTGGGGTCACAGGTTTAAAACAAGGGAACTGGATGGGTACACTGAGCAGAGAACCCCAGAAAGTGCCCACTACTCCTCAAAGCTGTCGATGGAGCCAGTGGACACTGCCCAGAGGAACTCTGCCTGGATATGTGACACAAGGGAGGACCGAAAATAGGCCCCACTGTCGCAAAGAACCCCCTCATCTAGCATCCTTCTCCTGGTATTATATATGGTAGCTTTCACCAGGGCCAGGAGGAGGTTGACGAGGAGGTCTTGCGACTTTGTGGGGCCACGGATAGGGTGTGCATATATAAAAAGGTGTGGGGAAAAGTGTAGCCAGAACCTCAATAAGAGGTTCTGGAGGAGCCAGAATAGGGGCTGCAACCTGGCGCATTCCAAGTACGCGTGCGCCAGGTTTTCCCTCACGCTGCAAAAGGGGCAGGTGTCCGTGATGGGGGTGAACCATGCCAAGTACACACCCGTGCTCACGGCTCCATGAAGGAGCAGCCAACTGATGTCCCCGATGGGCCGGGAATATATGCTGGCCCATCGGGGTTCCCCACCCTCTATAGGTCTCAGGTGGTCCCGCCATTTGATGTCGGGGTGGGACATGAAGGCGGGGAAATGCAGAGTGTGGAGCATGAGCATGTACAAGTGCTCTCTTGGTGCAGTTCGGAAGCAGACTGACTGCAAATCCCGCAGCCGGCTGGGGGTCCAAGGATGGAGAGGCCAGGGGGGCCTGTGGAACAGGGGCCAGATAATGATTGTTGGAGGTTTTTCAGGAAGGGAGGGGTGGGGTGTACCCTCTCGCAGGGACTGCTGCAGGAAAGAGCGGGTTGTGGCAAAGCCGCCTTCACCTCCTGGAGTAGGCGCAGGGGAGTTTCGGGGGGTGGAGAGCCCCATGCGCTGAGCGAGCACTTGGGGATCCACCCAGTCCCCCCTGTCGTAGTCCAGGAGGTCTCCGACCTTGGTGGTTTTTGCCAGGATCAGCCTCCAGCGCACCGACGGAGACTCCGCCACCTGCCCGCACAAGGTCTGCTCCCTCGGTGGCCACAACAGACCTGGTCGCTGAGAACAGTTTCCAGGTGTGGAGGAGTTCCTGGTAGAATTCCGGTAGCTCTGAGAGGTCTCGCGGAAGACCCCTTGGGTGAAGAAAAAAGAGCTACCAGTCGTATCGGAGCCCTCGGAGGCGGCGGAGGAAGGTGAATGCCAAAGTGCTCCATGCCGGACTACCTGCACTAAAGAGGAGTCTCTGCAGGGCCTGGAGGCAGAAGGTCCAGACCTGGCTCTGCATGCAGACCAGGCCCTATCCCTCCTCCTCCAGGGTAAGAGACAGAACCCCTGCAGAGACCCAGTGCAGTCCTGGCCAAAAGAACTCCAGAGCTGCCCTCTGGAGCTTGGCCAGGACCTCCGGGGCCGGCCTCAGGGTATTGAGCTGGTGCCAGAGCATGGACAGAACCAGCTGATTTAACACTAGTGCTCTCCCGCAAAGGGAGAGACACTGGAGCAGTTCTGTCCATCTCCGCAGCCACTCACCACCCTGGCCTCCAAACCTCACCAGTTCTCTGGTGGAGAAGGGTGCGTGGTGGATAAATAAACGCCCAGATAGAGCAGCAGACCCGCGCTCCACCTGATGGCCTGAAGCGCGGGTGGGAGGGAGCCTGCCCGCCACCCGTCCCCGACCACCAGGCCAGAGCTCTTGACCCAGTTAACCCGGGAGGAGGAGGCTGCCGAGTAGACAGCTTGGCAGGCCTCCACCCGTGCCAGGTCGCCCAGGTCCTGGACCACGAGGAGCACGTCATCGGCATACGCCGACAGAACCAGCTGCAGCCCTGGCTCTCGGAGCACCAACCCCGTCAACCTCCTATGGAGGAGATAGAGGAAGGGCTCGATCACCAGAGAATACAGCTGGCCCGACAGCGGACACCCCTGACATAGCCCCTGCCCGAAGCAGACCGGCTTGGTCAGGGTCCATTTAAGCCTGACCAAACACTCCGCGAGGGCGTACAGCACCCAGAGAAAACCCACAAAATGGAGGCTGAAGCCGAAGGCCCACAGGGTGCCCAGGAGATACCCATGGTCAATCCTGTCAAACGCCTTCTCCTGGTCCAGGGATAGGAGGGCGAATGACATACCGTCCCTACACCCAAGCTCCAAGAGATCCCGGACCAAGTACAGATTGTCAAAGATGCTATGGCCAGGGATGGTGTAGGTCTGCCAGCATGGACCACAGTCGCAGCGAGATGGCTTTTGCTACGACTTTGTAGTCCGTGCTGAGGAGCAAGACGGGACGCCAGTTCCGAAGGTCGCGGAGGTCCCCCTTCTTCGGCAATAAGGTGAGCACGGCTCGCCTGCACGACAGAGGGAGGACCCCGCTCTCCAAGGACTTGGCCCAGACAGTGACGAGTTCTGGGCTGAGGACGTCCCAGAACATGTGGTAGAACTCCACAGTCAGCCAGTCCATGCCCGGAGTTTTATTGTTGGGCATGAGACGGAGGAATTCCGAGAACTCGGCCAGAGTGAGAGGCAGTTCTAGCCGGTCCCAGTCTCCCGCGCCAGAGTGAGGCTCGGTCCAGAGTACCCTGCAGGCGTCGGCTTCGGTTGGATCCAGGAAGAACAAACTGGCGTAGAAGGCCCTGGCCCTTCCACGCATCTCCTCCGGATCTGTGAGGGGGGTGCCGTCCTCTGCCAAAAGGTAGGTGATGTGCTTTTTAGCTCCCCTCTTTTTCTCCAGGGCGTAGAAGAAGCGGGAGCCGCGATCCATCTCCGGGAGGAGCTGGATGCGGGATTGAACGAAGGCACCCCAGGTCCAATGGTCCTCGAGGGCCCGGAGTTCCTCCCGCTTCTTCTAGTACACCTCGTGGAGGGGTGGATCCTCAGGGTCGGATGCCAGGCGCCTCTCAAACTTCAAGACATCCTGCTCCAACTGCTCTATTGCCACATCCCTCCACCAGCTGGCACTGCAGGAGTAGTTGCAGCAGAAAAGCTGGGCACGCACCTTCCCCACGTCCAAACATCACCGTGCCAAAGGAAAGGCGGGCTGCTGCCCCTGCCAGGCCAGCCAGAACTCCTGGAAGGACACCACGAAGCCCACATCCTCCAGCAAACTATTATTAAAATGCCAACAGGCCGGCCCCAGCCTCTCCGAACTCAGAGAGGCTTTCGTGGCCACCAAATGGTGGTCCGTGAATGGGGCCAGCTGGACTCTGGAGGAGTGGGCTCATGCCAAATGGAAACGGGATAAGTAGATGCGATCCAACCAGGAGTGGCTCAACCGATCGTCCCCCACCCGGACATAAGTGAAGGTGGTGTTGTCATCCGGGTGGTGGTCTCGCCAGATGTCCAACAGGGAGTGATGGTCCACGGTCTCCCTGAGGACTCCTGCTGCAGCCTGGCTGTTCTCGAGTCCTGTACGGTCCCGGTCCTTGTGGGTGGTTTTGAAATCCTCGCCCAGGACCAAGCATTCGCGAGGATCCAGGGTGCCGAGGAAGGTGAATGCCTGCCGATAAAAGATGACCTGGTCCGGGCCCATGTTCAGGCCGTAGACATTGACTACGTTGACCGTCAGCCCCTCCACATAGGCCCGGACGTGCCACAGGCCCGGGACAACCTTGGCAATCCCCAGCACCTCGGGCCGTAGGGCAGGGGAGAACAGGGTGACCACCCCAGCTGAGTGGGTGCTGAGGTGGCTAAAACAAACCCCATCCCCCCACTCCAGCCGCCAGCCAGCCTTGATGGCTGGAGTCTTGTGGGTCTCCTGCAGGAAAACCACCAAGTAGCCCCCCTCCCGAAGGAAGGAGAGCACACGGCTCTTGTGGAGACCAACCCTACAGCCCCAGGCGTTTAACGTCATGATGGTGGTATACTTCATGATGAGGGCTGGGGTGGATCCTCACGGGCAGGGTGATCATCGGCCTCCCGCAGACATTGCACCAGGCCGCTCCCCGACCCGAAGGCGAGGAGAGCATCACGGAAATTGCGTGTCCGCCAGTAGGCCACGATGTCCTGCCTCTTGGTCCCTCTCCCCTCCTGCAAAAGGGCCCCCTTGGCCCCCAGGATGGAATGGAAATCCCCCCAGTGCTGAAGGGCCAGCTCCACCTTTCCTTTAGCCTCGCGGGTATCCACAAGTAATTGGCAGAGCTTGGCCCCCAGCGCTGAGGGGGTACCGGGCTTTTCCTCCATCTGGGCCCCCAAAAGGACCTTGCAGGCCACAGAGATGGGCAAACTGGGGTCCAAGCCCTGGTGCGGTGCCAAGAGTGATGGTGCAGTGCTGCCCGTCCCCAGCAAGGGAAGGGGCAGCGGAGGATCGGAATAGGAAAGGGGACCAGAGTTTTGGGCAGGGTCACGGGGAAGGTCCCCCGAATCTGTACCACTGGGCTGTGGTACCTCCTGAACGGGAACCTGAGGGGTAGGGACAAGGAGGGGAGTCCACACCGACGCCGGGCTCAGATGGTTGATCGGAACATCAGTCTGCAACCACGGCATTGGCTAGAGTGATGGGCTCTGCTGGGCCCCCAACAGGGAGAGAAGATGACCGCCCCACCTCAGTTTCGAGAGAGGGGGCACCCTCAAGCCTGGGACCAAGCCGCTCGGCACCAGCTGTCACCCCGAGGGCTCGGCGGCCTCAGTTACAGCACCCAGGTTGGCTGGGCCGTTGGGCAACACCAGGGGCGCCCCGAGCATGAGGACGGGGGTCAGCCACCTGGGGCATAGGGGTGGGGAGAGAAGGGGGCGGAGCAGCAGGGCTGCTGCCCAGACCGAGGCCCACTGGCAGAGGGTCGTCTTCCCCTTGGGGGAGCGGGGTCAGACCCAGGGCCTTGATCTATTCAAAGATGGAGCTAAGCTCCATCCCCACGGCCCCAGAGTCCTCCTTGCCAGCTGCCAAGGCAACAATTACCTCGGCAGTAGCAGCGGGAGGCTCAGCTGGTACTGGAGCTGGGGGAGCTCCACCTGAGGCCTCCTCAGGGATGGGCTCCTCAGGGGGGACGGCGTCATCCCCCCTCACTGCCACGGTTTCCTCGGCCGGCGCCTCCTGCTGACGCTCGCAGGGGGCATTCTCGACAGCGCTGGCCCCCCTCGGGATTTTTCGGAGGGGAACTGTCCCACCTTCCTTGTCGGAGGGAGGAGATTGAGCCCACGGGCTCTGCGCTTCCCCCGAACGAGTGTCCAGCCCTCCAAGGTGGAGGTGGAGGGTTGGTCAGCAGGGGCGGGGCTAGGGGGCGCAGTTGTTGTTCAGGGGAGCATTGAGGCAAGGGAGGGAGAGAGCGGGGTAGGGAAACCTCCCCCTGGGGCGAGCCCTCTCCCTCGCCCAGTAGCGACCACACCACCCTCTCCTCCTCGGGCCCCACAGAGACAGTTTGAAGAGAGGAGGGGCCCGCCTGCGCCTCTGGCCCCCGAGCAGAGCCGTTGGTTGGAGGAGGGGCAGCCACAGAGGCTGGATTACCAGGGGGGCCGCTGATGTTGGGGCCAGCACCCTCCCGGGCCCCAGGGGGCCCAGACGCCTCCTCCGACCAGGCCAGAGGGCAGTCCCTCTGGACGTGTCCCATTGCCCGGCAGAGGAAGCACCAGGCCTCCTCCGATGAGTAGTGGACCCGGTAAAGGGCCCCCTGATAGGGCACCATGAAGGACCCCTCGAGCACCACCCTGCCATGCGCACTGGCGGCAGTTGCAGTTGCACCTGCCAGCGGAATGATAAGACGTGGTGGAGGGCGGGGTTCTTACAGCCCAACGGGAGAGGGCTGATGGTGGAGAGGGGCCTCCCCAGGGTGGAGAGGGCAGGCAACAGGGCAGCTTTGAGGAGGAAGGGCGGGATGGAGGTAAGGATCACCCGTGAGCCCAGGTCCTCCAATGGCTCGAGGGGCACATGCATGCCCCCCCACCGCTAGGCCCCTCTCCACCACCTCCTGGGCGGTGACTTCTGAGGAAAGGAAGAACACCACCTTGCCATACATTTTGGAGGCCGCCACCATGGCCGAGGTCCCCCCCCCCCCTCGCCAATGCCCACACGTAAGTTTCGATGTGGGGCGAGGCAGCGACCAGGAGGCAGACGGGGAAGGGGCCCCGGCCGCCAGGGATGGAGCTGGAGGCGGCGGTCGGGGCAGATGACACGTTGGCACGCGGGGGGGTGGCAGTGGCCACCTGGGCATACGCTCTGGGGCCTCGGGTGGATCACCCCCAGAGCCGATGGGGGGAATGTCAGGGGAGGGAGGGGGTGCGGCAGTTGATGGGGCCGCAGCGGGTGGGGAAGCCTCAGACACAGAAGGTTTGGCCTTTTTGGCCAGGCCCTTGCCCTTCTTCCTCCCCTGGCCCTTTTTGCTGGATGAGGTGGAGGGCCCACCCATATTGAGGGGGGCATTGGCCGTGGCATGTGCGGAGCCCGGAGCGGGGGTCGGGAGGTCAGCCGCAGTGGTCTGTGGGGTCGGTGGCAATGGGGGGACCGTAGGGTCAACAGGGGAAGGGGTTTCCTCCATCATGGGGGGAGGATTGAAGGAGGCACAGATGACAGGGAGGGGGCAAAGCTGAACCACTCCTCCCCGCCAAGCAGCAGGCAGGGGAGGAGGGCGTCAATGAGGGGAAAGGGGTGGAGAGGGGGAGGGTACTGGATTCAGGGAGGGGCAACCGTGGAAGGGGAGGGGGTTAGCAGCCACTCCTCCCTGCTGAAGCTGTGGCAGAGGAGGAGGGCACTATTGCAGGGGGGAGGGGGGAAGGGGGCGCAAGGGAAAGGGGTATGAGATTGGGGAGGAAGGGGGATGGGAAAAAGCAACCACTTCCTCCCACTGAGCTGTTGGCAGGGAGGGAGGGTGCTAACAGAGGAAGGGTACTGGTAGGGAAACTGAGGAAGGGGAGCCAGCAGCCACTCCTCCCTGTAGGGCTGTGGCAGAGGAGGAGGGCACTGGCAGGGAGGGTAGGGACGCGAGGAGAGCGGACGCAAGGGAAAGGGGGTTCGCAATTGGGGAGGAAGAGAGATGGGAAAAAGCAACCACTCCCTCCCGCTGGCTGATTGCAGGGAGGGAGGGCGCTAGCACAGACGGGAAGTAAATGGGGGGATCGAGGGGCCAGCAACCACTCCTCCCTAAAAGGGTGGAAGCAGAGGAGAAGGGTGCTAGCAGGGTGGAGCAAGGGACGTAGTAGCAGGTGCAGGGCGGGGGGCCGGCTCCTCCAGCTGCACTGGGGTACAGAGGGGAACTATGGGGTCATTGAGGGAAAGTGCAGTGTACAAGGGGACTAACTAAAAGGGGAGGGATGGGGCACAAGCACTCGGGGGGGGGGGAGGAGGGGAAAGCAGGCAGGACAGTGGGGAAGGAAAGCTTTCCCCCTTACATTACTGGCTGCCCATGGTTCCACTACTTTGATGATTGCCTCTGAAGACCGGATTCAGCAAAATACCCGTTTAGTTCCCTGCAACAGTAAATGGTTGGAAGTGAATGGGGCTTTATGCAAATGTCAGAAGGAAATTTTTGCTGAATTATTATCTGAAAGAGTAGAACAGATGAAATGTTCTGGTACATTAAATGCTCTTTTATACAAAGGTAGTCTTGTGGAAAACCTTTGTTCACTGTTCCCTTTGCAAAGAAATATACATTTGTTCAGAGAGGGTGAAATCCTGGCTAGTGTTTTCATGCGAAGAGAGCAGTGGGTGTGTGGAGCAGCTGAAGAAGATACTCAAGGATATGGAGTGTGCTTGTGGAGGCTAAAGGTCAGTCATCATGTTGGAAGACAGGGCTCTGAATTGTAGAGAACTGCAGGCTGCAGTCAGAAATGTAGTATTTAAGTAGAAATAATTTATTAGTTAAATGGGAACTTTCCATAACTTAATAACAAGAACATCACATGCTATCCGGAGTAGAAGGATTTGAGAGTAACCAGGAAGTATTTTTGAATGCCTGAACTACATCTTACATAGCCCTCAAAAATGTCCAATAACCACCAATTTACAATTTAGATTTGTGGTTCATGTGGAGGAGCCATGGAAGTTTCAAACAGAGGTTCTTGTTGTGTATGAGCATAGTGGACACAATAAAATGAATGATGCCAAGAAAGGCCTTATTAATGCTGGTTGGTGCAGAGGTATAAGATATGTTCAGTATTTTCTAGGTCTGACCTGTAAGCTTGTGAGCCTCATTCTGAGTATCGTTGCTCTATATCATTATCACAGACCAATCAGATTTGCAGCACTATTTCTAATTGCCCTGCGATAATTTGGTGTTTCCTGCATGACCAAGAAAAAGTCAAAGCGCTCCTAAAGATGGAGAACTATTGCAAAGAAAAGATAATGACTGGAGACCTGTAGCACATACATCCAGACTCTTCCCTAACATAGACATTTTAAATACACTGTTCTTTAAGAGAAAAATATGTGGAACAGCTGCTATTACTATGTTAGGATGTGGAGAGTGGATCTTCAATATCATACCCAGGTACGCAGCTGTTGCAGAGCCACGGACTTTGTCCCTGTAACAGGGGAAAGACTTTCCTGTTGTATACACATCTTTGCTGTATTTTAAACATCTGCCTCTGTATAGGAGTGTGAGAGGGTTCTTCATTTCAGGAAACAGATAGGGCATCTGCTGAAAAAGGGTTATATTGGCCTAAGACACTTGAGATGCTGCAAATAACTCAGCCTCTCTGGGAAATGGTTTCTAATTTTGCCAGCCTTGTGGGATTAGGGATCATTTGAAGAATTGCCACTCGTCTTGCACAGGGAAATAGGAACAGCTCTGTGGTGTTGATAGCAGCTGCAGCAGCAGCATGGGACTCAGACTCCTAGAATGAACCAGCTGAGAGATCAATATTAATTTCACTTTTAAATTGGACATAATTGGCCTACTGTAAGAATGAACACTGAAAAAAGGAATGTATGACATTTCATGATATCTAAGGTCTGAGGGTTCATGATTTGGCATGGCAAGGGAAGCTCTTTAATAAGACCATAAGAAAAGTTTTCAGAACTATAAAAGAGTGCTCTAAGTAGTGTTTCTGGACTAATTAGCAAAGAGAAATGTTCATTCCCAGAGATCCACCTGCAGCTCCTCCACTATCACCGTTAACTTACACCCACTAGACACAACCCAGTCACAAAACCCATTATCTCTCATCAGAACCACTTACTACCACTTGGGCCCCAATTGAGCAAAGTCCTTTAAGTATGTGCTCAAATCCTATTGATTTCAATGAGACTTGAGTACATGCTTAAAGTTGTTCATAAGGGCTTTGCTAAGTACCAGCCGTAAGGTCTGCCCCTATTGTGGAAAGAGGGAGTTGTACAGCTGCTTGCATTTAAGGGGCGAGCCTTTCAGTTGCAACTTATGCTTCTAGATAGCATCTTGATGAACAGTGAAGCTACTCTGCCCCTGATAATGAGTCTGGCCAACTGGGGCAGAGTCCTCAATGAAGAAAGAAATGTATTAATAATTCAGCAACTGATTAAATCATACAAATACCAATTTTACTCTTCTTTCTGTTGCTAAAAGTCCAGATTATTTGCCTGATACATTTTTATGATATAATAGCCCAACATTCAGTGCTTTATGTTTTCAGAGTTTGTTTGAATTTAGTTCTGGAGGCAAAAGTTTATCCTGATGAACAATGCAAATGAATTACTCTTGGGCCTTGGCACTGGAGTGCACTATAATTGTAGCGTAATGAGATAATGAAGAGACTGTCAGGTTTTGTTTAACACATATAATGGAGAGAGGCTTGGGGATACAAATACTTGAAAACAGAGAATAGCAATTATTTTCTCTACTTACCCCCTTCCCATTATCAGGCCAATTTCAGAGTTACAAGTAGTATTTGCGGTAGTGATGTGAGCCTGTTGGTAAGGAACAAAACATACCACATGTAGGATATCCATGGTGAATGTGTTAAACACAATGCTTTACACAGCACAAAGAAGTTAGCTATGCAATGCTAGCAGATTGTCAGTATCATAAATAATGCCTCTGCAATTAATTCTAAGATTTGTAGCTTAGGAAGTAAATGATATTGCTGGAAATATTCCACAACTGATATCTGATGTTATTCCACATCTGATGTTTATCAGTTATATGACAATACCATTCTAACATCATCACAATTTAATTGTTGTTTTATTCATGCTCTCTTCAGTATGCTCTAAAGCATGCCTGGGAGGATCTAGTAAATTGTATGTAAGCTCAGTACAGTTTGCAGGTGTCCAGCATAATGAACACTTTAAATGGTTATGCTCTAAGGTTAATTTTTCTGTAAAGCTGCCCGGACCTCTCCAGTGTATTCATTAGTAGAATAAAACAGAGACCTAATCCAGATAGATGCTAAAGGATTATCATTATTGCTATAAGGAAGACTTTGATAAAATTCTAATTGGTATTGCTGCATAGGGACTGAACAAATGAAGCAGATTATGATAAATACTAAGTTTCATTCCTACCCAGCTGCACTCAAATACTGGGGTAAAATAAACAGATAGCCACTGCAATTTATTGCAGAATTTCTTTGAAAAGAATTATACTAAACCAGAGATAATTATGTCAAACATCACACAATAAAATTAGAGCTAAAATACCACTGCATCCCTCATGTTGCTTTTAACAGCATATTCACTGCAAACAGCCTTTTTTTCTCATTAATCTGGGACTGACAGATTTATAACTTATTAATTATATAGACTCATTCGTAATAAAATCAAACAGTTCATTTACTTTTCTATTCACATTACAGAAAAAGAACACATTTTCTGGTCGGTCTCAAACATAAGAAAAAGTTTGTCATAATAATCAATAAAACACTTTTAACTGTTTTGATTAAAATCTAACAGGTAAGATTCTTATCTCACTATAGCACATATTGTAGGTAAGCTGTCTCTGCTTAATAGAATCTCATTATATAATTAAAAAAAAAAAAATTCTCTCAGCGACATTTTAATAGCCTGAATTTTTATTTGGAAAAAAATACTATTATCCAGCTTCTGGCCCCTTTGCTTTTTAATGGGGCTACTCAATATGAGCAATGATAGCAGAATCTAGCCCTTTAATTTAATGATTACAAGATAGTTACTGCAAAATATTATTCTTTCGGAACTGTTTCTAGATGTAGCATAAAATACTCTATTTGACATATTTCTTTATATGCAATATTCAGACTAATGGACTGATGCAGATTATTGCCTAAACCTGAAGATATGTGCAGCATGCATGGATATAATATACAGCTGTAGTCTGCTTCACTACCCTCACCCTATTTTTAAGCATATTGAGCTGAGTAAATTTCATTAGTAAAGATGGGCCTGCACCTAAACAGTTCAGATCTGGATCCAAACTCCCCTAAAACTGAGGAGTTATCAGACTGAGAGTTTTGGTTTAGAACCTTATAAAGACAGGGTCAGCCCTTTAGTTCTGATCAGATTCTAAATCTAAACCAGATTTAAGTGTCCCCCAAATCTGAGACTGTCTGCTCTGGGGTTTTAGTTAGGCCCTATCTCTTCCAACTAGAATATTTCCATTAAAGCATCTTGGGTTTTGAGAACCACATTCACATAATGAATATATGGAGTATGATGTAAATTGATGTAAATCAATGTAAATATTGAGCCCACATGTAAGGGAAGAGGGGAGAAAGGAGCATATATATATAAAGAAATTTAAGTCCATTTGTTTAATATTGACAATCCATTTTCAGAGCAAAAACATGGACAAGATATTAGTCAAAAGTACATTCAGGAATATTCACAGATAGCCTGCAAGAAAGTAAACTATCAAAATTCTTTCAGTATGTTGTAATTATTCCCTTTACCCTGTTCAAGATTATAGCTGAGCAGTATTTGAAAAAGTGATGCCAAATTTTCAAAGAGTCAAAGAAAGGTTCCTTGGATTAAAGTATTGAATGCTTGTGAAGCTAGTTTCTCACCATAAACAGGTTCTTGGATGTAATTCTTTTTAAATAATTTGTTCTATGTCTTGTTCTATGGTTTTATGGTAGATAGAGATGTGTCCCTTTAAAAGGTATTGAAAAATCATAAAAAAGATACATCTGACCTATTCCAGAGACGTGCATTATAAAACTTCCCAATGGTGTCATAAGGTTTTATCACCTATAGCGTATGTCAGCAGTCAACTGAACTACAATACTCTCATCATCAGGACTTTTAATATATTTGTGTAACAACCTGTCCCAGTGTAAGCTTTTTAGATGAAGAGCTGGGATTAAGATATATCACTTTTCTGCCTGTGACTCACCAGGTTACTTGTTAAGCATGGGCTTATGTACTATAAGGGCTTTTTCCCCATAAGAGTTATTGATTTGGAAAATGTTGGAGAGGGGGGAGAAAAACACAGAAAGGGACAGAGGGGGAGAGAATCTTCATAAAGTCCTTTCCATGGCATTCCTCCTGAGTCTTCTTTTGTAATGAGCCACAAGCTCTGCAAATTTCCTGGAATTCATCCTGATGGTTTTGAGATCCAGCAGAGTTATGGGGCTGTCCAAGCAAAGGTCTCATGTAGATCTGTCCAAAATTACAGTAAAGCTAAATATTTCTCTAAACCCACAATAGTGATTCAATTAAACCTTTGGTAAAATGCAGAGGGGGTGGTCCCTGATTCCTTCCTCTAGCTCTGGGGACACAGAGGCACAGCAAGGAGATGCCCCTCAGCTCCACAGAACCTGACAATTTTCACAGAAAAGGATTTCCCTTTTTCAGCTAGCTCTAGTCTAATATATCTGTGCTGGTTCTGGGATTCAGACCATCCTATCTTGCTCTCTGCCAACCCTTCTCCAGTGGAGCCATGTTTCTGGGGATTACCCTTCCCCCCCATTGCAGAAGGACTTTCTCCTGCTCCATCATGCCTCCCTTAAAAAATGCAACCCTAGAATGTAATATCTATCTAATTTCTGTAGAGTTGATGATCATGGTATCATGCCCGCCCCCCTCCCCCCCGCCACACATTATGAGCTCATCTGTTCCATGATGTGGATTCCAAAAGAGTTTCCAGAAAGGGGATGCCTATCCCTTTCAGTTGAAGAACAGGGAGACATTTTTCTGTGCATGGACCTGTATGGCACCATCTGGCCATATTAGATTACCTGTGGGGTATGTAATCTGTTCCTAGTTGTTCTATTGCACTACTTACAGTATAAACACCATATGCTGTAAATCATGTACTTCAGATACATTCAAACCTAAAATACTTCAATTCAGCAATGGTTTTTCCTCAGAGTTTTAAATGTCACAATTGCTAGTTGGAGATACCTAAGTAATATCAAAATTCATTAAAACTATAACG
This sequence comes from Rafetus swinhoei, assembly GCA_019425775.1. Taxonomy (NCBI): domain Eukaryota; kingdom Metazoa; phylum Chordata; order Testudines; family Trionychidae; genus Rafetus; species Rafetus swinhoei. The sequence continues at coordinate 36,644,794 of CM033449.1, forward strand.
CAGAGAAAATTAGATTCTTGAAATATTAATAACCTTCATATTCATACTCTTGCATGACATTAGCAGATGCAACAGACTGTTTAGATTACTTAAAATGTATGTCTGTTAGGTCTCTGATGGGGAGATGGGGAGACAGCATTTTCCTGCATCCTTGATTAAAAAGGAATTTGTTCAGCTTATGTAGAAGCCTTTCAAATAATTTTTGGAGGATTTTTAGCTGACTAATTGAAATAGGTCTAAAAGTATCTACAAAAAAATTGAAGTATTAAAACTTCTTTACTGAAATGCAGATAAGTGAGGAAGACCAAATTAAATTATAGTTTTATTTAATCATTTATTTGAATGATTTCAATCACATTTTTGGCATTTGAAATTAATTCTTTTTGAGCAATTGTGAAAATATCTTTATTGGAACAAATAATTTAATTGAGAAAATGACTTGACTTAGTGGAACTAAAATCAATGAAATATGTATCTCAGACTAACTGCTCCTAGTTGAGATTACTGTACAAAATAGGGAATGGGAAAGAAGGATAATCTCTGGGAAAGAAGGGAAAGTCTCTGCCTTTCTTGATCTATCATAAGTATCCTGCGGGTCCTTGGGTGAGTCACATTAAAGGCCTGACATACAGAGAGGTGTTGAATATTCACAACTCTTTCTGATATTAAAGGGAGATTCCCATGCTCAGCATCTCTGAAAATAAGGCTCAGGTTACAATGACCATACCTCAGATTCCTGTTTAACTGCAATATTTTAAAAGTGCTTCTGGTTTCTCTTTTACGACACATACACAATGCTCCCACTCCACACACATTAGCTAGAAAACCTGTATCTCCTACTCATCCAAAGATAGGATTCCAATCCAATATCTTTCTTCCTATCTCTCTCATGAATCCACACACAAACATAATTCATCTTCATGCTTCCTCTATCCCCACCACACATACATCCAACTCCTCACTCCTTCCAGTCTGCCTAATCGACTGCCTACCCCCCCATAAAAAACTCCTATTTTGTCAGCATAGCACACCCCCAAATGTTTATCATTAATTTTTTGCCCCTGACCCTAAGAGTCAATGATAGACATGCCCTCAATGAATGTATCTATTTTTTTTTTATAGAACCCATTGGACTTTGGCCTTCACACTATGCCCTGGTAATGAGTTCTCCAGGTTGACTGTATAGTGCGTGAAGAAGTGCTTCCTTATGTTGTTTGAAACCGGCCTGTTAATTTGATTGGATGACCCTGATTCTTCTGTTTTGTGAAGAGGTAAATAATACTCTCTCATTTACTTTTTACATATCATTCATGATATTATACACTTCCATTATAAACTCCCATATTTCATAGAATCATAGGGCTGGAGGAGACAGCCCTCTGCCCATTTGCCTTTTTGCTAAACTGAACATTACCAGTCTTTTTAATTTCTCCTCATTTGAAAGTTATTCCATCCTCCTAATAAGCTGTGTTTTCCTTATCTGTACTTTTCCAAATTCTAATTTTTTTTTCTTGAGATGGGGTAACCAGAACTTCACACAGCATTCAAGATGTAGGTGTACCATGGGTTCACAGAATGGCATTGCAATATTTCAATTCTTACAACTCCCTTTCCTTATGGCTCCTAGCATTCTGTTAGCTTTTAGAGTGCTGCTGCATATTGAGAATTCCATCAACTTGGCTCCCCACTCACCAGTGAGTGTTCAATAGCCAAATATCTTCTTACCACATCAGATCTCCTGCTCACATCTGCAATGTAGGAAACATTTTCCCAAAGCCTGGAGGTGCACGCATGACTCCAGGTTCTTGGAAAGTGAAACCTGCTCCTATCCTGAGGCTCCACCATCTAACCCAGCTATTGTGATTTTAGTGAGTAGGAGAAGCTTCACTGAAGTTCACCCAGCTCTACAACTCTGCAGTTTCTGCAGTTTTTCACAGTTTCAGCCAAGAACACACTCTGCATTGCACCCTGTCATCTTCTGCGGAAAAGTCCTCACTTTTAGTCAGCTCTCCCTGCAAAGTTCCCTCATCAGCATTGAATCTTCAGAGTAAGAAGCCAATACAATTAATCCTTGAGCAGAATCTTTGCTACAAAGGACTCATCCTTGTTCCATTTCCATCAGCCAATCAATTCTGAGTTTGTACATAGTTAATTCCCAAAGTGTCACTGGAGGCATTTTGAATAGAAAGCTTATGCAATTGAGGCTCTCTCTGTAGTTGTATTTACCTTTGTTCACCAATGGATGAGAGCAGAGAGTTCTCATCCATTGGTGAACAAAGATAAATACAACTACAACAGTCTCTAACTGTTGATTGTTTCAGGCTACACGTCTTACAGTAATTAATAATATTAATTTATTCTCATTAATACTCAAATAATGGGAATGACCACATCTTCCCTCCATCCCAGGTACATGAGATCAGGACGTCAGAGCTTATTCCTTCAGGCAAAACTGCCACCACCACTATTCATGCTTTTTTTCCCCACTTCTACATTGGAGGTCACTATAAATGAGCAAACCCTTCATATCCATTTAGAGGCTGCAGCCAGCATACAGTGTGGCACTCCTATTGATAGACAGTCTATGCTAAGCACATTAGATCTCCCATGTGAATATCCTAACCACTGGCCAATAACATCATTCTCACTCCCTCTTTGAGCAATGACTATTTCCATATTTCATACAAGTGGAACAGCTTCAGCTGGAGTGACTGTGAGAGACTCCCCCCTAGCATCCCACCAGTGCTTATGGTTCTGAGCTGGGTTCAACCCTCTGCTCTGAATCAGGTAGCTCCTGTATCTCCCATATTGAATGAGTATTCTAAGCACAGGGCTATTCATTATAATGATGAGGCATAGGTATTATCATTTTTGTGCATGTTTAGGCATGCTCAGATTGTGCTGTAAAGGTGGAAACCCACACAGTGCTCTTTGGAAGTTAGGCTTTCCTTATGCCCAAAGGCAGACATTTCATGTAGAGGAAATTTAGGAACTTTAGGTACCTACGGATTTAGGCATGAGCTGAGGTAGGGGGGTGAGGGATGGGTGCAGGGGAGGTTGTGAATGTCAGTGGTGCCAAAATGTTGGATTTAGGTATCTACAATAGCTATTAGATGCCTATGTCCCCCTTGTGAATCTAGCCCTAAATAGCCAATAGTCTATTAGCCTTTGCATAAAGTTGTGACATCTAAAATACTAAGTGACCTGGAACCTTCCAATGCAAGCACATACCTTTCTCCCTGTATCAAGCTGAGACATTGGAAATCAGTAGGAGCGCTCAATCAGAGGTGGATCTGCTTCAATGGAAAATGAAAGGTACTGCACAACAGTCTTCATGAGTCTTCTCCTTTGAGATACACTCCCACATACCCCGTCCGAATAGCCCAGATTTGCTGACCGTCCAGGTACATTTCCCATCTGCCCAGCTTTTGTTGTTTGAAAATATTGGCTTTCAAAACTGAATAAATGAATGTATTCCAGGCAAATATTGTTCATGAATAAAAAACCTGGCAAATATAGCACAGTCCCACAGACCAGTAATGCATTGAAAAATACCTTGGATTAATTTGTGGCTTGGACTACACAGACCCACAGGGGATAGAGGGAAAGAAAGAACACTCCTAATCTCTGTGGGTCCGCCACCCAAGCCTTGGGTCATTGAACATTGCATGCCTGCATACACTGTTTAAGAGCAGGTGGGCAGGGAAAGCTGGGGAATAGGTGAAGACGGGAGTCTGTACTCGTACCATGCCAATCAGCACAGTTGAGATACTGCAGGGGGTGTCTACATTTTCTTCGGCATATATCAGCAGCAGATTGCTACTCAGTGGAGAGGACTAGTGGAAACCAAGGGCAATGGTGTCTCTGACAGTGTTTCTGATGTGGCAGCCTGCCTTCTAGGGCTACTCCTGGTGTGGTAGCTGTAGCTTTCCCTGTACTTTCTGTTCATGTCTATACCTAAAGGCATAATCTTGTCCTTTTTTCCTGCCATTTTTCTGCTTCCTTTGCACATTCAATGCCTAACCTTCACTGGCTGAGTATCCCTTTGTATGGTGAAAAAAAATCCATGTGACAGAATGGCAGCTGTCTTATTCAAATAGAATAGCTCTGTAATGCCATGTGCTATACAGAATCTACAGTAGGTCACGCTGTAAGTCCTGACACAATAGAGTCCTGGAGCACAACAACTCAGGAAATTAATAAATGTCTGCACCATTTGAAAATGTTTAATATCAAACCCATTTATAAAACCTGTTGGCATTGTTACATTCATTTGTATGAGGTTTATCAGTGCAATACAGATTCTCTTAAAATTGTTTATTACTAAATGGCTAATGTGCTCAGATGTTAATTACTGTTTCTGCTGGAGCTTTTTAACCACAAAAATGGTCATTAACGACTGACAGAATTTGAGTTGTAATTCTTGCTTATTTTATCAAGGTTACTGCAGTGAACCAAGACATGATTCATCAGTGAAATAGGCTAGGAACTGAAATCAGACTGAAAGTCTTAAATGTAACAGCTGCCTTCAAAAGAGTACTAACTTCAAATGAGATCCAGACATCTAATGTGAATGGAAGGGACACTGAAAAAGGTGAGGTCAAAGCCTGCTTAATGTCAGCCATAAAGGCTATTGTTCAAACATGGCATTCACGTGTTAATCCCAAATACACCCCCATTCTCCTCTATACACACATTTTGAAATATTATGTAGGGACAGATTTATTCAGTCAATGTATAAGGAATGAGAATTGCTGGGGCACCTAGAAAATTGAATGTAGAGTTTGGCTTAGGACTTCAGGATTTTGCATTGACTTCTATCTCAATAAATAGCTCCTAGCCAAGCTTCAGTTTTTGTGACATTTGATATGTGTAGCGAACATACCATGTAATTTGCAGCCTCTTTACACCATTGTGTAATGTGCCATGAAAAATCTATGTAGAATGAATGATTTAGTGTGTGTTCCAACATGATAAAACACAACAAATCACTCATGTCTTTTCTCACTGAAACAAAATAACTATTCCTGTTGCCTAATTTTCTCCAAGTCCTTCAAGTTTTTGGTTCAAGGAAGGTATTTTTGTTTGTATGATATAACTATCTGCTTGTAAGTATGAGCAATCTAAATGAAAGGAGAACAGAGAGAAAATCTTGGTAGATTTTTCTACTTTCTCTGAAGGAACAAAATTAACTATTTATAAAAATTATCAGTTTAATATGGACAAGCTAACCTGCATACTAAATTAGGCAATATACTTACTAAAATTCTGTAAAAGTTTAGAAAATCAACCTATAATCATCCATATTTCTCAGCAGTTTCAAATCAGTACCATTTTAGTAACCAGCTAGAGAAAGATTTCTTACATTCCTCCCTGAGTGGGGAATCTCTCCCCTAAATCAAATTGTTAGAAGGGTAAAGAGTATCCATATTCGGTCCCAAATCAAAGACAATTTTGTTGACTAATATCTCCCAACTCACCACACCTAAAAATGAGTGCTTTGTACTAAAGTGAGGTCAGGGTGGGCTCCAACCTTGCCTGCAATAGGATAAGGTATGCATTTCCAGTGTGGTAGCTTACAAGTATCTGATCTTAACACTGTGTTATTATTTAATATGGAAATGCTGTGTTAGTTTTAGAGATTTCTAGAATATGATCTAAGACTTTCATCATCATCCAAAGTGTGGGCAGTTTAATGGTATTAATGGAGAGAAAAAGGAGAAAGGAGAAAAAAAGAAAACTAAGCTCTTACAAATTGCTTTTCATTAGTAGACCTCAAAGCACTTTACAAACAGACAAATTCCAGAGACATCATCTGGCTTCTGGGACCTGTGACTCCAATGAATAGGTATCCCAATATCACCAGAATATCAGCAAGCAAATATTGGACTGCTATGGGCTCTGTGCATGGCCAAAAGACAAGGTGAAGAGAGATCTTCACCCCAATCCACAAGGTGCTTAATGAAGTTACTCTGTGACAGCTCTGCTTGAGAAAACTGCTGCAGTCATATTCAATATCAAAACCACAACAGTTGCTTCAATTAGCTCCTCTGCAAATGCTGACAAGATGAGTGAAGGAAGCAGAAGGGCAAATATCATTGGGGGATGATCAGGTTCAAGGGCTATCTGCCAAGGTGCAGAGAGACCTAATAGACTTATCTTCTCTTAAATCTAGAGTGGCAGACTGCAACGGGAGATGTTGATGCAATTATCTGAGAATTATAGGAGGACCTGAAGGAACAGAGAGAGGCCAACCCCCAGAATTTGTTCTCTAGCTCCTTTCAGAAGTGCTCAGTCTGCTGGATGATTTTAAATATGATTTAGGAAAAAGCACATAGGTTCCTAGCTCCTAAGCTGGTCTCACAAGCCAAAATGCATTGATTATCAATTTTCTCAGATTTACTATAAATAGTGTAGTTAGTTTATGGAAAGAACAAAACCCCCCAAAATATTTTGTTAGGCCACAAAATAAGATAATTATTTTGCAACATTTTTCTAAATATTTGGGGGTGATCAGAGATCAGCCTTTGGAAAAACTAGGGAACTCACCATGCAGGAAGGGCATGCATATTTTGTGACTTTTTAAGTGGATTTTGATGCCAAGGTTGGTGAGGAAATGCATCTGTTTCAAAAGCCACTAGAAACAGAAAGTATTTTAAACAGCCTATGGTGAATTGAGTATCTGTTTTGTTTTATACTAAATTTACTTGCCAATTGTTATGCGTGCCCTACTTGCTCATATTCAATTATCCAGTGACTGTGTCTAACTTCCTTACTTTTTTGGGTTCTCTCATCTAGACCAACCTTATATTTTATTAACTTTTGGAACATGAACATCAATTCTCATCAAATGGTTACATGTGACATTCCCCAGTAGCAGAATTGAGGGAACATCATCCTAAATTGATCTCATGGGAATGAACTGATAGTGGAAAGGATTTATTTAAATTGTGTATTAGCACTATTAAGTGCTTTTACTCCTATATTTGTGTTTGGGAGTTAATGAAACATTTCCTCTAATCTTTAATTGGATAGATAAACTTGAACCATTTGTTTGTGATAGATACATTCTTTGTTAGCTTAACATAGACGGACACCACAGGACAGAAGGCAGTACAGTTCCCTGTTGCTCTGTAGGCTCTCATTCCTTTTTTCAAAATTGGTGCCAATGAGAAACCATGTTGTCTTGCTACATCCCCCAATTGGAGGCCCTTAAAGCCTGGCAGATTGACATTTTAAGTGCTGGAAGTGTAATAGATGCTACTTCTCCTTGCAAGATGTCATAGAAAAGTTTGTGGAACTCCTTCCTAGTGGATGTTGTGAAGTCCAAGACTATAACAGGGTTCAAAATAGAGCTAGATACATTCATGGAGGATGATGGAGGTCCATCAATAGGTATTAGCTAGGATGGGCAGGGATGGTGTCTTTAGCCTCTGTCAGAAGCTGGGAATGGGTGACAGAGGGTGGATTACTTGATGATTGCCTGTTCTGTTCATTCCTTCCCGGGCACCTGGCACTGGCCACTGTCAGAAGACCGGTTACTGGACTAGATGGATCTGTGGTCTGATTTGTATGGCTGTTCTTATATTATGTTCTTATGCTTGTTTATTGTGATTTTATTTTAATGGTGAGTAGGGTGACCAGCAGTGTTCCCTCTAAACTGCGTGGCAGCACAGCTTCATAGGTCATTAATCAGCCCCACCCCGTCAGAGGCTTAGAGGGAACACTGGCAACCAAGCATTGCTCTGCTGCTCCCATTAACCAGGAATAACTGCCTCATCCCCAGCCCCGCCCCAGAGTCTGCATCCCCAGCCAGAATCCTCATATTGTCCCTTTCCCCAACCCCGCCCAACCCAGAGCTCCCTCCCATCTGCCAACTCCCTAAGTCCCAGCCCAAAGCATTCTTCTGTACCCCAAACACTTCATTACTGGCCCCACCTCAGAGCCCACACACTTGAACAGAGCCCTCAATCCCTTCTGAACCCCAGCTCTCTGAGCCAACTTGTAGAATATGAGTGAGGGGCAGGGCAAAGGTGTTCAGTTTTGTAGACGTAGAAAGTTGGCCACCCTAGTGGTGAGTGGAAAGATACCATTCAGGATAGAGTATGCCTGTGATCCCAGCACCATACCCTGCAGACATCCAGCCATGCATGGCAATAAGTCTATGCCTGGCACTATGTGTATATGTTATGTGGGGGTTTTTTTAATGTTTTTACTCTAAGCTGTCATTTTTTGCTCTTCCTTCTCCTATATCCCCTTGCTACCCGTACTTCTCCCAACCTCCTTCTTGATCAGCAACACTCAGAAAATAACCACCTACATGACTGATTTGTGTCAAGCTTCTTCAGGAACATTCCACAATATGCTCTGTGCACATTAGGCTACACTTGATGCAATGAAAGATTTTATTCAAAATATATTGTCCGCCAGAGGTTGCACAAGTGAAAGGCCCTATACTCTGATGTTTGTTAGAGCTGTAACAAAGAAAAAAGAATTCTGATGCATATGCTATGGAAAGAGATAGACACAAAAATTAAAATAATGCTTGATGTCAGCTGAAAATGATCTCTTAGGTTATTTATTGGCTAAACTGTGTTTTCTACATCCAGGCACTCAAACACCACAGAATATGAACAAAGGACAAAGTTCAAGATACGCATCTTAATACTACACCAGGGAAATAGATCGTATTATGGGATGAGCCAACCAAATATCTTGAGAGAACATGCATCTGTATGGGGGAAAAAACCCCCTCTGACTGCACATCTCTAGCTGTCATCTACCAGACCACACTGAATCATAGACAGGGAATCATTTAAGAATACAACCCATACCCAATGGGCACCACATCCTGAAAGAAACCTTTCCTGAACCCTTTCTTTCAAACAGTTCCCCCACCTTGCCAAGCTCATCAGAAGCAAGCTCATACAGATCAGGATCCACTCAGTGGCACCAGACCCTTCAAGAACAACAGATGAAAAAACTTTAGACATATTGCCTCTGTTATGATAATCAATAATATCCACAACATACTTTTCAAGATCTATGGGTCCTATATATGGTGTTTGACATCTAGTGCACTAAAATCCCTAATAAATGTGTAAGTGAAGCAAGACAATCACTACACTTTTTCTGCAGAAAAATGAAAAAAAAGACGATTTATCATGCATAGGCAAAAACTTGTCACAAAATTATCCCTCCATATAACCTCTCAGTTCTCATCCTCAAAGGAAACCTGCACAACACCTTCAAATAATGCACTTGGGAGCATAAATTCATAAATTTGTTAGACTCTTAAAATCATGGATTTAACAAAGACACTGGATTTATGGATCACCACAACAATCTAATCTTTCTTCATCCTATGACTACAGAAGTTTTAACTGCTTACTTCAGCTAAGCATTCTGTTCCATCCTGTATTTACTTGTGACACTTTCTCAGAATTGAAAAACTTTGTGTTAGTGCCAATGTTTATCTCTTTTGCAAACTGAAGTTAGTCCAATAAAAGCTTTTACCTCACCCACCTTGATTCTCTAATATCCTTGAAGCAATGGGGTTACATCACCACTGCATAACAATATGTCAGAAACAAAAGTGGGCTAATTTTCTAGATTTAGCTTTTAAGGTTTTAAAAGTGAAAGAAGTAACACCACTTATCTATATTATCATAATTAATTTAAAAAAATTAGCAATAAATGCTGTAAAATAAAGTCTAAATTTTGCAGCTGCAAATATTCTCAACACTACCATGTTTCCAATAATCTCACATAATATATGAACAGACTGGGAAATGTTATTAGGGTAATTTGTACTCATCTGAAATGATCTACTATATAGTTTAGAGACAGTGTCTGACTGTGAGTGTGTCTGTATGGTTGTCTGCTTATTCAAAAACTCCTCCTAAATGGTAAGAGCTAGGACCACCAAATTTGATATGTAGCTTCCTCTTATCATAACTTAAAGCAAGATCAGGGTTTGGTTGTGCCAGGAAAATGGGATGTGCTTGGAATGGGAATGCTTCTCATAAAACTATACAGAAAAGAGACAGATTCACCAGGCAGGTGCAAGAGACTGGCTGGGGTTGTGTCCCCACCCCTTCCCCACATCTGAACTGCCCCTGCTCCAAATCTCCTACCCCCCGGGTGCCCTTTAGGGAGAGTGGGGGTGTGCGTGAAGCTCGTGCCCTCCGATTTGTATGGGGACATTGTTGGCTGTTCTCCATCATGGAGTTAGGGGAAAGTACACAGTTTGCTGCCTTTCTCATTCTAGCTGGGGAGCGTAGGGGGCAGGCAAACTTAGACTTGGCCGCCCTTCACCCCCAGCAGGGGACATGTACCCCTCTCTCAGCTATACCTATTAGAACTGCAATGGCCATGCAAAAGTACTTCTCACCTGGCTCCAAGTTGCTGCCATGAGAGGGCTAGAGTAGTCTTCTCTCCCTAGGGCAGCCTACATACTGAACTCATGCGTAGTCCACCCCAGAGTAATGACTTAAATGAAGAAAAACAAAAATTAATTGAGTTAAGGACCCAAGCAATGCTCAAGTTACCCAGTGACTTGTAAAGCAGGGTTTTAAGAACCTTGCTCTGAAGTATCCTGTGATGGACACAGGATTCTGGAGTAGATGGATCATCATTAGTATAGAATTTCTTATTCATTTTGTATTCCTAAATCTCTGTGTTGCTGGAGCCATTGCTCCATTCAAGGAGGAGGATGCAGTGAGCAACAACAAATGAAATGATGATTGTATATGTATTACAAAATTCCTAGGTGACACATTCTTGGAACATGGCTCCATTACTGTAAAACACATAATAAATAGATGGTCCCTTCCCTAAAGAACTTACAAATCTAAGTATAAGATGATTAATTAAGAGCTCCAGTTTATTGTTCAAATGTATAGCTATCAAATATACTTCACATCAGAATGGAAGATGATAGGCTTTTGAATGATGATACAGTATTCATGACATTTTATTCTTTTACAATTTTTCCTCACTGTATTGGTTTTTAAACTTTTCATGTTTGAAAGACATTGTTTATTAGCTTGGAACTTTACATTTTCAGTTAACTGGGCTAAGAAGCCTTTGAGCTCCCAAACATCTTCTAATTAGGGATAAAAATGATACTAGGCTGATTTTTCAGAATTTGAAATTTTAAAGATGAATATGCTTGGGACAGATTTTATTATAAGGTGAACCTGAAGCAAAATAATTAGGCTTAACCCATATTTCTCAGTAAGAGTTTTAATGAGCCTCAAACTTTGCTGTACTACAGGCAGCCCATTCTCCAAGATGATTCATGGAAAGGCATTAAGAAATATAGTAATGAGATTCTGATTTAGAGAAAAAAAGTGCTCCTGATATCCCCCAATATAGTCACAGCATAAACAAAAAGTGTACTTTCTGATCAGTCAACCAATTATTTCATCAATAATTTTTCTTATGCAATGTTTGTAAAAACAGCACTACAGTATAATAATAAGGTGGAAAAAAGTTAGCCAATCTATAGGAAGTTAAAATGATGCCAACATCCATTGTATATAGGAAAATATCCTTGAACACTATATAGAGCCTGTCTGTATCAAAAAGAAAACAGGAAAACTTTTCAATTCTATTGAATAACTGGAATTTCACTGTTTTTCTTGTATATCCACTTGAAAATTTTAAGGATAATTTCAGTGTTCCCTACCAAATTTCTATTTATATAGGGAATAGGTTCATTATCAAATTGTGTTCTGATCTGAATATATGCTAATTTATTTGCACTAAATATAGGAATTCAGTCATTAACAATGAAGTAGTCATTAAAATTCTAGATTTATGCTTGGAACTGAAATGCCCAATACCCAACCCATGGCATGTCAAATACAAATATGGCAGCATTTTAATGTCATATAATCACCAAAATAGCAGAAACATCATGATGCAATTTACCTTGAAAGGTTATACTCCCAAGACAGGCATTTGAATACTGACACCCAAGGCTATGATTTTTAATTACAGGAAGTTGTAACTGTGCTATTCCCCAATGTCTTGTAGGCAGAAAAGATTGCTGCTTCTACAGGGAATTGAATTACTCATGCAGAAAAATATTTAAAAGATTTGTTTATTTTCTCACTTGTTACTCCACTGTATGCACACATAGTTTTCAGTATTACTTGTAAACTACAATGTCTAATATTGCTCTCTGCTCCTAAAAGTTTCCCTAGTGAGTCTTCAAATCCACTACACTTTCTCCTCTGAAAGGGAAGATCTACAGTTAAGAGATTTACTAAGGAAATGGCCAGATAGAATACACAGAGGACAAGGATCTATTGGATCTTTACCTGCACGCAGGAACCCAGGACTCTTACCAGTCCAAGCACTGGTAGCAGGGCAGTCATAAATACACTCTGGTTTCCAACACTGTGTTTTCAAACTTCTCCCTCAAGTCACACTTGGTCACACTTCCTGTCTCTCGGATGACTCAGCAATGTTTAGATGTTACTGAAGGACAGTTGGTGTCATGTTCCTGTGTTTGGACATGTCTACACAGCAGCATTATTTCGGAATAATGGATGTTATTCTGAAATAACTTTGTGAGTGTCTACATGGCAAGCCCATTATTTCAAAATAATTTTGAAATAAAGGGCAGCTTATTCTGGAATCTGTTACCCTCATTCTATGAGGAATAATGCCTCTTCCGAAACAGCTATTTTGGAATAGTGCATGTGTAGTCCAGGGTTATTTCAAAATAATTGGCCTCCAGCCCTTCCAACAGGTGCCCTGTTGGCTGTTCAGTCCATACTCATCAAAACTGTAGCCCCCTTCCCCTGGAGCCCTTAAAGGTGCAGCCATAGGGGAAAGGGCTTGTGGCATGCAGCAGGCCCTTACAGCCTTGAGCCACCCAGCAGCTGGCACAGCCTCAGATTTGGGCAAAATGAGCCAGTCTGTTGCTCCCACTAAGCCCACCGAGCCCTCCACTGCTCCGGGACAGAAGAGATGCACACCTTCCTGGTGTGATGTGGAGATCCCGGACCTCACTGAGGTCTGGGGCAAGGAGGCAAACCTCCGGGATCTCTGCACCAGACACATGAATGTGGATGTCTACAGCCAGATGGCTAACAGATAGGCCACCAAGGGACACATGCACACCCTGGAGCAGGTGCGGATGAAAGTAAAGGAGCTGAGGCAGGCCTATGTCACGGCCAGGAAGCGCAGCTCCCACTCTGGGGCGACACCCCAGACCTGCCCCTACTATAATGAGCTCCACCGCATCCTAGGGGGGCGGATCAGTCCTTTTCCTCCCACCCTCCATAGTAGACTTAGGTCTGGAGACACCAGTCATCACCCTCCCGGGGGGTGCTGCCACTGAGGAGGAGGAGGAGCCAGACGAGGCCAGCACCATCTCTGTGCCCTCACAAGCCAGGACCTCATGCTTACCCTGTAGCCCTCGGGTGATCCCTGAACCCAAACCACCCTCCCCCCACAGTAGGAACAACCCCTCCACTTACCCCATCCTCTTTGTGAAGGCAGGACTGAAAAACCTCCTGAGGAGGGGGCATGCACCACCACCACCTCCTTTCCCTAGAGAATCCCATTCCAGCAGTCCATCCCCTTCTTGGTACAATAGCCCGAGAGTGCCATACCTGCATGAACAGGGCCCTGACGGTCGATCTCCCCATGACGAACTGGTTCCCAAAGGTTCAGTAGTTGTCTGGCATGGTGAGCTTCCACAGGGCAATGGTGATCTGCTTCTGGAGAGGGATGGTGGGTCTCATGTAAGTGTCCTGTCACCTAAGGGCAGGGGTGAGCCACTCACAGAGCTCCAGAAAAGTGTCCTTCCTCATCCAAAAATTCTGGTGCCACTGCGGGTCATCCCACTGCTCCATGACAAGCCATCCCACCAATCAGAACTGGTGTCCACCCACCAGACGTGGCGGTGCACGATGTACAGGGGAGGCCAGGAGAGGTCGTACTGCATGAGCAGTGTCTGCAGAGAGATGAGGAATTTCCCCGCAATGAGCTAGGGGGTGTTTTCCTGCAGGTCCTGGAAGGCATCCCACAGGAACTGCTGCAGGAGGTACAGCACAACCTGTAAGAGCCATCAACTGTTGGGATTCAGCTCCAGCTCCATGGCTAGAGAGCTGAGGTGTCTGCAAGGACAACCACAGCAGGCACAGAAAAGGCTTTGCTATCCCTCGAGGAGGTAGGCAAAGGTGAAGAACTTAAGACATGGCTGTACGGGGGGTCCCTTTAAGTTGAGCCTCAGATAGCCTCAGGCAGCAGCTCCAGGAAGTGAGTGCTATCCTGATGCTCTGCCCAAAGTGCTTCTGGGTGGTCTTAAATGTGATTCAGCATCCAATGAGTGAGGACGCTCTATTTCGAAATAGCTTAGCGCTGTTTCAATCAGCATTTGGTGTGTAGACTCACTATTTCAGAGTTTTTCTTCTGGAATAGCTTATTCCAAAATAAGTGTGCAGGACGGATGTACCCTTTTTGATGTGGACTGGCTAAAAGGTTCACTTGTACAGAAAAGGTATGTTCATCACTAGAGTCTTTAATGCTTTCTAAGTATAGCGGATTCATTTAAATAAAGTATTTTTCATACACTATCACCTAGTGACTGAAGAATGTAACACTTCACTGTTCCATCTCCCCCTTCAAGTTCTACATGTCTTCCATTTACACTATCACACTGTCTATGAAGTTCAGTGTGTGTCAGTCTGTTAAGTTTCTCTGAATTTTACTGGTTTTCCAATTGCACAGCTTGAATGTGTAACAATGTGGTCATTTGGCTGTCCATTAGTTGCAACATTTGGCTGCTCTCAGTCCAGAATCTTTAAATATTCTTCTTATGCTGCATCCACCATCTGTAGAGTTTGCTCTGTTGATTGTTCTCTCTGAGGGACAAACTGTAGATGTTGACAGTCTCTATTGAATTCTTTACTGTCAGTCTTAATTGCATAAATTCTAGGTGATATGCACTTTTTTATTATGACAGCTGGAGTTGTCATTCCAAACAGATCCAACCAATTTGACATGAGCCCAGTGACCATGTTCTAGACTTAGCAATTCTCTGAAAGACAGCTAATTTGTAAACAAATTCATAAACTCTTTTATTCTTTGTTCTGCAATAGCAAAATGATGAGGTATGTAGAAAGTAGCCAAATCAGATAAGAGGGAAACTGGCCACAAATCACTGCAACAAAATTTAAGTTATTCCAAACAAAGTATTACTCACTAAAACCCAATACTTCCTATAAGAAAATGGAGAAGCAAAGAGAACTGAACAAGCCAGCCACTTCTTCTCTCTCACACATGGCATAGCTTGTTCTTATGTACTAGCTCTCAAGATATACGTGGATATACCTGTTGGAGACTGCAAGGAATATTTTTCCTCACTACAGAATTGTCAGAGTTTCATGTCTTCCTCATATCAGTCTGGGAACCTGCTTGGGAGATAGTTTATTGTTCCATAAATTGCTGTTGCATCGGTTGCCAAGGTACAGGGCAGGATTGTACAGCTGCAGCTTCCCATAACACTGCACTGTGGGATACATACCTGCAGTGCATTGCTTACATCGTCAATGATGGTGCCCCAAATGTGGACATGATTTGTCAGAGGCAGCAAGTGAGAACACACTCTGGTGATTTTTGTTTTATCAATTTTTGGGTGCTGACATAAGTTTTGTTGACAAAACTTGGTAGTGTAGATAAGACCTCAGATGATAGCCAAAATAGATTGTAGGCCTGCTTTTGAAAATTCACTTTTCCATGGGTATATTTCATTAAAAGGAAAAATAAACATCAAATAACATAAAAACCTGACTAGCGTTTTACTTTCATATGTAAATTGCATCTTATTTTGGACTGCAGTTGTATACCTTCTTGTTTTGATACCGTATGTTTCGTTTTGTCTCACCTCCTACATCTAGCTGTGTAGCAGAGAGATTGAGGTCAACACTCTTAAAAATCAGAAATGATATTCCCAAAGCAGGAAAGTCTGAATCAAATAAACTAGGAATGTTATCAGATCCAAGAGGTTAAAAATCTGAGACAAAGCACAAGTATATATTTTATTTTTCTTTTTTGAAATGTACATCTTAATTAAGGGACTGCCCAAGATCTACAACAAATGAGGAGAATTATTTTTCACGATGTAATAAAGAGGAAAGACCTAGAAGACCACAAACGGCTGAACTAATTGATCAGTCTCAGATACTGTTCATTTCAAACACATATGGAGAGGTATAAGAGTTTCATGAAATACACTCCTCACTCACTTTGCAAATCCAATTTGTTAGTGCCTTCTTGGTCCTCAGTTTTCTCCCTGAACACATATCCAGCTATAGGATTTCTCTCCTGTGTCCACACATTCAGGATTCACACAATCACTTATGCTTCACCATTTATGTGCATGGGCCTCATCCCTTCCTCCCTCCCGAGTCATTTTTTTTCTCTAAATTTTGTTTTCAATTCCTCTAGAATGATCTATTTTTGGTACCTTGAATGGAGGAATCTCCGTGAAAACAAAGATGTGGCAGTATCATTGTAAAATAGCTTTTATGGCATGTAAGTGACATATGAGTTATTGATATGGATGGGATAAGTGCTGTACAAATTTTCTTGTTCAATTATTTTCCATGCTGGAAGACCACAGAGAAATCCAAAGGATGTGAAGCTTATGAAAAGTGCAAGTTGCATGACTACAGACTCATTCAACCTTATACAGAAAAATTCCAGCTATAGACGTGGGTAAAGTGGTTTTCCTGTTCCTTTAGTGGCCCTTAATACAACTAATCATTGTAACAGTTTAGTCTGGGCTTCTATACACTTGAGGTGTCTACTCAGCTGCAAGAGTATATGGAATCCCATGAAATGTATGTTAAACTGCATGTAGCCTTCAGATTAATGGATGGACTGAAAATGGAGCCACAAGAAAAGAGGACTGAAAAACACAAGGCGTGAAAATGAATTAAAACAACTAAATATATATATATATAGAAAAGACAACAAAATAGAAAGAAGAGCGAACACATTCAGAAATGAAGAGGAGAAAAAGAAAGCAGATAGAATAAAAGAGAGGGAGATAACTTTGCTAGGGCTTAGTGTAAATGGCCATAAGGACAAAATGACATGCTGTCAGTTCAAATGGGCAAGCCTCTCAACAAAAATGTTAAAGAGCTCATCTCCTTTGACAATATAATATAATCCCCATTGAGTGGAACACATAGAACAAGCAGTGAATTTCATCCCTCTAGAGACTGCTAGCAAAAAACGTACAAAAACTTTTAGAACTCACAGAAGCTAGTGCATAAACAGCAGGATCCTGAGCGGGAGTAGAGGATTTATATTACCTCTGTATTTAGCACTGGTACATTCATGCCTGGAAAACTGTGTCCAGTTCTAGTGTTCACAATCCAAGAAGGATGGTGACAAATTGGAGAGGATTCAGAGAAGAGACATGAGAACGATTAAAAAATTAGAAAACATGATTTATAGTGGTAGACGCAAGAAGCTCCATGTACTTAGTTTAGTAAAGCGAAAGTTAAGGGGTGAATTAGTCATGGTCTATAAGTACCTACACAGGGAATAAATATTTGATAATGGGCTTTTCAACTTAGCTGACAAAGAAATAATGGTTGGAAGTTGAACTTAACAAAATTCAGACTGGAAATAGGCATATTTTTTTCTGCAGTGAGGGTAATTAATCATTGGTACAATTTACTAAGGCTTATAGCTGATTCACCATCATCAGCTATTTTAAAATTAAGATTGGATGCTTCCTCTTAAAATATATGCTCTAGTTTTAACAACAACAAAAAAATATTCTGGGGATATTTTATGCTTCATGCAATATAGGAAGGCAAACAGGAAGATCACTGTGGTTCCTTCTGGTCTTTGGACCCTTGTATCTATCTATAACTTACTTGAACATAAAATAAAAGGTTTCCATGTATATAGAATCTAAAGGAACCTTGTTTTAAATTGTGCTATCATTCTTACAGATTTATTGATACCTGCAATATATAAAATCATCTCTTTAAAGTTTGCATTTTTTACCATAGCCATTTCTGCCACATCACTGAACAACTACAATGTTTAGATATGATCTCAGAGTTGGTAACATATTCCTGCTTTCTGAATCATTTATTTGGCTGTGGTTGTAAAAGGTCTAATTTTGTCTGGTGAATCACAGTCCCATATGATTTCAGCAATCTCCAGACTGTCACCCTCACTTTCACCATACATCCTGATTTCTATGTATTCTTGAAAACTGATCAGTTGAACTTTAAAATAAAGCCTATTTGTTTTCCTGCTGAAAAATGGATGCTCCCTGAAAACAATAACTCCTCTTAATTGGAGCTATGCAGTTAATAGCTCCACACTTCGGGGAGTATCATGAGGCACTTTGCCTCTTGAAGGCTTGAGAGCAGGCATCATCTACTTCTGCCACACAGCAGCCCAACTCTGCAATCTGATGGTGGCATGGATCCAGGTCCTCGTCTCTTTCTACTCTGTTTGGGGCACATATACACCCTTGGAGAAGTAAGAAGAAAGCAGTCACTTCACTCCCCTGAGTGAAGGAGTTGGAAAGTTGCCTCACCTTCAAGGGCAGGAGGGGTCTCCTTATTGTCTCTTGCCCATGTACACCCATGTAAGAAGGATACATAATCTGATCCCAAACAATGTGAAGGCTTGATACATGTCTGTTGAGATCAATGGATGGCTTTTCTTGAATTTAAATGTGCTTTGGAGAGGCAGATATCTATCTAATTTTATTTGGTAAGTGGCATTTCCATAGTTTTAGAAAGCCAGTTGTGAAATCCAAAGCCAAAATTCCTTACATAGTCAAAAATACCATTTTGACTTCAGTGGCTGTGGTGCTTAGATAAGAAAGAAGTAATCATCGGGAAATAGGGCTTAATGATATACTGGTGGTAGTTATTTGGTGAGACCAACTGATGTCAGGAAGAAATGTTGGTGGTGTCATTTTGAGGTAGGAATACTGAGTTATTAATTTAAATTAAAAATAAAATTTAAAGCTACCGTCAACCAAAATAAACACACAGGATGATCATTTCCTCAGAATGCAGCTAATTTATCTAAAGCTATGTCTACACTAGCACTATTGTCAGAACAACTTATGCCACTCAGGGGTGTGAAAAACATACACCCCTGATGACATAATTTACAGCAATAGATACACCATTGTGGATAGTGCTATATGTGCAGGAGATGCTCTCCCACCAACACAGTGACCACCAGTTCTGGTGGCAGAGCGTGGCTAGAAGGGAAATCTGACAGTGGCATAGCTGCATTGGTATAGTTGGTAATGATATATCATCAGGAGCCATTTCAGATAAGAAGCAATGGGGTTGGCAAAAGAATCTGTCATTTGGAATATTTCCTTTTTTAAGTTCACTATTTTGCACAATATTCTGCTTTGCATTACATTCAGCAGTAGTGCAAAAAACTGCAGGCCTTTTCCCATAAGACATTAGCTTTAAGTTAGCATAAGGTTTGAGGCCTATGAACTTTGAACAGATATGCTTAGCACAGATAGACAGCCCAGTGGAAAACCCAAATATTTGGGGAGCTGAAAATAGAGTTAAAGTGCTGACCAAAAACACATGAGTCAACCATAGCAGTGTTCTAGCAATGAAAGTATATAATAGGGATGTTAGATATCATTTAATTTAACAATCATGTAACTACACCAAATCTTAGTGGCTACATGATTATTTGATGGTCCCAGGGACAGAGCCACCAGCCAGTATGCCCCCAGCCCCACTCCCAGGGAGCACCCTGCCACCCCGCCCTGCCTCTGATTTAAGAACCGACTCCCCACGCAGACTGGCTCCACCCTGGCACCCTGCACTTCTGCCTCTGATACAGAGGCAGCAGCATGGGATTGCAGCAGCTTCTGTCTATGGGAAGCCCGAGCTCCCCACAGACAGAGGCTGCTCCATCATCCCATGGAGCAGCCTTTGTCCGCAGCAAGCCTGGGCCCACCACAGACAGAGGCTGCTTTGTGACATCAGCCCCTGTTTTGCAGGAGGCCCCGAGCTCTCGCGGACAGGGGCTGCTCTGGCATTCTGCCTGCCCCCCAGAGGCAGCAGTGTGTGTAGGGGGGAGGCAGCTCTGTGAAACTGTGCTCAGGGGCAGCCGGCTTTTAAGCTGGCTTCCCCAGAGCACCAGCTCCCACCTCCCCTCCCCCCCACTGCCTCTGTGGGAGGGAGCAAGGGTGCGGGCAGGCAGCTCCACGGAGTTGGCATGTGCAGAGACCTGGCTTAAAAGCTGGCTCCTCATGTCTACCTGCTCCTGCCTGCCCCCCTCACCCTCTGCGCTACTGCGTGTATTCATTTGGATTAACTGATAAGCCCAGGTTTATCAGTTAATCGTTTACATGACTATGCACTAATCTCCTAGTATATAACAGGTACATGAGAAACACTTAAGGCTTTGTCTACACTGGCAATTGAGTGACAAAGCTTTCATCCTTCGCAGGTGCTTAACACGCCCAAGATAAAGGAAAAAATTAAAAAACAATAAATAGTCTAGTAGCACTTTAGGGTCATCTGAAGTAGGTTGTGCCCATGAAAGCTCATGATACCATCTACATGTTTTGTTAGTTTTTAAAGGGCTACTAGATTATTTGTTGTTTTTTAAGTTTTTCCCGTTACAGACTAATTTGGCTATCCCTCTGAAGCCAAGATAAAAGCTTTGACATGGCCAGCACTAATGTAAACAGTGCTTTATTAACAGAAGTGCTCTCTTACTAATAAAGCAAATCCTGCTTGTAGGGGATGGAAGTTTTTTGTCGGCAAGAGTTCTGACAAGTAGTGTTTACAATGTGGTCTTTTGGCAATACCACTATGTCAGGTGTAGTGTGAACATACCTTAAGGCTAGCCTTCTTGCTTGCTTATATAACTTTTCTTGTAAGTTTCTTATTTTTTTGTGTTTGATTATTTGTTTTATTACAATAGGTTTATAGGTTTATATTAGAGAATATTTTGCCTGTAATGCAAGGGGCCTACAGGCCATATCCTATATGTTGAGCTAAGCATATTTAGCATATGTTTGGATTCTTTCACCTAGATAGGTGATGATGAGCTAAAGCATAATGTCCATATATAGCTGCAACCTTTAATATATGTGGATGTGTTGAAGTAGGGTGGCATAGGGTCTTCCTAAGTTTATACACTTTTATACTTAACAGGTTCACCAGAACTTGGAAAGAAGAGAAATAACCAGTTAGGACAGAAATAACAAGCATGATATCTAGCCCCAAAAGGTCATGGCAATAAACTGACCTATATGACAATAAGTTGAGATCATTGAAATGCTAACCTTTAGAAAAAAGACACTTAAACATTAGTAAGGTGAGGAAATACAAATAAGGAAAAGGGAAACATTCCCTGCCATATATGCCTGCAACATAATGGCATTAGTGTAACATATTATAAAAATGAAAACCCAGCATAGGGGCGGTAGTAGAAGGAGATGTAGTACTTGGGAGGTACCAGAATGATGGCCACTGATGGTGATGAGGAAGATGGTTAACAGTTCAGATTGTTCAGTCAGGGATAGTGTGAGTATATGGATGTATTGAGGTATTTTACTGAGTTGGGGTGTTTGTGACTGTGCTAAATGTATTAATAAACAAGATTTGTAAATATAAGAGTTCCTACAGTTCCTATAGTGTGAGTGATGCTGCTGTGCACATTGGATTCCCAACTATGCAGTAATTTAAATTATACCGGCCTAATTTTTGAACAAACAACTCTCAACCCTCAAAGTGATAACTGAGGATTATTAAGTATTCAATATAATTAATAGATAATCTAAAGATTGGGCAACAGTGTATATACCAGCTAAAATAGATGAATCTTTTAACTGGTCATTTTCTTTGGTGTATGAGACAGACAAAACTATGCTCAATTTCAGTTGCAATTTGCACATTAACTGATAGAAACATTCACGCATTGTACATAATTTAAAATACTAAAGCATAAAGCATCTGTTCATTGTAGTTCAAATAGTCTTATGTCTTCCAAGTGCATATTTCTTACTTGTTAGAAATAAAGAACATTGAGACAAATTGGTATTCCTTTAAGAAAATGAACAGGTGCTGCAGTTTATTATAGTCTTTATCACTTCTAGAAGACCATAACGAGTTTGTCTTAAGGGCTATATTTGTTATAAAATACTAAAATTCTCTGCCATTTATTCAGTCCTCTGCATGATATCTATGGTATGTAACTGCCACAGTATTCTCTAAATAAAACATGTCTATAAATTCTTTATAACTAGATACTTCAGGATACGGTTGTGAATACAATAAGAATTTGTATCTAGAATAATATCTTCTTGTTGCCAAATTTTTTGTGTAGGATAGGCTTCATGGCTGCTTGACTTCTTTTAAAGGAATCCTGTAAATACACAAGATATGAAAAATATGACTGCAGAAGTATGAAGTATGGCTTAAAACTGACACACAGATTCTGATTCTTCACTGCCTTGTAATTTGCATGATCATTTACACCAGTGCATAACGCTCTGAGAATTCTGATTTGGAAATGTTTTACAACTCACTTTTGACATGATATACCGATGGAATATGAAACTTTGAACAACTAGGCACAGACTTGCCCCTTTGAGTTTAAGGCATAACTCCTTTAGCTGTGAAGAACACTAAACTATTATACTCATTGTGGATTAGCCAATGGTTGTGGATGTGAGACATTTTCCAAGCATATTACTACTACACCTTGTAAGAGACAATGAAGATTCAGACTGACAGACAACAATTTTTCCATCCTTTCCAGCGACTTCAATGAGGAGTTTTGCCCAAGTAAAGACAAGATTGGGTATATTATACTGTATCCAGTTTTCTTAGAAATGTTCTTTAAAATAATTTTTAAAAGCATAATAAATCCTAGAGCTTGACAAATGCAGTACTGCAAAATCTTTTTTGCTATAAATATCCACTTGACTTTTAGAACTGATTTACTTTCTGGTTTACATTATTTCTGTTCACTTTCCATGTATATTCAAGGGATCTAGTTTTACTCACTTGAATGCTCAGTAGGAAATGATTTTCAGTCTTGCATGAATGAGTATTGCAAACAGCAAAGGTGCCAAATTGTAATGAAAAAACTATTGTTCATGTCAGTGTTAGGAGTGGTCCTTTTCATGTTCCTGGGACTTAATCATCTTTGGCAGAGAATGAGTTCTGTCCATTCTGCTATTGCTACTCATTTTCATTCCCCATCTGTAGAATGGGAGCTGCAGGTGGACATGACTGTAGACACAAGGTAAACAACCTGTCTGGCAGCCTGCCACGTGGCTTACCCTGATGAGCTGCATACAACCCACAGGTGCCTACCACTGCCTTACAGTAAAATTGCTGAAGAAGATTGACCTTTCCAAATGCAATTGATGAGGAGGAATCACATTACTCTGAGCATTTGGGAAAATCATGTACAATGTCATCCTGAAACTTATCAAAAAGAAAATAGGCCTTCAACTTAAAGAGGAACAAGCAGGTTTTAGACCACTGAGATCATACACTGTTCTCAGGAATATTATAGAGCATAGTGCGGTTTGGCAAGCACCTCTTGTGATACATTTAATAACTTTCCAAAGGGTTTTTGACAGCATATACAGAGATAATCTTTGGGAAAATTATAGCATATTATAGAATATAGTGGAACCCTGCTTATCCAACCTCACTGGGACTGATGCCAGTTCAGATGAACAAAAACTGGATAATTCAGAGAATAGGTGTGGCTTGGGCTGTCAGCCCTGAGGGTGGTGGGGCTAACATTCTAAGCCCTGCCACTCAGTTTGGTTAATAGAGAGAACCAGATAATGAAGGCTCAGATAAATGGGGTTCTACTGTACCAGCAAAAATAGTTAGAAACATCAAAAAACTTCCTAACTGTCAGGGTGGTTAAACACTGGACTAAGTTGCCTAGGGAGGATGTGGAATCTCCATCTCTGGAGATATTTAAGAGCAGGTAAGATAGACATCTATCAGGGATGGTCTAGATTGTACTGGGTCTTACCGTGAGGGCAGGGGACTGGACTTGATGACCTCTCAAGGTCCCTTCCAGTTCTAGTGTTCTATGATTCTATGATCAAGGATTCATATGAAAATGCCTAGTGTGCAGAGATAAAAACATCAGCCAATAGTAATAACTGGAGTAAGACAAGGGTGTGTTGTGTCCCCTCTGGTCATTCTCTGTGTCATTAGGAAAGTAACCACAGAAGACAACTAAGGAATTTTATGGGAAATCATAGAGCACAATTGGATGACCTAATTTTTTTCTGATGAAATTGTCCTACTAATTCAACAAATCACTTGAAGGAAGAAAAGACCCAGATTCTGATAAAACAATTTGGCTTGCTCATCAACAAGAGAAAGACAACATATATAGCTATCAGTGTACCAAAATAACCATTAAAATAGATGAAGAAATACTCAAAGAAATAAGTTATTTTA
The DNA here is from genome assembly GCA_019425775.1 of Rafetus swinhoei. Lineage (NCBI taxonomy): Eukaryota > Metazoa > Chordata > Testudines > Trionychidae > Rafetus > Rafetus swinhoei. The sequence goes on from CM033449.1 coordinate 36,669,291, forward strand.
TGTAGGGGGAATGCAATGACACTATGCAATGATGGGATGACACTATACTAGATGTCAAACAAAGAATATAAAAAAACAGCAAACAAAAAGTTTAAAAAAATAACATGATTGGCATTGACAAAAATACAGATTTTAAATACTGGTATCATGTCTATCCTATGTTATGGAGCAGAGTGATAAGAATCTAATATAAAAATCGATAAGAAAATTAATTCATGCCAAAGTAAATGACTGAAGAAGATCTTCAGAGTCCATTGTAAAGAGTTTCTTACAATATTAGAAATTCTAAGGTGAGCAAACCAATCTAAAGTGTCAAGTGTAAAGTGGCAAGAAAATGATCATGGACATATGTAGGACACACTTGTGGTGTTTTAGATGGTGCTTGTAATTATCAGAACTGGGAGCATTGGCTGTTGGGAGTCTGGAAGGACAGGAATCAGGAAGGAGAGGGGAGAAGATTAGTAGGGGCTAAGGGAGAGCTACTGAGGGATGCAGCAGCTTTGTAAAGAGGTTCCACTTCTGGTAAATAAAGTCCTGTTGAAGTTTGTTACTACCTTGCTTGCATGATACAACATTTTGGTGACGAGGATGGATCTTCTGCCTCTGAACCCCCCTGCATCCTTTCTGCAAAGCCCAGGTGAGCCTCCAATTGCTTTTACTGCCTGGATTCATATGTTTGAGACTTATCTGCTTGCAATCAGTGCTACAGAAATTTCTGAAGTGAGAAAGCGTGCTCTGCTAATCCACTGCCTTCGAGCAGAAGGGCAGCGTATATTTTACACTTTTCCTCTTGCAGATTAGAAATATGAGACTGCACTCACTGCATTAAAGAACTTTTTTTGTGCCAAAGTGAATGTAGTAGCTAATCGCTACAGATTTCGCCAGTGTGAGCAGAAACCAGGGGAGACTATAATGCAGTATTGCTTCTCTGAGGAGTCTGATTGTAACTTGTGACTTTGGGAATATGGCAGATGAAATGATTAGAGACCAGCTCATTGAGAAAACAACCATGCTTTGTGCAAGAGAACGCTTGCTTTTAGAACCACACTGGAAAAAGCAATAACCATTGCTACCCAGATTGAGTCAGTTATAGTAGAAGCCAAAATAATGAGCATGGATACAGGAGGCCCAGTCCAGGCTGTGACTCCTTTGCAGAAAAGTCCACTATCACTGTAGACAAACAATTACAAGGAGAAAGCTAATGAAAAACCACAGAATCAGTAAATTCAAAGCACAACAAAAGCATGCTTTCACTGTGGATCCCCACAACACCTCACAAGCTACACAAGGTGTCCTGCAAAAGTAGCTCAGTGCAATCACTGCAAAAAGATTGGGCATTTTGCTAAGGTATGCTGCAGTAGCCAGTCCAATCAACAGGTACATGCAGTTACAATACCAGATGTTACTGTGCTTAGTGTGGACAAAATCACTACTGCACATATTCCAGAACAGATAAGGTGCATTGTAAATGTTTCTGCCACATCTTCAGGCAAATCACATCCTATTCAGCAATGTTGGACACTGGCTCAGCAGTATCTATACTACCTGCTTCCATCTATTTGCATTACTTTAAAGATGTGCCTCTTACTAAACCCAAACTTCACTTGGTGTGCTATTTGAAAAACCAAATTCCAGTACGTGGCTGCCTGCCAGCAACGGTGACTTTTGGTGATTGCTGTGTAACTGCAGAGTTCTAAATTGTCCACAAAGGCACTCCTATCCTTAGCAGAGATTTATTGACTGCTTTAAACCTCAGGGTAGTTAATGGACAAATTGACCTTCCTCAGCAAAGCACTCTTGCAGTACACACACCAGCTGGGATCCAAGACCAGGTTGAGGAGAAACTTGGCTGTGCTTATGAGTTTGTGCACAAAGTTAAAATGCGACATAATGTGATGCCTGTATGACAGAAGTTTTGGCACTTACCATTTTCAGTCAGGGAAGTTATTTCAGAGGAACTTAAAAAACTTGTACAAAAGGACATTATTGAAGAGATTGACTCATCTGAATGGGTTTCACCTATAGTGGTGACACAGAAGAAGGAGGAAGGCATTTGCCTTTGTGTGGACTTAAGGGAGTCACATACAGCTATTGTGACTGACAGCCACCAACTGCCTCACATAGAAGTAGTATTTGCAGAAGTCCATGGAGCAAAGATGATTTCTACTCTTGATTTGCAGAGCGCATACCACCAGGTTATATTGCATGAAGACAGCAGAGATCTCGCAGCATTTAGTACACACGAGGGACTATTTCATTTTAAACATGTTCCATATGGTCTTGCATGTGCCCCAAGTGCCTTCCAAAAAATGATGTCATTGATTCTGAAGCATCAACATGGAGTTCAGTGCTATCTGGATGATATTATTGTGTTTGGAAAGCCTTCTGAGGAGCATGGGAATAACCTGCAGTCTGTACTAAACTGCATCAGCACAGCAGGCCTCAGGCTCAACTTGTCTAAATGCAAATTTAGACAAATAGAACTCTCCTTTCTGGGGTATACATTTCACCGGCTGTACTAAAACCTGATCCAGATCATATCCTAGCAATTTCAAAGGCTCCTTCTCCAACAGATTTGCAAACCTTTTGTTCCTTCTTGGGTCTTATCTCCTGGTATGCAAAATTTATTCCCAATTATGCTTCTGTCATTGAACCATTATGAGAAATGCTACGGAGAAGTTCAACCTTGATGTGGACAATGGATGTACAAGCTAGTTTGGAAACTGTGAATGACTTGATTGTACATAGTTCAGTACTTGCACTATTCAGTCCTGCATTGCCCACAATTGTGACTACTGATGCTTCTGATTATGGACTTGGGACTGTCCTCACACAACTTCATGAGGACAACATGGAGAGGACTGTTGCATTTGCTTCAAGGACACTGAGTAATGCTGAGAGAAAATATTCTACAGTTGAAAAAGAAGCATTTGCTTGTGTCTGGTCTACTGAAAAATGGAGAATTTACCTGTGGGGCCACACATTCAAGTTGCGCACAGACCACAGCCCTTTGACAACATTGCTAACCACGAAAGGACTAGGAAGAGCAGGAAATCATATTGCTAGATGGTCTGCAAGACTACTCTCTTTCAATTATGAACTGGAATATAAGCCTGGAAACCAAAATGTGATAGCTGATTGCCTTTCTCGCCTGCCTTTCTCTTCACCAGATGGTTCACTGGAGGATGAGGATGAAGTAGTTGCGCTTATTACAATCACTCTTACTGCAGTAACAAGAGAGCAATTCCAAGCTGCTTGTTTAGCATGTCCAATTCAACAAAAGCTACAGGAAATTCTGACAAAGAGGTGGCCCAGTAACCCTAAAAACCTTGATCCAGTTTTGCTGCCTTATTTTAGAATTTGGGATGAACTTTCTTTGCTTGATGGCTTTGTGCTACGAGGTACACACAGGATCCTTGTGCCAGAAGAATTACAGTCAAAACTCATATACCTGACACACGATACTCATCAAGGAATTGTCAGAACCAAACAACGACTACAGGATCTGTATTGGCGGCCAGGGATGGACTCCCAAACTGAAGCAATCATAAAATTCTGTGTCACTTGCCAAATGCATGATAAGACAGCAGTGACATGTACCCCACTATTATAGCTTGTTCCTCTTCCTGATTTTGCATGGGAAAAAAGTTGCAACTGACATCATAGAATCCTTTGACACTGCTCCAATTGTCTGTCGTTATGCCATCACTTTAACAGACTCTTTCAATAAATGGCTTGAAGTAGCGTTTACATCACAAATCTCTTCTGCTACAGTAATTAAGTTCCTCTCTACAATTTTTAGCAGGGAAGGTAACCCCAAAGAATTGGTTTTGGATAATGGTAGTCAATTTACTTCCCTGGAATTGGAAATTTTTCTAGCAGAGAGGAACATTTTACATAGAAGATTGTCCTTGTATTTCTCTCAAGCCAATGGGGAAATCGAAAGGTTTAACAGAAGCTTGAAAGAGAGTTTGCAAACAGCTAAACTGGAAGTGTGATCGTGGATAACCTTCACTATTGATTTCTTGCAAGCATACAGGGCTACACGACATGCCACAATGCAAAGATCACCCACAGAGTTACTGCATGGAAAACAGACAAATACTAAACTGAACATTGCTGGATTGTTAAAGTCAAGATCTGATGCACCAAAAGAGGACGATGTGAGAAAAACAGTTGAACAGAACCAAGCAAAGTATAAGGCTTTCACAGACAAACAGTGGGGTGGTAAGGAACCAAAGTTTGAGTGTGGTTCCTTCGTTAGAGTAAGAAAACCTGGAATTCTATGCAAAGGGCACCATAAATTCACATCTCCTCTTAAAATCATTGAGAAGAAGGGAGATTGCACCTATCGACTTTCTGATGTGCGTGTATGGAATGCTTCTTATCTTGCACCTGCTTATGCACCAAAAGGAGATGAGGCTAACACCCAGTCTGTGTTGGATGACTTCACCATAGTACCAACACAACAAGACATTGCACTAGAAACAGGTTTGAGAGACAGTCTGTCAGACCCAGACGAACACCAGTCTGGACTAGAGACTATGTTATGTAGTATTTACAGTGTAATATTTCTGCCAACAGTATAATGGCTTGTTCCATATTTGTTGCTGTGGTTAGAACAACAATGTTTATTTTATAATTGAGAGCGCTTCTTAAGAGAGGAGGGAATGTGGTGTTTTAGATGCTGCTTGTAATTTTTAGAACTGGGAGCATTGGCTGTTGGGAGTCTGGAGGCACATGAAACAGGAAGGAGTGGGGAAAAGATTAGCAGGGGCTGAGGGAGAGCTATTGAGGGATGGAGCAGCTTTGTAAAGAGGCTCCTCTTCTTGTAAATAAAGTCCTGTTGAAGTTTGTTAGTACCTTGCTTGCATGATACAACAACACTTTAAGGATGTCTCTAACACAACTTTCATGGTAAGTGATAATATAAGGACCACAATGAAAGAGAAAATGGGTGTGACCTACAGAACCATTACAGGAAACTATGAAAAATAAACCACATTCATTAACATGACACTCAGAAACCGAGCAGACTTGCACAAGTACAAAATACATGGCAGAAACTGGTGAAGGCCCTATTAATCAGAGAGGGTATAGAAGGGTGAAGAAAGAAGATTGGATCACAAGCTTGCCAGCTAGGATCTTATATGCACTTGCAAGTAATTAATGTTGATGTGAGAAAAAGTACTTTTTAACATTGTTACTAGTCAATAACTCTTGTTGTCATCTACCTTTTCTAGAAGTGTTAAGAACTGAGAGGCTCAGAAGAGAAAATCTGAAAACATTCTAGTTTCCAAAACTACTTTTCTGTGACTCCTTCCTGAACAAGTCCAATGTCCAGTAGCTCTTTGAAGCTCTCCTCCTCTTAATTATGACCCACTTAATTACATAAGCTTAAGCATATGTCCCTAAAGTAAGCACATGAGTACTATTGATTTAGTTGGATTTCATGCTCTTAAAGTTGGTCATATTCCTAAGTAACTTGATCAACTGGGACTTATAAGAACTACACTTATCCCATCGATGAAGAAACAAATACACTTCTACAGGTTGAACCTCTCTAGTCCAACAATCTCAGGACCTGACCGGTGCCAAACCAGAGAATTTGCCAAACCATGGGAGGTCAATACTGTCTTGCAGCATTACTAACACTTCCACTGCTTCTTACACTCTTAGAAGATATTTAGGGGTAAATTAGATTTAATAACAGCACAGAACACTGAGAGTCAGGACTGGTGACTGTAAACAAACTTTATGGGACTGTGGGAAACATGGAAACATGGTAAATGGACATCCAGCTAACTAAGATCATGCTGGACCATGGATGTTGCTGGACCAGAGAGTGCTGGACTAAAGAGTTTCAATCTGTAATTCCATCCACATTGATATCTGACGATTCATCAGATAGTAACATGATCTGTTCATTCTATACTAGGAAGATAGTTATCATTTGGTTTCATTACCAGTCTCTGAAACCATCTAATTTTCTGTCTAGATATAAATGTAACATATTTATTTGTGCACTGGATACATCATAGCAAAGACTAGTATATTATGAGGTCAGGTCCTATTAAATTTCAAAGTCAGCTAAGAAAATTCAGGAATAAAAAATGGTCCATTATAATAAATATGCATATTTTATATTCCATAACAAATCTCGTCCAAAATGCTTGTACTCTTGTGCTATGATCTCAAACAAAATTGACTACAGTGACTGTTATAGTGGAAGTGTACTAGTGATATACATACAAATTATTCCTCCCCACATGAGTCAATGTCTTGAGTTGCTTATGCTATCTATGTTTTTAGTAGTTTTCTCCTCATGCTGGCTCAGTAAATCCTAATTACACAAATAAATACAGATCTTTTCTTGTGCTTCATATTCACATTATACAACTGAAATTGATCCCTCAGGGATCTTTCTACTAGGAACTTGACCTTGCCTCTGTATGTGTGATTAAAGAACTGGCATTTCTGTAGCCAAAGCTCTTGAATGACCAGATAGGATCTTTGTCACATCTGTGAACTACAAGAGCACTGCAATACTTAAATTTTATTCCATCTAATACAGAATTCTGATGAATTCCTTTTCCATTTGTTCTTTAGTTACTTCTATGTAAGACTTGTTAACATTCTAGTAAAACTGACAAGCTATTGATGAAGGAAACTTGTTAGGTCCCATTTACTTCATCACCATCAGACCGCACGTCAGTTGCAATATACTAACTACTGCCATGTTTGCTAGCTCAGTATTGCCCCTGAATTTAAAAAAACCAACTCATTACTATTTCCAAAGGGCGAGGGAAATGATTTGCATATTTGGCTCTTTTGGAGGTCTTTTGCTCTTGATTTATAAATCCCACAGATTGTAGTTCTTTACCAAATATCAGATTTTACTTAGAAAAGATACCCAGTATGTGGTCTGTGTCAATGATTCCCAAAATGCGTGCATTTATTCACGCTGGATATGAACAAAAATGAGCAGTGTTTGTCATAACAGATGTTATGAATGTTCCATTATAAAATGTGATCTTACTTTTGTGTTTTCTAGTAATCATTAAACTGAGCATAATGCCCTTCATTGTACAAATGACCTCCCCAGTGTGAATTTGTAATGTATATGATAATAAAGCATTAATAAAGATATGCCTCTAGAAGATTTTACTCTCAGTCGAAAGCAACACAAAAGAAGTAGTAAATGCAAAATGTACACAGGAGTTCTTGATTCCTGAAAGTAATTATCTCTCACAAATGAAACTAAACACTGACCTCTAAATCAAAGTAGCATTTGATATAGATATAAATTCCCAGTGTGTACAGGGAAGAGAGATAAAGGAAGAGATAGTTTAATAAAACACCAATCTGTATGTTTTAACAAACAGGAATGTAATCACGCTTTTAGGGAAAAATGTAGCTTCCCCAGACTGGTCTGAGTAGATTAATGAGGCACTGGACAGTTGCTTGGGGAGAAGGGCAAGGGAGAGGAATCTTCACAAAGAAATTGCAGAGATGTGTTGCATAAAACTCCATCCCAATGGCTGCTCAGACATCATGGTTAGCCTTCTGCCCCATCCTCAAGGTGAATCGCCTTCTGGATAAGGGACTCAGACCCAGTTAGAAAGTGTATATATTGCAGTCAACATTAAGTGCTAGTTCAAAGCACACTATACTCCTGCAGAGCCAACCAGTGCATTTCAACAACTTCTAAAACCCATCCTATTCTGGAATTGCAGGATGGTGCTTGTTCTGGATTTATGGCTGAGAACCCTCCACTCAGTCTGCCTATAATGCAATTGTCCATAGTACAATTTGCACCATATCACTTAAAGTCAGGATGTATCTAGACTCCATCTGGATGCAAGACTGTGGATAAATAGCCTTTCCAATTGTTGGTTATGCACAAGTGCCAAACACAATTGCATTTTCCTATAGAAAGGAGGGATGGAGTGAAGTGGAGCGGAGCCGAGCGGAGCGGAGCTAGTCAGCTGTATAGGGGAGTGTATGCTGTATAGGGGAGTGTATAGTGGAGTGTAGCACCATGTCCCTCCCCCTGAATTCCTCCCAGCATGGCCCAGTATTTAATAGACCCTTGAAATGTAACAGTATCAGAAACCTAGATCAATAGATTTCAAAGTGAAAATTTAAAAGAGCATGTCTCTGAAGTTTTGCATTTACTTCGAAACGTGTGATATTTTAAATACATTGATGTTACTAGGAACATTTACATTAGCTCAATCTAACATAACACCAAACTTAATTGGTGTCAGCATAAGTGACTGCTAAGAAGCTGTTTCTTACACTATTTTTGATGGAAACGAAAACAAATAAACATACACAAAATCTTCCCATATGCTTGAATCAACTCATATGCTTGAATTAACCAGAAACCAAGATAGTCAGTAAGGAATAGTATTTCATATAAAAAGAGAATTGAATCTGTATATAAAAAAATAACCACACTTTTATGGACCAGCTGCTCTCTGATTGGTTGGATCACATAAAAAGATTATTCTCTATGCTTGTCATTTCATAGCTACTCAAATTAATGATAAAATAAAGAAATGCCATCTTACCACCTTCAGACAAAATGATGACATCTATATCAGTCATTCAGCATAAAAGAAATAAAATCTACTGGAATAGAAAAGAGTTCCAAGTTAATTTCTGCTGCTTTGAAAATAAATGTACTAGCATGTTTGTCTTTGCTTATTGATGCTGGGGCATTCACTTAATAGCAGAATCCCATTTGTCTGTGACAAAGGTTTATCCCTGACATTACCTCTCATGTAATACAAACTTAATATGATTTTATCTCCTGTTGCTGATACTCATTTGTTCATTGTTATTCAGAAGGTGCCCTGTTGCAATGATACTTAGGGTCTTAATCTTGCGAACACTTATGCATGTGCTTGACTTTAGACATGAGAGCCATAATATTGATTTCACTGGGGATGCATTTAAAGTGAAACATAGGTTTTAGTGTTTGCAGGTCCTGTAACTTGCACTGTTAAGAGAATACTGTATTCTGCCAAAGTCAATATCCCCTAAAAATATGATCAACAATTTAAAAAGGAAAAATCCAGGTGTTTTCATATCATTAAAGTATGGCTGGATTTATTTTTTAAATAATTTATGTATTTAGGTAGTCCATGAGTCCATAATTATATTATATATGAAACTGATAAAAAAGGAATGAATTTATCCTCACAACAGACTTGTGAGCTAGAGTGGTATTTTTATTAGTATCATCCCCTTTTTAAAGATGTGCAGTTGTGGCATTGTGAGAAGAATCCAGGTTTCTCAAATCCCCACGTAATATACTAAACTCAAGACTATCCTTCCTCATGTTCATATAAAGAGGAGGGTCAGGGTGAATTAATGGAAAAGCTTGTTCTAAAAATATATACATTTATTTATCATGCTAGATCCTGTACAAACACAAAGAAAACTTGGTCTATGGCAAAAGAACCAACAATTTAATTTTATCTCACATTATAATTATGTCCCAGTTTTAGAAGGTGGAACTATGTTCCTGAGACCAGAAATGTACAGTAACATCAACATTGAGGCAAAGTTGCACTTCAAAGTCTGGTGAACTGAGCCTATATAAAAAGACATGATTTTTTTCTACATCAAACCCTCTTCATGGGTACAAACTAAGATTCAGTTATGACAAAACGGAATTTATTTAAATGTGAGATTTATGAGCCTCAGCACTTGCAACCCGCAGAGTTGTTCAGATGAAAAAATTCATAAACATTTTCCCCCACAAAACCAGAAGAGGTGTCCTCCCAGACATCTGTCTGTCACTGATCTAACACACTCAGGCTATGTCTACATTGGCATCATCTTGCGCCAGAGATATGCAAATGAGGCTAAGCGTGGAATATCGCCGAGCCTCATTTGCATATCTAATGAGCCGCCATTTTTGTGGAAGAGGCTCTTGCGCCAGAAAGAGCTGTCTACACTGCCCCTTCTTGCGCGCAAGAAAAACCCTCTTGCACAATGCCGTTATTCCCGAAAATAATCAGTGTAGCGGCATTGCACAAAAGGGTTTTTCTTGAGCAAGAAGGGGGGCAGTGTAGACAGCTCCTTCTGGAGCAAGAGCCTCTTCCACAAAAATGGCGGCTCATTAGATATGCAAATGAGGCTCAGCGATATTCCATGCTTAGCCTCATTTGCATATCTCTGGCGCAAGATCGCGCCAGTGTAGACATAGCCTCAGAATTTAACCACTCCTTCAACACATTTCAGATATTTGGTTCAGAAGACGTGAGGACAAACTTACTCTAAGAACATAAGAACGGCCATACTGGATCAGACCAAAGGTCCATCTTGCCCAGTATCCTGTCTGCCAACAGTGGCCAATACCAGATGCCCCAAAGTGAGGGAACACAAGAGATAATGCTCACATGATAACTCTCCTGTCACCTAGTTCCAGACAAACAGGGGCTAGGGACACCATTCCTACTCATCCTGGCTAATAGCCATTGATGAACTTAACCTCCATGAATCTAGCTCTTTTTTGAACCCTGTGAGGCTATGTCTACACTGGTGGGCTCTTGTGCAAGAACAGCCGTTCTTCCACAGAGCATCCACACTGCCCGCCCGCTTCTTGCCCAAGAAGATTTACAGTAAAGCGTGGTAAGAGAGGGCTTCTTGCGCAAGAGCAAAGCTCTTTTCTAACAAGTGTAAGCTCTCTTGAGCAAGAGCTTTTGCACAAGAGGGCAATGTGGACGCACAGCAGGGGTTTCTTGCGCAAGAAAGCCCTATGGCTAAAATGGTCATCAGAGCTTTCTGTCACAAGAGAGCATCCACACTGCCATGGATGCTCTTGCGCAAAAGCACATAGCAGTGTGGATGTGTTCTTGTGCCAGAGTTCTTGCACAAGAACCCTTGCGCAAGATGTTCTTGTGCAAGAACCCGCTAGTGTAGACATAGCCTTAAAGTCCTAGTTTTCACCACATCCTCTGGCAAGAAGTTCCACAGTTTGACTATGCACTGAGTGAAGAAAAACATGTTTGTTTTAAACCTGCTGCCTATTAATTTCATTTGGTAAGCCTTAGTTCTTATATTGTCGGAATAAGAAAATATCTTTCCCTTATTCACTTTTTCCACACCAGTCATGATTGTATAAACTCTCAGCATTTATAGATTCTCTGCATTCATTAGGCCTGAAACCTTTGTGTGTGTGTGTGTGTGTGTGTGTGTGTATAGACACACTACAGAAAATTGTTGATTTTCCCTTAGAAGAGATTTGCCCAGAATGGCAGAGTGGAGCTGTATTCTATGCTATCCCCTAGCAATTCCAGAACACAGACTTATTGGGGTGAGGAGGCTCCAGGGAAATTTTTAGGGTTGGTAGACAAGTGATCGGGACTAGAACTGCCCTCAGAATACTTTTATCTGTGTTGGGCTATTATCCAAGAAAAGAATTCATGGATCAAAACCCACCCCTCTCTGCTTCACTGAGTATAAACTCAGCAAACAGTAAATCAGGCCCTATATTTCAGCTTTACCTAGTCAATGTTCCTCCCCTGTATCTCAGGAAATAGTATTAATCACATGGTAAAGTGACACGGTGTGTCACTTTCATTAAATATTTGATAGCTGAAGCAACTTCTTCACTTGGTCAGTAGGAACACATGTAGAGACATGAAAACATTTAGTGAAAAACTAAAAACTAAACTAGCAGTAAAGCTGTTGGTTTCTTTCAGTGAAGAGTGCATGTTGTTATAATTATCTCTCAGTTTGTCCACCAACAGATAAACAACAATGAAGAAATTACATACTTGGCTAATTAACGTAATCTACAAAGATATGCCCAGTCCTATTCTCACTGAAACCAGTGGCAACTCCCACTGATTTGAATAAATGCAGAGTAGAGTAAATTTAGCCAGTTCCTCCCTCCTGTTCTGGTTAATTTGTGCCTCTGTGATATCATAAAGAAGCTATACATCCCACATATCCAATCACCTTGAGGATTGCCTATTAAGGTAATTCTAGGGTGGTATGATGGTAACAGTTACGTCACCCCTTTTTTTCTGCAAGGGACAATGGTAGATGCTCACATACCGCAATTATGGATGTAGGATAAAAACCTGAACCGAATAATATAATAGGGACATGCCTCCACTTCAGTGATCTCTGGCTAATGGAAGCTGGACATAAGTCATGATAGCCTGAAGAAACAGGCTCAGGAATCAACAAACCTTAGAATTTGGGAAGTGGAAAGAATGGCTTACAGCCACCTTTGCCCAAACCCCTGTGATTTTGCACATAGTATAATAAGGCCAGAAAAGAAAATAGGTCCATTATCTGAAAACATAAGCTTCCTATTTTTGTGCTAAGCAGTGAAGCAAATTTGATATTCCAGAAACAGCAACAAATATGTTGTACAGGCTTTTAATAGCCAAAAGGTACATTTATAAAATCGTTAGCTGAGATCGGTGCCTAAAAAGCTTCTTGTAAATAATATATCATAAAAACTATATTGCTATGCTGGTGTCCTTTTAACATGTTATAGGCTAAGAGAAACAGGTCAACAAGACAAGTAAGGTTTTTTATTTAAATTTTTTATTATATACATTTTTAGAGTTATTTATCCCATAGAGGGCAAGAAACATGAACAACAGATTGGAGGTCTTGTACTTAGAAGTTTACCTAATGTAGAATTTGCCACACACACACACACACACACAGAGCCTGGTCATTCTCAGTGCTTTAAATATTTGTGGAAGGTGCACCTTTTAAAATAGAAAAAAAAGGTCCTTCAAAGTTTCCAACATCATTCAGCATCAACAGGGTGCAGAAATCATGTACATCATCTCTAACATACCTATAACTAGAGAGAAATGCAGGAATAATGCAATTATAACAAGATTACAGCATATTAGAAAGGTATGATTTGGTGACCATCCCCTGATATATTTTCTAAAAGTGCTAAATTGCATCCATTGTCATGTTTGCAGAGACAAGCTGCAATTTGGCAGCATCTTTCTGGTGGTACTTCTTTTGGCATATGGCTCCCAACAGCACAAAAAATTAATCAGATGTTGGGAAAATGATGTAACTGTTTAGTCACAGCCGCATCATTAGGAGACGTCAAATGCACCCATCCACCATAAAGATGATAAAGAGGGCAGTCCATAGGCAGACAGCATGATGTTTGTTCTTGAGCTCCACAAGAGCGAGACAGGGACATAAAAAAGCCCCAATAGTAAAACTGTAAGTTACACCGCCTGCAGCCACAACATATGCTATTATATGTGGAAGGATCTCAGGGGCATGCAAGAGCTGACCTGGAGAGAATAGGGGATTCAGATCTGAGTGGTTTATCTGCAAAGAAAGGCCTGGTCAATCCAAAGTACACTCCAGCATCACTGTTCCAGTTACCACTGTTCCTTTAGCCTTATCTACACTACCATGGCAAGTCAACATAAGTTATGCTACTCCAGTTACACGAATAACATAAATGGAGTTGACATAGCTTAGGTAGACTTACTGATGTGTCTCCACTGCACTGTGTCAACAGGAACTACTCTCCCATTGACCCTTCCTCTTCTCATTCTGGTGGAGTACCAAAATCAATGAGAGAGCACTTTGTCATCGACACTAAATCAACACCCGCTACAATTGACTGAAGCAGCAATAATCAACTGGTAAGTGTAACCATGGCGTTAATAAAGGAAGCATCTGATATGCTCTATTTTTTCAGAGAAGGCACATCTTGACTTTAACCACCATTTTTAATGTAATTTTGAGATGCAACTGTGAAGTAAGGCTGCATGCAGCAATATGGCATGAGCCCTGCCTTCACACCTAATTGGCGGGGGAGTAATGCCAACTAGGACTGGAAGGCTGGACTCTGCAATTGTATGAACTGCAGTGGTGATGGTACAAAGGGCAGAGTTGACTGTTGAGTCCAACTCGCCACAACATTAATTGATATTGATATGTTCAGAACTTACCATACACAGTGCTGTATGTGTGGTTTCAACAGGGCCATGTAGAGAAATGATCACCTCTTTTTTCCATCATTTTACTCTTTTGCTTTGTGAGCTGATGTTCAATTTTCTGCCCACACACCCCTTATTTGGTTGTCAACTCTAAGTATATTTATGCCATCTGGCTGTGTCTACATTGGCACCCTTTTTCGGAAAAGGGATGCTAATGAGACCAGTCGCAATTGCAAATCCGCGGGGGATTTAAATATCCTCCCAGCGGTATTTATTACATACTGCCGCTTTTTCGGCTCGGGGCTTTGCCGGCAAAAGCGCCAGTCTAGACGGATCTTGCGGAAAATAAACCCTTTTCCGCAAGATCTCTTATGCCTACTTGAAAGCAGGCATAAGAGAACTTGGAAAAGGGCTTTATTTTCCGCAAGATCCTCCCAGACTGGCGCTTTTGCCGGCAAAGCCCCGAGCCGAAAAAGCGCAGTTATGTAACAAAATACCGCTGGGGATATTTAAATCCCCCGCGGATTTGCAATTGCGACTGGTCTCATTAGCATCCCTTTTCCGAAAAAGGGTGCCAATGTAGACACAGCCTCTGTGTCTCAGGTAATTATTTCTCAGAGGCATTTGCTTGTATTTTCATGGGTGGATTGCAGAATTAAACCAATTGAACCTAAATCTCTTCTAGATAGATACAGATATAGAGAGGAATGTACTCCTTTGCCAGACTCCAGAGGAATCCTATTGTGGAGATCTCCAATCTCCTACAGAACCATTTGAGACCATGCTTTTGTGTGGCTACATTGTTTTAAAACAGATTTCTAATTCTCAGACCCATCTTGTTTTTATGAAACCCTACGCATATTGACATATATGCAAAGCTTTTGTCACATGGTAGCTAAAATATGTAGAAGATTCAGCAACCCTTCATTAATAATATATGATTATTTGGCAGATGGTTTTCTAGAGTTTTTAAAGATTATTGTCCTAAGAGCTGCCAGGTCATTGCGCTAATATATACTGAAAACATACTGTTCATGCGACAGCATTGACAATCAAATCAGGTAATGCTATTGACAATCAAGCTCTCATCTATTGCAATCTGGGCAACAACATCTGATTTTATAGTAAATACATGCAATATTGTTTCATAGTTATGTTAATACTAATAAAATACTCCCATGTGGCTTGTGACTACAGGTAATTTATATGTGCCATGAGAAAGGATAGGGAGAAAAAAAGAAAATTAGGATCATATTTAACAGAAGATCATTCCGATTTTTGAAATTTTCTGACTAAATTTTTATGACAGGAGTGAGCAAAATGTCCATTTTCTAAATCATGCCCCTTAACTTTTGATCACAAATCTTAACACAGCCATTTAGTATTTTGCCTGAGATGAATTACATTGATTATGTACCAAAAGAACAGTTCAATGAGTACTTAGTGAGAACAGTGTTATAAGAGCATTCTGGGCCAGAGGCTTAGATATTGTAAAATGACATAATGGCACTGACATTAATGTCTGTGCCTGCCTGAAGTTCCCCAAACTTCACCCATACTAAAAATAATCATACACTAAAATAAATCCTGAAACTTCAACGGACATAACTGATGAAACAATCTATTTAATTAGAAGGGTTCATCTTATTAGCTTGCGAACAGGAGCAGCTCACAGGGAGTTTGGAGAGGGAGTTCTCCAGGTAAAGGAGGAGTAAATACAGGACCCTTGGGGTAAGTGGCTGCCTGTAGTGTGTGTTTGTGTGTGTGTGTGTGGGGGGGGGGTTATTTGCTGTGTGCTGAGCTTGTGTTTGTCTGTTTGGTTGGTTGGTTGGTTTGTTTGTTTGTTTGAAGGAGCTTCTAAAAGGTTTGAAATCTAGAAGCCTCTGTTAATTGGCTGAGCCTCAGTCAGAGGGAGGGGCTACCAGGGCTTTATAAGCTGTGAGTCAGCAACCAGGGAGCTTGTGAACAGGAGCAGCTAACAGGGAGTTTGGAGAGGGAGGTTAGAGGGAACTAGTGACTTCTGACCTTCTTTAAACATAACTTTTATAATAATCTATATTCCAGACATTTAATAAGAAGCCCAGTTTATACTTAAACTTATTCATTAGAAAAATGGAGACAGAAGCCCAGCAGCAGAGTGGGGGCTATCCTGTTTATTGCGTCGAGTGTAACATGTATGATTACCTGCCCTGTGGGTGAGTGGCATATGTGTGCACCCGTTGCAAGGAGCTCCTGACCCTCAGAGACCGAGTTCGGGCTTTGGAGGCCAGGATAACTGAACTTGAGGAGCTAAGGGAGGTAGAGAGCTATGTTGATGAGACTTTCCGGGACACTGTAGTACTGTCCCACCTCCAGTCTGAGAGCCCCCCATGCTCTTAAAGAGGATGAAAGTCTCAAGAGAACAGAGCATTCAATGGGAACAGAGGGAAACCATCCCGTAGTTGGGACCCTCCTTCCAGAGGATGTTGCGGTATCCTCTCACACTGAGGATACCTCTGAGGGGGGAGGGAATGCCAGTTGTTAGGAAGAGGCAGGTGTTAGTAGTGGGTGATTCGATCGTTAGAAACATAGATAGTTGGGTTTATGATGACCGGGAGAACCGTATGGTCACTTGCCTGCCTGGTGTGAAGGTTGCGGATCTCTCGAGGCATCTAGATAGACTTATGTGTAGTGCTGAGGAGGAGCCGGTGGTCGTGGTACATGTAGGTACCAATGACGTAGGGAAGGGTAGGAGAGATGTCCTGGAGGCCAAATTTAGGCTGCTAGGAAAGAGACTGAAATCCAGGACCTCTATGGTGGCATTCTCGGAAATGCTTCCAGTTCCACGCACAGGGCCAGGTAGGCAGGCAGAGTGACCATACGGTTGCACAAGTCTCAATGCGTGGCTGAGACGATGGTGTAGGGAAGAGTGGGTTTGGATTTATTAGGAACTGGGGACACTTTTGGTAGAGGGGGGAGCCTATATAGGAAGGATGGGCTCCACCTAAACCAGGGTGGAACCAGACTGCTGGCACTAAACATTAAAAAGGCCGTAGAGCAGTTTT
Source organism: Rafetus swinhoei (assembly GCA_019425775.1). NCBI lineage: Eukaryota > Metazoa > Chordata > Testudines > Trionychidae > Rafetus > Rafetus swinhoei. The sequence continues at coordinate 36,686,296 of CM033449.1, forward strand.
TAAACCAAGAGATGGGGGAAAGCCGATTGGTGCGGAGATGCACGTAAATCGGAGGGAGACTTCTCTTAGAGGAGAATCCATTGATAGAGATTCTCTAAGCTGTAGTCAGAAAGAGAGGAGGGCAGAGGGCAAACCATGGGCCAGAGCAGACAAACAACCGCATACAAAGGAATCCAATGCATCAGGGAAGGGCAGACAAATAAGCAGTGGCAAATTTTTAAAGTGCTTCTACAAAAATTACCCCCATATTGACTGGATACATGTCACCTCAAGAAGAGAAGCGGAGATAAAATTTCTAAATGGCTTAAATGACTGCTTCTTGGAGCAGCTGGTGCAGGAACCCACAAGGGGAGAGGCAATTCTCGATTTAGTCCTGAGTGGAGCGCAGGATCAGGTCCAGGAAATAACCGTTACAGGACCGCTTGGGAATAGTGACCATAATATAATAACATTCAACATTCCTGTGGTGGGAAGAACACCTCAGGAGTCCAGCACCCTGGCATTTAATTTCAAGAAGGGGAATTACACAAAAATGAGGAGATTAGTTAAACAGAAATTAAAAGGCACAGTGACTACAGCCAAATCCCTGCAAGCTGCATGGAAACTTTTTAAAGACACCATAATAGAGGCCCAACTTAAATGTATACCCCAAATTAAAAAACATAGCAAGAGACCTACAAAGAGTCACTGTGGCTTAACCACCATGTAAAAGAAGCAGTGAGGGACAAAAAGGCATCTTTTAAGAAGTGGAAATCCAATCCTATTGAGATAAATAGAAAGGAACATAAACAATGTCAAATCAAGTGTACAAATGTAATAAGAAAAGCAAAAAGATTTTGAGGAACAGCTAAAAAACTCAAAAGAAATAACAAAATGTTTTTAAGTACATTAGAAGCAAGAAGCCTGCTAAAAACCTGTGGGTCCCCTAGACGATCGAACTATAAAAGGCGCAATCAAGGACGATAAAGCCATTGCGGAGAAACTAAATGATTTCTTTGCTTCAGTCTTCACGGCTGAGGACGTTGGGGAGATTCCCAAATCTGCACCGTCCTTTGTGGGTGATGAATCTGAGGAACTGTCCCGGATTGAAGTGTCATTAGAGGAGGTTTTGGAACAAATAGAAAAACATAATGTTAACAAATCTCCGGGACCGGATGGCATTCATCCAAGGGTTCTAAAAGAACTCAAATGGGAAATTGCTGAACTATTATCTGTGGTTTGTAACCTATCCCTTAAATCGGCTTCTGTACCTAATGACTGGAACGTAGCCAGTGTGACACCAATATTTAAAAAGGGCTCTAGAGGCGATCCGGGCAATTACAGACCGGAAAGTCTAACTTCAGTACCAGGCAAATTAGTCGAAACAATAGTAAAGAATAAAATTGTGAAGCATGTAGAAGAACATAATTCGTTGGACAAAAGTCAACATGGTTTCTGTAAAGGGAAATCCTGTCTTACTAATCTATTAGAGTTCTCTGAAGGGGTTAACAAACATGCGGACAAGGGGGATCCAGTAGATACAGTATACTTAGATTTCCAGAAAGCCTTTGACAAGGTCCCTCACCAAAGGCTCTTGTGTAAATTACATGGCCATGGGATAAGAGGGAAGGTCCTTTCTTGGATTGAGAACTGGTTAAAAGACAGGAAACAAAGGGTAGGAATAAATGGTAAATTTTCAGAATGGAGAGGGGTAACTAGTGGTGTCCCCCAAGGGTCAGTCCTAGGACCAATCCTGTTCAACTTATTCATAAATGATCTGGAGAAAGGGGAAAGCAGTGAGGTGGTAAAGTTTGCAGATGATACCAAACTGTTTAGGATAGTCAAGAAAGAAGCAGACTGTGAGGGACTCCAAAAAGATCTCACCAAACTGAGTGATTGGGCAACAAAATGGCAAATGAAATTTAATGTGGATAAGTATAAAGTAATGCACATCGGGAAAAATAACCCCAACTATACGTACAGTATGATGGGGGCTAATTTGGTTACGACAAATCAGGAAAGAGATCTTGGAGTTATCGTGATAGTTCTCTGAAAACTTCCACATGTGCAGCGGTCAAAAAGGCAAATAGGATGCTAGGAATTATTAAGAAAGGGATAGAAAATAAGACACAGAATATCTTACTGCCCTGTATAAAACTATGGTATGCCCACACATCTTGAATACTGTGTACAGATGTGGTCTCCTCACCTCAAAAAGATATTTTGGCCTTGGAAAGGGTTCAGAAAAGGGCAACTAAAATGATTAGGGATTTGGAACGGGTCCCATATGAAGAGGTTAAACGACTGGGACTTTTCAGTTTAGAAAAGAGGAGACTGAGTGGGGATATGATAGAGGTATATAAAATCATGAGTGGTGTGGAGAGGGCCGATAAAGAAAAGTTATTTATTAGTTCCCTAAATAGAAGAACGAGAAGACACCAAATGAAGTTAATGGGTAGCAGGTTTAAAACTAATAAAAGAATGTTCTTCTTCACACAGCGTGTAGTCAACCTGTGGAACTCCTTGCCAGAGGAGGCTGTGAAGGCTAGGACTATAACAGAGTTTAAAGAGAAGCTAGATAATTTCATGGAGGTTAGGTCCATAAAAGGCTATTAGCCAGGGGATAGAAATGGTGTCCCTGGCCTCTGTTTGTCAGAGGCTGGAGAAGGATGGCAGGAGACAAATCGCTTGATCATTGTCTTCGGTCCACCCTCTCTGGGGCACCTGGTGCTGGCCACTGTCGGCAGACAGGCTACTGGGCTAGATGGACCTTTGGTCTGACCCAGTACGGCCGTTCTTATGTTCTTATTGCTTCATCACTGAATCAGTATCTGAAGCTAATATTAATGGAGAAGTTCTATGCCTTTTATATTTTACTAGCAGGTGAGGCCCATCGTTGACTGGGCAAAGTCATTTTGCATAGATCACACTTACAGGAAAAGTTGAAGAAATTAAATACATGTAATAAATTTTTTATTAATGTGCTTGCAAAAGGGAAGTAAAAGAACAGTTTTTAATTTGTAGGATGGCAACTTCAAACATTATTCATTTTATTAAATAATTACCATACATAGTAAATTTGAATCAGAAGCCCGTAAAGCTTCCATTACTTTTTGCGTAACTAATTTGAATTATTTTGTGATTTATAACCGTAAACATTTTCTTTGCACTAAAATAACAGTTAGGTGACAATTTTAATTTTGTTAGCAAATATGTTTATGAACCCTAATCATAATAATCATGACTTTTTCTGATGAAAACCAAAAATAATTATTTAAACCTTCTACCGTATTCCAGTGTAATAAGTCGTTCATTCAGCTACTTTAAGTTGCATGATTGTTTATGCAAAATTTGGTATCTGTAGGTAATCGCAAAGTATGACTTTGTTTTGCACAAAAAAAAATCCACAACAAACTCACTCTTCAAAATATATAGTAGATTATTTGGGAAAAGGAAACAATATCCTTTATGGCACATCTGCTTTGGAAATGATGCTTCTTCAGTGATGCCTATTACATAGAAGAATGGACTGGAACTTGGAGCTGGGTTCCATTCCTGAATCTGCTGCTGAGTGAGTTTGGGCAAGTCATTTCTTTGCCTCAGTTTCCCTATCTGTAAATGGGAATAATGATGATGACCTAGTTGGGAAAACACTTTGAGATCAACTGATAAAAAGTGTGATGTGCAGCAGCTAAGTATTATTTAAAAAGTAGAGCTGCCACAACCTACTCTTCTGAACATAAGTAAGGATACAGATGGTTTAAAGTCTTGTAGAATAATAAGGCTACATATAATCTCAGTAGTCCAATGGGATAGCAGAATTTCCAGACAGCTTAAACATCCAGTGCTGTGCATTGTAGGGAAAAAAAAATCTTCTCTGAAAATTCCTCCAGTTTTCTGGGCATCCAAAACTGGCCAGCTGAAAACTCTATAGACTATCTATAGCCCTTTAAAAATTCCCCAGAGGAATGGAACAATAGTCACCACCACGGTTCCTTCTAAGCTGTGCAGTAGCACTGCTCTGCAGCTGTTTAATCAGCCGCACCAGCCAGGCAGCTCAGTGCTTGGAGGGAGCCCTGAGCCCCTGACTGGGTGGGGCTACTTAAGCAGCTGGGAGGAGCTGTGTTGCCCCACAGCTTAGTGGGAACCTTGGTCACCACTGTATCTGAAAACTGCAATTTACTCAGATCAGCAGGTTACCAAAATATTTGCTCACTCTCTTGCTGTTTGACCTTTACAAAGTCATATAAGAAGGCTGCAAATTTTGAGGCTTGCATCTGACCATTTGTATAGAAGATTATTAACATTTTTCCCATTATAACATGAACTCTACATAGGTACAGCAATAAATAGCTCATTCAGGAGCAAAGAGTGATAGAATATATTAAAAGCTGCTGGGGGTTTCTGGTGTGATTTACTTTTGCTAACATAGCACCTAAGTTGAAAACAGAGCAGTCAAGATACAGATATAATAAAAAGGAGTAAAAGACAAAGTGTAAAACTCACAGTAATTATATCAACTTAAGAATTAGAGTGAACCATTTTATCAATAGATGGAATATATTCCATCTTATCACTTATCAATGTCAATATCCTTTGACATTGCTCAATCATTAAAACAAAGAACATTCATAAACAATGAAAACTCTGTAAATGTTAGATAACCCTTCTTGTTTTCTATAACATTAAAGAACTATTTCTTACTTCCTAATACTTTTTGCTTAGTACATTTCTTTTTTTCAGCAAAGATTTAGATATTTCATGTCTTTATTATGAGAGTTTGTAGGTGGATATTTTTATGACAAAAATGGTCTTCTGTATGCCCCAATTTGGCAAAGCATTTAAGCACAAGCTAAAGTTGATCCTTATTCAACAAAATACTTACGCATGTGCCTACAGACAGCAGTCCATCTCTCAACCAAAATGTAGATTTATATTTATAGTGCCTCATTAGTCCTCACTCCTATTCAAGGACTTTATGATTCAGATGAGTTTATGCTCTCATTACATTCAAATAATTTAAAATTAATGGGTGTGAAGTGCACGCATCAAGAGAATGAATTGTTGTGTAATATATCTCAGGGTAAGAAAGATGAGATATAGGAGAAGAGAATCTTAATGGGCCAGAGAGAGTAAGGTTGAACAGCTGAAGTATTGCAGGAGATGGAGAGGGTGGAATGATGGGAAACCAACAATCGATGGACATGAAAAATGCCATAAACTCAGTTGCCAGAACTGAATGAATAGTGATATTGAGAGGATGTGAAAGCTCCCCCTGCTTACTTCTGATTTTCTCTTCCAGGTAAGGAAGACAGTTGGACCACATGCTTTAAGTGGGATGTTTGCTTCCGATAAGGTGATTATAATGAAAGACCTTCCAATTGTTCCCCATGACCTTGGTTGCATCTGGTGCTGAAGTCTGTGGAACCAAAACAATTTGAAATTTACTCCTATAAATTCTTCATGGCTGTTTCTTTTGTGCACATGGGAAGAGGCATGCAGGGGTATAATCAGGAAGGCCAAAGCACAACTAAAGTTGCAGCTAGCAAGGGATGTAAAAGATAATACGAAGGGTTTCTACAGGCATATTAATAACAAGAAGAAAGTAAAAAAAATTGTGGGACACTTACAGAAAAGGGATGCAAACTAGTGATAGGTGATATGGAAAAACCTGAAGTACTCAATATCATTTTTTTGCTTCAGTCTTTACAGGGAAGATTAGCTCCCAGACTGCTGAACTGGGCAGCACTGTATGGTGTGGTGAGCAGCCCGCAGTGGAGAAAGAATAGGTTAAGGACTATTTAGAAAAGCTGGACATACATAAGACCATAGGATTGGGTCTAATGCATCCGAGGGTGCTGAGGGTGTTGGCTGATGTGACTGCAGAATCATTGCCTTATCTGTGAAAACACATGGCGATTATAGGTGGTCCTAGATGATTAGAAAAAGGCAAATAACCCATCTTTTAAAAAGGGAAGAAGGAGAATACAAGAAAGTACAGAGTGAGCATCACCTTGGTCCCTGGAAAAAGCAAGTCCTCAAGGAATCCATTTTGAAACACTTGGAGGAGAGTAAGGTGATTAGGAACAGTCAACATGGATTCACTAAGGGCAAGTCATGGCCAGCGTTCCCTCTAATTTTTTCTATCCATGTGTAGAATAAATTTTGTTAGGCATGTGTAGATGTGCATCACCAGTAGAAAGATGTACTGCCAGCTATAGGTCTCTGTACTTGTCCTTGTTGAACCTCATCAGATTTCTTTTAGCCCAATCCTCCCATTTGTCTAAGTCATTCTTTCTCCCAGCTTAGTGTCATGTGCAAACTTGCTGAGAGTACAAACTATCCCACCATCTGGATCATTAATGAAGATGTTGAACAAAGCTGGACCCACCCCTGGCACTCTGCTTGATACCAGCTGCCAAGTAGGTGTAACTACCCATTCATCACTTCCCATTGAGCCCAACATTTGAGCCAGTTGTCTATCCACCTTATAGCCCATTCATCCAAGCCTTACTATATTTGCTTGCTGGCAAGAATACCATATGATAGGGTGAGCCACTCACTACTGGAGTAGCACCCTCTCCTGGTCATTCTCAGGAACAGCCTACAAGACCAATGCCCTTTCCAGCGGTTGTATGCTCTCTCTCCACCTCTCTCTCTGGGTTCATGGCCCTTCTTTCACACCAAGAGCTGCTGCTGCCTCTTCATGACTTGGGCTTTCCATCCAGGTCACAACATGGTTTCCCTTTTGAGACTGGAAACTCTCTTCCCACAAACAAGATCAGGTAGTCTTCCTATTCACTGCCCCATAGTACCACTCCCTCAGTGGCTGGAAGGGGAACCCAGGCCCACTCACTACTATGGGTTCTAGTTCAGGACCCTCATACCAGAAATTGAGCTTACTGGCTTTCCCTGAATCCTGTCCTACCTTCCTGGATTATCCCTTGACGAGGTGTGCATACCACGTACTGGGCCAGAAGGGGTTAATACACTGTGGGTGGAGGAAGTCCTGCTCCCACCATACCAGGCATGCTCTAAGTGCTGGTCTAGTATAAAAGGGAGCAACTCAGCTCAGTCCGTGGTGGATGATGGAAAGAAAGGACATGCCTCAGAAGCTCCAGAGGTAGTGCAACCATAGACCATGACATCAGGAGCCAGAGGTCCAGGAGACTGAATGAAGCCTCTAGAGCTGGCAGAGCTCTGGGGAGTAACTTGTACTGTGGAGTCTGAGGACTGTGAAAATTCATGGATTACCCTGCCACCAGAGATGGTAGGAAGCGACCCAGGAGGGTGCATGAGTGGTATCTCCCACTCGAGTTAGATCAGCATATTTTGGTGGGATTCCCTACTGATCTAGTGGTGGACCAATCCACCACTGACAGGGCTTTGGGTCAGAGCCAGGTGGAGTCAGGTGGCCCTGGGCTACCCTATCAGAGTTACTGCCCCAACCCCTCCTTCTAGCCGTAGTCCCCTTGGCACTGGTCATTAGGCTACACACTGTCTTACACCCCAGGGCTATTCCATAGATTCTGGCCATTAGGCCACCTTGCCCTGCAAAACCAGGGGCTACTTTAGAGACTATGGCCATTAGGCTGTGATGTCTATGACCAAGGGGCTGCTATAGAGACTGGCCATTAGGCTGTGCTGCCCAATGGTGATGGACTGACTTAGGTCTCTCACAGACCAGCAGCAGTAATAGTGGTGTCCACACATTCCTGTGACACCCCCTTCCCCCTTATGATGGGATTTTGTCCCAAACCTAGCTATGGTCTTTTGCATGTGTGAATTCAAGAAGAATTCTGCATGGCTTCAGTTTTTTAATTAAAACATTTTGACAGCTCTACTTTTGTTGAATGATTTCCTTACTCTAAAATAGTAACTCTCCAAATACTATGTATAGAAAGTGTCATCACACAACAATCTACGATTTGCTGAGTTTCACTTCAAACCCAATAATAGAAGACTCCTTAAACTCAATAAGAGACAAATGCCAGATTTGATAAGACATGTATTATTATGATTTGGATAATCCTAGCCTCTCCATATATTCCATATAACATAGGCCAAATAAGAATATATTTTTCCACAAATTTGGGTTCTCCTTTCCCTTAAGCTATAGCTAATCCTGTTTAAATAATCAAGAACAAAGACAACCAGAGCTAGACATTCCTTGTCATTCACTTTTATTACTACCATAGTGTTTGACTCCTGCTGCATCCTTATCCCTAATACATATCTGCCTAAACTGTAAGCTCCTTGGAAACAAAGTCTTTATTTTTTTAAGTCTACTTTATACCCATTGGAAAGCACAAAGCAAACTATGATGGCTAGAAATGACATGGAAAGAATTCTGTCTGTGCAAGATTTTGATACAGTGTCCCACAATATTCTTGCCAGCAAATTAAGGAAGTATGGATTGGATAAATGGACTGTAAAGTGGATAGAAAGTTGGCTAGATTGTCAGGCCCAACAGATAGTGATCAATGGCTTGATGTCTGATTGGCGGTCAGTTTCAAGCGGAGCCTAAGGATCAGTTCTAGGGCCAGTTTTCTTCAAAATCTTTATTAATGACCTGAATGAGGGGATGGATTGTACCCTCAGTAAGTTTGAGGGTGACACTAAGCTAGGCAGAGAGGTAGATACATTGGAGGGCAGGGATAGGGTCCAGATTGACCTAGACAAATTACAGGATTGGGCCAAAAGAAATCTGATGAAGTTCAACTAGGACAAGTGCAGAGTCCTGCACTTGGGACGGAAGAATCCCAAGCATTGTTATAGGCTAAGGACTGATGGGCTAAATAGCAGTTCAGCAGAAAAGGACCTGGGAATTACACTGAATGAGAAGCTGGATATGAGTCAACAGTGTGCCCTTGTAGCCAAGAAGGCTAATGGCATACTAGGTTGCATTAGGAGGATCATTGCCAGCAGATCTAGAGAAGTGATTATTCCTCTTTATTTGTCACTGGTGAGGCCACATCTGGAGTATTGCATCCAATTCTGAGCCCCTCACTACAGAAAGGATGTGGACGCATTGGAGAGGGTCCAGTAGAAGGCAACCAAAATGATTAGGGGTTTGGAGCACATGATCTGTGAGGAGAGGCTGAGGGATTTCGGCTTATTTAGTCTACTAGACTAGAAGAGAAGAGTGAGGGGGGATTTGATAGCAGCCAGAGAGGATGGAGAGAGGCTGTTCTCAGTAGTGACAGATGGCAGAACAAGAAGCAGAACAGTTAGGGAGGTCTAGGTTGGATATTAGGAAAAACTATTTTATTAAGAGGGTGAAGTACTGGAATGGGTTACCTAGGGAGGTGGTGGAATCTCCATCCCTAAAGGTTTTTAAGTCTTGGCTTGACAAAGCCCTGGCTAGGATGATTTAGTTGGGATTGGTTCTGCTTTGGGCAGGGGGCTGGACTCGATGACCTCCTGAGGTCTCTTCCAACCTCATGATTTTATGATTTGATTAAGACAATTCTCCATGGATAGAAATCCAGTACTAGTAGCCTATAGGGCTCCTACATCACAGTTCACCCTGCTATGAGGTCGGGGTGGAGATGGTTTTAGTGGAACAGAGCATTTCTATGTCCAGTAGTCCACAGTGCTCAGATCGACCTTGTACCAGAGCCATAAGTGGCAGCTGATCATGAACAACCGTAACTTATGCTAGGGACTGCAACTGACTTTCTTTGCCCACTTCCTTCTTCTCCACAACTGAACATAATGTGGGAGGCTGGATAAGAGAGAGCATGGTCTCATGCTGAAAGCAGCTGAATGTCATTCTGGTTTCTATTTCTTTGCTACAAAGTTCTTGGCGTGGTGCTGTTCTGAAGCACTTAGGCCAAACATTTAACTCAAAATGTTCACAGGTAATCACTAACTCTGGGTTTCTCATTTTCTGGGTCTCCAAAATGAGACACTTGTGGCCACATTTGAGGAATTGCAGAGCATTTGCATGTGAAACTGAAGTTGATTGGAGTTGTGCTTTGAATATATAAAGTTGGTAAAAAACTGCTAAGTATGCTGAAAAAATCAAGCCCTTAGTGACTCAAGTTGGGAACACAAAATTTGCAGACATTTTGGACCATTTTGACCTTAATCCATGACTCCGTTCTCCATCGGAGCTCACAGGGAGATTGTGAAGATACATTAATTAGTGCTTGTGAAGCACACAAGGCTTGTCTACACATGAACAGCTACTGTGGCACTGCTGTAGCTGGGCTGCTGTAGCTGATCATTGAAGATGCTACCCACATGGATAGGTGGGGTTCACCCCTTGGCATGGATAAACCACCTCACCAACAGATGGTATCTGGGTTAATGGGAGAATTCTTCTGTCAACCTAATGCTGTCTAGATCATTAAGATAGGTTGGTTTAAATGCCTCATTAAGTGCAGGAATTTTTCACACCACTGAACAACTTAGTTATGCTGGCTGCATTTCCTAATGTAGGCCACCCCTTAGATACCATGATGTGGGCAGCAGAGGGACATTCATCAGGTAATTAATAATTTTGTGTTTGGTGCAGGATTTGAACAGTGCATATTAAATAATGTTTGGTGCAAAACACTGAATGAGGTGGAAACAAACCAATATTAAATAGCTACCCATTCACTGACTTAAGCAATCATGTAATTAAAGAGAGTATCGTAATTAATATGGACAAGCTGCACTAATTAAGATTTCATGGTCAGTCTGAAGTCTAGCATTTCTTAATTTTTTGAGAGCATGACTTTCCATCTTTTTTTAAAAACATAGTTTTTGGATAACACAGCCACACATAGACTTTCAGATGAGGTGCCAATGTCATTCAGTTAAAATTATTAAAAATGCCTAAAATATAAGTTAGGCTTTATGTACTTCTCTACATGACCAATTGGCAACATAAAAAAGAAACAGAATACCTCCCTGCCCACTGTGTTCTACCATTTGTGATTTCAAAGATAGCAATTTTCTTATATACTCAAAATTGAAAGAACACTGTACAATTGCTTGAAGTTTGGGCATTGTAAATTGTCAATCTATATATTTTTCTGGACTAGCTTCCTTTTAAAATTAGCTTGACATTTGAAACTGCAGCTGTTTAACAAAGGAGCATCCCACCTGCAAGTAGGCTGCAGCCCCTTCAGTAATCTCTTTGCTATAATAATAAACCTGTTAAAAGAACACATTTTATGTGCCAGTAAGAGCAAATAAAATATAATTCATTGAATCCTGTCCTGACTGGACCTCCCCAAATCCGAACAATAAAATACATCGTGTGGCATGTAGTGCTTCTTCTGAGCAGCATTTTGCATAGCAGAGTCCCTCTGCTGCTTGAAGGAACACTGGCCCAATGATGATCAAAACTTTTCATGTCTAACAAGAATATTAATTAACAGTAGTGATTTCCTCTTTCTTTACCTTCTACACAGCCTTTAGAATACGAGTTAATAACAGTCTTTGTTTCCTTTGTAATGATGGAAGCTTCCATTGAAAAGTTTCTCATTACAGGATAATGGAATGTCTGAATTCTGCTAGATGCAGGTTAAAATTGGACTGTTGCAGCTGAAGAAACATGAATGAATAGTTTATGGCTCCTTATAGGTATGGTGAGGTTGAACACCAGTGTAGCTCCATTAACTACAATTATACTTAAAAATCATGTTGAGTATATCTAAATGGACAAATTTAGAACATATAAACTCAGCACCATTGCACCTTCAGTGGAAGTAGCAATTGTGGAAATTTTAATATAGACAAGGCTGAGATGTTTTCACCACTAGGTCATCTAGGCCAATCTTAAAATGGAAAGTTCTTTGGGTATGGCTTCACTGAACATTTAAATTAGTATGTTTCTCTAATAATAATAGTAATAATGGCCAGATTTATCAAATTTGACCCGCCAGAGTTAGGTATTCATATTTAGGTATTTAATTCATATTTAGGTATTTAAATTGAAGTGGCTTGAGCTGAAGAGGTGTGCAGCACCCAAAATTGCATGTGCTCACTATACTTGGTTTTTGCACACAATAAATGTAAATTCATCAACAGTAACCCACTAACATGGAATTTATTTGCACTTTCTTCCATGTGTGTGTATTGATTTGAAAACTTATGGTACAATTTTTACATACATACAATTGGACATGTACAACTCGGAAAACCTAATATTATCTTGATTATATAATTGAGAGAGTTTGTCTGTCTGTCTGTTCAAGAACACCACCTAAATAGTAAGAGCTAGGACCACCAAATTCAGTAGTCAGCTTCCTCTTATCATAACTCAAAGAGAGGTAAAGGTTTGATTCTGCCAGGAAAATGGGATGTGTCTGGAATGGGATTGCTTCTCATAAAACCAAACAGAAGAGAAACAGAATCACCAGGCAGGTGTGAAAGGGATTGCTGGGGTGCCCCCTCCCCTCCTGCACTCCCTCACCCTCAAGCCTCCCATCTCCAGGTGCCGTTTAGGGAGGGCAGGGGGGATAAAGCTCCCCCACTCCCAAATTTTTATGAAAACATTTCTGGCTATTCCCCTTTTTTCAGGGAGCAGCCTGCATACCAAACCCCTCAACCTCAGCCTCACCTCAGAGAAACGATTTAAATTAAGCATATATATTTTTAACATAACATTGAAAAAAACAAATATTTGAGTTAAGGACTCGAGTAATGCCGGGTAAATCTTCAAGTATAATATATAAATGATAAAATCATTAAGAGAAAAGAATCTTCACAATTATTTTGAAATAACAACCCCCGAAATGATAATTTCAAAATAGCATGTCCACGCTACAGGGAAGCCTGAAAATTAATCCATGGCGGGCTATGTTAACGTGGACATGCTATCTCAAGTTAGGGCCCCAGGAAACACTGGGAAGCAATTACTTTGAATGACTCTGGGGGGAAGTTATTTCGAAATATAGGCACTGGAGCATGAACACTACTGCCATTTCGAGATAATTATTTCAAAATTGCATTATTCCTTGTCGAAAGCATTTTGAAATACCCAGCCTGTTGTTATTTTGAAATAACTAGCTTGATAGTGTGGATGTTCCACTTGTTATTTCGAAATAAGGGAGTTATTTTGAAATAAGTCCCCAGTGTAGACCAGGGCTTAGTGATCAAGTAGGGTATTAACTTTGCTTCTATAGGAAGTTGCTTCCTTAATTCAAGAGTTGGTAGAAGATATCTTTCTGTCCTAGCTTACTTCTTGATCAATAAGCCTATACCATGAAATATCCCTAATGGACTTTTAAATAGTTTTGTTTACCTTCCTAGGGATTAAAGAAATTTGCTGTTTTTGAAACATCAGATTTTAAGCCTAGTTGCAAGTGAGTTGTTTTTATTTATGCTCTGTGATATCTTTTCTGAGGCACGTACAAAAGTAATCTTCAAAAAGCTATTTGTACTATTTGGAATTTCTTAAGTATTTAAGCCCTAGTTTGAAGAACCATCTGGAAAATATATATTGCTTACATCCTGGACATTAAGCTCAAACTATAAATATACCTAATAGGTTTTTCAACATTTTCTTTTATCTCTCTGAAGACAAAAGAAACCTGTCATAGTAAACCATCAGGTTTTTTTTAAATGGCACTGCATCCAACAGTTGCTGTAAGGTGTTATTTATGACTTCCCATTTGTTTTCTGAAAACTACAGGTGTATTGGGTCACAGTTAACTATTGCTCTATTCTTATCTTGGTAGACAAGAAATATCCAAGTTGTTTTCTGGTTAATTGCATGCCCATACACATGCAATCTCTTTTTGTCAGTGACTGTGGTGATGACAGAAAATGACACCAACTCAAGCAATGCATTTGGTATAATTTTAGGGAGTGTGACAGTGCTTTGTTCATCATGGCAATGAGGTTGCCAAAACTGCTTCCTCAAATACTATCCTAGGGGCAGCAATCTGAGTATGAAAAGGACCTGACTACATTCTTTGCTATGAGTTGCATATATTGAAGCAGAATAATTTTATATTAATGTGATGAGACTAAATAAATTATAGAATTCACACTTAGCTAATACATGTAGCATTATCCTGTTTTTCCCCTTGGGAATGATCCCACAGGAATCTGCCCCTCAGCCCCCCCAAAAACTTAGCTGATTAATAAAATTCTCCAATCCTATGCATCTTCTCACTTTTTAGAATCAAAATCCTATGGGCTCCTTCAGGATACCATCTTGAAAATGAATTATGCTAATCCAATTAGCAGACAGAAGTAATACAATGTGATTTATGTGACCAATCACAGATAAACAACACAATTTCAGATATTGATCATTAAACACTTAGAACTGTTCAAAATCAATCTAGAGTATAAAAAAACGTGTCTAGTGAATCAAATAATTAATAACGGTGAGGAAATCACAACCACCTAGTGGATATTCCATGAACAAATAGGATGCTAAACTTGAGTCAATCATTTACTGAGAACTACTCAACACTAATTTATCATCTGTAAACTTTGCTGCAAATAATTTGTATTGTGAATTGAGCTTTATTTTTTGTTTTTGAATGTTTTTGCCAACCAATTCTGATTTACAAGTGTTAAAATAGATTTGACAGATAATTTTCAGCCTATATATTTGTACTGAAACTAGTTGCTTTGAATATGTATTATCTATGTGGTATGATTGGATAACTAATCACATGGCATTGTTCCCTTTTTAGATCAGAGATGGGAAATAAGTGGTTTGTGGGCCAGACACAGTTCACCAGGGTTAGCCCACAGCAGGCTACCATATGCTTAATTTATGTATGGCCTATTGCATCTCCCGTTGGCTGCAGTTCACTGATTTTGACCAATGGGAGCTGCAGGAAGCAGTAGCTCAGCCCACACCACTTCCCCACAGCACCCAGTGGCCAGGAAAAGCAAACTGTGGCCAACAGGAACTGGGAGTGGCCATACCTATGGATGTGCAGGTAAATAAAGCATCTGGCTGCTTATTGGGGCTAATCCTGGAGAACCCATCTGACCTGCAGGCTGCTTATTGCCCATCCCTGGCTTAAATGAATGATGCTTTTTATACAGGAAAATAAGGAATAATGAACTTTTGTCATGAATTTTTGGATTAATAAAATGTAATATAAAGATTAACGATATCAGCCAATGGGCACCTTTATATCTGGAAAACTGGATAAAGAGCTGTTTTGTTATTGCTACTACAAAACTATCAACCAGAGAAGATAATGCTCTATTATCTTTTTTTTTCTTCTCTTAAATGTAATAATATTACAAGTAGAAGTACCAAAAGTACATACATATATACACTCAAAACAAAAATTATTAGAACTATTCTGTTACTTCATTAGCTGAAGTATCTTTTGAGTATTACTAGCCTATGGATTCAGTATGAATGTCAAAATGCAAAAGCCTTATGAGGAATGTAGTTGATAGCAATGGAAATATGCACAATATGAAGGCAGTTGTACAGACAAAAATTAAGTAGCTACTGAATTTCTTGTAGGTCTGTTCCAAGATATAGTTGTGGATTATACTCAGATTGCAGGGACACTGGTATAAATCAACACTAACAGTGTTCCAGTCAATTCAACTACTTTGAATTTACAATGGTGACACAAAAGTTATGCTAGTGCCCTGTGAGTGTAATTTTGTTTTTAAGAAGAATGTCAGACAAGATTTTTAAAGGTGAGCTGCGAAGCTATGACTGTTGGGGAGAGTCCAGAAATATGTGCTAAATGACCCCATTTATCAAGCTGTGGGAGACATTCAGTGCATGCTTAATTTAACCTTTAAAAAAATTCCCTTCTATGAAATCTTCTAGTGCTCTTGAGTTGCTAAAAACATATGCATTGTATCAGTTAATGGCATGATTCTGTTTTTCTGTGTCATACTTCAAACACACTGTATGATTGTTGCATCAATCAACTGTATCATACTATACATGTCCTATGAAGTTGGCATATAGACTATTCAAACCCTTTACTAATTCACCATAATGGGGTGGGATTTAGTCTGTTTCTGTTAGGCATAGGTTAAAAGGTTCAGACAAATTCCAAACTATTTCAAATTTCAGGTAGGGGAGATGTTTGAATCCATCAAAATATTTTAAAGATTCACATTGTTTCATTGACTCCTCCTTCTGCTCAAAAACTGGGTGCAATATTGCCCTATTCTAAGCACAGATGTACAACAAGGAACTACCCAGAGCTGGGCACAATCTAAGATGAAATAATAGTATTTTCAGGATTTGATCTTACATAAGCAGAAAATAACAGAAGGTCCAGCAGTCTGGCTTTTGAGCAGAGAGTGTTATTCCATCTCCTACAAAAAAAGTCATTTTTTTTGTCCATATCCTCATTCATAACTGCCCAGAAGGTAAACATAATCAAAATGTCATGTCTTTTGGTATTCTAGTTTGAGAGATCATTCTTTGGCTGGCCCCAGATGTTGAGAATTTCAGTTACAAGTTTTCAAATTCGGGAGAAAGGTCCTGCATAATTTATTCCTGGGTCCACAGCATTCTGGTTTGGAAATTTTGTAGCAGCTTCATTTAATTTAAAAAATGGAAGTTTTTCTTAAATACATAGAAGGGACTACTAATGAAATCAGACCTCCATAACACAGGCCAGATGATTTCACCCTGTAATTCCTGCAGCAAGCTTATTTATTTAATTTAATTTAATTTAATTTAATTATTATTTATTTATTAGCTAAAGCAGTGGTTTTCACACAGCAAGCATCAGAGTTTGACACTTCTTATAAATTAAAAAAAAATAAACTAAAGGCTTTAGGAGAAGTAGGGTTTGAAGGTGGAGACTGACAACTCACAATCACCCACATAATAATCTTATGACCCTCTAAAGGGCCATGACTCACAGTTTGCAAATCCCTGAGCTAGAGCATATATTCTAGATATATACCGAATCTTGATTTAAAGACTTTAAATGATGCAGATTCTATCACATTCCTGGGTATGTTTTTTTCCAATCATTAATCCCTTGCCACCAAGATTTTGTGTCTTAACTCTACTTTGTATAATGTAGCTTCATATTTCAGCCACTGGATTTTTCTATGCTTTTGTTGGCAAATATAAAGAGACCTCTACTATCAGGTAACCTTTCCTTTATGTCAATATTTACAGGCTATAACGAATTCATCCCTTAATCTTTTTTTACAGTTTTCCACATCCTTTTTGAAATATAGACATCAGAACTGGACATGATAGTCCAGCAGTTGTTTCACCACTGTCATGAATAAAAGTAATATTGCCTCCATATTCACATGTGAGATTCCTTACTAATACATCCCAGGATTCAGTTTCTGATCTCCTAAGTGTGGCATACATTTTTTGTTCTTGGATATATGATCTTGCATTTGGCAGTATCAATACATGTTGTTTGCATAATCTCACTTTACTAAGTACAGTAAAACCTGTGTTATCTGGCACGCTTGGGGATTAGGGTGTTCCAGTTATCTAAAAATTCTGGTTATCTGAGGGTCCCCATCAACCTAGGAAAAACCAATGGACAATAATAGTAAAACTCAAGTTTTTAATATTGGTAGTTTTGTAGTGTGAGGCAGTTGGTCTCACATTTTTATTTTGAGTTAAAGATGATTAGTACTTCTTCAATAAAAAATTGTTAAGCCAACCATGGTAAACCAAGCCATGCCTGGGCGCCTGAAGATGTGACAGTACTGTGGCTGGGGGCAATGCCGGTTAACAAAGTTTTCTGGTTAACAGAGTGCTGGATAACAAATGTTTCACTGTTACATATTTAGCACCATATAGCTGACCTGTCATTATTATTTCATTAATATATTTTGAAAATAACTAACATATTTGGTATAGTATCACCACTCATTTAGAAATAACATCGAAGATGTTCCACACTGCCTCCTCATTCTTCGTTTTCAAAATGCTGCAGATTTTTGTATTGACAATTCAACCAGACAGGGGGGCATGTTAAATAGTTAGAAAATAGGAAGGGTATGAACACAGTTTCAGATTAAAGGATATTTTTTCAGCTGGATAAAAGAAATCTGAAATTAAATAGATAATGTTGGAATTAAAATGGAGATGTTTAGGATTCAGAGTTAGCAATACATTGAGATAAATGAGACAGTTTACAGTTCTCTGAATTATTATTTCCAGTTTTCCACAGACTCAGGAGGAAGCAGCACACAGATGTATACTTGATTCATACATTTGAAGTCCATACAATCTTTAAGAACTATGTTTATTAGAATACATATAGAATCATAAAATTGTAGGACTGGAAAGGACCTTAAGAGGTCATCTATTCCAGTCTTCTGCACTCAGAGCAGCACTGAGTATTATCTAGACCATACCTGACAGGTGTTTTTCTAACTCGCTCTTAAAAATTTTCCAATGTTACAGATTCCACAGCTTCCTTAGGCAATTTATTCCAGTGCTTAAACACCCTGACAAATACATACACACACACACACAAATACATAGATACACATGTAAATGAAAGTTTAATTCTTGAGCACAAATTTATTGCAGATTGTATATTCTGTGAGAGACATGGAGGGCCCTTGTTTAAAGCATGTAATAAAACATCCTCTGAATATAAATACATTAGCAAACTTAATTGGTTTCCTGATACCTGTGTTACACCTATAATAAAAAAGAATATCAGACTTTACACTAGCTAGAAAAGATATTCAGGGACATTAATCAGCCACTAACTGTCTATGACTGGAAAGTAACTTCTGTTACAAACATATTACTGTCATTATATACAGTTACATTTTTTCTGACTGATTTGGTATCATTGGAGAGAAGATACTAAACAATGTTGATCATTAGTCTGTATTGGTCTTACACAGGAATGCCTGTGTTCCTAAAAGAAAACAGAGATGAGATCCTAGTTTCCCTAAAGTCAATGAGATTTTAGCTGCCAGTTTCAGTGGATCTAAGACTTTACTCATGGATGAGAAAAACAAAACAAATAAAACTTCTGAATGACAGTTGTAATGATTTGTGTGACAACCTCTGCCTTCTTTCTTTTCTTTTCTGAGCAATAGCATTTTTATGCAACAATGAGCAATTTCTGAGTGCCAATATGTTGCTTCTACTACAAAGACATACTCAATATGATTTAAAAAATATATCCTATGAGTCAAATATATCAATTAAGTATATTAAAAAAGTTGAATGTTAGAAAAAACTCTGAATTAATCACTGTTATTTACTTTTGCAACCCACATAAATTTGCTGATGGTGCCCAATGGTATTGACAGGCAAGCTCTTCAAAGCAGACTTCATGCAATCCAAGGTTCTCATCCTGCAACAGGATTTATGAGACTAGACCCACACAACAGTGAACTTATCTGCTCCCAGGAACAAAGCCTGATTACTGCATAGGCAATCTAGGACATGCCCAGGATTCACATGTGTGTTGAATGAGTGCAGGGCCCACCACATAGCTGTTCAGAATACTTACCACAATTGGACAGGCCTTGCTGTGCAGCCACTGGGACCAGCTGCTCATCCTGCTGCTATTTAAGGCTTTGCTCACCAGAATCTACTCATGCTGTGGATCTTCCAGTAGTAGATGCTCCTTCTGCTACTTTGGTCACTTAGACCTCTGTTGCTCACCACAGATGCAAGGTCAAAATCAGAACTTAATCTAAGATGTAATACAATGAGCTCAAACAACAAGCATTAGGAATGAGATGGTGGAAGACAAGGGTTATAAAGAAAAGGAAGCTCATGCTATTATTTTAGCCTATGCGAATTTTATAGGTAAAGTTAAAACACTGGGGATTTTCTGCTGGTGATTAAGAAGAGTGATTGTTTTAGAAAAAGGTCATTATATGTAAATTTATGTGGCACTGAACAAAATGATGAAGCCCAAATTCCTCATCAACAAATGAGTGAAAGTTCTAAGCATCTATTAGAAGTGGTAGGAAGAATAATAAGGGGGAAAAAGCATTATTTTTATTTATTTACATTTCAAAATCATGTTGAATGCCTGCCAATTCAAAATTACAAATTCAGTGCACCCAGAACTGTTGTTCGCTTGCATGTCTATTTTTCATGTTGACTGCCTAATAACAAAGGATCTGACATAAACAATTTTGATCCCACTGTTCTTTTTATTTGCCACACCTCAGCAGATGGTTGTAAAGTGATAGCTGCAGCTTCATCAGCCTCATTACCATGACTATGTGAGAAAATAATCTATTCGCCAAAAGAAAGATAATCCATGGTTAATTACTGTAGTATGTAAAACCTGTTGATTTGCGGTCTGTGTCTGCTACTATTTCTAGATAGCCATCTATACTGTGTTTTTAAATGTTAAAAGGTTTTGCTAATAGAGATTTGAATCTATAAGCACCTCTCCACTCCCAAGGGGAGATATGTAATTGCTGAGCTACCCATAGAATCATACTGAGCAGGTATCCTGGTAGCACACATGTGGAGGACTCATGATTAGATGGGTGAATTGAAGTCAATTGTGCATGGTTATGAAAAACATAAAAGAAAAACTCTTTAGGTGAAGGAGAGTGGGTATGGCTGGACAATGGAGTGGGGACAATTTGCTTTATGACACAGCCATTTTTATTATTGTTACACCCATAACAGATCAGCAGCAAGACCACTTGTGCTGTCTCTGCAGAGCTAGGGTGCTTGGAGATGCCAAGCAGCTCATAATAAAGTGAATAAGGTCACAAAGTGTTGGACCCCCTGTGAACGTTCTAGACACACTTTCAAGACTTCCTCTGTTAGCCTGGTCTACCCTAGGACATTATTTCAAAATACCCCCCCGGTCGAAATTTTAAGCAGAGCATCCACATTACCAGGCCCATTATTTTGAAATAACAGGCCACTTAATTCGAAATCTCTAGTCCTGCTTTTCATCAGGAATAACACTAATTCCAAATAGTAATAGAGATGTAGCCATGTTAGTCTGGTATTGCTGAAGCAAAAGACAGGACTATGCAGCACTTTAAAGACTAACAAGATGGTTTATTAGGTGATGAGCTTTTGTGGGCCAGACCCACTTCCTCAGATCAATTATCTTCCACAATTTGATCTGAGGAAGTGGGTCTGGCCCACGAAAACTCATCACCTAATAAACCATCTTGTTAGTCTTTAAAGTGCTGCATAGTCCTGTCTTTTGCTTCACTAATTCCAAAATAGTTATTTCAGAATAATATTAGCTTGGACGCTCCAGTGCTGCAATTTTGAAATAATTGGCCTCCAGAGGCCTCTCACAGCTACATTTCTGACTGCTCTGGCCACACCAGGCATCTCCAAATGCTCTCCTCCTGTGGAGCTCTCAAAGCCCTGGGAAGAGGAGAAGGGCTCCTCACATATGGCCAGCTTTGCAAGCCCTGTGCGCGAGACCAGGACCCGAGGCAGAGATGAGTGACTCCAAGCTCCCTCTGATGGCTGCCAGCACTTCTTCTGCTCCCATTGCTATCTCTGCACAGAGATGCAAGAGAGCTTTGGCCTGGAGATACTGGACCTCACTGAGGTGTGTGGGGAGGAGTCCAACCTCCAGGATGTCCATACCAGGAAGAGGAATGCTGGTGTCTATGGCAGGATTGCCGCCAGCCTGGCTGAGAAAGGGCACACCAGGACCCTCGCCTAGTGCCTCATGAAAATAAAAGAGCTGTGGCAGGCCTACCACAGACCAGGCAGCAGAGCAGGTTCTGTGGGCCAGTACTGCACATCTGCCACTATGAGAAGCTTGCTGCCATGAAGTCACTTGTGGCTACCTACTAACAGTGCAATCCAACTATAAACCCCAAGACACCATTAGGTCACAACATCTTCTTAGAGCTTCAAAGAGATGTTGATGCACCTCCAGAGTGACCAGGTAGAGATCAGGATGATGATTGGGCTTCATTATTTCAAAATAACATTAGCTTGGATGCTCCAGTGCTGCAATTTTGAAATAATTGGCCTCTGGAGGCCTCTCACAGCTACATCTCTGACACCAGGTATCTCCACGTGACATATGTTCCCAGCATCAGGGAACTTGGGGAAGGGGATCAGGACATTAAATCCACTAACATGTTGTTCTATCTCCCAATTGCAACAGTGAAGCTGATAGAAATCAGGGAGGCTACAGAGAAGGACATCCAACTATAGGCAATTAACAATACTAGAAGGGTGTCTGGCATTCAGAAGCCAAATACTGGTAGGAGCAGAGTCATATTTTCAAATTAATGCTTATGTAGTTCAGGTTGGAATCGTATTTCAAGGACAGAGAGCTGTTGTCCCTGCCTCACTATATACATGTACCTTGCAGATACTACAGCTGTCTTAACCAGGCTCTAGCCTGTATTCACAGGCCCGCATGAATACATAACTCTGCTCCATAATAGAAAAGTATGACGCCTGCTACTCATGTGATCCTTGAGAACAGAAACTGTTTCCACGTACAGTGCCCACACAAGCATGGGAAGAGATGGAAGTCAACTTATTTACTTATTTACTCTCAAGGAAAAGAGGTACTTAATTGTAGTAGATGACAACTACTAACTAAATTTCTGGCCCTGCCTGGCACAAGAAGCAAGCCAATGACTGAGAAACTGAAGTCCAGTTTGTGACATATGACATTCCAGAAACGCCATCCTAATTTGCCTCAGAACAAGTCAAGAAATTTGCATGAAATGGGAATCTGACCACCACAATGTCTCTCTAGGATACGGAGAGAGTAATAACACACAAGGCTGTTTCTTGTGGTTCAGATTCCTTGTTAGCATTTTAAGAATATCACATCACAGGAGTGCAGAAACACTGTAGCACAGGCCTTGACAGTACGAATGACAAAACCCTACTAGCAGTGAGGGGAATCTTTTGCAGGCAAAAAGAGGGAGATAACACTGAGAGTAAGTGGCTAAAAATCAGAGAAAGCACTAGTGTAAGAAAGGTCAGCCAATGTCCTACAGACCGTGGAGACAGACACTCTTGTGAGAATCCAGCCATTACAGAGATACCAGAAAAAGTGAACTAAAGGAGTCATGAGGGGTGCAGTGTTACCCAATCTATTTGACGTGACTATGCAACAGAGACAACTGATCCAAAGGTAGACAGGCACTTAGACACAATACTGAGGAAAGGCTCACCAAGATACAAAGATTATCACAGAGCAGAAAGACCTAGAACCATCAGAAGACCTATCCCCATTGAGAAAGGACAGGGAGACAGAGATAGAGTGACTGAATGTGGGGTACCAGAAGGGACATGTGCATGGACCTAGTTGCAGTGGTGAGGGGGCTGGGCCTGGGTGCAGTTTTAGTATGAGAGAGATCAGGACTGGATATGGCAGAGCAGCCGAGGGAAAGCCTAGGACTTATGAGTAGAGCTGGGTGATTGGCAGGGGAGAAAGGGTTCTGGGTCCACTCCTTAGGAAATTCCTTAGGAAATTCTGTTTTTAGCCCTTCTAGTCATGGACGTGTAAAAGGAATCTCCCTTTTGGGCTTTTCAAGCTACACATATGAATGTTACTGATTTCCACAGACGTGACACATGCTGAATGAAGGATGAATATATCCAGACTAGTTGGGGTTTTCTTTAGCATTGTATTTGACTGATTTCTTTTTTTTAAAGTTTCTTCTGGGAAAAAAGCAAACACACATCTACCTTGGGAAAACATTTCACTGTATAAATCCCTATTAGAAAAATTAAATAGAGGTAAACTGTTTCATTTGTGGTGGCAAGTATAAATTTATTTGTGGTGGCATGTGTAAATTTATAAGGTCTTGAACTTAGACAATGATTTTGGATTTCTGTTTCTGGAAAGAGTGAAGGATTTGGTTTAAAAACTCTCTCATCCCTGTGTATATCAACTAATGCAGTGTACAGCAGTCGTTCGTTATCATGGCAGGCTATTCCAAGAGTGGCAGTTAGGACAAGGTGTTTGGAAGAGATCTGCTGTTTAATCCTCCAGTGTTTGGAAGGCTGTTAAAGACTGATTTATTAAAGCTGTTTTAATTCTGTAACCAGATTTCACTGGACTTTATTTAGTGGGAGCTAATGAACCTACAATGTGGAACTCTTGCAACATGCGGCTCAGAGGATTACTAGACCCCTCCTTTGCTTCTCTCTCTCAGCTGTATTAGGTTCCTTTACCACAATTCTGGGCAGTGTGGCTCTTACTTTGTTTATAGCAACAGCAGTAACATTCCTTTGAAAGAAAACAGGTTTGTTTCCCCTTCCAAACTTTTACATTAAAGAAAAGATTTAGATTTGCAGGCACAGATTCTTTGCTCACTTACACCTGTGGAAATCCCTGCTGTCTACAGAAGACATTGCAGTTACATGGTGAGGCTAAAATCCACTTTACTATTCAGGAAACCTTCAAGGTTTTTTTCTTATAGCTTGCATTTCCATTACCTCATTGTCCACATCTTATTCCTTCACTGTGGCACATACCACGTGCAGTCTACTCTCAGTCAAGGTTAATCAGGAAAATGTACAGCTATTTTGAAAGTTGAGCTTATGTTTGCATTTAGGCCCTATATCATCAACATGACCCAAGTTCTGTATTCTTTGAGAGCTGTATAATTACAAAGTGGAGAAATTTGGCTATGTATGGGAATTTTAAGACCCACTTAATGTAATTATAGTGAACAACCACATTTTGCTTTCTTTTCTTCCTGCTTTAGATCACCGGCATACATAAAAATTATTTAAAAAATAATATTATCCATTTTTGCTATGAGCTTTATTGAAGGAATGCTGCTTATTTCACAATAAATAATGAACTGAATTGGCTAGTTACAGAAGCATAAGGCTAAATGAGAGGAATAACTGTTAAAGTGAAGGCGAACTTTCAAATAAATATAAGTCGTCCACATCAGGTTTACATGAGTAATCCAAATTACCTAGTGATATAAGAGCTGTATGGAAAAGATAGATCATATATTAGTGTAATTATACAAACAGATAGCTAGTTACTATATAAGCACCACCTAAAATCATATAAGAATACGTAGCATTGTTCAGAAACTTGTGTGTTCAATAAATATGTTCCAAATACTTCTTAATTACAGCTTTGAACAAATAGTGTGGAGCTGAGCATAATGATATCATTCAACAAATTAATCATAACCCAGCCATTTACTGAGAGGTTTGCTGAAAGTAGACTGCCCTATGTTCAGAACACCTAAAGGCTTGTCTACACTGGCACATTTTGTCTCCAAACATTGACTTGTGGCACAAAAACGGTGAGCATGTTTACTCTACAATGCTACTTGTGTCAGAAAAAATCATCCAGTTTGGGTGACAAAAAAACTTCCAGCCTTGTAAGAAACTTTTGTCGTTTCCCTTCCCTTTATTGTCAACAAAGAGCCAGTGTGGACTCTGCTGGGTTTTTTTTTTTTTTTTTGAGAAAACTGGCTTCTGCCAATATCCCACAATGCCTGCCCTGATGGCTGTGCTCAGTATTTTGTGATCTCTGCTGCCCTGCAGGCATGCACTCCTTCCCTTTCAAAGCTCTGGGAAGTATGTGACAGCAGAGTGAGCTGCTCTGTTTGGGGAACAAACAAAGAACAAATAATTTGAATGCTTCTGTTCTGCCTTGGTAGGAACACAGTAGCAAGCAGACTGGTATGGCAGGGTGAAGGCTGAAGACATTCCTCAGCATGGAGAGCTATGAGGGAATCCCAAGAAGTGCAGGGATCAGCTCTGCCTTCCCACAACACTGCCCTGTGGGATGCTTACCCACATTGTTTTGCTCTATCTGTCACCAGGATGCTAGCAATGTGGCCATGAAATCTCAACAATGGGTTTGACCGGTTTTCACTTTGGTGATATTTGCATGTCAACAGTAATTTTGTCACCAAACCTTCCCAGTGTGGACATAACCTGCATCTTTAGAGCTCTCTAATATCTTGCCCAGATTGTTATTGTAACTGCAACAGTCAGTTGCTATATCTTTTGGAATACCCATATGGTTTATTTCAAGTGAGTTCATTAGTAGTGAAGACTGCGAAGAATTAAATATGAATTTCCTGTTGACAACAGCAAGAGTTTTACAACTTCTTTCCCATTCACCTTGCTGAAATGTGCCTCTTACGATAAAAATTAAAATGGGCATAAAAAGGTAATTAGGAGAGGTCTCAAGTGTTCACTTGGCATAGCAATTTTTTTATTTTTTGAAAGCAAGCAGAGGATACTATGGTAAGTCATTTAGAGAAGATACAAAGCTGAAGAAGAGGCATGATATGGAAAAATTACTATTATACATGGAGGTTTCCTGGACATTTGCCATAATTTAGCTATCATCAGGCAATTAAAGTAGAATTTGACCCAATTAAGGGATTATTAAAATGGTCATTATGATTATCCAAATTACTTCATTGTGGCTCATTGAAACAATGGATCTTTAATATAAATGTGAAAAAAATTACATAAAGAAACTCGATAAAGAAAGATCAATATATAAAATCACTTTTTGATTATTTATGGTAATATATCATTGAATAAATTCCCCAAATATGGCATTTTATGTTCTGAAGGGTTTTATGAGAAAAACAGATGCAGGTTTGCAAAATGTATTTGTTAAATCAGTTGAGAGTCAATAAAATAGTCAACAGTATTGAAGACATAGAAGAAAACAGTTCCAGACCCAAAAAATTCACATGCTAACCAGATAAAAAAAATAAGCAGAGTTGCAGAATCTCAGTCATGCATAGCCATGCTCCTAACTAACTAGGATAGTTTTCTCTGTTGCTGATTTGAATCCAATATAATTCACAATAGGACTCCAGAATTTCTGTTCACTGTTTCTCATAATAAAAGGACCATGGGGACAGTCAATTAAATTTCAGGGGAATGAATTTGAAACCAATAAAAGGACATTTTATACACACACACACACACACACACACACACACACACACACACACACAATTAGCCTTTAGAACTCATTGACACAAGATGGCATGATGCCAAAATCTTAGGCACATTCAAAAAAAAGTTTGGGAATTACATTAACAGTAAGAATATCCTGAATTATAATAGTAAATATTAAGAAATAAAAAAGACCTGGCCTTAATGATTTTGACTATAAACCAACCTCTAATTATAGGGATTAGGAAGAATATTTTTTGTGGGCAGGTTAATCTATAGCTGAATTCTAAAAGGTTTCTTGCAATTTCTGCAGAAATTATGGGCATTGGCAGAATAATGGACTGGTTGGATATAACAATAACCCTAACTGTTATTTGTGAGAGTAAAATGCACAATTCTAACTGAATATGGCAAGTCCCATATTTCCCATTCTGTTAGTTACTGAAAGCCTAGCATGAGTTTAGTTGAGGAAAATGAGATTTGTGGATACTGAACAACCCATGCCAAGGGACCAGACCACGATGTAGATGATTTTATTAAACATGGTGCAGTAGCATTCTGTAAATACTCTATCTAAAAGTATATCAAGAACATCAAAGGTACGGCTAGACTACATTTGTTTGTTGGAAAAAGCTACGCCAAAAAAAGCGGAAGAGCAAATGTGTTCCCTGAATCGTATCCCAACCCCCCAGTCTAGCCATACCCCAAGTGCCATAACTTACCAGAAAACTTTCTACAGCTCATAGATTTCAACTCACAGCATAAAAAACAATGTGTCAAGTCTTACTCTTCCCTTATTGTCTATGTCCTTAATGATGCTGACAGATGTATACACCCTCACCTTCCAGAAAGACAGTAATCTTAATTTCTTGATCTAGACTTAAACCATTGACCTTGTCAAAACATTTTTAATAATGTTCTCCAAGAACAATACAGTATGTGCTTCTCCCTTAGTCCCCACACTGATTTTCTCATTTACAGAATTGCAGTGTACAGGCACATTAAAGTTCTTATTTATTCACCAGCTATAGATAAGTTAACCAAGATCAACCAATAAGAAAAAACGATAACATTATTTCTTTGTATTGTACTTTTAAATGTTAAGTGGGGCTGTGTGAGCAGGGCACTACCTGTAATTTAGAAGATAGTCCCAGATAGTTGCTGTTACAAAATGAGTCAAAGTGTTGTCTCTAATAAGTACTTGATTTTTTAATGATGTTTCCTTTAATTTACAATAAAAGATACCCAGCCCTGAGAGATATTTGCTCTTTGTTCTTGGGAAAACAGAACTAATTTAAAAGTGATATTCTCCTGAGTTGCTGGACAGTGTGAAATCCACAGTGTATACACATCAAGGGACTAAAATAGAAGGCTCTTGATTTTTTAAAATGTTGTTTCCGTTAGGAGGGATTTGGAAAGGGAGATCTGATGTTTTTGTTAAAAAGTAGTCTATGTGGAATCTGGTTGTGCATTTTACCAGGGCATCTGCCTCCGAGGCACCTTTAGTGAGTGGTGGGACCAGAATTTGTAAGACTCAAACCTTTTCTCCATAGTGAAAAACATTCACTGCTATATTAAAAATGTGGCATAAGGTTCTCAAGCAAAATGACTAGCCATCCTGTATATTACCTTCATTGTAAACCTGAATGCACTTAAGCTGGACACATACTAGAAAGAGTAACAATGAACATGTGATTCCTTGTGATGGTTTACATTCACTCTGAAGATTTTTAAAATGCTAAGCACTGACCAGATTCATAAAGTATATTTAGGATTTAAATGTACATTCCTTTTCTATTATATCTTATTCATACACAGATCTGGCCATTTTTATTTGCATTGTTCTTTAAAATATATATACAATGAAAAATATTCTGTAAATTGAAGTAGTTATTGTAAAGATTAGTCAAATATAATACATATATATATTTACTGTGGCTGACATGTTATATTGATCCAGGAGGAAATTTGTCTATTACAGAGACAGATGGGGGAGCTCTGGGACTCTTAGTCTTAACATGGCTGCAGCTACTGCTGGTTCTGCTACTGCATACTGACAATAGCTACAGTCTGGAAAGCAGAGTTTACATGCCTGAAATAAATTGTTTTGATTAGAACCTTTAGGAGAGAAAGTCAAAAGGTACAGTTTTATTGACTACTTGCCAAACAGCACAGACCCATGCTCTGTAAGCTTGTTTTGCTCTTGTAAGTCAAGCACCAACTGGGCTTTTATTTTCTAAGGTTATGGACTTACAACATAGTACATTATTATTTGCTCCAAATTATTACACAGATTGTATGCTGGGAAAAACAATGCTCTTTTAGTTTTAAATGTAGTTGACCTTAGGAAAAGCGTTTTTAATGCTACCATGTTTTCTTCTAACAATTTAAATGATTAAAAAGACAAGGATTCATTTTTTAAATTTTTATAGATGCTTTCAGAATCAAAGAGGAAAAAAAAAGATGTAAATAAACCAGATATAAAGAGAAGATTAAGCAAAGAGAAATACTAACATGTAGTGAGAACCTTTGCTAGTAACTAGCTATTTTATCAGGGTTATGTTTGAGTGGAGTCTTTTTTTTATTGTATAGGGTTTAAATCAGAAGCTGCTATATTCATGTCAGAATGCAGTTGCAATCAACTAAATAGAATTTAGAATGATCGTTGTGAAAGACAAAATGAGGACCTTTTTTCCCCTGAAGCAAGATCTATATAATACATTGCCACTAAAGGCATCATTTATTGTAATGTCCTTTTTTTAAATTAGTATGTGCAGGTATGGTTTGCCAATTTATCATTTGTCTGTTCTGGTCTAATGCATTTAAATATTTAGTTTTGTAGATAAAACTGAGCCCATCAAATTTTGTATTATGTTTTACCCACTCTGATGATAGTGTTGTGGCTTGTTTATTGCCATTTAGTTTTTAAAATCAGCATCTTCCCTTAGAGATAGCATACAAAAGGTTTTTTTTTTCTAAAGTGCAGTGATTTGAATTGTAATAAGAGAAGCCAGGTCATTTAACTGAATTTTCCATAAACAACAATTTATTTTCAGAATTTTCAAGGCTTGTTGCAATATGAAGCTGCTGCCTCATGTCCAGTTACTTTAGCATATTGATTTATATTATTGGATGTAAAAAGTCATATACATTTTGAAATGAACATTGCAAATGTTCTTTTGTATTTTATTTCCCACTGGATTGATTTAAATGGTAGACAACTTGCTTTTATTTTTCTCCATTCATGCCACTTGTACTAATGAAAAGTAGGCATTGGAACACACACATGTACCTTATTTTGCTATTATAACATGAGATTGGTATCTACATAACAAATGTACAGAAAAACCATGATGTTTATTATTAATAATGCTTAGTATGCATGGAACACTTTAACATTTCTGTAGCATTTGGACATTCAGCTAATTCTGCCATCTTGCCTCACTCTGAGTAATCCTCACTTCCCTTGATTTCAATGGGAATACGTATTTTGTAAAGTATTCAAGAATAGGGTGCCACAGTTAGGCACATAATTAGTATGCAGCCTCCTGTCCAAGAGACCATCTCAAACTCTCCCCAAAGAACTGATTATTAGAGCAAGTCAGAGAAACTTTGATGGAACCATACATCCTCTTTCAAATTTTTGGAAAGAAATGTTGAATTAATATTTTTAATTTTGAAAAGATTTTTGCTTTGTATTACATTAGATTGGAAAACACAATATAAAATAGTCAAAATAAAAAGAGAATGTCTAAAATGATCCAAAACTACATTTAAAAAATCTTTCATAGAGCGTTGACATTTTTGGTTTTTTGCTCAAATTCATATCTAAGCCAAACTGTAAAATCTTGAAATCCTGGCAAAACAGAACTTTCATTCCCTCCGTATGACTCTACCAAATATAATTCCACCTGTATTAAAAATATCTCTGTTAAGCAGCTAATTTTTGTAGTGTTCTCTATGCAGAAAGGTATTTTAATGTATGAGTGGCAGCCATGGTGAGAGGCAGCTGGATGGTACATGTTAGAGGGGATGTCTATTTTGTAGCCGTGGGTGTGAATGACAGCTGGAGTAGAATACATCTAGGATGGGTACCTCTAGCTAGGTGATTAGCAAATGAAGGATTTTAGGGACTGTCTGTGTGGGCTTGAGTGTGGACTGCAGATAACTACTTAGCCTCCTGCTATTCCTGATATGTGCTACTAGTGCTGGATCCCACAACACACCATTCTCACTTCCGTTTTTTAGTGAGCTAGCTAGCTAGCTCTGGTACATCGACATAAGTTGCAAATCACACTTTTGGCAGAAATGTAGATGGGCCCACAGAAGACACAAAGGCTGTGTCTACACTGGGCCACTTATTCCGGAAAATCAGCCGCTTTTCCGGAATAAGGTGCGAGCTGTCTACACTGGCCGCTTGCTTTTCCGGAAAAGCAATGACGATCTACTGTATGAAATCAGCCGCTTCCGAAAGCTTATGCCGCTCCCGCCGGGCAAAAGTCCTTTTTCCGGAAAAGCTTTTCCGAAAAGGGCCAGTGTAGACAGCTTTTCCGGAAAAGCAGAAGAAACGGAAAAAGCGGTTTGGTCGCCACGAGACCCCGTGAGGAGCCCTGGACTTCCTGGTAGGGAGGCTGCTGGGCGACGTGGCAGGAGCGCCGCAGACCCTGCAGCCTGAGCTCTGCCACGTGCTGCTGTGCTGCCCAGCCACACATTGGACCGCGCCATGGCAGCTCCGGCTGGTGAGCCCCTGCACCCCAGCACAGGAGGCCCCAGGGGCCGCAAACGCCGGGCCCCATCCTGGACCCCCAGGAGCTGGAGACCCTCCTGGACTTGTGGCAGGAGGAGGAGGGTCTCCACGACCTGCACTCCAGGCGCCGCAATGTCGAGCTGTACACACGGCTGGCCGACAACCTGGCACAACAGGGACACCCCACCCGAATGCCGAGCAGGTCCGCTCCAAAGTGAAGGAGCTGCGGCTGGGGTACGTCCGGGCCAGCGAGGGCAGGGGGCAGGACCAGACGCCTGCCCCTACTATGACCGGCTGAACGCCTTCCTGGGCCAGCCAGCCCCGCAAGCCCCGGACGCCCCTGTGGACACCTGCCAGCGCCCCATCAGACGCACCCACCGAGCAGGGGAGGGAGAGGACAGCAGCAGCGCGTCCGGGCGCGGAGGAGGCCACCACCCAGCAGGCCCTCCAGCAGCTCCTCCGAGGCCGAGGCCGAGGCCGGGAGGAACCCACTGGTGAGTCTTTGCAGTTTGCACTCCCAAAGGGCGGGGGCGGAGGGCGGGGTGGGGAGCCAGGTGCCCAGAGGAGGAGGGGAGAGCATTTCACTCAGGCCACGTGAGCTGCACGCTGCGCCGCATGAGGCAGCAAGCAGCACGTGCAACCTCGTGCAGCCTGGCGACCGAGCGGCACATGGCCGCGCAGGCAGCTGCAGGGCACGCCTGGGACCGTGCTGCTCACACACATGCGGCGGGACCAGGGGAAGGGTGGATGCCGGCTGGAACCGGCCAGGGCCCCAGGGACTCAGCCCAGAGCCCTCACCTCCGCCAAGGGTGCAGCACGGAGAACAGCACACTGTCCCATGCCTGGCAGTGAGGCACAGCCAGCTGCTCCTGGGAAAACCGCAGCGCCACAGTCCTCGCCTGCTCCCGGTGCCTTGGCTGGTTCCCGAGGGAAGTCCCCACTGTGGCCGCACATGTCCCTGGGCTACCGCCTTGCGGGAGGGATAGTGGGAGGACAAGGGCCCTGAGTTTTGCTGCAAGGATGGGACACCCCCACCCACTCACGCTTCTGGTTACGCCCAGGAGATATCCCACGCGAGGATCTGAGAGCCCAGACCGCCTCTGCCAGATGTGCTCCCAGGCACTGCGTGGGGATGCATCTCGCTCCTGTCAAACACCAGCGATTAGCCCAAAGCTTTTCACAGTCTCCACCGGCAGGGAGTTCCACAGGTGAACGCAGCACAAGCACCCTCCCGCCTCCACGGGGCCAGGACACAGACCGGTGCTTACAATACTGGAGAGGGGACCCTACTCCAGCAGGGGCGGTCCTCCTTGCCAACATACAACACGGGGCAGGAGGGAAACCGAGGGGCCCAAGCCACACAACTGTGGGGTCACCTGGGCTCAGGGGTGGAGGGCATGAGATGTGGGGACAGTGGACGGCCTGCCTGACTGACCCATCCTTTCTTCTCTTCCTGCAGCGGACCCAGCACCAGACCCGACACTGCGGCAGCAGCGGCACCCCAGCTGGCCAACCCGAGGCACAGGCGGCGGCAGAGAGACCAGCTTCTGCGCCGCCACGCGGCGCGCCGTGGAGGCAATCCAGGCCTCCATCGCCGAGCCGGGTGCAGGGGACCTGCAGTGGCGGCAGGAGGGCTGGGCTGCCTTCCTACATGAGTGCCGAGGATGCGTGACAAACATGGACGTGCTCACAGCACATTTGGTCCATGCCATCCATTATGGCATGGCCGGACCCCATGCCCCCGCCATTCCTCCCGGAGCACAGCCCATGCCCCCTCCTATCCCAGCTCCTATCCCAGCTCCTGCTCCTGCTCCTGCTCCTGCTCCTGCTCCTGCCCCTGCCCCTGCCCCTGCTCCTGCCCCTGCTCCTGCCCCTGCCCCTGCCCCTGCCCCTGCCCCTGCTCCTGCCCCTGCTCCTGCTCCTGCCCCTGCCCCTGCCCCTGCTCCTGCCCCTGCTCCTGCTCCTGCCCCTGCCCCTGCCCCTGCTCCTGCCCCTGCTCCTGGTCGTGGTCGTGCCCGTGGTCGTGCCCCCCCCCCCGTGCAGCCTGCCCCTACGCGGTCTGCCCAGCGTGTGCAGGCCCCCGAGGAGCAGTCGCAGGGGCCATCCATCCCAGTAACTGCCCCCGTCCCAGTTGAAGGTCCCCGTCCCAGTCCCAGTTGAAGGTCCCCGTCCCAGTTGAAGGTCCCCGTCCCCAGTCCCAGTTGAAGGTCCCCGTCCCAGTAGAAGGTCCCCTCCCCTTGTAAATAAACAGTTTTCTATTTTTCTGTTCATTCCTGTGTTGGTTATCGTGTTACTCTAGTAACTGTAGGAAATGATGTGAGATGCCAATTAGCCACTTAAATTTAACAGGGTTACAAACTGCAGACAACAAAATCTGTACTCTATCACTGGGGGCCCTTTTTAAGTGCTCATTGGTTTGTGGCGCATAAATAAATACTGAGACTTTTCAGTAAAATGTAAACCACAAACTATATTTACATAGCTCACAAACAAGCAAGAACAGTTAAAAGATGCACACTACAGATAATTAAACATAGTCTAGGCGCAGGGAGGACAATTGGGTAGTGTTGCTGGCCACCTCAATCCTTTGGTCCTTCCGGGCCTCAGGAGAGGAACAGCCAGGAGATCCTCGACGGAAGATGATGGCTAAGCTGGCCACCTCAATCCTTTGGTCCTTCCGGGCCTCAGGAGAGGAACAGCCAGGAGATCCTCGACGGAAGACGACTGGAATCAGGTACGCTGACTTGAGCCTTCCGCACGACCCCCGAATCCTCGTGGCTGTTCTTCGACAGACGATGGTGGCCTAAACCTAGCCTAAACTAAAAAGAAAAACCCTGACTAAGCCCGACGCACCCGACGAACAGTCACGATGACGGCCGATGTGCTTTGACCCGACGCTTTACAATTGGGGAGGTAAGGAGGAGGTGGGGAGGGGTAGGGGACGGGCGGGAGTAGTCTGGGAGACCCAGGCGACCCTGCTACGGGGCTTGGGCAAACATGTCCACCAGGGCCTCTCTGATGCGCACCGCATCCTGGCGCGCCTG
Organism: Rafetus swinhoei; assembly: GCA_019425775.1. NCBI lineage: Eukaryota > Metazoa > Chordata > Testudines > Trionychidae > Rafetus > Rafetus swinhoei. The sequence continues at coordinate 36,720,851 of CM033449.1, forward strand.
GCGGACGGCAGCTGTGTCGGGCTGTTCCAAGGTCTGTGCCTCGGCTGCCATCCATGCAGGGAGGAAGGCTCTCCCGCTGCGCTCCACAATGTTGTGGAGCACGCAGCACGCTGCCAGTACCTCCGTTGCATTCTGCTCACCCATGTCGAGACGGGTGAGCAAACAACGGAATCGGGCTTTAAACGCCCAAAGGCCAGCTCCACTGGGTTTCGGGCCCGGTTGAGGCGGTCGCTGAACCGGGCCCGGTTCTGGTCCGCTGCCCCGCAGGGCCGCATTAGCCAGGGCATCAGGGGTAGGCGCGTCCGCGACGACGCAGATGGGCATAGGCACATCCCCGACAGTCAAGTCTCGCCGGGGAAGTAGGTGCCCGCCTTCAACCTGCGAAACAGTCCAGAGTTGCGGAGGATGCGGGCGCTGGTGCCCGGCCGGACCAGCCCCGTAGAATGTCCAGGAAGCGGCCCCGTGGTCCACGAGGCCTGCAGAACAATGGAGCAGTACTTGCGGTTCATAAAATGGGCCGCTCGATGCTCGGGCCCGGATGGGGATGTGGGTGGCGCCCAGGGCTCCCCGCAGTTGGGGAACCCGAGGGCAGCGGGCCGGCCATGGTATCATCCACGTCGCGCAGGCGGATGATTCGCGGGAGCAGGATGTTGTTGATGGCGTGACGACCTGCAGAAGGGTGCAGAGAAACACAAGGGAACACATCACGCACGGCAGGGGTGAGTGTGCGCCCCTTGGGGCCCCTTGATTCCCTCTGTCCTCACACACACCCACACACACACACACCAGGGCCCTCGCCCCACGGCCCCCACCAGCGGGCCTGTGCAAGGGAGGGACGGCCCAAACCCCTGGCCGACCCAGCCTGGAATCTTGGCTATCCCTGGGCCTGGAGTGCAGCACCTCCCCATCCCACTCCCCTGGGACTTACCTCCACGACGATCACTCCGACGGTTGATCGTCCCACCGAACTGCTGTGCCACTCGAGCGGTAGCTGTCCGGTGTGGCCAGCTTCCAGAGCGCGATGGCGACCCTCTTCTTGATGGGGATGGGTGCCCGCAGCCGGGTGGTGGCTCTCTGCAGCGCGGGTGAGCCAGGTGCACAGCTGCAGGAAGGTCCGCTTTCTCATGCGGAAATTCCTGATCCATTGGTGGTCGCCCCAGACCCCGAGGACCAGCCGCTCCCACCAGTCGGTGCTGCTCTCGAAACTCCAGACGGGCCTCTCTACGGTGGGGTGCTGATGCCACACGGTTGCCAGGGCCTCCTGGTGAGGAGTCCAATGCGATCTCTGCCTCCTGGTTCATGTACACCATGGCACCGCCTGCAGCACGAGCAGCAGGCACTGCACAGCTCCAACAGGGGCCCGAGCAGGCAAATGGCCACCCACGGCTCCATGGCAGACAGAGCAGGGCAGAAAAAACTAAACTCAGGGAAAAGCAGTTGGGGGCCAAAGGGTGGTGTCCCCAAAACCCAGAGGGCAACCACTGAACCTGCTAAGGGTGCCAGTCCCTGGCAGAGGTCCCAAGGCAGGGGAGCAGGAGACCAACGGCTGTCCGGCGAGACCCCTTTAAGCACGTGTCTGAATGGCGCCCGGCCCCGCCCCCGGAAAGGTCTGGTGGCCTTTGCCCTCTTCAAATGGCTCCGGGCTTCTGCTTTTCCGGAAAAGCGCGCCGCCAATGTAGACGCGCTTTTCCGGAAAAGCGCATCGTTATAACGGTAACTCCGGGACCAATGTAGACGCTCCTTTTCCGGAAATACTTATAACGGAAAACTGTTCCGTTTTAAGCATTTCCGGAAAATCATGCCAGTGTAGACGTAGCCAAACACACATTGGGCTCTTTCACAGATGCTACTTGTAATTTTCTGTTATTTTTCTAACTCTACATAAAACTAATTCAAGTTTGCAAGTATGATTTGGTTCTTTGTATATGGGAAACATGACACTTTGTGCCTTGTGTGGTCACTTCTGACAGGTTGTACTGTGTTTTTCTATCTGTCAGATAGTGCTTGGGCACAAGTAAGAAGTACAGGTGCTGGAACTAAGGGTACAGTAGCTCCCCTCCCCATGGTTGAAGTAGTTTCCATTATATACAGGGTTTTCAAATTGGTTCAATGGCTCTCAGCACCCCTATTATAAAAATTGTTCCAGCACCTCTGGTTGGCAGTAGATGTGTGATATACTTAAGCAAACATATCAAATTAAGGTAGCCACTCACTCCAAATCTAATACACTGGTAAACTGGGGTATGTCTACACTAGCTCGTTAGTTCGAGCTAGGTAGGCAAATGAGGGCAACCGGAGTTGCAAATGAAGTTCGGGATTTAAATATCCCGGGCTTCATTTGCATCTTCCTGGGCGCCGCCATTTTTAAATCTCCCTTAGTCCGAACTCCATGCCTGCAGATACACATGGCACGGAGTAGGTAGTTCGAATTAGGATCTCTAATTCAAACTACCGATACACCTCGTTCCACCTCGTTCGAACTACCAGTACTCCTCATTCCATGAGGAGTACCGCTAGTTCGAATTAGAGATCCTAATTCGAACTACCTACTCCGTGCCGCGTAGCCGCGGGCATGGAGTTCGGACTAAGGGGGATTTTAAAATGGCGGCACCCGGGATGATGCAAATGAAGCCCGGGCTTCAATATTTAAATCCCGGGCTTCATTTGCAACTCTGGTTGCTCTCATTTGCCTACCTAGCTCGAACTAACGAGCTAGTGTAGACATACCCCTGGAGAGTAGCCTGGGATAGTTCTTACAGATAAAAAGGCCAGCTATGCTTGCCAGAAGTGAGAGGCAAAGTACCTGGTGTGAAATAGGACAAAACAATCAAAGCTTTATCTAAATCATAGTAACACACAGAAACACATTTAAGAAAATAAGAGGCCTGAATTAAGGCATCATCTCCAACAGGTAGAAAAGAAGGTCCATGGGACATGGAAAACCTTCACTCCACAGTTATCAATGGGGGAAGCAAAGACTGGCAATGGGGAGGAAGGGAGGTATACATAAAATGCATGTATATTTGGCCTCCTAAAACAGCTTCCTCAGAAAGGATAGTCAAGGAAAAAAGGGAAGAGGTGTTGCCTTATATATTACAAATGAATACACTTGGAGTGATGGAGATGGACATAGGAAACAAACTTGTTGAGAGTCTGTGGGTTAGGTTAAAAGGGATAAAAAAATAAATGTGATGTCATGCTAGGGTTCCACTACAGACCACCTACCCAGGCAGAAGAGCTGGATGAGCCTTTTTTTTAAACAATTAACAAAATCATTTTAAGTGTAGGAGTTGATGGTGATGGGAGACTTCAACTATCCAAACATATGTTGGGAAACTAACACAGCACGGCACAGATTATCCAACACGTTCTTGAACTGGATTGGAGACATTTTTTTTATTTCAGATGGTTGAGAAAGCTACTGGGTGGAGCTGTTCTAGATTTGATTTTAACAAATAGGGAGGAACTGGTTGAAAATTTTCAAGTGGAAGGCAGCTTGGGTGAAAGGGACCATGAAATCATAGAGCTCACGATTCTAAGGAATGGTAGGAGGGAGAACAGCAAACTACAGACAATGGATTTCAGGAAGGCAGATTTTAGTAAACTCAGAGAGACGGTAGGTAAGGACCCATGGGAAGCAACTATAGGAGGAAAAACAACTGAAGAGAATTTTTTAAAGGGACATTATTAAGGGCCCAAAAACCAAACTATTCAACTGCATAGGAAAGATAAAAAGTATGGCAGAAGACCACCTTGGATCAACCATGAGATCTTACATGATCTAAAAATCACAAAAGGAATCGTATAAAAAGTGGAAACTAGGTCAAATTACAAATGATGCATATAAGCAAACAATGCAAATATGCAGGGGCAAGATTAGAAAGGCACAGGCACAAAAAGAGCTAAATCTAGCTAGAGGCATAAAGGGAACAAGATGATGTTCTACAAATATATTAGGAGCAAGAGGAAGACCAAGGACAAGGTAGGCCCACTGGTCAGTGAAGAGGGAGAAACAATAACAGAAAACTTGAAAGTGGGAAAGGTACTTGTGGATGGGTCGTGGGGTGCAATCACCCCCTACTCGGAAGAGTAGAGGGGTTCGGCGGACCCCACGTCCAACTTGCCGTTTTTTAGTCCGGGTTCTCTGCCCTGGGGACGGGGTACTCGGGTGCGATTACTCCCCTGCTGGCTGGCAGGGGAGGATTCAGCAGATCCATCCTCTGGTTTACAGTTTAGTGTGTAGGGTCCTATGCCCCGCGTTCGGCCCCTCCCTGGGGTGACGCCCGGCGGCCCTGCCCGTCAAGGCTGCCGGAGCCGGCGTGCTCTGGCGTGCCCGTTCATGCTGGGTCGGGGGGGGGAAGGGGACCCGGGCCCACCCTCTCCACCGGGTCCCAGCCAGGGGCCCTAAGTTCAGGGGACCACACCGTCCCTGCACGACAGACAGGGTTTACTCCCGAAATGCGTCTGTCCACGGGCGCCACAAGTACCCCACCCCGGGCTGCTTCCTTCCCCCCGCGGGCCCCTGAGGTCCGTCCTGCTATTCATCCATGCCTACCGTGGTTCCGGTGTCCCGTGCCGGGGTTGGCCCGCAACCACTTCCTCCGGGGATCCGCTCCCGCGGGCTGCTCTTCTGCTGCATCTTGCCCTTCAGCGGCTGTGGGGGCTCTCTTGGGCCGCGCCGTGCCCAGGGCTTGCCATCCACCACCTGCGGGGCCTGTCCTGGGCTGCTCTGCGGTGGGGGCTCGCTGTCTGCCAGCCGCGGAGGCTGTTCCGGGCGGCCCCTCGGCCGGGGCTCGCCATCCGGTGGCTGTGGAGGCTCCCCCCTTCCCCGCTGCCAGCGGGCCCTTTTGAAACAGCCCACCGGTCGTGACGTAGCATGGGGGCTCTGCCCTCTCTGTGACGTGGGGGCCTCCCCCGCCACATCTGGGCCATCACTCACCGCCCCTCCCGATGGTACACCGGAGGCGGGGACAGCGCTTCCCCTGCTGTGTAGGCGCGGAGGCAGGTTTTGGCCCCGCTGCCCTTCAGCGGCGGCGACTTGCAGCTTGGGCTCTCCTCCCATGAGGAGTAACAGTTCATTCGAACTAAGGACTTAGTTCGAATTACCTTTTCACTGCCGTGTGTAGCTGTGGGCAGTTATTTCGGACTAGTGGAATTTAAAAATGGCGACTGGATGGGAACATGCAAATAAAGCCCGGGATATTTAAATCCCGGGCTTCATTTGGAACTTCGAATGCCTACATTAGCCTCCCTAGTTCGTACTAGGGGGCTAGTGTAGACATACCCTAAGACACACCAGTTCATCAAACTGTGTAAATATACACTCAGACAAAATTGTATACAAGGTAAACAGGGTGTGGGCAAAGTGTGCTACAATATGTATGAAAATCATGGAGCACCCTAAATGTTTCTTGGCTGTCAATAAGCCTTGTACATTGAGTGATAAGGAGCAGTGTACAGGCCTGATGGCATGGATTGCATGTCCTTACAGTTATCAGAAGTAGTGATATCAGGATTCTTCAAATATGAACTTGTGAAACTCAGTTTGCTAGGAGAATCATTAGCTTTGCCTAACTGTGCCAGGTACTGACAGGTGGAATGATGAGAATGCTGATCCACTGCTGCCATTTCTCAGTTCCAAAAGTGGACAGAGTGCAGGATAATATCAAGCAGGGCCAGAACCTGGCATTTTGGCACCCGGGAAAAGCAAGCATATTTGTGGCCCCTGTGATTATGTGCCCTCATCAGCTGCCCTGCTCACTCTTCCTTGTTTATGGCCCTGACGTGCCCTGCATGCTCTTGCTGGCTCAATTTGTTACAAGGGGCACTGGTGAAGGAAGAGTGATAAAAATCTGGTGCATGACAAAAATTATCAGCCTCCCAAACACTGGTAAAAACCCCAAACCAGGCATCAAACTACCACTCACTATCACTGCTTTTTTTGTGCATCGCAAGAGTCTGGAGTTCCTAATTTTACAGGAAGTAACACCAGTGGTGGTGAACTTTATTGAATGTTGAAAAAGGAGGCTTTCAACAATGTTTGCTGAAGCAAATACAATCAAATACTTGTGCTAATCATATTAATCAAAATAAGTTTTCAAAAAAACCTGAACACAGGTGCTGTTTTCCTTGACCTCCCTGCAATGTATGATATGGTGTGTCAGAAAGGGATATTTGTTAACATATCAAGAGTCCTCCTTTATAAATTACTGATAACATTTAACTGCTATCCCAACACACAGTTCAGAGTGGATGTGATGAGAAAACAAGTGCATATGCATAAGGAGTATGTTCTACAGGTACTAACAGAGCAGCCCATTCAGAGAATTTCACTAGACAGACAATTCCCACAGGGTATGTCTACACTTGCAGCCTAATTCAAACTAAGGCTGCAAATGTAGGCATTCAGAATTGCAAATCAAGCCCGGGATTTAAATATCCCGCACTTGATTTGCATCTTCCCGGCCGGGAACCATTTTTGAAATTTACAAGCCCAAAGTAACTGCCCGTGTCTACACACGGCAGTGAAACGGGGGTTCAAAATAAAGCCCTAGTTTGAACTACCTGTTATTCCTCCTGCAATGAGGTTTAACAGGTAGTTTGAACTAGGGCTTTATTTCGAATGCCCGTTTCACTGCCACGTGTAGACACAGGCAGTTACTTCGGGCTTGTAAATTTCAAAAAATGGCGCCCGGCCGGGAAGATGCAAATCAAGCGCGGGATATTTAAATCCCGGGCTTGATTTGCAATTCCGAATGCATACATTTGCAGCCCCAGTTCAAATTAGGCTGTAAGTGTAGATATACCCATAGGCTGCGTCTAGACTGGCATGATTTTGTGGAAATACTTTTAACGGAAACATTTTTCCGTTAAAAGTATTTCCACAAAAGCGCGTCTAGATTGGCATGGATGCTTTTGCAAAAAGTGCTTTTGCACAAAAGCATCCATGGCCAGTCTAGACGCGATTTTGCGCAAGAAAGCCCCGATCGCCATTTTAGCCTTCGGGGCTTTTTTATGCAAAACAGTTCTTCACTGTCTACACTGGCCCTCTTGCACAAGTATTCTTGCGCAAGAGGGCTTTTTCCCGAGCGGGAGCGTGAAAGTATTTGCTCACGAAGCACTGATTTTGTACATTAAAAAGTCAGTGCTCTTGCGCAAATTCAAGCGGCCAGTGTAGACAGCAGGCAAGTTTTTGCGCAAAAGCAGATGCTTTTGCGCAAAATCTTGCCAGTCTAGACGCAGCCCCAGTGTCTAAATCTTACAATGTGGGTTCTGAGTGACAACACTACAAAGCTGGACCACAATACATGGTATCTTCAGCCTAGAACCAGAAAGTCAGTCTCTAGAATATTCTACTTCCACCATGCCAATGTTAAAAGGGAACCATTATAATGAATGTTCAAAAGCAGACACATGAAGCATGCCCAATTTACTTAGGTGTAACACTCAAATGAATACTCACAAACAAAAACAACTTGTTCAAGATATACATTTCTCTGATTAACTTCGCCATACAGTTATGCTAACTGAATGGATTATTCACACCCATCAGCCTCACTGAGGTTCTTTTTAACTCAGACCATAATAAGATTTTACCCAACTGAAAACAGTACTTTTATACCATAATTAAGTCACCTCTCACTCTTCTTTCTTTTATAACCAAAAACACTAAGATTTTTAATTCCTTTATCATAAGGCATTTTCTTCAGGCATCAGATAATTTCTGTAGTTTTCTCTGGCACACTAATTATTCAACATCCCTTTAAAATTTTGACACCTCCCTGAAAGGAATATTCCAGCATTTGTTTCAGTAACACCATATACAGCCTTGCAGTCACCTTCATACCACTATTCATTACTTTTTTGTATAGCCATCAATCACATTAGCCCTTTCCCCCCTAAAGTGTCACACTGGGAACTCATGTTGGGTAGCTTTTTGACCAACACATCTTTTTCAGCGTCATTGCTTTCCAATATACAGCTCTCCATTCTGTGAGTGTGGCTTTCATTCCTATTATGATATATTTAATAGAAAATTATCTACCAGCACAATCTGAAAATATGCTCCTATATTTTAGTGATAAAAGACAGATTTTCCTTATTCAACAGCACGGGTCATGGAGAAAGAAGGTAAGCAAGATAACTTTTCCTCCCTCCCTCCTTTCTTCTTCTTCAGAATAAGTAAGTCCTGGTGGCCTGCCCCATCACAACATGTTCACTCTGTTTGGGGAATCATCCCTAATGAGATCAGCTGTCTTCTGGGAGTGGTCTCTCAGAAGTCCCAGCTATCCCAGAAGGCTCTCTGCAAATTAGAGAGAGAGAAATCACCATAGCCTCTGGGAATGTCAGCTACTGCATTTTACTCCCATCTCTAATGCTACTCTCACTTGTGCCTTCCTCACTTCATCTTCACAAGACTGCAGCTCTAAAAGATCAAAACCATTCCCTAGGCTAGGTCCTGCTGGGAAGGCTACAACATTGAAGTAATTATAGTAAATATCTGAGGGACAGATCCAAAGTTCATTTAAGTCAATGGGGCCTCTCCATTGATTTCAGAGAGCACTGGATCAGGATGTAACAAAGAACTAAGCCTTGCTCATTTTACTTAGGTTGAAGACAATAGGAGCGAGGGACTGCAGTGACTAAGGCTAGAAAAATTTGGCCCTGGTAAAATACAATAGCATAGCACTGTAGTCAAACAGGCTACGTCTACACTGGCATGATTTTCCGGAAATGCTTAAAACGGAACAGTTTTCCGTTATAAGTATTTCCGGAAAAGGAGCGTCTACATTGGTCCCGGAGTTACCGTTATAACGATGCGCTTTTCCGAAAAGCGCCTACATTGGCGCGCGCTTTTCCGAAAAGCAGAAGCCCGGAGCCATTTTGAAGAGGGCAAAGGCCACCAGACCTTTCCGGGCGGGCCGAGCGCCATTCAGACACGTGCTTAAAGGGGTCTCGCCGACAGCCGTTGGTCTCCTGCTCCTGCCTTGGGACCTCTGCCAGGGACTGGCACCCTTAGCAGGTTCAGTGGTTGCCCTCTGGGTTTTGGGGACACCACCCTTTGGCCCCCAACTGCTTTTCCCTGAGTTTAGTTTTTCTGCCCTGCTCTGTCTGCCATGGAGCCGTGGGTGGCCATTTGCCTGCTCGGGCCCCTGTTGGAGCTGTACGAGTGCCTGCTGCTCGTGCTGCAGGCCGGTGCCATGGTGTACATGAACCAGGAGGCAGAGATCGCATTGACTCCTCACCAGGGAGGCCCTGGCAACCGTGTGGCATCAGCACCCCACCGTAGAGAGGCCCGCCTGGAGTTTCGAGAGCAGCACCGACTGGTGGGAGCGGCTGGTCCTCGGGTCTGGGACGACCACCAATGGATCAGGAATTTCCGCATGAGAAAGCGGACCTTCCTGCAGCTGTGCACCTGGCTCACCCTCGCGCTGCAGAGAGCCACCACCCGCCGCGGGCACCCATCCCCATCAAGAAGAGGGTCGCCATCGCGCTCTGGAAGCTGGCCACACCGGACAGCTACCGCCGGTGGCACAGCAGTTCGGGGTGGGACGATCAACCGCCGGAGTGATCGTCGTGGAGGTAAGTCCCAGGGGAGTGGGATGGGGAGGGTGCTGCACTCCAGGCCCAGGGATAGCCAAGATTCCAGGCTGGGTCGGCCAGGGTTTGGGCCGCCCCTCCCTTGCACAGGCCCGCTGGTGGGGCCGGGGCGAGGGGGCCCTGGTGTGTGTGTGTGTGGGTGTGTGAGGACAGAGGGAATCAAGGGGGCCCTAAGGAGCGCACACTCACCCCTGCCGCACGTGATGTGTTCCTTGTGTTTCTCTGCACCCTTCTGCAGGTCGCCCACGCCATCAACAACATCCTGCTCCCGCGAATCATCCGCCCGCGCGACGTGGATGATACCATGGCCGCTTCGCTGCCCTCGGGTTCCCCAACCGCGGGGAGCCCTGGACGCCACCCACATCCCCATCCGGGCCCCGAGCATCGAGCGCCCATTTTATGAACCGCAAGGGGTACTGCTCCATTGTTCTGCAGGCCCTCGTGGACCACCGGGCCGCTTCCTGGACATTTACGGGGCTGGTCCGCCGGGCACACGACGCCCGCATCCTCCGCAACTCTGGACTGTTTCGCAGGTTGAAGGCGGCACCTACTTCCCGGCGAGACTTGACTGTCGGGATGTGCCTATGCCCATCTGGCGTCGCGGACGCCGCCTACCCCTGATGCCCTGGCTAATGCGGCCCTACACGGGCAGCCGGACCAGAACCGGGCCCGGTTCAACGATCCGCTCAACCGCCCAAACCCAGTGGAGCTGGCCTTTGGACGCTTAAAAGCCCGATTCCGTTGTTTGCTCACCCGCCTCGACATGGGTGAGCAGAATGCAACGGAGGTACTGGTCACAGGCTGCGTGCTCCACAACATTGTGGAGCGCAGCGGGAGGCCTTCCTCCTGCATGGATGGCAGCCGAGGCACAGACCTTGGAACAGCCCGACACAGCTGCCGTCCGCCAGGCGCGCCAGGATGCGGTGCGCATCAGAGAGGCCCTGGTGGACATGTTTGCCCAAGCCCCGTAGCAGGGTCGCCTGGGTCTCCCAGACTACTCCCGCCCGCCCCTACCCTCCCCACCCTCCCCTTACCTCCCCAATTGTAAAGCGCCGGGTCAAAGCACATCGGCCGCCATCGTGACTGTTCGCCGGGTGCGCCGGGCTTAGTCAGGTTTTTCTTTTAGTTTAGGCTAGGTTTAGGCCACCATCGCCTGTCCCAAGAACAGCCACGAGGATTCGGGGTCGCGGAAGGCTCAAGTCAGCGCACCTGATTCCAGTCGCCTTCCGTCGAGGATCTCCTGGCTGTTCCTCTCCTGAGGCCCGGAAGGACCAAAGGATTGAGGTGGCCAGCTTCGCCATCATCTTCCGTCGAGGGATCTCCTGGCTGTTCCTCCTGAGGCCCGGAAGGACCAAAGGATTGAGGTGGCCAGCTTCGCCATCATCTTCCGTCGAGGATCTCCTGGCTGTTCCTCTCCTGAGGCCCGGAAGGACCAAAGGATTGAGGTGGCCAGCAACACTACCCAATTGTCCTCCCTGCGCCTAGACTATGTTTAATTATCTGTAGTGTGCATCTTTTAACTGTTCTTGCTTGTTTGTGAGCTATGTAAATATAGTTTGTGGTTTACATTTTACTGAAAAGTCTCAGTATTTATTTATGCGCCACAAACCAATGAGCACTTAAAAGGGCCCCAGTGATAGAGTACAGATTTTGTTGTCTGCAGTTTGTAACCCTGTTAAATTTAAGTGGCTAATTGGCATCTCACATCATTTCCTACAGTTACTAGAGTAACACGATAACCAACACAGGAATGAACAGAAAAATAGAAAACTGTTTATTTACAAGGGGGAGGGACCTTCTACTGGGACGGGGGACCTTCAACTGGGACTGGGACGGGGACCTTCAACTGGGACGGGGACCTTCAACTGGGACTGGGACGGGGACCTTCAACTGGGACGGGGGCAGTTACTGATGGATGGCCCCTGCGACTGCTCCTCCGGGGGCCTGCACACGCTGGGCAGACCGCGAGGGGCAGGCTGCACGGGAGGTGGGCACGACCACGGGCACGACCACGACCAGGAGCAGGGGCAGGAGCAGGGGCAGGGGCAGGAGCAGGAGCAGGGGCAGGAGCAGGGGCAGGGGCAGGGGCAGGAGCAGGAGCAGGGGCAGGAGCAGGGGCAGGGGCAGGGGCAGGGGCAGGAGCAGGGGCAGGAGCAGGGGCAGGGGCAGGGGCAGGAGCAGGAGCAGGAGCAGGAGCTGGGATAGGAGCTGGGATAGGAGGGGCATGGGCTGTGCTCCGGGAGGAATGGCGGGGCATGGGGTCCGGCCATGCCATAATGGATGGCATGGACCAAATGTGCTGTGAGCACGCCCATGTTTGTGCGCATCCTCGGCACTCATGTAGGAAGGCAGCCCAGCCCTCCTGCCGCCACTGCAGGTCCCCTGCACCCGCCGGCGATGGAGGCCTGGATTGCCTCCACGGCGCGCACGCGGGCGGCGCAGAAGCTGGTCTCTCTGCCGCCGCCTGTGCCTCCGGGTTGGCCAGCTGGGGGTGCCGCTGCCGCAGTGTCGGGTCTGGTGCTGGGTCCCGCTGCAGGGAAGAGAAGAAAGGATGGGTCAGTCAGGCAGGCCGTCCACTGTCCCCACATCTCATGCCCTCCACCCCTGAGCCCAGGTGACCCCACAGTTGTGTGGCTTGGGCCCACTCCCCTCCTGCCCCGTGTTGTATGTTGGCAAGGAGGATCGCCCCTGCTGGAGTAGGGTCCTCTCCAGTATTGTAAGCACCGGTCTGTGTCCTGGCCCCGTGGAGGGCGGGAGGGTGCTTGTGCGTTCACCTGTGGAACTCCCTGCCGGTGGAGACTGTGAAAAGCTTTGGGCTAATCGCTGGTGTTTGACAGGGAGCGAGATGCATCCCCACGCAGTGCCTGGGAGCACATCTGGCAGAGGCGGTCTGGGCTCTCAGATCCTCGCGTGGGATATCTCCTGGACGTAACCAGAAGCGTGAGTGGGTGGGGGGGTGTCCCATCCTTGCAGCAAAACTCAGGGGCCCTTGTCCCTCCCACTATCCCTCCCGCAAGGCCGGTAGCCCAGGGACATGTGCGGCCACAGTGGGGACTTCCTCGGGAACCAGCCAAGGCACCGGGAGCAGGCGAGGGACTGTGACGCTGCGGTTTTCCCAGGAGCAGCTGGCTGTGCCTCACTGCCAGGCATGGGACAGTGTGCTGTTCTCCGTGCTGCACCCTTGGCGGAGGTGAGGGGCTCTGGGCTGAGTCCCTGGGGCCCTGGCCGGTTCCAGCCGGCATCCACCCTTCCCCCTGGTCCCGCCGCATGTGTGTGAGCAGCACGGTCCCAGGCGTGCCCTGCAGCTGCCTGCCGCGCCATGTGCCGCTCGGTCGCCAGGCTGCACGAGGTTGCACGTGCTGCTTGCTGCCTCATGCGACGCAGCGTGCAGCTCCACGTGGCCTGAGTGAAATGCTCTCCCCTCCTCCTCTGGGCACCTGGCTCCCACCCCGCCTCCGCCCCGCCTTTGGGAGTGCAAACTGCAAAGACTCACCAGTGGGTTCCTCCCCGGCCTCGGCCTCGGCCTCGGAGGAGCTGCTGGAGGGGGCCTGCTGGGTGGTGGCCTCCTCCGCGCCGGACGCGCTGCTGCTGTCCTCTCCTCCCCTGCTCGGTGGGTCGTCTGATGGGGGGGCGCTGGCAGGTGTCCACAGGGACGTCCGGGGCTTGCGGGGCTGGCTGGCCCAGGAAGGCGTTCAGCCGGTCATAGTAGGGGCAGGCGTCTGGTCCTGCCCCTGCCCTCGCTGGCCCGGACGCACTCCAGCCGCAGCTCCTTCACTTTGGAGCGGACCTGCTCGGCATTCCGGGTGGGGTGTCCCTGTTGTGCCAGGTTGTCGGCCCAGCCGTGTGTACAGCTCGACATTGCGGCGCCTGGAGTGCAGGTCGTGGAGACCCTCCTCCTCCTGCCACAAGTCCAGGAGGGTCTCCAGCTCCCTGGGGTCCAGGATGGGGCCCGGCGTTTGCGGCCCCTGGGGCCTCCTGTGCTGGGGGTGCAGGGGCTCACCAGCCGGAGCTGCCATGGCGCGGTCCAATGTGTGGCTGGGCAGCACAGCAGCACGTGGCAGAGCTCAGGCTGCAGGGTCTGCGGCGCTCCTGCCACGTGCGCCCAGCAGCCTCCCTACCAGGAAGTCCAGGGCTCCTACGGGTCTCGTGGCGACCAAACCGCTTTTTCCGCTTCTGCTTTTCCGGAAAAGCTGTCTACACTGGCCCTTTTCCGGAAAAGCTTTTCCGAAAAAGGACTTTTGCCCGAGCGGAGCGGCATAGCTTTTCCGGAAAAGCGCTGATTTCATACAGTAGATCGCCATTGCTTTTCCGGAAAAGCAAGCGCCAGTGTAGACAGTCAAGACCTTATTCCGGAAAAGCGGCTGATTTTCCGGAATAAGTGGCCCAGTGTAGACACAGCCCCAATGTATTAATAGCTGGCTGTTTTTGGCAATGTAATGCTATTTCAACAGAGACAATTTCTTTGAAAAATATCTTTTATTGTATCTTAGGAACGACATTCATTTTGTTTTAGTTTATATAAAATGTTGTTTTAATTAAAGTTAATTAAAATGTGATGCTGGCAAAGTCTTTAATATTTCTCCAGTGATCCTGTTCATCTGCTCTCTGAGGGCATAGAGAGAAATCAGATTTTTTAATTGCTGTTTAATGTGTTTTTCAAGTACAATGGAACACTCTTATATTGAAGTACTTTCGTAGAACAATCTCATTAGCAAGTAGACTACTTCTGCAAAGTCCTCCTGCTGGCTGTTGTGCTTGCTGTTGTTTGTAACTCCAATCCAATGGACTGTGCTTTATGAATGAAGCACTATCACAACGGGTATGCCTACACTAGCTCGGTAGTTCAAGCTAGGTAGGCAATGAGGCACCGAGTTGCAAATGAAGCTCGATTAAAATATCCCAGGCTTCATTTGCATCTTCCGGCGCCGCCATTTTTAAATCCCCCTTAGTCTGAACTCTGTGCCCACGGCTACACGCGGCACGGAGTAGGTAGTTCGAATTAGCATCTCTAATTTGAGGAGTACCGCTAGTTTGAATTAGAGATCCTAATTCGAACTACCTACTCCGTGCCGTGTGTAGCCGCGGCACGGAGTTCGACTAAGGGGATTTAAAATGGCAGCGCTGAAGATGCAAATGAAGCCTGGGATATTTTAATCCCGGGCTTCATTTGCAACTCCGGTTGCCCTCATTTGCCTACCTAGCTCGAACTACCGAGCTAGTGTAGACATACCCAACAAGGCTTACAGAACTGGCCTTTAGAATTGCAATCTGTGCACTGAAATACACTGAAACAATATGGAACTTGTATTCCAAGTTCACTATACCTGTATGAATGGGTTCTGTAGAATGTGTGCACAGCGTAACAAAGATGTTACTGAGATACTGTAAAAGGCTAGCAAATAAATTAGATTTTAAATGCACATAAATGAAAAGTTTTGGAGACAGATTCTCTTCTCTGAGTTGTGATTGCCACTGGGAGCTACTCAGATGCCAATGGCTGCAAGGTACTATTCTGGGAGATTTAATGGACTTGAGGTTTATAAGAACATAAGAATGGCAATACTGGATCAGCTCAATGGTCTATATAGCCAAATATCCCATCTTCTGACACTAGGTGATTCCAGATGCTTCAGAGGGAGTGACCAGAACAGGGTATTGAGTGAACCATCCCCTATCATCTAGTCCCATGTTCTGTCAATGAGAAATGTAGGAACACTCAGAGCATTGGGTTGCATCTGTGATTACCTTGGCTAATAGCCATTGATGTACCTATCTCCTATGAACTTACTTAATTATTGTTTTGAATCCACTTATACTTTTGGCCTTTACAACATCCCATGACAACATCCACAGGTTGACTCTGCATTGTGTGAAGAAATATTTCCTTATGTTTGTTTTAAACCTGCATCCTATTAATTTCATTGGCTGACTCCTGGTTCATCTGTTATGTGGAGAGTAAACAACACTTCCTTATTCACTTTTTCAACATCATTCATGATTTTATAGACCTCTACCACATCTCCCCTAAGTCATTTATGTTTCCAGGGGAAATGCCTCAGTGTTTTTTTAATGTCTTCTCATGTGGAAATTGTTCCATACACCTAACCATCTGTGTTGCCCTTCTCTTGAGATTGGATGACAAGAACTGCATGCAGTATTCGAGGTGAGCTGTACCATACATTTATATGTTGCTATTATGATATTTTTATCTTATCTACCACTTTCTTAATGGTTTCTAACAATGATAGTTTTTTTTGACTGTATGATTGTGACTGTTTGCCAACTGTGCATTACTTTGCATTTACCAGCATTGAATTTCATCTGCTATTTTGGTGCCCAGACACCTAATTTTCTGAAAACTCTGTGTAACTCTTCAAAGTCTGCTTTGGCCTTAACTATTTTGAGAAATTTTGTATTATCTGCAAATTTTGCCAACTCCCTGTTTTTTAAAATGGTTAATATGTTGAATAGCATTGGCACCATTACAGATCCTTGAGAGTGTAAATATAAAATGGTGACCATTTATTCCTACTTTGTTTTCCCTATCTTTTAATCAATTTTTCACTGCCATGCATTTGGTAGATCCTACCCATGTTTGCTTTCTTTGCTTAAATGCCTTTGGTGAGGAACCTTGCCAAAGACTTTCTGAAAGCTGAAGTACACTACAGGTTAGATCTGCCTGATCTGGCAACATTGGGACCTGACAGGTCCAAACAAGAGACTTTTCTAGACCAGGGGAGGTGATCCCCTACGGCCAGCCCTCTGGGCCCCTCTAGTCCCCCTCCTCTTCCCCAGACAGGCTGTCCTCCCTGATGTCACTGGTCCCCTGGCCCCAGCCTGTCCTGGGTATCCAGGGTTTTCCAACTCCCGGCCCTGCACTGCCACAGTTCCCTGGCCCAGCACTGCTGGGGGTGGCTAGATTTCCCCAGCTCCATGCTGCTATGGGTGGCTGGGATTCTCCAACCTGGCTCCAGCACTTGTGGGGCTCCAGTCCCGCTGCCCCCAGCCGGGCTGCTGGCCCTCCTACAATGAAGTTCCTGGGCTCTCTGGTCCAGGAGACTTCATGGATATTGCTGGACCAGAGAGTACCTGTTTTCAGAGGTTCAACCTGTATACCCACTGAGTAATCCTAGTTCTCATATTTGTTGACACCCTCAAAATTTATAATAGACTAATTAGGCATAATTTCCCTTTACAAAATCCATATGGACTCTTCCCCTAATACATCATGTTCATCTGTGACTGTGATAGTTCTGTTCTTTACAATAATTTCAACTAATTTCCCCAATTTCTCTGATACAGGTTGCACCTCTATAAACCAGAGCTCTCTGGTCCGTCAACATCCATGATCCTGAAGGACACCTCGGTGTGTGGCTGTTTCGGGTGGGGAGAGGGCCAGTGCATGTTTCAGTTGGACTGCGGGGTCTGGAAGTTGGTACATGGCTCAGCTGGGCTGGGGTGGAGGGCTCAGCTAGACTGCAGGAAGCCTGGTGCCTAGATAAAGATGGTAGATGAATGTGTTTACAAATTATGTTTGCTATGATTTTTTTAATGTATTTTGAATTTAAACTATACCTGTGCATTACAAGATTTTCCTCTTTTACTTTATTTAAAAGAGGAGAAAGAGAATTTTGACGGTACAATAAAAAATAAATAGACACTGAATATGCAATGCCAGATTAAAATAAATACTTTTGAGGACCTGATTTGATCTAGCTCAGAGTCTTTTTTACACTGGTATAATTCCATTGATTTCAGCTGGGTTACTTTTTATTTCACTGAAATAAGAGGACAGACTCTCAGTGTTTGTATTTAAATATTTTCCCTTCTACAATATATGATTTCACATGCTGGATAGCCTTGTTTATTCTTTCCCAGCAGGTGCTGAATATTCATTAATCATGATTCTTGCCAAGACAGTTTGGCTTTTATAATTTTTGAACTAACTCACCGACCCATAAGAGCAAGTGTAATAGAAACTAATTCTTGACAGATGCATGAACTCTCCACCAATATTTTACTTAGAGTATAGACCTCGATCTGCTCTCTTTTAAATTTGTGCAACACCTTCTGAAGCCAAAAGGTTGGATTCTCTTCTTATATAAAAAAAGAAAAATCCATTAAAATCACTATTCAGGTCTAAATCTGTGAGAAGAGTATCTGGGTTTACTGACCTACATATTTTTTTCTTTACCACTGAACAGATACATTGCCTTTTAGTCATGATTATTAATCCAAAATTTCTTGCATGGACTGGATAACCATTAAATGGCAGACTTTAGCTGAACCTAGATCATAGAATACATAGAATACTCAAGAGATCATCAAATCCAGTCTCCTGTCCTCATGGCAGAACCAAGCACAATCTATATCATCCCTGGTAGATGTCTATCCGACCTGCTCTTAAATATCTCTAGTGATGGAGATTCCATAGCTTCCCTCAAACAATTTATTCTAGTGTTTAACCACTCTGACAGTTAGGAAGTGTTACTTAATGTCCAACTTAAACTACCTTGCTACAATTTAAGCCCATTGCTTATTGCCCTATCATCAGATACCAAGGAGAACAATTTTTCTCCCTCCTCTTTGTAACATCCTTTCAGGTAATTGAAAACTGCTATCATGTTCCTTCTCAGTCTTCTCTTTTCTAAACTAAATAATCCCAATTCTTTCAGTCTTACCTTATAGGTCATTTTTTCTTGACCTTTAATATTTTTTGTTGCTCTTCTCTGGGCCTTCTCCAATTTCTCCATATCTTTCTTGAAATGTGATGCCCAGAACTGGACACAATACTCCAACTGAGGACTAATCAGTGCAGAGTAGAGTGGAAGAATGACATCTCGTGTATTGCTCACAACACTCCTATTAATGCAACCCAGAATCATGTTTGCTTTTTTTGCAATAGTGTCACACTGTTGACTCATTTAGCTTGTGGTCCTATGATCCCTAGATCCCTTTCTGTACTACTCCTTCCTAGAAGGTGCTTCCCAATCTGTATGTGTGAAAGTGATTGCTCCTTCCTAGGTGAAGTACTTTGCGTTTGTCCTTATTAAACTTCATCCTATTTACCTCAGACCATTTCTCCAGTTTGTCCAGATCATTTTCAATTATGACCCTATCCTCCAAAGCACTTGTTGCCCCTCCCAGCTTGGTATCATCTGCAAACTTAATAAGCATACTCTTTATGCCAATATCTAAATAATTGATGAAGATATTGAACAGAACTGGTCCCAAAACAGATCCCTGTGAAGCTCCACTTGTTATGCCCTTCTAGCATAACTGTGAATCATTAATAACTACTCTCTGAGAATGGTTATACAGACAGTTATGTACCCACTTTATAATAGCCCCACGGTTATCCAGCCAGTTATGCACCCACCTTATAGTATCCCCATCTAAGTTGTATTTCCCTAGTTTATTGATAAGAAGGTCATGCAAGACTTTATCAAATGCTTTACTGAAGTTTAGGTATTCCATGTCCACCACTTCTCCCTTATCCACAAGACTTGTTATCCTATCAAAGAGAGCTATCAGATTGGTTTGACATGATTTGTTCTTTACAAATCCATGCTGGCTGTTATCTATCACCTTATTATCCTCCAGATCTTTGCAGATGAATTCCTTAATTACTTGCTCCATTACCTTCTCTGGCACAGAAGTTTGACTGACTGGTCTGTAGTTTCCAGGGTTGCTCTTATTTCCCTTTTTATAGATTGGCACTACAATTGCCCTTTCCCAGTCTTCTGGAATCTCTCCCGACTTCTGTGACTTTTCAAAGATGATAGCTAAGGGCTCAGAAACCTCCTTTGTCCGTTTCTTGAGTATTCTAGGATGCATTTCATCAGGCTCTGGTGACCTGAAGACACCTAACTTTTCTAAGTAATTTTTAACTTGTTCTTTTTTTAATTTTAACTTCTAAACTTACCTCCTTTCCACTAATATTCACTATGTTATGCATCCCATCACCATCAATCTTTTTGGTGAAAACCGAAACAAAGAAGTCATTAAGCACCTCTGCCATTTCCAAATTTCCTGTTATTGTTTTTCCCTCTTCACTGAGCAATGGGCCTACCCCGTCCTTGGTCTTCCTTTTGCTTCTAATATATTTGCAGAATGTCTTCCTGTTTCCCTTTATGTCTCTAGCTAGATTGAGCTAATTTTTTGCCTTTGCCTTTCTAGTCTTGCCCCTGCATACCTGTATTATTTGCTTATATTCATCCTTTGTAGTTTGACCTAGTTTCCACTTTTTATACGACTCCTTTTTTGATTTTTAGATCATGTAAGGTCTCCTGATTGATCCAAGGTGGCCTCCTGCTATACTTTCTATCTTTTCAACACAGTGGAATAGTTTGGTTTTGGGCCCTTTATAATGTCCCTTTGAAAAACTTCCAAATGTCTTCAGTTATTTTTCCTTTTATTCTTGCTTCCCATGGGACCTTACTTACAATCTCCCTGAGTTTACTAAAATCTGCCTTCCTGATATCCATAGTCTCTATTGTGCTGTCCTCCCTTCTACCATTCCTTAGAATCATGAACTCTATGATTTCATGATCACTTTCACCCAAGCTGCCTTCCACTTTCAAATTTTCAACCAGTTCTTCCTTATTTGTTCAAATCAAATCTAGAACAGCTTCCCTCCTAGTAACTTTGTGAGCCTTCTGAAATAAAAAAAATATATATGTCTCCAATGCAGCGCTAGCACTTATTGGATAATCTGTGCCCTGATGTGTTAGTTTCCCAACATGTTTCTATTGGGAAAATTGATTTATTTAAATAAAGATAAAATAATCCTATAATATTTGTTTTTAGAGGGCACTTCACTGACCCTGATCTTATCTCAGAAATAAAATACATGCATTGTTTGCATTGCTAGGGGAATCCATTTCTAATGGAATCCATTGCTGTTTATCCGTGTACAAGCCCAATAGAGTATTTTTGAGCTATGCATTGATCCAATCCAAGCTCATATACTTCACTCTAGAACAGAATCTCTTGTGTGCCAATTCTGCTTTGCAAATGTTTTATTTAGAAAGGACAAAAATAGTTTGTTAGCACATAGCATTTAGAAACAGTTTCCCTCACATCACACAGGAGAACTTCCTTAATAATGGAACTAGGCAGACTCAGGGAAGGGTATTTGTGGGCAAGTTACTTTTTTAAAACATTTATTTTGTCAGGTTAATGAGGTCCTAGGATTATTACACTGAAATTCAACCAATGGAAATATATAGGTACTGAAGTGGGTATTTTGGATATAAGAGTAAATTATTGCTTTTGTGGCTTGTTCTGAATATAGACCATAGGCTTCTAAATCCTCACTCCCAAATTCTGAGCTAGATGTTTTTCTAGAAGTATCACTTCTATCTGCTGCATCCCTCTCTGGTGTATCTGATACCCCTATCATTTCAGTAAAGCAGGGTCATGTTTCCTTACTGGTATCAATGCCCAGATACTGCAGCAAGTCAAACTATACAACTATATCTTTTCAACAAGAGGAAGACCAAGGACAGGGTAGGCCCACTGGTCAGTGAGGAGGGGAGAAACAGTAACAAGAAACTTGGAAATGGCAGAGATGCTTAATGACTTCTTTGTTTCGGTCTTCACCGAGAAGTCTGAAGGAATGCCTAACATAGTGAATGCTAGTGGGAAGGGCGTAGGTTTAGAAGATAAAATAAAAAAAAGAACAAGTTAAAAATCACCTAGAAAAGTTAGATGCCTGCAAGTCACCAGGGCCTGATTAAATGCATCCTAGAATACTCAATGAGCTGATAGAGGAGGTATCTGAGCCTCTAGCTATCATCTTTGGAAAATCATGGGAGACAGGAGAGATTCCAGAAGACTGGAAAAGGGCAAATATAGTGCCCATTTATAAAAAGGGAAATAAGAACAACCCAGGAAACTACAGACCAGTTAGTTTAACTTCTGTGCCAGGGAAGATAATGGAGCAAGTAATTAAGGAAATCATCTGTAAACATTTGGAAGATAATAAGGCGATAGGGAACAGACAGCATGGATTTGTAAAGAATAAATCATGTCAAACCAATCTGATAGCTTTCTCTGGTAGGATAATGAGTCTTGTGGATAAGGGAGAAGCGGTGGATGTGGTATACCTAGACTTTAGTAAGGCGTTTGATATGGTCTCACATGATATTCTTATCAATAAACTAGGCAAATACAACATAGATGGGGCTACTATAAGGTGGGTGCATAACTGGCTGGATAACCGTACTCAGAGAGTAGTTATTAATGGCTCACAATCCTGCTGGAAAGGTATAACAAGTGGGGTTCCACAGGGGTCTGTTTTGGGACCGGCTCTCTTCAATATCTTCATCAATGATTTAGATATTGGCATAGAAAGTACGCTTATTAAGTTTGCAGGTGATACCAAGCTGGAAGGGGTTGCGACTGCTTTGAAGGATAGGGTCATAATTCAAAATGATCTGGACAAATTGGAGAAATGGTCTGAGGTAAACAAGATGAAGTTTAATAAAGACAAATGCAAAGTGCTCCACTTAGGAAGGAACAATCAGTTTCACACATACAGAATGGGAAGGGAAGCGACTGTCTAGAAAGGAGTACGGCAGAAAGGGATCTAGGGCTTATAGTGGACCACAAGCTGAATATGAGTCAGCAGGGTGATTCTGTTGCAAAAAAAGCAAACATGATTCTGGGATGCATTAACAGGTGTGTTGTGAGCAAGACACGACACGAGAAGTCATTCTTCTGCTCTACTCTGCGCTAGTTAGGCCTCAGTTGGAGTATTGTGTCCAGTTCTGGGCACCGCATTTCAAGAAAGATATGGAGAAATTGGAGGCGGTCCAGAGAAGAGCAACAAGAATGATTAAAGGTCTAGAGAACATGACCTATGAAAGAAGGCTGAAAGAATTGGGTTTGTTTAGTTTAGAAAAGAGAAGATTGAGGGGGGACATGATAGCAGTTTTCAGGTATCTAAAAGGGTGTCATAAGGAGGAGGGAGAAAACTTGTTCATCTTGGCCTCTGAGGATAGAACAAGAAGCAATGGGCTTAAGCTGCATCAAGGGAGGTTTAGGTTGGACATTAGGAAAAAGTTCTTAAGTGTCAGGGTAGTCAAACACTGGAATAAATTGCCCAGGGAGGTTGTGGAATCTCCATCTGTGGAGATATTTAAGAGTAGGTTAGATAAATGTCTATCAGGGATGGTCTAGACAGTATTTGGTCCTGCAATGAGGGCAGGGGACTGGACTCGATGACCTCTCGAGGTCCCTTCCAGTCCTAGTATTCTATGATTCTATGAACAATAAATAGAACTTCACTGCTTTCCATTTTTCTCAATCTCTATAGTCAGTTTTAGGGATGAAAGCATTTTTTTTTTAAAGATCTGGCTGAAGATCACAAAACTTGACAATTACATTTGAAGGACACTATTTGACCACTTCCAATGTTAAAGGATTCAGGAAAACTATCCATGCTCTTTTATTTATTCTATATTTGTATCATTAATTAGGCATCAGACTTGCTTGACACTCTGAAAGAATTCAGACTGAGTTTTTGATGTAGCAATAGTTTTGAGAAAATTATGTTAAATGTAAGAAGCTGTTCTTCACTGCAACTGATGGGATCTTTGAGATTTTCAGAGTTTACAATACCATATGGAGGTGTTCTGGTGGTTATAAACCAGGATTCAGTATAGTAAACACAGGGATATTCCAAGTAATTTTATGCATCAGTTTATCTTTATCTGGAAGCCATTGAAGCTATATTAATTTCTATTCATACTTCTAAGGATTTGGTACACGGTTTTTGCTTGTGTAAATTTACCTCAAACACATTGATTTACTTGAAAATCCAATGGAATCAGTGATCATTCATCGTTTTTACCAGCTCTGAAAAAGACTGCAATAGAGATTCCAATAACTGCTCTACTGTGAGAATATTAAATGTGTCCATATCAGGGGCTTAATTTTGCCTGCAGACATGTGCATAAAACTCGCATAGGTACCAGTTTGCCTGAGAACAGAGTTTAGCCTGCCATTATTAATGTTTTCTGGCAATTAAATTGATTTTATAATAATTCACCTGTTTTCTTACTTCTAGTGAATGCTATTCCTGAATGGGTTTCTCAACATTGGGGTATTTTCTTCCCAGCCCGATTGCACAGAGATTGGTTTGATGGCTATTTTACATGGAATTAATTGGTACATACTTATTCATGCAAATGTAACATATCACCCAGCCTATAATAATGGGTATATTTTTGCCCCATTCAGCTCAATCATGTGGTTGAAAGCAGAAAACAAAACAAAACAGAAAACCAACCAAACCAAACACAAACTTAACATAAATAAAGCCTAACGGGCAAAATAGAAGAGAAAGTTCACCATGCAATATTATCACCACCATCAGCCCCCTTGCAAGTTTCTATGTGATAGTGTGAAAAGGAGTTTGCAGCCTCCAGGACACGTATTCCTTTCAGGAGCTAGGAAACATCTGGTATCCTTGTTATGCTACGCACAGAATAAATAAATAAATAAATAAATAAAAGAATAAAGAAAACTTGTGATGAGTTACTGCTGCTCTGAGCAGCTGCTCTCATTCACAGTAATTACCATGTGAAATATGTGCCAAAGCCTAGCCTTATTAAAGTCAATAGGAGTTTAATTTACAAGGAATAGGATTTACTTTTATGTGAACAGTCATTGGGAGCTCATTGTCAACATGACATGGGACACAGCCTATGTACAGAGGCAGGGGTGGAAGTCTAAGCACATAGGTGCCTGTGTATGTCATGTTTGGTCCCAATTTTAATGTAGACTCTCTAGTTATGCATGGTGAGTACTTTGTGCATAGTGTGTAACCATGGTGTGACACAGAAGTGCTGGTGAGGGATTAATCTACATTTCTTGGCACAAGCCACTAGACAAGCCTCGGGCATTATACGCTGTTTTTGGGAAAAGCATCCTAGCCCAGGACCACAGACTTTTGTTAGCAGCACTCCAAAAATGGCTGTGAAGATGTTTCAGCTTGGGCTGGAGCTTAGGCTTTGAAGTTTGGTGGGCGAGGGAAGTGGCCTTCAAAACCTGAGCCACAACATCAAAGCACCATCTACCCAGCTATTTGTAACATACTAGCATGATCTTGGTACAAGTCTGTGGACTCAGAATTAGGATCATGCCCAGGACATGGGCAGTTAGGCCCATGGTTTGAGCCATAAGGGTAGCCAGGCTTGCAGGTTAGAGTAGAACCAAAACCAAACAAAACCAGCATCAGAAATTGGCCCATAGGACAGAGCCAATGAGCGAGCTAAAGATGTGGTCAGGAAATGCAACTTATGGTCAGAGCCGGGGTGTCAAGGATCATGAAGAGGGGAACTGAAACAGTCAAAGAGCAGACTGGGCAGGAGCAGGCATTGGAAACAGGAAAAAGCATTGCTGCCATGTGGAATGTATTGGCCAGCCAGCAACTTCTGGCTGCTACTGGGTCAAATAGGAGCTTAGCTCCCACCCCTCCAGCACTCAGGAAGTGTAGTCAATCAGGAAGCCCTGGCAGGATTATCTATGGCCACTGTGTTGCTAGGAGACTGACCCTACTGTGGCTGGCTCTCTAGCACCCAGGCTGGGCCACTTGCGCTCAGATGCTGTGTAGACACACCAAGGAGTGCAGTCACAAGAAGACTGACTCTAGTGGCTACTGGACTCAGCTGCAGAAGGCAGCAAAAGAAATTGTGGCTTATTTGGGGATAATGTTCCCTTCCTCATGCTTTTAAACTTAAAGTGGACAACAAGCAAAGTTACAAACATTTGTAGTTCATCATGTTCAGTTTCCCACTCCAAGAAACAACAACAAAAAGCACAGAGGAACATTTTAAACATGTCAAAATGTGTTAACTTTGATAGAGATAAGATACATAGAGAAACTGTGCACAGCTAAAGCTGCCTCTCAGAGTTCTGTTTACATCCAGTTTCAACCCACATGATGGAGGTAGGTATTTCATACCTATTTTTATGAAATATTCATTTTAAAAACAGACATCTGATTGGTTGCTTAAGCAGTAGGAGTCCTGTATAACAATGAAGATCAGGACTTGCTAGAAAATTTGCCCACCCCCAAATGAGTCATATCATTACCTTTTCAAGAAGGAAAACATGGCAGGGAAAACATCTCTAAAGCTCTTACCTCATTTCCCTTAATCCAATAGCTTTTTCCAGTGAATTACAAAATGCTAAATGACTCATGAGAGTGAGCCACAGCAAACAGAATCTAGGTGTTCACTTTCTTATTATACAACATGACTATGAAAAGGTCCCTATAGGTGTAAGAGGGAAATGAAATAAGGTGATAAATAATTTATAAACTAGAGAAAACTAATCAGAACTCCTCAATTCCCATTGTCCCCACAAAAAGTGCTCAATTACTTCTTAGGAAAGGCCAAGAGACCAATAACCCAATGTCTGGGATATAGATGAATTTTATTAAGGAAGATATTAAAATTTATATAAGTACACTAAAGTAGCTAATCTAAATTCTGTACAGATTATCTAACAACCTTCCATGTTGCCTTCCTGATAGGCTCCTTGCTCTGTAGTCGCTTTTATTACAGCAATCTGCTGATCTCACTTAGAGCACAGTGATGTCACCTTTCCAGAATCCTGAGTATGTGTGTCCTGAGTGACTTTTCCTACTGTCATTTCTTTTTAAATGCTTATTGAATATTCTCACCTGAAGGAAAAATCCTTCATATGAAAGCCCATGCATTATGTTATAAATGACATAAATCAAGAATAGTAAATAGTAAACTTTGTAACTAGTTATTGTATATCAACATCTGACCATTCAAAATATAACTGTGTATTTTACATAATAATCTCAAATGCATGAATGACATTAATCCTAATCTTGGATACTATATATGTACAATAGAGATCGTTGTAAATGAATATTATGTAAGTTAAAGATGGAAAAGACCTATTAGATCAGCCAACAAGGCTGGTAGGAAATTTTCCCAACCTTATCTCCTCCAACAGGTATTTGTGCCAGCCATAAAAACAATTCCACTTCTGTTTAAATCTCTTCTCTTATTTTGTGCAAATCCTTTTTTAGCACTGTCCACACTATAAGTTCCCAGTTTTCTTTATCTTTCAGTTTTTATTTATTTTAAACATTCCTTTATTTGATTTGATTTTAAATACTCAAGTCACTCCACATTCAAAACCACAATTGAGAATGTGTTATTAATACAGAATGAATATGCATTTGGTGTAATACAGCACACAGGGCTTTTTTTTTAAATGAAGCTCCTTCTCTAATAAGGCACCATAAAGGAAGAGCTTTAACAAGTACTTCTTTTGAAATATAAGGATAGGGTTCAATGCATAAAGGTAATGGCCCATCTGCTAGGCAACAAAAACAGTTTACTGTATGAGCCACTGTATAACTCTATTCTATCAGCTACTAATGATTCTAATGCACACTGCTTCAAAAAACCTCTAATTTCTAGTAATATTCATCCTTGTGCAGTTGGTCAGCACAAGGGCTATGATCTTCTTAAGTCCGACAAATGCTGTTATTCTGAAGACTCATGAAAGTCTTAAGCAGTCCACAGACTTGGTTCACTGTGCATGGCTGAATTTCAGGTGCAATTTGTCTTCCTGGGATCTGAAGAAACCAATCTGTCCCTCCTAAAGATGCTATCACCAATCTGCCAAATCTCACCAAGTTGTACAAACTATCTAACTCTCTCCAGTGCTGGACACCTAAAATAGCATGTTACAACACACGCATCAGTCTGGAACACATGAGATTGTTACTTGCAAATAATTCACTATGCACATGCAATGCTAGAAAACAGGAAGCAGTATATGTACTGTATATGTATATATATACACAGTATGTGTTAATACAAACTATTAAAAAAAACAATGCAAGAAAATACATTCATTTCATGGAGAATCAATCTGGTCTAAATAATGTTTTGTAACCACTTTTCCCCCTATACCATTTCAGCATCTATTTATCCAGGCTCCCTACCAGCACTTCAACACAGTGTCCATGGGATTAGAGAAAATATAATTATATCTACCTCTGACAGCATCCCTCTGCTTTACTGTGAAAACAGTACCTTAATCAAGTGTGTATTTTTTTTAAAACATCAGAGAAGCTTTTACTCTTTTTTTTTTTTTTAACAGAGTGGCAAACAGTTGTATAAGAGTATCAAAGAAGCACTTCAGAAACAACTAGGCTATGTCTACACGGGCAGGTTCTTGCACAAGAACAGCTGTTCTTGTGTAAGAACCCGCAGAGCATCCACACTGCCTGCCTGCTCTTGCCCAAGAAGATTTACAGTATGGCGTCAGAGGAGAGGGCTTCTTGCACAAGAGCTACACTCTGTTCTAACAGCTATAAGTCCTCTTGCGCAGGAGCTCTTGTGCAAGAAGGTAATGTGGATGCGTGGCAGGTAATGTGGATGGCTAAAATGGCCATCGGAGCTTTTTTGCGCAAGAGAGTGTCCACACTGCCATGGATGCTCTTGCAAAAAAGCACAGGGCAGTGTGGACATGTTCTTGTGCAAGAACCCGCCTGTGTAGACATAGCCCAAGTGGTGCCTAAAGACTAATAGATTTATTTGGGCATATGCTCCCACAGGCAAAAAGTGTTTGTTTATTTTTTTATTGGCCCATGAAAGCTTATGCCCAAATAACTGTGTTAGGGTACGTCTACACTTGCCCCCTAGTTCGGACTAGGGAGGCAAATGAAGGAGACCGAAGTTGCAAATCAAGCGTGGGATTTAAATATCCCACCTTGATTAGCATATTCGCGTCCGGTCGCCATGTTGGAAATTGACTAGCTCGAATAAACTCGCCGCGTATAGACGCGGTACTCCGAGGGAAAACCCTGTACTTCGAATTAATTGTACGCCTCATTGATCCTTCAATTTCTTGAGCTGCTTAGGGAAATCTCTAATAAGCATCAGAGGTAACCCTAGGCCATGTGGATCAGGACTCAAAAGCAAAAACTGAGAAAAGGTTGATCTCTTTCCCTATCACTCTATTTAGAAATATCTGTGAAAGGGGATCAAAGTGGGACCCCCTCCCGCACTTGCATAGCTGGGAAATGGGAGAGAATATAATAAGAATAGAATCTCTCTTTTACAGCAGCGAGAGGAGGATTTAACTTCAGGTGTAGAATTCCCCAACTTGCTGAGGCTAACGTGAGAGATTGATGAAGCCACCATCAATGGTCAAAGAACCATTGAAATCCCTGGTCCTTGCTGCTGATATTTTCTCTGGCTGCAGGTTTAGTTCTCCAGCTAATAGTCTGCTTAATTTGTCATCCCCACTCTAATCTGTTCAACATTCTTTCACCTTTTAATTTTTATGTCCTTTTGAAACTAAATTTCTACAGAGAGGACTATGAATCCTAGATCTACCTTGCCTTACTGAAAATAATGTGCACATAAAAATATGTAGGCCTGGTTTTACATAAGTAATTAAACATGGGGAAGACCTTATTTCTTGAGAGACAGGATTAGGAAAGTAAACATGTGAGCAGGCTGGAAGCAGATTGTCAGTACTAGCTCAGATAAGTGGGGGAGGGAAGCACCCAGTGAACCCTTTACAATGGACAAGATAACAATGGATAGGTCAATTGAAGAATGTAAAAATGAAGTAAAGTGTAAGTTGCACATGAATAGTATGTGGACAAATATGCTGTACAGGGATTGGTTCCTACAAAGTAACCATGTCATTCCTTAAATGTGTGATGAAATGGATAATAATTGTAATATAATTTGTAAATGTATATTTAAGAAGTTTGTTGTGTAATTTTGGATGTGTGGTATGCCCTGTATCCAATCTCTACATTTATGCCTAATCAACTCAAATGTAATTTAACAGAATGGCCAATAAAAAATCCTTAGTGATGAGTTCAAAATTAAGTTCTTGGGAACTGAGTGAATAAGGTGTTGAATATTAGTAAGGGAATATGGAATATTAAAGCCACCACAACAGAATTCAAACAGAAATTGTGGAAACAGGTCTAAAGTTTAAGTCCACTATTCAATCACATTGTTTTCTGTTATTCTTTTCTGTACATTGTCTATAGACTTTGTAAACTCATAGGGAAAGAGAATGTCAATGGGAGTCCAGAAGACTTTATATGTACTGAGCAGACTATAGGAAGTTGTGTCTTCAGAGCCAACATCTACTTTTTTACATCACAAACAATTTTCCTTCCAAGGTTCTTTTAATATCACCACATAAGAGTTTACATTTTTAAAAATCAAGATTAAACTGTTTTATGAATAGAAACTTTCAAATAACAGGTTTAAATTTCTAAAGTTAGTAGTCATAGCCCTTCAATGAGTAAATGCACACCAACTAAATTGAAATCTTCTGTTCTAAATGGAAGGAATAAACCCTGCAACCTCAGGGTGAGTGAACTTGAGTGACTATATAACAAGACTGAGCACAGCAGGAACCTCTCCTGTATCTTCAGACAGGTTGGAATAATCATGCAGTACTCATTTAGGAGCTGGGTTTCCTACATAGAAGTGATTTGGTCATTAGGCCCTAGAGTTAGAGTATAAAGTCACCAAGGGTGTTTAGACTATAGGGTTTTTTCAAAAAAAGTGGCCTTTTTCCAAAAAAACTTCCCCATGTCTAGACTGCTGCCGCATTCTTTCGAAATTAAATCGAAAGAAGGCAGCGGTCTTTTTGACCGTGGTAAACCTCATTTTACGAGGAAGAATGCCTTTTTTCGAAAGTGCTCTTTCGAAAAAAGGTGTTCTTGAATGCAAACAGTGCTTTTTCGAAAGAGAGCATCCAGACTGCCTCTGAGTGCTCTCTTTCGAAAAAGCAACTCGCTTTTTCGAAAGAAGTGGTTGCAGTATAGACGCTGTCTTTCGAAAGAGGCTTTTTCAAAAGCTACTTTCAAAAAAGCCTCTTTCAAAAGAGGCTTGTAGTCTAGATGTAGCCCAAAAGACTGCAGAGCCTGCTAAAGATACTCTCCATGACTCTGAGAATATGTAAGAAAGATTGTTTTCTATCAGTTAAAAGTAACAGAATTCAGTATCAGACTCAAAATAGCACTGCAGGAGAAACATTTTTTTGTACTGACTTACATTGTTATTGAATTTGATACTTATTATACCAAATTTGAGATACACACTTAAAATGCCAGAGAATTAAGTCTGATTAAAATATATTATTCTTATTTTTCCTTTAGATGGAATGAACTATAAATAGTTCTTTTGCTGCTACTTGAAAAACACTGACCATTAATACACCAGTTACAAAGAGCTACAGACTCTATAGTTACATCATGAATGTGTCCAATTATCTGTGGACACACGTACAGTTTCCTTGTTACATCTTCTACACATGACCGCCAGCTCTTTCAGTGTTTCTAAATTGTTCATATTAAGAACAAGGGAATAAGCTAACCAACAATATTGATATATTAACTGTTCATTATTACTCGGATTTGCTGATGATTTATATAGCATCCAACAGCTAAGCAGTAGCTTTCTAGTATCCTGCAAAGTAATTTATTTTATAGCATAGATAGCATTGAAGAGTTGCAATTATAATTTTCTAGGTTTATGGAGTATGCCTCTATATTCAATATTTACCATCCCATATATGAACAGTGCAATATTTGAGGCGTTTCCCCTTTCCACAAATAATCATGAATGGAAAGTTGGTAATGCTGCCCTCTATAAGTGGTTTATATTGTTTTAAGACACTGGTTTTAAGAGGTCTGGGAGAAACAGTCCTGTTTGGAAGGGTTAAAATGGAAGGCTGCTAGAGAAAGAATCAGGAAGCTAGGCATAAGACAGATGTTGCTGGTGTTTGCTGTTGCATAAAAAAGCCTCCACCTGAGCTTACTTGATTTATACACATGCATTTTCTGAAACTACACTAAACTGTAAGGTCTAAGGTTTTAAACTGCAACTCATTGTGATCTTTGTCAGACTTTGTAATCTTTGTAACTCTCAGCTACCTTGCTTGTAACTTGCTCTAAACTGCATTCTCCCCTGAGTGTGAGTGTGAGAGTGTTTGTATTTGAAGAAGACAGGGAACAATGGAGCACATGGTGATGAGTCATCACAGACTGCTGCTTTTGCTGGATAAAGGGAAGTCTGGGAATGCTCCCTTATGATGAGGTGAATGAGTCACAGAGACCATTCAGACACATTATAAGGAGAGGGAGCATACGTGAGACTCTTTCTTCCCCTGCTCCTGAGAAAATTGTGTCTACAGCCAGTGTCTCTCCTCCTGACCAGCTTCCCCAGCCATGATGAGCAGACAGACCCTCCAGGATCTACGTGCCTTGGCTCCTTCTGCAACCCATGTGCTTGTATAAGTGTGTGAGTGCCTGAGGGCAGGAATGAATGTGTGTGAATGAGTGAATGAATGGAGGGGTGTGTGTTCTTGTTTGTGTGTGTGTGTGAGAGAGAGATAGCTCTGTATCTTCTTTAGTTTAAACATTTGGTGGCTGCTCTCTCCTCTTTAGTTTTACCTAGTGGCAATAAACCCATACTAGTGTAACCCTGGGTGGTCCCCAGTGAGAATATTTTTGGGGTAACATTTGCTACTGGAAATAGGAGTTTCTTTAGGTCTCCCTATCAGCGCTACAAAAGTGCAAGAATTTAACCTAACCTGCAGCGCTATTATTATTTATTTTCCCATGGAGCCCCCACAGGCAAGTAGAAGCTTGCTTTGAATGGGGATAAGGAGACATACGAGGGAAACTGAAGTGAATGCTCTGCCCGGGTAGCTACTGTGCTGGGGGTGCTGGCGCAATACTAAGAACAGGACGGTGCTGCAATTGCCAGAATGCATAGTGGAACAAAGTGAGTGGGCAGAAACAGATCAGCATCCACAGCATTTCCATTATAGGGAAACTAGCTTCCACTGCCCCTCACAGTTCTGCTGCCCCCCGAGGCTCTCCATGTTGACACGCCCATCTTCACAGGGCTTCCAGAGACTACTTAATGTCTCTTCAGGGGCTATATTTTCATAATTGTATATTTTTTCTGTTTTACCATGATTCACTAGATACAATCATAAGTGATTCAGACATAATTCCATTGAGATTAAGGCCAGAAACAACTATCTAGCATGGCCTCTTGTGTATCTCAAGTCAACACATTTCACCTATTTGCTGCCCCATTGAGATGAATAACTCTGATCTGGAGTTTGTAGTGTGAAGAATTCCCTGAGGTTCCTGCAGGGAATTGATTAGATGGGAAGTGCCCAGATGATTTGAGCACGCAATCCACACCAGAAAAAAAAGGGCAAAAAGCCCAATGTCTAAATCAGTCTGAAAGTAATTTCCAACCCTCAAATCTGGTGATCATTTGCCCCTGAACATGTGAGCAAAACATACAGACAGGCATCAAAGCAAAAAAATCCTTAGTACAATATCAGAACACTTGTGCATTCAGTTCAGTGTCTCATCTTCAGCTGTGGCCATCTACTGAAGCTTCATACAAAGGCAAAAAGCCAAACAAGAGAATAGTTCTGTCAATTATGTAACAGGTGAAAAAAATTCTGTCTGATCCTGCAGGCAAACCTCTAAAAGCTTGCAGCTGAAGATTTGTTTTTCCTATTGCAATGCTGCAAGTGTTGAAAGCAACACAGACCTTCCAACTCATTCCATGGTCCAAGAAGGAAGGGAAAGAACGGGATTAATTAATTCTGAGACTCTAAGGTCAGACTGGATCATAGTCACAAGGAGTGAAGTTGACTGCAGGTTAAGTTGAACAAGTGGACCTTTAATGAACCTTGCTGAGTGCTCTGTTCTTATGACTGTGTTGCTTCCACCTTATTTACATGATGTCACCACAATAAGAGTTCCTCTAAGGACCATGAGCCCTCTGACTTCAGTTACACTGATCGTGATACATCCTCCTTATTTTATATTTTTAAAAGAAGCCCCAATACTCCTCTCCGCCCCTCCCCATCCCTTTGACTACTAGCACACTGTTAAGTTGAAATCTTGTTTTACTACAGATTCAGCTGGTTACAGAGTCTTTGAGGTAGACTGCCTCTTGTGTGGTCTTCTCTTGAGGGGACCAAATTATCTTTGTCTCTTGTCACCTGTCTCCAAGTGTAACAGACCCTGCCTCTCTGGGGTGGCCTCCAAATGGTTCTCTCCCTCTAATCTCTGTAGTTAGTTACGTCCTGTGGGCTCCCACTGTGTAGTCACCTTGTATGCCCTGCGTGCTACTGCACACCCCATCACTACTTTAGTTCACTCTTTCTGGTGGATCCTCAGAAGACTGCATGTCTCTAGGAACACTAGGTTCCTGAATAACCTGTCATACTCTAGTACCTGCTTTCTCTGATTGTTGGCTACCTCCAGTCATCTAGCTGCAACTGGTCTTTCATCAGACTGTAGCAGAGTTTTGATCCTTTGCTCTATCGGTACCTGTGTTAGATTATTTTGGCACCCCTGTGATGGGGCATTCCTGTCTTCCAAAAATGGTAACTAGGTCTCTGAACCAGAAGAAACATTCTCATGTGGCAGCTATTTTCACCACTGATTTCACCTTACCATTGAACTGTGGGTTCTTTAAAATGGCAGCTTGGAGTACATTGTCAGGGAAAGAGGTATCCAGAGTGCCATATCTCACAAAGAGGACCTCCAGTTCCCTTGGGATTGCTACATGATTGGCAGGTTTCAAACTTTTCAAAGAGTGGAGTCAAATATTAATTCCTGACCAATAAATATACCCTTAAGTCAGTCTAAGACAGCTGTCCATACCTCAGTGTGAGGACTGTATTTTTTGCATAATGAGTTTACATAAAAAGTGGGTACAACAGCTCTTTATTCTTAAAATATGATTTAATCCTGCACACACAGCTAATTTTTTATTTGAAATGTGATTCTGTTCCTACTGGTACTTGACTTTTGTTTTCTAGACACCCTGCTAATATTGTTCTCTTGCCTGCTGCAGTTGGATTTCCTTTTCTGTAGCCTCTTTGATTTCCATCAGCTTCACAGTTAAAACCGGGGGATTAAATCAATTAACAAGATGCACTACATCTCTTTTCTTTCCCTAACTTGCTGATTCTGGGTGTATATGCCCTACTAACACAAGTAATTGTACTGAATAATATATGAACTCAACTTTGTACCACTGTAGGACATCAACATGCACAACAATCTTTTGGGAAAAATAAGAAAGGGCTTTGTCATGACAGTGTCTAGATGTTTGGCTGGTCAAAGCCCTTAATGTGGGCTGTCTCACTTAATAGTCAGAGACCATAGCAGAGTCATGTTTTGGCCAAAAGTCATACAGGGAGTCAGAGTTGAAAACTATGCCAAGGATCGAACAAGAGTTGGAACAGAAATATGTCAAGGGACACGAGGCCTGAGTGAATAACTGGAGTAAGCACAAGGTAACAGGAACAAGGAACAGGAACAGGGTGAGGAGAAGGAATTTGGTCTTAGTCTCAGAGGCCTGGTCAAGTGACTACTTTCTTCAGAGAAGCCGTGTGGCAGTAAAAAAGAAATTTTATGCTAAGAGGTGTCCAACTGGCAGATAGTCAATTGATCCTGATGAGTGAGCAAGTGAAGCCCCTATTTGCAGGATATAAGATACAGGTTTGTTGCCCTGGCCTTGCAAAATGGTGGCACAGAAAGTATAGTTTTCACTGAGTAGCTTCCTGGATTTGAGATCATGGCACCTGATGTTATTACAGGGTAGTAATAGGTATACTTATAGAAATCTTTGCATTCCAGACAACACCGCCAGAAGTTCCCTCTCCTTTCTCCCCCATCCCCCACTCCTTATATAGGAATACCCCTTTTAATTCTCAGGGTCTGTTGGTATAAGAGACTAGTGGCTACAGCAAAAGAGTTACACCCTATCTTTTTGATGCATACATTACATCATCTGTTTTCCTGGCTGGTCGTATTTCATGTCATGCACATCCATTACCATTTGTTTCAGAGTGTTGAATGCTGGCTGTTGGGGGCCTACCCAGTCCCACTCAACATCTTGCCATGAAAGCTGATGTATGGCTTCTGGCACTGCAGCCAGGTATGGACAGAGCATGGAGAGAAAACTGTATCATTCTTACAAAGTGTTCTCACACTTCTACACCTGGAACTGGCATGTCTGGAACTGTTTTCAGTGCCACTGCTGTGAGCAGATTGTAACAAGCTGGGGGTTTATTAAATAACAAATAAAGGAATAAAACCCTTACCCTAAAACAAACTGAAGAGCTTCTGCAGTGAGCTGTTGCACACAGCCATGCATTATTCTCTCTTGCCTACAGAACATAATCACCAAATGCCTACATTTATAATCGTGTCCCTTATGAGGAAGCAGCGCACAAGACTCATCAGGATTAGCTGCAGTTCACCATTCCTGGACAATGGGAGCTGTGAAAAACATTGTGCACCGGACCACAGCTTCCCACACCACTTCCTGCAGCTCCCATTTTCCAGGAATAGTGAACCATGTTCACTGGGAGCTATAGAGCTATGTGCTTCTAGGTGCTCAGGTAAATAAACCATCTGACAGTGGCTAATCCTGATTAATCGTGTCCCACTCATGAGCCAGAGGTTTTCCACTCCTGCTCTACAAACATACCTCTCTCTCTCTCTCTCTCTCTCTCTCTCTCACACACACACACACACACACACACACACACACACACACACACACACACACACACATATCTTACAGTTATCTAACAATGCATTGTAGTGGGGCAGCTGTTCCACTTTGGCTGGAAGAGGTTAAAGCAGATTAGAGGGAGCCTGCAAAGAGCCCTGGCCAATCAGAAAATGGCTTAGAAGGACCAGAAAGCAGCCTGCTGAGGCAGTAGTTGATAAGGAGATGCTCAGCAGAGCAGAGAACAATTAAGTCCTGACCAGGGAGGGTGCAGGACTGGTTCCCATGAGGAAGTACCTTAGACAGAGCAGTGCTAGGCAGACTCAGGGGAATGGGAGAAAGTCTCCAGTCTGATACTTGCCAGGCTGCAGGCCTTGATGCAAGGGCCAGGAGGGTGCAATGGTCACAGGGAAGTGGCCTAGGTAATGAGACAGTAGAGGATAGAGAAGAAGGGCAGAACAAGGCTGCCATCAGAGGGTCCCTAAGTTGGGACATAGAGTAGTGGGTGGGCCTGAGTAACCCCTCCTTCCTTTTTGACCACATCTAGCTACCACTGAACATGACCCTGAGAGACTGTTGATTTCCCCTGAGATGAGGGTCTAGACCTTGGCTGTAGTTGGCCACGATGGCAGGTGGGAAATTAAGGACTGCAGATACCCCAGAAGGAGATGAGAGGCTGAAGTAGTGGGCACTGCTAGAGGGCAATGTCCTGAAGAAGACGCTCTGGTCCTGGGAACGATGCAGGTCCAGAGCCAGAGAGTGGAGAGAGTATGGAGTGATAACAGGTCAGACACTGGCCAGAAGAGGGTGCCATAGTGAGGACTGAGCTAATTCCCAGAGTGACCAGCAAGAGGCATCCCAGGTAGTAAATTTCCATAAACGCAATGTGTCAACTCCTCAGACAATAGATGTTACCAGCACATCACTCTCAAGTGATTTCTCACCACCAACCACTTCTCCATGAAGGATGTTTAATCTCCTGCTCTGATTTTCTCAGTATAAGCCTTTCAATAGAGTATGAGTTGTTCTCTTCTCCCTTGACAGTTTCTCCTTTGCACATTGATAATAAAGGATCAGATGGGAAATATCAGAGTCCATGTCTACTGCCAATGTGTTGAAACTTTCTGGGATTTTTGTAGAGCTCTTGGATTATGTCAAAATGTGCCCTGTCTGGACTACATGAGACATTGGATGCAGTTGTTCTTTGATCCCCTTTGATGGTTCCCCTTTAATCCCAAGTATTAAACATGTGATTCCTCAGGCACACTATCACCTGTGTTCAGAGATGGGCAGCCATGGCGCCTTTGTACTAAAATAATATTTCCTCTTCCACCTCAAATTTTCTTTAATTTTGCTTATGGTTCCATTGTTATGAGATTTCATCAGGTTTATCAGCAACTGTTAAATCGGATCTTATCCTTCTTTCCATGAATAGCTAAGATGGAGAAAAAGCCATTTTTCAGGGGTGTACTTCAATAAACCAGTTATACTTTATACAACTCATCCCCCACCCCATTGACAAAAATCTCTCTCATAAGGTTCTTTACTCTCCATATAGAATTTTGCAAAAGTCATTTTGATTGAGGGTAAATTGGACGAGATGTTCTGTGATGAAATTCCCAATCAATGGCAAATTGCCTAAAAGCTGCACTGGAAAATTGCAGCCCAATGTTGCTAAAGATTTCTTCTGGAATTCCATGTCAGGAGAAAATTCCCTTCATGCTGTCTATCACTGACCTATTATTAGTACTGTGCAATGTGCAAATTTCTGGTTGTAGAGAATAATTATCTGTGACTGTTAAATAATCCTTTGATTGCTAGATAAATAAGGGTATGTCTACACTAGCTCGTTAGTTCAAGCTAGGTAGGCAAATGAGGGCAACCGGGAATTGCAAATGAAGCCCAGGATTTAAATATCCCGGGCTTCATTTGCATCTTCCCGGGCGCCGCCATTTTTAAATCCCCCTTAGTCCGAACTCCGTGCCTGCGGCTACACGCGGCACAGAGTAGGTAGTTCGAATTAGGATCTCTAATTTGAACTACCGGTACTCCTCCTGGAACGAGGTGGAAAGAGATCCTAATTCGAACTACCTACTCCGTGCTGCGTGTAACCGCGGGCATGGAGTTCGGACTAAGGGGGATTTAAAAATGGCGGTGCCCGGGAAGATGCAAATGAAGCCCAGGATATTTAAATCCCGGGCTTCATTTGCAACTCCGGTTGCCCTCATTTGCCTACCTAGCTCGAACTAACGAGCTAGAGTAGACATACCCAAAGTCAGTGCTGACCTTCTCATAAGGCCTTTGTGGAACTGGGTGAGGTCTCAGTGGCTCTGCCTGATGTCACGACTTGTATTTCAAGTATGAAATGCTGTTTTGCACCACATTAGTGTAACCCTCCTGCCTGTGGCCTTTTGCCAGCCGAGGGTTGTCCGACAGTGAAACTCATTACCCCATCCACAAGTTGGAGTTCCTGGCCTTGAAATGGGCCATCACTGAGAAATTTTGGGATTATTTGTATGGTGCTAAGTTTCAAGTATGGACAGACAACAATCCACTGACATATGTGTTGGCAAGTGCTAAGTTGGATGCTACTGGACAAAGATGGGTGGCCGCCCTGACCAGCTATGAGTTCAGCATACAATACCAATGAGGGAGAAACAATGTGGATGTGGATGCATTGTCTTGACACCTGCAGCCCACAGAAATTGGTGAGATTCCTGTAGATGGAGTGAGAGCTATTTGCAACGGCAGTTATCAGAAGTCCAAGGCACATGAGAGTCCACATGGGTGTGTTGCAGAAACACTGGGCCTACCCTCTGTCTCCGTGAACTACATTATGTTGGACCAGTCTCCATTGCCCAGGCTCAATGCTTCTGACTGGCAGAGAGCACAGCTGCAAGATGTTGACATTCGTGACACATTACTTGCAAAAAGAGAGGGGCAAAGCCCTAGTTCAGTTGCCCCATCCACCCCCGAAGGTAAACGACTGTTGTGGGAGTGGTGCAAACCGGAACTGATACGGGGGGTTTTGCACTGGATCACCATAGATCCTTTGCAAAATTGACGAACACAACTCGTGCTACCAAAAGTGTACAGAGTCCTGGCCATGAGAGCCCTGCATGATGATTTTGGTCATTTGGGAATGGAGAAAACCCCTGAACTTATCTGTAGTAGGTTCTACTGGCCCCGAATGGCTGAAGACGTATGAAAAAAATGTGAGACCTGTGCCCAAAATGCGTTCAGAGGAAAACTCTGCCTACAAGAGCTGCCTATCTAGAGAATATCACCACCAGCAGGCCTTTGGAGCTGGTGTGCATCAATTTCTTGTCTTTAGAAGTGGACAGGAAAAATATGGGGAACATTTTAGTAGTGACTGACCATTATACCTGATATGCACAGGCATATCCCACAGGTGACTACTGTGGCTCGAGTTTTGTGGGAAAGATATTTTTCAGTATATGGTGTGCCAACTCGGATACACTCTAAACAGGGGCGGGACTTTGAGAGTTACCTCTTGAAGGAGTTGCTACGATTGTCTGGAGTTAAGAAGTCCAGAACAACACCGTACCACCCACAAGGTGACCCTCAGCCTGAGCGGTTCAATCGGACTCTACTAAATATGCTGGGGACTTTACGCTCAGACCAGAAGGCATCCTAGAGCCAGCATGTAGCATTTTTGGTGCATGCCTACAATGCTACAAGGAATGATGCTATAGGGGTCACTTCATACTTCATGATGCTCGGATGAGAGCTGATACTACCTATAGACATATGCTTTGGAGTATCAGGGGATGGTGAGAGCTATGAGACACACTTGCAGTGTGTCTCCCGATTAAGAGAAAAACTGCAGAATGTCTATCGCTTGGCTACTGCAGCTGCCCGGAAAAATGCAAACCGTAATAAACACCGTTATTATGCCCGAGGGTGCCCACAGGAGCTCCAACCCGGGGACAGAGTTCTGCTATGAAATTTGGGTGTTGCTGGCAAACACAAGATTGCTGACAGATGGAAGGCAATGCCTTACCTGGTGGTGGAAAAACTTAGAGATCTACTGGTCTACAAGATTAAACCAGAAACTGGGCCAGGGCAAGTAAAGACTGGAACCTTCTGCTGCCTGTGGGAGAATTAGTAGGCACTCCTTACGAAATGGAGTGTGACATGGGACCTCAGCGAAAAGGGAGTGTCTGGCCAAGTCAACCACCCAATACGTGTGGTGGGCCCTGTGAAGCTAATCTGCCTGTACTCAGTACCTTTGAGAGTGAATCTGAAGAGGAGGAGGATTCCATTACCTGACTGAGGCTATGTCTATACTGCAGCCTTCTTCCGCAAAAGCTTATGCAAATGAAGCGCGCGGAGTAGAATATCACTGCGCTTCATTTGCATAATTAATTAGCAGCCATTTTTGCACAAGAGGCTTGTGCCTCATTTTTTCAGGAAGAACGGCTCTTGCGCAAGAGGGGGGGTTTGCACCAAAAAAGAGCCGTCCACACAGCTCCTTTTTGTGCAAAAGCCTCTTGTGCAAAAACGGCTGCTAATTAATTATGCAAATGAAGTGTGGCAATATTCTACTCAGTATAGACGTAGCCTCAGTCAGGTAATGGAATCATCCTCCTCTTCAAATTCACTCTCAAAGGTGCTGGGTACAGGCAGATAAGTTTCATTTGCATAAGCTTTTGGGAAGAAGTGATAGAGAAGATCCAAAAGGGTCATTTAGGAATTGAGAAATACAAACAAAGAACAAGAGATGTGCTGTACTGGTTGTGGATCAATCACAACATGAACAATGCTTCTCACATACAGCCAGGTCTAAAACTGGTGTCCCTTTCTTCAGCACTAAAATGAAAGAGAGCCTGTAGGGGGCTGACAGATTTGCTGGGCCCCAAGGCAATGTGTAACATGTGTGTGGGGAGGGAGGAGGGCAGCTCCTGCCCCCAAAAGGAGCAGGGCAGAAGGGGTAGGGCTGGGGGGAAGCCAGCCCTCAGCACTGCCAGGAGCATGCCATGCTGCAGCCCCCTTCTCCTCGGAAGCTCTCAGAGCCATCTGGTGCTCCGACAGCAATGTAAAGGGTCCAGGACTCCAGCTACCATTGCTGCTGAAGTAGTGGCTTGGCAGCTAGGAACCCTGGGCCCCTTTCAATTGCCAGGCCTGGGGCAACTGCTCCCTTTATCCCTTGCCCATCCATGGGCTTGTTGATGCTAACAATGCACCTTCCCTTCACTGATATATTTGTTCCAAATAACCAGGTACTTTTAGTTTTGTTGCTCCCAGTCTTATTTTGGTCTTATTTTCAATCTCTCAATCTTGCTCAGACAGAATATCAATTTTATCTTCTGTGTCCAGTTTCAGTGGAACAATTGTTCCATTCACTGTTATAGGCAGTATCCAGTCTCTCACATCAGGCTTGGTAGATCCCAGTATATGAAAAATTCCCCAACCAGAGGAAATGCACTTGACTTTTCTGCATTTGGGATCTGTGGTATTTTGCAAAATGATTTTTTTCCCCCACATGTATTACAGATATCCAAAGGCAACACATTGTTTTGGGCCATGCTGTGATTCATATCTTTCATATAACCATCTATACCTTGCCTTTCCTGTAGAAGTGGTTTTCACAGCAAATGGTTCAACTTCCTGGCTATATTATTCATTACATGGATAACCCCTTCTGATGAATTAAGCTCTTTGGCTTGTGTTTTGATGGTTTCTGCCACCATGCATATTTGGAAATCTCTTTCTAAAGTTAAGTCTCTTTCACGGAGCGGTCTCGCTCTCTCAGCACATTGTCTTTAATGCCACAAATTATTCACATTTTGACCAGAGACTGTCAATTCAAAGTCACAGGTTTTACTGAGGTTTGTTGTAGGTATGTAAAAAAATGGTCTCTCTCAAAGGTTTTATTCCTTTTTTTGGAATGCAATGTTCCTCAAATTTAGTCAGTATTTTATTTAACTTCATTCTTTCACCTTCTTCAAATGTAAAGCTGTTATAAATATCCAATGCTGCCTCCCAAACAGCATTCAAAAAGATTATTTCACTTTGTTATTTGCTCCTCTGTCCCTTATCTATTAAATACAATTCAAATCTCGATCTGAATTTTTTCCCAGGTTTCTACAACATTGCCTGACAATTGCAGACTGGAAGGAGGCTGCAACATATCAATTTTTGGCTTTTTCCCCCTTTTTCCTCTTCCTAAGCTAATCAAGCTACTATTGTGCTCACCAAATACATTCAAAAGTCTCCAAGTGCTTCCCTGGGGCTTGCATTTGTCTCTGCTTTCAGTTGCAAACACAGACAGGAGTTAGCTTCAAAGTCACTGCAATTTCCTTCTCATTCAGTGTTTCTGACTCCATGTAACAATCATGGAGTTCATTAAATAACAAACTAATGAATGAGAAAGGAATACGACTTTAATAAAACAAACTGAAGAGCTTAGATAGTGGCATCTTTTCAATACCTGATTCAATAGCTTTGGATCTATGTAGACGTGTAATTTACCCAAGGACTTCTTTAAAACCACAGTGTTGTTTGCCTTGGCTCCACTAGCCTCCACAGGTGCTATGGCTATGGTACCCCTTAGCAAGTACTAGCTCCCTGAGTACTGGATAATGTAATGCCACTAGAATTTTTCTTTATGACAAGAAAACTGGGTTCTACTTCCAGTCACAGCTCTCCTTCATGGCATATGTTGTGTGTGAAATCATCCCCATGCACTTCTAAAATTGTCTCAATTTTCTATGGGACTCCCCTTTTGCTTTTTGCACTGCTGCTATAAAATTCTCAGTTCACACCCTGATAAGATCCAGGATTTGTAGACTGCATTACCCAAAGGCATCTGTGGTGCTTGCCATCTGCCAGCATAATATTCATTGTCCATTATTCTTCCTGTTAGTTACTTCAAGGTCACATTTTATGTGGGCTATATTATGCTGTCATTACTTTTTATTAGATTGTGCCTTCTCTTTGCAATGAGTGTGTTCAAGTCCAAGTCACCAAGGAATCATATTGCAAGAGGCCATGCTATCCAGGGGATAGTGCACACAGTTTAAATTTCAACATTCCTTGAGTGCAGCCTGAATCTTCTCATTCCCTGTTCCATTGTTGCACTATTAATAACAGTCCCCCCAGGAAACATGGGACCCCTGATGCCTGTTTTATTGGTATGATCAAGAGATAATCATTCAGCCCCACTCCTACACATACAGGAAACTGGATTCAAGCATATTTTATGGAAGATAACTAATAATGTCTGTAAGCTGGCCACTTGAGTCCTGGGTCCCTGACCTGTGCTCAGGCCTATAAGTACTGGTCTCATGGCTCTGTCCAAACTGGGGGCCCTGAGAGTAGGGCAGGCAGTGATAAGACCTCTGTCCCACAGCCAATGAGCCCCAGGACCTGGTTAAGGGTGGGCAGTAGAGCAAAATAGTTCCACGGTTAGTGAGGTCCCAGCCTCGGTTCAGGGTGGGGCAGCAAGCCGATGCAGTTCCAGTTAGTAAGCTCCAGGCCCTGATTCAGGGCAAGGTAGCCAAACAAATGCAGTTCCTCCGCTGCATCTTCGTCCAGGGCCCTAGCAGTGGCAGCGGCCCACAACACACTGATACATTTTAGAATGTGATGAGATCAGCATGACAGTTATAGGCTTTGTCTGGGCCACTGCCTAACTCCTTCTCAGCATCTACCTGGCTCCATGCCAGCTGTTGGTTCTCAGGGTTGTGGTAGTCTGAACTCTTGGGCGGGGTGTAGAAGGTCTCCTCTTCAGAGCAAAGGCTCAGCAGTCTGGGCAAGATCCTCAGGGCTCTCCTGACTTGGAGGAAGCAGAGGCCTGCCCTAAGCTTCGGGTGGCATGAGCCTTACTGAGATCCTGGGCTGGGCTTTTATCCTACCTGCCGGACCCCTTGGCCTCCATAGAGTTAAAGGGGAAGGACCTGGCTTAATCCACTCGGCCTTGAAGAGGTGTTCTTCCCCCTTGGGGTCAGTGAGCGGCCACCCCTGCTCACTACAATGCCATAAAGAGTCCAAATGTTGGTGAATCAATCAGCCCCTCTGGTAAATTGTTAATGTATAGTTATTTTTACTATTAAGAAACTGAATATTATTTCAGGATTGTATTTATTCTTTATTATATCTTTGGCAGCAAGAGAAAAAGCCTCCCTTCCACTCCAGATGTGTGTGTCAAGTGTGAGTAACTATTCACAGGGATCAAATCACC
This sequence comes from Rafetus swinhoei, assembly GCA_019425775.1. Taxonomy (NCBI): domain Eukaryota; kingdom Metazoa; phylum Chordata; order Testudines; family Trionychidae; genus Rafetus; species Rafetus swinhoei. The sequence continues at coordinate 36,765,263 of CM033449.1, forward strand.
TCTAAACCTTCTCTTTGATAGGATGAAAGAGTCAAGCTTCTTAAATCTCACATCATAAGGATTTTCCAGCCCATGGATTATTTTGTGGCAGTATTAGACCAATCAAAGGAGAGCCACATCTTTCTTTAAATTCTACAGTGATCTCTATCCCTCGCATGTCAATGTCCAGCATACACCATCAAAGCTGCAGGCTACAGAAGAAGTTCCCAGAGCTATATGGGAAGAAATGGAATATGAAGTTCATAAGAAAGAGAGGAAAGAACCCAGGAAAGGATGATATTTCCCTGTCTTATCTGAAAGCAGAGGAAGATACTTTCTTCAAATGAGTGGTGCAATGGTTCACCATCTACATCAATGGCAAGTGTGTTCCAGCAGCATGGAAGAAATTGAGAACAATGCTATTGAGGAAGAAACGTGTTCCAGAAGAATTGTGCAATTAATATCCATTCTTCATCAGTATTATACTTAACTGGATTATGAAAGATATTTAAATGTAAAAAAGGGGAGAACAAGTTGGTTTCCACTAAGGGTATTCGACAATCAATCACATACACTCAGTCTGACAGCTCATGGAAAAATGCAAGGAAAAGCATTTGACTCAGTGGAAAAGCATTTGACTAGCGATATACTCAACATACTTAATGGAACTGGAATTGACCTGTTGGAATAAATTAATCATAATTGTTCAACAGAAAACAATATTCAATGGTCCATGCACTATTACTATATGAAGAGGAGACACAATTTCACTAAAGCTGTTTGTGGCAGTACTGGAGTCATTGTTCAAAAAATTGAACTGGGAAGAAGGAATTAAAGTTGGCAGAGTACAGTAAACATATCTTCTCTTCACTGATGGCTGTGTAATACTGGCAAAGGGCACAGTAGATCTGGAGAACAAATTGTTGCAACTTTCATGGAATATTGGGTTGAAGGTGAACGCATTGAAGATGAAGTAGACGAGGAATGAGCGCTGAGCAGTGGGAATTATCATTGTAAATAGCATCTGATGAAGTGGGTCTTTGCCCACGAAAGCTTATGCTCCAACACTTCGGTTAGTCTATAAGGTGCCACAGGACTCCTCGCCGCTTTTGCAGATTCAGACTAAGACGCTTACCCCTCTGATACATTGTAAATAGGAAAGAGATCAAGGACATCAATAATATATTTACCTGGCTCAGCAGCTAAACTGAAACAACTCATTCAAAGGGTAATGCAGTAGGAGGAGAAAGGTGAGGGTGGGCAAATTTCAACAAAATAAAGACGTCTACAGCAGATAAAGAACTGCCCACAAAAATGGAAGAAAAATTTGCTGTCATGCAGACAGCAATGGAAAGGTGTATGTGTAAGATATTGCTCCATAATCACATACTGAATGAGATCAGAAGGTGTACAGAGGTGACTGATGTGTTGCAGATGATGTATGACAAAGTGGAGATGGGAAGAGGTCATAAAGTCCACAGGCAAGACAGAAGGTAGACAACCAACATTAGTAATTAGGTCCCCAGAGAGTACAAATGATCAATAGATAGAGTGAAAATGCACTGGGTCTATCCCACGAGAAAACTCTTTGGCCAGAAATGGAAAGAATTGCTTGCAACAAAATGGAAGGGTGCAGTGTCGACTTGCATTCATGGAGGGATGGATGAGACAACCTAGATAAAGGTGAAAATGGTGCCTTTAAATTATAAAGGGTTTCCTGGTCCTGCTTGTAGACTTGGGGCTCTGAGGAAAATTAATTGATTTGGACCCGCTTGGGAAGTCTGAAAAAAAAAATCAGATGGGTAGCCGTGTTAGTCTGTAACTGAAAAAACTTAGAAAACAACAAATAGCTCTGCAGCAACTTAGAGACTAACAAAAAATGTAGATGGTATCATGAGTTTTCATGGGCACAACCCACTTCGGATCATTCTAATGGGAGTAAGGGTGTACTAAGAAACCAGTTCCATATTTTTGAAGTTTAATATTGGTAACCCTGTTTTCATTCCAACCTCTGAGTAATACCAGTTAAAATTCTGTAGTATCAAAATACCGTGCATGTTTTTCAGTTAGTTCCAGCCAACATACATTTACATATCAGCAAAATAAAAATGAAATTAAAAACTTTTTCAGAGAACAGAGTCCTCGATCCCCTCCCCCATTTTGCAAAAGCCATAGATAAAAAGATGGGCTTTGTAGTATGTTTGGAAAATTGATGGAAATAAGTGCTTGTAAACCAAGTTTTCAGTCCAAAACCAATTCAAATCAATTGAAAAAAAATCCCAGTTGGCACCTGCGTAGTGGGAAGCAAAATTGAGAATCCCTCAGTCAGAACATCCAGTCAGTTACGGTAGTGACACAAATGCTGCTCTCTCAGACAGACTCCTCTCTTCCTCCTCCAATTTTTTAAAGAATGCTTTTGGGTAGATATTACATCTTATTCTAGATTGTGCAGGTTATTCTGGCCTGTATTTCTCATCAAAACCTCAGTTTTAACACACTAATTTGTGACATAAATCAAATACAAAAGTGAAAGGTAGCACTAGAATGTTCTTTTTTGTACTGCTTCAAAATTTAACCATCTAGAAAATTCACTGACTTTTTACAGAAGCTTCATAAATGCCAGAAGAGCACATTTACACACCTAATTTTGTGACAAAGATTTTACACTGCTTCAGTAGTAAATGAAAACTCCTGTTTTTATTTTATGCTCATAGAATTTATTATTCTACTGAGAACTCTATTGAATTTGTCATCAACCTGCTGAAGTACTTAAATGTCAAGTACTTGGGGATTTTCTTTTTCCAAAAAAAGGTTGGATCATGTAATTTGTTGTTCCTTCCAATTGCTCCTCAGATGTAAACATGCAAATTTATTTGCTTTCACATAATCTAAAGCAGCGGTTCCCAACCTTTTCCAGATGGGGACCCATTTTGACAATTCAGGAAGACTTGGTGACTCAAGGCAATTAAAAATTGGGGGGGGGGGGGTAGAGCCATAACTAGCTAATTTTGCACCTGAGGCAAGAATATAAAATTTTGCCCCCTCCTGTTTATATATTCATAGTAGTTATTTCATAGAAAAACTGAAAATACATTAATAATAAAATAATAACACTACATGTATTTGAGTTGTGGTGGGGGAAAGACACTCATCCCCAAACCGCTCCCTCCCCCGGCTTAAACCCCAAGTCAGAGGCTGGAGGAGTCATACTCAGGGGCTGGAGGGGCTGGGAGTCTCACAGTCAGAGGCCTGGGGGGGCACACTCACTCAGGGGCCTGAGAGTCACACTCAGGGGCTGAGGGGCACACTCTGGGCCTGGGAGTCTCACACACAGGTTTTTACAAAAATATGAGAACATAATACACGTTATTCAAAAAAAACCAAATAAAATTTAGTATTTTACCAAACAGTTTCACCTGAACTTAAATTTATGGGATGGCTGAACTTGTATCCTCAGAATTGTTGTGGCACCACCCAGCACAGTCTCAGCCTCTCCCCCCACCCCACCCCCTGGCTCCCAAACACAGTCCCAGCCCCTACCCCAGCCCCCTGTGGCTGCAAGCAGGCCAGGATTCTGCCCTGGCCGGCCAACGCCAGCCGTGGGAACCCCGTCCGGGGCAACTGGAAACCACTCAACCAGATGCCCGGACACCTGGTCCCCACCCCCACCCCCACCTACCTAAGCTGGGTGCTGCTTCCTCTCTGCGTTTCCTAGCATTCTAACTTCTTTCCCCCCCCCCATGTCCTGTGATATTTCCTTACTCCAGTGGTCTGAGATCAGGATCTACTGGTAGATCTTGGAGCCTCTACAGGTGATCCTGACTGGTTTGGTTAAGAGGCTATCAAGTGCAGATACTTCAGCTGTCCCTCCTCCCACTGCTGTGCACCTCCTGCCCTTTGCCTGGGAGCTTCCCCCGCCCTCAGGGGGCTCCTGCTTGTGGTACAGAGCAGGGAAGGGAGAGGAGGGGTGCTGATGTCAGGGTGCCCCTTCTTCCACCCTGTATTCTATCTCCACAGAACGGGGAGAGGGGGACAACAGGGCCTAGGATGGAAGGAGTTTGCTGGCTGCTTTTGAAAGTGGTGCAGGGCCAGGGCAAGGGTGAGCCTACCTTAGCCCCACTGCACCACCACCCAGGAGCCACCTGTGGTAAACAGTGTCCAGCTGGAGCCAGCTCCGAACCCCTGCCCCAGTCATGTCCCCCCTCCATGCCCCAAGCCCCTGCCCTAGCCCTGAGCCCCCCAGAACCAAACTCCCTTACAGAGTCTGCACCCTGAACCCCCTCCTGCACCCAACTCCCTGCCCCAGGCTCAGATTGGAGTACCCTCCCACTTCAAATCCCTTAGCCTAAGACAAGAGCCTGTGCCCCAACCCTCTGCCCCTGCCTGATGAAAGGGAGGGAGAATGGGAGGACAAAGTGAAAAGGGGCAGAGCCTCAGAGAAGGGGCACGAAGGAGGCGGGGCAAGGTTATTTGGGTTTGAGGTAGATCCTGGATTGCACTTAAATTCAAAAAGTGATCTCGTGCTTAAAAATATTGGAGACCTCTGCCTTACTGTGCTCTGAGTCACTGAAATGGTATTTAATTCAATTGATTGGTTTAACTGCCTCAAGGTTAAATAAGCCAGCTGTTGAGCTGACGGGGGTGGGGGAGAGGAAGAGGGGGTGTGACGGACATAGTACAATGACCTTTTCAAATGTGTGAGTAGCTCCTTAAGAGCACCACCTGGGGGAGACACTTGGCGACCCTTTTGAAATGTAATGGTGACCCATATTTGGGTCGCGACCCATAGGTTGGGAAACCATGAACTAAAGTATTTACATACTGTAAATAATATGCATACATGCAACTGCTGTACATGTCTTAAAAAGCATATCTGGAGATTTGTGGGAGTAAATCTTTGTTAATTTTTACTTTAAACACAGAAAAATTTGCTCTGATCGTTTTCATTGACATGTTGCTTGCCCTTTAACATAGAGAGGGCTCTTTTTACCCTGTTATGGAAGTACAACAGAAATAAATTAAATGTGCTAATATTATTATGGATTTCTTGGCATTAATACCCTGAAGTGTTATAAAATTAATAGAGGAGTACTTTGGTGTGGAAACTATTAAAGAAAGGCAAGCAACCCATTAGTTAGATTGGAAGCTGTGTAGGGCAGGAATGGTCTTTTTTGACTTAGCACAATGGGATGCTGGTCCATGACTAGGGGTCCTAATCACTACAGTCAAAACCCTTGTTTGGTGATGTGACATAAATCAGCACAATCTCAGTTTAGTGAGTCTGAATATTAAAGAGCTTAACAGAACCGCAAAGACACATATGTGCCCAGAAACCTGAATAAAGAATCCCCTTTATACTTCATTACATCTGAATTTGTATTTTCTTTAAAACAAATTTCAGAAGTCTTGTATAAAAAAGATTTTGTTTCTATTAAGTAGGAGACAGACAGGTACATGCTAATTTGCTGGACCATGTAGCAATTATTATAATGCCTTTATCAGAATACATATACTTTGATATTGGGTATTTATGAATATGCAACCTCCCTACTGCTCCTTTGAGGCAGCATAGCCACATGTTGTCCATTAATATGGGCTAAGAATTCAGTCTAATTGATAGATAGTGAATTTAAACTGTTTTTGGCAGGGGGTCATCTCTTACTATATGTATGTACTTTACTTTGCACAGTGGTACTTCAATTTCAATTGTGACCTCTAGGAGTAAGGAGGAGGAGGAGGAGGAGAAGAAGAAACTGATAGCTTTTTGCTTTTATAGCTTCTTCCACACAGTGGTTTACTACCACCAGTGAATTAAGAATCACAATGTCCAAGAATTAACCTCAAATCTTGGATTGAGAATCCTGAGCATCCAGAGGTTGTCCAAGGTTCACCAATCATATCAGTGAGAAACGGAGGACAAGAGGCTATTTTGTCCAATTCCTAGTCCTTTGATTTAACCACTTGATACTTCCTCTTTTAAACACCAATTAAATAGTTGAACTTGTCAGCACAGGGTTTTTTCATAGGTGTTTCCCCACAGTAATGAGTGTTCTCTCCACTGAGAATAAATGTTTTGTATGCTTAACTCAGGAAAATGTATAACGCCTTCAATTTGATCAAAGGTAACACCATAAAAGTGGCATTTTCCAACTTTGAATGGTTCAGTTGCTTATTTCCTCTTCCTTGTTCAGCAAATCTCCTCCCCCTCCATATTCTCACTCTCATATTTACTGTGTATTTTCCCCATTTCATAGCACTGGGCTGTCAGTAAGGCTGCTGTATTTAGAACTTTATGATTATTTTACAGTCTTGTATGGCAGCCTTTGTTCTTGGTTTTTAAACAAGAACACACCTCCCGCCCCCAAAAGCTAGGACTGTCAAGCAATTAAAAATTGATCATAATTAATAACACAAACAATAGAATATCATTTAAATATTTTGGTTGTTTTCTACATTTTTAAATATATTGATTTCAATTATAACACTGAATACTATGTGCTCAGTGTTCATATTATTTTTATTACAAATACTTGCATTGTAAAAATCAATAGGAATTTTCAAATTCCCCCATTACAAGCACTGTTGTGCAATCTTCTTGTCATGAAACTTGAACTCACAAATGTAGAATTATGTAAATAAACCTGCACTAAAAAATAAAACAATATTGAATTTTTAGAGTCAACAAATCCACGCAGTCCTACTTCTTGTTTAGCCAATCACTCATATTGTTTACATTTATGGGAGATAATGCTGCTCAGTTTTGTTTACATCACCTGAAAGTGAAAACAGATATTCGCATGGCATTGTTGTAGCTGGTGGCACAAGAAGCACTAAAAATCTGTTCATGCTTCAACCACCATTCCAAAAGGGATGCTGATGATGAATTCTGCTCGATGGCAAACCAAAGAAGTGAGGACCAAGTAAGTCAGGATCTGAATCAGATGCCGCTATTTTTGGTGGTTCAGATTCTGTAATTTCCTCAAACTGTTGTTCTTTTACAATTTCTGAAAGACTATTCCATGCCACATCCCTCTCAGATTTTTGGAAGGGACTTCAGATTCTTAAACTATGTATGGAATTCTGTAGCTATCTTTAGAAAGCTCACATTTTAATGGTGCCTTCTTTGTATTTTGTTAAATCTGCAGTGAAAGCGTTCTTAAAACGAACACGTGTTGGATCATCATCCAAGACTGAAATATATGCCTGAATGTGGGTAAAACGTATTGGGAGACCTATCATTTTCCCCAAGGAGTTAATTGCAAATTTAATTAGCACTTCTTTTTAAATGAACGTCATTATCTTGGGAGTATGTTCTCTGGAATTGTGGCCAAAGCCTGAATGGGCATATGAATATTTAGCATCTCTGGCACAAATATTTTGCAACAAGTAGTCCCTCTCATTTTTTCCATCTATGTACAGAATAATTTTTTTAGGTGCACCACGGCAGGTGTGCATGTGGACCACCAGTAAAAACACATGCTGCCAGCTGTAGGTGCTCTGCTAATAGCTGGGCGGCATTTGAATTTCTCCTGGGTGGCCACCCAAGCACACAGCTTACAGGGAACACTGCTTGCAATGCTGACTACAAAAATATCATGCAAACACCTGTTCTCATTTTCAAGTAACATTGTAAGAAAGAAGCAGGTCAGCATCATTTCCTGCAAATGTAAGCAATCTTGTTTGTCTTATTGATTGGCTGACCAAGAAGGAGGACTGAGTCAACGTGCAGACTTTACAGCTTTACATTGTTTTATTTTTGAATACTGTAATGTAACAAAAAAATCTGCATTTGCAAGTTGCTCTTGCATGATAAAGTAATTGCAGTAGAGTACTTTTAATAAAATAATATAAAGTGAACATTGTACTCTTGTATTCTGTGTTGTAATTAAAATAAATATATTTGGAAATGTAAAAAAATAAAATAAATTTCAATTGGTATTCTATTGTTTAACAGTGTGATTAAAACTGCCATAAATCACAACTGATTTTAAAATCACAATTAATTTTCAGTTAATCACATAAGTTAACTGTGATTAATTGACAAAGCGACAAAAAAAAAATTTGGCCAATTAGAAGGGGGGAAAGGTAATGGAACTCGCTGGCAGATCTACTGTACATTTTAAATAGTGATAACTATAATAGAAGCTCCATACATAGAGAAGTATACCTTCAAAGAGATAGAAGCATCTAATGGAAAATATTCTAGTGACATTGTCAATGCAACATGGGTCTGATTCAAAGTTAATTGACATCAGTGGAAACATTCCCTGATGTGAATATTCACTCTTTTAATAATATTAAAAAAATTAAAAAGCAGGAACTGTAAAGTTGAGCACAAAAAAATGAGGTACACAAAATCATGAGTTACTTTTGAAAATCTTGATATTAAAGTTTATTTCTCAAGGTCACTCCTTTGGGATGAAGGTAGGTTCAATCCTGGGGCATAGACCTCCAGCTGTACCTTTAAATAAGGCTATGACCTTCTGGAGGGGCAGGCGAAGAGGGAGGAAGATAAAAAGCAGTCCAAACAAAAAGCAAATAGTTCCCAGGCTCATAAGGGACCACTCTGATCCCTCACACAGAGGAGGGAAATTTCTCAGAATCTGCTGGAAGACTCATCTCCACCCTACTGCATGGCTAAAGGCTAATAGTTACCTGGAGGAATTTTTACAACAGAAACATACCAGTCCTCCTCCTTATCAGAAGCCCCAGTTTGCTGGTACTCCCAATGTGTTCCTCAGCAAGTAACAGAATATCCTCATGTGGCAGCTTTAACTCTCCTTGTTTCTCTGTACCACAGCAAATGTCAGAGTTCCTCCCTTTTAAGGGCCTCAGAGGTACAGTATGTTGGGATTGATTGAGAACACTGGAGGTTTTTTTAAACCTTTATTGGCTAAAGCAGTTCCAAGTTATTTGGACTTAGTTCTCCTTTTCTGGAGTTGATAGACAAAGCAATAATGAGACCATTTTTAAAAAGTTATTCCAAATACAGTGTATAGGCTTCAAATCACCAAGGGAGTCCAAGTGATTTTTGAAGAATGTACAGAAGTATTATTAAAGTACAGCCATTTAAAAAACACGAACATTCCTTCCTCCCCAATACTCATCACATAGTTACAGATTAAATGATAAAGTCACAGTCAAGGAAAAGATAAATGGCTAGTGACAGGCTTTATCATGTCAGCTAACTGGCTATGTTGGAACCTCTCTCTCTCTCTCTCTCTCTTTTTTTTTTTAATTTAAGAGGCTTGAAAAGGATTGTTTTTCCTCTGTTTCCTGCTATAAAAATACAATCTAGTCTGTGAAGTACAATCAGGGAAAATAGATGTGCTAAGGGGGCCTGAGGCCTGACCAAATTAACAGCACAGTTGGATCCTTTATGTGTTCTAAGAACACTGGATGACACATTGCATATGTAGTGGATTTTGATATCCCCTTCACAGGGCACAAGGTACATTCTGCAGCTCTATTTCTGGATACTTTCCAAGAACAGAAGTGTACTGGGGGGAGCTCAGTGGCAGTGATAGATAGAAGTATTTCCAGATAGGAAAACTACACAAGCTAACAGTAAGAGGTTTTCAAATAATTAGCAAGTTCAAATGAGTACTATAAGAGAGTGACATTGGTAAATGACAACTCAGTACTCAATTTTTCCTTTTCTGTGAGCAGCACTGGAGGATGCTAGATCAAAATATTATGAACAATTTCTTCTGTTTTGTTTAGATCATGGTTTATGATTAATTTGAATGTTAATCCAAAAATAAATCATCGCTGAAGTGGAATTATTTGCTTTACTAGAAGGGAATGGCTTAGTAATCTAAAACTTGAGTTGAAAAACTTAGATCTTAAGAACATAAGAACAACCATCCTCTTTGGCTACGTCTAGACTGGCATGATTTTCCTCAAATGCTTTTAACGGAAAAGTTTTTCCGTTAAAAGCATTTGCGGAAAAGAGCGTCTAGATTAGCACGACGCTTTCCGCATAAAGCACTTTTTGCAGAAAAGCGTCCGTGCTAATCTAGACGCTGCTTATGTTATAAAAGCCCCGATCGCCATTTTTGCGATCGGGGCTTTTTTGCTGAAAACAAATCTCAGCTGTCTACACTGGCCCTTTTGCGCAAAAGTTTTGCGCAAAAGGGACTTTTGCCCAAATGGGAGCAGCATAGTATTTCCGCAAAAAGCACTGATTTCTTACAGTAGGAAGTCAGTGCTTTTACGGAAATTCAAGCGGCCAGTGTAGACAGCTGGCAAGTTATTCCGGAAAAGCGGCTGATTTTCTGGAATAAGTGGCCAGTGTAGACACAGCCTTTGAGACCAAAGGCTAGTATTCTGTCTTCTGACAGTGACCAAAACCAGATGCCCCAGAGTTCAAACCTTGTCAATCTTGACTGACAGCAGAGCTAGGGAAGTGATTATTTCCCTCTATTAGGCACTGGCAAGACCACATCTGGTCTCCAACTCTGGGGCTCCCATTACAGAAAGCATATGAATACATGAATGCATTGGAGAGTCCAGTGGAGGGCAACAAAAATGACCAGGGGCCTGGAGAACATGACTTATGAGAGGCTAAGGGATTTGGGCTTATTTAGTCCAGAGAAGAGGAAAGAAAGGGGGAGGTTTGAAGATCCCACAAAGGGCCTATCAGCATCTGTTGGTACCTAAATAGCTTTGAAAATTTTGCCCTTAGAAGTCTAAATCTCACTGACAATTAATTCCCATGTCTTTTTAAAATGGGACTTAGGTGTTTTAGAAAATTTTACCCAGAGTTTTCTGACAGAGAATATATGTGCTCATATGTAAATATTTAATACTGTACTTGGTTTTTCAGAAATGCCACTATACTACAATTTGCTGCATTAAAACTGAGGCTGTAGGAATCTACCAGAGACTTTTTATATTGCACTCATCCAGGCCTGCCAATGGGACAGAAGAAGGGACAAAGAGAGCAGTTGCCCTGGGACCCGGACATTCAAAGGAGCCCGGGGCAGGAAAGGGCTGCTCTTATAGGGGTGGTGGCTGGAATTCTAGGCCATTTAAATTACTGCTGGAGTGCTGTGTTGCATGCTCTGGGTAGCTCTGAAGACTGGGGCAGGTGCCTGTCACAATCCGGGTGGCACAGAGAGCTGTCTGCCCCAGCTCCGCTCCTTCTGCCTCAGGCTCCGCTCCTTCCGGGAGCGCAGAGCTGGGCCCTCCCCACCTTGGCCCAAGGAGGCTGTCAATGCCCCTGTGCTCACCTGACCAGGTAGTAAACTACATAAGATATGCCCCTTCTTAGCTAGCTGTTATCTCTGTTGATTGACAGCTCTGTAGCACTGCAAAGGGAGGGAAAGAAACTGCATTTTCAGCAGTTAAATAAATTTATGTCTGTAAAACAGGAAAGCAAAGATACAGAAAAGTGCCACAAAGTATCAACAGTAAGAAATCTTGCTTGTGATTCTTACTTCGAGGTTTCTTGTTTAATTTAAGACTAAGAAATAATCTCGCTGAATTATGTCTTCCAAGATGCTATAGTATATCCTGTTTAGGAGGCTGAGCTCTACAGTGTATACTCATTGTTGCTTATATTTCCATTTCTATGCTTCCAAAAGACTAATACTTACCACACCATATTTAAAAATTAAAAAATAAAGCTGCTGTCCTGCATAAATGACGAGAGAAAAAAAACAGAGCTTATCTGAATCAGATAAAGTTTAGACATACCAATATTTTTCAAAATGAAGGGATAAATCATGATCCCATGTACATACTACATTGGAGGCCCAGAAGAAGCCTGTTTCCCACCAGGTTAGCAACTGGATTACTCCTGGTATAAGATACTGTTCAGTGAGAGTTTGAATGACAGAATCAGGCCCTGTGTGGTTATTATTTTTAGGTAAGTGAAGTTCAGCGGGAAATCATGAGGTGCATGTATCCTCACACTTAGAGTCTGAGCATAAACACTCATTTTCTTTAAAATTTCCCTCTATTGCCGCCACTGGTGCATTTTCAGCAAAGGCAATGGCTGGTGCTGAATGACCTCTTTACTGTATTTTACTTTACAGATGTTGTATCAATCCCATAACACTACCCCTGCTCCCCAGTGGCTGTCATGGGGCAGATTTAGACAACGTGTTGGTTAACATTCAGATACAAAATGTACATAAGATTCTGATGTACAAAAGGACTCTTAATGTTGCTACTGGTAACAGTGACAATGGGAAGTCATATGAAAAGATAGTATAATATTGGTAAGGCCACATTTCCTTCCCAAAGGAAGAAATGCTCAGATTAGTACTATACAGCATGCAATGGCCAAGGAAATTACTTTAAAAGTTCTTCCACATTAATTGGTCTGCCTCCAACCAAAGTATTACAAAAAACATTAGATTGTATTTTTGGATGGGATAAGGAGAAACCTTAACCACAATTACTGGCAGCTGAAGGGAGAACAGTAGACAGTACGCTAACATTTGAACTACTCATAGTACATGTAATACATACCTGTAACTGACAGCTCACTGGGTTACCTGTAATTACCAAAGATTTAGTCATGTATTTCTTCCACAGAAGAAAAAAAATGGCAACTTACTGCAGAGTCTCTCTTGAGAACACAGTCTTTCACATATTAAGGTATTTCCAAAGCATAACTGTTCAGTTAAAAGCATAGCTGTGGAAGTACGTCACAAGAGATAAATGGATCCATATAAACAAACTGAAGTTGAACATGATTACTATATGCTAATTGATCTGACAACTCAAAAGATTTTAGACTCTCCATGTTATCAGTTTTGGAGAAACAAGTGGATATTTTATTTACTGATTAAGTAAAAGTGCATCATAACCCAGGAAGGAAGAGTCCATATCATTTACTTATACCCACTAATTCTTGACCAAAATTCTCAAATATTTCCTTCTTTGAGCTGACCACAGAGATTCCTGCAGTGAATACATTTTATTGGTCAGGTTCCATAGTATTTTTAAAATAAATTATTTCTTAATTTTAGCATAGACAAAATCCCATCAAAAAGTTAGAAACCTGTTGGGGGCACTTGCAGAAGTTAAAAGAAGAATCCTCCAGCAGATGACTCAGTGTTAGGAATATTTCAAGGGCTCACATTCAGTGTTCTCTATAAACTTTTCCATCCATGTGCAAAATAAATTTTTATGTTTACTAATGCATATGTGAATGTGCACCACCAATAAGAACACAAACCTAGCTGTGGGCTCTCTGCTAATCAGCTGGGGGTATTTGAATCTCTTCTGAGTGGTTGCCCAAGCACTCAGCTTATGAGGAACACTGCTCATATTTGTTTACAGAAGTCCATGAGTGTTCCAGTATTATATTGTAAAGGCAGATGTTGAATGTGTATACAAAGATGACAAAGAAACAATAAAAATAAAATGAAGCAAATTTTCCTTGTGGATCAACCTATAAGCAAAAGGAACAGCTTCTGAATAGCTACTTTGCATCCACCCATCTCCCAACTGGTTATGATAAGATGATTACACACTGACCAGGTATTGGTATTTGAAAGCAAAGTCTGAAAATAAAAGTGTTCTATTAAAAAAAGAAGAATGTATAGTGATGAACAATGGCTTCACAATAGTTAAAGTCCTGTTTGTTTGATCCACAGTTCAGTTTAAGTTTGACACATTCCACGTTAAAAATGTGTCCCCTGATTTGAAAGAAGTACAAAGTAATATGTACTCATTTCTGGAACATTTCTAGTGTTCGGTAACTAAAAATATTTAGGCTCAATTCTGCTGATTAAGGAATAGGATGAGAGATCTGTAGCAAAACTGTGCCACTGAGAAAGGATGTCTAGCCCTCTCAGCACCATGTGTAGTCATGAGGAATGACTAATTGCACTACCTGTGCTTCAGAGAGCACAACCGTTGTTTTCTCCAACCAACCTCACAGCACTATCCCCGCTTCATAGTGGCCAACAGTGCTGGCTGGAGATGAGAAGTGTGCCAGTCATGCCTTGTTTAGGATGGGGAGAAGTGATGTTAGCTCTGTGTGCTGAAGAGTTCTAGAATAGATTACTCACTGTCACATTCATTGAAATGCTGTACCTAATCAGCATGACTCAGTCCTATGCCTATAAACCTACTTGGTAACAGACCGTGGGTATGACTATTACATTACTAAAAATAATTAAATGAAAAGCAATAAGGATATCACTCTAATTTAGTTTTTGTTCATTTTAGAGAATGGTGGGAACAGTCCTATGAAGAAAAAAATAAAATGAAGTTAAAACTTTATTTTGTGAGCATTTATTCCCTTCATAACTTGTTACACTTTCACTAATGCCTAATCTGTTGCCATTTATCGGTGTGCTCTTAGCTTTTGGAAAATTTTTTAGTCATTTGCTAGCTCTGTTTATTGTTAAGGTGTTAGCAAAGGGCCTCCTAATTTTTTTCTGGAGGTGAGTCTTTGTTCTTTATGGACAGAGACCTGCCCCTTTTCCTTTAAGGGGCAGGTCTTTCTGCCCTTTGTGTAGATTGTGAACAAATGAGCTGCTTCTATATCCCCTGGGAAATTTCTTGATTCCTCTGAAGGTCTACAGGATGGAGGAGGGAATGGTGCAGACCACCTTTACCCACATTACTCTTGAATATAAGCCATGGGCAGTCACAGTACATAATCTCAGAGAAGTCATAGACTGATCCTCAATGCATCCCAGAGGCAAAATTTATCCAAATGGGGGTGAAGGGAGGCAGTGGGGTTATGATCCTACCTCTGACTTCTATACTAAGCTATACAATGTCCCAACTGAAATGGCAGAGGAAGAAATAAGGCACAGTGTGAGGCTATGTCTACACTACAGAGGGGTTTTTTTTCGGAAAAACGGCTGTTTTTCGAAAAACTTTAATTACGTCCACACTGCAATCACATTTTTTGAAAGAAAATTGAAAGAACAGAGGGGTTTTTCTGACATTGGTAAACCTCTTTCTACGAGGAAGAAGCCTTTTTTCCGAAAGAGCTCTTTCAAAAAAAGGCATGTGTGGACGGGGAATAGGGAGTTCTTTTGAAAGAAGAGAAAAGAGGAAAAAGCATAGGTGCCCTGGTGGCCACTCCATCCATAGTAATCACAGCTTACATGTGAGATAACATCCATTCAGTGTGGACGCTATCTTTCAAAAAAGCAGGTTGCTTTTTTGATGCACTTTTGCTGTGCGGATGCTCTTTTTCAGAAGAAGTTTTTTCGGAAGATCTCTTCCAGAAAAGCTTCTTCTGAAAGAAGCCTGCAGTCTAGACATAGCCAGAGTGAACACATGACACACTATGGAAATTGACACAGGGTCTTCTCTCCCTTGCTACCTCCTAAATCTTCCTAACAAACATTTTCTAAAACGTGAGTAATCTCCCACATCCATAGCGTTATCCAGCCACAAGTACAGAAATGTCATCTATGCCCTTGAGCTGTCAGAATAAGGAAACTGTTACAACCTCACTCCCCAAAGGATGTTCTTTATGAACTGCTTAACATCTGTCCAGTGTGTACAATCTCAGAATCAAACCTGGATAGAAAGTTGGCATATTTGTTTTATAAGGTTGGTAATAGACATCATCAAACTCCATAAGGGATTCTCCAGGAATTAAAAAGTTCCTGACAGTTATTCTTTGAGATCAGATGCAACATCCCCCAGTAGAGTATTGTCTCTCTCTCACACACAAAAATGACTGAGTTAACAGTCCTCTGACTGCAGCCTGATTTTAATTTCTCAAAGAGATTGGCTGCTTTCCACATTAACAGCCAATGACACATTTATAAATATTCATATTGATACCTCAAAATTATTTGCCCAAGGACACAAATGTTTGTTTCCCTTTGTGATTCATCTGAGTTTATAAGTAATATATTATTGTTTCTGTTCCTGATCAGACAGCTTATACTATTGAAGCTAGATCTACTCTAAAACTGCTATAATGGTGTTGCTCTTGTCTTCAATGTAGCCACTCATTGACTTGAGTTATGTTGGTTTAGCTATATTACTCAGGAATGTTGAATTTTCACACTGAGCAATGTAGCTAGGTCCACCTCACCTTTCAGCATAGACTGGCTGAACCACCACAGCTGGCATTTCAGTTGTTGCAATTTCACATACAATTCAAAATTCACTTTTCAGCAAATATTTGAAATTAAAATGAACTTTTGAAAAGTATCTGTACAGTAAAAATGAACCACTCAATGGTTTTCCTTCCGCAAATGACAGTATTGTGAATCTGGCTAATCAGAATTAATTTAAAAAAATTCAGCCAAATATTCATGATTTTTTTCATTCTTCCCTCAGCTCTAGTATTTACACCCTTTGAACATTTGCCGACTCTTGCTTTATCCTCCCCTACACCCTGATGGAAAGCCCATTCAAGTAAAAACAAAAATTCCAATTCACTTTCATATGTTGTGGAGGAAAGCCAATAGTTCCCAGTTCATCCAGGAGTTTAAACATGTGCTTAATTTAAACACACAAGTCGTCCCACTGACTTAAAAAAGTCTGCTTAAGTGCTTTAAATTAGACCAATGGGAATTGTCCGAAGCAGCGCAGACCAGGACACCGGTTCCCACACCTCCCATTGGCTGGGAATGGTGACTGACTCTCAAGGGGAGCTGTGAGTGGCCATACCTGCAGACATACAGGTGAATAAAATATTTGGCACTGGCCAACCACTACTGTGACCATCTGCATTAGGGCCCACAAATGAGTGGGAAGGGAACACGGGGGGCTTTCAAAATGCCTCCTGAGACATAATTCACAAGAGTACAATTGCGTCTGAAGGCAGATTAAATACAGTTTTCCTTGACTCTCTGTCCTGTCCCTGCAATAGGATATGGTATCCTCCAGGCTGGAAAGAGCATCATCTGGTTTCGTATATGCCCTCTACAAATCCATTTTAGCTCCTCCGTCTATTCTCTGCTTTCCCAGTCTGCACAATTAGTATAATTATCTCAGTTCACACTTCATTTCACAGCACAGACACTCTTGTTTAATGGGCTGCAGCACAGATGAACTCCCAAACAGTTCAAGTTACCATTATTTCAGTTTCTGTTCCAAACTCCCTGTTCTACAAAAAAAATGTTAACAAAAAAATTCTCAGTTATATTTACCCATTTGGTTCCTACAGTAGAGCAAATTGACATTTTATTTGTCACTACATTCTGATTGCCTCATTCCACTGCTGGTTCTTCTCTCAGGTCATATCTTGTATTAAAGATTGGAGGAAATATCCTCAGGGCCAAATTCTGCTCTCAGTTATGCTTGTGTAACTCCAGAGTTATTTTTAATTTATTTAGAGACAGATTGTCATTGAGTAAATGGAGTGGCCAACACTTGCTGTTTTGGGCTTCAAATGTTCTTATTACCACTAAAATGTTTCCTAAGCATCTTCCTTTTTCAGAAAAAGGTACTTGTGTGCAGACATCCATCATGCCTTTAGAAAACTGTAATCAAATGACACCATATTCCATCAGCATAAGGTAAGTAAGTGATAGGTGGAGTGCTAAATTAGTGTGAACTACATTGCAGTATGCTATCCTGGAACCATACATTCACAGTCAACAGGAGCTGCTCTAGCAGAGCAGAAAAATATTATTTCTGATATGTCTGGCAGGAGGTTAGGCATGAAGGTTCCTGATAAGTGCACACAAAACAGCAACAGGTAGGACTAAATGTTGCCATCAAAGGTGCACTCCTGCATCAAGAGTGAGGTGGAGCTAAGCAACCCCAAAGTTGAGTTGAGCTCTCCTGAACTTTCTGCTATGCTAGCAGGTTGGGAAGGAAGGGAGCAATCCCAGTTTTTGCAGCCTTAAACAATCAGTCCCATTCCCTCAATGGGTACTTTGCATGTTCCCACAATGCAGTTTATAAAAATAACAATGATTCTTTCCATTATCTCAGATTTTTTTTAAAAAAGATCCACTGAATATTTGGGGGGTAAGAAATAGTGTTTATTGATGACATTCCTTTCAGTTCCTGAGTTGGTAGTGAGGGATGGGGCCTCAATGACCTAAGTGCCATGCCAACAAACAAGAAAACAGGGACAGCTTCCTTTTGCACATTCTGCCGTCTCAGCACCTTGGTGAACTTGAGACGGGTTGCACCTCTTTCAGCCATTAGAGACTGTTCTAATTTATGCTGGGGACTGTAATGATTGCAAGAGGTTTAAGACTCAGATCCAAAAGGTGTCGTGGCAGCAGATGGAATTGCAACTTTGGAATTGCAACTTAGAGGAAGACATAGAATCAGAGGAGAATCCCACTGCACATCTCTCTTGTTGCAATTATGAAAGCAAGGAACCCTAACAAATCCCCCATGGATCCCACTGAGCAGTCTACATTTGGTCCCTTATTGAGATCACTGGAAGAGCTTCAAAGACCTCCTCCAATTGACCCCATAATCAATTCCTCTGGCACGGAGAGGATCCCAAGAAAGAACAGAGCAATGGGTGGAAACTATACCCTTCTCCCCTGGCCTAGGGTGGATGGTAAGAATATCTGACATGACTGATGTGGCAGCTATGTGCAGGAAGTGTAGGTACCTTAGGATTTTGAAGGGCTTGCTTATGTTATCCAAATGGCAACCCCACCTGCTGGAGAGGATACAGAGAAGTACATAAATATGCAAAGGAAAGAAATACATATCCCCTCCCCAAGAGAAAGCCCCACAGTTCTATTTTATCAAGGGGAACAACAAGCCACAGACAGAGGAGAAAGTTATATAGCTAGAAAGAAATTATCATGGAGACATTCTGGGCTATCATTAACCCAGACTTTGCAGCCTCACTTTCAAACAAGCCTCAATCCAATGACTTTTCCATTCGATTCATATGGTCTTGGTGGGTATGGATCTGATGACAGTTCGAACAAGAGATTTTGAGGATAGAGCTATGTGAGCTGTAGAGGACCAAAAAGCTACCCATCCTCCTAAAAGACAATCTGATAAAGTGGCTGCCATAACCCTTCCAAATAAAACTCAGGGACAGACATACCTCACACCAACCCCGACCCATAGCATGAGCAAATCTGAAAGAGGATCTTAAAATATGAGCCAAATGAAACAATAGACTGAATGCTCACCCCAAACTCCTAGCAAAGTTTGTAGAATATAAACTGGCTGAGCACAGTGGAAACAGCACTAATGACTACATTTTGCCACTCTATAGGGAATCTGAATGCCCCAGGAACCCCCAATTGTAGCACACACATATATAAATGAGTCAGAAAGGTTAATTGTTCATGTGAAGTTTGCAGGAGGGGTGTTTGGACAAAATTTACTAAGAGAAACCAGTGACAAATACCAGGGTGGTTGGTGAAGGTAAAGCCTGGGGGAGGCAAGCCCCAACCCCACCTCCAGCCTTGCCCCTTCTGCTGAAGCCCTGTCCCCTCCCCACCCCCCATGAGGATGTGGGACAGCATGCTGCATGCCCTCCCAACCACAGGAAGGGGAGATGATCAGGCAGGCCCACATTCACCCCAACCTCCCCAACCCTACAGCACTGGGGAGGGAGGAGAGCACAAGGCACAGCCCCAGCCTCCTCAGCCCCGGAGCAGAGGGAGCGTGGGCACTGGGGGCAGCGACACTGCACCCCCAGAATGCCTACAGGAGGTGTTCTGGGGGCAGTGTGGGGGTGGTGCCATGCCTGGCAGTTTGGGAAGGCAAAGCCTTCCCCTGCCTATGCTACAGGATGCCCATGATCACATACTGGCTAATTAATACTCAAACCAAAAACTCGTTTGGACCTCCATCTGGAGTAAAAACCTCACAGGGATTTAATGAGGTACAAAGCACTGTCCCCTTTTGTATAAAAAAAAATCCCATACAAATTCAGGGACAAAGAAAAGTCAAGGACAATTTGGCTTGATGGGTTTGCAGAAAAAAGGTATCCTAGGAGTAGATGCTTTGAGGGACTTGAAAGTGCCAGTTGATTTTGGTAACAGGATTGTGGGAAAGGCTTCCTGGCACTCCATGAGAGCCTTGCAGATTTCAACAAGCTACTGAATAGCAGAGCCTCCAGAGGTTTTTGCAATTGCAGAAAAATACCAGGAGTTGTGTGCCCAAAATAAAATACAATGTGGTAAAATTGATGCAGAAATCTTAGTTACAGGCCTTGACCCTCTGCCCAGAAGCAGTATTAATAGCCAAAGTTCAGGAGAAGTGGAGCCAATTAACTGTGCTTTAAAAACAGCTCGCAGAAAAGTGAACTTGGTCTCTCATAAACCAGTAAGGGCATGGTTGGGACCAAAGATTTCCATTTATCCTTAAGGGTACCAGGGGGGCTCTAGCCTTGTATTCAAGGTGATGACTGGGAGAACTATGCCTCTCCCAGAACCTTGGTGGGTGAATGGAACACTGCCTAATAGCCTACAACCTCTCATACTCATGGACCCATGAATACAGCAGCTGCTAAAAGTTGTTGCTGACACTCACTGGCATGTTGCCTTGGAAATCGACATTTGGAAAATGGACAAAAGAATGTGCCCAGGAATGGCAGGTAGGGTACATGGTTATGTGTCAACAAATAAAGAAAAAAAGCACACAGTCTCAGTCCAATTTAGGCAGGACATGTTAGAATCTGTAGCAAGGCTACTTCCACCATCAGCCAGTTAGAAATTCAATCAGGAAAGAAAGTTGTACTGATGTGGTTTCATTCATCACAGCTAAAATGACAGAAGCATGGGCAATGGGTGAAGCTGCCATGGGAAGCTGAGCTGCACAGCCTGTGGCCCTGTCCATAGTTCACCTCTACACAGCCCCATGCCCCACCCACACCCTCCTGTCTGCTTTCTCTCTTCCCTTGCCCTCCTTGCTCACCCCTTCGAGCCAAATCCCTGAACATAAATGTAGCAAAATGACATTTAAAAAATATTCTTCTCTACAATTTTTTTCTAAAAGAAAACAGAATAAGTTTTCCACTGCATGCCAGATTGTGAAGACTCGACATACAGAAACACTAATTAAAAGCACTAAATTTGGGAATAAAAAATGTCAGCCGCAGCTTTTTTGATATATCCTGAATATATTCAGTGATTTATTTGCAAAACTTTGTAGTAAGGACAAGTCAGCTGTCCTGCTGACTACATTAAATATTATGGAATACACGACTAAGCTCTTATTTGTTTTACATTTTCTTAATTAGTATTTATAGACTGATTTTATATTTTGAATGTATGCTGAAGCCTTCATAAAGTAATCATTACAGATTACTACATATTTAACGCTCTGAAACAAAGATATTATTTTAAATTAATCAGTCAGAGCAGTTTAGTGTGTTCATAATGTTCATTGCTTTTAGAAGAAGGAAACACTAATTTATTTTGTTCAATCTCCATAACAATAGACATGATTATGAAATTTCACCATATGTTTATGATAAAATATATTTCCAAAGATTTTAGGCATAATAATTGATTTTATATTTTACTAAGGTATTGATTTGGTTGGAAGGTTCCTTAAACTAATTTATCAAATAGTCACAATCAGGTCTCCCAATTGGGGAAGGGGAAGGGACACTTGCTACAGGGCCCAGTGATTCAAAAGAGCCTGGGGCTCTGGGTGTTGCCACCCCTGTTGCAGGAGTGCCACATGGCATGCTCCGGGCAGCTCTGAGGACTGCTATCGGCAGCACAGCCACAACCCTTCTGCCCCAAACCCTGTCCCTTCTGGGAGTGTGGAGCTGCCCTCCTTCCACCTTTCCCACAAGCCCAGCAAGTATGTTGGAGCTCCTGGTTAGAAGTAAAATAAGAGAAGCTAGTTTGTCCATATATCTGGAAGGAAAGGGGCAAGAGCCACCTTTCACCACTTTGCAAAGGGCAAAGTTACCGAGAGCTTAGGGTTCAAAGAACCCCAGATAACAAGTAAGGCTGGCAGGATCTGACCCCAATTTATGAGGTAAAATAATATTAACAAAGTGTGTCAAATACTGTTGAAGTTATAACAAGAAGTGAAATTACCCATTATTTCTTCACAAAAATGGCAGGAGTAAGGGTTTGATCCTAAGAGGCAGTTAGCACCTAATTTCTCATGGAGAACCCTGGAACTAGGCACTCCCATAGAGTCTCACATGTTTGAGAGCAGGTTAGGGCTAAGAAAATCATCTGACCCAGGGTTTCAAATTTTGCAGTTCCAGTCTCTCACTCAGAATGAGCATGCACATTTGAGGAACCCAGTTGTCCCATTGGCTTCCCCCCACTCCTCTGAAATACGTGATGTGGATTGGAGCTATGCATTTATGGCCAATTTCTCCTTCATGTTAATTGGACTTCAAGAAGACACTGCCATCGTTCTGACTGCCAGGTGAGTGCTGTTATGCTTTATTTTTCAATGGTAACACTGCTGAAATTTTTCTCTTTTTTCACTTTTTTGAAAACAAATATGTTTACAATTTAAATTAAAGGGTGTCTTATAAATGTTTAAGTTTGGTTAGTTTTCATGCTGTTGTGCTTGGAATACATACAGGCCATCAAATATGTTATATACCTGTTATATATGATGCTTTTGTGTATGATGAGATAGAATGCCTATGATGGACAAATGTTTGTAGTCACCATCCTGCCATTGAGTTTGAGACCCTATGGAGAGTCCTTTGCATGCTTTTTTTCACTGGGTCAGAGTCAGAGATTATTTTTGCAGGGAAATTGGTAGGCCTTATGAGCAAATAACATACAGAGCATGGGGTAACCAATTGAGAGAGTGGGGCCTGTTTAATTAGCACACCGATCTCTTCAATTAGATTTGAATGTGTACAATTGTTTTCAATTGTTCAAAGATGCTTCATCAGAATAGCATCTAACTTATTTTCAGCAACAGTGAGAGGTCATATTTCTGTCCCATAGGTCATAATACTGGCCAATAAAGCATTATATATCCTCAGCTTTGTGATGTTCATATAAGCAGGCATGGTTTTGGTATTACATTCATTATCTCACCTCACCACTCACCTGCCCTAAATGGATAAGAGAGGTTAGCACCAACATTATAGGCCTGGGTGGAGTTCACCCCCAAGTTTTCATGCCTTTCTGTGGGACTCAGGCTTAGGGTCAGTGTGGCGAGGTGGTTCACCGTCACCCCCTCGCCTCTCTCTCTCTGTTCTTCTCACCCTCCGGCGGGCTCCCGGGTCGCTGGCTTGCCGTCCTCACCAGCGGCTGCTCCCGGGCTGCACTCACGGGTCGCCGTGGCCTGAATGTCCCTACTCGGGCTTGGCCCGCTCTGGTCCCCAGGCGCGGTGGCTGCAGCTCCCTGCTCCCTGCAAGCGTTCCCCGGCTGTTGGGACTGGTTCTCCCACTCCCAGCTGGGTCCCGAGTGGTCTGCCACTCCGCCCAGAGCCCTCCAGCTGCTGCTCCGCTGAGGCCGCCTGCGAAGGAGGGGAGAACACCGCCAGTGCCTGCTCCCTCCTGGCTCTCCCCCTTTCCACCCTTGCCGCCGCCCTTTTGACCCAGTGGGCTGGGGCCGCCCTCCCCCGTGGTGTGCGTGCCACCCGGGCCCCCCGGGGTCCTAATGCCCGCCCCGGGCGGCGTGCTTGCTGCCGCGGTTCTGCCCCCAGCCATGCGCCCCGCTCCCCCGGATTCCCCAGGTTGCTCGGCTGTGCACACACCGAGTGCTCCGGCTGCCGAACGGCCAGCTCCCCCAGGGCGCTCAGCTGCTTTCCCGCGCGCGCCTCCGTCGGGCTGCGGCTGCGAGTGCGGGGAACGCCTTCCCTGTCACAGTCAGGCAGAGTAGTGACAAATGTGTTTGACTTGGATCAGCTTGACTCCCTAGTAAACCAGGTAAAGGTTTATAAATTGATAGGTTGTAAGTGATGTAGAAATATAAGCCCCTCTTTCAAAAGTGAAAACACCATTTTCAAAGCTTTTAAGTGCCTAAAGATGCAGATATGTGTCCAAAGGAATTTTCCAGAGCACCTAAGCAGGCTACATGCTTATCCACTAAAATCACTAATTTCTTTTTAGAAATCTTTGAAAATGTGGCTCTTAATCATTGGTACTTAGGTTCCCAAGTATCTAAGACTATAGCTATACTACAGCTTATGTTGGATTAATTTAGGTCACTCTGGGGGTTGCTTTTTGCACCTCTGAACAACACAAGTTTAGCCCATTTAAGTGGTAATGCCTTAGTCTCTCTTGGGGCTTATACTGTGTAATGATAATACATTTTCAGCATCTCCTCAAACATTCACAACAAAAATCACCAAAGTGTTCACAGTATTCAGAAAGTCATAGTTAACACTTGAAAAAGGATAATAGGTCCAAATGCCTTCAAATCTTCAGATTCATACCACTCATAGTATGGAAAAGGACATTGTTAGAGGCCCTTTGTTCAAAAAACTCCTCATAATCCTCAGTTTATTGGAAAGCACACGATCCTAAACAAATATGTGAAGTCCACAATATTCAGCAAAGCCCTAAAAATAAATGCCTGGTTCTGTACAAAAGGTGGATGGAAACAGTGCTCCTCTAATACATAGGTATTGGAAATAGCAGTGCTGCTACATCTACTGGCTTGAAGTAGTTTCCATTATACCTGGGCTTAACATTTTGGTTCAATAGCTCTCAGCACCCCCACTACACAAATAATTCCAGCACCCTTGTTCTCATGTCTGGTACACATATTTTGCGCTCAGTCTGGATAACATGACCTTAAATGCTTGTTTTAATTTAATCTCTCTTTGACAAGAGTTATAGCAGCCCACGGTAAGAAACTTAAGCATTCAAAATAATAAATAGCTATGAAATTTGCTACAGCTCCTAAAATCATTTGACATTCAGTACAGACAGTGGCATATAGAAAGAAATATTGCTTTAACTTCAAACCCAATTTTTATTTTTATTCCCTGTGACTATAAAATAGAATTCATGATTCCTTTAAAATAGGTAGATTGGGGATTTGTAGGTTCAAGGAGCATATATATTCAGAGAGAGAAAGAAAAAAAAAAAGTGAAGAATAGAACTGCAAAGAGCTGTTCACACCAGAGATTCAAAGTGTCTTAAAAAAACTTCCACAGATTTTCATGGAAAATTTCACAAACCTGGGTGGGAAGAGGAGTATTACAGATCGAATGTGAGATGAATTGCAACGGTTGTGTTTGGAGCACCTGCTTCTCCCTTGTTTTAGATTATGCCTTTTCTAGCTTCCCTTTCACAAACATGAATTTACCTCATATAGACTATTTAAAGAAAAAATAACTACCTCAGCTGCAATACTGTTATATGATTAATATTACCTTTAGTTTAAGAATACTCTGAGGTAAAGCAGCACAGTGACAATGTTGTGGCTGACAGAACCTTTCCCAGAATTTATATGCAGACACAAGAGTGGTGTCTAATTTCTAATTTGGGAGTGACTATGGAAACTTGATGATGTAATTAGACCTGGACTGGGTGAGGATATTACTAATAAGCCAAGAAATATGATCAGTTTACTCTTTAAAATCTCTATGTTACTTTTTGGCCTTTTACCTCCCCCGCACACTTTGCAGGGAAGAGTCTCTTCTCTGGCTTTTGATTGCTTTATGAGGTCTCTTGTGACATTTCTCCATATTGGTTGAACCCTTTCTAAAAGTTGGGCTTTTGCTGGACCAAAACTAGTGCTCTCACCAGAAGGCATTGGGTGACATTCCCCCTCTCCCCATACACAAACATGCTCTAAGGCTATGTCTACATTACAAGGTTTTTGCGCAAAAGCGGCCATTTTGTGCAAAAACCGGCGGAGCATTGACCCCTCAAGCGCATTTTTGTGCAAAAAAAAAAAAAAAAAAAAAGTAAATTGACAGGATAGAGGGCTTTTGCTGGTAAAGTTATTCCTCTCCCCATGAGGAATAACTCCTTTTTACACTACAGCTCTTGAGTAAAAAGGCATGTATGGACGGTCCGCAGGGATTTCTTGTGCAAAAAGAGCCTATCTGAAAAAGCACAGGTGCTCTGATGGCCATTCTGTTAAAGGCCATCAGAGCTTTCTTGCGCAAGAGCGTCCATGCAGTGTGGACGTTCTCTTGCACAAAAGCACATCGCTTTTGACGTGTGGATGTGCTTTTGCACAAGTAGTTTTTATGGAAGATCTCTTCCACAAAAAGCTTCTTTCGCAAAAACCTTGCAGTGTAGACAAAGCCTAAATGAGTCTCCTAATTCCAGAGTGAAATACAGGTGCAATCATCAATGGTAAACACTACAAGGGTTACACAAGGAAGCAGGAAGATGATGAAGAGGATTAGATTTACATTATGGATATAATTGAGAAGCATTTAACCCCAGGAAAAAATGTTAGTTACAGCAGACGTATGTGCGGTTAGTCTTCATAAACATCAGGGACATAGGTATGAGCTTGCATTTGTGACTGTACAGACGATTATTGCTCATGAAACTTGGTAGTTGTATTATTATTGCAAAGCCCACTGAGAACTCAGTCACAAGAAGGTGCTCATTGTACCTAGTGGCAGACATCCCTCAACTCTCCTATTTCATCTTCAGAGATTCCACCTTTATGTGTAAATGAGATAGGAAAAGGTGGAGGGTCAGAGCATGTGGGTTGAACACTGCCTGTGTTTTATTTGGCTTTAATAAGAGAGCTGTTGAATCCAAGAGTATGGATGTCAAGGTGTTTTACAGCAAATTCTCCGAGAGTGGCAGTATCTTCGATAGGGGAAAATTGATAACATGGTTGGATCAAGCAATTAAGATAGGAACAGTGGTGGCTATAGTAAACAGTGACAAAATAACTGGTTGTGTAGAGGGGAGCTACTATTTCCTCAAATTTACTATGAGCAACATGATGCTAGGAAAGCTACCATGGCAGATTTACAACCATTGTAGCTTTCATTGAACTGAAAAGGCTAAAAAGCCTCATTTAGAAAACAAAAATTTGAATTAGGTGAAAGGAAGCCTGAACCATTCATTAGTTCTATCACAAAAGTGACAACAAATACAGAATTTGAAACATATCTAATAATTATAATCCTCTATGGGGGGAAAAAAAGCCCAAACCTCTTGGGTAGTTCTATCTGAAGATAACTATAAAACTCAAGGGCTGCTTCTCGACTGGCAAGTTTTTGCGCAAAAGCGGCTGCTTTTGCGCAAAAACTTGCCAGCTGTCTACACTGGCCGCTTGAATTTGTGCAAGACCACTGACTTTGTAATGTACAAAATCAGTGCTTCTTGCGCAAATACTTTCACGCTCCTGCTCGGGAAAAAGCCCTCTTGCGCAAGTATTCTTGCGCAAGAGGCCAGTGTAGACAGCGAAGAACTGTTTTCATAAAAAAGCCCGATGGCTAAAATGGCGATCGGGGCTTTAACGTCTAGATTGCCACGGATGCTTTTGCAAAAGCAGTTTTGTGCAAAAGCATCCGTGCCAATCTAGACGCTCTTTTCCGCAAATGCTTTTAACGGAAAAACTTTTCCGTTAAAAGCATTTGCGGAAAATCATGCCAGTCTAGACGCAGCCAAGGTGTTTTTAGTTTGAGTGATTTCTCAGTTACATAGAGATACAAACTTTCACCGGTGTTAAAAAAAGGAAAATACCAGAAGAGAAAGTGACCATCCAATGGATTTTAAAATTAAGAAACTTCAATATATTCCCATGATGAGACATTATAGGTTCATTAACAACTATTCCTTTCCTAGGGAGGTTGTGGAAACTCCATCTCTGGAGATATTTAATAGCAAGCCAGATAGACATCTATCAGGGATAGTCTAGATGGTACTGGGTCCTGCCATGAGGGCAGGGGACTGGACTTGACCTCTCGAGGTCCCTTCCAGTTCTAATATTCTATTATTCTATGATTCTGAATAAAATCAAACATTCATAAATGGACAGCCAGCTGAATGATCTCATCACCAAGAATCAAAACGATCCACACAGTAAACTTGCTAAACTTCAAAAGAAGGTAAGGGGAATTGCTTTCATTTAAATTTAAGTCCTTTATTTATATTAGCTAGATTCTTTGGAAATGCAAATGGGCCTGAACCAAAAACTTCAGAGCCAAACACTTTTGAACTTTGAGGAACTTCCTTTCTAGAACCCAATTTTGTATCTTAGGAACATCTTTTCTATAACTTCCGGTCCTGCCAACATTGATTTAAGCTTTCATCCTTGTAATGGAGCTATATTAAGCATCAACAGAATTTCTTGAAGCGCACTGAATGTGTCTTCTAGGACATTATCCAGTTATCATTAACTTCTGTAGAAGTAGTAATGTGCCTGCCAAATGGGGAGGTTTGAAAGCTAGTTAGGTGATCCCACTGAGAACAAGTACTCTGGGGAGTTAGAGTACAAAAGGATACAAGTTTTCACATTGAATCTAGGTCAGGCAGGGAAAGACAGAAAATCAGTTACTAAATAGGGAGCAGATTTATTTCAACTGGCCTGAACCTGGAAAATGTTTTGAGTTCAGGACAGGAAATGTGCCTGCTTTGTGGAAAATTAGAACCTTCTGACATCTTGTTTTTCTCTTAAATGGAATCTGAATTTATGAAACAGGATATATTTTTAATGGAAAAGCATACGTAAGTTGTAGTAAAGGAGAAGTGATATGCACATCTTAGACAAATAAAAGTGGAAACTAAAAAGAGCTAGTTTTTTTCAAAAGAAATTAAAAAAACCTACTTTATTAAGGATTACCCTTTTTGATGACTGTCAGGTCTGGCAGACAACTGATCTGCAGCAATGGAAATGCTGCAATAATTCATTTTTCATCTGTCTTTTGAAATAAGAGTATATATATATTTTTAAATTAAACAGATAATTTAAATGTTCAAAGTCCTAAAGTGCTTTGGAAATCTGTGTCTTTCTGTCACAACTTGCATGTAGGGGAGAAGGAAGTACAGACCTAAAGGATAGCAACAGCAGTAACTATAATTTGCTCATATTCACACACAAACAAATGCTGTGGATGCAAATTTAAAAGGTTCATGTCCCCTTCAAAAGCAACATTAGTGTAAACTTGGTATCTTTAAAGTTTGAACCCTCACCTTTAACATGGGAGAGATGAAGAACACCACTTTTGTGCGATATGCTATTCAAGCCTCCTTTGTCTGAAATGCAGGGCAATGTCTACAAATTAAACTTGATGCATTTATGAAAGGTATTATTTAACTGGGCTGCCTCCAACATGAGTGACCTGGACAATCCAGGAGGCCCCTATGCTCTTCTCATTTTTTTTTTAACACCCAGGAATCCAGTTGTCTTTGTCTTTCTCTTCCCCTTAATTAATGTTGGCAACTCTTGTTTTTCATCTTTCATTGTTCTTGTGTTTCTTCTACAATTCCTATGTTTCTCCCTGTACTACTTCTGCAATACTTGCACTATGAACACTTCAGTCTTTATTTACTTTCCTAGCATAAGCCTCCCAAAGTCTTTTCATGGTAATTCTTTCTACCCTTTTCAATTCTGTGGCTCATTAATTTGATGGATCAGTAATTACTACCTTCTTACACATCTCATTTAAGCTTGAATATAGGGACCAGTGTCCTCTTCCTCTACTCATTTGACATCTAGTTTTTGTAATGGAATTCACATATCAGGACAGGAAATTTTTCAAAGAGACAGGACTATACATTGCCACAGTGTATGGTCCAGCAATTAGGTGAGTAACAAATGGGATTCAATAAAGTTGCACTGGCATCCTTCATTCAGAACTCTTGCTTCTGAATGTTTTATCATTTGATAATTTAGTATTTTTTTTAGAACCAGAAATGTCTTTCATTGTTATTAGAAGAGTAAAACAAAGTTTTCTCTGGGAAACAATATTTACTCTAGAAAGTAAGAAATTAGCAATAACTATAAGCTGCATATTTTATATTTTTGTGAAAATGAATTCAATTTAAGGCAAGTGAAACTGATGAATTCATCATTGTGATAAATGTGAGGTAACTTAAGTCTTCAATATGTGGACACTTATTGAGTGTAGCAACTGAAGTAGTAATATAAAAAGATACTTAACATGAATGACTATAAACAAGGACAAAGTATGACATATGACCAAAAAATACTGTTTAGCATGGGAATCAATTCAGTTATTCACATAACAGATTTTCTTCTCAGATTGTCTATTTTCACAACTTACTTTGCATTGCATTGAAATCATTTTGCATTTGCTTGCATTGTAAAATCAGTCACAGTTGCACTGACATTGTTTTGCCTTCTCATATTATAAAGTCATTTCTGCAGACTTGCACTGACAGTCATTTTTTTATTCTTTACATTGCAGTGTCATTGTCCGTAGTTTTGCATTGACAACATTTGCCTCAGAACCTCATGTAGTATCTTTACCACAGACTTACATGCAATACATTCAGTCTTTTCTTCAGAGTGTGACATAGACCAGACCTGCATTCACTATTTTTGCTTCATATCTTAGCTTCATTACCTTAGTGTCTTGAAGCCCACTCCTGCAGTCTTGCTCTCTATACAGTTCTCACAATAACTCCAATTTCCTGAGGAAATCATAATGAAAGACTGGGAAAGGCTTTATGTCAAAAGTTGTTATGAAAAGTTGATATGCATGCCTAATAGTTGCAATGAACACAAAATGTAAGTTGGAAACTTGTTTGCTGAAGAAGCTAATAGGGTCAAGTCAAAAGTTTCATTCATATTCAGGGATACAATGCAGGGATGCTGGAATCATATTTATAGAGGGAGTTCTGTGAGCCATTGAACCAAATTGTAAACCCTCTATATGATGGAAATAATTTCAACCAGGGGCAGCAGTAGCCCGCTAGCACTCCTAGTTTCAGCTCCTATCTACAAGGGCTAGATCATGTAAACAGTTATGCACATGTATAACTTAAAAGTTTATGAGTAGTCTCATTGACTTCAGTGGGTGACTTCAGAACATATATGTTTGGTGGATTGGGGCTGGAGAGCCGCACTTCACTGGAAGTATTCCAATGCTGGGACCTAGGAGTCAGGTTTCAATGGAAGTAACCTGCTTAGATGTCTTTGAAAATCAGCATGAGTACTATCTGAATCTTAAGGCACTTAAATACCTTTGAAAATCTGTCAGCAAGTGCCCAATTCTAATAAGATGCATGAGCATACACCTAGTACTTGATTTTACAAGTAACATAATCAGAATAAGGTTTCAATCAGGCTTGCCAATCAGGAGTCACTACAGAATGAGGGTGTGTAGTGGGGTTGTAACTCATCAGTATAGGAACAATGAGATTCAACATTTTCATAGATGATCTGAAAATAAATATAAAATCATTGCTGATGAAATTTGTGCATGATGCAAAGATTGTAGAATGGAGGAATGATGAGGACAGGACAGTCATATATAGCAATGTGGATCATTTCCCAAGTTGGGCCCATTCAAACAAAATACATTTTTAGTACAGGAACAAGGAATGTGAGGCACACACCTACAGAATGAATACTGTGTCCTAGAAAGAAGTGGCTCTGAAAAGAATTCAAGACATCATAGTGAACATGATATCCCAGTGAGACTCTGTGACCAAAGAGGGAGGGGGGCACTAATGCAATGCTTAGAGATAGAAAGAGTGGAGCAGAGAAGTAGTTTTATTGTTAAACATTTGCTGGACCAAGGCCTTAATGTGAATGAAGCCTTTGAATTTACTCTCCTGCCTCCTTCCATGAACACACAGAACTTTTGAAAGATTTACATGGCATTTATAAGATGAATATTGAATAGTTAGCGAGTATGCAGGAAAAAAACCCAAAATGATTCAAGGGCGGAAGGAAATGGCTTCCAATGAGAGACATAAAGAGCTTAATCTGTTTATATTGTCAGAAAGAAATTTGAGAGGTGGCTTAGTAATAATGCCTAAGTATCCCATTGGGAGAAAATATCAGGTATTAAAGGACTCTCGAATCTAGTGGAGAAAGGTATAAAAAACTAATGGCTGGAAGATGAAGACAAATTCAATTTAGAAATTAATCACATTTTTTTTTTAACAGTGAGGGTGATTAACCATTGGAATAAACTCCCATGAAAAGTCATGGATTCTCCATCTCTTGACAGCTTCAGGTCATAACTAGATTCCTTTCTAGAAGATATATTTTAGTCAAGGGTTAGGGCTCAAAACAGGAGTAAACAGGTGACATTTAATGGCCTGTGGTGTATAGATTGGTCATATTTGATGTTCTAATGGTCCCATCTGGCCTTAATCTCTACACTTGTACAAAAATGGGTCTTATCCTGGAAGATGCTGAGAATCTCGTGGAAGATACTGAGGACTTTCAAGTTTTATTGATTTTTATAAAATTACTATTTATTTAGTAGACTAATACAGGACTGCCACAACTTTAAAATAGGCACTAGAAATGAAATGGTCTTGTAATTATTATACAAGATTTCTGTTCATGTTATTGTTTTCTAGTATCCAGCAAAAGAATATCATTTCAATTTTACCAATAATCACAAATGAAACAGTTTTATTTGGGAAAGAAAGTCTACCTCTGGGTGAATCAATATTTAGTATTAATCATTCTTACTGATCAAAGGCTGCTCTCTTTCATTACAATTATAAACCTAAATGATATTGCAACATTAAGGGGAAGATTGTTTTGCTCTGTCAGTTTTGTGCCACTCCAGCTGCCAAAGAAACTAGAAAGCTGGGGCTTGCTCATTTTGAAGCCCAGAATCAGGGCTGTTTCTGAAGGAAAGGAGAAGGATCTTAAGACTCTGGCAAGTCTCAAGCTGCCAGAATGGCCTTTTGAAACTGTTGGCTGCCAGGCTGTTGTAAAATTGTAGCAGAGATTTGACTAGCCCCTAGCTAATCCTAAACTCTGGGGAAGAAAAACATGGCATTGTCTTCCCTTTTTCAGCTGTACCAGCTGAGCAGCCTAAAGCTTCACAGCTTGCTAAAAGTGAGTATGCATGCCACAGACAGAGTTGATAGCCACATCTCCCTGAAAGATGGGGCTGCTATCAGCTAGCATATGTACTGGTACATATGCTCGTGTCCTCCCATGTGTTGGTATAATCTTTAGTGCAACAGGGACCAAATCCTAGCTGGATCCTTTGGGTACTATTGCACACAAGTAAATATTGTTATATAAACAAGCAAGAGATGGATGAGGATATTATTTCCTTTAACATACTGCATTCCTTTATAACAAGTGAATGTTTGCAGAATTTAGGTTAAAAAAATTACTTGCTTTACTTAACCACAAAAAGGTTCACTAGGTGCAAGTGTGTTCACAGGATCAATAAAAAGGAAGATAGCTTGATGGAGCACTGAGATAACACATTTACTTTTCACCTGCATAGATTTGAGTTCAAACACGGTTTAGATCACAAATGAATTGAGCTCAGCTATTTCAGAGAACCCTTGGATACATCAGAAGAATCCTTGTGTGGTTCAGCATGATGTGTGATCTCAGCTCATGAGGGGCCCATTAGCAGAATAAAGAGGGGCATTCCAGATCAGCATTGATGTATATTGGCAGAGAGGCATGATGAAACTAGCTTTCTAGATCCATTTTTAAAGTGATAAACAATGAGTACAGGAAGCAGAAGTAAAGAAAGAGCTTTGACCTTGGAACTCAGTTCATGCTGTAATCATGTAGAATATACTCTGACTGTATGTAAAGGTGAGATTCGGAAAGACCTATAAGAATCCACATCATCTTTGTATATTATAGAAAAAGTAAAAATATTGTAAGACATAAATATCACTGTATTTCTTCCTTACTCTTAAGAGTTTAGATCCACAGAGAAACAGCTCAAACTTTTTTTTTAGTTTGATAATGGCTTCTTTAAATATTTAAATTTAGGAAAGTCATTTGTTTTCTCACTTAGGCTGATGAAAGAGGAACTTTCCTTTAGCATGAAACATGAAAGAGCATCAGATGCCTCCTCCTTTTCCTCTAAGAATGGTTCTTTGAAATCTTCAAACGGGAAAATACTTTTCTCTATAGACTCCTGATCCTGCACAAGATGGTAAGCCACATACGGTGCTTTAAACCCACAGAACTTTTTTGGTGGTGGGGAAGTACTTCTACTTTCAGACTATATTGAGATGATTAACATTCCATTTTTACAATGAATGTACTGAGATTTGTTTTTAGAAGATTTATTAAAGTGCCACTATATATTCTAGGCACAAGTACAATAAAACACCACCACCACATTTTATAAAGAAAATAAGAAACCAATGCAAAAGTTAGACTGATGCTGAAACAATAAAACTCTTTGGCCTATCAATGGATGGACTGGAGACTCATATGCATCTTTCTAAAACTTACCCTTTTCTGATAAACCTTGGAAAAGAAGTGCATTATTTGAATAAAGAAAATACATTCATTCATGAGACTCTCAGCATCTTTGCCATAAATTGCAGCAGCAAATGAAATTAAACAGGAGAAAGGAATACTGTGACAGTGTGCCTCCATATTTTTATAGAAATATGTTTTGAATACAAATATGCTTAGGCAAAATGGGATGAGTAATCTATCATTCAAGAACATGTACTCCCCTGAATATGTATATTCTATTTGTGTGCATGTATCTTTCTTCTATGTGAAGTTAGAAATATTAAGTATATATTTGCTTCTTAATATAGGTCTTCTAATGAAAGTCATTAGTAGCACTTAAAGAACTTAATACTCCAGTGGTCGAGGCAATGATCTGTAAATGGTCTGGTTTCTTTCCTGTAAGCTTGGATTGTGACCTGCATGGAGGATGCCAATATGTATTTGTGTTAGCCACTAAGGGTATGTCTACACTACAGCATTATTTCGAAATAGTTATAGTAAAATGAGGGGCATGTTAAATAAACATTTGTTTGTTGGACTATATTTTCGTGACTTTGGTCCAGAATGCCAGATTTGTGACTGGGAATGGAATGGAAACTTATATAAATGTGTTTCCTAGTAGGCTAAGATTTTTAAAATGCATTATTTGCCAAGGTTGTTATCTCACATCGTTGCTATCTTGAGAGGTCATTATGTTGGGGAGTTTCTGTACTAAACAGTTTTATTATTATAATTAATTTTTACATAAGAATGGTCATACTGGGTCAGACCAGTGGTCCATATAGCCTGGTATCCTGTCTTCCGACAGTGGTCAAGGCCACGTGCTTCAGAGGGAATGAACAGAACAGGTAATCAAGTGATCCATCCCCTGTTGCCCATTCCCAGCTTCTGGCAACAGGCTAGGGACACTCAGAGTGTTCCCATTTATTGAGGTTACAAAAGATGGCTACTGGTGCATCTCTTGCAAAAAGGCTTATGAAGAAGGAAAGCTTTCCAATGCTATTACTGGTAAAAGTGGAGGAGCTTGGTTTGTCAGACCGATCAGCAAAGCCAATGCTGACAAACTAAGTGAAAAGGCAGCAAAACACCAGGCCTCTGGACTGCATCAACATGCAGAAAGCCTTATAAGCCCACTTTCAAAGCCAATTTTAATGAGGCTTTTAAGAATGCTGGAGACACAACACAGTTCATGCGAACAAACATGGCTGTGGCATCATACTTTCTATTTAAGCAAGAGATACCACACACTACAAACTGGAGGCCAATGTTAAGTGCATTGTCACTTGTTCATCCTGAAGTTGAACACTGGTTCTGAACAAGACCAGCAAATGCTCACTATCTTTCTGCAAGAAATTCAACTGGCTGGCTAGAAGCATGCGGTACAACAGTGAAAGACTCAACAGTTGAAAAAGTGAAGAACTCTCTCACCACATTCAAAAAATTTGCATACATGGCTGATGAATGCACCGATGAAAATGGGCATCAAGTATTAAGTCATTGTGTACGTTATCTTGATGTCAGTGGTAGGCCAGTAGATGCATTTCTAGATGTTCAAGTTATAGAAAACACATCAGCTGCATCTGTGACAACCCACATCTTAGAAGAGTTAAATGCTTGTCAATTGGACCCCAAACAGATGGTTGCTTGTGCATTTGATGGAGCTGCAAACTTCTCTGGAAGACATGATGGAATACAAGCTTTGCTCAGAGAAAAGTGTAACCCTAATCTCTCCTATACACACTGCAGAGGCCATGTACTCCAACTAGCAGTAGTACGAGCTGCAAAATCTTCAAAAGACATTTAAAAAGCTATAAATTTAATGTCATCATTATAGTCTTTTTTCAGCAAGAGTCCAAAAAGACTGAATATCTTGGAAAATATAGAAGATACACTGGGACTGAAGTTCAAATTAGTCCAACCTGGGAAATCATAGAATCATAGAATCATAGAACCACAGAGCTGGAAGAGACCTCAGAAGGTCATCAAGTCCAACCCCCTGCTATAGGCAGGACCAATCCCAACTAAATCAACCCAGCCAGGGCTTGGTCAAGCCGAGACTTAAACACCTCTAGGGATGGAGATTCCACTACTTCCCTAGGTAACCCATTCCAGTGCTTCACTACCCTCCTAGTGAAATAGTTTTTCCTAATATCCAACCTGGACCTCCCCCACCTCAACTTGAGACCATTGCTCCTTGTTCTGCCATCTGTCACTACTGAGAATAGCCTCTCTCCATCCTCTTTGGAACCTCCCTTCAGGAAGTTGAAGGCTACTATCAAATCCCCCCTCACTCTTCGCTTCTGCAGACTAAACAGACCCAACTCCCTCAGCCTCTCCTCATAAGTCATATGCTCCAGCCCCCTAATCATTTTGGTTGCCCTCCGCTGGACCCTCTCCAATGCGTCCACATCCTTTTTGTAGTGGGGGGCCCAGAACTGGACACAATATTCCAGATGTGGCCTCACCAGAGCCAAATAAAGGGAATAATGACATCTCTGGATCTGCTGGCAATGCTCCTCTTAATGCAACCTAATATGCCATTAGCCTTCTTGGCTACAAGGGCACACTGT
This sequence comes from Rafetus swinhoei, assembly GCA_019425775.1. Classification (NCBI taxonomy): domain Eukaryota; kingdom Metazoa; phylum Chordata; order Testudines; family Trionychidae; genus Rafetus; species Rafetus swinhoei. The sequence continues at coordinate 36,802,000 of CM033449.1, forward strand.
TGACTCATATCCAGCTTCTCATCCACTGTAACCCCCAGGTCCTTTTCTGCAGAACTACTACTTAGCTGGTTGGTCCCCAGCTTGTAACTGTGCTTGGGATTCTTCCGTCCCAAGTGCAGGACTCTGCACTTGTCCTTGTTGAACACCATCAGATTTCTTGTGGCCCAATCCTCCAATTTGTCTAAGTCACTCTGGACCTATCTCTGCCCTCAAGCGTATCTACCTCTCCCCCTAGCTTAGTGTCATCCACAAACTTGCTGAGGGTGCAATCCATTCCCTCATCCAGGTCATTAATAAAGATATTGAACAAAACCGGTCCTAGAACCGAACCTTGGGGCACTCCACTAGAAACCGACCGCCAACCTGAAATCGAGCTGTTGATCACTACCCGCTGGGCCCAGCCTTCTAGCCATTTTTCTATCCATCTTACTGTCCATTTATCCAATCCATTCCCTTAACTTGCTGGCAAGAATATTGTGGAGACCGTATCAAAAGCCTTGCTAAAGTCAAGGTATATCACATCCACTGACTTTCCCATGTCCACAGAGCCAGTTACCTCATCATAGAAGCTGATCAGATTGGTCAGGCACGACTTGCCCTTTGTGAATCCATGCTGACTAATCCTAATCACTTTCCTCTCTTCCAAGTGCCTCAAAATGGATTCCTTAAGGATCCCTTCCATGATTTTTCCAGGAACCGAGGTAAGACTGACCGGCCTATAGTTCTCTGGATCGTCCTTCTTCCCTTTTTGAAGATGGGCACTACATTTGCCTTTTTCCAATCATCCGGGATTTCTCGATCTCCACGACTTTTCAAAGATAATGGCCAAAGGCTCCTCAATGACATCTGCCAACTCCCTCAGTACCCTCGGATGCATTAAGTCCGGACCCATGGATTTGTGTACGTTTAGCTTTTCTAAATAGTTCCTAACCTGTTCTTTACCCACCACGGGCTGTCCATCTTCATCCCATCTTGAGTCACTTAGCGCAGAAGTCCAGGAGCCGACCTTGTCCGTGACTACAGAGGCAAAGAAAGCATTGAGTACTTCAGCTTTCCCCACATCATCTGTCACTAGGTTACCTCCTTCATCCAGTAGGGGCCACACACCCTCTCTGATCACCTTTTTCTTGTTAACATGCCTGTAGAAACCCTTCTTGTTATCCTTCACATCCTTAGCCAGTCGCAATTCCATTTGCGCTTTCGCCTTCCTGATAACCCCCCGGCATTCTCGAGCTATACATTTAAACCCCTCCTGGTCATTTGTCCAAGTTTCCACTTTTGTAAGCTTCCTTTTTGTGCTTAAGTTCACCAAGGATTTCCCCGTAAGCCAATCCGGTCTCCTACCACGTTTGCATCTCTTGCTTCGCGTCGGGATGGTTTCTTTCTGTGCCTTCAATAAGGCTTCTTTAAAATACTGCCAGCTGTCCTGGACTCCTTTCCCCTTCATGTTAGCATCCCAGGGGATTCTGCCCATCAGATCTCTGAGGGAGTGAAAATCTGCTTTTTTGAAGTCCAAGGTGTATATTTTACTACTCTCTTTTCTTCCTTTGGTCAGGATCCTGAAATCTACCATCTCATGATCACTGCTTCCCAGTTTGTCACCTACTTCCACTTCCCCTATTAGTTCCTCCCCTGTTTGTGAGCAGAAGGTCAAGCTGCGCACGGCCCCTGGTCGGATCCTTCAGCACTTGCGTCAAGAAGTTATCTCCAACATTCTCCAAAAACTTCCTGGATTGCCTGTGTACTGCTGTATTGGTTTCCCAACAGATGTCAGGGTGATTAAAGTCCCCCACAAGAACCAGGGCCTGCGATCCGGGAAGCTTCTCTCAGTTGTCCGAAGAAAGCCTCATCTACCTCATCCACCTGATTCGGTGGCCTGTAGCAGACACCAACCACAACATCACTGCTGTTGTTTGCTCCTTTAAACTTAACCCACAGACTCTCAACAGGTTTTTCTCCCTCTTTATACTGGAGTTCAGAGCAATCATAGTGCTCTCTTACATATAGTGCAACTCCTCCTCCTTTTCTACCCTGCCTGTTCTTCCTGAACAGTCTATACCCTTCCATGACAGCGCTCCAGTCATGCGAGTCATCCCACCAAGTCTCTGTTATCCCAATTAAATCATATTTCTCAGACTGGGCCAGGGCCTCCAGTTCTTCCTGTTTGTTGCCCAGGCTTCTCGCATTAGTGTACAAACACCTCAGGTAACCAGTTGATCGCCCTATCTGCTCCATTCGAAACAGGGGTCCTCCTTTCTTGCTCGTTCCTCTCTGCATTTCTTCCCGGTATCCGACTTTCCCACTCCCCTCAGGGTTTTGGTCACCGTCCCCGACGAACCTAGTTTAAAGCCCTCCTCACTAGGTTTGGAAGCCTGCCGCAAAGATGCTCCTTCCTCTCTTGGTTAGGTGGATCCCATCTCTTCCTAACAATCCTCGTGCCCGAACAGAGTCCCATGGTCGAAGAAACCAAAGCCCTCTCTGCGACACCACCTGCGCAACCACGCATTTACGTCCTCAATTCGACGATCCCTGCCCAGTCCTTTCCCTTCAACAGGGAGGATGGGAGAACACCACTTGCGCTCCGAGTTCTTGGATCCTTCTTCCCAGCGCTACATAATCCGCAGTAACCCGCCGAGGTCATTCTTGGTCGTATCGTTAGTTCCACATGGAGAAGCAGGAAGGGGTAGCAATCCAAAGGTTTGATCAGTTTGGTAAGCCTCTCAGTCACATCCTGAATGCGAGCTCCCGGTAAGCAGCATACCTCTCGAGATTCCAGGTCTGGCTTCCTCATGAGCGATCCTTGGCTGTTGTCTTAAAATTACTCCAGTCGTTATTACTGGCTTTGGAAAGTATCTATCAAGATGGGATGGATCTAAGTAGTGAGGCTAGTGGATTACTTTTGCTACTACGTTCAGAGAAAACTATTGCCATTCTCGCTCTCGTAAATCTACTGTTGAAACCACTTGTGTCATTAAACAATGCCATCCAGGCATCTGCTACAATAGTAGTAGATCTTTGTCCAGCAATAGAAGCTATATTTGGATTAATCAGAGAGCTATCTATTGAAAAAGTACTGGAAGAAGCAAAGATTTCAGTCCAGAAGTTGACTAATGAAGGCATTTATATTGAATTCTTAAGTGAAGAGAACAAGAAGTGTTTGTTAAGACAACTGAAAAAGTACACAGACTTGATTCTTAAAAATCTATAACAGCGACTTCTAGATACTACTCAACCTCTACATAGCTTTTACAGATGCCTGTCCTATAAAACACTGACAGTTGAGTGGAGTGAGGCACTACCAGCAATGTGGCTGCCATGTGCTCAGGACAGAATAGAGAATTTGAACACAGAGTGGAATATCATCCGACGAATGAATGAAGATTTGACAACTTCTTTTTTATCATCACTAGTGGCTCGACCGGATCTTTGTGCTATGTTTCCTGGGATGAAAGAAGTAGGAATTCATCTCTTGCTACTCCCAGTCACAACAGCTACAGTTGAGTGTTCTTTTTCACCATTGAATAGAATTTTGTGTTCTGAAAGAAGTCGCCTTCTGCTTGATCATGTGAATGAACTAATGAGCATATCAATTGAAGGAATGGAAGTACCGGACACACGAGAAGCCACCGAAGATGAATGCATTGCATTCGAGAAGTTCATTAACAGAGCTGTGCAAAATTGTAACAAGAAACCAAGAAGGATGTAGACATAGTGCTTCATAGAAGGCTTGAGTAGCCAACTTTAATTTCTGTGATTTTAAAACATGAGTTAAATCTAAAAAATGGTCATGAAACATTTTCAGTTTTTACTGTGGTGGCATACAGCCCACCTTCAACCTTACAGTCTCACCCCTCATTGGTCCCAACACCCCTGTAAATTCGAACACCCCCTAATTTCAATTCCTGGGGAAAACACGTTCTGATTCAACAGGATAGGAGGAGTGGAATGCCCCAGAGAGCAGATAGGGGGGCTCAACAGGATGATCAGCCCATCTGGTGACAGTTTCAAAAGGTATGTCTACACTGCAAAGTTAATTCAAAATAACAGCCATTATTTCGAATTAACTTTAATAGCGTCTATACATGCAAACCACTATTTCGAAATTAATTTGAAATAGTGGAGTGCTTAATTCGAATTTGGTAAACCTCATTCTACGAGGAGTAACGCCAAATTCAAAATAGCTATTTCAAATTAAGTGCTGTGTAGACACTTAATTCAAAATAGGGGGCCTCCAGCCCTTCTCAGGGAGCCCTGGTGGCCACTCTGGGCACAACCAGGAAAACTTACTCTCCTCTCCGCCAGCCCCAGAACCATTAAAGGGGTAGACCCTGGTCACAGTGCCTGTACCAGCTCCAAGCCTGCCAGCCAAGAGCCAGCAGTGGCCACTGGGGCCCCTGACCCAGTGGTCCCAAAACATGAGTCAGCAAGCCACTGGCAGCCAGCCCTCCATCACTCCCCAGGAGCAGTCTGCCAGCTCCCAGGAGCCTGACAGGGGCTGGAGAAGGCTGGCGCCTTCCTGGTCCAAGGTGGAGATCATGGACCTTATTCAGGTTTGGGGGGGATGCCCCCAACATCCATGATCTCCGCACTAGACGGAGGAATGTGGCAGTCCATGGCAGGATAGCTGCCAGCCTGGCCACCAAAGGCCACATGCGAACCCAGGAGCAGGTTTGCCTGAAAATCAAGTTGGTCCAGCGAGACCCCCCAACCCTGGGCCCTGAGCTTCCCCTCCCCCTTCTTCCCCTTGCTTCCCTCTTACAGCTCCCTCCTCCCAGGTTTCCCCCTCCCCTCTCCCACCCTCTCTCTTCCCCTCTCCCACCTCCTTTTCCCAGTCTCCCCAGAGGTTCATCCCCTCCCCCCAGTTTTGTTCAATAAACCCAGTTTCTATTTTTGAATATATGTGACTTTTATATGACATCAGGAAGGGGGGCTAGAGAGGGGTAAGTGGAAGGAAGTGAGGGGAGGAATGGGGCACGAGTCCCCAGTGGGGAGGACTGGGGTGGCTCTGAGGGCTCCTCAGGGTGGAAGCTCTCCTGCAGGGCCTCCTGGATCCTGATAGCCCCCCGATGGAGCCCCCCCGGATGGCAGCCTGCAGCAAGTGCAGCTGGGCTGATGGCAATGACCCCACGAGACGCACCGGCATGCCCAGGGGCAGCTCTGGCTCCATGTGGCCGAGTGCTGTGGTTTCCCGAGTGCGGGCACTCAGGGCACTCCAAGACAGGACTGCTTTGCTGTCCCTCATCAAGGTAGACAAGCAAGTGGGGAACCCTGAGAACTGTCTGTCCGGGGTGTGGGTAGGGTCCCTTTAAGCACAGAGCTCAGTTAGCTTCAGGCAGCAGCCCCACACACTAAGTCCTAACCTGATGCCCTGCCGGCACTGGTTCCGGCCAGCTTTAACCTCGGTTCAGGGTCCACTCAGTGTGGGAACGCCATTTTGAAATAGCAAAACGCTATTTCGAAATAGGTTTTGTGTGTAGTTGCATTAATTGGAATTAGCTTAATTCGAATTAACTATTTCAAATTAAGTTAACTCAAATTAACGCTGTAGTGTAGACATACCCAAAGGGATCTCTGTGATCCAGCTGGTCACACTCTCCTCCTTACCACAGATCCAAAGGGAATCCTTACAGAATTAAAATGTACATACAGTTTTAAGCATCCCGAAAAATACTCATATGTATGTAAAAATACTCGATAAAATCCTTTCCCTGTGTACACATTAGGATCGTTGATGCATTTCATCCCTACAAACCCTTATTGAACTTTGCAAAAGTGTTCCACACAAAGAACCAATTACACATAATGTATGCAACTCTGCTCTGCTATTTATATTCATGTTTGTCTTTTCTCAAGAGCATAACAGCATGTTGTATTCACACACAGAGACACCCACACACATAAATACACACACACACACACACATCCGCCATGCACCCACTCAGACTGTTTTTCAGAGTTAATGCTGCTCTGAGGGCAGGTAAGGCTACAAATATAAGAAAAGAAATAAAGGTCTTTAGCTTAATTTCTGGGAAGAATAGAGGTTCACTAAGGTTATCCTCCCTTATCAGACAATTGTACTGCTCGGAACCATTTGATTGCCCCATTGATTGCTTATTAACCTGTTTTCTTACAGTACATGGTTAATTAGTAAACCTCTGCAAACATCACTTTTGCCATATTCACTGGGCAGTGCCTCAAGTGGCATACACTGACTTAGTCCCAAGAAAGTCACTGCAGCTATTCTAGTTTACACCAGGTGAGAAGCTGAAGCTCTGTCTGTATCTTATTCCCAGTAGTGTCCAGGAAACATGAAGAATAATTATAGTTAAATGTGACCTTGCTTGAAGGCAGACATAAGGATCTCCTGGGTGTTAGCTGGTTGCCCAGGGGACATAAGTTGCATCTTTAATGTTGCAAATTGTTTCCAATTGCAAAAGTGTACAGTCCAAGTGGCGTCCAGGCAATATCATTTATTTAAGGAAATGTACAAATATGATCTAGCCCTAATTTTTTATGATGTGAACTATAATTTTAAAACAAAAAAGATAGACTAGACTAAGGTATGGTTTGAAATACTGAAAGTTAAAGCAGTTCAGAAATATTGTACATTAAGGCCATCTGGATAATTGAAGTTAAATTGCAAGTGAATAAATAAATCTATTGCAATTGCCCTGAGGAGACGTAAACCCTTCTTTTAATTACTTTAAATGCATTTACAGTATCCAAAGATTTTCAGATCAACAGTATTTATGTTTTCTTAGTTAGTTAATAAACACATTGAAAAAGTGAAAGCTTTCATTATGGTTTTCAGTACATTTATGAGGTTACTTAATGAAGCCTTCACAGAGGCTCTAATCTTACCAGACTTTCTGTAATAGAGTTGCATTGTCCTCAGGGTAACTACCTCAGATGCTCAACTGCATGAAAGGAACGTAAAATGAAATATAATAGTTTAACTTGCTTATCCTTCTGGCAGACAACATAAAAGACAATCATTATTAGGAAACTGGATCTCTTCAGCTTGTAAATTGTGATCCTGAACTCCATTACTATTCAGTAAAGGAAAACTGCATCATGTGAATATAACATTCTATATATCCTCCAATTCTTTAAATTAACATAAGGCATTTCCCCACATAGATCAACATATTAAAGGTCATGTAGAACAACATTTTCTACCCTCTGGGGGTAAAATCCTGATATCAATGACGCCAATGGCAAAACTCCAATTGTCTTTACAGAGAGCAAAATGTACTTGTTTGAATTCAGAGTATTAAATGAAGCACACCGAACACAGCTAAAGATATATTGATGAGTTGGTAATTGGTGATGTACTTGTGATCAGTTTAGTTATAAACTAAGACATTGATGATTATTAATTATTCATATTTCCATACTGTCCAAATCTTGAGTCAAACAGGACTCCCATTTTACTAAATAATGTACAAAAATATCCCCCAAATACGGTCCTTGCCCCAAAGAGCTTAGTTTATGGCTCATACGCATGTAATGAACATACAATTTTCCATTGTCATAACTATAATAACTCTAAACAGACAAGGTTGGTGAGGTAATATGATTGATTGAATGAACTTCTATGGTGGAGCTACACAGAACACTTCTTTAGAAAATGAAGGGGTGTTGAGTCAGTGAAGGTGCAACTTCTTCAGGAGCTGAAGAAAAGCTGTCTGTAGCTTAAAAGCTTGTCTCTTTCACGACAGAAGATGGTTCAGTGAAAAACACTTCACCCACCTTGTATCTCATATCCTGAAACCTACACCACCATAAACACACTACTCACGTATAAATAAAGTTAACAAAATTCAAGGGTATGCAAGTAGAAAAATACCAGTAAATACTTTGGGAAACAATGCTTGAATCACATCTAACTAAATTATACATTCTTAGCTGTGTTGTTCTGCACTATGTATAATAGCTTTGACTGCAATCACATGGGACTAGATATAGTAAAAAATTAAAGAAGAATATTTCACTGATCAAAGATGGACCTGATAAAATCTGTGAGCCACTTTTTGCTTAGGCTTACATGCCGTGTAACTCCTCTGACTTCACTAGATTTACATAGGAAGTAACTTAGCACAGTATTTGTATAACTATTACTCCAGAGAAGCTCATGGTTGACATATTCAAAATGATGACGTATTCCACAAAGGCACTACCTTCTCCTCCTCCATCTCTCTCCTTTATAAAAACTGTACTCTATGAAGCCTCTCTCACATTGACATGGTTAGGCAGCTGGTACAATGTGATCACTGCTTATTGAACTTAAAGTTTTCTCCTGATTATCTTGTGATCCCCCATCTGTCTGTTGCATTCACATGTTGTGTCATCTTATAGTTCAAATAAAAAGCTGTTTGAGAGAACTGCACAATGGGATTCCAGATTCTGATAAGTGTCTACTGCAATCCATATAAATAATAATTATAATCAACACATTCTTGGTCCCATTTGAACCCCCTATTCAAATCTCATGAAGGTCATTGTGATTAGGATTCGGATAAACAGATTTAGACATTCTTTTAAAAGTTAATCTTTTTCACAAAGTAAATGAAATCCAGTTTAACGGTATTGCTGACTTATTCACAACCAGGATAAATAAAAAAGCACCTATGCATCCGATAAACAGTGTACCACCAGCAGTGGACTTCTGTTCCCTCCCTTCCAAGTAGAGTTTGTGATCAAGAAATAAATATTTTTCAGTCTTAGCCATATATGTATTACTGAGTACATAGGCACACATCTATGCATTGGCACAGAAGTTTTCTAAATTTGTGTATTCAAAATTGTTACTACAGCTATTGACGTGACTCCTTTAGATAAAAAAATAGATACCTGTGTTTTTTTATTTTATCCTTGCATGTGCGTGGTTTAGATGCCGACACAATGCCCTTACAACTCTCTCTCTCTCTCTCCTGTCACAAGAATTCACTGCTAAAGTTGCCTGCATAGTTTAATAGGCAAATAGTATGGCGAATCTGCAAGAAGGAGCCAAGGTAGTGCCCTTTTTCTGACATTCACCTCCAGCTGCTTACATTGACGTGAGGCCACCAAACATCTTTCACTGTACTCACAACTTGAATCTGAGGTAAATTGAAGTGAAAAGATAATGGATTAAACTAATCTATTCTTGGGGCAGTCCCTTGAAAATAGCTGTCATTTTAGTAGGCTCAATCATTAATCAGACACTTTGAGAGGCTGAGTAGTAAGGATATGACTTATTTTTGGCTTTGCTTTTTATGACTATGAGCTGGATTCAATCTGGACAGCAAATAGCTAATGGATTTAAAGTTCCTTTGCTTACAATCCTTGTCTTTTCAGCAGGATTCAAAGAATTACTATTATCACCAAAATAATGGAAGCTTGATATAAAAGAGCTCAGGTCAATATTTTAAACATATCTTCTCATTTATACTTTAGTTAATTTATTGAAAACATTTACCCCTGGGGTAATTAAATGGCAAGTTTAAACATCAATATTGCATTCACATTAGAATGTTATTGTTGAAAAACACAGTAATAATTTTCATATTACTGAAACCCAATCAGCTGATTATCCAATTCCATCAGGAGGTGAGGAAAAAGGAGAGCATTGTTCCAATGTCCAATAAGAGCAGGATAGTTTTTGCTTTCCTTTTATTATTAATATTATTCCTATAAAGCTGGTGCCAAGTATCCATGGTCAAGTTGTCATGGACCTGTTTTGCTAGGATTGTACAGTGATGATTAATCATCTGGATCATTGATGGACCTGAGAAGTTGTTTTCCAAATGATAAATTAAGTTTATTCCAAACTTTGAGCAAAAAACCATATCTGGTACATTATCTATCACAGAGAGGATGATGTTTGTCTGGAGTTACTGCTATTAAGGACAGATCATAATTAAGTACTATATTAATTAGATTTATCTGTGAAAAGGAACGTGAAAATGTTTCCTTTCTTTAATAATAGAGCTGAGCTGAGTGAATACTGTAAGAATTCTGCTTATATTTTAAAAGAAATGTACTTGAGCAATAGTTTCAACTGTTTTGTATTTGATTTCCATTAGTGCTCAGAGACTTTATTCACAAGGAAAAGTCACAGCAAAAATTATAAATTTTGTCAGGGTTGAGATATTGTTTAAATACTGTAGAGAAATAGGGTTTCCAAAACCTCTTGCCACAGTCTTGGCACAGATGCAATTAAATGAGCCAAACAAGCATCTGACCATACAGTTTACTACTAGTACAATGCATCAAAAGACAATTAATTACTATGTGGTAATGTGACAAGAGAAATTAAATGTAAACCATGTTTTTGGCCAATAAACCTTATTTGAAAGCTCTTAGAACAAGAATGGAAAAGGACTGAAATGTGTTGAAATTTCTCAACCCTGTTTATCTGCTACCTATCCATAAACTACATAATCTCTGATTATTCAAGAAGCTTAGATATGGGTAATTCAATCAAAGAAGAGAAACATTGTGTATCATATAAACCAATCAGCAACTCAGATTGAGAGAATATTATTGAAAACCTTGTTCTATTTTTTCCTCCTACAGTAAATCTGTTGAATAAAAAATAAACTTGAAAAAAGGTCGAGGTATTGAACAACAAGTAAATTATAGGAAATTTACTTTTTCTATAATTTACTTTTCCTAGAATTCCCTGCTTGAAGATATTCCAGGGAAATTAAGAGGGTAAGTTAGTTGAGAAACATCAGAAAAAGTAACGCACATAAAACTGTAGGCGAACATTTTAACTTCTCTGGCCAGTCTAAAATGGATTTAAATGTCACCATTCTTCTACAAAGGAATTTTACCACCAAATTATAGAGTGACACTGCTGAACAGTTCTTTCCCACGTTTCTGGCTTTGAATACATATTTTAACTGGTTAATGCACTACAAAGGCAATTCCCCATGCCTGTGACATTCACATAAATAGCTATGAATGGGACACAGCCCATCTACTTAGCTTCATTAACAAGGGTCCCATAATGGACAGGTAACTGCTTCTGCTGCTATATATTTATATTGGATTCTGTATTTCCATTGCAACTCATCTGATGAAGTGGGTTTACCCACAAAATTTCACGATCCTGATTAGCATCTAAGACTGTGTCTAGATTACAACACTCTTTCAACAGAGGGATGTAAATTAGACACTTTGAAATTGCAAATGAAGCGGGATTTAAATATCCCGCACTTTATTTGCATAATCGTGTCATGGCGCTCTTTCGAAAAAGTGCCATTTTGAAAGTAAAATCGCGGTCTAGACGATTTTAAAAACAGATGAACCTCTGTTAACTAGGACTCCCTGGTCCAGCAACATCCATGATCTGGCAGGACCACAGATGTTCCAGAACCAGAAAGTCCCAGTGGAGAGCTCGCAGCTACGTACAACCCAGCAAGGCTGTGCTGCAGTGGGGAAGACATGGCCAGGAGCCTGGAGCACCGCAGCAGGACTGTTCAGCTCAGCAGTGAAGAGATAGGGGGACTGGCAGGGCAGTGAGGCAAGCAGCATGGGGGGAGCCATCCAGGAGGCCAATGGCCAGTCCAAGACTGGGGCGGGGGGGGTAGTATCAGGGGGGCCAGATATGACTTCCCCAGTCCACTAAAATCTCTCATCCAGGACTGGTTAAGTCCCGAGGGTTTTGGATTAGGGAGCTCCAGCCTGTAATAGAAGGCTTAATTTAGCATTGCTTGGGTCCTTCAGGACAGGGGGCTGCTGGTGTGGGAGGGTGTAGGAGTCAGGGCAGGGGTTTAGGTGGGCTCAGGGCAGAGGTTAGGGGTGCAGGAATCAGAAAGGGGCTGGGAGGTGTGAGGGGGATCAGGAAATGGGGTGAAGGGTGCAGGATTCAATGCAGTGAGCTGGGAGGTGTGGGGGCACAGAGCAGGGAACGCTTAGGATACAAAACAGAAGGAGGGAAACTCAGGCCAGGCTCACTGGGGCTGCCCACAGCAGCAAAGATGGCACTGCAGCTGCTGCCCCCTGGCTCCTCCTACGGGGGAGGGTGGGGCTATGCAGCAGAGCCCTGGCCCAGCAGGTTCTTGGGGGCACTGGAGGAATGCTGCATGGCCCAGCCCCAGCTGGTCCTGAGAGGCAGGGGTCCCAGGGTGGCCATTGGCTGGCAGGACTCCCTGACATCCAGCACTGGGACCAAGGGTCGGGGAATGGTTTGGGGCAGGAGGACCACTTACCCAGAGCCAATGGCCAGCAACGTGGAGAGCTCTGGCCCCAGCTAGCCACTCTTTTCCTGGTGTGGCCAACCCCCATGCACTGTAGTATAAAACTGTCTCTGGTGCTCGCTACCCCCAAAGGTCATTGTGAAACATAGCTATCCCTGCTCTCAGACCCCTCTATATCTGTATTATGGAAAACAATCAGGTTCCAGTACATCCCGTTTTGCTGGCACAACCAAAGATCTTGCTTTACCTTAGGATAAGAGGAAGCTGCATGCCAAATTTGATGGTCCTAGATCTTACTGATTAGGAGGAGTTCTTGAACAAACAGACTCACGGATGGATGGACCGACTTATGGACAAGTAGACAGATGCACAAGCTCTCTAAAATATTTATTCTAGATTTGGCAGCACATTATAAATCTCAAAGCATCCAGGCTTTCTGTGAGAAGTGGGAAAGTCAGTTGTAGTTTTCCCATCTAAACCATAATTCTCTATATTTCCTGTTAGATATTTGATATTACTAACAGTCACCTCCCCAGGAGTAACCTGGGGTCAAAAGAAGGATCTCCCGAGCTAAGAGCATGTTTTGAAACAGATTGAGCTAACGGGCTAGTTGAAAATGATAGAAGACTGATACCCTTTATGCAGGGGCAGATGACCGTTTTGCGGGGCCCAGGGCAGCACAATTTTGCGGGGCCCCCCTTTGCCACGGCGCATGCGTGGGGCTTTTTGAAGCGCGGGGCCCAGGACGGCCGCCCCGCTCGCCCTGCCCTATATCCGCCCCTGCCTTTATGAATCAGGCTTAGTGGAGAATGCAAAAAATGGAGAATGGAGAATGCAGATTTCCATAAATAGTAAATTTAAAATTTCTATTCAATGACTAATAAATATATGAGTTTAAAATATACTTTCTACGACTATTTGTTCTCTTAAATTCCCTGGTATGTTTGAATAATAATAAAACTTGGATAGTGATGGTGATTGTGAAATGCTCAGGGAGATTACAGAGGCTACAAACACAGGAAACCCAATAATGGAGAATTTCATCTGTACCACTATTAGTAGGGAGCATGCCAGAATGGATGGGATAAAGATATAAAACTTCTAATCATCATTAAAGATCAGTTAGTCCTGGAAGCCACAAGAAGAAACAGACAATTCCTGATTTGATTCTAAGTGGTGTACAGGATCTAATCCAAGAGGAGAATATAGATGAACCACGCAGTCTTAAAGACAATAATGTAGTTACATGTAATATATTTTGGATGGGGGAATACTAAAGAAGCCAAGTCAAGTGTAGAATACCAAATATACCATCATAACATTATAAAAATTAATGGCTGAGCTTGGAAAAAAGATGACTAAGGAGAGATATGCTAAAGGTCTATAAAATCATGGTGTGGATACAATTAATAGAACAATGGTATTTACCCCTCTACATAACACATGAACCAGGGGTTACCCAATGAAATAAAAGAAATTAGGCAACAGGTTTAAAAACAAATTAAGACAATATTTCTTCATACACACAGTCAACCTGTGGAACTCACTGACAGAGGTGAACAGGGTAAAAATCACTGGGTTCAAAAAACTGATTAGGTTAGTCCATGGGAGTTAGGTCCATCCATGTTTCTTAGCCATAATGTCCAGGGATGCAGCCCCATGCTCTAGTTGTTGCTGACCCTCAAATTACCTTTTGTTCAATCGTGATGACGAGGGCGCATATATCACTTGATACAGTGCCCCATTGTGTTCCCTGGAAACAGCAGGATATTGGGCTAGATGGACGACTAGTCTCACCCAGTATAACTATTCTTATGATGCTCATAGAAGTTGAGAGCTAACAGGGGCATGAAATTAGTCACAGAAAATTTGATTTTAGTGAAAGTTATTTCACAATATTTGTCTGGATATTTGGGCACCTTATTGTGAAGGGTTACTGAAGACCTAGCAGTCTTGAACTGGAAACAAAGGCTGGAGATATTCTTTTTACTAGGTACTAGTATTTGGTTCCGCTTTTGGTAATCTGAGGAAAAAGGCCAAGTACTTAAGCTAGGACAAAACTTGCAAGTGAATTTTATAGTTAAAGCTATGTAACTCTTATTACAGGACTGCTTTCTATTCAGCAGGTAGTTGGCAAGTTACCCAGGCTAACATGAGGCCCAATCTTACAACCCTCATGCACAATAAATAGCACTTACCCCCTTGAGTAGTTGTACTGATTTAACATAAGGACTGGCTAAAAGTCAAGAGGGAGAATATTTAAGCGAAGTATGATAAAGATCTTCAAGACAGAGATGGAGAGTTAGGGGAAAATAGCCATGTGAAATTTAAATAAACATGAATCATCTAAAAAGAACTCACCATTATGGTTTTAACATTATATTCTGCAACCAGAATGGAAAGCTGTGTGTCACTTCTGAATTTGGTTTATAAAGAGTGGATTCTTAGGTAATCTATAATGGAAAGCCTATAGAGGGGGAAAAAGCAGCTGTGGATATAAATACAGCATGTGATACACATATGATTCCTGGCAGCACTACGAGTTGAGAAAGACCTTGCTTGATCAGATCAAAGAGTGTTCTAAGATTTTCAAGTCTCTTAATCAGTCTTCTTTGGCTTAAACTAGGGGCCTGCTTAATAGAGCATGATTTCTTCTACTGTTTCTATTTAAGACTTTGCTTCCTTTTCAAAATGGATGGCATAATTATATAAATGTCTAATTCTTTAAAAAATGTGTCCATGCTCTCTGTTCCTTTAATATCTTGACAGTGGCAATGACTTTCAATTTGTTCAAAGTTCCTTCTGACCATTTGCTGTGACAGCTGTCTGTCAGAATTGAGTCTTTTAAAAACAACAACATTCTTCTGTGTTTCCTAGTTTCAGATAGACTTAAAATGGAAGTTACAAAAGCAGAATATTAAGAAAAATCAGTATTTCTATTGTACAGATATTACTATAATATAGAAAGCTAGAATTCATAGACTCATACAATGACAGATTGCTAGAACTGGAAGAGACCTCGATAGGTCATTAAATCCATTCCCCTGACCTCATGGCAGAACCAAGCACCATCTAGAATCTATCATCCCTGATAGATGTCTATCCAATCTGCTCTTAAATTTCTCAGGTGGTGGAGATTCAACAACCTCCCTAGGCAATTTATTCAAGTGTTTAACCAACTTGACAGGAAGTTTTTCCTCATGTCCAACCTAAACCTCCCTTGCTGCAATTTAAGTCCATTGTTCTTGTCCTATCCTCAGAAGAACAATTTTTCTCCCTCCGCCTTGTAACACCCTTTTAGATACTTGAAAACAGCTATCATGATACAGGTTATATCTGCCTTAACTGGGACTCTGTGGTCCGGCAACATCCATGGCTCAGTAGGGCCATAGAGTCCAAGTATAAGAGGTCAGGCCACAGGGAGAAGAGGGGGAGAAGGGGCATAACTTAGCCAGGAGTCCCGTGTGTGTGTGTGGGGGGGGGGCACAGCAGGAGTTCTAGCCCCTGCTGCCGGGCAGTAGTGTGGGGCTGGCAGCGGCCATAGAGCCCCAGCAGTCGAGGAGCCTCAGCAGTCCCAAAAGACGGAGCAGCCCCAGAAGCCACAGCAGCCACAGGGCTCCAGTAGCCCTGGAGCTTTAACCTGGGTGGCCATGGCCATAGCGTCTTAGCTAGGGGTAGCAATGACCTCCCCTCATTTGTCAAATCCCCTTGTTCGGGATCAGTCAGTCCTGTGGGTGCCGGACAAGTGAGGTACAACCTGTATTCTGAAAATATCAAAAGCATACCTGATGCCAGAGCATTTTTACCATGATTTTTTTTTTAACCAAAATGGTGAATAAGCAGCTAAGATTTCGAGTAATGGTAAGAAAATACATTATTTGCCTTAAAATTAAGTCCAAAATAATCAGCCACTTTTTCTATTTGGAAATACTTTTCTGTTTTAGGGTTTGATATAATTTTATTTAGTACTCCATTTTAAAAATCACCCTATCATGCTAAGAAGTTACACTCCTTACAATCAAGTAGGATTGTCAAAAGCATTCAGTGAAGCCCAAACACTGCTTTTATAAAAGCCAATGATAAAATTCCTATTGACTTAAGTGTTCAGTGCAGATTAATCAAATGAAAGTTCTATCATACTTACAAAGACAAATGTCAAAGCTTCGTTACAGCTCTGTGCTTGTAATGTGTTTTATGGTGATTTGATTAGATATTACTAACTACTAACAACTGTTTTTTGATATGCTACTTTTCATGCTGTCTCAGTAGCAGTTGCATATTCCTTAGAAGTAGACACTTATTTTTTTTCTTTTAAAATCAATTATCATAAATATGTTTTGTTTGGAGTTTCACCCCAGCATTGCAAAATGAGAAAAAAAAAAGCTATGTTATTCTATTGTATTGGAATTCAAATGGAAGAGAGGTTGGGCTGGCTATTTTACTATTTCCTGATCAGTGGGGTGTACAATGTTAACTGGTTATTGTTCACATGACTGAATGCATTTTAATAGTCCTCCTCATATTACAGTATTGTTAGGTACTAAATATGAGTTCTGACCATAAAAAACAAAAATCCCCTGTCACTGTGCTATATACTTTGATTTTTAAAACTAGTTCTCATATTGGAACATTAAAAAATTAGAGATACAGATGGCAAGGGCTTAATTGTGTCAGAGCAGAGCCCTGAATAACTTTAACTCCAAGGGAATCTGAAGGTGGGATTTTGCTTCAGGGACTTGTTCAGGCTTCATTGTCATGCTTTATAAGTGCTAATTATTCTTTTTGAGAATAGGAGGGCATTTTGTAAAAATTCCAGAATGCATAAGTTAATATTTCAAGGTCTGTGTAGGTTAGAAAACCCAAAGGAACAGTTTGAAACAATACTTCACTCTATGCCCACTATGCTTTAGTAAGGTATTTCTACAAATCTTTTCATTACAGTAATTACAATAAATCATGGTTTCAACTATATCCTAAGCCTAACCCAAATTGCTTGCTTTGGGGTAGATTTTATAATGTTCCAGTTCCACAATGCTTTGCAGAACAAGTTAAAATTCACAATATTTGTTTTAATGCACAGTCAACCTGTGGAACTCTTTGCTACAGCATATTATGAAGTCCAAGACTAATACAGGATTCAAACAAGAAATAGATACAATCATGGAGGGAAGGTCCATCCATTGCTATTAGTTAGGATGGGTAGGGGTGGCATCCATGTCTTCTGTTTGCCAGAAGCTAGGAATGGATAACGGGATGTTTCACTTGATGATTGCTTGTTCTGTTCATTACCTCTGGGGCACCTGTCATTGGCCACTGTTGGAAGATAGAATATGGGGCTAGATGTACCTTTGATCTGATCCAGTATGGTTGTTCTTGTGTTCTAATGTTAAATTTTCCTGACCTCCATACTTTTAACCACTCTCTCCAAACTCTCTTTTAGTGGTTGTATTCTATTATGTTACTCCTAATATTAGTCTGAAGCAGAATTTCATTAGGACACAACAGATGGACAGAGTTGTAAGTTTAATTTAAAGTTTAATTCAAGTTCTCCTGAGATCTTATGTTTTGGTTCCAAGATCTTATCCTTCCAAAAGGAAAAAAAGCAGATAAAAGTATCATTGATTCTCTTAATTAAAGTTTCTGCTACTGAGTACCCATTAACAAGAGAGATACAATAACAATTATAGTTGCTCAAAGGATTTCACAAATTGTAAAGGGACTATCTGAAATGTCTCCTTTTTTAATCTCCCTGACTGAAGCTGTACATTTATTTTCATTTCCGAGGTGTTCTAGCATTCCTAATCAATGACAGGTACATCTCTCTAGAAGTAATTTCTCTTACTTTCTCCTTTCCCTCTTCCCAAAGACAAAAGAAATGTTTCTTTGAACATTGAGGGGCAGACTCTGCTCCCCATTCTCACTGAGACTAATTTCTTTTTTCCCAGATCTGCTCCATTTTTCCTTTTTTGCTTTGCAAGCGAGGTTGAATCTGGCCTTAAGTGCACTACATTCACTCCCTAGCTGGAGAACTATCCCTTGGGGATGTTCCCAGTCTTTTTCTCCTTTTCTAAATGTAAGGAAGGGTTACACATGTGAGTAGTCCTATTGAACTGGATTGGCTGTCTACAGGATTGAATGAAAACTTGGCAGTAATACAATTTGAGACATTCAATAGGCATTTTTTTCCATTGTGTTTCTCACTTGTCTTTTTGATTCCTGTATTTATCCATTCACTGTTTTATTTGAATCTGTATGGACAGGATTAAGTCAAGGTTCCTCTTGACAGCATAATTGCTCTCCCACTCATTTCTTTAATCACTAGTTCAGCGACTATTTCAATGTATAATTCTTCTTAAATGCTCAATAAAGTGCCTCCAGTTGAGCTTTGGATGAAGCAGTTTATATTATCAAGAGTAAAGCACAGGAGGTTACATCATTCCTATATTTGACTTACTAAATGGTTTTCTGATAAAATGGTAGCTGTTTCTTAAAATTAACAAACCTATGTCTAGCCCATACACACCTTTGTATCTTGCAGGGATGGATTTTAGCTTCTTATTCCACTGGACTTAACTTGTTCCCTTTTCTTCTCAATTGTCATCCCTCGGATCTGACCTAAATCTTGCAGTTTGTGAACAATTATTTGTTTATGACTTGGCTAAGGAGAAAAGATGAGTATGGTCATATGCATTAGTTCAGTTAAATTATAATGTACAAAATGCTTAAGTCACTGATTCAAAATACTGCATCACAAACTGTAAAATCTCAAAATAAATGTCCTGACCAATTTCTCTTGAGGGGAAGAATGACAATTTAAATATAGGACAAAAGCTTTTAAGATGAAACACAAGTTATTTAACATTATCAGATACCTTTTAGGGTCATAGTAAAATATTTGTCGTAAATGTACTTCAATTTGAAATGGAATTATGCTGGACTTTATTATGATACCTTGGTGAAAAAGATTAGAAAAAGTTTAATTGGAGCTGGTGTTTTATTACATTTTTGTTAAAAATAATAATCTTTCCATATTGCTTGGTTTTTTCTCCCCCTTTTCCAGTGGGTCTTATTTAGTAAAATGTTTAGGTAGCCTTAGGCTGTAAAATCTGTCATTTATTGAGAGAAACAGGGTGGGATAGAATCCTTTCCATCAAAATTGATGACATGTAATTACAGCCCCCAAACCCTAGGACTCCCTAGGGAATAAGAGGATTCAGGGCATGTTCAAGTAAAATTGTTTAAGGCTATTTTGGATTGTGCAAGTATTTATGAGTTGTATTAATAATAAATGAACAAATGCTGTAGCTCTACAATTTGCAGACAACCTTCTCTGACCATTGAGAAGATGCTCGCTTTTTGGCAGTAGCGAAAGTACATAAATATTAATACATTTCTTTAAAAAAGATAGCTGTATAACTGTTGACTGTACTTAAGGTTTAATGAAGAATATGAAGAAAAACCGTCATTGCAATTTGGGTCATCTACCCATGTTTCATCATTTATTATTTGAAAAGTGCATTAGTAATATTCTTTCCAGTTACTTAGCCAAAATAGTGGTTACTTATTGAACTACGGTGCAAGTGAATTATAGACATGCATTGACTTTTTATAACTAACACAATCTGTTAGTGTGCTTCCTAAATTCTGACTCTCAGCTGCATAGTTATTGTATAATCTCTGGGTAAATTAAACAGCGAAGAACTGCCTGTAAAAAAAATACTAACCATACACACAACAAACCCTCGGATATGGAAATTACACATTTAAAAATTATTCATAATTATAATTACAAAACTATTTTGCATTTGTTAAACTTATATTTGTGGGTGCTGCTTCCTTATTATAGAAGGCTCAGCAACCATTAGAAATGCTTCTATCAAAAAGGTAATTAAATTTAAATGATATCAACTGCATCATTACATAGCCCTTAGACTCAGAGTTCTACATGTTCAGGAAGTGCCGGACAGAGTTTTAGATATCTTTATATAGTTTTGCTTATCCATGAATTTTTTTCTGATGGTGTTAGCAATTCAGGATTTTTCATTTGATTCTCCAGAGTGCTAAGCTGTCATCAGTTATCACTAAGTCTTCTGTCCTTGTACTGTACTTTCTTAGTTCTAAACTCAATCAATGTTGGCAGTGACTAGAGAAGAAAAATTGGAGCCATTATATTATTTTGTGTCTGTCGACTTAATGTGATTCTATCTTCAATACACTGAATATTTCTTTTCTGGCATACATATTTCTATTAACCATCAAATATTTTCATATGATGCAAATATTTAGCCTACATGCCTGACCTAGTTAAGCATAAAATTAGAGAGGGTCAAATCCAGCACAAACTTCTCAGAGCATATATTTGCCAATAGATAGGACCACCCTAGAAGGACATGGGGAGTCCACAGAAAAGAGTGACAGGGAAGGTTAGAGCACGCACAGCTAGTGAAGAAAAGGATCTATGGGTTAAACCCCTGTGCAAAGTGTGGTCCACTGGTCATGTAGACGATAGTAGTCCTGAGGTTAGGCAAGGAACAGATTTATTTTGCTTTGCAGCTTGGTGAGAACAACATGGTCTCTCTTACCATGGCACTAAAAAAAATTAATCGGAATCCCTGTGACAACACCCACACGAAGTAGCTGGATCAGGCATGGGGCAGATGTACAGTGATCCCCTTAGGCATCAGGACACTTGCCTAGATACACTTCAGAGCCTCTCAGGTGTGGGCAAAAGGGCCTCTGCAGGCCAGATCCGAACCACCAAGCAGGTTGATCTGGCCTGCGGAGGCCTTGCCACTCCCCCACCCTCAGGCCAATTAGGGCCTGGGGGCGGAGGGAAGCGCACAAAGTTTCCTCCTCCCTATCCCCACCCTGTGGGTAGGGTAGCAGGGAAGTATCCCTCCCCATCCCTTCTGGTGTGGCCTGGGGCAACTTCAAATATTTCTGAAGTTGCCCCTGGCAAAAAATTATTGCCCACCCCTGGCTTATGTTAATATACTATCTGAAGCAGCCCTTTGCACCTTTGGTAGAGTGTGAAGAGCTGGAAGATCCTTAAAACATAAGATCCTTGGGTTGTATTCATCCCATTGCTGACCCAATCCCTGCTCCTTGGTGTGCTTCTGTGTAGGGCAGTGTAGTTCCATAAATCCTGTGCTGGGGAACTAACCCAGTTCTAACATCAGGGAATCCTCTGCTGTTACCAAGAAAGATTTTGCTCCTGTTTCACGTATATAGTTGGACATAACTTGCTATCTTTTAACAGCTAAGGGAATATCCATACCAATGTGGAGAAGTATAAAATAGCTTCCATGTAAGGAGAGATTAATTCATCTGTCTTTCCATCCAAAGGCTAGAATTTTTTAGCTTGGAAAAGAGACCAGTAACAAGGATATGATTGAGGCATATATAGTCATGACTGATGTAGAAAAAGTATATAAAGAAGTTTTTTGTACTCCTCATAACACAAGAACTAGGAATAGGCAGCAGTTTAACACAAACCAAAGGAAGTATTTCTTCAAGCAACACACATAGTCAACCTGGGGAATTCCTTGTGAAAGAAATTATGAAGGCCAAGAAGATTTTAAAAAAACCCAGATAGATAAATCTGTGGTCAATCAATGGCTATCAGCCAGCATAGGCAGGGATGGCATCTCTAACCTCTGTTTGCCAGAAGGTGGGAATGAGCAACAGGGAATGGCTCACTTGATACTTACCTGTTCTGATTATCCCCTCCGGGGCACCTGGCATTCGCCACCTCAGAAGACAGGATACTGGGCTTGGTGGACCTTTGCCATTTATATTTTCTTTGATGTTTCATTCAGTAGTATACTGCATGTCCATTTTAGCTGTTTTTAGCCTAGTGCTGGAAGCTCTTTGCAGTTCTTTGTCACAGTAAAGAATTAGAATGAGATTCATTGCTGTTGGCCAACGTGTTGTGAAGAGAGAAGGATTCTATCTTCCCCCTATTCTGTTCATTAACATTTGTCTGGCCACTGTCGGCAGAAAGGCTACTGGGCTGGATGGATCTTTGGTCTGACCCAGTACGGCCGTTCTTATGTTCTTATGTTGTCTGAATTTAGAAAACACATGAAATAACATAAAGGCTGTATGTCAACTAAGGTCTGCTAAACACAAAACACTGCATGGAATAAATCAGTAGAGGCCTTCACAGCATAGTATTAGGGAACATGATTATACATTTCTCAAATTCATTACTGTTATTTATGTAGGGCTAAATTCTGATACCCTTATTAACAGTGAATAACATTTTATTCCATTTAAATCAGTGGATCAGGTTCCCAATGAATGCACATCTGAGTATGTCCACTGAAGATGGTGGAGGATCATCAATAAACACTATTTGAAAATCTGGCCCAATGGAGGCCACTTTTGGAGGAAAAAAATAACTAAATAATGGTACCAGACTTCTATAATAATTAAAAATGGGATAGGAGGTTTACGGATTTTTAATAAGATATGAAGGAGGCCTTCATGTTGAACCTCTTATTCAAACATGTTCCACTCTATTCAAAAGAACTGCTTGAGTGATTAAGGATTAGTTATGTCAATAAGGATTGGGCCCTAGAGAAACAAGACACAGATGCAACATGACATTGTTTGTTTTGTATCCTGGTTTTGTCCCTATGCAACCCTATTTTTATTTGTGTTATTACCCTGATATCTAATTTTTGGTTGGCAAAATAGTATTTTTCTATCTGCTATTATTTAACTGGTTACTATTTTTATTAACAAATCAATTCCTCTTTTTATTAAGATTTCCCCTTTTTATTAGTAGAGCTTACCTAAGCCTACTCCTATCACTGCATGCAGTCAGAGAATTTCCTTTCCTTTTAGAACAGTGCTCTTAAATATTAGGAGTCCTTGAGACTGCAGCAGCTTTGGATTGTCTCACCTCCTTTGAGGATGCAAAATGTATTCTTCCTTCCTGTCACACCAACTCCCTTTGCAGTCCCATGTCCTATTCTAAATGATAGTGTGCCTAATTAACATAGGTCATCTACTAACACAGTTGAATATAGACCTAAAATAGGACAATAGCACACTTTAAAAAAAATCAAGAAAAGGAAACTGCTCTAGAGAATCACATTTTGATTCCTTAAGGAGCAGTGGCACCACAAGTGATATCAGATAAATCAGTAAGACTACTCATGGAATGAAGTGCCCTCAGTGTGGAAAAGGGGATAATAATCTAGACATGAAAAGTGAGCAGAGTGTCATTTCACTGTTTGTTAGAAACATGTTAAAATGTTATCCAGTTCTGTAGGTAAGTTACTCTGTCATTCAAGAGGAATTTCTGTGTGGCAAGTGGTTCTTTTCTATGTTCAGACTAATTATGCAGAAAATAATTTATTGGCAAACAGCTATCATAACTTGGAAAGCCTCATGCTTGAATTAAGGAATCCATATACAATAGCCCCAGAAAAACAGACATCTCATGTCTGAAAAGCAAGTTACTGTTATCTCAAAGTCTTTGCTAATATTTATTTCTCATGAAAAGTAGCAACATGCATTTCTGTAAATATGTTCACATTTACTATAAAACAAGATTTTTTTAGGTCCACGTCCACCATTATGCTATATTACACACACACATACACACATGTTGTAAAGATATTAAGGTTTCAATTAAAAAGTTAGGACATGCCAGAATTAAGGTTGCTTGTGCAACGTTAGTTCAGCTCCCGTGTGCATATACATGATGATACAGTGTTTAGTTACAGTATCCTTGTGTCATTCAGTGTGCAGGTTAGATCTGCTTTGGGAATGCATCAGAGATGTGCAATGAAGGAGACCTACTCATAAGATTGTCTTATTTGTTACAGATGTTGGAAAGCATGTCGTAAGCAAGGCAGAGTGTTGCTGGACGAGAAAGGATGGACTCATGGTTAAAACACGGGAAGGACTGTCATCTTGTCCAGCAAGTTGTCATCCTTCCCCCTCATACTTCAGCTCTCACTCTCTCCCCCTGAAAAAAACTTTAAAAATAACGAATAGTATTGCAGCACCTTAAAGACATACCATCTACATTTTTTTGTTTCATGAACTTTTGTGGGCACACCCCATTTGTATCCACTTATTTTGTGGGCACAAGTGGGGTGTGTCCATGAAAGCCCATGATATCCTTTACATTTTTAGTTAATCTCTAAGGTGCCTGCAAGACTATTCATTATTTTTTAAATTACAGATTAACACGGTTACCTCTCTGAAACTTCTCTACTCCTGCTTCCATGCTCCAGTTCTCTTGCTCAGCCAGTCTGATCTCTGCCCCGTGCTCGCAATCCCATCTTCTTGTTTAACCATTTCCAGTCATCTCCTCATCTCAACTCCCAGATAGTATACCCTCTTCCTGCCAGCTTCTAGTCCCAGGCTCACCTCCCTACATCCTAGGTTACCTTCTCCCAATCTGGTTTGTGTTCCATCTGCATTCAAATCACACAGTTGCCTCCTCCACACTGCCTGACCCCAGTAGGAGGTCATAGGATGCTAAAGGAGGATGGGCTCCTGTCAGTTCAGGTGCCCTGAGCTGGCTCAGCCTGTCCAATGGCAGCTAACAATTTTGATTAGTGCTGGGCTGATGTATGCTCATTGTGAATGGAACCTTATTAGTGCTGGGCCAGAGCATGATTAGTTTGAATGGAACCTTCAAAGATTTTAAACTCTAAAAGTTTGGAAAAAACTGATTTTCCAAAGGCCTATCTCGGGACCAAACGTGGAGTGTATTTTCATGGGGATGGCAAAACACCCACACCCTTTGCCAAATATCAAGTCCCTGCTTGAAAGCATGAATGCACTAGAGCTATTCAAAGTAGAGTTGGAGATTTTTTGTTTGTTTTTTAAACACAGACAAAAGCATTTTCCCATTAATCTTGCTCTTAGAAATGGGTGATACATTTTGGCTGAAATTTTCACCAGCCATGGATAATTTCAGCCCAATTGTTTTTTTTTTTAAACTTTGCTGAAGTTTAACCAACTGAAAACAGGGTTTTATAATGGGAATTGTTGAACAACCTTAATAGTGGACAGTGCTATCAGCCCCAGATTTAACAGCTGGTAGAATATGCTTTGAAAACACACACTTTTCTACAGAGTGAAAGCTAATGGACAATTCAGGTTGTAAAAAAGTTGCTAAGTCATGCCCCAGGGTCCTCAAGACTTCACATAAACTACGTTAATAGAACCATTTTGTACTCTCTTGTTCTGACCTAGTTACAATAATTATGGCTGAACTGCTTCCACATGCGGTATTTTTCACCATATTACCATTTGACAGCTGTTTCCACCCTGTCTATCATTTACCCAATCATGTTTGTATCTGGATATATCAGGTCCAAGAGATTGAGTACTCAGAAGACTCAAACCCAAAGCAAAATCAGTAGCATATGAAATACAGTTTGTACCTCCCTAAACTGGGATTCTCTGATCCAGCAACAGCCAGGAACCATCAGGACCATGGATATTCCTGGGCTCCATGGTCCAGGAACAAGGAGGTCTGGTGGCAGGGCCAGGAATGCAGCAGAGGGGACTGGCAACTCAGCCAGGAGCCCCATGTCAGCAGTGGGGGCAGCAGGGCAGCACAGGCCATGAGGGCAGGTGGACTATTAGGCCAGTGGCAGGGGACATCTCCTAATCCAGCCAATCCCCTTGTTCGGGAATGGTCTGGTCCCGAGGGTGCTGGACCAGGGAGGTCCAACCTGTAATGCATTCTGGGACATATTATGGTTCCCTCTTAACAAGTAAACATTCAAACATAAGTTCAAAATTTTCTATTTATAAAAAAGGGGCCTGATCTTCAGTCCTGCCATGGCCTATTTCCAGTTCTCTGATGGCACAAAGGGTCCATAAAACTGGCTGAATTCTTCTCCTGGGGATTCCCCAAGTGTAGGGCAAATGCCTACAGGGTATAGCGCTAGTATATCAAATGGGATGCTATACATCCTAGTCCCTAGCACATAAGATGTGGCTGAGAAAAAAGATGCATGACCTGAACGCTGAAAAATCTCCAACTGTTACAAGTGTTCTGAGATCCAAGGCTGCCACTTGCAAGATAGAGAAGCCCTGAAACTGCTCTAATTTATGAGGTGGCCTAACTGGCACCAGGATCAGGGATGAGCTGAGCTGAATATGAGAATCCCACCCAGTACTTATATTAAGAGAAAGAAAAAAACCCCTCCTCATATATATTAGTTGGAATATAATAAGTGCTTCTCAATGTGGTCCATGGATCCACTCTGAGAAAGCTGCTAACAGGCCACTCCTGTTTGTTTATTTACCAGCTCTGCAGCCATGGAGCCTCATGGTTCCCATTTGCTGTGGTTCACTCTTTGCAGCCAATGGAAGCCGCGGGAAGCAGCAGCTTGGTCCACGCCACTTCCTGCGGCTCCCCCGTGGCTGCAAATAGTGCACCACAGCCAATGGAAGTCGTAAGGCTTGGTGGCTGAGAAGCTGGTAAACAAACAAACGGGAGCGGCCAATTAGCAGCTCTCTCAGAGTGGATCCACAGACCACTTTGAGAATCACTGATATAGATCAGAATCAGAGGGGTAGCCGTGTTACTCTGGATCTGCATAAACAACGAGAAGTCCCATGGAAGTGAGGAAACAGATTGACAGAGCCAGATGTGTACCCAGAAGCCTCCTGCTACAAGACAGGCCCAACAAAGAAAATAACAGACCACTGGCCATCACCTACAGCCCCCCAGCTAAAACCTCTCCAACGCATCATCAGTGATCTACAATCCACCCTGGACAATGATCTCTCACTCACAGACCTTGGGAGGCAGGCTAGTCCTCGCCTACAGACAGCCCACCAACCTGAAGCAAATTCTCACCAGCAACTATACACCACACCACAGTAACTCTAACTCAGAAACCAATCACTGCAATAAACCTCGGTGCCAACTCTGCCGACATATCTACACTAGTGACACCATCACAGGACCTAACCACATCAGCCACACCATCACGGGCTCATTCACCTGCACATCTACCAATGTAATATACGCCATCATGTGCCAGCAATGCCCCTCTGCCATATACATTGGCCAAACTGGACAGTCCCTACGTAAAAGAATCAACAGACACAAATCAGATATCAGGAATGGTAACATACAAAAACCTGTAGGAGAACACTTCAGTCTCCCTGGACACACAGTGGTAGATTTAAAAGTAGCCATCCTACAACAAAAAAAACTTCAAAAACAGACTTCAAAGAGATACTGAAGAGCTACAATTCATTTGCAAATTTGACACTATCAATTTGTTTAACCCTAAAGACTGTGAATGGCTAGCCAACTACAAAGGCAGTTTCTCCTCTGTTGGTGTTCACACCTCCACATCAGCTGCTAGAAGTGGGCCACATCCTCCCTGACTGAACTGACCTCATTATCTCTGGCCTTCCTGTTGATCGGTACTTTCTTTTCATGTGCCTGTATATTTATACCTGCCTCTGGAATTTCCCCTACATGCATCTGATGAAGTGGGTCTTTGCCCACAAAACCTTATGCTCCAATAAATCTGTTAGTCTATAAGGTGCCTCAGGACTTCTCATTGTTTATACTGATATAGATGTAATAGGATATAAAATATATATTTTTCATTTTCTCTGTCAGGGAATATGTATTACTAACTCTGCTCCCTGTCAAAGAGAAAAAGAATTCTACAACAGCTTAAAGAAAATTTAACTATTTTCTTCTAAAGATATGACTATAAAGTCGAAAGACCCACAGAAAGGCCAAATTACATGTTTAAATTACTACCATTGTAGCACAGTGAAATTTCACTTAAATGAATTCTACCAGATTCCCATTCAATTCTTCAGTTGCAAGCAACCCAAAATGGCCTGATTAGATAGCAAATTCAGTCAATCTAGCTTGGAGGAAATAACGTTTTTCTCCTCTCTCTCTCACTGTCCTGAACCTTCAGTTGCTGTTGCACTCACATGAACACTAAACACAGAGAACAGCTCTCTGACGAAAGTCCTTTGTGAATATAAATAACCCCTAAAAGAATGCAAGCCTCCTGCCTTTATTCTGAACAGTAACCCAACATGCTAAAACCCACCATGCTACAGAGTGTCCCAGCAACATATACAGAAAGCATACTGGAAAATACCTGAGATTTTTAAAAAATCATTAACTACCAGTAGAATAGCTACAATGTATGGCCATTCCACTCTTCACCCACCTCCTGTCTATAGTACCAACAACATTCTGCAGAACAATTTTGGTGGGACATCTCTCGGATCTCTGGGCCAGAGGTCAGTGGTGATAGGGCTGCAGCTTGACTTCCTTCCAAGGGAATAGATAGATGCACAATGCTTCACAATAGTGGAAAGGACAAATTTAACAACTGTACTTTAAACAATAGAAAAAAGAGTTCTCTGAGGCACAAATCCTCTCATATGGAACCTAACTATGCTGGGCAGCTCTTTGGGAGAGATTACTGGAAAAGAATCCCTACCCCCACCTACCAGTAGAGCAGGTACAGGCTAGAAAGGATGCACTAGCCTAATATACCCCACCACTGTAGAGGAGAGGGTTAGACAACAGACTTTGCTGGGCCCTGGGCCAAGGGGAGCTCCAGACCTCCCGAAAGTGACAGGGTATTTGGAAGGTGTGTAGCCTGGTGTGCACTGCCCAGAGGTCCATTGGAAATTTGAAGGTCCCAGGGGTCTGACTGTTGAAGAGGACATGGTGATCAAGAGACATGGGCCCTTTTAAGTCTCTGGGCCTGGGATAGCTGCCCTCCTTTGACTTCAGGCCTATGGATTAGGGAACAGTATATGATGATGTGCTACTCTTGTCCTTCACATTTTTCTGACCTCACCCCTCCCTTCATGCTCTCAGTAAGTAGCCCCTACTCAGTCCCCACAAATCCTGTTACTCTAATTGCACAGTGGAACCGCGTCAGTTCCCCTACCCAGAGACCTTCTACAATATTAAATTGACAATACAATACTTCTCTAACGATGCAGGAAAACAAAGCAAAATCTGTCCATTTCTTAAAAATGAATGTAAGGTTTAATTAATTCATGGCTTCAAGATGGAAATACTGGCAAAAGTCAAAACTAATCACATTTCACACAGCCTATTCCATAAATAGTCATATTAATAAAATATCACAAAGGAAAAATATATTGAAAATGTTTCATACCCTTTATTTGTCTGTTTATTTCTGATTTCCGGTACTTCTTCATATTTATGGTGGAAATGGATCTGTTTCATTAAAATGTTTCTCTCTTATCTTTGTCACCACCATAAGATATTAAATTTTTATGTCTAATCTACTTTGTGCATTAGACTTCAACATTATTATGTGCTATTATGGCATGGCACATTATCCCTCACTCTTATTTCTGTACTGTGTGCTATTCTTCCTTTAAAGTTCTGAGTTAGCAAATGGCAAAGGAAAAGAATGGGCAGTCCATATATAAAACAAGAATATACAAAAATCCCTATCAAAACAAAACATTAAACCATGTGAACAGACAAGCATTACATTCCCCTGCGTCAATTTTACTACTAAAAAAATAGAAGAGAACATGTCACGTAATTAATCTATTATTGAGACAAATATTGCATCACTACAGTGAGAAATTGTAGCTTAGTAATTGAATCACTATGGCAAGACTAGTCCTGTTGTCCTCTTTGAATTCTGTAACTGCTCTGATTTAAATATTAATTCAATTAATTAATCTATTTTAATTAAATATACAATCATTATTTATGAGGGACTTAAAAGTACATCTATTGAAAGCCTGTGAAAATGTCTGCTTTTGGCATGGTTAACGTTGATGTAGCTCTACTAAAGTATGTACCATCATCAAACATGATGACATAAAACAGCAGAAGAGGCAAAATCATCTCTTTGGGTTTATAGTTAGAAGCTCACTTTAGGAATGTAGAACTACAGAGTTTACTAGCTGCAGTTTGGAGCGGTAGTAATTTAAATAACATTTAAAGTACCTACTCAATTTTATTTACTTCAAAGCAATAACCATTTAGGGGTAGTAGTATAAATCACCATAGCTCCATTGAAGAAAATACAACTACATCAGTTTACACCAGCTGGGGATCTTGCCTCTTTAGAGTTTTTAGTATTGTAAAATGTGCTGTTTTTAAAAAAGGACTGCAGAAAAAAATATGACTCCTATAAATTTGGGTACTTCACTGAAGTTAATGCATCCACACTGGTGTAAAGCTGATGTGACTGATTGGAGAAGCAGGGCCATTATATTATTTACCCAGAGTGCTCTAAAAAGAACAACAACAAAAACCATAAGAGCAAGTGCTGGCTTCATCCTCTCAGATTAACACAGTATATTGCTGGGCTGGGAAAAAAAAAAAAAAAAAGGAAAAAAAGTAGTTGGAATGCTGACAGTGACTGTTTCTGGCATAGAGTCTATGGGCAGAGCAAAATCCCTCTGCCCCCAATATATCTGGGTTCCTACTTCCCATTGAAATCATGGAGTAGTGGGTTCTTAAATATTATTGAGGATTTGGACACCAATGTCGAATAGATATTTGAGTTTGGAACAGGGATATCTTTCAAACTTATTTGGACAAGTGTGAGGCAATTTTAAAGTTTGTGAGGGGAACAACTGAAAGTATACTGGAGATTTAGCCTGCCTGATCTTTATTAGACAGCTCTTAGCCCATAGGATCTCGTTACATGCTCAACAGTTTCTGGATCTTCAGTTGGGAGAAATGACCAGTATAATACTTTTCATCTGTATTTAGTTTGTAAGGTTGAAGACTGATAAATACAAGTAGGCCTTCCCATTGTTAGTCAAGTTTCTTGACATAAGCTCAGGCTTTTAGTTTGTAGTGTCAGCAATAATACTGTTACACTCATCCCTCTCAGCTATTCCTCTTTGCTTTTTTGCCTATGAGCATTCATTTGCTCTTCCTGTGGCAGTAACTCAGGAAACAGCGGGATAAAGGAAACAGTAAAACTTCACCACAGTATTTGAGAGGTCTAACCGAGAGGGGAAGAAATGGATATCTTATTTTAGATGCCATATTTACATTTGCGCTTTCATTGAATCATGGGACTTGAAGGGACCTTGAGAGGTCATCTTATTGAATCCCCTGCACTCAGAGCAGGACTAAGTATTATAGAACATAAGAACATAAGAACGGCCGTACCGGGTCAGACCAAAGGTCCATCTAGCCCAGTATCCTGTCTGCCGACAGTGGCCAGCACCAGGTGCCCCAGAGGGGGTGGACCGAAGACAATGATCAAGCGATTTGTCTCCTGCCATCCCTCTCCAGCCTCTGACAAACAGAGGCCAAGGACACCATTTTATCCCCTATTCATGTTTATAGACTATTCATGAAAGATGTTTGCTCTTAAAAATCTCCAATGATGGAGATTTTATGACATCCCTAGGCAATTTATTCCATTGCTTTACCACCCTGACAGGTAGTTTTGTCTATTGTCCAACCTAAACTGCCCTCGCTGTAATTTAAGACCACTGCTTTCTTGCTCTGTTCTCAGAATAACGACCATTTTCTCTCTCTCCATTTAACGATCTTTTATGTACTTGAAAAAAACTGTTATGATATCCCTCCTTTGTCTTCTCTTCTGGAGACTAAACAAACTGGGTTCAATGGGGGGCAGGTGACCAAAGCCCACAGGTAAGTGAAAAACATGGAAACTTGGGAGATGACTCCAGTTTCTGACCTATCATGGTCTATAATAGTAGGGATAAAGAAGAGACACAAGAAAGAACTGGGGGTTAAAAATCCAACCAGTATCTTAATTGTCTATATACAAATGCAAGAAGTATGGGGAATAAGCAGGAAGAACCTGAAATGCTAGTAAATAAACACAATGTGACATAGCTGGTCTCTCAAGGCATGTCTAAATTACATTCCTCTGTCGAAAGAAGAATGTAAATGAGGCAAATCGAAAGTGAAAATGAAGCACAGATTTAAATATCCACGCTTCATTTGCATATTCATGTCCGAACGCTTTTTTGAAAAAGGGTTTTTCTAAAGTAAAAGTGCAGTCTAGATGAGATTCTTTCGAAAAAATTTTTTTTTAAAAGAACCAATACTCCACATTTTTTCAGGAGTACAGGTGCTTTCAAAAAGGTTTTTTTTTTCCAAAAGAACCCTGTCTAGACTGCGCTTTCCCTTTCGAAAAACCGTTTTTTGAAAAAGCGCTCGGACGCGAATATGCAAATGAAGCACGGGATATTTAAATCCACACTTCATTTGCTCTTTCGATTTGCCTCATTTACATTCCTCTTTTAAAAGAGGAATGTAGCTAGACATAGCCACAGAGACTTGGTGGGATAATGCACATGATTGGAATATTAGTGTAGAATGGTAAACATCACTCAGGAAGGATAGACAAGGAAAAAAGGGAGGAGGTGTTGCCTTATAAATTAAAGGTATATACTTGTACTGAGTTGAGGTGGACATAGTAGACAGACTTGTTGAGCATCTCGGGGTAAGATTAAAAGGGGGTAAAAAAACCCAAGGCTTATGTCATAGTAGGAGTTTATTACAGACCACCTAACCAGGAAGAAGAGATGTATGCGACATTTTTTAAAACAACTAAAAAATCATCCAAAGCGCATAACTTGGTGGTGATGGGGGACTTCAACTATACAGACGTCGGTTGGGAAAATAACATAGCAGGGCACAGATTATACATCAAGTTCTTGAAATGTATTGGAGATAATTTTTTCATTATTATTTAAGAAGCTGGAGAAAGCTACTAAGTGGGGGAAATCTGTTAGATTTAATTTTAACAAATGGGGGGGCACTGCTGAGAATTTGAAAGTGGAAGTCAGGTTGGGTGAAAGTGATCATGAAATGATGAGCTCATGATTCTATGGAATGGTAAAAGGGAGAACAGCAAAATAAAGACAATAGATTTCAAGAAGTTAGACTTTAGTAAACTCAGAGAGCTGGTAGGTAAAGTCCAATGGGAAGCAAAACGAAGAACACATTATTCCACTGTGTAGAAAGGATAGGTAGTATGGCAAGAGACTACCCTGGCTTAAGCAGGAGATCTTAAATGAACTAAAAATGAAAAAGGATTCCTATAAAAAGTGGAAACTAGGTCAAAGAAAAAAGGATTACTATAAACAAATAACACAAGTATGGAGGGGCAAAATTAGGAAGGCAAAGGCACAAAGTGAGCTCAGTTTAGCTAGAAGCATAAAGGCTGCGTCTAGACTGGCATGATTTTGCGCAAATACTTTTAACGGAAAAGTTTTTCCATTAAAAGTATTTGCGCAAAAGCGCGTCTAGATTGGTCCCGGACTTATCGTTATAACGATGCGCTTTTGCGCAAAAGCGCGTCTACATTGGCGGGACGCTTTTGCGCAAAAGCAGAAGCCCGGAACCATTTTGAAGAGGGCAAAAGGGTACCAGCCCTTTCGGGGCGGGGCTGGAGCTCCTTTGAGACATGTGCTTAAAGGGATCTCCCTGGACAGCCATTTCTCTCCTGCTGCAAGCTATAGGACCTCTTGCAGGGACTGTCAGCCGTAGCAGTTTTGGTGGTTGCCCTCTGCCTTTTAGGACACCACTGCCTTTTGTCACTTAGTGCCTTTGCTTGTTTTTTTTTCATCTCCCTTGTTTTTTCTGCCATGGAGCCAGGGGTGGCCATGTGCCTGCTCTGGCCCCTGCCGGCCATTTTGGAGGCGCAGATCGCTTTGGACTCCCTCACCATGGAGGCCATGGCGTTCCTGTGGCATCCCCACCCCAGGGTGGAGAGGCCACTGTGGAGACTGGACACCAGTACGGACTGGTGGGACCGGCTGGTTCTGGGGCAATGGGATGACCAGCAATGGCTCCGGAACTTTCGCATGCGAAAGCGGACGTTCCTGGAGCTGCGTGCCTGGCTCACCCCTGCGCTCCAGAGAGCCACCACCTGGCTGCGTGCACCCATCCCCGTCGACAAGAGGGTCGCCATCGCACTATGGAAGCTGGCCACCCCGGACAGCTACCGATCGGTGGCACACCAGTTCGGGGTGGGCAGGTCCACCGTCGGTGTCATTGTGATGGAGGTAAGTCCCAGGGGGAGTGGAGAGTGGGGTGGGGGGAGGGTGCTGCACTCCATGCCCAGGGGCAGCCAAGACTCCAGGCTGGGTCACCCAGGGGTTTGGGCCGTCCCACCCTTGCACAGGCCTGCTGGTGGGGGGGGGTCGTGGGGCGAGGGGGCCCTGTGTGTGTGTGTGTGTGTGTGTGTGTGTGTGTGAGCACAGAGGGCATCACGGGGGGCCCAAGGGAGCGCACACTCACCCTGCCTTATGTGATGTGTTCCCCTGTGTTTCTCTGCACCCTTCTGCAGGTCGTCCACGCCATCAACGACGTCCTGCTCCCAAGAGTCATCCACCTGCACGATGTGGACACTACCGTGGCCAGCTTCGCTGCCCTCGGGTTCCCCAACTGCGGGGGAGCCCTGGATGCAACTCACATCCCCGTCCAGGCCCGGGAGCATCGAGCGGCCCATTTTATGAACAGGAAGGGGTACTGCTCGATTGTACTCCAGGCCCTCGTGGACCACCGTGGCCACTTCCTAGACGTTTATGTGGGCTGGTCCGGCAGGGCACATGACTCCCACATACTACGTAACTCCGGCCTGTTTCGCAGGCTGGAGGCGGGCACCTACTTCCCCCGGGGGGAGTTTACTGTCGGGGATGTGCCTATGCCCATATGTGTCATCGGGGACACGGTGTACCCCCTGCTGCCCTGGCTAATGCGGCCCTACACGGGGCAGCCAGACCAGAACCGGGCCTGGTTCAACGACCACCTCAACCGGGCCCGCAATCACGTGGAGAGCGCCTTCGGCCGCTTGAAAGCCCGCTTCCGGTGTTTGCTCACCCGTCTCGAGATGGGTGAGCGGAATGCCACGGAGGCAGTGGCTGCGTGCTGCGTGCTCCACAATGTTGTGGAGCGGAGTGGGGAGGCCTTCCTCCCCGCATGGATGGCAGCCGAGGGCCAGGGCTATGAACAGCCCCACACAGCTGCCATCCGCCAGGCGCACCAGGATGGGGTGTGCATCCAGGAGGCCCTGATGGACATGTTCACCCAGGCCCCATAGTAGGGTCACCTCGGTCTCCCTTTACAACACCCTCCCATCCCTTCCCCTTTCCCCTCCCTCCCCTTCCCCTTGCCTCCCAATAAACACCAAACACAGTTTTGTTTTGAACAGAAAAAACTTGTATTTTTTTATTTACAAGGGGGAGAGGGGGAGGAGACCTTGAACTGGGAGGGGGAGGAGACCTTGAACTGGAAGGGGGAGGAGCTACTCCTGGGAGGGGTGGCCCCTGCGACTGCTCCTGCGGGGGCGGACCTGCACATGGGGGGCAGGCCGCATCGGGGAAGTCTGCATGGGGAGGTAGGCAGGAGGGGCAGGAGCAGGAGCAGGAGGGGCAGGAGCAGGAGCAGGAGGGGCCATTGCAGGAGGGGGCAGGGGCAGTGCTAGGGGAGGGATGGCGGGGGCATGGGGCAAGGCCATGCCATAATGGATGGCATGGCCAATGTGGGCGGTGAGTGTGGTGATCGAATCCGCCATGAGGACGCACTGGGCCTGGAGGGTGCCCCAGGCCTCCTGGCGCCACTGCAGGTCCGCCTCCACGCGCCGAGTGATGGCTGCCTTGACGCGCTCGACAGCCTGCATGTGGCGCCGAAGGAGCTGGTCCCGGTGGCGGAAGCCGCCGCCTCGGTGGTTGGGCAGCTGGGGGTGCTGCTGCTGCCGCTGCTGCAGGACTAGAGGGTCCCTGGCTTGTGCTTGGTCCCACTGCAGGGAACAGAAGAAAGGATGGGTCAGTCAGGCAGCCCGGCCACTGTCCCCCACACCTCATGACCTCCACCCCTGAGCCCAGGTGACACCACAGTAGTGTGGCTTGGGCCCACTCGGTTACCCTCCTCCCCCGCGTGTTCTATGTTTGCATACAGGACCGCCCCTGGAGTAGGGTCCTCCTCCATGTATTGTAACCACCGGTCTGTGTCCTGGCCCCGTGGAGGGTGGGAGGGCACCTGTGTTGTGTTAACCTGTGGAACTCCCTGCCGGTGGAGGCTGTGAGGCTTTGGGCTAATCAATGGTGTTTGACAGGGAACAGGATGAATCCCCACACAGTGTCTGGGAGCACATATGGCAGACGTGGTCTGGGCTCTCAGATCCCCATCATGTGGGATGTCTCCTGGATGGAACCAGGGGTGACTGGGGAGTGTACCATCCTTGCAGCAAAATTCAGGTGGCCCTAGGGCCGGCCCAAGCGCTTCCCCCTTCCCCCTCCCGTTAGCCCTCACACACGTAGCCCAGGGACATGTGTGGCCGCAATGGGGACTTCCTTCGGGGAGCCAGCCAAGGCACCGGAAGCAGGCGAGGGGCTCAGTGGGGGCCATGCTCACAGGGCTGTGATGCTGCGGTTTTCCCAGGAGCAGCAGGCTGTGCCTCACAGCCAGGCATGGGAAAGCGTGCCGTTCTGTGTGCTGCACCCTTGCAGAGGTGCGGGCTCTGGGCTGAGTCCCTGGGGCCCTGGCTGGTTCCAGCCGGCATCCACCCTTCCCCCCTGGTTCTGCTGGATGTGTGTGAGCAGCACGGTCCCAGGCATGCCCTGCAGCTGCCTGCTGCAGCCACATCCTGCTCGGTCACCAGGCTGCACGTGGTTGCACGTGCTGCTTACTGCCTAATGCTACACAGCGTGCAGCTCACATGGCCTGAGTGATGTGCTCCCCTCCTCCCCCCACCGGGTGCCTGGCTCCGCTCCCCACACTTGTGAGTGCAAAGTGCAACAGTCACCGGTGGATCCTTCCCCGGCCTCCGAGGATGCACGGGAGACATCGGGGTTGCCAGAGGGGGCCTGTAGGGTCGCAGTGCTGGCCTCATCCTCCGACACACTGCTGCTGTCTCCTTCCCCCACCTCGGTGGTCCTGGTGACGGGGCACATGCTGCTGTCCACGGGGACGTCCAGTGCCTGCGGTGCTGGCTGACCCAGGATGGCATTGAGCCATTGGTAATGGGGGCAGGTATCAGCTCCTGCCCCCTGGCCCTCGCTGGCCCGGACGTAGTCCAGGCGCAGCTCCTTTACTTTAGCCCGGACTTTCTCCAGGGTCCGGGCTGGATGGTCCTGCTGGGCGAGCGCCTGGGCCATGCAGACAAAGATCTCTGCGTTACGGCGCCGGGAGCGGGTGTCATGGAGGGCCTCCTCCTCCTGCCACAGGTCCAGCAGTGCCTCCAGCTCCCCCGAGGACCAGGATGGGGCCCTTCTTTTTCTGGCCCCTGGGGGCCTTCTGCGCTGGGGGTGCGGGTGGCTGATCCCCACCTGGAGCTGCCATCATGCTTGGGGGTGTCTGCTGGACGGCAGGGGCCACGTGGCAGACCTCTGGCCAGAGGTCGGAGAAGGGCTCCTGACTTGTGACCTCAGCAGCCTGCGTCTGCTTTAAGGGGGCTCGGGTTACCAGGAAGTCCGGGAGCTGATTGCGGCTATGGAGCCTCCAAGCGTCCACTAGGGCTTTTTTCCGTTTAGCCTGCTTTTGCGCGAAACGTCTTAGCTGACTGTCTACACTGGCCCTTTTGCGCAAAAACATTTGCGCAAGAAGTCTTTTTCCTGAGCGGGAGCGTCAGAGTATTTGCGCAAGAAGCACTGATTTCGCACAGTAGAACGTCAGTACTCTTGCGCAAATTCTCATGGCCAGTGTAGACAGCTGGCAAGTTTTTGCGCAAAAGCGGTTGCTTTTGCGCAAAAACTTGCCAGTCTAGACGCAGCCAAAGGGTAACAAGAAAATATTCTACAAATATATTAGAAACAAAAGAAAGACCCAGGACAGGGTGGGCACATTGCTCAATGAAAAAGGAAAAAAGAACAACAGAAAATGCAGAAATGACAGAGGTGTTTAATGACTTCTTTGTGCTCGTTAGTGGTAATTGGAAACCTACAACAGTAAATGCTGGAGAAAAGTAGGTAGGTTCAGAAATTAAAATAGGAAAACAACAAGTTAAAAATTACTTAGAAAAGTTAGATGTCTTTAAGTCACCAGGACCTGATGAAATGCATCCTAGAATATGCAAAGAGCTGATTGAAATGGATCATAGAATATGCAAGAAGTCATTACCTCTTATCATTAAGAAGTCTTTCATGATGGGAGAGATTCTAGAAAACTGGAAAAGGGCAAATGTTGTGGCCAGCTATAAAAAAAGAGAAATACAGACAACACAAGAAACTACAGACCAGTCAGCTTAACTTCTGTACCAGGGAAGATAATGAAGCAATAAGGGGATTAGTAACTGTCAGCATGGATTTGTTAGGAACAAATCATATCAAGCCAATCTAATAGCTTTCTTGGATAGGATAACAAGTCTTGTGAATAAGAGCGAAGTGGTAGATGTGGTATAACTAGACTTTAGTAAAGCATCTGATACATTGACCTTCTTGTCAATAAACTAAGGAAATACAATGTAGATGGCTACTATAAGGTGGGTGCATAACTGGTTGAATAACTACTCTGAGAGAGTGGTTATCAGTCAAGCTGCAAAGGC
Source organism: Rafetus swinhoei (assembly GCA_019425775.1). NCBI lineage: Eukaryota > Metazoa > Chordata > Testudines > Trionychidae > Rafetus > Rafetus swinhoei. Next base: position 36,840,707 of record CM033449.1, read on the forward strand.
ATGACAAAGGGGTTCTGCAGCGATCGGTTTTGGGACCGGTTCTTTTAATATCTTTCTCAATGGCATACTTGTAGTATGTTTATATTCATCCTTTATAATTTTACTTTGTTTCCACTTTTTGTAGGACTCTATTTTGACTTCCCGATCATTAAAAATCTGCTAGTTAAGCCATGGTGGTCTCTTGCCATACTTCCTTTCATTCTATTGTAGTAATTTGTACCCTTTCCCTGTATTTCTTTTAATGTATTTTGTGCCATTTCCTTATGTGCCTGAGAGTGCTAGCCCACCATTAATGAGGAGTGGGGTGTGACAGGGGCCATAGCTCATCACTTTTAAAGCTGGGAAGGTGATTCCTGCAAACTTTTTTCCTGATTATAGCTCAAGCGATACAGGAGAAGGAGGGCAGGAAGGAGAGGAGCGAATGACAGGCAGGGAAGAGATGGAGCAGTGGGCTGGGCCTCCGGGGAAGCGTTTGAGCAGCAGGTGGGTCTGGGTTGGAGAGCAGACCAGAGGTGGAGCCCTGGAGGAAGAGGCAGAGCATAAGTGTCATCCTAAGTGGAAGAAGAGGAGCAGAGGTGGGGCCCCAGAAAAAGAAGCAGAGTGAAGGCAGGGCCCAAGGAAAAGAGGTGGGGTAGGGTCAGTCAGTGCCTTGAAAGGAAGGGAGAGGGTCAGGACAAAGCCACCATTTAGGTGCAGGTGCACTCCCCTCTCTTTTCAGTGGTTACCAGCACTTCTGTTACTACATTTTTTTCAGCTTCTTGCTTTATGACAGTGCACAGTTTGTGCTTTTTTAGGAGATTGGCTTTCCTTGCACTTTATTTTTTGTGTGCACTAGAATGTGTAGACCTCATTAAAACCACAACATGCAGCATAATAGAGACAAAAACCAGACAGTCCCTGTCCCATAGAACATGCACTTACCAGGTATAATAGTACCTTACTAAAAGGATAAGAGTGAGAAGAGGAAAGATGAAGGAGAGTAGTAGGATATTATACTTTCCCCCCCAATATCCCAGACTCTATTGTTTTACTTTCTTTCCCAATAACTTTCTCCCTTAGTTTCCCCATGTATACCACTGTTTAAAAAATAGAACATCAATATCATACACTTTATGAAATCACTTAGGGTACGTCTACACAACAGTGTTATTTCAGAATAACTGATGTTATTCCAAAATAATATAGTCCATGTCTACGCTACAAGCAGTTATTTTGACATAACGTCAAAATAATGTCGAGCTGGAGGACTTCTTATTCATTTTACGAGGACTAAGGGAATTCAGAGGAAGAGTGTTCTCTTGGACTTCCTGTTGAACAGCTTATTTCGGCTTTTGGTGCTATTTCAATTTGACCTACATCAATTGCGTAGCTTATTTTGGCGTTAGCCCTGCTTTGTATATGTGCCCTTAGAGAGAAATTGATTCATACCTCTTCTGTTTGCTTAATCCCTTCCTACCAGATGTATTAAAATTAAATTTGCTGCACATGCCACTTCTTCTGTGGTTTAGTGCATTTAGAAAAAAAAGTCAGATTAAAACTCGAGAGTCTGAAAAATATAATCAACTCAATCTCTTGACCTTTCCAGGGCAGAGAATATGTAGTTCAGTTAATTTAAACTTAATTATATAGATTTAGATTTTTATTTAAAAAAACAAAAAGAAACAAGCACTGCAGTTAATTTTAGGATAATATTTTTCCCAAACCTGCACTATGCATAGCTGCATTCCCTTCCCTCCCCCTTTGTGAAACTAGCAAAGGAACAATAATCACTGTTTTTCCTCTTGTACTGCAACATTTTTGCATGCTCATAAATAGCAACCAATATACTATCAAAGCTTCAAGAGCAAATCAGTGTGCCAAGTGGAGCCAGTATTGATGACAGCATTAAACATTTCCAGGCTTTGCAAAATCTGAAGAAAAAGAACCCTCTAGCCACTCAGTAAAAGCATGCGTATATCTTCAGGCTCCACAGAAGAAAAACAATTTACTTATACACAAATTGAAACAGGAAGTAATTGCTTGAGAGCACGATATACTTTTTATTTGTTGAAATGGATAGAGAAGTAAAAGTTATCCATCAATAAAACATTCAATGTCAAAATAGGCAAAACAAGACTTCAGGACAGTCCTGACTTTTTAATGGGATATTTTGTCATATTTTATGACTTTCCAACATGACACAGAATGTCAATGAGAATGTGACCAATGTTGCTTCAATAACATGCTTTTTTTGATGTCTGAGAAACAGAGAAAACCATATAAGATTTTTGAAAAGGATCATCCTATCCTGGTTAAAAGCCACTGCTGTGAAGTGGGAGGGTGTTTTTTTGTATCTGATGCGATAAACACATAGGAGCATCAAACATGGGGGGAAATATCATTCCATTTTGGCTCTCTTATCTAGTTTAAGGTTAATAACTCTTTTGCAGTCATGCCAATCTGACAGAAGTACAAAATTACTGGATATAATTATTAGATCCCAGACAGACATAACGTAATGTGGAGCAGAAAAGTGGGTTCTGCAGCATTATCTATTTGTCTCCTTCCCCTCTAGATGCCTCTCTTAATTCTTCTGGAAGCTCCTACAGTGGTCCAGAGCTGAAAAGTATAAACTTTGTTGTAATCAAAACTTGGTAGTTCAATACAGTCTGCTTTTTGTGTGGGAGAATAATTAAACAATAAAAGAGCAACATGGGACGATAACTAGAGTGTCTGAACTATAACTGCTGTGTCTGGACTATAACTGCTGTCAAGTATTTAAACTGAACTTTTTCCAGGATTTACACAGAACTCCTTTTCAGTGAGTAGCTGGAAATACTTTTACTAGATAGAGTGAAACTGAATTCCAAGAACATTTTTAAAATTAGAATTTAGAATTGTATTTTAATATCTAAGTTGCTGATGAGGATACGTCTGCGGCTGCTGCAGGTGCAGATTTATGGTGATGACAGTGGTTATTTATTGTGTTATTGCAAAATAACACTCTAGTATTACCATGATTTACCAGGTAGTTTATGAAAATACTGGATGATGTTTTACAGCAGCCCAGTAAATAATGCTACTCTCCACTGTAGCTTCTGACACTGACAATGATTTGTGTTGTCAGTTGAAGATGAGAGGCTACAGAATGAGTCCTCTGATCATGAATCTTTCCATGGCACTCCAACACCACTTAAAAATCTTGGCATCCCTTACTGGGAGATGTCTGAGTAAGCAGCTAATAGCAATGCTGGCATTACTTTGTTACAAAACTATTTATGGTTGGCTTCATGGGAGGGGGAAGGGATTTTGAGTACAAATAAAGTATCATTATAGGTGATTATGGGTAATCTCAAGTTTTAGTTACCCAACTTGAGACCATTTTTGAAAGGTCGGTGCTCAGCACTGATAAAAATGAAGCTTCTTTAAAGGTATCATTCTTGATCTGACTAGAATATATAATTTTGGGCAGGGGAAATCATTCAGAATACAGCCGCATTAGAAGTAGAAGGAAAGGTAATGGAAAACTTGGGGGAAGCAGTATTTGGAGATTTCCTGCCAGTAATAATGTAGCAACAAATGATAAAGTATAAATAGGGTGCATGAGCCCACTGTTTCCTTATTTTAAGCACTTAACTAGCTGATTTGTAATCAGCAAGTCTAAGCATCCCCTGGTACCTTGAAAGGCAGCGGCATCAGACGGAAGTGGATGTCCCAAAGAAAAGATACTGAGTTTAATATTTTTAATTTAGAAAGACAAGATTTTGATTACACAGATAAGTGAATCTAGCAGGGTCTACACAACATATTTCTAATGTACATGCCCAAAGTTAGGCTCCTAAATAGGTGTTCTTGATTTCAAGGTGAGCTTTATGTGCTCAGTACCTATCAAACCTGACAACATAATTCTATGTAAATACTATTTTTGGTGACTACCTTTCAGCATCTGTCTCCTTGTTTTAAAGGCATTGATTGTCTGCAGCTCACATTGACTTCAGTGGGATGTGCTGGTGCTCGGTACTTATGAAAATCAGAGTAATAGGCTTGAAAGTTTTGGCATAACCAATTCCTTCCTAATTCTCTTGTGAGCCTAACAAATGCTATGGGATTTTTATTAGTAGCAGTATCCTGTGCTGATCCACTGCAACACGAAAGGAAAATGAGGAACTTACAAGAAAGGAACTCCTGCCATCACCACCCTTCTCCACCTCCCCCCAGCCCCTTCTGAATGGGAGCTGAGCAACAGCACTAGAGCTTTTCTCTAAAGAAAAGTGTTCTTACAATTTCACTTAAAGCAGAAAGTGAGGCTCAGCTTAAAAGAATGGAATAGAAATAAACCTGGAGAGAAAGGAAACAGCTGCTAATTCAAAAGTCTGATCAGTCTGACACAGCAGTACTCACTGCCACGTTGCCTTATCACTCTGACATCCTCTTCAGATCAGATTTGTCAGAGATCCCGCATTTCTTTCTTTCCACACTGAGCACTGTGTGTATCTAAAGAATGAGTTTAGGAACCCATGGAAATGCCTAATTCACCTCAGTGGCAATGATCTCACCCAGATAAAAAAAATTACATTCACAATAGGATTGCCTATAACTTTAAAGAAAGACATGCTAGAGTTTTGTTTGCTTATTTGTTTTCGCTTTTGAGATTCAGTTCTTGCTTCTTATTCTGGGCTTTCTTGTTCTGTGCTGACAGCGTGTGTATGGATGTATAAATTAACAGTGAAATGGATTATCTTGTGGATAAAGGAGAAGCAGTGGACGTGGAATACCTGGACTTCAGTAAAGCATGGCCTCCCATGTCATTCTTATCAATAAACTAAGGAAATACAACTTAGATGGGGCTACTGTAAGTTGGATGCACAAGTGGCTGGATACCTGTTTTCAGAGAGCAGTTATCAGTGGTTCACAAACATGCTGGAAGGGTGCAACAAGTGAGGTTCTGCAGGGGTCTATTTTGGGACCAGTTCTGTTCCATAACTTTATCATCTATTTAGATATTGGCATAGAGAGTATGCTTATTAAGACTGCAGATGATTCCAGGCTGGGAAGTGTTGCAAGTGCTTTGGAGAATAGGTTTATAATTCAAAATGATCTGGACAAACTGGAGAAATGGTGTGAGGTAAACAGGATGAAGTTTAATAAGGACAAATGCAAAGTACTCCACTTAGGAAGGAACAATCAGTTTCACACATACAGAATGGGAAGTGACAATCTAGGAAGGAGTACTGCAGAAAGGGATCTGGGGTCATAGCAGACCAGAAGTGAAATAGGAGTCAGTGTGACACTGTTGCAAAAAAAGTAAACATGACTCTGGGATGCGTTAACATGAGTGTTGTGAGCAAGACATGAGAAGCCATTCTTTCACTCTACTCTGTGCTGATTAGCCACTTTTTTCACACCAGTCATGATTTTATAGACCTCTGTCATATCTCCCCGCCTCTCCCCCCTTTAGTCTATTCTTCACAGTCTACTTTGGTCTTAAGTATCTTGAGAAGTTTGGTATCATCTGAAAATTTTGCCCCTTTCTTTAGATCATTTATAAATAAGTTGAATAGGATTGGTCCCAGGACAGACCCTTGGGGGACCCCAATAGTTACCTATCTCTATTCAGAAAATTTACCATTTATTCCTACCCTTTCTTTCCTGTTTTTTAACCAGTTAGCAATCCATGAAAGGACCTTCCCTCTTATCACAGGATAACTTACTTTGCTTAAGAGCGTTTGGTGAGGGACCTTGTAAAAGGCTTTCTGGAAATCTAAGTATACCATATCCACTGGATCCCCCTTGTCCACATGTTTGTTGACCCCCCCTAGCAGATTATTAAAGGCATGATTTCCCTTTACACAAACCATGTTGACTTTCCCCCAACAAATTATTTTCATCTATGTGTCTGACAATTTTATTCTTTACTATGATTTTAACTAATTTGCCCTGTACTGACGTTAGACTTACCAGTCTGTAATTAACAGGATCACCTCTTAAAATATTGGCACCAAATTAGTTATCTTCCCGTCATTAGGTCCGGAAGCTGATTTAAAGGTAGGTTACAAACAACAGTTAATAGTTCAGCAATTTCCCATTTGAATTCTTTTAGACTCTTGGGTGAATGCCATCTGGTCCCAGTGACTTGTTACTGTTAAGTTTATCAATTTGTTCTACAACCTCTTCTAATGACACTTCAATTTGGGACAATTCCTCAGATTTGTCACCTAAAAAGAATGTCTCAGGTTTGGGAATCTCCCCAATATCCTCAGCTGTGAAGACAGAAGCAAAGAATTCATTTAGCTTCTCCGCAATGACTTTATCATCTTTGAGAGCTCCTTTAGCATCTCGATCATCCAAGGGCTCCACTGGTTGTTTAGCTGGCTTCCTGCTTCTGATGTACTTAAAAAACATTTTGCTATTACTTTGGGCTAGTTGATCTTCAAATTCCTTTTTGACTTTTCTTATTATATTTTTTACACTTAATTTGGAAAAGTTTATGCTCCTTTCTATTTTCTTCACTAGGATTTGACTTCCACTTTTTAAAAGATGTCTTTTTATCTCTCTCTGCTTTTTTTACTTGGTTGTTAAGCCACGGTGGCAATCTTTTGGTTCTCTTAGTGTATTTTTTAATTTGGGGTATACATTTAAGTTGGGCCTCAGTTATGGTGTCTTTGAAAAGTTTCCATGCAGCTTGCAGAGATTTTATTTTTGTCACTGTACCTTTTAATTTCTGTTTAACTATCTTCTTTATTTTTGTGTAGTTCCCCTTTCTGAAATTAAATGCTATAGTGTTGGGCTACTGAGGTTTTTTTCCCACCACTGGGATGTTAAATTGAATTAATTATGGTCACTATTTCCAAGTGGTCCAGTTATATTTACCTCTTGAACCAAATCCTGTGCTCCACTTAGCACTAAATCAAGAATAGCCTCTCCCCTTGTGGGTTCCATAACCAGCTGCTCCAAGAAACAGTCATTTAAGGTATCAAGAAATTTTAATCTCGTCATCCCATCTTGAGGTGACGTGTACCCAGTCAATATAGGGATAGTTGAAATCCCCCACTATTACTGAGTTTTTTATTTTGATAGCCTCTCTAATCTCATATAGCATTTTATAGTTAGTATCACTGTCCTCATTCAGTGGTTGATAATGTATCCCTAGTGCTATATTCTTCTTATTGGAGCATGGAATTATTACCCATAGCGAGTCTATGGAACATTTAGGGGTCATTTAAGATTTTTAGTTCATTTGATTCTACATTTTCTTTCACATATAGTGCCACTTCTCCACCAGCATGACCTGTTCTCTCCTTCTGATATATTTTGTACCCTGGTATGACTGTGTCCCATTGATTGTCCTCATTCCACCAAGTTTCCGTGATGCCTATTATATCAATACTAGCCAATTAGCCCGTCATAAGATGGGATTTTCAGGTCTTCTCTCCTGAGCTCTCTCCTCCTACTGCCTCCCCCTCAGCTCTCCTCTGCCTCCTGCCTCTCTCTCCGTCTCTTTCTTTCTCTTCTCCCCCTCCTGCCTCTCACTCTCCCTTTCTCTTCTCCTCCTCCTCCTGCCTCTCTCTCCCCTCCATCTCTCCCTGCCCCTCTTCCCCTTCCCCTTCCCTCCCGCTGTGGCATTTGGCTGAGTGCTGCCTGCTCAGCCGGGCTGCCACGAGGAAGGGGGGCGGGGTGGTGACGTACACGGCCGGGGGCGGGGCCGTGTACATCACCGCTCTCCCTTCCCCTCCCACAGTGGGGGAGCCCAAATGGCCCCTTGAGCTGCTGGCTCCCCCGGCGGCCCGGCTGAGGGGTGCAGCACTCAGCTGAGTGCCACAGCGGGAGGGGAAGGGAGGCGGTGACGTGACGCCCGCCCCCGGCCATGTACGTCACCGCCCGGCCCCTTTCCCCTCCCTCTGTGGCAGCTCAGCTGAATGTTGTGCACTCAGCCGGGCCTCCGCAGGGGAGGAGAGGTGGGGCGGTGATGTACACGGCCAGGGGGTGGGGCTGTCTACGTCACCGCCCCCCATTCCCTTCTTCCGCGGCGGCCCGGCTGAGGGGCGCACCACTGAGTGCCACGGTGGGAGGAGGAAGGGGGGGCAGTGACGGACACGACCCGGCCCCCTGGCCGTGTACGTCAGCGCCCCAGCCCCCTTCCCGTCCCACTGGGGCTCAGCCCGGGGCCCAGCTGAGTGGTGCTCCCGCCGGGCCTAGGGTTGCCAGGTATCTGGTTTTCTACCGGACAGTCTGGTATTTGCACCCTCTGTCTGGTAGAAAAATTCAGAACATACCAGACATGTGCAATGTCTGGTATTTTGTGAATTTCCGGCTGGGTGCCGGAGGGAAGCCTGGTGGGGCCGGGGGAGCGACTGGGAGGCGGAGCGCGATTGGCTTTGGGAGCCCTGTGGTCGCACGCAAAAGCTGGGTGGGGTGGGGTGGGGTGGGGCAGGGGCCAGGACTCCCAGCCACCATCCCCCGCCTGGCTTTTGCGTGGGACCAGAGGCTCCCAGTGCCAATCGTGGCCCTTCTCCCAGCTGGGAGCCTCTGGTTGAGAGCAGAAGCTGGGTGGGGGGAGTGGCTCCCAGCCCGGCCCCTGCCCCCACCCCCGCCCCGCTTCTGCTGGCAAGTAAAAGGAGTGCCTGCTGGGGGCGTGGCCAGAAGGACTCCGGCTGCGGCCAGTGGCTGCACCCCATCCCCTTGCCAGGTCTGCTTCCTGCCCCCTTCCTCTGTCCCCACCTCCTCCCGTCCAGCCCCACGGGCCCCAATCCCCCAGCTCTGCTTCCCGCCCCTCTTCCTGCCGGCCAGCCCCACGGCCCCTGGACACCCCCGCCAGCCCTGCTTCCCGCCCCTTCCTCCGGGCCCCCATCTTCCCCTCCAGCCCCACAGCCCCCGATTCCCCCAGCTCTGCTTCCTGCCCCCCTTCCAGCCAGCCCTGCCCCCTCCCGGCCAGTCCCACCCCTGGACAAGCGTGTCTGTTTTTTTAGCGGGGTCTACCTGGCAACCCTAGCCGGGGCCCAGCTGAGCAGCGCCGGTGCTGTGCCGCTCAGCTGGGCCCCGGCAGGGGAGCAAGCGGTGGCAAGTGGCCATTTGGGGTCCACGCTCCCCATGCGTGGGGAGCGCGGACCCCAAACGGCCGCTTGCCGCCCGGGGCCCAGCTGAGCGGCGCTCCCGCCAGGGCCCAGCTGAGCGGCGCAGCGCTCGGCCGAGCCACCACAGAGGGAAGGGAAGGGCGCTGATGCACATGGCCAGGGAGCGTGGCTGTGTACGTCAGCGTTATAGACTCACAGACACTGGGCTACTATATGTATGATTCTCCTTTAAAACTAGACACTCTAGTTCACCCATTTTATTATTTAGACTTCTAGCATTTGTTTATAAGCACTTTAAAAGTTTGTTACTATTTAGCTGTCTGCTATTTCCTGATGTGTTAGACTCTCTTTCATTTGATTGTGTCTCATTTGATCTGACCTATACTTCCATCCTCTCCTCCTGACTAGAACAAAGAGCATCTCTATCAATAGACCCTCCTCTAACAGATGTCTCTATCTGATCCATGTGCTCCTCCACACCCATTGGCTTTCCCCAGGCCCTGAGTTTAAAAACTGCTCTATGACCTTTTTAATGTTAAGTGCCAGCAGTCTGGTTCCATTTTGGTTTAGGTGAAGCCCATCGTTCCTGCATAGGCTCCTCCTATCCCAAAAGTTTCCCTAGGTCCTAGTAAATCTAAATCTCTCCTCTCTACACCATCATCTCATCCACACATTGAGACTCTGAAGCTCTGCCTGCCTACCTGGCCCTGCGCGTGGAACTGGAAGCATTTCAGAGAATGCTACCATAGAGGTCGTGGATTTCAATCTCTTTCCTAGCAGCCTAAATTTGGCCTCCAGAACCTATGTCATTGTTACCTACATGTACCACGACAACTGGCTCCTCCCCAGCACTACACATAACTCTATCTAGATGTCTCAAGAGAGCCGCAATGTTAATACCAGGCAGGCAAGTCACCATACGGTTCTCCCAATCATCACAAACCCAGCTATCTATGTTTCTAATTATCAAATCCCCATTACTAACACCTGCCTTTTTCTAATGACTGGAGTTCCCTCCCCCAGAATGGAATTGCAGTGTGGACGTAATTTACGTGTTTTTTTTTAAATGCCATTTTCTCTGAAAAAAACTCTGTAGTGTAGCCATACCCTGTGAGAGGACATGATAGCAGTTTTCAAGTGTCTAAAAGGGTGTTACAAGAAGAAGGGAGACAATTTTTTCTCCTTGGCCTCTCAGGATAGAGCTTAAATTGCAGCAAGGGAAGTTTAAGTTGGACATTACGAAAAACTTCCAAACTATCAGGGTGATTAAACAGTGGAATAAATTGCCTAGGTAGGTTGTGGAATCTCCATTACTGGAGATATTCAAGAGCAGATTAGATAGGCATCTGTCAGGGATGATCTAGAGGATGCTTGGTCCTGCCATGAGGGCAGGGGACTGGTCTCAATGACCTCTCAAGGTCTTTTCCAGTTCTAGTATTCTATAATTCTACAAGGATCTATCTAGTATCAGAGGGGTAGCCGTGTTAGTCTGAATCTGCAAAAGCATCGAGGAGTCCTGTGGCACCTTATAGACTAACTGAAGTGTTGGTCTATCTAGTAGCTGTGCATGCTTTCACGGAAACTAGAGAAAGGACAAATAGGCAAATGCATACCCCTGGGCAAAAGGCAATGGTTGCTAATTACTACTAATGGTTAGAAGAGCCAGATTCACTAAGCTCTGCTGGAGACAAAGGCACAGCAAGGAGAATATAGGCATCAGAAACACAAGAAGCCGGATTATAAAGAAACCTAAAGGCAGAGGGAGAAGTTCTTGTTCAGAGATGGGTCATGAGTTTCACATCAACTGGGGTTAAGACCCTATATAAGTATGGCAATCTTTGTTTTGTTTTCTCTTTCCATATGAAGATAATTATTAAATTCTATTTCCTTTAGCCCTGACTGATCTGAATCTGTCTTTCTTTACAAGCGAGCAGAACATTGTGTTCCTGCTGGATAGAGGGCTGGCCATCTTTACTCCCCTGCAGATTTTCAACGGAAGTACCCAAATTAAGCCTGTAAAGCAGTATCTTTTAAAAAACCCTCATTTTCAGTGGTGTTTAGCTCTCATAATTCCCAGGGACATCATTGTGGGTGTGGATGTTCTGTGCCTTTGAAAAAAATCAGACCATTTATTTCAGTGAGTAAATATGAAGTTAGAGATGCAAGTATAACATACTAGGTTGGAAAATATTGGTTTAGCATTTTGTGTGTGTGAGGGCAAGCTGTATCCACAGGTAAAGCTCTATGGGAAAGATGCTCCTAAGGATGTAGATGCCTACAACCACTTTAGCCACCCAAGTCCAAATTAAGATCCTTAAAACACCCACTCAACTGTTGCCTAACCTAAGTTTCAATTAGTGTAGTCCCAGAGACACCCACATTTCCAGCTGCCTCGCACACAGGCACTTAACTCGTGACTAACCTCCAATGGGATCCTGAAACATGGCAATTTCCCACCTCTCTTCCATGTGGGGAATGAGCTGGTAGGTGTTCATAAAGCATGCTAGACTCACCATATAAGATGCAAGTGTGAGTGGGGGGGAGGGGAGTTCAGCACCAACTGTTACCCTATGACTGGGGAACTTACCTAGAATGTAGGAGAGAGAGTTTCAGGTCACTGCCCTATATGAGTCAAAGTGATGTTTGTACCCAGGTGTCCAATGTTGTAGGTGAGTCATCTAAGCAGTGGGGGGCACCATCACTTTTTGCCAAAAAAGAACTGGAGGTGCTTAACTCCAGGGAAGGGTTCAGAGCTCAGACCCTCTAACTCAGACCCCATTTTAGGTTAGACCACACACTTCTCAGCATTTTTAATCGGCTAGCTTAGACTGCTCCTTGTCCTGTGTTGCTGACTTTGTGGATCTTATCTTCTGTACAAAACTCTACCCATCCATTTTACAGGAAGCTTCAGAGCGCAGCTGAGGACTGTTGATTCCATTAAGTGGCAACCTATCTAAGCTAGGCAGCCCATATAAAGATAATTTTGTGAGTATAGACCTTTTTTCCCTCTGCATGTGGGATACTGCCACATTAACAGATGAGAATTCAAAGCTGCTTTGCCATGCTGAAGCCAAGCCCACGTGAAGAAAATTACAAGAGTAGAGATCCAAATATATCAGGTTTAAAGCTAGTGCAATTGGTGAATTCTCTGTAACTTGAAGTCTTTAAACCATAATTTGAAGAATTCAACAACCCAGCCAGAGATTAGGGGTCTATTTCAAGAATGGATAGGTGAGGTTACATGGTTGCAATGTGCAAGAAGTCAGACTAAATTATCCTGCTGGCACCTTCTGACCTTAAAGTCTATAAGTCTATGTGAACTGAAAGAGCTATATAATTGGAGTATGAATACTTTTGTGCTTGAGTTCAAGCAAAAGACCTCTTTACTCAAATATGGAACTTTTATTTTAGGTTTTTTTCCTTCCTATGGTTCTATGTAGCATTTATGTCAAGCTATTTAGTTTTAGTTCACCTATAACAGACAATAGTATCAATGGATAACAGCACAGAAACAAATTTAATGCATGCGTGTTACTTTATTGAAACTGAATTTTCTTTCCATTCTTTATACTTGCACAGTTGCACTTCCCTCGCCATATAATTGCTCCCCTGTGTTTGTGTCTCTGTTTTAATGCAGGGAACAGATTTCTTAGCTTGATAAATGAGCACTGACAAAGCTCATATACTTCGATGCCTGAACACCTCTCAGAGTAATAATGAAAACTGCCACTTCCTAAACAGGTATCCTGTTAACTCTAGTGAAAATTTTCCAAGTGAATTTATGGACTGCTGGTGTCTTCTTGTAAGATTGTTAGTTTTCCTTTTCCTGTTTGGAAAGTGGTAATAATATTATCAGTAGCTTATTATACTGAAACTGAAGTTTTGTCCATATTTTATATGAATGCATAAAAGTATTATGGCAAGGCACTGAGCATATTTAATTGATGATAATGTGAGTAGTCAGAAATGGTGGTGGTCCATAGATAGTATAAATAGCGTAATTATCTTCTGCACTTATTCACTAGCTCTGCCTCTTAGTTAATCAACTTCTGGTTTCTTACAGTGCTGATGTATTAATGGCCCCATTAGTAGAAGATGGCAGGATGACATGAGTTCTTATGGCACAGAAATATCTTTTAAATGAAATCATTGTAGAGACTCACACACTTGTTGGCAGCTGCTTTTATCATCCTGTGTCATTTATTTTAAATTGTGTGGGAGCAAGTTAATGGAAAACTCCAAAAGTGGTCATGTATTTTCCTTCTGGTTCCCAGTGATAGAGTACCCTATGGATTCCAGGACAGGGTATACATGTATATGTGGTTAGGGATTACGATAAGAAGAATATTTCTAATTCAGTATCATTTGATCCTGATCAGCTGCAAAATATGCATGTTTGGTATTTAACCAAGATCAGTGTGCCTGAAAAACTAACTAGGTATAAGTGATCTTAGTGAAATTCTTTGAGCTCCAAAGGTAGCCACTTCTGTCAGGCTGCCAAAGGATGGGAAAGCAGTTCAAGGTTTGTGGCAGGGTGAAAGTGGGGGGGAAGGTTAGTGAAGAACAAAAACCAGACCCACCAGTTTCAGAAAAAGCCATATCATCCTTTCTTGAATGTTAGATACTTTAGCTTTTCCCATGTTGTTGCAACATATGGATAATGTTAAATGATGGTTTATCCATAAATAACTAGCAACAGAAACCTGATTCAGTAAAATGTCATGATGGGAGAATAAAAGCATTCAGTGATGGGTTGCACTAGAAGAGAAGCATGGAAATAATCATGATTCAGGGGTGGTCTATTTGGCACAAAGCCATGTAACACTGCACTGGTCCGTGTGAGGAGTGAATATGGAAGGAGTGAGCTCCCCATTAAAAATAAAATGGAAAAAAGGGTGGCTGTGTGAAAAGTTGATCTCTGTCTTCAAACTTAGCCTACCTGGTTCTTTATTTAACTTCATCCTACCTTTTTTACTCCAAGCTATCCTCTATATCATATTTTCAACAATGTCTCCCTTTTATGTCTAACCCTTCAATTAATTGTACATGGCCACTCCCCATTTCAGTCATCTTATCACCAAAATATGCGTATTGCTTTTAAAAATTTTCCTTGAAAATCAATTCATCCTACCTTATTCTCGTCATTTCCCCTTCCTCGAGGTCTTTTCAGTTTATTGATATCACTGATAGTGAAGTGCCTGTGACCAAATAGAGCATTTAAATGGGTGTTCCTCAGAGCCACAGAGAAGAATCATAATCTTCCTGCTCTATGACATTATCTCCCTGCTCAAACTGTTTCAGTCATACTGAGTTTTACTCTGTCGTATTTACTGTCCATTAGAACTAGAGCGGGGTGAACTAACCTAGCAAAGGTAGGAACAAATTTTGTTCCTTTTTTTATTCATAACTTGACAGTGCAAAAAGTTTGATGAATGGTACATGAAAACGTATTGCCCTAAACCATGTACATCACATATACTTACTATGTATGTTTTACAACTTTGTTATAGGACAATTTATTCACATGCTATGGCTTCTGTCCCTTACTGCTTGCATCTAATTGATGAAGCATGTATAATCAAGCTATTAGGCTCCCAGAAGGTAGGAACAGTTTGTGGAATTAAGTGAGGTAGAACAGAAGACTTAGGGAATGTTAGAGCATGTTAAATCTTTTTGAAATCACAAGATCACTTTCCTATAATAATCAGTGTAGACAGCAGCACCTCTACCTTCAATGCTAAATCATATTGTTTTGCCATTATGTTGTTGTATCTAGTCACATGAAGGGGAAGAGGTATAAGTATATTAGAGGTTTGGTACTGCCAGTGCATACTGAGTTACCTGCAATTTTCCAATGAGCAATTTCTATGACCAAGTATTATAATGTTACTACCACAAATACAGGCTATGGTAATATTATAGGAGGTTGGTTATAGTTTTTCCCTGTTGCAGTTACATGAAGTAATTGCATGAATGCATTGCTTACTCACTTCCTCTTTCTACACCCTAACAGAAAGATAAGGTGTTAATCTAATGCCAAATATATATAAAAAAGAAAGTTAAATCAGAGTCTTAGAATTCAGAGATAGATCCTAACCAACATATTCAAGCTGAATTTTTTTAGGCTGATTGCCTTTAGGATAGGCTGACACAAACATCCCCAAATTTTGAAAAGTTTGGTCCAGGTCTGAATTCTAAGCTATGAGTGGAAAATGTTTGCTTTTGGAGGCTTGAGTCAACTCATGATAGAAACAAAAAATTTGGAGTTGTGTTTACATGGTTTGGTCCAATCTCCATTAGAAAAATCTGATTTAGGTTCTAAAGCAAGAAGAGAGGTGGTTCAGTTTACAACCATTTAATTGTATTTGAGTTAAGGTATTAAGTTGGATGGGAAATATCTTGAGTGTGTTAAAAATACAAGACTTAATAGTGTATAACCTAACAATGGATAAATTGCATGATAATTCCATCCTCCTTCACATGGCAGAGGGTAGAAACTAATTAAAACTCATTTGTTATAAAAAATTTATAGTTATGGAAATTAACTTGACTTTATAAAGATGTTTAAAGAGATTGAACGCTTTATAAATGGATTAATAAAACAAGAAATTGAATTAATTTATGAAATGCAGTCCTTTTGAATACATGAAACTGTATTAAAAATAGAAGGGAACTGTTTTGAGATATTAAGAGTTTTATTTTAAGAGATCAACAAACATATCCCAATTTCTCATGATTGCGCTGATTCTGCATACTTAATGTGACATATATATAGTATGAAGAAAAACAGATACCTTTTTTGCAATATTTCTTTATCTGTACACTATAAAATTATTGGTCACAAAACATTTATGAGTGAAGTTCGACAGGTTTCGTTTTGTTGGAATCAGGGCAAATACAAAGGGCCAAGCTGTGCTTCACTCCTGCAAGTTTACACAAGATGTGGAAGGTACTAGAAGCCCTCTTTGCAGTGGTGAGTCAAAATTGCAGACCTTGAATTTTTCCTTCTTGTGCCAGCAGGGATATCAGCTTTCCTAACAGGGATGAGGAGATGGGGCCAGGCTTAGAATGAAGTTCAACTGGGCATTCCGAGCAAAAACCAGATGCAAGAGGGCACTGGTGGCTCTAGTCAGCACTGCTGACTGTGCTGCTAAAGGTCTGGTTGACAGTTCAGCAGGACTAAGACAGGTGCCTGGCCGTGTGCGTGCGTTTATATATATATAGGGGGTTCTGTACAGGTGGGGCTTACCTCCGGCAGCTCCCAAAAACTGAAGGCATATTTGGATCTGAGGCACAGGGGCAGTCAGGAGGTCTTTGTACACCACCCCCATCCAAGCATCAGTTCAGCAGATCTCATTGGCTGGGAACTGCAACCAGGAGGAGCTGTGGGGATTGCACAAGCAGTGAACACAGCCTTAAGGCCCCTTAGCCTAGGAGCAGACATACCAGACAAATCTGGGAGCTGCCTGAGATAAGTGCCACCCAGCAAGATCCCAAACACCCTCCTGAACCTCAAACTCCTGCCCCAAGCCAAGTACCCTCCTGCACTCCAAACCACTCCCCCCTAGCCACACCCCAGAGTTTATCCCCCACCCCAGCCAGAATCTTCACCCCCTCATTCCCTGCCCCAGCCCATTGAAAGCAAGTGAGGGTGGAGAGCAATGGAAGGTGGGAGAATGGAGTGGCCAGGAGATGGGGCCACAGAGAAGAGGGGCAAGGGTGTTCAGTTTTATCCAATTAGAAAGTTGGCAGTCCCACTGGATAAGCCACTGTGTTTAAGAACAAACAAACAAACAAACAAAACCCCCACAACATTCCCTTACAAGAGAAATAAAAAATGCTTATATAAAAAGGACTATTTGCAGAAATTAAATTAAATCTGAAAGTGCTTTAAGAAAAAAAATAGAAAACAACTTTATTCTAACAAAATAATAGATTTTTTAGCCATGCCTACAATAGAGATTACTGAGATTTCTTTAGCTATTTTCTTGAATAACTAAATACTTTGTAATGTGTAAATATTAAGTGTCTTGTGGATAACTTACCCATATTATGTATAAAAATTTAGCCAAAATAGCTCCAATAAAACAAGAATGTTTCAGAATAGTGGGAATTTCTAGTGACTAAATGAGCGATAATAATTTATTAATCTGTTAATACATTCCTTCATGCGAGTCCTCCATCTGAACAAACACCTAATAAAATATTCTGCTTCAAGGTGCCACAGTCATATTAATAGATCAAAGTAAAGAAAAACAAAATTTGAGGATGATTGTGGTTGCTTCTTTCCCTAATCTTATTGTGTTTTTCTAAACCTGTGTCTAAAATTCACAGTTTTTCTTTTAAACATAATTCTGTGACAAATTTCCTTTATAAACCCTTTAAAAAAGTCAAAATACAGATTCTAAATCATGTTGTCCTACAGATATAGGCTTTTATAAAACTTCTGTCAGTTAAGGTATACAACTCCAGCTATGCAAAATGTGTAGCTGGAGTTGGCTTACCTTCAACTGAGCCCTGGTGGAGTCCACACAGCAGGAAACTGATGGGAGCACACGCTCCTGTTGGCTTCCCTTACTCCTTGCAGAAGGCATACCAGACACTGGCAGGGGGACTGTCCTCAGCATTGAATTTATGGGTCAACATTAGACCTGCTAAATTGAACGCTAGAATATCAGCCTCCAGAGGATTGATCTTCTCACTAGTATAGACATGCCCATAGAGAGAAATTTGAAACAAGATGACATGTCTGCAATAGTGACAAGCAGTTTAGTTTATGAGTACTCTCTCTCTCTACATCTGTAGAAAGAAGCCAGGCTGGAGATTAGGAAGCTTCTGGGGGGGAAGGGGGAGGGAGCAGAGAGAAGAGAGAGAATCCTACTAATATCTTTTCTATGGATTTTTTTGTTCCATATTACAGGAAAGTAGCTCCCCTGGTTCTTTAAAATTTATTTTATCACAATTTTCTCAACAGAAATTACACACAACTACCTTTCTGCACCAACATAGCAAATAAAACTAAGCCAGGCCTTGTAGCGTTTTGTTTGAATAAGACTGAAGCTGCAGCATTAGTAGCAAGTTTGCTGAAATTCTTCCCTGGACAGCTGATTGGAGAGATGATATAAGAAACGTCCAAGTACTAAGAATTTGAGAACATACCTAACAGGGTGAAATCTGGGATAATGTTATCAGATGCCAAAGGAGGAAGAGCAAAGCTTCCTCCGAAGGGATTATTTTCTTTGGGGTTTTGACTATAATTAAGATATGGGAATCAAATTAGGACTACTTGCTATTCTGCTCCATGGAGTAGACTCTGGAAGCCCAGCAGAAATAGAAGCATTGGAGAGGTTTTTGATAAGTGGCCAACATTTTGGATGTTTCTTTGAAGTATGAAATTTAAGATATTCTCTATTAAACTCCCAGAGTAAATGGGAGTTTACTTCCAGTTGGGCACTTCATTTTGTAAACTAACATTATATTCTCAGTAACCAAAATGCTGTTAATAAAGTATCAACATAGAAAAGAAATGTATGGCAACCAAGACATCAGCCCAGAATGGCTGATATTTGTCCTTGGCTCAATAAAGTCCTGTTCCTATGAAAAGATGAACAGCCTGAACTCCCAGGACACTGGAAATTGAAGGTGATCTTATCCAAAGCAGGTATTTAGCACCATATACAATTGGTCCAAAGATAGGAACATTCTGTTTTCTATTAGAATCACTTTTTTGGTCTCCTGTGATTCAGCCTCCACTGCATGAAGTAGGTGCTGGTGAGTCTTTCAACAATCCAAGGCTGACTTTTTTTTCCCATGATGACATATCTTTGCAGATAAAGAGGGCTGTAGTTCATTGAACTTATTCTCATGTCATTCAGATCTGTTGCTGCTTCTCCTGTCACCACCATTGATTAATGAATCATTGTGAAATCTCACTGCTTCAAATTTATGCAAATCTACAATTAACTATAAGAAGGTTATTTTCATCAAATCAGATATTGTATCTATTTAAAACTATAAAAGCATATTTTCTAATGCATAATTAATGATTTACAAAGACTATTAATAATTAAATGATGAGCTCTTATAGTAGGTAAGTTTAGTACAGTAATTTGTATTTTAAATACATAAGCTTCCTTTTGTGTTGCCAATTAAGTTGTCAGACCTAGAAAATAGTTGTATTTAATTTTTTTTTTACTTTCTTTGTGATCAGAAAGTGTGACTGTATACATCCTGACAGTACAGGATAGAATACTGTACATATACCAGTTAAACAAAACGGCCTCATTGGAATTATACAGTACAACATACAAAGAGCAGATCAATAGGTCAACATTCAGCGAGACCTTTTCAAAAGTGTCAGTGTACTAGAAACAAATGTGCAGTACACCTGTTAAGTTTCAGAAGAAAAGGTGTCCTCATAACTTGCACAGCCCTTTTTAAATGTACATTAGCTCATTGGTAGGAAAACATAAGGGAAAAGTGTCTAGGTAGAATTTTCAAAAACATTCATCATTTGCCTAACTCCTCCCATTAAAGTCTACCGTGAAACTCGCAGAGGAGTATAGATAATCGAGACAAATCACTTTGAGCAAACATATTCAGTTACCTGGGAGTGAATGTATAACATGTCACCTGGGTCTAGGAAGAGGACTTTTTTTAAATGGACTTTAAAAATTCTTTGTTCAAAGCAACAAGAAATATGTACATATATAAGAATGGATTAGGAGAGAAAGTCTGGGAGCCCTGGTGCCAATACACTCTATGGGCCTTATTTTGCTGTCAGTAATACTAGTATAAATCAGGATGAATTTCACTGAAGCTGGTGGAATTATACCGTGTGGAATTGGAGTGGGATCTTGGAATTGGGCACTTGGAATTCAAATCTGTTCTAACCACTTAGAAGACAGGACTGTACTGTAGGGGACAGTCCTGAAGTTATAGGGCAATAGATGGCATGACCCAATAGGTCTATTCAACCTTTCTATACAACAGAGACTCTTTCTGTAAAATATAAATATAATGAGTCATCCTGTGGCACTTTGAAAAATAATAGATTTATTTGGGCATAAGCTTTCATAGGTAAAAAGCCTATCATATGTATGGAATGGAAGTCAGAGACAGGGGCATATGTACAAGATATCAAAAGAAGGGAGCAACTTATCAAGTGTAAGACCAGTGTTAATGAAGCCAATTGAATTAGGGTGGATGGGGCTCAGTCTCAGCAGTTGACAGGGAGGTGTGAATACCAAGAGAGGAGAAGTTACCTTTTTGGTGATAACCATTTTAAGTGTCGGGCTGGTCAGCCATCTATGGATCCACATATAGGAGGGTGACAAGTAGATGTCCTATTCATTGTCAAGTGAGAGAGAGAGAGAGAGAGAGAGAGAGAGAAGTTCTTATTCAATCAAATTGATCATGTTAAATTTGCAAATGAATTTGCAGCTCTGCTATTTCTCTTTGTAGTCTCGTTTTGAGTGTGTGGGGAGGGGTGGGGGGGAGCGAAGGGACAGCAGAGGGTGTAAAAAGATAGCTACTTTTAAAATCTGTTACTGAGAGCCTGGGGAGGGTGGGGAAGGGGAGGAAAGAGGGTCAAGTTTTCTGCTACTGTTTTTTGTATGTTACCTTTGTTGATACCTGTAGAATATTTATATTTTAGTAAATTGAATATAAGGCTGTGGTCTCTTTCTGTATAACACTGATTCAAGTTTAGAAAAAGAAAAAAAAATACATAAGTTTGGAATAAGACCTTTTGCACCTATAAGAAGTTTTATTAAGGGTAATATATGCAGAATTGTGTACAAGCTGCTTAATGAATATGTATATTTCCTGCTTTTTTCTCCTTGGATGGCATAATAGTGGTAGTGAAGGCAATCTACTTCTCACTGTGCATGTTCTTTAATGCAGAAGATAATCTTCTGGGTACTGTAGTGCTCATAATATAAGCAACCTCTTTTGTGTCTCTCTATTGCTGTAGGTTTGTAATGGTCCACGGCACTTTAATAATTAGTCTACAGGGAGCCTTAATAGGGAAAGTCAGCTCTTTTAATTAACTTAATCCCCAGTACATGAGTTGACCATGAGACATCAAACCACAGTTTAGCTTCAAGGGCATGTGAACTCCAAGGAAATCTCATTTTTAAACCACATTGGTGCTGCACACTATCTTCCTTTTTAGCACAGCATAAACATAATGTCATTCTGTCCTGTGGTAAACCTCAAGGCATTATTTCTGGTGGAGGTAGCGATAATAGGAGATGAAAACTTCCAAATAATTACAATAAGAGATAGATAACAGTCACCCCTCTCTTAAGAAAGTAAGAAATATTTTAAAATCTTTATTCTGCCTATTTAGTTGAGCCTAAAAAACTGGTACATGTCTAAAATATGGAATCATAATGTCGATCGTAATTTTTAACTAAAGCTTTTGTAGCCATGTTTCTGATAGAAATCTATTTTAATGAGTTGGTATTTTAATTATCATGATTATATGATTATTCTGAACATGTGTACTTTGTATTTATAAGTGCATATATTGGTACTTGATATTAGAGTTATTTCTTTTAAACAGCAAAAAAGGAGAAAAACAGTCTGTGGAGAAGAATGATTTTGCCCACTCGCCCCCATAATCCCTTTCCTTGTTGCTATCCACCTCATCAGTCATTTTTTCAACAATGTTAGTAATGTTTTCTGGGTACATCTACACAACAAGACAAAGTTGAATTAAGATACACTACTTGAGCTACATTAATTGGATAGCTGAAGTCGAAGTAACTTAACTCGGCTTTTGGCACTGTCTACACCACAGGAAGTTGAAGGGAGAACACTCTCCTTTTGACTTCCCTTACTCCTCATGAAAGCAGGACCACCAGCATCGACCAGAGTGCCTCCCCTCAGTTCAAGTTAGCAGGTCTACTTAAGACAGCTATCTGGGAATAGAACTTTGAAATACCCTAGGCTGAATGAAGATGATCAGAACATTTTATGGAATCTCACTGAGAAGATCTCAATACCTCTCAAAAGAGGAAGTTCAATATGCTGCCAACTGCTTTCAAAGTACGAGTTGAAGACAGAGTTATGATAAGTTATATTTTAGAAGCAAAAATAACCATCAAGTGCACATTGCTTTGTCATGTGGTGTTCCCTACTCTATTACTAGTGTTCTGCCTGACTGTGAACAAGTTCTTCACCTCTGCCTGCTTCTTTCTCCTCTCATCCTTTGGCAATCATATCAGTTTAAATTACAAGCTCTTTTGGAGAAGTAAACATCTCTCACTGTACATTTGCCTAGTGTCTAGAAACTGGAGCCTCTAGAAGCAGTATGCCAGATCCTCAGCTGGTGAAAAATCAATGTATGACATTAAGTTCAATAGAACCACACCTTGATGGCAGCTATCAATAGTGTTATTATGGTATGAATAGATGCAGAGAAATAGCAGCTCTACGAGACTGTATTAGTTAAACAGAACTGTAAAGGGTTTAATATTATGTGTGTTAACCAAAATTCTTTGTGGAGAAACCCAAGTGATTTGTATCTACAATACTAGTTCTCTGTACTTATGAAACTCAAGATCTCTTTGTACTTACACTGAACCAGAGTGGGTGACCAAATGAACAAACAAGGGAATGTGCATACATTTTTTATTCTGACTCGTGGAGAATTGTGTCCACTTCCCCAAAGTACAGAGATTGGGAATTCAGGATTAGTGTTAACTCAGATTGATAGAACTTCCTAAATATGGTGATATTTAATGATATGATTGCAACAGTGCTCGAATTTCATGATCTTCAAAGGTAGATGGCTTCTTGGGAGCACAAGAAAACATCTGCCGCATATTGAAAATAAGAGGTTTATCACACAAGGCCTCTGAGGAAGTATGTGGTATGTTCAAAATATTTAGAAATTCAAATAGTCCTAGGAAAACCTTGGGCTTTATTTGAAATTTACTCAGCTCTAAGTCGTAAACTAGCTAGCTAATTCAGCCTGCAGCAACCTTCGATGACTTCATAATATCAATTATCTATTAGGAATATGACCTTTTGTACCTATTGTGCAATATCAATTAGTTGGAAAAAAGGTCCCATCCATGATTCATTGGCCAGCACAAGGGAAGTTGAAGCACTCTCAAGGGGAAGGATTGTGGAGATAAGCAGGAGACTGACATGCAAATACATAAAAGCCCCTCACAACAAAACTGTGCCCCTCAGCATTTAACAGTGTGTTGAGGGTAACTAACCAGTTTAAGACTACATAGCCCTATTAAATGTACAGATTGTAGTTTTAAAATTAAAAATACAAAAACAAAAACAAAAAACATCTTTCCCTTTCAGAATCAGCAAGTGTCTCCATCCAGTGACCCAGCCACATATCCAAGGAGCAGTCAAATCTTCAGTTCTTGAAGAGTGAATCTTTTTTGCTCCCATATCATTCTTTGGAGACATTTGCCTTTGTTGAAGACTTGATCCAAAGGTATCTTGATATAAGCCCCATTTTGAGATATTGTAAAAAATAATACAAAAACTTTAAGATGAGGGGAAAAAAAGCCTTTGAGGACCTCCCTGCTGCTTGTCCTAGCAAGAAAAGAGTAATGTAAATTAGGAAGCAACTGGATAAAGAAAAATCCACAATAAAGACTGAGGAAGAGCAGAAATTCACTGAATATATTAGATATTTATTTCAGAAAAATACTTAGCAGCAGCAGCAACTCTTCTCACATGATTTTTCTGAAGCAAAATCTAATTGTTCTTAATTCAATGACTTCAGTATGTGTAAAATCTTTTGCAAGCACTTTGTTTTATTCCACCTAAATAAAATGTCAATGTATAGTCTGATTATTATAGCTAGTCAGTTTTACTGGTTAAGTGTAAACATTCACAAACACCCATGAGCACTTTAGAAAAGGGGAGGAAATAAAAATTGAAAAAAATATATGAACAGTGGAAAAAACATTTGCCTTCCTGTTAAAAAAAGTACACAGTAGAAGTTTTAAATTACATTGTGGTGATTGTCCTAGAAGAGGTACTAATCAGCTTGGTTGGTGTGGTGTATACACATAGACAAAGACAGTCCCTGTTCCAAACATCTTACAGCTTAAGTAGATAAGACAGAGGATGGGAGGGGGAAGCAGAAGTGTAGAGGTGATGACACCGAACGGTAGGTAAATGGCAGAATGGAACATGTCATCCAATTCCCACTCACTCAATCCACCAAACTTCATTATTGAAAACTTTCTATTTGACATTCTTAACATCTAAGAGGGAAATGAATGTAAACTGTTAAGCAGGAGTTGAACTTGTGAAGAGTTCTGGAAATAAGTAGCGCTAGAACTGTGAAGAAAGGCCTTATTTTTACTTGTGGCTGTTTGAATTTTATATATATTAGAAAGAAACAAAACATGCACCCTTGTGAAACAAAGTGCTAATGATTTGTGTCAGACCCCCATGACAGAATAACATCATTGTTGTGTGTGGCTGCTTATCTATTATTCTGTTTTTTTTCATTCCAGGGAACTTGTTAAACATCATTGCTTCTTTCCAGTAAGGTTGTGTGGAAAAAGTCAAAGAGGCATGCAGGCTTTTGAAGATGGGGGTTACTATTGTGTTGAAATAGTCTAAGTTTAAAGACTAGAGTATGACTATATTAAGACAGATGAATTGTGACAGCAAAGAGTGTTTTGGTATAAATATGAAGTGTCAACCGCTTTGGGTTTTTTTTCCCCTCCCCAACCCCTTCAGAAAAATAAAGTTGGTCTGAATGTGGAAAAAGTTGCTCTTAATGGATAATGGCATTTCTTACAAACTTTTCATTAGAGTAGTTAGTTACAAGTTTCTATACTCCCTGTACCAGACTTCCTTAATTACTATGTATTTCTAGGTCAGAGGCTTCATTCCAAACTAAGGATCTGCAGCATCTTCCTCAGGTGATTTCCAAACCAAAGAGTGGATTTTCAACTCATTTTATTCTAAAGGACTTTAGAAAATGATACTGCCTATTACATGTCTGACATTGCTCCATATCTTTGCTCTGTTGAGATATATCTACTGGATTGTAAAAAAAAATGGTATATTACATACTTCATGGCCAAATCACAATGTCACATTTTGCTTTGATGAAAATCCATCAGATTTATGATTTCAGTTGGACAATTTTAAACAATTCATTTACAATTTAACATTGTACTAGTATTTGAAACAACACTTCAGACACAGCGAATACTTAGTTATCCACTCTAACAGAGCAGCATGGTGGAATAGAACGAGCACTAACCTCAGAGTCAAAGTCTTGGCCTTTATTACAGATTTTGACACTAGAATCATAGGGTTGGAAGAGATCTCAGGAGGTCATAGAGTCCAACCTCCCACCCAAAGCAGGGCCAATCCCAACTAAATCATCCCAGCCAGGGCTTTGTCAAGCTCAAAAACTTCTAGGGATGGAAATTCCACTACTTCCTTAGGTAACCCATTCCAGTGGTTCACCACGCTCCTAGTAAAATTGTGTTTCCTAATATCCAATCTAGACCTCCCTCACAGCAACTTGAGACACTGACTCTCTATGTCTGAATAAATTCTTTAAACTACACTGCCTCCAGTTCTCCATCTTAAAAATGTGGATAACAATACCTATCCACCTCCTTCCCTAAGCATAGAGAACAGTAAGTAGATGAAGTGTATGTTATTGTCAAACTAGGTTTTACTCTACGTATCCAATTGCCTTCTCTGAGAGCCACACGAATTGTCATGGTAGGCAGTAGAGAGGTAGAACAAACATTGTCCCATTTTATGTGCACAAAACTCCCAAGTAAATACAGCTGGGGCCTCAGTGGAGTCACACTGCCTGGGAGTGGAGCACCACCAGAGCCACAATTGGGGCAGAACCTCTACAGCTGTCCCTGGCTCCTCGTGGATCAGCACTTGGGGAGGCTTCTCTCTGGTAAGCACACCCATGTCTTGTACAGTGATATGGGGGAATCTCAGTGAGAAAATCTGCATGGAGATTCCCCTCACAAAAATGTCCTCTCTCGCAACTTTTAATGCAGGAGGAGACAGTCTGGGGGTATGTATTTGCCAACTTGTCATTCTTTGCCTGACTGTCCTCTTACTCATAACTCATAACTCCCAGTGTTTACAAAGGAGGCTGGTGACCTTTCAAATGTATGAGCAAAAATGAAAACAAGGATCCTGTATACTTAAGAGCTAATTTACAGCATATTATCAAATCCAGTGAGGGTAGACAAAGCCTAACCTAAGGAGTCCCCCTAGGTATTTAAATCTAATAATTAAATCTAATATGAATTATCAGTCACTTAAAAGGAAGGAATGTACATAAAAATTGGATTACTTGAATGCCACCACATGTTTAGACTCATCTTCAATATATTAAGTGTGCTATAAATTGGTCTTGCTTTCTGGTTTTTTAATAATGCTGTAATGTCTGAGCAGGGAAAATACAAGTGACTATATAACTGATAGAGCTGCACAATGGGAGTTCTTTCAGTTAAATCAGGATTGCCTTTACAATTGTGCTTCATTTATCATGGTTGAAGTCTTTCTGGAATGAGAGACTAGAGCATGTACTAGAAATAAACAATTGGGAAATCCTGTTTTCTATCCATGCGGTGCCAGCAAGTGGCTGCATGTTACAAAAATGCATCCTAAAAGTTTGCAGTGTCATTTAAAACATTTTTATTGGCAATTTATATCCAAGAAAGTTCTCCTTTTAAAACAAGGGAGACAACCTCATTTAGACCCCAACTTTATTTTCCTATTCTATATATCAGCCTCCTAGCTATAACTTATTTTTACTTTTCCATACATTTTTCTTGACTGTTACACTGACTACAACACATTTGCCATCCACCTAGCAGTCTCTTCACTACTTGAAACAAGTTCCTTACCTTCATCTTATTAGAGCTGTGGTCTGCCTCTTGTATCTAGTATTCAATCATAATATTGCACTGAACCTCTTTTTGCTCCACCAGTGACTCTAGTTTCTTATTTAAGTACCTATACGCTTTTACCACATTGTCCCTTATGTAAGGTGAATCTCCTTGCCCTTCTTCTAGGAATAACTGATGCCTGCTATCAGTGGCTAGATAGCAGTGGTTAGGAAGGATTGCTTCAAGAAGGTAAAAAAGAATAGTAAAAACAGTAAACATCCTGCAGAATCTTATAAGCACTTCCTTAATTCATCTTCATTAAAAAAGTCCATCAATAGTCACCATTTGTCTCTAGAAATACCAGCCATAGCCTGCCTTGGTCAAACATAGTTCTTTTAAAAAGTTTATGGGGTTCCAGAGCAATGCATCAGCATGGAAATCAGAAAAATGTTGACAAGGTCTGTTATTGAACAATTTGGTTTTATTATGCAATCCCTTAGACTGGTACTACAGAATGTGTTATGAAAAGGCTTTGGTTTATGGAAAACTGCATTAAAATTGTAAAGTGATTACTTAGTTCTCAGGAGATTGTGTTCTGCTTGAAGCCTAGAGGACACTGTAGGAAAGTGCAAGAGCAAACAGTCAGCAGACAGCCCAGAATGAGTTGTGACTCTTGTAGGGAGCAGACTGCTTTGACTCTATTTTAGGGTCTTCTGTGTTATTCTGAAATCTAAAAATAAATGTTACATTACAACTTTCCACCCAGGTTGTCCGATTTTAAAAATATATATATCACAAAACATTATGAAAGCATCCAGAACCTGGGATGGATGCTTATTAAGTCAAATCTAATTAAAAATACAAAACCACCTCAATTTTCACATCTTGGCCAAAAAATGCATAAGTTGAAGCGTTTGGACCCCCACCCCATGAACAGGGGCTGCTGCCTCAGCCCGCGCTAGGCCCAGCATCATGGGGGTGTGAGGGATCAGGAGCATCGGCTCCTGCTTCCTCCCCTTCCTACCTCTGAATCAGAGGCAGCGAGAGTAGAGGGGGGAAAATGCGAGATTAACTGATAAACCTAGGCTTCTCAGTTAATCATATACTCGTTCAAATCCCTATATTAAACTTCAGCTTGTGAGGAGCATACTTAGGTACTATGTTGGTACTAAGAGTCTAGAAACATCTACATTTACTCTTTCAGAAGCACTGAATCATTAACTGCCTGCAGATCTTTGTGAGGCTTGAAATCCTGTCTTTAAGGAACTGAAGTTACACCAGTAAAAGATTACACCTCTGCCACCTTGTCTCTAATATCCTGGTTCAATATTACACCAGGATAATATTACCTCATATAACACCCCAAATGAGAACTTTGACACTCCTGGATAACCAGGAAGGCCCAAGTATCCTTTCTTATTTTTAACTCAATGAATTTTAAGTGATCAAGAGATGATTCACTGGAACACTGACAGAATCTCTAGCTGATTGTATCACAGGCTAGTGTCTTAACTAGAATGCCCAAAGTAAGGTCCCATAGCACATAGTTAGCTTCCTAAATAAAAATGCTCTGATTTTTGAGGTGTTGTGAATAGATGCTACTGCTGATTTGACTGAGAAATGTTCAAAGAACATTCGACAGGACCTATAATAAAAAGCATGAATATAAAATTGAGAGGAGAAGGCAAGAAATTGATAAAGTTTAAACTAAGTTTATTTTGTTTGGACCCATTCCTTGCTGAGTTCTCAATTGTATGGTGGTATTTATTAGGAATAAGATTTGATGTTTCAGCCAGCTGTAGCCTCAATGTAATTTTTGAATGAGTGTCTCTCTTCAAGAACTTCATTGCTAAGATTTTCTGTCTCCGTTTCTGAAATGTATAAATATGGGGATCAGGAGTCCCAGGTAAAGTGCTGAGACTCTTTTGATTTGTGTGGCTGTCTGACCCCAAGATTGGATTTCTGCAGTTACTCCTATGTTTTGTTCACCATTTATTTTGGCATGAAGAGCACTCAGCAACAATACTATCTGGAACTCTATTCTTCTCAGCTCCTTGTGTGGGAGAAGTACTAAGCTTTGCCTTTGCTTCCTGTTAAAATGAGTATTAAATTCTAAATTTATTTCATGTTTCCCCAAAGAGTAATTTTGCCGCATTTTATCTTCATGAGCTGCAGTCCTCAGACATCTTTGTAAATCTTTTGTGATAAGCACTGGGAGAATGTGGGGAATAAAGGAAACAATGTATAAAGTCAGTTTCAGTGGGGGGTGGAAATCACAAGTACTCATACTTCTAGCTAGGTCCCAACCAATTTCATGGCTGTGAAAAAAATGCCTCATGGACCAAGAAATAGGCCCTTCCCTGCAAAAAAATCTGATGTCTCCTAGTTCCTAGGAGACCTCATACTGGGAAGGAGAGAGACAGGACTTACGACTCCCATGAATGCTGCTCTGGGTGGGGAGACCAGATCCACTTCTGAGCACCTCCCCCTGCTGCAGGATGCTCTCTGGTTTCTGCAGCTGGAGGAGGTAATTGGATCAGGTCTTACCTGTGTTGTTTGGCTAGTAGCCCCTTGGTGGGGAATCCCAGTCATCTGGGCAGGGCTGCAGCATGACAAAAAACTTATTTCCCTACAGGATTTCTCTCCTCTGGCTGTAGATACCTCTGCACCTTCTTCTCCCAACTTGCTTCCTATCTCTGTACCTGTGCAGCTTCCTTTGCAGGGGACATTGTACAGGGAATTCCTCCCTTTCCAGGTGCAATTAGTTTATTTCAATAATAGAAAGGGGAGGTGTTTCAGAGAATTTTTGATAGACACTGGACAGAAGCAAATCACACTCAAGGCTTAAATCACTGATAGATATGGATATTGGAGTGGTTTCATAGTGTTACGGGGGGCCGACAGAATTGCTGTGCCCTTGGGCAAGTGGATCTGGCCTCCCAGAAGGAGGGAAGCCTTGGGGGCCAAAAGGGGTGGGACTGGGGGCAGCAAGCCCTCAGTGCTGCCCAGAGCATGCAGGCAGCCACCCACCCACCCACAGGAAGCCCTCAGAGCTGCCTGGAGCATGCCATGTAATGCTCCAGTGGAGATTTAAGGGGCCTGGCTCCAACTGTTGCTGTAGTAGCAACCAGAGTCCTGGGCCTTTTGAATTGCTGGGTCCTAGGTTAGTTTCCTTACCACCACCCATCTGCAAGCTTGGTAATGTAGTCATCTCAATTGACTGCACATGCCTACCAGACAATTACTGTAAAATGTGTGCAAAGTAAATAAAAAGCCTCAACGATTAGTGCAGCAGATTGTGTGAAATCACTTGGAAGCCAAATTCTACCTGCTAATGGCGTACAAAATAGTTTGTCAAGTTACAACGTTTCATTGGATCACACATGTTAGGCAACAATTCATCACCACTTAGACTCAGAAACCCACCAAAATAGAAAGAGGGCTGCACATGGTGCATGTCTGGGAAACAAGATAATTTTTTTTTTAAGACCGAGCTCTGAGATCTGTCACTTAGCTAGAATGGATCTCATAGATGCATTTCCAAGTGCTTCTATGCTGTTGGAAAACATGATCACCCAAAGCTAAGTTAATTCAATGGAATATATAAAATGCTGGTTGCTTACCAAGCACAGATACGCTGACAGGACCACCTTCCAAAGGTTTTGCTACATGTTTTGAAGTGAAAGACTCAAATTAACTCATGTGAGTATTTTGCAGTTATTTTGGATGAGTCCACAGATGAGCAAGACAACTATGTACTGCAAGTTCTGTTTGATTTTTATTTCTGACAAGGTCAAAGTGTCAGGAAAGCTAACAGTGCTTGCAGACTGAATTATTTGGATGCAGTTAACTTACACACAGATTCTCAATGGGGTAATTAAAACCATTTCAAAATATAGTGCGAACTCTGACAAAGCATCTGCTTTCATAACTGACAAGGCAACTTGCATGATAAAATCTTTCAAATTGGTTCTCCAAGGCCTAATGCCAAAGGCTGGCCATATTACATGTAATGCACTTATAAATTTCTCGTGTCAGTGAGCTTGGTAAAGTTGATAACTGATCAGCTACATTAAATAGATTTTTAAACACTGCCCTAGCCACAAGCTTTGAATCAGGCAGCACAGGGCAAATATGACTGAAATTGGAGGAGGATAACAACAAAGATATAGATTTTAAGAGAATTGTCAAGCCTTCCAAACAATGCTTACCTGAAGGAAGAAGTTCAAATTTGTTGCCAGAAATGCCACAACTCATGGACTTTACCATTTGGTTTGAATCTCGAAATGTCACAATCCACCAAGCATACGACCAAGTAATGGATATCTTGGGCTGAAGCATAGTTGAATGAAAAAAAAAAATTACTAACAATGCTCAGTTAGATAGCAGGGCTAAGAAAGTGTTTTCTTGTATGGCAAAGAAGCTCAGACAATACTACTGCAATGGGAAGGGTCAAGCCATGCTGCAGAAATGGCTCAAGAGTTACAGCAACCTGAGGCTGTGTCTAGACTACATCACTGTCTCAAAAAAGGGATGTAAATTAGACACTTCGAAATTACAAATTAAGCTGGGATTTAAATTTCCCATGCTGCATTTGCATAATGGCAGCCGCAGTTTTTTTTTCAAACACAGGGCTTTTCTATAGAAAAACGGCAATTTAGATGGGGATCTTTCGAAAATAAAACCCTTTTTCGAAGATCCTGCACTCCTCAAAAAATGAGGTTTACAGGATCTTTCGACAAAAGGGTTTATTTTCGAATGGTCCCAGTCTAAACTGCCGTTTTTCTATCGAAAAACCCCGTGTTGAAAAAACCGCAGCCGCCATTATGCAAATGAAGCATGGGAAATTTAAATCTCAGCTTCATTTGCAATTTCAAAGTGTCTAATTTACATCCCTTTTTCAAGTGTGAGGCACACCCTGAGGCAAAAATTCTAAAAGCAGTGTTTATTTTTGACCCTGCACAAATGCACCTGCTGATGGTGGATTTAAGTTCACTTAATGCAATTTCTGCTTTGATGAGAACTGTAGGCTGGAGATACCTGCTTACAAAAATATAGTGAAAAGTGGGATGTTGTTTGCCTGTGCTGTAGTTTTGGAACTCAGTGGAAGGCAAAATCCCCCCACCTTACAAGTCTTGCTTGGTGTTGTCTGACAATTCCAATACACTTTGTGGATGCAGAGAGAGTAGTGTCTGATCATGGGCAGATTTTCAGCACAGACAGGAAATGAACACATGGAGGCTGGATGTTCCATGCTGACATTCAAAGCCAGAACTCCCCGGCCCCCCTGCACACTTATTTTTGTTAACTTCAGGTTGTGGTTCACAAATTTGAGACTAACAAATGAGATTATTACCCAACAAAACTGTCTCAGATGCCCATATATACAAATTATGGAGTTGAACCCTGAGCGTTATTTGCTAAAGTGTCAGTAAATCCTGTTGGAGGTTCACATGACCTCTTATCTTATTGAAATAAGCTAATAATTGCATCTGTAAGGTAAGCATGCCTGTGAAGTGACTCTTCCCCCTGCAGCTACAGAGCAATGGGGGCAAAAAGCTAACACAGGGCAGAAGGTGCAGGCTTTTCTGAAGCTATGCAGAAAGAACAAGCATTGCCCCTCCCAAGCCAGCCAGAACTAGCAGATAGGAGCAGCTAGGGCTGAGAGCCTCCTAGCATCACAGGGAGAAATCAGACCTACCTCTATCTCTTGAAACTTTCTGTGGCTGCAGGAAGCTCTGCGGCTGCTGCCTTCAGAGTCCAGCTCTGATGGTAGCACAGAAGGGGGTCATGCAGTTGACCCCTCACAACAGGTTTGTGACACCACCTCCATCTCCTTTTGGATCAGGAGACCATGGTTACATTGTGAAATTCCATATTTAAATGGCTTAAAATGTAAAATTTGCAACATTTTAGATCTTATTGGCTATAATGGACTATGAATTTGGTAGGGTTTTAGTAATAGCAAATGGGACATTTTAGTGATAAAGATAAACCCTCCAGAATAGTCACTGTATTTTTTTAAATATTAGAATTTTAAAATATGCCAAGATGGAACGTCTTGTTATTAATATGGGGAAGAATGCCCAACCAACTTATAAACACAGGCATTGAACAAAAAATTGATTACTTATTGTTTCATAGCCCCAATTCAGCAAAGCAGAAACACATGCTCAGCTTTAAGCATGTACGTTGAGTCTAATCCCATTGAGGAAGAGTAAGGGCATATGTGCTTAGAGTTAGGTTCTCAATGTAGTCAAAGGGATTATACACATCCTCAGGGTTTTGATTAATCAGGGACCCATGCTACTAGATGGAGTGGTACAAGTCTAAGTAATCCTGAAGATTCTAACAGGCTTAGAATTTTGAAAATTTGAATTTGTCCATGTCTGTTTCCTATGTGAACACTTACCATTTTGCTTTGCACAGATTTGCACCACTCTCACAAGCCAGCTGTGTTCATAAGTGGATCCCTTTAATCAATTTTGTTAAAACAAAGCATATAGCTTCGAATTATTTTGCTTTGTTGTATTTTTCACACCTTTGCTTACATTGTAATTCCTCAGTCTGCAGATAATTCATTTCACTAGCATTAGGGTTTCAGAGAAAATCCTAGTGCTACATGACACAGGTGTTTAGTTTTATTTTTCATCTACTGTAACTGTTGATGAACTAACGCGATGAAGGGCCACAGTCAGTTTGTGACAGTTCATCTTAAGGTTCTGTGCAGGAGAGAGAAATTAAATTAAGGCAAAGCATGACAGTCAGTGGCACAGTAAATAGGTTCTTTCAGAGGGAAATCCTGATCACTACCAAGTAAAAGCACTTGTAGTCCAGTACCTGTAGATACATCCATCTATTGACAAAACCCGTGTATGAATCTGGCTTGCTAGCCAGATATTCAGAGGCACAGTATAATCCTCATAGTTGGAGAAACATTACTGGGTTATAACTCTAATAGTTCTTCCTTCCACATGCTCACTCCCTACACATTTTACATCCTGTCAACATTTAGTGAATACTTGATTTCCCTCTCTGAAATATTTAACTTGGAAGTTTCTACAGAAGTAGTGAAGCCATCAATTATATACTCTTTAGAACCTTGATTAGTGGCATTACTGTTACATTAATTTCCTTGGTTGCCCCCTCACTTAAGTACCCACATTACATGACATTGTCAATTTCTTTATAGTTTTGATGGTCGTAATGCACAATTTCCTTCCATTAGAGAAGCTACATCATTTAGATCTTAGCTGGTAACTATCTGGGGATTTCTACTTGCATGTTTCCAAAACTCTGATGGTAAAGGCTCACATCAGTCAAGCTTCTTGTACCATACTTTATAGGTAACCATGCAGCAAACTGCATATTCTTGGGCCCTCCACGAGTCAGTGATCCTCACCTGCATTACTTTGAGGACCCTTTGCAGAGGAAGTATTTGTGCTGGTTGCACAGGGCATGCCAGTCCCAGAGGTGGCTACCATGCATCTAATTTAAGCCTTTAAAGATAGGGACTAGGAATTGAAAGACAAATGTCTCTAAGGGGTGAGAAGCTGCTTCAATTACACGAAGGCACACAAACATCTGCTTAAGTCATTTTTCCTTCTGACCACATGTTACTTATCGAATAGTCCAAAAGAAGCCCCGATATCCTGTTCTCTCAAGCGCACTACTAATGGTAAATTTTATCCCAAAAATATAGCAAGTAACAAGAACTAGTTAAGTGAATGGGTTTTTCAAGTGCTCAGGAACTGGGGAGTTTTGCAAAGTTTTGCAAAGAATTTTCATCTTCAGTTTGATACCTGGAAGTATCTCCACAAAGAAAGTGGTTTTAATATAAATTGACTGGTTTGGTATCCAATTTGAAGATTTTATGAGTACATGTGTACATAACTGGAAGTGTTATGACCTCCCAAGAGAGAGAGAAAAAAAACCCAAGCCTCACAATGGAGCAGTACAGAGCAAGACAGATTCCAAAGAAATATAAACTAATTTTCACTCTACACTTAATGTCTCCTGTGAGAGTCATTTTTTATGGAAGGTTTTGCTTGCTCTCACTGTAGCACTGAGAAATTTTTGGTTTGTTAGTGCACAATATTCTCTTTACCTGATGTACAAACTAAATCAATATTAATTCAATGATAAAACTGGACACGTGCAAATCAGGGGTAGAAAATACAACCTACCACACCCTCACCAACCCAACCCAAATGCATGAGTGTATTGCTCTGAATAGGAGTAATTTTTATGTTGTAACTCTTGGATTCTGCCAACTGCAGTCTCTGTCCACCTTGATTTTTAGAAATGTCATCAATGTGATATTGCCAGAAAAGTTGCTTTGGCAATGGGGAGTGAGGGTGTAAAAACAAACAAAATCGAGCAGCTTCTTCTGTGAGGTGGCCACTGCATACCAAAAGTGATATGCATCTACCGATCACTGCTCAGGCATATCAGCAAGGTAAGGGACTTGGACTTACCTGAGGACATACAGAAGTTAATTAATTGTTAAAATTGTAGAGGAGTCTCACGTTTCCTCAGTGGAGTATATTTTTAATTAACATTTCATGAAAAGAGATAGAGAATACAAATACTAAATAATGCAGTCTTAATATACTATCTAGCATATGCAATGTTGCTACAATTCAGTGCAGAATATTAATGCCTCATGAATTTTTAAATTTCATTTCTCTGTTTGCTGTGTTGTCATTTCAACAATGGGATGGACCTGCCACAAGACTTCAGCTGATATTGATATGAATTCAAACCACCTATGACAGCAAAGTTAAAGGGAAATTTTTCCAACTAAAATTGGCAAAATGCCTACCTGAAGCACAGCAAAAAAATCAGCCTAAGCTCACTGGGGTGAGAAAAGCCCTCACACCATGATCCTAGTCATATAGAAGCCCTTCCTGAACATCTAAAACCAATCATGTTAGTTTGAGATTAGGAATTTTTGAGAAGAATGAAACAAACCCAGAGTACGCTAAGAACTTATTAAGAAACTACCAAGCACTTAAGAACAGTTAGAAGTTTAGTAAAACATATCTTCAGTGATATTTTAAGATATGAGCAGATTGAGAGCTATGACCATTGAGAGGGAGCTAAGAAGCAGTGTTAAAGGCTCTAAATTTCTCCAATCATGAGATTATAAATGGAAAACACTTTGATAGCTAATGGATTTGCACATCACTGAAATAGTAGGAAGGCATGATACTAGAATTATAACAAGTGCTAGGACTATTAACTAATCACACATTTATACACACACACACAAATAAAAGCAACATAGGAAACCAACAGAAACATTTTAAAATTGAAACACAGAAGAGCTGACTCACTGCTGGGCTGTCCTTCTCTCAAGTGGATGTGGCAAAGCATGTGCTCCTTGTTTTCTTCCTCACTGCTGAAAGCTGCTCTATCCTCAACCTGGTATCTTTCTTTTCACAACTGAGCCCCCTGACAACTCAACCTTTAGCCCCACCTTTTCCAGGTGTAGAAAAAGTCTAATAAATTCAACTGCAGTAAATATAATTCCTTACCCCTACCCAGATTTTCCAACACTTGGCTCTGCAGAGTTACCCTACCACTTGTGTGCAGAGCCACCACTCAGAGACCTGCTTCTAAACTCAGTAATCCTTGTCCCTCTTATATCAGGGTGTTTCCACACTAGCTTTTCCAATGGACCAGTGGAGGAACCCAGACCCTCTCTCAATTCTGGCTTTCAGTGCAGGAAGGAATTCTGTGATAAGCTGCCAAGGTCTACTCCCTCTCGCTCCTTGCTGCTTTCATAGACTTCTTCCCACCATTGCTATCCTTTAGATCATTTCCAGGAGGCTTACTATATGTCTTCCCTGCTTTTTGTCCCCACTCACTAGCACACAGAGAAACTACAGCATATTTTTCCCCCTTCCATTTTTGAAGACTCACTTACCTAGACTTCCTTTCTTTACTCACCACCCAGCTCCTACTCCCCCTGAAGCTGGGCTTCATCTTCATTTAGTCCAGGTGCAACCAGGAGCACTGATTTTTCTGTCTCTTTCATTTAATGTATGGTGTACCTATGGATTAATATGCTGAAGCAGATAAATACTTTGAGCTATTATGTCTTGTACCTGATGATAGATAACTCACTCTTGAAATAGCAAAGTTATTTACTGGCATTTCCAAGTTGTTCATACTGAGCAAGGGCCTCAACCGGATAATATTTATTATGGAATAAAATGTTCTAATAACAAACTAAAGAAGTTTATAAATATATAAACTAGATGATAATATAACAAACCAATTCTAAATGGTGTCTAATGATAGCTCAATAAAATGAAATCAGCAGAGGAGAACACTATTTCAGCAAGTGCTTAGGATCAGTTAATATGACTCAGTTTTATTGCAGCTTATTTTATTTAAAGATGTTGCATTTCCAATTTGGTATCATATAGATAGTTGGTAAGAGCCAAAAAATGCAGGAAAATTTAATTATGGAGATGAATAAATCTGAGTATCAACTGTACAGCAGTGAAAACCCAGATCATGTCATTAAATAAAGAAAACCAGTGACAACATATTAATAATGAAGGAAAAAAAATGGTTGCTTTCTATCAATATTCTTTCATATTCATTACTAGAATATGATTGCCTAGATTTAACTTTGTACGCAGCCTGATTGATTACATTCATTGTTTTTAGAACAGCTGAAACTTGATGCTTAAAGGAGGAATCTAAAACAGTGGGAGTGGTTTCAGAGTCAGTTATGAATTCTGAAAAAAATATCCTGCTATTTGTTCTGAACATCATCTATTCATTTTAATTCTAGGCACTGCATTTGTTCTATTAGTTTTTTTATGGTCTGTTCCTCCTTCAGGAGTTCAGAAATTAGCAATGTGTTCTTTTATTGCTTTGGTTTTATAATAAAAGGTTTTGGGTTTTTTTTACTCCAGATACAAACCTACTTTCTATAGGGCTTCATTAGCATGCTCTGTGGTAATAATACCTTTATTCTGAGGCCATATAGTTGGAAGTATAATACAGACAGGCATTTGAAAAGAAGTATTCAGGATGTTTGGTGATGCAGCATCCCAGAAGTCTGGCATCTTCACCAGTATGCTACTTGATAGGACTGGGCTTTATTATACTAAAGCTATCAGTTTGGGTGTTTTTCTACTTCTACTTCAGCTAATGGAATAGATATTGGAAGTGCCATTGTTTTGATCTCAACATTTTCTTCTCAGGGGTATATTCTGAATATATATAGTTGAATCTGATCTTAAAGGCACTTTCAACTTCTTATCTGCACACCTGATTCCATGGCATATTTCCCACTGCCATTAATGTTGAATTCATTATATTCAGTATATTCTAGTGTTTTACTCGACTGATAGCTTGTTATCTGAAATTACTAGTCTATTTCTGTTTCTCAGTGAAAGTATTTAAAAGTCATAAAAAATATTCAGGTACCGATACTACAAGATACTTTAGCATGTGCATAACTTTAAGCAAGAAAATCACCTAATTGACTTCAATTGAACTACTCGTGTATAAAGGTAAATACATGCTTAAGTACCTTGTTGAATAGGGACTTTAAAGATTATTACAATAATTATAATTATGGACAGTGTCATCTTTCTTTTATATAATATATATCACTTTGTTGCTGCTACATTTACTGAATTCAATAAAAAGTAATATATATACATACATATATATGTCATATTTTTGAAGCTAGTACTAATTATTTTTAAAATTAAATAATAGTAATTTAACATTAATTATTTCTACACTAGTTCTCAGTGGGTTTTACCATTTAAGTTGAAATATAAATTCACCAATGTGGAACTCAGCATTTAATTTCACATCTTTTCTATGGTACATGTTTAGAAATTTATAGTCTCAATCTAACAGAATAGAAATCTCTTGAGTACTAATATCTCTCATGAAGCTAATGGTATCTGTCATATAAACAAGTCAAGAAATAAATTAATAATTGGAGCTAGGACTGGTCCCATTTGTTTTGCAACTCATTTGCAATATGTAGCATCTGGCAATCTGCCTTAGCCCTTTGAACCTGCAGTCATTCATTAAATATGGTTTGTTTCCTAATGGTGCCTATTCAGTCAGATAACTTATTGTAGAAATTGTTTTTATTCCTCAAGATAAATTAAATAAAGTGCCTAGAATATATTTTTGTTATCCAATCTAACTTGGAGCTCTCCGCTTTTACTCAGAATTTTCAGCTCCACTTTATACAGTTTCCAATATTTTTCTTTCCGATAGCACAATCTCTGCCCTTTAGCAGTTAGGTCCCATCAACCTAATTCTCTTGTGCAGCATACTTCTGATTTCTAATATTCTGTATATTTTAATGATTTTCTTCCTACAGTTCAGCATGCTTAACAGCTTCCTACTGCTTGTTAGGCGAGAAATCCTATAATGTGTAACAACCGGTATAATCAAATTAAAGAAGTGAAAACCACAGAATTATGCTACAATTCTGTTTGACTGATTTCAGAGCTAATTAAAAACACAATTGTAATGTCAAAACAATAGTAATGACCTCATCTGTTAAATTACATATATCGCAGTCCAACAAAAAGCATTTGTTGTCTTCCATAGTCATGCTTTAGTGCATGTAATATGATTTCCCTTGGTCTCTGGAGGCCAATGATTTTGCTATTATTTCATCACTAATAGACTTCTCCTTTAACTCAAAGTAGTAGAATCATGTTGTTTTGGTTCTGAAGGTCTAAGGTTTCAAGTTCAATGGCAAGCATGGTGTGTGTCTGATAGAGTGTGATTGTGATGGATAGAAGGGTGCTGGCCAGTATTCAGTGATTAAAGGATTAAACTCAGGTAGCTAAGGGTATTGGCAGGGAGCCAGGAGAGCCAATGAAAAAGGTGTTGAAATTTGAATTGGAAGATATACTTCCTGCTGTGTGTGTGTGTGTGTGTGTGTGTAAGTAAGTAAGTAAGTAAGTAAGTGTGTGTAAGTTTTGAGCCAGGAGTTGGGGGAACAAGATGAATTGAACCAGGTAAAACTACCATGCCTGTAAGGAATACTGAACATGGAAATGGACTGGACATTAACGCACAAATCTGTAAGTAGATAGGAAATGAAATGTCTATTTAGACATGATCAGGTTATTTTCTTTGTTTTGTTGTTTGGTTAAACTTCTCTGTGCTGAGTCCATATGCCACTGCCCTTCACACATACACCGTATTAAGCTGAATCCCAGTGATACAATTCTCTGTGTTTTAATCTGTTCTTTTCTCAGTTGCTTTATAACACCTAACAACGTAGTATGTTTTACCAAGTATCTCTTTTAGTTTTGTTAATAAAATCACAATTTTTTAAAGAGAGAATGATTTGATTCTTGTGTCCTGGAAGGTCTGTGTATGCATGCCTAAGAGTGAGAGGTCAGCTATCAGAGACTGCAGATTGTTT
The DNA here is from genome assembly GCA_019425775.1 of Rafetus swinhoei. Lineage (NCBI taxonomy): Eukaryota > Metazoa > Chordata > Testudines > Trionychidae > Rafetus > Rafetus swinhoei. The sequence continues at coordinate 36,881,065 of CM033449.1, forward strand.
TCTCTCTTTTTTTTTTTTTTCAAGCTCATGTGGTAAAAGAGGTTGGTGTTACCCCTCTGGAAGAAGATCAAGTGCTTTCTTCCTGGGTCAAAGAAGAAGGGGGTTTTCACTTGATGGTGGGCAACCTATTTCCCAAGGCCTTGGGGAGTATTTTTAAGTAGAAGCCTACAGAGACAAGGTATTTTAAGATCTCTTGCAGGCCCCCACCTTCTGCACTTGGAATGCCAGAATGGGGAACAGTCTTGACAGGCTCCAACTGTTATGTAAGCCATACAAGGTAATAGATACTATCTCCGTGGCTGACCTACCCACCTGGAGCTAGGTTAGCTTTTCTATGAAAGGGGGAAGAAACCCATACCAAAACCTTTTATGGTGAGGAAGACTCACATTTGCTAGAGAAAAACTCTTACAGGAGTTTCCTGTCTACTGCATATTGGAAACCTCAAAAGCCTGAAACCAATGTCAATTGAAGTTCTTGGAAAGTACCCCATTGTGCCTGTGCACACTATCCTTTCCCACCATCAACTTTTGCCTCAATGGTTCTGAGGGTGTTCCAACAGGCTAAAACTAAGAAATCTTGAGTATAGCACCCCGATGTCTGTATACCTACAGGTGCCAGTAGGAATCAGACTTGAGGCCCTCTTTTTTGCATAAAAAGGTCTACACCTTGTGCTAAAAATAGATGCTTTATGTCTGCAAACATAACAGTCTGCAATTATTGCTGGGCTAGCAGATACAGGGAGACATAAATACAAGGAAAATGTCCTCCACTTGAACTTACCTTGAAGTCGAACATAAGTAGCTCACCTCCTCCCTCTCACCTAACAGTGTATATATGTGTTTCAGAGGGGCTCCATCACTGTGCTCACAACAGACACTGGGAGCATTTCTGTCTAAAAGATTACATTTCTGTTTTGAAGAGTATATTCCAGTTAGAACAGTGAAACTCAGACTGTGGCTTGCGATCCACAAATGGCTCTTTAATGTGTCTCCCGTAGCTCTTTGTAGCATACGATATTAAAACACCAATTTAATTATCCAGTCAGGATGCTTTTACTGTGTTATTCACCAATTAAGTTATTAATTTGCACTAAATTATTAACCAGTAAAAACTAAATTGTTCCCTTGTTATATTGATTAAATATGAATATGCACTATCGTAAATAAAAAAAAATCACACTACTGTGGTTCTTTTGGGTAATGTTGATCACTAATTTGTCTCCTGAACCATTAATATCTGAATTAGAGAATACTGCTATCTCTTTTCCTATTTTCAGTTGTACAAAGCGGTGGGGTGATCACTGACGCTACATAGCCATTCTTCATGTACTTGCCTGGATGATAGAAAGGTTTCTTTTGGACATATGTCCCTCAAACTGACTGGCATCCAGCTTTCTAGGGAAGAAACAACCCATTACAATTCCTCAAAGGTTAGGGGTGTGGATGGTATGTTTGCCCATCAGACAGGGAACATGCCTACATTTAAGATCCAAACTACCTTAAATTTTGAGGTTCATCTCCAGCTGGATTATTTTTTGTTTAAATTATATCTCATCTCTAAATTAGTTTTTCTTGATTTTTGTAAGATTTCACGCAGCGTGGAATTAATAAACATGTCAAATTATTTCCGAAGTACCATGGATTCCTTGACAATCTAAAATTAAATATTAACTGTCTTTTTTTAAAGAAAGAATGAATTGGGGCATGTTTTCTTCTACAAAATAAGTTAGTTTGATTAGTTTTAGCTTTTATGACGATCATTTATTGTCTGAAATTAATAAGACATTTATATAATTTTGATGACATTGACACCTATAAGAGATTTAAGGGTTGAATTAGAAATTGTGCATAATAGAAAAAATGGAAATGTGTTGTTCATACAAAGAAGCTTCGTAAGATGTTCCTAAATATCTCTTTGATTCTCTGCAAATGTCAATAGTAACCTCTTGAAAAGTATAAATAAATATGCAAGTCAATGGGCCATATCCTGCATAAATGAAGACCATATGACCTTTCCCATTAATGTAAATTAACACTGTATCAAACCTTATCTACTTAACCTAAAAGTAATAAAACAAAATCCATCTGCTCATTTTATATTTCTTTTGGCTATTTAATAAATTCAGTACCGCTCATGAGGTCAAAGGGGAAAATCATTCTTTAACAAAAATGCTAAAAATCTACAGTATATGTCATTGAAAGAAGTATGCAAATGTGTAAGTACTTTGGGTCAAAACATTGCATCCAGTCAAAAAGAAAGAAAGTCAAAAAGTCAAAAAAGATAGACAAGAAGAAATAGGCTTAATTTAACACCACATGGTGAACTGAGAAATAGTCACTAAAGTCATGCAAAAAAAGTTTCTGAGAAAGACTATCTGAAAAGATCACTTTTTGTGGCAGCACTTACTGATTCACAATCCTTTTCCAAATCTTTATCTTGTTATCTGCACATTGAAAAATAAAGAACCTGTCTATAAATCTGTTTTCCCCAATGATGTTTGAGTTGGAAGTCATCATTCTTCTGTGCTTGATACACAAGTAAATCAGGGAAATCAACTGAAATCAACATCTAGTTTTATGTGAGTGACATGAGAATTATATATGTTGAGATTAGGGTATGTCTACACAACAAAGAAATACCTGAGGCTGATGCCAGCTGACGGGCTTGCAGGGAAGTTTCATTGCTGTATAGACTTAAAGGCTCTGGCTGCAGTCTGGGCATTAGGCTCTGTGATTGGAGAATCCCTGAGCTTGGGCTCAAGCCCAAACCCAGAAATCTACACAGCAATGAACACTCCTGAGCTCCAGGATCCCCAGTCAGCTAGCATGGGCCATTTATGGGTTTTTCATTGCTGTGTACACATATCTTAAAATAACAAATGGATGGGTTACAACCTGGACTATTTGTTCTGTTTATTTGTTGTGTGGCCAAATAAAATACTTGTCATGGTGAGTTATCTGTTCTCAAACCTGATTTTTTTCTGTTCATTTTAGTGGTATGTATTTGGCAGTGATATACAACTTTTACCCAACACTCTACAAATCTTTTTTTCAAAAAGATCAACGAGTCACATATCATTCAATAACATGAGGGAGATTCCTTGCCTTCTTTCACATCTTTTTACTGCTAAAGTGTTGCCAATTTAGCTGAAACCAGCTGTAAAACTCCTGCTGGGGATTCTCCCAACATAGGAGGGTCCTAAGAAAGTGCAATGCTTTTAATCAGCTATCATGCCTCTTTCTTTACAAGCCCTGTTAATGTTCATTTATGATCAAATTCATATTTGCACTAGGATGGTTTAAACAGTAGCCAAATATTTTATGTACTAGTCAAGAGATTAGGAGGTTAAGAAGTATCTTCACTTTAGGACAAAATCAAGTTAAACCATTTTGATTCACAGAGACCTCAAGAGGTCATCAAGTCCAGCCCCCTGCCCAAGGCAGGACCAATCCCAACTAAATCAACCCAGCCAGGGCTTTGTCAAGCTGAGATTTAAAAATCTCTAGGGATGGAGATTCCACCACCTCCCTAGGTAACCCATTCCAGTGCTTCACCACCCTCCCAGTGAAATAGTTTTTCCTAATAGCCAACCTAGACCTTTCCCACTGTAACTTGAGACCATTGCTCCTTGTTCCGCCATCCATCAGTACTGTGAATAGCCCTTCTCCATCCTCTTTGGAACCTCCCTTCAGGAAGTTGAAGGCTGCTATCAAATCCCCCCTCACTCTTCTCTTCTGCAGACTAAACAAATCCAAATCCTTCAGTCTCTCCTCATAGGTCATGCGCTCTAGCCCCCTAATCATTTTGGTCACCCTCCACTGGACCCTCTCCAATGCGTCCACATCCTTTCTATAGTGCGGGGTGCAGAACTGGACATAATATTCTAGATGTGGCCTCTCCAGACTTAATATGTATAAAAAATTAAACCAAGATTTTATGTTTCTTAAAAGAAAACAATCAACTATATCAAAAATTTGAACAAATCAATGACTATTCCCCCTTCAAATGGCCCTTGTCTGAAGCCTTGTAAATATCACAACTGTTTCACGTTTCTTTTAAGTAAAGAAGTTGGATAGCTCTGAGACAATATTTGTGTATTCCATGTTCCAATATATTGATTGCAGTACACTCTTCTTTGAATCAGACATAATTAGAAGACAATTACATCATATTATCACCTATATACATGATATAAATATGCAGTCTACTGTAGTTAATTCATCCCACTCAGCAAAATAGATTTGTGATGTGTTTGCCAAAGGGAGAGACAAAGGGAGCAATTTCCCTGAGCTCTTTAAATTCCCACTTGAGTGCCATGTGTTGCACTTCATGCAGCTCTTAGGGCTACGTGGGTTGGTGTTGTGCTGCACAGAGCACTTCAGGCAGCGCTTAGGGCTGAGATGGAGAGCAGGCCATGATCTGGGTGGCGCTGAGAGCCAGTTACCCCAGTCCTGCCCCTTCCACCTAAGTCTATGCCCCTTACAGGATCACGGAGTCACCTCCCACGTTGCCCAATGACCAAGCAAAGCTGTCGGCTCCCCTGTGTTTGCTAATGAATTTCAAAATCTTTTAAAGACTCGCTTTCTATCTCCAGTCTCAAGTACTGGCCTCTACTTTATGCCAGCAATTTTTAGATGCAAATAATTCTGGGCAGCATAATTTTGTTACTATAGATAAACATGGGGATTTAGCTCCTTATCCTGCAAACACTTATTTTCATGCTTAAAGTTAAACATAGGAGTAAGCCCAATGGCTTCATACAGGCTACTTGTAGTCTTGAAATTAAGTTTGTACAAATATTTGCAGGCTCAAGGCCATAGATACTAAAGTGCTTAATCACACCTGGCATTAACTCTTCAAACAGTGTACATTTAGTTCAAATGTATCTGCTCACTGATATTAATATTAACAATTTACCAATATAATTAATCAACATATATAAAATCAGACTGAGAACTTTTGTTTAGATTAATTTTCCTAAGGGAAAATCAAACCATAGCCTATTATTGAAAAGTATTTAAAAACCAAATACTTTCTGAACATTTAAAATTAAATTCAAGGCATTTTGAATATGTAGATTAAAATAAATCGACTGTCATATGTGAGAGCTTTGTTCTAAAAATGGTGCTTTAACTCACATTTCCTGCAATTTAACTCATTATGCTCATAATGCTGAGGTTCATCTGTATTCACTGAAGCTCTGACATTGAGTGGTTTAATTCTAAAGAAATTCATGGGAATATTTTCGTCACTTTTAACTCATACCCCCATTTTATAGGTGCAATCTAGATACTCAATTTGAACTTCTCAGATGGTATTTTCTTGTGGGATTGATATCCTGATGATACCAGATGGATCTCAATAGTAGCTCCCCTAATTCAAATTTAGATGATGATCTAGAAGCTCTCTGAAAACCTGTGGAGGTCCTATCAAAATGAGTATATGTGACTAATGTTTACTGTTGAGATTTTTTTATTTAATTATTTTTTACATTTAGTACAAAGCTGTTGCAATGAACTTCTGTAAAACAGCCTTCAGTTACAGAATTCTGAATGTTATTTGTTTTATAGAATTTCTTTTCCCCAGTAATTTACACCTCAAACAAGCAATTGTTTTCTATTATCTTGAGAATTCTTAGTATTATTGTATTTTTACAATCAATTGTCACACTGTACACTAATCTGCATTATTCCAATAAAGCAAGAAAAGTGATTTATCTGTGTAAAATGCTGTTCATTCATTATAATTATTATTATTCCATTTGGCTTTTTGGACTAGCAGTCAAACCCATGAACCTGATTTTTTTTAAATCAATATATAGCAGGAATTTTGATGGATCTCTTACTATATTAAGTGCATAAAACTATGATAATGGAATGTAAAGGATGCATGGTTAAGGCCATTAAAAGGTAGGAAATTCATAAGAAAGGCTCCAAGACCAATTCTGCCTTGGCTAAGTTACACATCCAGGACATTTCAAGCTACACATGTTGTGATTTACAGCCCAATCATACAACTGCTTCTAATAAGCATTACTATAGCTCATCGTTTTCCTGAGAATAATATTAAGTAATGTTGGTTCTCAAATGGATTGTTAAACTAAATAATGAGAATTTGAGAGTATATAAAATTACATATCCTGCTTTATCTTTGTCAGTATTGATTTAAACCCTGGCAGTAGTTCAAATTAAAAAAAAAAGACAATGTATAAGTCTTTGAGAGCATCCTTTTTTGAGAATCAAGCAAAATAAAGTCATACCTTTAATATCTCTTTGAAGTATAATACTAGCAACAAATGCCAAGATAACATATCAGTTGCTGTTGATGCATTATGTTGTGTCTTAGACATAAACAACTGTCAGTCTCTTTTTCCCCTAGTCACGTCTCCCCACATGGGCAGAGGGAAACTTGAACTACCATAAAAGTAAATGGATCTTTTAGCTTAGTTGCAAGGAGGGACAGTAAAGTGCTATAAATGTATATTTTAGCACTTTACAAATTAAAAAGAAAAGAACAGTAAGTGAAAAGTGGTCTGCTCTTTAGTTTCCATTAATCTAAATTAAAAGGAATGATCCATTTCCTATCTAACTTGGACACATAATACTCTAATGCCTCAGGGTAAGTCTGCATAGCAGCATTATTTCGGAATAACAAAATGTGTGTCACAGCAAGCAATTATTTCAAAATACTCTCAAGCTGGAGGACTTCTTACTCTGACTCCTGTAACCCTCATTTCACAAGGAGTAAGGGAAGTCAAAGGAAGAGTGTTCTTCCTTCAACTTCCTGCTGTGTAGACAGCTTTAAAAGCCATATTAAGCTATTTCGACTTCAGCTACGCACAATTGACATAGTTGAAGTTGTATAGCTTAATTCACTTTTGCCCTGCTGTGTAGACGTACCCTCAATGAATCCCCTTGAAAATAGGTTTGTTGAACTGAAAGACTGTTGGGAATCAAAAGATGACTTTAAAGTTAGTCTGAAAAGATATGCCTATCTTATAGAACTGGAAAGGACCTTGAGAGCTCATTGAGTCCAGTCCCCTGCCCTCATGGCAGGGCCAAGTACCATCCCTGATAGATTTGCCCCAGATCCCTAAATGGTCCCTTCAAGGATTGAATTAACAACCTTGGGTTTAACAGGCTAATGTTCAAACCTCTGAGCTATCCCTCCCCCCTAAGGAGACAACAAAATCATTCATTAATTTTAGTTATTTGTTTTGTATTACCGAACTATAGAAGACATGGAAAAAGACAAGATTTCAAAAAGGGAATGTTGAAATACTTATAGAATCAAAATGCCAATGAGGGCGTTGACCAACAATGGTGCAAAACTGTGTACTTTAGTTTCAGCTAATGTTAGAGGGTACTGAGCATCAGAGAAAGTTACTGTGAGATGTCGAAAATTACAGTACTCTACGTGGCTTTAGTAAAAGTTAAACAGTGTGAGTTAGGCTGTTTATGTAACTGCCATTTGCCCGTGAATTCAACTATTGACTTGTTAATTGCAACAGAGACCTGGTTTCCATTCCATATTGCAACACGTTTCCATGGTGAAGCTGATTTCAGTTAATAGCATGCTATCTGCATGGATGATATGTGTATGTCATTGATATAATACACAGAAGCGGTTGAGAAAGCTCTGATTAGAAGATAGGTACATGTAAGCATATGTCATGGTTTTTCGTGACAATTCTTTCAACAGCTGAATTTGCAATAAATTTGTGTTGTGGTGTGAGGAGTTATCAAAGCAAATCCTATTAACATTAATGGGACAAACTCCAATTGACATAAATCATCAGCACATCTATGCTGCTTTAAACTAAACTAGCAGACGATTTATAATACAAATAAGCATACAGTAAGTTTACAGTAAGCAAAACTGTAATTTGCAAGCAAGTGAATCTCATTGCTATTCATTTGAATAAAGCATCATAAATAGTAAGTAAAGCATCCATTATCATCCCAGGGTCAAATGCTATTTATTTTACAGATGAAGAGTACATAAGAGACTACATTACCAGTATAGGTGCTTCAGAAGTTCTTGCACATTACAGACAGCCTGACGGAATGCTTTTCAAAGCAACTAAGAGACACCATTACCAGGAAAAGATGATTCAATGAGGAGTTTACTAGGTTCATCAAACTATTACTCATAATCCCACTAGTTGGGAACACACTATTCTTCTTTTATGAATACCTCCCACTCATAGCCTCATTTTACTGGCAGCCCAAAGATGAACCAGTTACTTCAATGGGAGCAGGAGCATACCCTCTGTATTTTATTTACAGACCTACAATCTATATACCTCACAATCTGTTTCATAGCTTAGCTAACAAAGAAGTATCATCTACAGGCCATTTATATTTTTAGGTTTATGTAAGCTCATTACAGTGGTGAACTAAATAAGAATCCTTATACATTACAGAAAGCAAAAAAGAATATACTCTTTATATGAAAGTACATTGTGCACTAATTTCTGCAATGTTGCCTGATGTTCCTGCAATTAAAGGTCTATCGGCACTTTCATGCACTATAATAGTCTTATTTTTAAGTGTTTGTAACTTAGTTCTCAAGAGTTACTGCAGGCTGAAATTTACAAAGCAACACTGCAACCTACCTTAATGTGATTTCTATGTCAAATTTGGTTAAATAAATAAGATGACACTCTTGAAAAATGTTTAGTTGCAAGAATGTAAAAACCAACCAACCAAAAAAGAACAGAATCTGTTTAAAATAACCTTGTAGACTTTACAGATCAGGCTTCAAATAACTGTGACACCTGTTGCTCAGTCTCTCTCTCACTCTCTGCCTCTGCCTTTCTCTAGAACAGAGGTAGGGAACCTCCTCAAAAAATGAGGAGTAACGTTAGTTCGAACCAAGGGGTTTGGTTCGAACTAACACGTCCCGGCGCGCACTTTCACTTTCGAAACAGCTGTTGATCAGAGTAATGCGCCAGCGAGATCATGCTAATGAAGCGTGGGATATTTAAATCCCCGCTTCATTGACTATTTCGAATGCCTACATTTACATCCCTAGTTTGAACTAGGGTGCAAGTGTAGACATACCCTAAATTACTAGTATGTATGAGAGTGGTGACATCCTGTAAAATCTGGTATAGACACAAAAATAATACAATTCTATCACAGTTCCAGAGGGAGGAAAATTGTTCAAAGAGCTATGGCTAGAGACCATGGATGTGATTCTGTCACCCATACTCATATTAGCTAATACCTGATGTAAGTACTCCAAGGACATGTCTACACAGCAAGGCAAAAGTTGAATTAAGATATGCAGCTTCAGCAAAGTCAATTGTGTAGCTGAAGTTGACATAGCTTAATTCAGCTTTTGGAGCTGTCTACGCAGCAGGAAGTCGAAGGAAGAACACTCTTCCTTAGACTTCCTTTACTCCTTGTGAAATGACGGTTACAGGGGTCTGCGTAAGAAGTCTTCCATCTTGACATTATTTCAAAACAATGGCTTCCTGTGTAGATGTGCATTTTGTTATTTCAAAATAACATCCGTTATTCCGAAATAACGCTGCTGTGTAGACATATCCCTACAGATTTGAATGGCAATGTTAATAGAGTAATATATTTCTAACAAAATACCCTAAGGGTGATAGAGGATGGCTATCCATAACTAAAACACCTTCTATCATAAGAATGCACAAAATGTACACAGTGACTGAGGAGCAAATTAACAAAGGTGGCTAGGAACTTCACAGCCACTGAAAGCAATTGAACTTAAAACTCTTTAGCCCTAACTTAATTTCTTTCAACAACTAAGAAGACATTTCCTTAACAGTCCTAATACTGTTAGTCACATAAGGAGTTTGATTGTGTCATGCTAACTAGCCTGATACAAATTCAAACTATGAAAGTGTTCTTGAAAAATAAATGCCTTCTAAATGGCAGCAGGTAGAAAGATATGATGTATGTTGGAACTATCCAACATGATCTATGAACTGCAAAATGCCCCTCCAGGTAAAACTGACTATGAGCTCAAAGAGACAAGATGATATGAAAATAGAGACATTGGAAAATATGATCAATAAGGCTGGCTTTAGGCACTATGTTTGCCAAGGAAGCTTGTGAGATCAGAAGGGTCCCAAGGGAGCATTTTAGTCACTCATTTAATAGAACCTGGGGAAGTTTTGTAATAGGTATCTGTCACAAAACTGAGCTATCAGTGGGCTTCTCTTTCACCTATAACAGCATAACTGCATGAGATAGAGTAGTGTGTCCTTCCACAGGCTAATAAAATAACTAATGAAGCTAATTAAGAAGAACCAATGCTGCTCTTTGTTGCATTCCAAGTAAAATGTGTATTGATATGACAGAATGAAAAAATGTACACACAATTTTTGAAATATTTTGCATTATTATCTAAAGCAAACAGGAAAGTCTGTGTATGGAAGTATTAATTCTGTGTCCTCTTTATTCACAGCAACATTTGCTAATTAATTAAAATTAGTGTATGGAGGAGAAATTTTTTAAACAAAGAAATCTAAATAATTTTTTCAGTTATTCAGCTAATGAATTCAAAATAAATTAAAAAATATTTTGTCTCTTTTCAAACAGGACATGTATCCTACCAAAGCAGTGGTAAAAGAAAATAAGATTACCTACCAAACAACTATAACAGATAGTTTATGTGTAATTAAATATTAATCCATTTTAATTTACAATGACAACTCATACTGGAGATAGTGAAATATTAATAATTTATGATCAGTAGTGTTTTGTATTTATCAGTGTACTATACAGTTGACTTATGCTTCAAGTTAGAATGTCATTTGCTTTCACCCCTGTTCTCTTTAGGTCAACTGATCATATAACCCAAGTGATTTCATGAGATTAGTTTATATCTTTACATTATAAATAATAAAATATCTTTGGAATATACTAAATCAGATTAAAATTATTATCCAGTATAATGCAGCCACCACCCTCTTCTTTCCCCTCAATTTATGGTCATTATCTCACTGGGCACATAAATTATTACCCCAACAAAAGCTTGAATGACACATGTCATGGAGAACACAACTCCCTCCCCTTTATTATTTTAACTGAATAGATGGTTTACTGATATGCATAATTTCAGCAGGAGATAGTTGTTTATGATAACTTTATCATATCTCGGTCATTTCTGAGGTGTAATCCTGATACGCACACAGGTGTAGACTTTGCTGAATCCCTAAGTATAACTAACAGGGTGAACCAAGCTAGGCCTGGCCGTGGCAGAATAGTAACACACTACATGTCAGCTAACCAAGTAAGACCATTCCTGTCTTGAGAGGATGATACAAAAGCCACACAGATCTCTCAAGTAACTAAATATTCACATTCATAAGAGATGGTGCAAGACTGTATAAGATTAGTTAAGATAAGGAGATATCTTACCATTAAAGATAAGGAGGGGATAATAGGATAATGGATAAGATATTTTGTTCAAACTAGTATGGGTTAGGATAATAGTGGTAACTAACAACATCTTGAGTGTTACACATCACTTTTTTTTCTCAGTGTATAAAAGAAGCAGCATAAAATACCCCTGAGAGAATTCTGCCAAAAAATATGGGCACAATATTTATAAATTCTGCATATTTTTATTGTCAATAAATAAATGTGGTTCCAGCATAGCAGCAGAAAGCACAATACACTGGCTACATTAGGATGGGAGATAACTTTGAAGCTCCCACTGCTTCCTGTACAGTGAGGCTATACTGAACTCTGATACAGCCCCACCACAGGCACTCACTGTTGCACAGAAAACAGGAAGGCTCCCATCTCACAGAAAGGGAACCCAACTGGCTCTAGGACCCAGAAGACAGAGTTCAGCTACACAGACAGTGGAGTTGAGATGTAACCTCTTTCACTAGCAGAAATGGAGGTGGGGGGATAGTGACATATAATCCCCACGACCCACCATGCCTTGCCTCTTTGGTGATTCTCTCCAAAAACTGTACCTATATACATCCCTCCCCCATGGCTTCCCTGTGCTTCACTGCCATTTTCTGCAGGGAAACATAGGAATTTGGAGGTGCAAGAGGGCATTTTCTGCAGGCATGCGGTCCCACAGAATTGCCCAAGGAGAAATAGAAGGGGTGTCTTTTTGCAAGACAACAGGTCAGCATCCTGGTACGCTGACTGAGTGGGGACCATTGTCATGAGCATACCTGTAATAACATACCTGGGGCACTTGTACCGTGTTTCATTAACAATAACCCAGACCAAATGCCTTCAGTAATGAACCAACCCAGTGGTCTTTCTTTATGAACAACATCAAAATCTTTGTAGACTCAGGCCTGATCTACACTAAAAAGTTAGATCAATGAAAGATGAATTGCATTGACCTAATTATGGCTGTGTCTATGCTACATGCACTGCTGATGTTTGCACCCTATTAAAAGTGACAGGACTGGGGGGAGCAGCAGTATGATGTGAAAGTTAAAGTACTATACTAGGCACACCAGGGAGTGAAGGAGAGCAACAAGTAATCTGGTGCTACCTCAAAGACCTTACATGTTCACAATGATCTGCATGCTCTACTTGACAGTCACCCCACTAGCTCGCCACAGATGATTACTGACACCTTATAGACGCCTGAAACACAGAGCCATGAACAGTGAGGAGAAAGATGATAGAAGGTTCCTGCAAAAGACTTAAATTATGTCAAAACTGAGGAACTGTTTGAAACACTACAGGGGTCTAGCTACTTGCACCAGGTGAGGACAGATGACTCTGATGATGAAAGGAACACAGGTAGGTGTTTACATGAAGGATTTTTCTGGGGGATGCTTTTCCTTTTCCTTAAGCCTTCCCTCCTTGCCCACTTCATTTGTTCTACATTTAAATATGGTGCCCATTCCCAAGTAAGACAGATATATCAGATCTTCATTGCTTTACTGGAATAATGTTAAAAAATAACAGGTTAGGAAAAACATTTGAAAATGGATTTTATAGAAGTATGATTATACAAGCCACATCAGATTGGTGTCCTCTGTTAAGGAAGAGATAGAACCAACAGAAGAAGACTCAGTGCCCATCTTTCATTTCTTTGGCTTGTTGGATTTGGCAAAGATACCATGTATAGGACTCTGTTTATCTGAATAGGAATGTCTCATTTATCTTCTTGAGCATCCTTGAAAAAACTTCCATGGAGTCTTCTTCAAAAACTTCTAGAGATGGCGACACTGTCTTTTCCACCTTATTAGAAGATTTTCCCATGCTACTCTGCTATTGGTTAGGCTAGCACCATCACAGTAAGCTGGCTAGTAGCATAGATGCCAAGGTAGCTTCAGGAAACCAGTAGCAGCTGGATATTCTTTGAAAAATCGTGGAAGTAGGGAGAGATTCCAGAAGACTGGAAAACGGCAAGTGTAGTACCCATCTATAAAAAGGGAAATAAGAACAACCCAGGAAACTACAGACCAGTCAGTTTAACTTCTGTGCCAGGAAAGATAAAGGAGCAGGTAATTAAGGAATTCATCTGCAAACATTTGGAAGAAAATAAGTTGCTGGTAACAGCCAGCATGGATTTGTAAAGAACAAATCATGTCAAACCAATCCGATAGCTTTCTTTGAAAGGATAACAAGTCTTGTGGATAGGGAAGAAGCAGTGGACATGGTATACCTAGACTTTAGTAGGCATTTGATACGGTCTCGCATGATATTCTTATCAATAAACTAGGCAAATACAACTTAGATGGGGCTACTATAAGGTGAGTACATAACTGGCTGGATAAACATTCTCAGAGAAGAGTAGTTATTAACAGTTCTCAGTCCTGCTGGAAGGGCATAACAAGTAGGGTTCTGTAGTGGTCTGTTTTGGGACTGGTTCTGTTCAATATCTTCATCAACTATTTTGTTTGCACATGATACCAAGCTGAGAGAGGTTGCAAGTGCTTTTTACCAGCCAGTTTTGGTATGGTGGCTTTTAGTGGTGCCCCCTCTAGGCCTGCTGAATGTTTGGCCCTGATCAGATGGGAAAGGAAGAGGACTAGGAAGAATGTATGTTGAGAGTCTTCTAAGTCACGATTGCCATAATCAAAGAGCTTGGAGGACCATCAGTATGCAACTACAGAGAAAGACAGAAAAGAAAGAAAGGTTGCTGCAGGAGAGGAAAAGGATGGAGAAACAATTCAGAAATACACTGGAACATAATGGATTTGTTTAGGCAATGAACACTAATGCCACACAGTATGGTTGAACTACAGGCCCAAAAATCCCAGACTGAATGTTTTAACTTGGAGAGCTTCCTCGTTACTGTTCCTTATAGTCCCCAACATACCATGTGGCACTGTGGCATACACTTAACCTTACCACTCCACATCAAGGAACAACAAAGATATCATAGCTACTCATATACGGACCTGTGAAAACCACAGGCTGCTGTATATGTATCCACCATGAGCTTCTTTAAAACTACTGTTTACATATTTCAGCAGTGGGGAACCTTTTTTGGGGACGCTGACCCATAGATTAGTAGATTTTGCGTGCTCCTGCCCATTGTGGAGGTAACAAAGGGGCTGGAGCACAAGCATGGACTCCCCAATGTTGGGGGGGCACCAAGCCTCAAGGTCTGGATCCAGGCAAGCTGGTGAGCGCATCTGACACCCGGGCCTTAGGTTCCCCACCCCTGACATCCATGGACATCCATGTTTACTGTTAACTAGTGTTTACTCTGTTAACAGTGTTGGTACATTTTTTTATCTGCTATGTGCCTGTTTGCATTTTAATTTTGATAACTGCTGTTTTGCCCACATTACATTTCTATTTCATACAAAGCATTGCAAAATACATAACAGGATGCAAAAATCCAGCCATAAAGGAATGCTATGTGGTGCTGTTTAAACATTATCTTATTAAATCTCAGACATACCTGGCAGGGCATTAAAAGATATTGTGATGAACACATCTAGTGTGTACTCCCTAAGAAGGAAGCTCTTTAGGCAGTTCATATTGGGTACGGAAAAATGACACCAGACATATTTATAAATGCACAACTGTAGTCGGCAAGAGTAAGTCTAAGGTCCAACACTGGGTTCTCAAAGCACAAAGGACGCCACACAGGTATCTGTCAAACACAAGTAGTTTATTTCCTGACAGCTAACAGCTGTGCCCCTTAACTGGAAGAGCAACATACAAAGATGAGGCATATCTTGCGTCCCTTCCTGCAAGCCTGGAACCCTGGGTAGGCGGCGGACGAAGTGGGAGGTTGTCTCAGCTTCCGAGGCGCCGGTACCCAAAGCCCATCGGTGAGGTTCAAATTGCTGTGCTTTGAGGCAGCCTTAAATACAGTTTTCCTGACTTGTTTGGCAGCTTGGAAATTTCCAGAGATTACTCATTACGTGCTGATGTAGGGCTTAGCTGTTAGTTATCTATCTGGTTCTGTTCTGGATCTACTTGTTCTTTGGCCCTGTTTACGTGATCAGTATGTTAGGGTAAACAGAATTGTTTATGCATTCTTGCCCTTTATCCTTATCTTATACTTGTTCTTGCTATACTGGCAACAATGCTTATCTTCAATGGCATATGTTCCCAAAGACTTGCTTCTGGCTCATCAGAAAAAGGGAAAAGGGAAAGGGGGCGAGAATGCAGGCCTCACCACCCCTAAACTAACACATACAAAGTTCTTCCACAATTGACCCCTACAAAAACATGCATTACAGAAGTCATAGTAGCAGGCAAACAACCAATAAATAAATAATTGAAATTACACTGTACAGGCATTATTTCATGAAAGCAACCAAAAACATGGTGTCTGTTAAAATGTTCTTTGAAAGTCTCCCTCAGCCATATATTTCCACATTATCTCTTTAATTATCCTTGGGTCTTTCTATTTAAATTTAGTAGGCAGACATCTATCTTGCTCCTTCACCCTGGTGGCTGCTTTTCACCTTTGTCTTATAGATATTATGCAGTATATAACTTGAAGTTATATACATCTTTGGGATGTTTTTTTCTCATTGAGAGTCAATCTAGTGGGTAAACAATGCAAGCATCCCATCAATCTATTAAAAGCACATTCAGCTGTCATTTTGCACCTCCTGAGATGGTAAATGAATCCTTCCTGGGCCCTGTCAAAGTGGCCGGTTTACAGTTTCATGAGCCAGGGGAACAAAAGCAAGGCTAGGTTTGCCAGAATCACTGTTGGCATTTCGGTATCACCATAGGTACTCTATTGGTTTGGAATGAAAGTCTGTAGTCGCAACTTTTTGAAAAGTCCTGTGTTATTAAAGTCTCTGAGCAGCCCACACCCATGTCCACCAACACTTTTATAACTAGAGAAAAGAAGCCATGTCCATTGATGTACTCAGTGGCAAGATGGGCTGGTGAAAATAAAGGGATGTGTGCTCTGTCTATCATCCCATAACAATTCTGGAACCCTATTGCTTCATATCCATACACTATTTCCATACATTATTGAGAGACATAGTCCTGTGTAGAATAAAATGTTTAATAAATGTACACACTTGGATTACAATGTCAATTTTCCAACTTCAAAAAGATGCCCACTGAGGGTGTGCCTAAACAGCAGGGTTTTTCTGAAAAAACTTCACTTACATTACATTCACACTGCTATTGAGTTCTTTCGAAAGAAAATCGAAAGAACGCAGATGTTTTTCCGACATTGGTAAACCTCAATCTACGAAGAAGAATGCCTTTTCTGAAAGAGCACTTTCAGAAAAAGGCATGCGTGAACACGGAAGAGGGAGGTTTTTTTGAAAGAAGAGGAAAGAGGAAAAAGCACAGGTGCCCTGGTGGCCACTCCATCCATAGTAATCACAGCTTACATGCGAGATAGCACCCAGACTGAATGGACGCTATCTTTCAAAAAAGCAAATCACTTTTTCGATGTGCTTTGGCAGTGTGGACACTCTCTTTCAGAAGAAGTTTTTTCAGAAGATCTCTTCCAGAAAAGCTTCTTCCAAAAGAAGCCTGAAGTCCAGATGTACCCTGACTGGCAACAATCCAGTCTTGTAAGTTTTTAGAGCATGATCATCACTCACTTC
Organism: Rafetus swinhoei; assembly: GCA_019425775.1. Taxonomy (NCBI): domain Eukaryota; kingdom Metazoa; phylum Chordata; order Testudines; family Trionychidae; genus Rafetus; species Rafetus swinhoei. The sequence continues at coordinate 36,898,083 of CM033449.1, forward strand.
TCCACTGTAAATGCAGCTCTTATTTTGCTATTCCTGCACTGGAGGAAGAAGGCATTTTGACACGCTGGACAAGGAAATGGGCTCTTTAAAAAAGTAAAAAAAATGTTTACCAAGCATCAAAGGCATAGCTTGTTTACCAAGCAGTATGGCATAGCTTGAGCTGCCAGGGTATACTCAACTGACATAAAAGCCAGAGATCAAACTCCTGATTACATGTCATTTATGTAACAATGGGTGAAACTTGGCAGCAACTAAATGCGTCAGCATTCTGCTGCATACATATATGACTTTGAGAAGCAAAACTTGGGGAGTAATTTACTGGACAAGCAATGTGATGTTAGAGCAGTGGTTTTCAAACTTTTTTTTTCTCATGATCCAGTTGAAGAAAATTGTTGATGCCTGCGACACAACATAATTTGACTAGCGTGTGGACTCCGGGGTGGAGCTGAGGATAAGAGCTTTGGTGTATGAGAGGGGGCTCTGGCTTCGGGAGGGCAGTCAGGGCTGGGGCAGTAGGGGCTTACCTTGAATGGCTCCCAGTCAGTGATGCAGCAGGGGTGCTAAGGCAGGCTTCCTGCCTTTCCTGGCACTGCACATTATGCTGCATCTCAGAAGCAGTCAGCAGCATGTACCCAGCCAAAGGGAGTGCAGAGCAGGGGGAGTGGATCTTCCCCCAGACTTCGACCTAGGAGCTGGGCCTGCTGCACAGTCAGCTGTGTCAGGAGAAGCAGGTAGCTTGCCTTAGCACTCTCAGTGGTCACCTGATTCCCCTGTAGCAATGAGACCCAGTGCCTGACATTCCATGACCTGGTATTGGGCTGTGGCCCGTAGTTTGAAAACCATTGTCTCAGAGAGCAATTGATTGTCTACTTCTTCTTTTACAAATTAGACTAGCTTAGTTCACTGCCATAGATTATTTCTAGCTGTTACTCACAGGATCCAGTTAGACATCAGCCTGCACATGCCACATTACTGGCCAGTAAAAAAGACTTTGAGTAATATCTTGAGTTACTTGAATGATGCTACAAGACCAACAATTTGCCCAATTTGCCCAACCTAAATTTTTGTCCTTGAAGTAGTGCAGGTGTTCTTAATACATTTAACTCAGCTATTAAAATAAGTTCTACCCTGCACTTGTGGTAATTGAACTCTGAGGCTCAGCATGCTAGTAAATAGTATAATTCAACTACGTTAAATATTCCTGATGATTCCATGTACCTTTTGCACTTGCATATAAATATGGTGACACTGTAAATATTAACTAAATCAATTGCTCTGGTTTTATTTTGGTTTTCAGTGAACCACAACCTCTGAAAATTCTCAGTCCTGAAGGGTCATCAGCATGTTACCTTATGCAAGGTGATCCAATGTTATGTAATGAGGTTTAATATCTGATAATTCTCTAAAAGACATCAAGCCAAGGAATATATAAAATTCACTGAAAGCAGCGATTAAAAATTATCATTTTATCTTAAGATGCAGTAAAAGTTCTGAAAATTCAATTTAAATGGTGTTAATGTATGTTTTATTTCTCACAGAGATGCTTGGTATAAACACAGAGAAATAGAAACTTAGTAATAGTTCAATATGTGTGCATATTTCAAGTGCACACATGAATTTTACCTATCTCTGCTGTTAGGATTCTATAATTAGAAATTCTAAGAATTTGGTTTTAATCACAACCTTGTCTGATTTTCTATCTTATAAATCATCAACCTACTGGTGACCTCCAAGAGATAGCTCACTGCATCAATAAGGGTATGTCTACACTGCAGAGAAAGATCAAAGCTGCCACACTCAATCTTCCAGGGTTCAAATTAGCGGTCCAGTTAATACAGAGAATTTGAAGTGAAAGGAACACTCTAGTCAATGCCGGTAATCCTGCTTTCATGAGGACTAAGGGATTTTGAAGGAAGAGTGTTCTTCCTTTGACTTCCTGCAGCGTAGACAGCGCCAAAAACCAAGTTAAGCTACTTTGACTTCAGCTACGCAATTAACATAGCTGAAGTTGAGTATCTTAATTCGACTTTGTTCTGTACTGCAGGACAATGTACCCTAAGTGCATTGTAGGTAAGGATTAAGTTTAACCTATGAATCTAATTTACATCAAATTATATGATACTTAAATGTTCCATATTAAATTTTGGCTGCCCCCAAATTGATTATTGGTTTTCTGATTTGCATCAATAAATTAAATTTCCAACTTTCTATCAAAATGTTCCAGTTTGTGTTTTTTCTGACATCTAGTTTGAAATGCAAACTCAAAAGATAAAAACAAAGAAATGGAAGTTAGCAAGTGATTTATCATGATCTGCATGGATTACTATGTTTAGGCTTCAGCATAGTCTTTTCATCCTTCCCACTGCAAAATGATTGGCTAATTTATACAAGAATTATATAAGAATTATACAAGCAGGCAGGCGACAGAATTGTCAGGTTAACATGAAGGGGCAGATCAGTGCTCCTGGAAGGGGCAGGGCTGGGGGCAGCCAGGCCTCAGAGCCACCTGGACTATGCGTGCCAAGCCCCTGCCATCCCTCAGAGCCTCCCAGAGCATGCCACCTGTGGCTCTGGAGCATGCTGCATGGGACAACAGAGGTGATTGAAATGGCTCAGGGTTCCAGTTGTCACCATTGTCACAATAGTGCCAGTGGCATCCAGGAGCCCTGGGCCCTTTTGAAATATCAAGCCCTGGGGCAACTGCCTCCTTTGCTACTCCTGTCAGTGGACCTATATAGAAGAGGTCTATCCTGGAATGTCCATGCAACAAAGTATTTCATCATCTCACGAAGTTTCATTCCAGAGGACAGTCAAAAGTTTGGAATGCTTATTATTATAACAACAAACCCAATTAATCTATCTGTACAGGAGTCAAAGAAGTCCAGTCTGGATAAAAATTGATGTTATATAATTCATTTATAGGCATTGTTATCTTAGGTGAAAAGAAGGCACTTGGGAGTCAGGACTTCCCGATCTGTCACTCACTAGCTGTATGATCTTGGCTATGCCATGTAATCTGTTTGCCAAAAGAGGCAATGCAAATGAAGCTCGGATTAGCATTTTCTCATGCTTCATTTGCATAATATCTTCCGATCTGTTTTTGCACAAGGGGTTTTTTTTTCGTATAAACAATTAGTGTGGACATTTCCTTTTTGCGCAAAAAGGAAACGTCCACCCTGCTTGTTTTTGCGAAAAAACCCGTTGTGCAAAAACAGATCTGAAAAGATTATGCAAATGAAGTATGAGAAAATGCTAATCTGTGCTTCATTAGCATTGCCTCTTCCGGCAAATCTTGTAGTGTAGACATAGCCTTTATCTCAGCTTCCCACTCTGTAAAATGTGTATATTTTGTATCTGCTCTGCCTCCTGGGACCACCACAAGACCTAATGTTTGCAAACACTTTGTTAATAGATTACAGGTACTGCTTATGTGGAAAATACTAGATTGCCATGATAATCTTCTGAAGTAACACAAAAGTGAGCAGTGCCTTTCAGTATATTATTTGATAAATAGCCACATTGCCCAGGTTTCTCTGTTCATGTTTTGAAAGACCTCAATGCAATACATACCAAGGGACAGAGGTAATTATATTGCACCTTGAATATTAGTTGGATATGACTTGGCACACTAAACTAAAAGCAGTCAGTGCACACTGCTATCACTGAAATCAATGCTTTGTCTCCTTTTTGATTTTCACCTGATTAGCTGAGTTGTCATCAGAGATTCTCCACTGCAATCCCATAATCTTCCAGTCTATGTATAGTCTACCTGATATGTCTTTCCACAGAAGCTATATTAAAATGATCTAAAAAACTGGTAGCCAGTCGGACCTATGAGTATTGTCACCTTTCAAATCAAGTAACAAAGGGAAACAGAATTGATTAAATTATAAATTCCCATTGCATGTAACCAAAAATAGTATGTATATATGATGTGGTTTAGCTGATTACAAGGAAGATTTAAAAGCCCAAGTGAAATTTAGGAACTGAACTCTCACTGACTTTCCATTGCAGGCTTGGCATTTAACTGGCTTTTTGTGCCTTTGAAAATATTCCTTATTATAATCTCCAATTCTGAAATAGAATAGCTCTCCAACAAAGAACAAAGGAAAGGGAAAAATATAATGTTTTATGAGGTGCAAACCCCTAAACAAAAAGCTGTGACCATGGCAATAACAGTTACCACCATGGTTGTGGCTGATTTTGGCTTCCTGAAATATGAAATTATTTGATGAATAGGAGGTGGTAAGAAGAAATAATACCCAAAGTTGAATTTTCTGCTTTAGACAATGCCTGCAAGATATTATTCAACCATATTTATCATGGAAATGCTTTACTCCAGTTTGGGAAAATCACAAATAAGATGATACATTAAAATGTTATGCCTTGCAAAATTGTGTTTAAATCATTTAAATTCAGAGTGAACATAATGAGCTTTTTTTTTGCTAACCGATCACAATTTTCATGTATTTATTTGTTCAAAGTTATTTGACAAATGTGTTATTTGACCACATTTCATTCTGTAAGTGGCATATAAATTCACTGCTATAGGTCTTATATAAAATGTTGTATAATAAAAACTGAAATTACAGCTGTTCTGATCATACTCCCTGCTTGGATTTAACATAATCTTAATATTAAATTTCTGTTGTAAGTTTTAAATGTTTGTGACTGACATTTTGAAATTCACTTTCCACAAGTTTTCTCTAATTCTCGATTAAGACTACTTGTAATGGGACAAAGTCACTTCTCACGAGTGCCCTCTGGCCTAGTGTATGTGCCTGTATTCTCTCTCTCTGTGGCTATGTCTACACGGCCAGCTTTTGCCGGCAGAGAGTATGCAAATGAAGCACTGATTAGCATTTTGTCGCACTTCATTTGCATAATCTATTTGAGACGTTTTTACTCAAGGGAGAGGCATAAGGATCTTGCACAAAAAGGGGGTTTTGTCCACACTGCTTGTTTTTGCACAAAAACTCCTTGCGCAAAAACGGCTTGAATAGATTATGCGAATGAAGCATAACAAAATGTTAATCAGCACTCCATTTACATATTCTCTGCTGGCAAAAGCTGACAGTGTAGACAAAGTCTGTGTGTCTCTCTTGTCTACACTACGAAGAAAAGTTGGAAAAAGATACGCAAATTGCAAATCACAATTTGTGTATCTTTTTCTGCTTTTCTTCTGAAAGGGGCTTTTCTGACAATTGGCCCATCTACACAGGGCCAAATGTTGGGGGAAAAAACCTTCTTTTGGAATATCCCTTCTTCCTCATAAAATGAGGTTTACAGGGATGCTGAAAAAACGCATCTGGTTTTCCCATTTTTTTTTTCAGAAAAGCAGACTTTTTCCTTAGATGCAGAAGAGCTTTTCTGGGATACCTCTAGTATCCCGGAAAAGCTCTGTAGTCTAGACTTACCCTCTCTGTCTCACTCTCTCTCTCTTTAGGTACCTCTACACTACAGAGGAAGATCAAAGATGCCACTGTTGATATCCCAGGGTTCAAATTAGAGATGTAGTTAAGACAGCTAATTCAAAGTGAGAGTGGCATTCCGGCTGATGTCAGTAACCCTGCTTTCACAAAGAGTAAGGGAAGTCGAAGGAAGAGTGTTCTTCCTTCAACTTCCTGCAGTGTAGACAGCTCCAAAAGCTGAGTTAAGCTACTTCAACTTCAGCTATGCAATTAATGTAGCTGAAGTTGAGTGACTAAATTCAACTTTGTCCCATAGTATAGACATACCCTTTCTGTTTGTGGTAGCTCTTTTGTGAGTCAGCCCTCTGACCTAGTCTACATGTGATATAAAACACTGCAAACCCCTTCCAGGGTGCAAGTCAACAAGGGCCACTCTCAATGCCCTCTGTAGTATCTTTCTCTGTTTGTCCCTGCTCTAGAATAGAGCAGCACCTCAGGGCTCCTTCCATGGAGGCAACGTCTTCTTCTTTTTTGGCCCCAGCTCTTCAGCTCCATCATTGTATTTTAGTTCTTTCCTCAGGGATGCCTCACTGCCCAGGCCACTTTCACCAATAGCTAATGAGGTTTGAAGAGGACCCAGGCCCACCCTCTATTCTGGGTCCCAGCCAGTAGTGAGCAGTTGTCTGCAATATCCCTGCTAATAACTACATTGCTGATATTATTCCCTGGGCCACTTCCCCATGATTCCAACATATTCTTCACCTATATCCCTGGGCCCAGTCCTGGTAGAGTCCCAGCAGTCAGCTTGGAGCACCAACTGCTCTCCTCCAGCTCTAGCAAGGAAGTGTCCTTGTTTTGGCCTTGCAGCTCTTCTTATAGTGACCAGCTAAACCATAATTAACTATGTTTCACACAGGCAATCTAAGCAGCTCAGAAGACCTCTCTATAGCCTTTATCTGTGGTGTATTGTGGCATGATTCTACTCACAAAAGACCCTTCCAACATGTAGGGGTTAATTGTGGAAGAACTGTGTACGCACCAAGGATGGGGTGGGGAGGCATGTGTCCCCCCCCACCTTCCCTGATGAGCCAGAAGCAAGTCTCTAGGAACACACACCATTTAAGATACAATGGTGGTGCCATTGTAGCAAAAACAAGTTATAAATAAGGGTAAAGGGCAGGAACATATAAACAATCCTGTTTACCCAGATGTACTGATCATGTAAACAAGGTCAAAGGACAAGAAGTACCAAATTGATAGCTATCAGCTAAGCCATACATTAGCAAATAATACATAACCCTCCAGAAATTTCCAAACTGCAAAACAAGATAGAGACACTGTATTTAAAGCTGCACCACAGTATGGCAAATTTAACCTCACCGATGGACTCTGGTACCAGTGCCTTGGAAGCCTAGATGACCTCCCGCTCATCCGCAGCTGAAACAGGGTTCCCAGCTTGTAGAAGGGATGTAAGACGCCATTTTTCTTTTGTTGTTCTTTTAATTAAGGTTCTTTTAATTAATAAAAGTTGTTCTTTTAATTAAGGGGGCACAGCTGAGAACTGTCAGGAAATAAATTGCTTGTGTTTGAAAGATACTTGTGCAGCGTGTTTTTGTACTTAGAGAACCCAGTGTCGGACCTGAGACTTACTCTTGCCGGCAACACAACAGTAGGCCTCAGGGTCTAATCCACCATCACATTACTGTTTTGTTGAAATCCCATCCACTAAACTAGATCATTAGTAATTTGGATATTTGAGGAGAATAAAAGAGGATCATGACTCAGTCACTGGGTTAGAAGTATTAACTCAGCAGCTTCCTCCTTGCAACTTAAGGGCATGTCCACACTAGGAAATTATTTCAAAATATCTTATTTTGAATTAATAACTCCCAAAATAACTATTTCAAAATAGCATGTTTTGAAGCTACAGGGAAGCTTCAAAATTAGTTCAAGGCAGGCACCTTTAATGTAGACATGCTACCTCGACTTAGAGTACCAGGAAGCATCAGGGAGTAATTACTGTAAATGACTCTGGGGAGCAGTTATTTCAAAACAGCAGCAGTGGAGCATCCACTATTTCAAAATAAGCATTATTCCTCATGGAAATTTTGAAATAACCAGCCGGTTATTTCGAAATAATGGGCTTGGTAGTGTGGACAATCCACTTCTTATTTCAATATAAGGAGAGGTATTTTGAAATAATTCCCTGTTGTAGACCAGGGCTAAGTACAGTTTACCAACTTATACATAGTTAAAAAAGAACAACACTATTTTTCAAAGATGACCTATTTTAACCCAACCTAATTATTTTTCTCCTGAGGTCTAATAATACAATCTAAAAATAAATAGCATTTTCATAGCCCTTCCACTCTTAAAAAAAATAATGGAATGCTGATAAAATGTCTGTGTGGCCATGCATTCTGATTGGCTGAACATTTACCAATGTTATAACCTTACAACATTCAACTAGATAATGCTTGATACATATTAACATAAACAGGAGGTGAAGACATAATAAAAGCCTTTAGTTTAACAAGCTCAATTTCCATACATATTTTAAAGAGTATTTTTAAATGTATAAAGATGAAAAGAGCTATGCATTGAAATGAAAGGATATATCCTCCTCGCCCACACATACCTTCCCCATCTGTGCTGAGAAGTCCTTTGGTGCATTTGATTATTTGGGATTGTATGTTCTCCATTTCCCTTCTCACACCCCCCACCCACACACACACCTAAAATGGATTCACCTTCCCCATTAACTACAATTTAGGCAAAGTCATAAAAACTTTGAACATATAGATTTGGGAGGGCTTTAGTCTCTATGTTTAGACCTGGTGGCACAGAAGTCAGATATGTTTTAAATTTCAATGAGCATATCATCATTAAAAAGATTCTGCTCCCAAAAGTAGCAGACAATATGAATGGTTGTGAGCAGTGGTGTGAGGAGAAGCAGTAGCAATAGGAGCTAGTAATTGAAGCAGTGCTGTCAGAGTGCATTACTGAACCAAAATATGGCAGGTATTCAGGTTGTGGCACAGCTGATTAGTGAAGAAGGTCTGGAGTATATTTTCTACAGTATGACTCAAGCTGTTACTTTGTAAAATCAAAATGTTATTTCGCCTGCCTCATATTTGAAATCTACATTCGTACATCTGGCGCAGTTGGCAAGGAGACAGTATTTCTAGATTTATAGCCCTCTGCCACATGAACTAATGGGGTAACTGATAGCTTTTTGTGGATCACACCTAGAAGGACATGGGATGCTTTGCCAGTGGGTTTCACAGACATTTGCTGACAGCAAAGGAATGAAATGAGACTCAAGAATCCTGAGTTTCATTCCATGCCCTGGAGAGGAATGGCCTCCAGGGGGTACAGTCTTATGTTCAGTCCCCCCACCAAGAGTGGCCCTTCTGCATTATTACTTCCAGCCTGCTCATGTACCAGTCCTGTCTCTTCCTCAACACTGTCTCAATTTCTCTGTCTAGCCTGTCCTAGTCTTAAACACTGGGCTTCCCCCACTTGTCTTCCCTCATTTCTACCAGTCCCAATCTCCTTGCCTACCCATTCCCCAGTCACAGCTCCTCAAATGACCACCTTCAATTGCCTAATGCCTCCCATTTTCCCCATCCTAGTTCTTTCCTCTGAGTACCAATCACATTCCCTGGTCCCTTCATCAAATCTCAATGTCCTCATCCCAGGTTTATCTAGTCAGTCCAAGTTCTCCCTGTTCCACCCCTCCCACCCCAGCTCCACTTGGGGCCTGTTTCTCCTGTCCCTACTCTACTGATTCTCAGTCCCATTCTCTTCCCACACCTCCCCTTCCAGTTGGAGTCTATTTCCCCAATGACAAGCACTCAGACTCTCAATCCTCCCTTTCTCCTTTCCCTCCCTTAATTTCAGGCCATGGTCAGAAATGGAAACATTTTAAAAGAGACCATTCCACTGCTGGGTCTGGAATGGAACCTGGGCTAAAACTGAGGTAAAAAAAAAGAGAGGGATCCACTGGGGTTAAGGTAGAATGTGCTCCCCAGACAAGATTTAGAGCAGGACCAATAAGGTTCTCAGGGCTATGGTTCCACATGGTAGGTTTCCCCAATGTAGATTCTGGACTCTGACCACTACAGCTCCCTGGGCTACAGTTAGAGTTAAAAAGGGTAGGACTTCCTAGGCTAGGATAAAAGTTACTAAAGGAAGAGATTCCTGGGTTCAGGCCAGGGGCCATGCCAGTGGGCCCTGCTGGCTGGAGTCAGGGTCCAGAGAGCTTCACTGACCCCAGAGGTAATCATAGCCAAGTAGCCTTATCCTTGGTAATCCCATCCCTAACCCAGAGAATCCCATTGACCCCAGCCCTAAATTTAGATGGGGATCCCTATATTCTCCGACCCTAATCCTAGCCCAGAGAATTTTACTGCTTGAAAGTCTAACCCTGCCCTTGAGAATATTACCATCCCAAGCCCTAAACCTAGGTCAGAGAGTCCAACTAACCCAACCTACTCATTTACCCCAGCCCTAAGGACCCTAAATTGTTTTAATCCAAGCTTAAAAGATCCAAATCATGCTGAACCTTAGATCTAGCCCAGAGATCCTGCCCTCTGTAATCCTATATGTGTAGTCCACACAACCCTAATTCTAGCTAGGGAGCTGTGATGTTTTCAGACTTAACCCTAATTCAGGGAGTCCTTGCACCCTACATGGATCACTAGTGTGGGAAGTTCAAACTACTCCAACCCAAACACTAGCTTGCCCCGACCTAAGTTTAGCCATTGAAGCCCTCCTCTTTGTATCCTACCCTATGTCAGAGAATCCTTCCAGACCCAGCCCTCACCCTAGCCAGGTGAGCACTAAGGGTGTATCTAGACTACGCTAGACTTTCGAAAGAGGATATGCAAATTCCACAGGAATTTGCATATCTTCTTTCGAGCTCACTTTTGAAAGCAGCACTTTCGAAAGTGAAAGTAATTAAGATGCGGTTTTGTCGGCGAACCCTCCCGTTTGTCAACAAGCCATGTAAAGCTCATTTTTTAAGGAAAAGCGGCTTGTCGACAAACGGGAGGGTTCACCGACAAAACCGCGTCCTCTTAATTACTTTCACTTTCGAAAGTGCCGCAGAATTTGCATGTCCTATTTTGAAAGTCTAGCGTAGTCTAGATACGCCCTAACAGTGCCAGGGGAGCTCCACAGACTCTAGTGCTAAGATTAGCCAGGGGTGCACTGCTTTTTTCTAACAGTAACTCTACCAGCAAGCTAAACCAAGTATTCTTCTACCCAGGGAGTCCAGCTGTTCCTAACCAAAGCACAGGGAATCCAACTTTTGTAACTACAATGCTTCCCCAAAGTACCTTATTGGACCAAGGCCTCAGCCAATTGTGGAATTCTAATTTCATGAATTGATCATAATCTGTAAATGTCCACAACGGGACCAAATATTTAATAATGGCTCTTCAGTGTAGCAGAGAACATGATCCAATATCTGGAAGTCTCTGAAGGGTAGCTGTGTTAGTCTATAACTGAAAAAACTGAAAAAAAAAACCCAATAATGAATAGTTCTGCAGCACCTTAGAGACTAATAAAAATGTAGATGGTATCATGAGCTTTCGTGGGTACAACCCACTTCTTCAGATGAATGGAGTAAGGTGGGGGGGAAGGAACCTCGGGCCTGGGGGGATGCAGCCTGGATCCAGTCCCTGAGGCATAGGGATCCCCCCCACATTAGGAAGCCCCACTGGCACTTCTGCCCCCCCGCCACCCCCCAATGGGGCTGGAGCACATAAAATCTACTAGTTTGGGCCCCAGGGGCGGCCCGTGCCTATAGGCAAACTCGACAGATGCCTAGGGTGCCAAGTTAAATGGGGCGTCAAATTCCCTGCCACTTCCCCTTCCTGTAACGCCTGGCATCAGCCCCGGAGGAGGAGTGCGGCGGCTTCCCTGCACCACAGGAGGGGTGAGTCGGCCCCGGAGGAGGAGTGAGGGGAGTTGGCCTCGGGGGAGGCACGCGCCGGCTTCCCCTGCGCTGCAGGAGGGGGGGGTTGGCCCCGGGGGAGGCGGCACGCGGGGGTTCCCAGCACCATGGGGGGGGGGGTCGGACCCAGGGGAGGCACATGCCGGCTTCCCCTGCGCCACGGGAGGGGGGGGTCGGCCCCAGGGGAGGCACGCACGGGGGTTCCCTGCATCGCGGAAGGGGGGGGTCGGCCTCGGGGGAGGCATGCGCCGGCTTCCCCTGCACCGCGGGAGGGGGTTTGGCCCCGGGAGAGGCGTGCGCCGGCTTCCCTCTGGGGCGGGGGATCCTGGGAGGAGGCGGGTGCAAGGGACTCTCTCCCCCCACTAGCACCCTGTTCCCTCTCCCTTCTCCCCAGCCCCTCTCTCCCCAGCCACAGAACTCTATCCCCAGCCCCCTTCCCCCCAGTGATGTGGTGGTAATGGCAATTAAAGCAGGATAGAGTAATGGACTTTTTTGGATTTGAAATGGTACTGAAATATCATCTAGCTGTCATGTACAAATCTATTCTGAAAATTTCGTGTCTCTATTTTAATCTGATTTCAGAAACATTGGTTGGATGGACAAACCGAATAATTATGCCTGTTTAATAAATATGCTTAAAAAACATTAAATGGAAAATAGGGGCAAAATGTTTCCCAGTTTACCAAAAACCTCAGCCGATTGCATGGTTTGCCTAGGGCTCCAGTTGCTGGCAGCTAGTCTAGGGCCACCCCAGCTGGGCCCCTTAGGCTCTGGCGTGTGAAGAGAATGTGAGGAGTATCTTTTTCCTTCTCAGTCAGGGGCTTTTCAATTTGCTTCTCACTTGTATGGGGCCCCCAACTGATTTTTCTGTGGGTCGGCAGCCCCCAAACCAAAAAAGTTTCCCCTCCCCTGGAGTAAGGGGTCCAGGGTACAAATAAATAGCAGAGAAAGAGAAGGGATGTGGAGGGAAAAAGTAGGGGAAAAAACAGGAAGAAAATATTGTCAATTAGAGTGTCCATGCTAATGAGGCTAAGAGTGGGTTAAGTACACTATATTTTTGTTAGTTTCTAAGGTGCTGCGGAACTATTTGTTGTTTTTTAGTTTTTTCAATATCTGTAAGAAGCTAGACTAATTCACACAGAAAATCCTCTGCCTAAAATAATTATGCTTGATGTGGTTTTGCTTGCAGGATGCACCCAGACAGCAGGAATCAGCTACATGCTCTACTCTCTGTTAGCATAATAGAAAATTTGCATGAATCCACAGGTTTTACAGTTGTGAGGGGAGTATTCCTTTCACTCTATGGGAATAAGTAGCATCCCTCCAACTACCTGAACTCAGTGGTAGAGTCGCCAGATTTGGACCTTTCTATACATTTTTTTAAAAAGTGATGGCAGATATACTCAAGGAGCTGACAGAGGAGGAGCTGATAGAGAATACTCAAGGAGCTGATAGAGGAGGTATCTGAGCCTCTAGCTATCATCTTTGGAAAATCTTGGGAGACGGGAGAGATTCCAGAAGACTGGAAAAGGGCAAATATAGTGCCCATTTATACAAAGGGAAATAAGAACAACCCAGGAAACTACAGACCAGTTAGTTTAACTTCTGTGCCAGGGAAGATAATGGAGCAAGTAATTAAGGAAATCATCTGTAAACACTTGGAATGTGGCAAGGTGATAGGGAACAGCCAGCATGGATTTGTAAAGAACAAATCATGTCAAATCAATCTGATAGCTTTCTTTAATAGGATAACGAGTCTTGTGGATAAGGGAGAAGTGGTGGATGTGGTATACCTAGACTTTAGTAAGGCGTTTTATACGGTCTCGCATGATATTCTTATCAATAAACTAGGTAAATACAACATAGATGGGGCTACTATAAGGTGGGTGCATAACTGGCTGGATAACCGTACTCAGAGAGTAGTTATTAATGGTTCAAAATCCTGCTGGAAAGGCATAACAAGTGGGGTTCCGCAGGGGTCTGTTTTGGGACCGGCTCTGTTCAATATCTTCATCAACGATTTAGATATTGGTATAGAAAGTACACTTATTAAGTTTGCAGGTGATACCAAGCTGGGAGGGGTTGCGACTAATCTGGAGGATAGGGTCATAATTCAAAATGACCTGGACAAATTGGAGAAATGGTCTAAGGTAAATAGGATGAAGTTTAATAAAGACAAATGCAAAGTGCTCCACTTAGGAAGGAACAATCAGTTTCATACATACAGAATGGGAAGCGACTGTCTGGGAAGGAGTATGGCAGAAAGGGATCTAGGGATTATAGTGGACCACAAGTTGAATATGAGTCAGCAGTGTGATGCTGTTGCAAAGAAAGCAAACATGATTCTGGGATTCATTAACAGGTGTGTTGTGAGCAAGACACGAGAAGTCATTCTTCCGCTCTACTCTGCGCTGGTTAGGCCTCAGTTGGAGTATTTTGTCCAGTTTTGGGCACCGCATTTCAAGAAAGATGTGGAGAAATTGGAGAGGGTCCAGAGAAGAGCAACGAGAATGATTAAAGGTCTAGAGAACATGACCTATGAGGGAAGACTGAAGGAATTGGGTTTGTTTAGTTTAGAAAAGAGAAGATTGAGGGGGGACATGATAGCAGTTTTTAGATATCTAAAAGGGTGTCATAAGGAGGAGGGAGAAAACTTGGCCTCTGAGGATAGAACAAGAAGCAATGGGCTTAAACTGCAGCAAGGGAGGTTTAGGTTGGACATTAGGAAAAAGTTCCTAACTGTCAGGGTAGTCAGACACTGGAATAAATTGCCCAGGGAGGTTGTGGAATCTCCATCTCTGGAGATATTTAAGAGTAGGTTAGATAAATGTCTATCAGGGATGGTCTGGACAGTATTTGGTCCTGCCATGAGGGCAGGGGACTGGACTCGATGACCTCTCGAGGTCCCTTCCGGTCCTAGTATTCTATGATTTCTATGATATGCTATACTATTTCAAGTCATGCACTAATCCCAACAGTGGTTGTTTGCCTGTGTTTGGATCAGGCTCTGGAACTGTTGCTATGTATAATACATAGAATGCTATATTCTTCAGCAGAGTGCTGGAAATATCTTTCAATAGATAGATATTTAAATAGAGGAGTGGAAAAGGAAATATAAAACTAGCATTAAACAGCATTCATTGCTTGGTTAGTTGAGGAATCCATCATGGATTTCTGAGACTAACTCAGTTTTCATTACAGTTTTGCAGTTCACCTATAAAGCTGCTCAGCCAAATAACAATCCATCAGAAGAAAGGATTATTGAGGAACGAAGCAGAATAATTCTCACTTTTTGCTGTGCACGCTTTAGGATTTGTTTTTTTCCTGAATTATGGGCCCTCAATTTACTGGTATCTTGATAAAAATGAATGCTTGCTAATGCTGTCTGTTGCACATTATAATTTTATTTTCCTAATATTTTAAAATAAACATTTTTTAGGCTCATGGCTAAATATTCTAAGACTCTGTTAATATGTGATTAAAGGATTAAGCTGATAACATCTTTACGATGGCTATACCATAAACATGCACACTTGCTAATGTTACAGGTTAGCTTACTTCAGTAACATTCCTTGGGGGGAAAAAAGACTACTCTTAATGAACAAAATGTATCTTTAACTCAATTTAAGTATACATTAACAGGTGATAAAATGAAATTTAACATACTTAAATGAACTGTTTGGTGAAATGGCATAGTTATTGCCCAGAATACCTTAGACATAAGGTACTGAGTGTATACATTACAAATACCTAGTAATAAAAGAATTAAACTGCACAATTCTTGTCTACTTTGGAAAATGTACTGCATAGTATTTCAGATTATTTCCATTTTCATGTTCTTCTAACCTCATCTTTGCAATATACAATCTTCTCTGCTTTCCGCCGCATAGCATGGATCGTATTTCTTCCAAATGCGCTCATACAGAATGATATAAGAAAGTAAACAAAGCTTGTAGAGGAAACTTTGGTCTCAAAAATAGGCAATCAATTGGTTATTTAGAAGAAATAATATATTTTGTAGTACAGTAACCTGTATTCAGAGAAATAAATTTTTGTATAGGGGCTTCACTTTGTCAGTACATGTGTTTGTAATCATTTTATTTATCTAAATTTACAATGTATTTAATAGAATTATTTATCTCCATTTTGAATCATTCCTTGTAAAAATCCAGAGAGATGGCCTGGGACTCAGACATGAGTATAGATATTTGTTATTAAAAAAGAATCAAATATGTTATGGATGCAAGAACCAGATATGATGTAAATAGAAAAAAGTATTAATCTTATATATGGATTGTGATATTTAATTTTAAGCTATTTTATGTAGCTCTTTTTCTCTGCTCAAAGCGCTTTATAAAGGAAAGTGATATTTTACACATGAAGATACAAATATATTAGAAGCAAGAGGAAGAGCAAGGAAATGGTAGCCCACTGCTCAATGAAGAGAGAAAAACAATCACAAAAAAATGTGGAAATGGCAGAGGTGCATAACTTCTTTGTGCTGGTTTTCATCAAGAACATAGCTCTCTACCTCCCATAGTTCCTCCAGTTCAGCAACCCTGGCCTCCAAAGCCCAAACTCGGTCTCTGAGGGTCAGGAACTCCTTGCAACGAGTGCACACATATGCCCTGTGGGTGAGTGGCGTATGTGTGCACCCATTGCAAGGAGCTCCTGACCCTCAGAGACTGAGTTCGGGCTTTGGAGGCCAGGGTGGCTGAACTGAAGGAGCTAAGGGAGGTAGAGAGATACGTTGATGAGACTTTCCGGGACACTGTAGTACTGTCCCACCTCTAGTCTGAGATCCCCAGTGCTCTTAAAGAGGATGAAAGTCTCAAGGGGAACAGAGCATTCAATGGGAACAGAGGGAAACCATCCCGTAGTTGGGACCCTCCTCCCAGAGGATGTTGCGGTATCCTTTCGCACTGAGGAAACCTCTGAGGGGGAGGGAACGCCAGTTGTTAGGAAGAGGCAGGTGTTAGTAGTGGGTGATTCGATCGTTAGAAACATAGATAGTTGGGTTTGTGATGACCGGGAGAACCGTATGGTCACTTGCCTGCCTGATGCGAAGGTTGCGGATCTCTCGAGGAATCTAGATAGACTTATGTGTAGCACTGGGGAGAAGTCGATGGTCATGGTACATGTAGGTACCAATGACGTAGGGAAGGGTAGGAGATATGTCCTGGAGGCCAAATTTAGATTGCTAGGAAAGAGACTGAAATCCAGGACCTCTATGGTGGCATTCTCGGAAATGCTTCCAGTTCCCCGTGCAGGGCCAGGTAGGCAGGCAGAGCTTCAGAGTCTCAATGTGTGGATGAGACGATGGTGTAGGGAAGAGGGGTTTGGATTTATTAGGAACTGGGGACACTTTTGGGAGAGGGGGAGCCTATACAGGAAAGATGGGCTCCACCTAAACCAGGGTGGAACCAGACTGCTGGCACTAAACTTTAAAAAGGCCATAGACCAGTTTTTTAACTAAGAGATGGGGGAAAGCCGATTGGTGTGGAGATGCACATAAATCAGATGGAGACTTCTCTTAGAGGAGAATCCATTGATAGAGATTCTCTAAGCTGTAGTCAGAAAGAGAGGAGGGGAGAGGACAAACCATGGGCCAGAGCAGACAAACAACTGCATATAAAGGAATCCAATGCATCAGGGAAGGGCAGACAAATAAGCAGTGGCAAATTTTTAAAGTGCTTCTACACAAATGCTAGGAGTCTGACTAATAAGATGGGTGAACTAGACTACCTTGTATTAAAGGAGGAGATTGACATAATAGGCATCACTGAAACCTGGTGGAATGAGGAAAATCTGTGGGACACAATCATACCGGGATATAAAATATATCGGAAGGCTAGAGCAGGCCGGGTGGGTGGCGGAGTGGCACTGTATGTGAAAGAGAATGTAGAATCAAATGAAATAAAAATATTAAATGAATCAACATGTTCAATAGAATTCCTATGGATAGTAATTCCATGCTCCAATACTAAGAAATTAGCAGTAGAGATATATTACCGACCACCTGACCAGGACAGCGATACTGACATTGAAATGCTGAGGGAGATTAGAGAGGCTACCAAAATAAAGAACTCTATAATAATGGGGGATTTTAATTATCCCCATATTGACTGGATACATGTCACCTCAGGAAGAGAAGCAGAGAGAAAATTTCTCAATGGCTTAAATGACTGCTTCTTGGAGCAGGTAGTGCAGGAACCCACAAGGGGAGAGGCAATTCTCGATTTAGTCCTCAGTGGAGAGCAGGATCAGGTCCAGGAGATAACCATTACAGGACCGCTTGGGAATAGTGACCATAATATAATAACATTTAACATTCCTGTGGTGGGAAGAACACCTCAGCAGTCCAGCACTCTGGCATTTAATTTCAAAAAGGGAATTACACAAAATGAGGAGGTTAGTTAAACAGAAATTAAAAGGCACAGTGACTAGAGCCAAATCCTGCAAGCTGCATGGAAACTTTTAAAGACACCATAATAGAGGCCCAACTTAAATGTATACCCCAAATTAAAAACATAGCAAGAGACCTAAAAAGAGTAGCTTAACCACCATGTAAAAGAAGCAGTGAGGGACAAAAAGCATCTTTTAAGAAGTGGAAGTCCAATCCTAGTGAGATAAATAGAAAGGAACATAAACACTGTCAAATCAAGTGTAAAAATGTAATAAGAAAAGCAAAAAAAGATTTTGAGGAACAGCTAGCCAAAAACTCAAAAGAAATAACAAAATGTTTTTAAGTACATTAGAAGCAGGAAGCCTGCTAAAAACCTGTGGGTCCCCTAGACGATCGAACTATAAAAGGCGCAATCAAGGACGATAAAGCCATTGCGGAGAAACTAAATGATTTCTTTGCTTCAGTCTTCACGGCTCAGGACGTTAGGGAGATTCCCAAATCTGCACCGTCCTTTGTGGGTGATGAATCTGAGGAACTGTCCCGGATTGAAGTGTCATTAGAGGAGGTTTTGGAACAAATAGAAAAACTTAATGTCAACAAATCTCTGGGACCGGATGGAATTCATCCAAGGGTTCTAAAAGAACTCAAATGGGAAATTGCTGAACTATTATCTGTGGTTTGTAACCTATCCTTTAAATTGGCTTCCGTACCTAATGACTGGAAGGTAGCTAACGTGACACCAATATTTAAAAAGGGCTCTAGAGGCGATCCGGGCAATTACAGACCGGTAAGTCTAACTTCAGTACCGGGCAAATTAGTCGAAACAATAGTAAAGAATAAAATTGTGAGGCACGTAGAAGAACATAATTTGTTGGACAAAAGTCAACATGGTTTCTGTAAAAGGAAATCATGTCTTACTAATCTATTAGAGTTCTTTGAAGGGGTTAACAAACATGCAGACAAGGGGGATCCAGTAGATATAGTATACTTAGATTTTTAGAAAGCTTTTGACAAGGTCCCTCAGCAAAGGCTCTTGTGTAAATTACATTGCCATGGGATAAGAGGGAAGGTCCTTTCATGGATTGAGAACTGGTTAAAAGACAGGAAACAAAGGGTAGGAATAAATGGTAAATTTTCAGAATGGAGAGGGGTAACTAGTGGTGTCCCCAAAGGTCAGTCCTGGGACCAATCCTGTTCAACTTATTCATAAATGATCTGGAGAAAGGGGTAAGCAGTGAGGTGGTAAAGTTTGCGGATGATACCAAACTGTTTAGGAGAGTCAAGACAGAAGCAGACTGTGAGGGACTCCAAGAAGATCTCACCAAACTGAGTGATTGGGCAACAAAATGGCAAATGAAATGCAATGTGGATAAGTGTAAAGTAATGCACATCGGGAAAAATAACCCCAACTATACGTACAGTATGATGGGGGCTAATTTGGCTATAACAAATCAGGAAAGAGATCTTAGAGATATTGTGGATAGTTCTCTGAAAACTTCCACACAGTGTGCAGTGGTGGTCAAAAAGGCAAATAGGATGCTAGGAATTATTAAGGGATAGAAAATAAGACCCAGAATATCTTACTGCCCCTGTATAAAACTATGGTACGCCCACATTTTGAATACTGTGTACAGATGTGGTCTCCTCTCCCCAAAAAAGATATTTTGGCCTTGGAAAGGGTTCAGAAAAGGGCAACTAAAATGATTAGGGGTTTGGAACGGGTCCCATATGAAGAGAGGTTAAAACGACTGGGACTTTTCAGTTTAGAAAAGAGGAGACTGAGGGGGGATATGATAGAGGTATATAAAATCATGAGTGGTGTGGAGAGGGCGAATAAAGAAAAGTTATTTATTAGTTCCCATAATAGAAGAACGAGAGGACACCAAATGAAGTTAATGGGTAGCAGGTTTAAAACTAATAAAAGAAAGTTCTTCTTCACACAGCGTGTAGTCAAGCTGTGGAACTCCTTGCCAGAGGAGGCTGTGAAGGCTAGGACTATAACAGAGTTTAAAGAGAAGCTAGATAATTTCATGGAGGTTAGGTCCATAAAAGGCTATTAGCCAGGGGATAGAAATGGTGTCCCTGGCCTCTGTTTGTCAGAGGCTGGAGAAGGATGGCAGGAGACAAATCGCTTGATCATTGTCTTCGTTCCACCCTCTCTGGGGCACCTGGTGCTGGCTACTGTCGGCGGACAGGCTACTGGGCTAGATGGACCTTTGGTCTGACCCAGTACGGCCGTTCTTAAGGTTGGTGATGATTGGATGCCTACAATACTGAGTGCTGGTGAAAAGGAGGTAGGTTTAGTAATTAAAATAAGAAAAGAACAAGTTATAAATTACTAAGGAAAGTAAGAGGGGCAGCCAAGTTAGTTTGTAACTGGAAAAAACTTAAAAACAACTTACAGTCTTGCAACACCTTAAAGACTAACAAAACATGTAGATGGTATCATGAGCTTTCATGGGCACATTCTTATGCCCATGAAAGCTCGTGATACCATCTACATATTTTGTTAGTCTTTAAGGTGCTGCAAGATTATTCTTCGTTTTTTAAGTTTTGCAAGAAAAGTTAGATGTCTTCAAATCACCAAGGCCTGATGAAATGCATCCTGGAATACTGAAGGAGCTGATCGAGGAGGCGTCTGAGCCATTAGCTATCATCTTTGAAAAGTCATGGAAGACTGGAGAGATTCCAGAAGACTGGATAAGGGAAATTATAGTGCCCATCCATAAAAAGAGAAATATGGAAAACCTAGGAAACTATATGCCAGTTAGCTTAACTTCTGTGCCAGGAAAAATGATGGAACAAATAATGAAGGAATTCATCTGCAAACATCTAGAAGATAATAAGGTGATAAGTAACAGTCAGCATGGATTTGTCAAGAGCAAATTATGTCAAACAAATCTGATAGCTTTCTTTGGTATGATAATGAATTTGTGAACGTAGGGGAAGCAGTAGACGTGATATATCTAGACTTTAGTAAAGTATTTGATGTAGTCTCATATGACCTTATCAATTAACTAGGGAAATACAATTAGATGAGGCTACTATAAAGTGGGTGCATACCCAGATGGATAACAGTTCTCAGAGCTCAAGGCCTCATCCTCCCTGATTGGATCCACCTCGTCATCTCCAGCCTGATTCTGGCCTGCATATTTATACCTGCCTCTGGAAATTTCCACTACATGCATCTGACGAAGTGGGTCTTTGCCCACGAAAGCTTATGCTCCAACACTTCGGTTAGTCTATAAGGTGCCACAGGACTCCTCGCCGCTTTTGCAGTTCTCAGAGCGTAGTTATCAATGGTTCACTGTCATGATGGGAAGGGCATAACAATGGGATTCAGTGGGGATCAGTTTTGGGATTAGTTCAGTTCAATATCTTCATCAATGATTTAGATGATGGCATAGAAAGTATTCATATAAATTTCGCAGATGAGTCAACAGTGTGACACTACTGCGAAAAAAAGCAAACATCATTCTGGGATACATTAATAGGGCTGTCGTAAGCAAGACATGAGAAGTAAATCTTCCACTCTACTCTGCACTAATTAGGCCTCAGCTGGAGTCACAATGGGTTTAAATTTCAGGTAGGGAGGTTTAGGTTGGACATTAGGAAAAACTTCCTAATTGTCAGGTTGGTAATGAACTGGAATAAATGCTTAGGGACATTCTGGAATCTCTATCACTGGAGATATTTAAGAGCAGGTTAGACAGACATCTGTCAGGGGCTATGTCTACACTACAGAGTTATCTCAGAAAAACTCTGCCGCATCCAAGGAATGCGTCTGCTCTTCCAAAATTTCATGAGGGAGAAGGCATGTGCCAAAAAAAAAAAAAGGGGGATTTTTCTGATATTTGGCCCCGTGTAGACAGGCCAAATGTTCAAAAAGCCTCTTCCAACAAAAGAAGTGGAAAAAGGTACGCAAATTGCAGTCCACTATTTGCGTACTTTTTTCCAGAAAAACCCTGCAGTCTAGACACAGCCAGGGATGACCTAAATGATGCTTGGTCCTGCTGCAAGGGCAGAGGACTGGACTTAATGATCTCTTAAGGTCCCTTCCAATTCTAATATTTTATGATTCTATAAGATGTTGTATCAAGTGTGCAGTTTCTTGTCAAGAGTCACAAAGTAGATCTGAGCCAAAGATGGGTAGGGAATTCAAGTTTTGTGGTTATTTTCAGTTTAATATGCTATCCACTGAACCAGATTTCCATCCATGACAACCAACCGTAAGGGGAAGTTCAGTGTCTAATTACCTCTTGGTAGCACTTAAAAGCATGTTATTTCAAGGCGACAGCCTAATTTCTTCCCCCCTTCCTCCCCTGCAATTGCCTGGCTCAATTTTGCACATATATTCAAATGTTTACAACAGTTCAGTGTGAATCAGGACTATTGAAGGGAATAGAGTTGCACTGGAGTCACCAAGTCCCACCTCCCGTTCCCCCCACCCCAGTCTATACAAACTGCCTGCTATTTCAAAATATTTTTTGAAATAACGAGCTTTTGTTGCATGAGGGTTAAGTGATGGCATGAGGGTTAAGTGAAATATCATGTTATGTTGAAATGTGGTACTGTGTAGATGTGCCAGATTTCAAAATAAGCTATTTTAAAATAGATTCCAGATAATTTGTGTAGCCCAAATTCCGTATCTTATTTCGAGTTTAGGGTGCTGTGTAGATGCACCCTTTCTTATTCTCTATCCCTTTTTAAACTATTCCTAACATTGTATTTGCTTTTTTTGGCTGCTGATGCACACTGAGTGGATGTTTTCAGAGAACTATCCACAATGACTCCAAGGTCTCCCCCTTGAGTACTTATAGCTAAATTAGTCTCCATCATATTGTATGTAAGTTGGGATTATTTTTTCCAATGTGCGTTACTTTACATTTATCAAGATTAAATTCCATTTGCCATTTTGTTGCCCAATCATTTAGTTTGGTGAGATCTTGAGTAGTTTGGTATCATCTGAAAATGTTGTCACCTCAGGGCATGTTTAAACTGCAGAGTTTTTTCGGAAAAATGGCCATTTTCCAAAAAAAAAAAAACCCTTCCATTACATCCACACTGCAATTGTGTTCTTTCAAAAGAAAATCAAAAGAACAGATGGGTTTTTTCGACATTGGTAAACCTCTTTCTATAAGGAAGAAGCCTTTTTCCGAAAGAGCTCTTTTGGAAAAAGGCGTGTGTGGACAGGGAAGAGGGAGTTCTTTCGCAAGAAGAGGAAAGAGGAAAAAGCACAGATGCCCTGATGGCTATTCCACCCATAGTAATCACAGCTTACATGCGAGATAGCATCCATTCAGTCTGGTTGCTAACTTCCGAAAAAGCAGATCGCAGTGTGGACACTCTCTTTTGGAAGAAGTTTTTTTGGAAGATCTCTTCTGGAAAAGCTTCTTCCTAAAGAAGCCTTCAGTCTAGACATAGCCTCACTGTTTACCCCTTTCTCTAGATCATTTATAAATAAATTGAATAGGAGTGGTCCTTTGACAGACCCTTGGGGGACCCCACTAGTTACTTCTCTCCATTCTGAAAACTTACCATTTATTCCTACCTTTTGTTTCCTGTCTTTTTAACCAATTATCAGTCCATGAGAGGAACTTCCCTTTTATCCCATGACAACTTACTTTACTTAAGAGCCTTTGGTGAGGGACCTTGTCAAAGGCTTTCTGGAAATCTAAGTACACTACATCCACTGGATTCCCCTTGTCCACATGTTTGTTAACCCCCTCAAGAAACTAGTAGATTAGTAAAGCACAATTTCCCCTTACAGATTTGTCTGTAAACACAGTTGAGTCAGAACTTGTATGTACTGCAAACATATACTGGTCATTATAAGCATTCAATGCTATATGTCTGTGTAATAATAAAGAAGTTGTATGTACGTACTAACCAGGCACAGTGGTGTGCACCTGTAACTCCAGCTTGGAAGGTTGAGGTTGGTGGATTGCTCAGGGGGTCTGGACTGCATTGTGATATGCGATCAGGTGTCTAGTGCCACTGACAGTGTGGCAAGTGGGTGTCTGAAGGACTGGCTAAAACAACACAAACTACATGTTGTGATCTGCACTTTTTCTCTCTCTGTGAGGGATGATGGACCAATCAATCATGGCAATCATGTATGTTTAAATCATGCACCAGAGAGAACTGATAAACACATTTATCCTAGACAAAGGAATGTTGTTTTCCCTATTGGCCCAGGCCTCTAATATAAATCAAGCATTGCAAAATCCAAAACACAATTGGAGCTCTATTTGCACCTAAGTCAACTGGAAAAGCTAAGCTGACAGGGGGATGTGAAATTAAAGACTAAAATTACAGGGATTAGTTTTATCTTTTGTATTAAACACTGAGTTTTGGGAACTGTAAAGAAAAACAGAAACTCTTATGTCACATATTTCACTGAGTAACCCCATTGGTAAAGGAGAGTGATTTATGAAAAATCTGGATCTGAGATTATGTCTACACTATCACGTTTTGTCCACAAAACTTACGTTGACCCCCAAAAGTTGACAAAACAAAAATTGTTAGAGGGTGTTCACACTAGCCCCTCTGTCAACAGATCATGTCAACACTGGGGGGCAACATCACTGACAGTGTGAGCAATTAGCTTTGCATATACATCCCACAGTATAGTGTTGTGGGAAGGCAGAGCTGATTACTGCACATCTTGGGAGTCTCTCCAAGTTCTCCCACAGCATCCTCAGCTGCTGGCATTATCATCGTGAGTAGCTCTGTGAGCTCTCCAAGCTGAAGAATGTCAAAGCAGCACACCAGTCTGTCCCCCTCCTCCTCAGCAGAGTGATCTAGGAAGGCACTGTGGGATACTGACGGAATCCAGTTCTCTTGACAAAAGAATCTGCGGAGTCCACTCTGGTTCTTTGTCAAGAGTAAAGGGAGGGGAAAAGGGAAAAAAATTCTCTTAAAGATGGAATTTTTTTTATTATGAAAACTGGGCATTTTCCTGGTGGCACTGAGAATGTCCAGAGCCCAAACCCCTCCTCTATCTAAACTCCTCCCTAAACTTCCTAAAGCTCTAGGAGGGAGTGTGGATTGGGGAGAGGTGCAGACTTTGTGAGGGAATTTGGGTGCCGGCTCTGAGGTGGGGTAGTACCTGGGATAAGGAGCTGGTGGGATAAACAGAGTGTCCCAGGGCTAGGGTCAGAGAGAAGGACTTCCACCAACTCTCTCCCCACTGGCTGCAGCAAGCTTCAGGGCAGGTGCCCTCCTCTTGCCTCCCCAGCAGTACACTCACTTTCACTACATGTGCTCCTAAGGCCCCTCTCAGGTCCATGAAGTTGCCTTCCCTGTGCAAGGTGTGTGTGTATTTAGGGGTGCTCTGACATCACGTGTGCATCTCCTCCCCTGCTGCTGTCCCTCAACATAGCCTCACAATGGGGGTGAAGAATGGGGCTACCTCTAGCCCAACACGAGACATAAATGGTGGGTGCAAGTGGGATGGTGGTGGTACAAAGTTGCCCCTTAACATAGCCTGACACTGGGAGGTGAGGGATGAGGCTGCCCCTTTCATGGGTGCCATTTCAGATTTTGATGAGGGATGCAACTTTAACTATGATTCCAGGGGCTATTTAGGCACTTGAAAAATTTAGTTTTCTGTCAGATAATTCAGCAATTAGCTCACAGGAGTCCTTTATCTAATGCCAATATAAAAGAAAGACAAACAGTAGGCCTACTCAGCTCTAAGAATGATATGTTCTGACATCTTGTGGCAAATCAGTCAAGGAACACCGTTAGGTTTAGAATTTTAATATATATTCTTACTTTGTTACTAACTCTGCGGAGAGAGAGAGAAAGAGAGAGACCCTATCACAGGTCCTGAGTTCTAGCTCAGCTCTTGGTGTATGGTGGGTTACAGCAGGGGTCAGATACCTCTGGGTTCCATGTAAGAACATCAGAATGGCCATTCTGCATCAGACCAAATTTCCATCTAGCCAACTATCCTATCTTCTGACAATAGCAAATGACAGGTGCTTCAGAGGGAGTGAAGACAACAGGTAACCATTGAGTGATTTGTCCAGTCACGTATTCCCAACTTCTGGCAAACAGAGGTGAGGGACATAGAATCATAGAATTGGAAGAGACATCGAGAGTCCACTCCACTGCCCTCATGGCAGGACCAAGCAGTGCCTAGAGCATGGCTTCCCAAACTGGGGGGCGTGTCCCTCTGGGGGGGCATGAAGAAATTCCAGGGGGGCGCGAGGCAACCCATCTCCCCTCCCCCAAGTTTTGCTGTTATTTTCATTTTTCGGTCCCAGTCAGTTCCTTTTTGTTTTGCTCAACAAGTTTTGCTGCTGGGGAATGGGAGGGTTTCTCAAAAATCAAAAAGGGGGCGTGATGCCGAAAAGTTTGGGAACCACTGGTCTAGAGCTTATCCTTTCTTGATGTTTAAAAGTTCTTTTTAAATCAGGTGGTTTTGGTTTTAGTTTAAAGAATGCTAAGTGTTAAGTGTATCTGGCCCCTTTCAAACTCTGACTTTAAACTCCCCTGTTAGCCCACCTATTTTTTTTTTATCTTTTGACTAAAGTACAATGCTTGTGGGATCATCTAATGATTACAAGCCTTTTATTATCTTAATCACCCTGCCTCTGTTTATAAACAAACTCCCTGGCTGCAAAGGCTGTGCTGCTCCCAGCTTCTGAGTTCATCACAGTCACACTCAGGCTGTGTTGTAGTTAACATTGCTGGAGCAATATTCTCTTCCCTATTGGGCCCATATAACTAGCTGCCTGTGTATTCCAATGATTTGCTCTTTGTCTGTTCTCCAAAGAGAGCAGCTCACCCAGCTGTCAGATACTTTCCAGAACTTTGAAAGGGGAGGGACACATGCCTGCAGGGTAGCAGAGCCGTCAGGGCAGACATTGTGGGATACTGGCAGAAGCCAGTTCTGTGGACAAAACAAACAGCAGTGTCTACACTGGCTCTTTGTGGACAACAAAGAGAAGGGAAAAGAACAAAAAATCTCTCATAGAGTTGGAAGTTTTTTTATTGCTGGGCATTTCCCCTGAGAAAAAAACATGTTGCAGAGTGTATACTCTCATTGTTTTGTTTCCAAAAGGCAGTTTTTGGTGACAAAACTTGGTAGAGTAGACAAAGCCTGATTAAATGAAAAATCAGCAAATATTTCAAAAGGTCTCAGGGTGAGAAATTGTTTGAGATAAAAGAGTTTAGTTTGCCAGAGTTATATTTAGTCTTTTGGAAGCGTGGTTTACTTTTGTTTTATTTATTACTAATTCTGTTTCCATTATCTCTACCCAATATCACTTAATCTGTTTTCATAAACTTATTATAGGTTATATTATAATTTCATCTCAGTGATATTAAATAAAGTATGAAGCCTCATCAGAACCAAACCTACTGGTATGTACTCTGTCTCCTTGGAAACAACTAGCTTGGTTATTTCTGCTAATGTCCAATGAGACAGGTTGGATACTAGAGGGGAATGTTCTTCATGGGAGGGCACCTAAAGTTAACATGCAAAGCAAAGGCTGCTAGAGCTGCTGACAAGATTTCTGGTTGGCTAGCAGATTGGAGTGATAGGGAGCCTACATCTAAATTAGCACCAACAAGTCTCTCTTTTTCTCTCTCACTCAGGCAGGGAGTAACAGGATGATTTAGGTGCTAGTGCCCTGAGAAAGTGTCACGCGTAGCTACTTCACAAGCAGCAGAACTAGAGCTCTATAAAAACAATATGTGTGAGCTTGCTAAATAAATAAGAAACTTTGTTCTGTTCATAGAAGATGATTGAAATCTTAAATCAAAATTAATTGTATTAAATTGTAATTTAGGAGATTAAGAAATTTAAATACAAATATTAAAATACATATAAAAGGAGATCTAGATTTGACAGTGTATTGACTCTGCATAGAAATATTTAGCTAGAGGACATCCTGCTACACAAAGTTTTATGGTCTCTGTCAAGATGCTTCAGAAAGGGGGAAAATGCTGAATATAGTTCATCAAAAGAATTAAGTTGCCTTCAATACAACCTTTTAAAGAATCACAGGTGTTTAGAGCTAACAGAAGTGTTTAGAGCTACAAAGGTGTTTAGAGCTAACAGAATAGAAGAGTTGTAATAAATTTCAACTCATCATAGGAAGTTGTACTAACAAGGGAAATATACTACCACATGATATTTTAATGCAACATGCAACCACAAAGTAAGAAATCAAATGATTAATTGCTACAAGGTGACAAGTATCCAATCAAAAGTGGTCACACTTCAGCATGTTAGAAAACCAAGGAAACACTCAGAAATATGCTGGGACAGATAATGCTAATTAAACTATGCAATTTATCTATTAGAAAATGGCAATGTGAAGTTGAAATTTTAATGATCAGTCCAGACATACTCGGGTGTTATTAAAGGAAAATAAGCTGCTCAGAGCTATGTATAACTCTATTTAAGAAGATGACAAATGCTTTTGGATCATTTCATAAAAGCCACATTCTGATAACCCTTAGTTACAATGAGTAGTAATTTAATCCTTGTTCTATTAATCATCATCAGGTCTAATAGAACAAGATGCTGTTCACTGTACGTGAGGGTATTAGAATTTGAAACAAAATTAATGAGAAAAAACAATGAACACTTACATTAAAACTGGACTAGGTTTTGGCTTTCTTCTTCATATTGGTGAGCAGTTCTTCACATGAATAGTGCCACTGAAGTTAATGGGACCACTTGTGTCTGTAGTTGCTTACTCATGTGCATGAAGGTTTCAAAATCTGGCCCCCAAAGATTGAAAATACTACATCCATTTAATTCTGTTTCATCTGGACTACTGGAGATTAAGTATTACTGAACTGATTTGGTTTTGCTTTTGAAAAGGGACTGATGAAATTTGCTTGTAAAACAACTGGGAAATTAATAGAGATTATACAGGTGAAAGAACATAAGGCACATTTTTCATGATGTTTAACATAGGAAAGTTGCAAATTGAAGTGACAAACTGAAGACTATTGTGTAATTACTAAAAAAAATGTCTCAGAGGGGTAACTGTGTTAGTCTGTACCTTTAAAAACAATGAGTAGTCCTATGGCACATTAGAGATTAACAAAAATGTATGTAGTTTCATGAGCTTTCATGGGCTTCTTCAGATGTGCTTGAATGGAGGAAAAAAAAGAGGGGACTCAGAATTTAGGGGTGAGGGAGGAAAGGCTCACAGGAGTAATGCAGGGACCCCTTGTGGAGAGGCCCAGAGGAGAGTCTCACAGGTGGCCTTGGTTGAAACTCTCCCTAAAGGCCTCCCAGATGAGTTCAGATCCCTGATGTGCTCTCTGTATGACAGTGCTGTCCAGTAAGCCCTGGATAGCCATTCAGCCTCTATCCCTGCCCTGGCAGAAAAGTCTTCCCCTTGCTCTCACAAAGGTTGTGGCACACACATCAGGCCATCACCATAAAGATGAAGTTTCACTTGCTGAGGTCCAGGTGGGTGAGGAAGCTCCTGAACTTTCCCTTTAAGCGGCCGAACACACACTCCACCACCATGCAGCACCTGCTCAGCCTGGCATTGAAGTTCTCCTTAGTGAGTTCCAGGCTACCCATGTAGAGCTTCATCAGCCAGAGAAGTAAGGGGTAGTCTGTGTAGCCCAGGATGCATATGGGCTTGTCCATGTCCCTGACCCTTATGGTGTGGGGGAAAAAAGTACCAGTGTGCATCCTCTGGAACAGGCATGGGTTCTGGAATATGTGGGTGTTGTGTGTCTTTCTGACCACCCAACATTGATGTCCGTGAACTGGCCCTTATGGTCCACCAGGGCCAGTAGCACTATCAAAAGTACCCCTTCCTGTTGATATAGTCTGAGGCACAATGGTCAGGGGCCATGATGGGGATATGAGTGCTGTCTGTGCCCCCCCCACCCCACACCCATAGAGAAGCCCATAGCAGCAAAGACATAGATGATGATGTTGATGTTGCCAAGAGTGACAGCCCTACACAGCAGCATGTTGTTGATGGCCTTGGCTACCTGCAAAAGCATGGCCCTGACTGGATTTCCTCACGCCAAACTGGTTTCCAAAGTAGCGGTAGCTGTCTGGTGTGATGAGCTTCCACAGGGCAATGCACTTCTGCAGGTGGATGGCGGGTCACAGTTAGGTGTCCTTTTACCTGAGTACAGGGGTGAGCCACTCGTAGAGCTCCAGGAAGGTGTCCTTCCACATGTGGACGTTCTGGAGCCACTGCAGGAGATGTGCAGTCACCAGTCAGAACTGGTCTCCCTCTGCCAGAAGCGGCATTCAGCAGGAGCGCCAGGACCTGAGTGAAGGGGACTTCCCGTTGGGGCTGGTTGTCGTCCTGCTGGAGCAGCATGTGGGCAGTGTGGACGAACTGCACCATGAGGCACAGCACGAGGCCTGCGAGCATGGCACTGCTTTGCAGCAGCTCTAGCTCCATGATATAAGTGCTGAGGCATCCGCAAGGGCAGCCAGAGCACACTGCATCAGTGTTCTGTCTCACGTGGGGATATGCAGTGGTGTGAGAGATGCAACCATAGAGAGGAGCCCCTGAAAGCGCATGTCTCAGCTTGCCTGATCAAGCAGCCACAGGAAATATCTGTCCACCTGGTGCCCTCCCTGGAGTCCTTCCAGGGGCTCTAAGTCAGAGTCAGGCTCCAATCAGTGTGGATGCGCTATTTCAAAATAATTCTGTGCTATTTAGATGCTCCCCAATACTGGGGATGAGCTATTTTCATTTTGTTATTTTGGGAGTTATTATTTCGATTTTACTTACTTTCGGAATTATTTCCTAGTGTAGACATGCCCCTGGATGTCTAACTCACACTGAGATCAATGGAAGTTAAGCACATAGGCACTTTTGAAAGTCCCACAAGGCTCCTATATTCATTGTTAGGTCCTAAATACCTTTCAGGAACTGGCCCTGTTATTTACAACTGTCATCCATCTTACCAGCGGGTGTACACGAGCCAGCTCTCCTTGATTCAATTTATTCTGAGATTCTAGCCCTATGAGTTTAATACATGATAAACAACACACTTTATAAATATCCTTCATAAATATAAACCTGAGATTAGCCTACTAGCCTTTTAGTGGAAGCATATGAACAATAGTGAAATAATAGTGGATCTGGTTTTGAATGAAAATGATTGGTTTAGATTGAAGGATTGATGCCCAATATAAATAGTTACAAGGAGACAGTAGTTAGCTTCTATCATCACTGTATTTATGTAAAATTGAAACAAAACAATGTTTTAACAGCCTGCAGTGGCTCAACAAGTGGACAATGACATCCTTTTTAAACTTCATCCATTAAGAGTTTTTCTCTAAAGCAGAGACCAATCTGTTCATTCTCCAGTTTAGCCATTTAATTTTTCAGCTATGAATTATCTCTATTGGACCATACAAAATTAATACATGCTATTTCTAAAGAAAATAATGAGGATAAAGGAGAGCCATCTGCCAAAACTTCAAAAATGAATGTGTTAGACAAAGATCAATGTATCAAGAACCAAAGAAGAAATTTAAAAAGGATAAAAATAGCACTCACTGGAAGGTGGAAATCTACCGTTTCTGAACTTTTCTTCCTTAGAAATCTACATTTTTAAGATTGATGCTTGATTGACTGTAACGTCCTGTGTCCTTCAGGGCCTTCTATAGTATATCTTATGTGACATCTCTATTTACCATCCCACTTTAAAATGTGTCCTCTAGATGAAGTCATGAATTATTGATGAGGTCTGTAGCCTGGAGGCTACCCAAATTCTGGAAACATTTCAAAGCCCAAATATTGTATGATAAAGAAACACATATATAGCAGAAACTCGAATGGTAAACTACTGAAAACTAAGGCTCGGATCCTCCAAGACATTTAGGTGCCTCATTCCTATTAATTTCAGTTGAGATTCACATCTAAATATCTGTTAGGACTGGGACCTAAGTATTTATATCCTGTAGACTATCCACGGGTATTGAACTCCCAGTGTGCAGGACACATGCTCCTAAGAGTCTCGTCCAGGAATATAGTCTCCTTCAGCTAGGCAGTAGCAATAAGCATAGAACACTGGGAACTGAAGGGACCTCAGGAGATCATTTAGTCCAGTCCCCTGCACTCATAGAAGGATTAAGTATTTTCAAGACCATCCCTGACAGGTATTTTTCTACTTGCATTTAAAAAAAATGGAGATTCCAGATCCTGCCTAAGCAATTTATTCCAGTGCTTAATCACTCTTACAGTTAGGAAGCTTTTCTTATATCCAACATAACTCGCCATTGCAATTACAGCCCATTACTTTTTGTCCTATCCTCAGAGGTTAAGAATAATATTTTTCTCCCTGCTCCTTGAAATATCCTTTTATGCACTTGAAAACTGTTATAATGATCCCCTCCGTCTTCTATTTTCTAGATTAAACAAATCCAGTTTTTTCAATCTAACTTCATAGATCATGTTTTCTAGATCTTTAGTAATTTTTCTTTTTCTCATTTGGGCTTTCTCCAATTTGTCCACATCTTTCCTAAAATATGGCACACAATACTCCAGTTGAAGCCTAATCAGCACAGAGTAGAACAGAAGAATTATTCTCACGTTTTACTTACAACATTCTGCTAATACAGCCCAAAATGGTGTTCTCTTTTTTTGCAACAGTGTTACACTGTCGATTCATATTTAGCTTGTGTCTGCCAGATCTCTTTCTGCAGTACTTCTTCCTAGATAGCCATTTCCCATTTCGTATATGTGAAACTGATTGTTCTTTCCTAAGCATAGTACTTTGCATTTGTCATTATTGAATGTCATCCTGTTTACTTCAGACCATTTCTCCAATTTGCCCAGATCATTTTGAATTTTAATCCTATGCTCAAAAGGATGTGCAACTCCTCCCAGCTTGGTATCATCTGCAAAATTTATAATTGTACTCTCTATTCCATTATTTAAATAATTGATGAAGATATTAAACAGAAATTGGACCCAGAAATGTTACCTATGGGACCCCACTCAGTCTGCTTTTCCAGATTGATTGTGAACCACTGATAAGTACCTTTTCAGAATGGTTTTCCAACCAGTTATGCACCTACCTTGCAGAAATTCCATCTAGGTTGTATTTCCTTGGTTTGTTTATGTAATGTAAAATAGTATCAAAAGTCTTACAAAAGTAAAGATATATACATCTACTGTGTCTCCCATCCACAAGTCAAAGAAAGCTACCAGGTTGATTTGACATGATTTGTTCTTGACAAATGTATGCTGGCTGTTATTTGTTATCTTCTAGGTGTTTGCAAATTGACTGTTTGATTATTTGCACCATTATCTTTCTGTATATTGAAGTTAAGATTACTCGTCCATAATACCCCGATTGCCTTTATTTCACTTTTTATAGATGGGCACTACATTTGTCCTTCTCCAGTCCTCTGGAGTCTTTTCATCTTCCATGACTTTGAAGACAATTGCTGCTAGCTAAGATATCTCCTTGAGTATTCCAGGATGTACTTCATCAGGCCCTAGTGACTTGAAGACATACAGCTTTTTCTTTTCCTGTTTTAGCCTCTAATGATACCTCATTTTCAGTATAATTTATTAAACTGAATAAATTCGACATCCAATTGCTTTTAGCCTTTTTGGTTAAAAAAACAGAAAATCATTTAATAGTTAGAAATGGGATTAGGCTATAGACCTGGCTGGTTTCATAGTATAGGGACAAGAATACTACACCCCTAAAATGGGTGCATTGAATTTCTGAAGTGAAATGCTGCAATCTATTCCCAGGTGTATTGGACCATTCCTAGGTTGGAGGGAAAAGAGTATATCTAGAGCTAAGAGTTATCTATGCATTCATTTTACTACAGTTCTCATTCATATTGAATAGTCCTTTACTTCAGAAATAGCTGTGTTGAAGACAATAAGGCTACACATGCAGTAAGATGCTAACAAAGTTGAGAAAAGGCTATCAGAATCTGACTCTTAATTTGTAATATTAGATCATTTACTAACAAAGAATTTATGAAAAATTTTCTGAAAAAACTTCAATTACGACCACACTGCAATCGAATTCTTTAAAAAAAAATTGAAAGAACAGATGGATTTTTTCTGAAATTGGTAAACATCTTTCTATGAGGAAGAAGCCTTTTTCCAAAAAAGATCTTTCAGAAAAATGTGTGTGTGGATGGGGAAGAGGGAGTTCTTTCAAAAGAAGAGGAAAGAGGAAAAAGCACAGGTGCCCTGGTGGCCACTCCATCATAGAATCATAGAGCTGGAAGAGACCTCAGAAGGCCATCAAGTCCAGCCCCCTGCCCAAGGCAGGACCAATCCCAATTAAATCAACCCAGCCAGGGCTTTGTCAAGCCAGGACTTAAACACCTCCAGGGATGGAGACTCCACTACTTCCCTAGGTAACCCATTCCAGTGCTTCACCACCCTCCTAGTGAAATAGTTTTTCCTAATATCCAACCTGGACCTCTCCCAGCGCAACTTGAGACAATTGTTCCTTGTTCTGCCATCCATCACTACTGTGAACAGCCTTTCTCCAGCCTCTTTGGAACCTCCCTTCAGGAAGTTGAAAGCTTCTATCAAATCCCCCCTCACTCTTCTCTTCTGCAGACTAAATAGACCCAACTCCCTCAGCCTCTCCTCATAGGTCATATGCTCCAGTCCCCTAATCATTTTGGTTGCCCTCCGCTGGACCCTCTTCAATGCATCCACATCCTTCCTGTAATTGGGGGCCCAGAACTGGACACAATACTCCAGATGTGGTGTCACCAGAGCCAAATAAAGAGGAATAATCACATCTCTGGATCGACTGGCAATGCTCCTCTTAATGCAACCTATTATGCCATTAGCCTTCTTGGCTACAAGGGCACACTGTTGACTCATGTCCAGCTTCTCATCCACTGTAACTCTCAGGTCCTTTTCTACAGAACTGCTACTTAGCCAGTTGGTCCCCAGCCTGTAACAATGCTTGGGATTCTTCCGTCCCAAGTGCAGGACACTACACTTGTCCTCGTTGAACCTCATCAGATTTCTTGTGGCTCAATCCTCCAATTTGTCTAAGTCACTCTGGACTCTAGCCCTCCTTCCCTCCAGCATGTCTACCTCTCCCCCTAGCTTAGTGTCATCTGCAAACTTGCTAAGGGTACAATCCATGCCCTCATCCAGGTCATTAATAAAGATATTGAACAAAACCAGTCCCAGAACCAAACATTGGGGCATTCCGCTAGAAACCGACCGCCATCCTGACATCGAGCCGTTGATCACTACCTTACCGTCCATTTATCCAATCCACATTCCCTTAACTTGCTGGCAAGAATGTTGTGGGAGACTGTATCAAAAGCCTTGCTAAAGTCAAGGTATATCACATCCACTGACTTCCCCATATCCACAGAGCCAGTTACCTCATCATAGAAGCTAATCAGATTGGTCAGGCACGACTTGCCCTTCATGAATCCATGCTGACTATTCCTGATCACCTTCCCCTCTTCCAAGTGTTTCAAAATGGATTCCTTGAGGATCCCCTCCATGATTTTTCCAGGGACTGAGATAAGACTGACTGGCCTATAGTTCCCTGGATCGTCCTTCTTCCTTTTCTTAAAGATGGGCACTACATTTGCCTTTTTCCAATCATCCAGGATCTCTCCTGATCTCCACGACTTTTCAAAGATAATGGCCAAAGGCTCCTCAATGACATTTGCCAACTCCCTCAGTACCCTCGGATGTATTAAGTCCAGACCCATGGATTTATGTATGTTTAGCTTTTCTAAATAGTTCCTAACTTGTTCTTTCCCCACCAACGGCTGTCCACCTTTGTCCCATATTGTGTCACTTAGCGCATTAGTCTGGGAACTGACCTTGTCTGTGAAGACAGAAGCAAAGAAAGCATTAAGTACTTCAGCTTTCCCCACATCATCTGTCACTAGGTTACTGCCCTCATCCAGAAGGGGCCCCACACCCCCTCTGATCACCTTCTTCTTGCTAACATGCCTGTAGAAACCTTTCTTGTTATCTTTCACATCCCTTGAGAGTCGCAATTCCAATTGCGCTTTCGCCTTCCTGATAACTCCCCTGCATTCTTGAGCTATACATTTATACCCTTCCCTAGTCATCTGTCCAAGTTTCCATTTTTTGTAAGCTCCCTTTTTGTGATTAAGTTCACCAAGGATTTCCCCGGTGAGCCAATCCAGTCTCCTACCATATTTGCTTCTCTTGCTACACATAGGAATGGTTTCTTTCTGTGCCTTCAATTTAAAATACTGTCAGCTCTCCTGGGCTCCTTTCCCCTTCATGTTAGCATCCCAGGGGATTCTGCCCATCAGGTCTCTGAGGGAGTTGAAGTCTGCTTTTCTGAAGTTCAAGGTGTGTATTTTACTACTCTCTTTTCTTTCTTTGGTCAGGATCCTGAAATCTACCATCTCATGATCACTGCTTCCCAGGTTGTCACCCACCTCTACTTCCCCTATTAGCTCCTACCTGTTTGTGAGCAGAAGGTCAAGCTGCGCATGGCCTCTGGTCAGATCCTGCAGCACTTGTAACAAGAAGTTATCCCCAACATTCTCCAAAAACTTCCTGTCCATAGTAATCATAGCTTAAATGCAAAATAGCGTCCATTCAGTGTGGACGCTATCTTTCGAAAACTCGGATCTATTTTTCGATGCACTTTTGCTGTGTAGATGCTCTCTTTCGGAAGAAGTTTTTTCGGAAGATCTCTTCTGGGAAAGCTTCTTCCAGAAGATGCCTGCTGTCTAGACATAGCCTAAATGAATACTGACCTTCTTTGTTAAGCATTCTGAAATCTACTGATGAAATGTCTATTAGAAGCTATGTATTTTTATCATTGACCAAGTTTCTTTTGTCCTAGTGGTGATATTCCTATTCAGGTGTGTTAACCGAGAGAAGGCAAATAAATCTGATTTTGCTTTTCAGGACTATTTTTTTAAATATATTCTCAGCATTCCAAATATATCAAAACCATATCTCAGATGTGCAGCTACAGTGAAAATGGCTTATCAGCAGATATTTGCATATTTGGATATCAGAGCTTCTGGAGGCAACTATTATATATTGAATTACTTTCCTTTAGACAGAAGGCAGAACAAATGTTAGGTAGTAGACATAAAAACAAAACAAAATACTGATCTTGCTTGCATGAGGATTCTCTGAAACATTCTAGGGTCAAAGAGAATTCTTGCAATTGCTCATATTTGAGTGAATCTACATGTAGGGAAGTCTCAAAGCAGAAACTCATCATTTTAAAGAAAATCCTCCATGTGGAAATCAATGCATAAAATGAAATAGCATATCAGAACTGTCAGGGGAGTTTTCATGCTGTACTAAAGCTCCCCATGAATTCATACCTCAGATTATACATACAGGAAATTCCAATCAGTAAAGCTTCAGTAGTTAAAGCAGTTTTTATCACTTGAAACAATCCTCTAGCAACCCCTTTTCAGCTATGGCAAGATGAGGTGGTGTTATCTCACTAGCTGTAAGTACAGCAAACTTATACACAGTTAACTTAAGGGGAGGGAACAATCCTATAGTTAAAACAAAATGGAATCAGCAATTCATTGTGCTAATGATTCAGTTCAATTAACTTCAGTGAACATTGGATCAGGCCTTAAGTGGTTTCTGAGAACACAGCATGGTACAAATATATAATTCGTTTTTCTTTTAAAAATAATCTCATGAAGAGCTATGCTATCTCCAGGACAAAGATGTATATCAATCCTTTTCCTCAAATTATGGATGCATACCCATGACCTAACACAATAGACAATGCCAATAGGAAGGCATCAGTAATAGATACCCACATTCCTATTAACAGGGTTGAAAAGAAGGCATATAATTCTAAAGTAACTTTAGGGAGAACTGGTCCAGAAAATGAAAAACAAACAAACAATCACTATTTTGCAAAATTTCTCTACATTGTTTTTATTTTGCAGGGTTTGAAATGGACCAGATTTTCATTATTTGTAGCATTATAAAGCATTTTATGTCTATGTATCAATTTTCATGTTTTGGCTTTTATTTCTTTCCTCTGTCCTCACTGTCTTTTAACAGTTATTTTTGGGGGAGGGAGAATGATTTTTCGTTGAATAAATATTGTACATTTGTAATATTTATGATTAATTTTCTCTATAATCCTTTCTTTACAAAGAAAATTGGAGAAGTGTTGTTTGTGTGACAAAGTAATCTAACCTATCTATCAATCACTTGTCTGTCTGAAAGGCCTGTGCCTTCTCTGGACATTCAAGATCTCAAAATGTCATTCATGTGATTAGGAGTTTGCCCCAGTGAGCCTGGCCCAAACTCTCCCATGTCACCGTAATGCAGTGTGCTGCCCGCTTTTGCTCCAGACAATGCAAGGATTACATGGTGTTATGTGTATAGAGGTCAAGTATTAGGAGCCTCTAAGATTAAAAAAGGGCTAAGTTCATGTAAAGTATATTAAGTATGCCTTGATATTTTGTAAACTTAAAGAACAACAGATAGTCTGGTAGCACTTTAAAGATAACAAAACATGTAGTGCAACCAGACTATTTGTTGTTTTCGAAGTTTATCCTGTACTAACTTGGTTACCCCCTGAAGCTTTTGATATTTTGTGTGTCTCAATTAAAACTGGTGAAAACCTTATTCAGAAACTGCTAGTATACTCTGTGAGGCCTCTGAAACCAGAATTTTGAATGATGTCACTCCAAGAAGTTCTACCCCCAAAAAGGTTTTCTGCAAGGAACTGTGTCTATAAGGATTGTACAGGATATTCAAGCATAGAGTGTCATGTAGTTTACTCACTAGAATGACACTTTGTGCTGGCTGTCTCAGGAATTAGTACTGCTAGCAAGTATGCTCTCTTTTAGAGGTGTCTCACCTGTCATCACCACCATTTGC
Source organism: Rafetus swinhoei (assembly GCA_019425775.1). Classification (NCBI taxonomy): domain Eukaryota; kingdom Metazoa; phylum Chordata; order Testudines; family Trionychidae; genus Rafetus; species Rafetus swinhoei. Next base: position 36,936,705 of record CM033449.1, read on the forward strand.
AGGTCTGCCTCAGTCCAAGTGCTAACTCAGCCCTTTGGCATTGCCAGCCTTCATGTTTCTCCCTTTTAGGGTGGAAGTATCTCAGTCCAATTAGTGCAGCCACTTCACCAGTGGTGAGTGTGTAGAAGGGGAAACCCAGCCCAGGGATTCTGCAAATGGCAGGTTCCTGCTGCCTCTCCTTAACTTCTCCATCAGTGTTGCTTCACTTTCCTAGGCAAACTCCCGGAGGCTGCAGTACCATCTTTACCCTCTTAGGGCCTCCAGCCTGCAAGTCCCAGCAGCCAGCCATGAGCTCCCCTATTGCTCCCCTAGTTCCTGCCAGTAATGGCTCAGTCCATGGTGCTAGCTTCCTGCAGTCAGCTAGGAATACCTTTCTCTTGAGCTCCCTGAAACAACTGACTCTACTCTGTCCTGCAACTCCCTTTTAGGTGAACCTGCCGGGCCCTGATGGGTTGCTCTGTGCAGCCTCTCTTTGACAGTGAATTTCAGAGAAGTTGGAATATGAATCTGGATAAATATCAGTACTATATTCAAATAGAAAAAGATAGCTGGGAAAGCATCTCTCATTATATAGATTGTGTACTAGAAAAATGTGATACATTCGTATTCAAGCAGGACACAAGAAAATGCTTAGTAAGAGTTAAAAAACAGAAAAAAAATCCCACCTGAATCTTTTTTACAGAATGTGAAGGCTGCTGAAAAATTCTCTGCTTAACACTGATGAAGGAAAAGGAATGGATTACAACTGGCAAACTTTTAGAGGGAAAAATAGCCTTCTAGGTCATCTGATCTTACAGTTAATTGCACCTACAACTTAACCTTTCTTTAGTTGAAAGCATCACTGAGCACTAAACAACCAAGGATTTTATTTAAACTGATTGTTTTTCCAGAAACCATGATGAGTACTAATCAAGAATCACATTTTTATAGTGTCTTCATAGCAGTTTTCTGATGCTGCATGAATAATTGCATGCCATCTGTATCTTTCCACTTTCATAACAAATCTCAGTTACTGAATTGAAAACTAAACTTGCTGATCTATTCAATGCATTGAATTCATGCATGAAATGGTAGGAAATATCAAAGAATGTGAATATTTACATACCTTTCCTTTGGAAAAGTTGTATTCAATTTTCTCTGATGGCAAGTACTTTGAGCCCTTACACTGCAAAACATGCATATGTGGTGCAGTAATTTACTGTACTAGCTTTTCAGCTTTGCGGACCTAGATTGAAATAATGATTGGTTGCAAGTGAAAATGTGTTTGTGGTCTTATTGCCCCAATAAGTATTTGACTTCACTGCAAAAGCATCACAGAATTCAGCACAATTGGCAGTTTCTGGTCAAGATGCCTACAGCTGGAATTTCAAGGCATTTTGGGTCAATATTTAAGAACACTGATGATGTGTGCTTGAAAACTTACTTAGCATTTGGCCCACACACTGCTCAAGTCTGAACAGAACTGCAAGTCTCTCAGGGCATGTCTAAACTACATTCCTCTTTCGAAAGAGGAATGTAAATGAGGCAAATCGAAAGTGCAAATGAAGAGCGGATTTAAACATCCCATGCTTCATTTGCATATTCACGTCTGAGTGCTTTTTTGAAAAAGGGTTTTTTGAAAGTGAAAGCGCAGTCTGGACATGGTTCTTTAGGAAAAAAAACCCTTTTTTGAAAGAACCTGTACTCCTGAAAAAATGAGGAGTATGGGTTCTTTCGAAAAAGGGGTTTTTTTCCAGAAAGAACCCAGTCTAGACTGTTTTCACTTTCGAAAAACCCTTTTTCGAAAAAGCGCTTGGATGCAAATATGCAAATAAAGCACGGGATATTTAAATCCGCGCTTCATTTGCACTTTCAATTTGCCTCATTTACATTCCTCTTTTGAAAGAGGAATATAGTCTAGACATGCCCTCACTTTCAAGAACACTAAACTGATCCATACGCTTCAGACACAGGACATAGGGAGACAGAGTGGGAAACATCCAAATTTGTACAAAGATAGCTTATCTTGGTTAATTCTGTGTGTAATGGGACATTACATCTTAAAAGGCACAGCTCTTCAAGAATCAAAATATCTTGCCAATAACAAGAGTCACTCACTTTTATCAGAGGCCAGGAGAAAAAAAATGGACAAAATTCCTTGCTAGACCCATTGTCCCACCAACAAGGATACAACTAATTCCCACCAAATTCATGCATGCCACCTCCTTATAACATTATAGTCAAGAAAGCAAATATGTTGTTATTTATTATTATTATTATTATTATTATTATTATTCCTTAAAAATCAGATTTATTTCCAGGACAGATTATTTATATTCCATGAGATTATTTATGTCCTATGAGTCCCCAAACCTATATTTTTATGTATAAAGCCATAGAATAAATGTTTCTGGTAGTAATATAGAATGTTTTAACAGTCTTGGAACTGAACATAGCTAGTCTTTTAAAAATAAAGTAACATTTACTTTATTTAATATACTGTTAACAACCATGTTACAGTCTGGCATGCCAAAGAGCCTTACATCTGCTGTATCACATTATGTCACACCACATTTATATCACACTGTGACTGATATATCCCTGTGTGACATGTTGTGCCTTCAATGTGCCAACTAAGAAATTAAAATCTGTAATGTTAAGGAAGAAATATTGAAAGATTCTACTTATAAACCAAAATAAAAAAATAACAAAACAAAATTTGGGTTGCCTCCCTAAAATTTTGCTGTTAATTAGAAAGATAAATCAAGAGCAGTTCAGTCCCTAAGACAGACTGAATCCACTGGAATGTGGAATACTCACAATTCCTTTCAAACAACTTGAAACATAAATATTTAACATCACCCTCATTAGGGCAATTATGAAAATTCACGGCTGTGAAAAATGTGTCTCAGCCTATGAAATCTGATCTCCCCTGTGAAATCTGATCTTTAGGGTCGTTTTGCCTTATACTGTACTGATTTCACAGAGGCAGACAAGCATTCCTCAAACGGGGAGGGGGAAGGGCGGCGGGGCAAACTCAAAAGAGGGTCATGAGGGCATCTCAAAGTTGTTTTAAGGGGGTGGCAGTATTGCCACCCTTACTTCTCTGCTACCTTCAGAGTGAGGTGATCCAAGAGCATGAATTTGGGCTAGTAGCTCAGCTCTGAAGGCAGTTCTGTGCCAGCAACCATGCAGAATTAAGAATGGCAATACCATACCATGTCACCCTTACATTTCCCTTGCTGCTGGGAGTGACATTGCCTTTGGAGCTGAGCTCCTGGCCAACAGCCACCACCTTCTGGCTGCCCAGCTCTCACAACAGTGCCATTGACAGCAGAGTGCAGAAATAAGGGTAGCGATACCACAATCCGCCTTCCAATAAATTTGCAACTCCTCTCCTTTTTAGGGTTCTCATCCAAGAGTGCCATTTAAGTCAATGGTGATACTGTAAGTTTACTCCAGTTCTTTGGAGATTAGAATTTGTCCCTTTTACTTTAAAAAAGCAAGGAAACCTTCAGCAACATATCTGAAAAGTTGTGGAAAAATGTGATTCACAGAGGAAACCTTGAAAAATCAGTTTTTCAAAGTATTAGAGAAATTACAGTTTTAGAAGAACTGATGACGGCAGAGAATCACGCAATTTCAATTGCAAATGATTTATTAGCCACTCTCCACCAAGATTTTGGTTCTTACAATATTATCCTGAAATGTACAAGAAGAATATGTTCAGCGTTAAATGGTAATTCTAATAAAAATACTATTTGCTGCTTATCTGTAATGAAAATCATCCTAGAGGTGAGTGCAAGGCCTATGCATAGCTTAGATCCTTCTTAAGTCCTCAAAAGGGGCTTTAAGTAAGTTTTGTCCTCATCCTCTGCACAGTGGTGAGTTTTATTCTTAAAAACGAATGTGCATATTTGGGAGGTTTCTTATACTTTGAAGCTCTGCATCCAGCTTGCAGAATTAAAATGTTCATTTGGGTGAAAGAGTCATGGAACAGCTCAATATTGATCATCCATTTTAATCACACTCCTTAGGCTCTGTCCAACATTCACAACACATAAAAGGAATGGGACCTGTTTTTCCCCATCTTATCTAAGCTATTGGAACTGATGGAACTTCCATTACAACATGCTTTGGCATCTTATATAAAATAAGAAACAGGTTCCTGCTGGCTCTAGTTCCATTCCATTAAAGCTCTCCTAATTTCTGTGGGACAGTTTATCATCAGACTCATGTAAATTATCTCCATTAATTTTAGTTGAATTGCTTCAGATTTATTCTGGAGTAACTAAGACCAGGACATGACCCTGTGATTCTGAAAGGAAAGGCCAGTGGAAGTTCTGGGCTGGTAGAAAATGTAGAGATCCAACCATTAAGCAATAGCAGAAGACTAAAATGCATCACTCAAGTGCTTCACCTGCTACTCTGGCTCTCTATTCAATATCAGATTTAGTTCAAGGCTCTCAATGAGGACAGCACCTAAAAAGACTAAAATAATATACAATCCCCTCCTCAACCCTCGAAGCATCATCATTTGGTGGGTCACCGATGAGGGGCAGCAAGGACTTCAGAGGAATTATCAGAGAAAGCCTCAGGAGATGGGAATTTTCCTGCTCTTCTATCATGTAGTCCTAGTTGAGGAAGCCCTCCCAATGAGACTGTTAGCCACCTTTCTAATAGCTAGAACTGGACATCTGATGGCCCACATACTTCTTTACCTTGTCCTCCAAGACCGCATTGCCTTCTCTGCATCTTCCTCCCAAAGCTCTGTCCCTTCTCTTCCCCTTATATTTAAAACAAAACAAAACAAAACTTAGACATACTGGCTTGTCAAATGGCACATAGACACACAAGTTGAAACTTAGAATCTTTGAGTAAAAATCAGATGCCTGGCAAGCTGGCTAAGGGAACCCAAAGCTGCTGCTGAAATGAGAATCAAATGCTGGCAAGTTTTACATTAGACCCCCATCCTTCCTGATAATCTCCCTTCTTTGTCTGGTGCTACATTCCCCCAACACACTGAATCACTCCATCCTTACACCCTGACATGGCTGTACAGCAACACAGAGATGGAAATCAATGATTTTATTGAAATCCCACAAACCACTGCAAAATATTTAGCAGAATAAAAAACAGGTTCTTAATGAGCAGTCACTGCTCCCCTGTGCACTTCTCTGCCAGTACTGAGAGTTGTGGTCCCTGGGAGTGAAAAAACTTAGTTGGGTGGGGGAGAGGGGCGGGAGACAGTAAAAGAGGAAGGAAGGGGTGGGTTTTATAAGAGTCCAGGTGGTGAAAGAAAAGTTTCATGACAGTTTGAATGAAGACCCAACCCTTGCTCTCCCAACCCCATTTTGTTTCCTCCAACAAATGGAGGCTGCACAGAATGGGAACAATTGGTGTCTTGTAGGGGAGGGCAGGGGAGAGGCTGCCTTGCTATGGGAAGGGAAAGGAAACCCTTTGGTTGTACAAAAGAAGTCAGAGCTGTCCATTCTCCCAGTGATCATTTCAAATGTTTTGTACTGTTCTGAGTGTCTGTCTCCTCCCCATGCTGAGCCATTCTTCGGAAGCCAGGAGAAAAGGAGGTGGCTGAAGTCTCCACTCCAATTTCATGTCCCTTACCAGTGTCATGCAACTGTCTTGCAGTCATGCAACTGTCATGCAACTGTCATGCAACTGTCTTGCAGTTTAAAATCCAAATGTTTGGAGAAGAAAATACATTTTGTTGTCCTATTCATTGCTGTTTGCTGGACACAAGGACTTAATTTTCTGGCAATGTGGGGAGGTTTTATGGGTGGTATACTTTGTCATTGGGTTTCTTCTCCTTTTTCATGGGAATTTTCATGTGTTGCCATAAAATACAATCAATTTCTTCTTATGCCATTGGAGTAATCAAGTACGGCACTGATAAATGCTATAATAAATGATGTCAAAAATATGGTGTGGAAGTAATATATAAAGTCCCTCGCTAAACTTTACAGCACAACTTTTAAAGTACTTTAACAATGGCAATATTATTACTTTTGGCAGCAAAGCATGTATTGCTTAGGGGTATGAAAAATACATTCCCAACTGACATAAGTTATATCAAGGGAACCACTGGTGTGCACAGCAGTGTGTCAATGGGAGAAGCATTCCCACGAAGGTAGCTACTGACTCTTATTGGGTGTAGCTTCAATATGTGGATGGGAAAGGTCTCTCCTGTCAGTACAGAGGAGCTGCATGGGAGACCTTAGAGCAGTAAAGCTTCATCAGTATAGCTGTGCCACTCTAAGATCTCTATATAGACATATCCATACGTGCTGCACATAAAGTAACTGCAGCTGAATAGTTAACATTTAACAAAACATTGCTCAATGATTCCCAAAACTTCTTAGCACAAAACCAGACAAAGGGGTTAACTTTGTGTTGTGGCACAAGAGTATATGTCAAATGATCTATTGAGCTTTTCCAGAAGGACCATACTGGAATGATAGTACCTCTCAGCACAGTCCTAATTCATCCTCTGGCTCCTTGCTCATCTATGAAGTTTGAGTACGCAGAACCATGAATTTGTCTAGTCTACTGGGAACTAGGAGCTCTGTGTTCATTCAGGAAGTATCTGGATGCACTGTATAGGGTGGAAAAAAACAGATCTGTCCTGAGCTCACTCACAGTAGAAGTATTCCTCTTTTGTCTCACAAATGTTGTGTGGAGAACAGAATGACACAGTAGTCACAGCAATGAGACAATTCTACAGGCATCACCAATGGGCTACAGAGAATCCACAGGTGCCCTCCATCACAATTCTGCACCAGCTACCCAGTCTGTAGTTGAATATCCTTTTTCTTGGTTCAGGGATGACAGGCTACAGCTTCGAAAGCCACCATCGGAGGAGGTGTATTGGGTCTCTCAAAATAAATGTTGGCATGCAATCACCATATATAATTATATTGTTTTGGGGGAATAAAGTCCAATCTTCTCCCTGCTATACAACTCAGATTTACAAAGCACTCTGACATCATGAACTGACCCCTGTGGTCCACTAAGACTTACAGAACTACTAAATTGCGGGTGGTCTTACTGGACGCTTTCGATGGGAAAAGTTCAATCAATGGCCTGTTACCAGCAAAGGCGCACTAGTAAACAAAATTTAATGGGGCATGTTCTGATTAGATGTTAAAATGCCTTTGTCCCCAGAAGGAGGTTCGACCTAGAAAATACCATATCTGTCACCGGCGGATTTACCCCCAGTCCCGTTAAATAAACATGGACACGTGTCAGATTCAAATTTAAAAGGTATATTGAAAATACAACAAGTAAGTAACAGCAACACAACACTGAATTGATAACCCAGCCCCTCACTCTCTGAAACAAAAGAAGATAGGAGAGATATAACTGGCAACAGAATATTATGCTTAGTCCGTCAGAGGCAGCTTTGATGTTCAGGACCTTCTACCCTTTAGCTTAAGGTAGCTGTCAGGGGAGGAACACTGAGGCGTCCTTGAGAATGTGGGGAGACGCTCGGTTTGATGTTAAGTGATGGTAAGTCTCTGCTTGCACAACGGACAGATGCGCAGTTTGTGAGTGATAAGCAAAGAGCGGTTCTAAGCTCCGTGCGGGCCTTCACCACAGCAGGTGCCGAACGATATTTGAGGCTCTGTTTCGGTCCTGATGATGTAGAGAGCAATCAGGTAGCTAAGGCTCATGATGCTGGGCTATCGCCACAGTGTGGGCCGAAGCACCCTGAGGGTGGCAGGAGTGGAATCAGGTAGGTCTGTTAGCTAGACTGGGCCTTCACCATGGTCTTCTCTTGTGATAGGACATCTCCTTCTCCAAGATGGTGCAATAAACTGCCGACCCGATCTCCTCAGGATTCTAGATTTTATAGAGTTCAAGGTGGGAAAACTCTAAGGGTCTCTAGTGCAAAGCAGGGCGTGGTGCTGGGTGCAAAACTGGAGTTGGGTGCAGACTTTCGTACCGTGTGCAGCACCGTGGTGCAGTGTGCACAACCATGTGCCGTGTGCAGATAGTGATTTTGGCGGCAAGACCTTCCCAGGTTTCCATCTTGAATTGTCCCCTCAGTCCACAAACTCCATTTTGATTTACATGGTCTATAGATGTCACACTGTCCATATTGTGCACTGTTCAGGGTTAACAGGCCGCTGCATAATTTGGAAATCCAATCCTCTGAAATGCCCTCAGACCTGGGTTACGTCAGCCATCTTTGGGTAGATCACATCAGGCTATCAATACTGTATAACTACAGTTGACTTCCCAACCCCATGAGTAGCCAGCTTCCAAAAAACAATAGCCAACGACTTCTGTACTGGTATGTTTTCAAATTCAAGTTATTTGGTGCTGAAGGACTGTTGTAAGTAACTTGGACAAGTGAATTAAATTCTGCATTCCTGCAACCACTGATTATTATCCCAAGTTTCCAAGACAAAGTGGTCCCACCAAACAATGCTGCTTTTTCAGTACCAGAAGCATCTAAGTACCATTACAATCCCAACATAATTGTTCTATAGGGCCCACATGGATTTTCATTCCTGCTCTGGGTCACTTGTCTTCACTGTCTCAAATCCCTCTGTGTGAATTCTGTCCAATATCTAGTACTGTATTGCATGAATATTTGTCCACGGAGCAGCAACAGAACCACACCTTCAATGACTAGATCCATATTTAGCTCTATTGGTCCATGTTGCTCTGTGGTGACATGAAAACTTACATCTGGTAACAATCTGCCCCAGCATTAAAATGTACAAAGGCATCATTAAATTAGAAGTAACAGGTAAAATATTAGGTCTGTCATGTACAAACTCATATGGTATATTTTGCATGCTTTCCCTTTGCAATCATTTGAAGGGACTAAATATTATGACAATTGGATTATGCATCTCTGCATTTTTAGTAAAAAAAATTGGATTATTCTTCTATTATATTGTATTTTAATGAAGAACAAAAACTACAGAGATCTAGTCCTAAGGACACACTGTAAAAATAATTAAAAGAAAATATGTCATTATCCTATTAAAATGAGTATGTCAGAATAAAGTCTTGTAGTGTCATTGGCCTGTCATTAGAGGATAATGGGTGCAAAATAGTCATTTTTTTTCTTATTAGGCTAATGTGGAGTGATAGAAAGAGAGCCATTTGGATAAGGAGAGTGGAAAACTAAAATGATTAAAATGTATATAATAGCAAGTGAATATGAACAGGTCTTTTCCATGAAGCCTGATAAAATCACTATAATTAATTTCCAAGATGAAGTGCCATCCTCCAAATACTTACAGGCAAATGCTCTGTTCATGGCACAGGAGACTCTGCACTTCTGGACCTATGCCCAAAAAACTTAAAAAGGATGAATGTCAGTTGTGCAGCAGGCATCACTCTGTAGGAGTTCCTTCTTGAAGGGTCTAGTAGATAAACTGTCCACAGAGAGAAACAGGATTTACTAGGGAAGAGTGGAGGCTGGCTACTGGATTGGCTTGGACTCTACTGGATTTTTTTCCCTCCAGGATAAGCAAGGTAGTATAAATTGATGATGAATTGGAATTTTCTGTTTCCTTTACAAACAGCATGTAAAGGTGGGATTCAAAGCCTAGCTATGCCTGGAGGACTTATTTTTCCCATCAGAGATAGTGGGAGGGGAAAAGATAGTCTGGAGGCAAAAGATCTTGACACAGATGGCACATTCATCTGCTGGATGCCCAGAAGCAGCCTGTTTTTAGGCCAATCCCTCTTCTTCTTCATTGTTGCAAAGGCATAAAACACCTCTACTGGCGTTTTAAACAAACTCCACGGGCAAGATTCTGGCCTCTTTTCTGCCCCCATATACCAAATGTGTAGTTTCAAAGCACTATATAACAACCTAAGAGGCCCAGAAAAAAATCCCCAAGCAAGAGAAGCATAGGAATACTAAACTCGTCTGGGATAGTGGAGAATGGAGAAGTCGCAGCACTTAGTTTTAAAGCTATTCTGGACTATAGAACACCATTGTGGGCAACCCTGTGCAATTTCACAGATGAACACCATTGGAGAAATGGAGCACTTTACTACCACTATCAAGGAAGCCAACAGCCTCGCCAGTCCCCTGAGCTAGGTGTATGGGGAGGCAGCTCTACACTCTTTGAAGGGATGGAGCCTGGGCATACAGCCGTCAGCACTGCCTGGACCATTGTGCACCTTCCCCAGCCCTCAGAGCCACCTGGAGCATGCAGCATTGTGCTCCAGTAGCAATTTAAAGGACCCATAGCTCCAGCCACCACCACTACCACAGTAGCAGCAGCAGCAGCTGGGAGCACAAGGCCCTTTTGAATCTTCCCTTTGTTCCCCTGTCAGCAGACCTGGCCACTATTTTCAAGAAAGGAACAGAGACACTTAAAAGCAGCCCTGGTATTAGTCTCAGCTGACACATTTATCAATATCACCATGAACATCCATCTGCACCAGGAGCTCATGCTCCAAATGAATCAGTGTTGTCTCTGTTTCATAGTTATCCAGATTAATAAGGGAAAAGATCTGAGGTAACTAGATATTGTGATAGTTTTCTCACCTCATTCTTTCAAAAAAAGAAGATGGCAGTAGTAACTGACCAGATTGTCAATAAGTGGTTTCTTGAGAGGAGGTGATACTGATGTTTTGTTGAAAGAAACAGGCAATTTGTCCTAATTTAATATGGCATTAGCAGCCTCGTCCAACAAGGGATTCAATACTTCTTTTCTGGTGCTCTGGACACCGCCCAGTCCTTCAGATTATGGTACTGACTAAAACTCAGCAAAAGAAAACTGGTATTTTGTCTCCTCAATAACTAGTCCTGCTCTGTTGGATAGATGGTTATGTTTAAATACAAGACATTTTCTCTACACACTTTGCAGTAGGAAGTTTTTAAATCAGTAAATGAACAGAGGCAACTTAGATTTACCAAGCTATTTACCACACAAAACAATTTTTGTGATCCAGAGTTTGTAAATGTTGTGGTGGAGGCAATTGAATGTTTCTTTGCTTTCCACACAGAAGTAGCATAAAACAAACACATTCACTCTGTGACAGACACACACCAAATCACTGCAATCAACTAACTTCAGGAAGAGACTTCTGTCATTGACATTCCTCGCCCACTTCAATTGTATCAAATTCATCAAATGATTGACATAGCAATCTGTTGGAGTAACTCCCTCAAAGTTTTCTGATAACACTATGGTTTCATAAGTTTCTTGGGGAAGGACAATGAAAACAAGTCTATTGCCTTGACAGAAAGAATCAGTCTACCTCATATCGAAGGACTTAATTGTCAGCCCTGACATGGATTTAATATCTAGTTTCTCCATTTCTACTCCTATCCAAAACATTAAAGCTGCAGCTTGTTGACCTGAATGCATTTTCTTCTGGTCAATGAAATCATGAGCTGTTCTGGGAAATTATCATCACTGATATGGACACTGAAGTCACAAATCACTATCAACTTCAGTGAACCCATTGGTACCACAACAAGGAAATCAAATAGCTTATACAGGGCCTCCAGAGGAGATGTTTAGTCAGGCAATGAGGGAAAATCTGGGAAAATGAAAGAAAAGATACATTATATGGAAACATGCCCTTAAATATTCAGTGATTGAAAGGTAAGTGGGATTTTACAATTAAAATCTGTGTCCTCTAAAGCTTCTCCATGCACAGTTATTGACTATCTTTCAACAGCATAGATGCACATACATTTCTGAAAATAGATGTTGGCTGGTGCACAGAAGGGCATACACCTACAATCTCCACTGCTAGCACTAGATATTTTGAAAGTTTCACTCTTCTATTTATTTTTCCTGAGATACTATGCCATTAACTATTCATGTGTAAAGTCATATAATAGATAGAATTGTCTGTAGCGGAAGACTGAAATAAGTTGTTTCCAATCATTTGATAACTCTTTGGGGGGAAAAAAATCTCACTGCTACATTTAAAACTAATAAAGGAAGTTACAACCCAACAATGAAAACGTTTGTAGGGCTGATCAAGTGAAGAATTGAAACATTCTGAAGCAATACACATTAATTTTGAACTTTGAAAGGCCATATTATTTCATGTCTGACAACTTGTAACAAATATGAATATAGTATGAGAAAAATGGGTATTCAGCTTAAGAAAATGACAAATTATTTCTTTAAATTGTGTTAACTTAGCACAAAAGTGAGAATATGTCAAATTCTGTCTACTGTTGAACTCAGTGTATTACTTTACTTATAATTAAATTAAGACTTCAAGAGCAATAATTTTAAAAAATCTATTATTTATCAACATGAGCCAGCTTTTAATAACTACTCAGAAATAACAAGAAGGAAATAAATAGCTAAAATGAGTGAAATCCTGTTTCCATTGAAGTCAAAGAGATTTTTCCATAAAGGAGCATAAACTCTGTGAAATTAAGTATAAAATGTAATGAGAAAAGCCAAAAATGAGTTTGAAGAACAGCTAGACAAAAATGCAAAGAGTAATAGAAAAATATTTTTAACTACATCAGAAGAAGGAAGCTTGCTAAACAATTGGTGGGGCCACAAGATAATCAAAATGTGTACTCAAAGATGATGAGGTCATTGTGGAGAAACTAAATGAATTCTTTGCTTTGGTCTTCACAGCTGAGGATGTTAGGGAGATTCCCAACCCTGAACCATTCTTTTTGGGTGACAAATATGAGGAATTTTCCCAGATTGAGGTGTCATTAGAGGAGGTTTTGGAACAAATTGATAAACAGTAATAAGTCACCGGGACCAGATGGTATTCACCCAAGAGTTCTGAAACAACTCAAATGTGAAACTGAGGAACCATTAACTGTGGTTTGTAACCTATCCTTTAAATCAGCTTCTGTACCTACTGATTGGAAGATTGCTAATGTGATGCCAATATTTTAAAGGGCTCTAGATGTGATCCTGGCAATTACAGGTAAGTCTAACGTCAGTACTGGGCAAATTAGTTGAAATTACAGTAAAGAATAAAATTTTCAGACACATAGATGAACATAATGTGTTGGGGAAAAGGCAACATTGTAAAGGGAAATCATGCCTTACCAATCTACATGTGGACAAGGGGGATCCAGTGCACATAGTATACTTTGATTTCCAGAAAGCCTTTGACAAGGTCCCTCACCAAAAGCTCTTAAGTAAAGTAAGTTGTCATGGGGTAAGAGGGAAGGTCCTCTCATTGATGGATAACTGGTTAAAAGACAGGAAGCAAAAGGGTAGGAATAAATGGTAAGTTTTCAGAATGGAATGAGGTAACTAGTGGTGTCTCCGTACTGGGAGCAATCTTATTAAATCTATTTATAAATGATCTGGAGAAAAGGGTAAAAGTGAGGTGGCAAAATTTACAGATGATACTAAACTGCTCAAGATAGTTAAGACCAAAGAAGACTGTGAAGAGCTTCAAAAAATCTCTCTCCAAACTAAGTGATTGGGCAACAAAATGGCAAATTAAATTTAATGCTGATAAATGTAAAGTAATGCACATTGGAAAAATAATCCCAACTATGCATAGAAAATTATGGAGACTAATTTATGTATTACTACTCAAGAGAGAGATCTTGGAGTCATTGTGGATAGTTCTCTGAAAACATCCACTCAGCGTGCAGCAGCAATCAAAAAAGCAACCAGAATGTTAAGAATCATTAAAAAAGGGATAGCGAATAAGACATAGAATAACTTATTGCCTGTATATAAAACCATGGTATGACCACATCTTGAATACTGTGCACAGATGTGGCCACCTCATCCCAAAAATATACATCAGCATTCGAAAAAGTTTAGAAAAGGGCAACAAAAATGATGAGGGGTTTGGAACGGGTCCTATATGAAGAGAGATTAAAAAGACTGGGACTTTTCAGCTTAGAAAAGAGGAGATGAAAGGGGGATATGGTAGAGGTCTAGAAAATCATGACTGGTGTGGAAAAAGTGAGTAAGGAAAAGTTATTTATTTGTTCCCATAAAATAAGAACTAGGGATCATCAAATGAAATTAATAGGTAGCAGGCAATCTGTGGAACTCTTTGATATAAAATATTGTGAAGATCAGGACTTTAATAGGGTTTAAGAAAGAACTAGATAAATTTATGGAAGTTATGCCCATCAATGACTATTAGCCAGGATGGGTTGGATTGGTGTCCCTAGCCTCTGTTTGTCAGAGGCTGGAAATGGATGACAGGAGAGGGATCACTTGATGATGAACTGTTCTGTTCACTCTCTGGGGCATCTGGCATTGGCCACTGTTGGAAGACTGGATGCTGGACCTTTGGTCTGACCCGGTATGGCTGTTCTTATGTTCCATTGATCTCAATGGAGCCAGGATCACACCGTTTTTCTTTATTAAAATGAACCCAGTAGCTATGTAGAAAGTGTCACCGTGGTTCAGTGGTTCATAGCTGAGGATGCCAGATTCAGGACAGACTGGCAAACTGAAGCCAAATTGTAAATTATCATTAGATTTTACCAAGTTAGTAGCAAAAGTGAATTTCTGTGTGGTTTTCTGTAACCACACTGGTTGACAAGAAATCAAAACCACAGTCTCCTTAGGCATTCCAGCCCTTGGCTCATCACCCAAATACTAGATTTTATGAGGAGTAGTTACTGAAAACCATTTTAATCAAATATAGGCTCCTTCTAATCCCAAGGGATCAACAATGTGCCAGATAAATATATCATTCAGTTCTTATGTAATAATCACAATATTTTAGTAACTAAATGTGAAATGTTTAACACTAAGAGAAAAGAAGACCATTATAAATGGGTAATAGATCATATATATATATATACACACAAATGGTTGCAAAATCCTTATATTAGATTTGAAACAGGAATGGAATAAACTGCTTGTTTCAAAAGTGTCTCTGGAGTTACCTAGCTTCCAGTAATCAATCCTTTAGTGCTTCCTTCTATGAAATCCAGTCCAGAGAAGACAAAATGAAGATGTCTCAAGTTCCTTTTTTATATCCTCCAACATGTGCATGGAAATTTTTCTGACTCAAACCAAGCCTACAGCCCAGGTGCATGGAAAATTATTGGCCCAAGATGGGATCTAGAAATACCACATGCCCTTAAATCAGTGTTCTCCATTTTTTGGCCCATGACCCACCCCATTCAATGCAAACCTTTCCACGGACCATCAGCCAACCACCCATGATGACAAAATAGGTGCAAATGCAGGTTGGGAGTGGGAAGTCTAGCAGGGAGGTTGGGTACAGAAGCAGGTTGAGGGTTGGGTGGTCTGAGTGAGAAGGAGGGTGTAGGAGCAGGGAGGGGTATGGGTAAGGAGGATGGGAGTGCGGAGTACTCCTGGATCCATGCCTCCCGCTGCTCCCAGGCGCAGCTCCCAAGCACCGTCCCTCGCTGCTCCCATTATCTGTGATTCCAGCCAATGGGAACAGCAGGGAAAGCCTCCAGGCAAGCAGTTTCCTGCACTGCCATTCCTCCAGCCAGGGGTAGGGAAGCGGCAGTGCATTGAATTGCTTCCTTTCCCTGCAAGCCAGATCTGGCTCAGGAAGCTCAATCCTCCACCCCCACACTGGGAAGCCAGTGCTGATGCTCCAACCTCGTGGAGGACGGAGAGTCACGGGGCTGGATCACCAATACAGGCTTCCTGCTGTTGATGGTGACGGTGAGCCCTACGTTTGTGGCCCACCTACAAGATACTTGTGGACCACTA
Organism: Rafetus swinhoei; assembly: GCA_019425775.1. NCBI lineage: Eukaryota > Metazoa > Chordata > Testudines > Trionychidae > Rafetus > Rafetus swinhoei. Next base: position 36,952,346 of record CM033449.1, read on the forward strand.
GTGGTCCATGGATCACACTTTGAGAACCACTGTCTTAAATGTATTCTATGAGAGGATATGTTCATTGTTGTTGTGTATTGGTTTGTTCATATAGTTTGGTGGATTGATAATAAATCATGTTCTTGACAATTTTCCTTTTCTTGTGAACCACACAATTCATCATTTCTATTATATTGGCCTGGTCAGTTAATGCCAAAATACTCTTTATTCATTGATTTGTAAAATATATTAATTTGAATAAATAATACACACATATATGAAAACGAAACAGACTAGTTTGTTTAAATAATGGTTGCTTGCTTGGGAAACCTTTTCCATATACTGTATAAAGTACATTGCCTTCATTTAATTTTATTGATACACACATCATGGATTTGTTTGTTTGTGAATTACCATACATTAGTTTAAAACTGGAAGCCATAAACTAATTGTTTCTCATATATTTAAATATGTATGAATTTTATTAGGCAGTTAAAAATGAAACACTCATTTGCACTTGAAAGACATGGAATTCACAAAGCAGATAAGTATATTCCGATCCTATTTGGTTTATGTTTGAATTATATTGATTTTTCTTAGCTAGAGACATACAGGGCCTTATTCTCCTTCTACTTATATCAATCTATGGTGTAAATTAGCAGTATCTCCAGTGAAATCAATGGAGTTACATAAGAATAAAAATATATAAACAAGATCCGAATCAGGTTTTACATAGTCATGGTGATTATTTGTGCGCTGAGGTGAATGAATCTGACAGAAGTGTTAAAAAGAACTGTGTCTGACAAAATTTCCTGACAGTTTTATGAAAGGACTAGATCCTGAATTAGCAAAATGCAAAGTCTGGGAAAATGGAATTTGCATGTTATTCTAGAACTTACTGGCCATTCAGAGTCTTATCTACATCATTCAATATAAACTGCAAAATTTCATTATTCCTGCATCAACATATAGTCTCACACACCTAATTTGCTATAGCAATTATGTAGCTGATATGGATTATCAGCACAGTAACAGGCTTACATACAAGATACATAATATTTTACCACCCAGTAGGAGAAATCATGCTGTTTATGAAAAAAAATAGTGATTATGCTTGAGTATTATTGAGAACCATCCTCTATTTTGCATTCCAGAACCAACTGTAGCTGTGGATATTATAATCTAGGAAAGGCTTCCTCATTTGAATTGCAGAAAGGATCCAGGTGATTTTAAAAAGGTACCTCATTCCCTTCCACCTTTAGGCTCTGGACACTTTGGACCAAAAATAAATGGCAGTTATTCAGATGTCTCAGTCCTTGTGCTCCTCAAAGTATAATATGAAATAGAGAGGGCTTAATATGCACTTTGGAGGGGGCTTACTATGCACTCATAGCATACTATCTAGGCTATGAATGAGATTGAATTCTTATTTTTAAAGATGAAATTTGTGGACCTGTACTGAATATCTTCCTTCTGCTCTTGGAAATGAATTTTTTGGCAAAATTAAGAGTAAATAAAGGAGAGGAAATAAAAATAAAGCAAACTGAGAATATTTAAATATACTATTTGAAATTTGCATTATGTACGCTAGCTACAGAAATCTTAGGGTATCATGTTTATTTCCTGAATGGGTGACCTAACTAAACCAATATAGTATGAACTGCTAATTCTAACAAAATATTCATTTTGAAATTTGCTTTTCGTGAACATTTAAGTACTGGAGAGCATAACTGTTTTTCTGAAAATATTTATTCTAATAAAATTTGACCCTTTAAATATAGATAGAAAGCAAACACAAAACAATGACTAAGTACCCAGAAGCCTCCTACTACAAGACAAGCCCAAGAAAGAAACCAACAGAACACCACTGGCCATTACCTACAGTCTTCAGCTAAAACCTCTCCAACGCATCATCAGTGATCTACAACCCATCATAGAATCATAGAACCATAGAGCTAGAAGAGACCTCAGAAGGTCATCAAGTCCAGCCCCCTGCTCTAGGCAGGACCAATCCCAACTAAATCAACCCAGACAGGGCTTTGTCAGGCCGAGACTAAAACACCTTTAGGGATGGAGACTCCACTACTTCCCTAGGTAACCCATTCCAGTGCTTCACCACTCTCCTAGTGAAATAGTTTTTCCTAATATCCAACCTGGACCTCTCCCACCACAACTTGAGACCATTGCTCCTTGTTCTGCCATCTGTCACTACTGAGAATAGCCTTTCTCCATCCTCTTTGGAACTTCCCCCTTCAGGAAGTTGAAGGCTGCTATCAAATCCCCCCCTCACTCTTCGCTTCTGCAGACTATACAGACCCAACTCCCTCAGCCTCTCCTCGTAGGTCATATGCTCCAGCCCCCTAATCATTTTGGTTGCCCTCTGCTGGACCCTCTCCAATGCATCCACGTCCTTTTTGTAGTGGGGGGGCCCAGAACTGGACACAATACTCCAGATGTGGCCTCACCAGAGCCGAAGAAAGGGGAATAATCACATCTCTGGATCTGCTGGCAATGCTCCTCTTAATGCAACCTAATATGCCACTAGCCTGCTTGGCTACAAGGGCACACTGTTGACTCATATCCAGCTTCTTATCCACTGTAACCCCCAGGTCCTTTTCCGCAGAACTATAACTTAGCTGGTTTGTCCCCAGCCTGTAACAATGCTTGGGATTCTTGTTGAACCTCATCAGATTTCTTGTGGCCCAATCCTCCAATTTGTCTAAGTCACTCTGGACCCTATCTCTGCCCTCAAGCGTATCTACCTCTCCCCCTAGCTTAGTGTCATGGACAATGATCCCTCACTTTCACAGGCCTTGGAAGGCAGGCCAGTCCTTGCCCACAGACAACCCGACAACCTGAAGCAAATTCTCACCAGCAACTATACACCGCACCACAGTAACTCTAACTCAGGAACCAATCCATGCAACAAACCTTGGTGCCAACTCTGCCCACATATCTACACCAGCGACACCATCACAGGACCTAACCAGATCAGCCACACCATCACTTGTTCATTCACCTGCACATCTACCAATGTAATATACGCCATCATGTGCCAGCAATGCCCCTCTGCTATATACATCAGCTAGACTGGACAGTCCCTACGTAAAAGAATAAATGGACACAAATCAGATATTAGGAATGGCAATATACAAAAACCTGTAGAAGAACACTTCAATCTCCCTGGACACACAATAGCAGATTTAAAGGTAGCCATCCTGCAGCAAAAAAACTTCAAGACCAGACTTCAAAGAGAAACTGTTCAGCTACAGTTCATCTGCAAATTTGACACAATCAGTTTAGGATTAAACAAAGACCGTGAATGGCTAGCCAACTACAAACACAGTTTTTCCTCTCTTGGTGTTCACACCTCCACATCAGCTGCTAGAAGTGGGCCTCACCCTCCCTGACTGAATTAACCTCGTTATCGATAGCCTTATTCTGGCCTGCATATTTATACCTGCCTCTGGAAATTTCCACTACATGCATCTGACGAAGTGGGTCTTTGCCCACGAAAGCTTATGCTACAATACATCTGTTAGTCTATAAGGTGCCATAGGACTCCTTGTCACTTTTGCAGATCCAGACTAACACGGATACCCCTCTGATAAATGACTAAAATTCACTTGCAGAAATTTCTTTTAATTAGTCACTGAATTCTAATTATGATGGTTTCCTTCTAACTATTTTTTCTAATCCCATTTCAGTATATAGCTCTTTACTAACATAAAAGGAAAGGGCCCCAGCCTACAATGAAGTATAGGGAAAACATTTTTATTTTTGTTGGATCATAGTTACTATTTTTCTCCAAAGGGAGAATGGTATAAGTGATCTGGCCTGATCCTCTTTTATTTAAAATACCTAGGTTTCAAAGATGGGGAAAGGAAGGGTTCAGAATTGGGATCGGGGTGTAAAGCCAACTGATAGAGATCAGTCTTAACAGTTGAACAGAGGAGGCTTTTCAAGGCAGGCAGTGCCTACTGCATTTTGAATCAAATACTTTACTGTTTTCACCTCTTACTGTGTCAGGGGTTATGAGCACAGCCTTTTATTTCATTTTTTTCTAACCATTTTAACCACGCTACATAGGATGGGAGAGAAAATAATGAAGTTCATCAAGAAACCCTTACAGGTTATCAGTAGAAGAGATTTCTGGCTGAACAATATTATCCTTCAGATAAATCTCAAATCCACCTGTGCTGATCTCCCTCCAAGTGTGGATTAAGGAAAGAATCTACCAGAACAGCACAAGAGTTCACTGAAATCTCGGGCTGGAAGTTGAGATGGCTTAACTATGATCTTGTGCTCAGAAATCTGGTAACCTGCTTTGGTCCTCCTTCCCTCCCTGCCCACCCCCCTACACACACACACATATACTCACACACACACACTCACGAAGTCCCCTGACCAAAGCCCTTCCTCACCACTCTGACTTGGCACCTGCATCCTCCCCCCCTTCACAGACCCCAGCCTTGAGCCCCTCCTTAAAGACCTGAGAAATGCCAAGTAAATGTACTAATTATCTTCTTACTATGCTTCTTACTGTGCTTTTTACTCTTTCCTCTTCTTCCAAAAGAACTCCCTCTTCTTCATCCACACACACCTTTTTGTAAAGAGCTATCATAATTCCATTATTTCATTTCCAGCTTCAACTTGCCCATTCCACTCTAGTTATTTCCCAAAAAGACTGGAAACAGTTGAGACTCAAACTCTATAAATTTTATCATTTATGAATTTGAATGTGTTAAGCTTCATAATGAAACATCAGCTATGGTACCAATTAAATAATGATTATTTTAACAACCAATTATTATTTGTCTGAATAACTTACCAAACTCTTAGGTCCTGCTTTTCGTGTTCCTCTTTAAGGCCATTTTACACAGCTCTGGAAATGAAAAGGGGCATTAATAGGGGACATGAAGTTCAAATATGCTCATTTTATAGTGACAGAATAGTGTAAAGTGGTCTTATAATGTAAATGAAAATTGAAGGTGTTTTGATCTACACTTACCGTTTCCTGATTTGACCAGACAATGTACATTTTGTACTATGCAAGTATTTGTTCTACACATGAAATCACTAGTTTGAGTGTCTTTATATACTATAGGAAAAATGAAGGGTTGATTGTGCCTGGGTTACACATAAAAATATATGCTTGTGAACAAATGCTAATAGATTAAAATTGTTCACACATAACTTGCTGGGTACTCCAAGAAGCAAATGAACTAAGGCACAGGCAATTGGCTCAGCACACAGGTGATTTTCAGTGTAATATTTATTGTGTCTTATTTAGACCGATGAATGTGTGTGATTAAGGTCTTTTGAAAGACTAAAAAGTAGGGCTGTGAATTCATATGCGTTAATGCCTGTGATTAATGTAGGGCAGGATGAATGCGTTAATTTTTTTAACGTTTTAATCACAGATGTTAATGCAGCACTACACCTTTGAAGTGCCGCTCCAGCGCTTCAAAGGGGCAGCACAATGCAGAGCGTGGGATCAGCTGGGGAGTCCCCAGATGACCCCGGGCTCCACTGCCCCTTTGAAACGCACAGAGATGGCATTTCAAAGGGGCAGCCGCCTCACAACTGAGCGGGGATCAGCTGTGTGGTGGCTGCCCCTTTGAAATGTCATCTCCACACATTTCAAAGGGGCAGTGGAGCCCGGGGTCAGCTGGGGACTCCCCAGCTGATCACAGGCTCCCTGCGGCATTTCCCCAGAACTCGGGATCAGCTGACCCCGAGTTCCGCTGAAATGCCACATGAAATGCCTTGCGCTTCCCCTTGGAAACGCTGCCCTGGTGCTTCAAAGGGACTACAGCTGACCCTGGGCTTCACCTTTCGCTGCCCCTTGGAATTATTGCCCCGCTGTGGCAGTGTTTCAACGGGGAGGCACACGTGATTAATTAAATAAATTAAATTTTTTAATCGCTTGACAGCCCTACTAAAAAGCTTTCTGGGATAGTTTCTTAAATAGTGATTGTGAAATGAACATAAAATTCTAGATTTTCAGCTATTCTAGGCATGTAAAATACACTACCCTGTGCTGAAAATTGTACAAATGAACAATTTTGGCAAGTCTAAATGCTTGATATATGTCTACTATTATTAAATCTGTTACTGGATTATCCTTTGTACATAACTTCCTTCATTAAAATTATCATGAATTAAAACACAAACATATTTCATGCATACCTATGCCAATTATTTGATGTTAATTTCTTATAACTTAATTTCTCCCTGTGCAAATACAGCAGATTTTTTTTAGATTGAATTGTTTATCGCAAATTATTTGTGCCCACATTCCTTTGATAGAAAATTAAGCCTGTATTGGTTGCTGGTAGTTACAAAATTAAGGACTGATCCAAAGTTTATTGAAGTTGATGGAAAAATTCCCATTAACTTCAGTGGGCTTTGGATCTTGCTCATAAAGCATCCATAGACAACAGTAGTCCCGTGTGAATGTTTTTGAGGTTTAACTATTGTGTTTCCATTAAAATAGGACAAAGACATTTATATATTGCATGGATGCTTTCAATGTTTAAATAAACAATATTGCATTCTACAGGAATATATAAGAATTCTTTAAGGTTATACACATTTGTTTCATGGCTTTTTAAAAAATTTTCTGTGTCAGTTAAAAACTCAGAGAGAAAATGGGGAATAACTAACTAGTTGGTACTACTGTAGAAATGGATCTCAAGGTCAAACTGAACATGAAGCAACAATGTGATCAAGTCATATAAAGGCAAGTAGTATCCAGTGGTGTGTAACAGGAGTGTCATATATAAATCACGAGAGGTAAATGTTCTACTCTACTCAGTGCTAGCAAGCACTCCAGCAGGAGTATTGTATCAGGTGGCAAAACTCTTGGGAAAACAAGTAGACATATTGAATAGAGTCCAGAGTAGAGCAACAAAAATGATAAAATATATTTAGAAAACCTGAACTACTGAGGAAAATTTTTAAAAACTGGGCATGTTTTGGCTTGAGAAAGGAAGACTGAGAGGGACCTGATAATACTGTTAATATATGTTAAAGGCTGTTATAAAAAGGATGGTAATCAATTGCTTTACACATAGGAAGATAGGATAAGAAATAAGGGCTTTGCACTGAAACCTAAGCAAGAACTAAGTTAGATATTAAGAAAAACCTTTTTAACTTTAAGAATAATTAAGTCCTGGAATAAGTTATTAACAAAGGCTGAAGAATCCCTGTCACTTGATGTTTCTGAGAAAAGGGTCATGCATACATCTGTAAGGGATGGTCTAGATAGAAGATGGTCCCACCTCTGTGTGGGGGTGGGGTAAAGACGGAATGATAGTCTAAATGATTTATTCATGGTCCTATTCAGACCTCTATTTCTGTGATTATAGAAAAAAGGTCCTGACTTAATTTTAGTCACTTTACATTTTTAACCAGATTCCTCTCAGATCCTGCAAATACATTTTACATTCTTCTTTTCTAGTAACACACATTCTCTCTGCCACCCCCATAATTTTGCATTGACAAACCAATAAAAACCAAAAGAATAAATCCTTGTTGATCACCAACTTATTTCACACACACAGATCAGAAAGACATTAAAATAGGTCTTTATGTCATAGTCACTGTGGTATTGCATTTTAAGCCCAAAGCACATATATCAATTAAAGATGCATGTTTAAATTACATAAAGATAATAAACATTCTGCAATATTACTTCAGCTCAATATCAATCTTGATTTAGAAAATATAATATTGGCAATTAAGGCCCATAATGAAAAAAAAATCAGACACACTTGTTCGCGTTCTTGTTCTCTCTTTCTCTCTCTCTCTCTCTCTCTCTCTCTCACACACACACACACACACACACACACACACACACACACACACACACACACACACACACACACACACAGAAGCTACATCTAGACTGCAGGCTTCTTTCAGAAGAAGCTTTTCGGGAAGAGATATTTCGAAAAACCTTCTTCCGAAAGAGAGTGTCCACACTGCCAAAGCACATAGAAAAAGCAACCTATTTTTTCGAAAGATAGCATCCGCATTGATTGGACGCTATCTTGCATTTAAGCTGTAATTACTATGGACGGAGTGGCCACCAAGGCACCTCTTTTTCCTCTTTCCTCTTCTTTCAAATGAATTCCCTCTTCTTGTCCACACACGCCTTTTTCCGAAAGAGCTCTTTCAGAAAAAGGCTTCTTCCTTAGTAGAAAGAGGTTTACCAATGGCAGAAAAAACCCTCTGTGCTTTTGATTTTTTTTCCGAAGAACGCGATTGCAGTGTGGACTTAAGTGAAGTTTTTTTGGAAAAATGGCCGTTTTCCAAAAAAACTCTGCAGTGGAGGCACACACACACACACACACACACACACACACACACATACATTTTGGTGTATATTAAGCTTGATGGCTGTTTAGAGGATCAATTTCTGTAAGATTGCAACTAGGCATTTGAAAAACAAAGAAAGCAATATATAAGTGCAAGGAATTATCAAAGGACCTGTTAGCCATACACACTGAAAAAACACTAATGAGTTAATTTGTGTATAGTTAAAGATATTAAGCCACTATGATCGATATAGCAAGTTTAGAAATACTACAAACAGCTGTCTGCATTGGTATTTGCAATGTGTTTTGATAACATGAGTACTTGAAAAAATTAAAAATACAGATATCTAGTAAGAAAAAACAAACAAACAAACAAAACCCTCAGTTTTAGCTAATGCAGAAATTACTTGAGTCACTGACAAAAAAAAATGCGGAACTAAAAGTTATTCCTACTAACTGGCATATTCCAGATTAGAAGATCGGAAGAGATTGTAGATAGGAATTGTTGTAATTATTTAAAGTGAAACACAATTTTTATTTGGAGTATATTTTGGATTAATCATCATTAAATCACTGCTGGGGTACCACGCTGTGTGCTTCAGGCAGCGCTAAAGGCTGGTGGGGAGTGTGCTGCCTGAAGGATGGCACTGAGGACTACCTAGGGGCTGGCATGGAATACTCTGGGTGGTGCTCTGCCCTGCCCCTTCTGCCTGTGGCCCTGCACCTTCCTGAAGCAGGAGGTGGGCCCTCCCACACCTTGCCCAGAGGCCCAGTGGAGGCTGTTGATTACCCCTGCTTTGACTTAACAATTGAAATGCCTACACTAAAATTTGAGTGGGAAGTCTCCTATTCTGTTACCAGACCTTTGTGAAGCCTGTATAAAGTTGGAAACTGATGGTGGAAAACTGATCATGAATAAAAAGCACAGGTGTTCCACCAGACTGAAGTGTTCCTGATTCACTGAGGAGATGGATCAAGGGGCCAAATCTGGTGGGGCATGACATGCTCTCTGCAACACTGCCTTTCAGAGATCATCCCACTGACAATATAATTGATACAAGCATTCCTGGTGAGGACCTACACAACCTACACAAAGAGAAAAGAGAATAAATAAACAAGTAACATAATTACAGTGGTGACTGTATGCCAGCATAAGCAAGAGTAGTCTATACTTCATTTTGTAAGGTAGACTTACTTTTTGTTCATCACTGCTATACACAAAGTGGAAAGCATTGTTTAGCATCAGTAGTTAACACATTTCAAGAGACTACACAAGGTGAAATGGCCCATTAACACTCTTCCAATCACAGGGACAATAGCTGGGAGAAGTGAGAAAGGTTGTTAGTGGTTACAGATTGCCTTAGTAATCCATAAATCCAATGCCTCTATTCAGTTTGTGATTTTATGTGTCTATCAAACTTATGAATTTAAGCTCTCAGGCTTGCCTTTTGAATGTGTTGTGCAGAATTTTTGAGGATAAAAATTGATAGGTCATATAGAAGGATCACTTTGTGAAAGGTGATCACCCACAGGTGATGTTTTTATCTTTTATCATTTTCCTCTGTGAGTTCATCTGAGGGTATGTCTAGACTACATGCCCCTGCCGACAGAGGCATGTAAAATAGGCTACCCAACATAGTCAATGAAGCGGGGATTTAAATATCCCCCGTTTCATTAAAATAAAAATGGCCACCGCGCTGTGCCGGCTCAGCTGATTGTTGGCACAGTGCGCGAGTCAAGATGCAGATTGGTCGACAGGAGAAGCCTTTGTCGACCACTCCTGTAAACCTCGTTTCATGAGGCATAGGGGAGCAGTCAACAAAGGCTTCCCCTGTCGACCAATCCGCGTCTTGACTCATGCGCTGTGCCAACAATCAGCTGAGCCGGCACAGTGCGGTGGCCATATTTAAATCCCCGCTTCATTGACTATGTCGGGTAGCCTATTTTACATGCCTCTGTCGGCAGAGGCATGTAGTCTAGACATACCCGGAGAGTGCAGCAATTGTCTGATTTCACCAGTATGGTTAGTGCTAGAGCATTTAGTGCACTGAATGATATACACCACATGTGATAGACTCATGAGCTCATAACGTTTAAGGTAAAAAAGAACCATCATGATCATCTAGTTTCACATCCTGTGCATTGATGTCCACAGAACCTCATCCACTCCATCCTGGAATAGGCCCCCTAACCTCTGGATGAGTTACTGAAGTCTTCAAATCATGGTTTAAAGGTTCATGTTATAGAGAATGTTTTTATTTACACTAGTTTAAACCTGAGAGTGGCCCAAACTGCATGTATAACCCAGGGATTTTGAAACGTGTGTTGTGGGTGCTCTTGATTACTGTAGCAGTGGAGATATGTCTTCAGTATTTTTCTCTTGTTCTGGCAAGGTGCAGTGCTGCTTTTGCTCTGGGCTGGTGTGTCTTGATCAGTGGGGAGTTTCCTTCTGATAAGGAGCTTGGAGAAGATAAGGGATTATTTGGAGGCAATCAGAAGGAGTTCAGGAAAGTTTTCTTTCTGCATTAACTGCTTATCCTAAAATCTTTGCCATATTGTATTTATCGATGACACTCTGTTTCCCAGAACTGAAAAAGAGATCCGTAAAAACTTTCAAGCTTATATCTCTGACAGAAATTAGTCAAATAAAACTAACTACTTTACCCACCTTCTCTTATATAAATTCACTCTTTATAGACACAGAGCTCAATCTTCTTTCCCATGGAAAGAGGACTCAATTTTATAGCTATGTCTACACTACAGGGCTTTATCAGGAAAAAAGGCATGCAAATTGCGCTCTGCCATTTGCATATCTTTTTCCGATTGTTTTTTCAGAAGAGGCTTTTCTGAAATTTGGCCCATCTACACTGGGCCAAATTTCGGAAAAAACCCTCCATTGGAAGAGCGCTTCTTCCTCATGGGAGGAAGAAGACAGGGCTTCCAAATTAGTGTGTCTGCTCTTCCGCAAAAAAAAGCAGAAGAGCAGATGCATTCCCTGGTCATGGCGGAGTTTTTCCGGGATACTTCCAGCATCCTGGAAAAAACCCGCAGTCTAAATATAGCCAAACTGTGGTACAGATCCATCTTACTTGGAAGGGGATGGGGAAAATATATTGGTCCTATAAAACATGTGGAGAAGGATAATACAAGCCATCTGGGGTGAGGATATCCATTTAAAGGTGTCTTTAGGATGGCTTTAGAATCCCTCTCACCATTGCTTTTATGAAACTATATGCTACTAGGGAATGAAAATCAGGAGGACATAAAAGAGCTATTTGAATGAAGAGAATGTAGTGACTTTATGGGTCAGTTCAGAAACCATATTCTATATATAGTTGGATGGAAGAGCAGACAAAAGGGTTTTCAAGGCTAACATCATTAGTGAAGCAGAAGGGCAGTGTTAAGGGTTCATAAAATGGTTAATTTATAACAGACTTTAGAAAAAAGTAGGACATCCATAGTGCCAACACTAGGCAGACATATAAGTACAAATATAATCTGGTTCATTTTGTAAATGCACATTAGCGTAACTCTATAAATCTTTCAGGACAAAAGGCAAGAGCTAATACAGAGAACAAGCTGACAAGAGCTATCCACTCTGAACCTAAACCTCTTTAACAGTGATACTAGGTGTGGAGAGCTTGCAAGAATGAGCCTTTAAAGGGATATCTGGCTATACAAAACCCACAAGATTAAAAAAGTATAAAGAAGTTTCACCTAGGAATAATCACAACATGTATTAGTTAAGCTGATTGTATTCACACCATAGGTTTTGGATATAGTGGGCTAGGTCATGCTATTAAGAAGAGTCCTAGAAAGCCAACCATTTGAACAACCATGCCTTTGAGGTTATTTCCCAGCAGGCAGTTGGCAGACAACTGATTCCTTCTAAACTTGGAAGCTAGAGAGTTCAGATGTAAAAAGGAGAAGTTCCCATCTGTGTTCAGTTATGGCTTATATAAGTTCAGTTATAAGCTGGAGTGTGAAATCAATGGGTGCCCAGTGACTCTCAAAATTGGAGTCTTCAATTGCTATGCTTTCTCGCCTTTTTTAAGTACAGACAGTTAAGTCACTTACCAAGAGTTTTTCATCAGTAACAACCCGGTGGGGACAAGAATTGCTGGCAGTAGGTCAAGGCTATAGGCCACAGATTCACATTCTTTGGCAGTGATGAGCCAAACAGGGTTAGAAAGCGTTACCTGTGTTGAGTTTTGTAGCACACAAACACAACAAAGTCACATTAAAACTTGATACAGAAGTCCACCAAAAGGAATAATACAGCTGAGCAGATAGTTAAACAAATGACAAATATATCTGTTTGAATGTGAAAGCAAATTTTCCACACCAAAAAAATTAATACTTAAGCATTACTAGCATGTAAGTAAACCATCATTTCCACATTACAGAATAAATGTCTACATTCTGTAGTTTGGTTTTTGGGGAAGGTGGGTTTTTTTGTTTTTTTGTTTTGTTTTGTTTGTTTGTTTGTTTGCAAACTTCAGAAACCAGAATAAAAGCTTCCATTTCCCCTCAGATGCTATAAAGACCCAGACTGTTTGCCAGGAATCTTAACCTAAACCTTGCTCCTTGTTCTGTCTTACCCAGAGGCCCAGGACTTCAGAGAGTGCTTTACTATCTGCCCCTGTCCAGGAGGCTTTGGGCTAAAGATTGTTCTTTGCTTGGTCCTGCCCAGAAGGTCAGAGCTCCTAGAATGCTAACTAGCTGTTGTTTGCTGTCTGAGGCCATAAACCAGATTAACCTCTCTCTGATGCCTCTCAGGATGGGGCCACTACATGTGGAAATAAATATTAAATTGTTACACATATGCTATTATACCAAAAAAAGAACTGCACTGTAATTTATTTTTTGTAAGGCTGAGAGAGATAATTATGATCATCTGTGTTGTTCACTTGTGTAACAAAAATCACAGAATTTCACCCAGACTCCTGATTGTGCTCATTTATTTGAAGTTAAGGCATATCTTTTAAAAAGACATCTAGTCTTGATATAAATAGTCCATGTGAGGGGTAACTGACCACGTCCCTTGGTAATCGTTCCAATGGTTGATTTCCTTCATTGTTAATTTGTGCCTTATTTCCAGTTTGGCTTTTTCTGAATACAATTTTCAGCCACTGGATCGTTTATGCCTTTGTCTGCTAAAGAGCTTTCCCCTAACTAGCACATTTTTCCTTTTAGCTGCCTTCTAGCCTTCTTTGTGAGATGATAAATATATTTAAATTCCATAAGCCTGTTTTTATAAACTACAGCATTATGAACCATTCTTGTAGCTCATCTCTGAATCTTTTCCAACATCTCATCATTCTCTCAAACTATGAATACTAGCTGGGCAGAATATTCAATGAGTGTCTTCCAGTAACGGAGGAAATATCACTTTCATACTCCAACATCCACACATTAGGTCAGCCATTTTGGACACAACATATGTTCACTGGGAGCTCGTGTTCAGACTAAACAGAGCATGTCTTATATCTGAGAGATTTCAGACGAACGATCAGCCATGTGATAAAAGGCAACTGAAAATTTGATTATGCTCTTAGTCCCATTTTAGGATGCAAGTGTGCTTATGTGGCAATTTTCTAAATCAGCCTATCATAGGGATGATATCTGTGGTTGATATTGTGTTCTTTCACATAAGTCACCCACTTTCACAGAAGGTTAACTGTGTGTTTCGAATTTGGAATTCAATGGTTGTAGCTAGTTTAGTTCATTTTCAAATATTTTAGATAAATGCAACCATTTATTCTATTACTTTTTCAACACTGACAGAGCCTGGCTGTCTCCAGGTAGAATCATAGAATCATGGGGTTGGAAGAGACCTCAAGAGATCATCGAGTCCAACCCCCTGCTAAAAGCAGAACCAATCCCAACTAAATCATCCCAGCCAGGGCTTTGTCAAGCCGGGACTTACAAACCTCTAGGGATGGAGATTCCACCACCTCCCTAGGTAACCCATTCCAGTACTTCATCATTCTCGTAGTAAAACTGTTTTTCTTAACTTCCAACCTAGACCTCCCTGACTGCAACTTGAGACCATTGCTCTTCGTTCTGTCATCTGTCACCAAAACAACTTAGATCAGGGGTAGGTAGCAATTTTTGAAGGGGGGGGGCACTTCACAAATTTCTGAAGTGGTTGTGGGCTTCCCAGAACGGGCAAGGACTCGAGTAGAAAGGGCAGGGCCAGGGTGGGGGGAGGCTTCCTGTGCTCCCCCCGCTCCTCCCACTCACAGACCTGATTGGTCTGGGTGGGGGGAGTGTGTGAAGTCTTTGCCCCTACCCCCTAGCACCTAGAGAGAACCACCAGTTCCCCCATCCCCAGGTCTCAACTGGCTTGGGAGCGGGGGAGTAGTAGGGTGGCTGCGGGCCAGATCAACTGACTTGGTGGGATGGATCTGGCTTTCGGAGGCTGTCTTGCCCACCCCTGGAGTAAGGCTTTTGGGTGCAGGAGGGCCTGTGAGGTTTGGGAAGGAGTTTGGATGAAGGAGGCAGTTATGACCTGGAGCACGGGATTGTGGTGCAGGGGTTTGGGCTGTGACTTAGGTCTGGAGGGGGTTGTGACCTAGGACAGGGGACTGGGGTGCTGGAGGGGGTGCGAGGGTTTGGGTTGTGACCTAGAGCAGGAGGGGGTTGTGTTCTGTGGCACAGGATTAGGGTATGGGGGTTTGGGTTGTGACCTAGGGCAGGGGATTACAATGCAGGAGTTTGGGTTGTGGCCCAGGGCAGGAGGGAATTGTGATTTGGGGCAGGGGATTGGAGGTAGGGTCTAGGAAGGAGAAATGGGCTCAGGATGGGGGTAAAGGGTTTGGCTTATATGGGATAGGGGGTAGGAGTAGGGGGAGCAGAGGGCTGGGGAGGGAGGGAGTAGTTAGGGTGCCTGGGAGACTTACCTATGAGGCTTCTGGACAGCAGTCCAGCCTGTTTCTCAGGCAGGAGCCTACCCCACCCCATACAGTCTGCAGAGACCATGTGCTCTGTGAATAAGAGCCTGAGGGGAGGGGAGAGTGGTGTTTTGCACACTGCCTGTTTTCAAACAGGCAGCTTCCATTGGCCAGAAACCGGCCAAAGGGATTGTGCTGAGGTGGGAGCAGCCATGAAGCACCCCTCACCCTCCCCTCCAGGCTCACAGTTTGTGGAACACAAATGGCCCAGCAGCTACTTTTCTGAGTGGTGTGCGGGGGCAGGGCAGGCAGGGGAGTCTGCCTGAGACTTCCCGTTGTGTCCATGGGCTGGATCTGGTGTCTTGGTGGGCTGGATCTGGCCCATGGAGGATGTTTTGCCCACGTCTGATTTCGACTATGTATTGTAGGAGTTCCCAAAATGTAACTTGAAGTTGCATGCGACTCATTTACAGTTAAGGTGTAGTTCATAGAGACCTCCATTCTCCCAATACTCCACCAACAAGACTTAGGGGAAGGAGTTCAGTGCCTGTGCCTTAGGGTCTCAGGATTTCTTACCAGCAGGAAGGTGGCTCTTGGGGCCTTCTGCCCAGTGTGGTGAGCCTGCTTTGGCACAGGTCTTTAGATCCATACCTGCTGAAGCCCTGATTCCTGAGACTCCTCCCCTACACCTTTCCCACTGGGTAGAGCCACAGCAAGTGTGCCATCTCTCAAACTTCTGAAGATGATCATATTTGTCCTGGAGGGTCAGTACGTTTGGTGACTCCCCCCCACCCCCGCTCTATTGAATACTTTTTGTATGGATTCTGGAGAGATGGTACTTATTATTATTGGAGGGGGATTGCTTATTTGTAGTAAAGTGATTATTTATCTCCAGCTCCCAGACTACAAGTTCCAGAATGGACAACTGGGATTCATTCCGCTGAAATCTGCTGTCTATAGAGTAACCTGGGCTTAATTGCTGGTTGTCTTGTAAATTGACAAGGAAAGAGGAACAATAACAAGAGATTAAGAATTGTTTTTAACCCAGCAGATGTTTTTGATTGTAGAATAATATTTGATATGAAGCAGAATAACTCTACTCACAAGTCAGTAATTCTCACAGTATATAACACTTTGGTATGTTTATTTCTTCTTCAGGAATTTCTTTAAGAAATCCTGTAATTGCTGCATTTGAATCTAGAAATAAATTCTATCACTTTAAAATGTAAAGTATGTCACTGCTCATTGTTACTTCAACGCATTACATCATTGGTAATTATTATAATGCAAAAGGGAAAAACCTTTTTCCTTTAGAAAGCCATAGCTTTGGTAGTGAGCAATAGTTTCATGTACTACAAATGTGTGGGGAAAACAGACTAAACATTCAGTAAAAGCACATCTCCTCCTGCTCAAAATAAAATAGCGAAGTCATTTAATTTCTAACTGTAAGTTAATTATAAATGGTATAAATTAATAAGGAAATGTAGCAATGAAATTAATGGTCATCATATTTTTAGGAAGTGACACATTACATGGTTTCAGATATAAACTAATGTTTTCTAGTTCCTGATTTATGAGGAGGAAAAAAGTTTAGATAATTTTTAACATGACAATTTTCCATCTGCCTATTAAAAATATGATTGCCAGGATTTGGACCAAATATAATCCTAACAGAGTTTAATACCATTGCTAGAATGTAAAATAAACAAGAAAAGCTTAAAAGAAAAAGGGAGAAACTTCTTTACAATATTATGGTTTTTTCCCCACAGATGTCAATGCATTTCAGTCCCAACCAATACAAAATGCTCATCCCAAGAAATGAGACTAGGATCCAAGATCTTCAATAGGTATGTTGACAATGACATAAGCACCTCAGCTTGAATTTACCAGTTAGTCAAAAACAGAAAGATAGTTGGTGTGATGAGCCACCACTCTATATTCACATTGTATACACCGTTGTAATAATCTTTATACAAAATATACCTGTGGGGTATAATTTGAAAAGTAATAAGCTTGCTAGTCAATAATATCATGGTGAAATGTATTTAGCAATATTATACAAAAAGTTGTAAACATAAACTGAAATTAGGTCTGAAATATGTTTACCAGACATATCTGGTTAAACCAGTTTCTCAAAGACAAAGGACAAGATGACCTTTCTAGCCAGATGTCATCAAGGTAATCTCAAGTGGCAAGGAAGGGGGCAGGGCAGGAACAAACAAATTTTCATCTTAGCAAACAAAAATATGAAAGCTTTTTCACCAAACTCCTTCTCTCCATCCACGAGGCAGTAATGAACTTTATCTAGGGGTAATCCTCAGGAAAAAGCATTTCCAAGGACTACAAAGTTAGAGGTAAAAACACCCTTAGTTTTCCTCTATACAGCCATCTCTTTTTTTAAAAAAAAAATGCAAGAAACCAAAAGTAGTTGTCATTTAACTTTGGTAGCAGTTCTGACCTGAAATTGCTGGAAACTTGTGATGAGAATTTCATCTTCAATCTAATTTTGTTTGTTAAGTTTTAATATTACAAATTGTTTAATATTTCTTATATAGCCATTTATGCTTGTAATGCCTTAAATCATTCTCCTTGGACTTAAATACACTTATTTTATTCTGTAGTCAAAATGAATCCAGTATTGTGAACTGTGTAGGTAACACCATTTACGATTGCAAACTGTTGTATATTGATCCCTTTAGAGAGGCAATGAACTTACTATATCTGGACTATGCAGGAGAGAGCTGAACATTGCAAAATACATATTTTGGGAGGAATCAGAGACTGGGAGATGGTTGGGAATCACTCTGAAATTGGTTACCAAGACTGGTAGAAGCCAGAGTGTAACTTATATGTGGCTGGCAAGTTGCACATATGCACAGACACTGCAGGTATGACATGCACGCTGTTTGTGTGTCCCAGATGGGAGCGACAGAAGCAAAGCATAGTGAGGCACCCAGGTTTTCAGGGCTGGGTTGACACAGCTCCTCCCTAGCCTGGATTTCACCCTGGAATGTCATGGAGACTTCACCACGTACGGTGAGGACAAACCCTGTAACTTAGCGGATGAAATTCTGGTCCCATTGAAGTGAATGTTAAAATTCCCATCGACTTCCAATGCATTAAAATTAGACACACCATTTTTTACAATGCATGGGTACATCTAGACAGCGGGGCTATTTCAGGATACCAAAGTATCTCAAAATAGCTACCCCACATCTTTTAAATATACCCATTAATTCAAAATATTTTTTGAAGTAACGGGTGCACTTTTTGGGCATCCCTGTAACCCTCATTCCACAAGGGTTAGGGGATGTCTCGAAATAGTGCATTATTTCAAAATTTGGTGCTATGTAGATGTGCCTAATTTCAAAATAAGCTATTTCAAAATACAATTAAATAAGATTCACAACTTGCACTATGAAAATCGCATATCTTATTTCGAGTTTAAGGGGTTGTGTAGATGCACCCATAGATCTTGAGAGTCATTTCTTCTCATCCTGCCCATAACTCTGAGCTACTTTTCCCTTCTTTGAAACTAGATAGGATATTCTGTTGTACGGTATTTGAAGTAAAGTAGTAAAATTTACCATTATTATTATTACTACAACAGTTACAATTTTTCACCGCAAGAAAAAGAGAGTCAGTTTCATGTCTTTTTCTTTGCATGAAGTTCCAAACTATAACACCAAGCAACATCATATAATGGCTTATTAGCAAATACTAATATAATGGCAGCTCCCCAAAAATCCACATTTGGCATTTGGGCCCCATTGTGCAGGGACACATGAGAAAAATCTCTGCTTGGGAGGGATTTATAATTTTGTCATGATGTTACTCGGAAATAGTTATTGAAATACCACTTTTTTCCCAAAAAAAGCTTTTCAAGATGTTACATAGATACCCAGCTTTCCCCTCATAGTTAGCACTACCCCACAAATTGCTACATAGGTAGAAATCCATATTATAATATTCAACTGCTGCAAGTGAAATGTCTAACTGCAATTTTTCTGGGCATCTTTATTTTTGTGGAAAAGATCCTGTATTCTTTTATTTTGTGAGGAAATAATATTTGTTTTTGCTAAAGAGGGTCACTTTTCTCTTTAATTTAGATTCATCCCCCATATTGTGTCAGGATGTTTTTCCTCAGAAGGTGTTTTGTTGTGAAGTATTTCCTCAGATGTACTTTCTGGAGCAGAAACAGCACGTGAAACGTTAGCAACATCTTGCCTTTCTTTTGTGAATCTTCACAAGATATTGCAGAAAGTTCAAGATCTTCACTTCTGAGGGTTTTTTTTTAAATCCCCATAAGATGTTAGGTCTACACTTTACAAAGAATTAAGGCGATAGGACTTCATATAATTACAGACTTAAAAGTCAGAAGGGACAACTAAATCATCTATACCAGGTATGGAAAATAATTTTCTCAGGGGAGCACCTCCACAAATTTTGGTAAGTCATCAGGACCTGCTCTGGGTCCCTAGCAAGGAAGGGGCCACTGGCAGAACATAAGAACATAAGAACATAAGAATGGCCGTACCGGGTCAGACCAAAGGTCCATCCAGCCCAGTATCCCGTCTGCCGACAGTGGCCAGCACCAGGTGCCCCAGAGAGGCTGGACCGAAGACAATGATCAAGCGATTTGTCTCCTGCCATCCCTCTCCAGCCTCTGTCAAACAGAGGCCAAGGACACCATTTTATCACCTGGCTAATAGCCTTTTATGGACCTAACCTCCATGAAATTATCTAGCTTCTCTTTAAACTCTGTTATAGTCCTAGCCTTCACAGCCTCCTCTGGCAAGGAGTTCCACAGGCTGACTACACGCTGTGTGAAGAAGAACTTTCTTTGATTAGTTTTAAACCTGCTACCCATTAATTTCATTTGGTGTCCTCTAGTTCTTCTATTTAGGAACTAATAAATAACTTTTCTTTATCGGCCCTCTCCACACCACTCATGATTTTATACACCTCTATCATATCCCCTCAGTCTCCTCTTTTCTAAACTGAAAAGTCCCAGTCGCTTAACCTCTCCTCATATGGGACCCGTTCCAAACCCCTAATCATTTTAGTTGCCCTTTTCTGAACCCTTTCCAAGGCCAAAATATCTTTTGAGGTGAGGAGACCACATCTGTACACAGTATTCAAGATGTGGGCGTACCATAGTTTTATACAGGGGCAGTAAGATATTCTGGGTCTTATTTTCTATCCCTTTCTTAATAATACCTAGCATCCTATTTGCCTTTTGACCGCTGCACACTGTGTGGAAGTTTTCAGAGAACTGTCCACGATAACTCCAAGATCTCTTTCCTGATTTGTCGTAGTTAAATTAGCCCCCATCATACTGTACGTATAGTTGGGGTTATTTTTCCCGATGTGCATTACTTTACACTTATCCACATTAAATTTCATTTGCCATTTTGTTGCCCAATCACTCAGTTTGGTGAGATCTTCCTGGAGTCCCTTACAGTCTGCTTCTGTCTTGACTATCCTAAACAGTTTGGTATCATCCGCAAACTTTACCACCTCACTGCTTACCCTTTCTCCAGATCATTTATGAATAAGTTGAACAGGATTGGTCCTAGGACTGACCCTTGGGGACACCACTAGTTACCCTCTCCATTCTGAAAATTTACCATTTATTCCTACCCTTTGTTTCCTGTCTTTTAACCAGTTCTCAATCCAAGAAAGGACCTTCCTCTTATCCCATGGCCATGTAATTTACACAAGAGCCTTTGGTGAGGGACCTTGTCAAAGGCTTTCTGGAAATCTAAGTATACTATATCTACTGGATCCCCCTTGTCCGCATGTTTGTTAACCCCTTCAGAGAACTCTAATAGATTAGTAAGACAGGATTTCCCTTTACAGAACCCATGTTGACTTTTGTCCAACAAATTATGTTCTTCTACATGCTTCACAATTTTATTCTTTACTATTGTTTCGACTAATTTGCCTGGTACTGAAGTTAGACTTACCGGTCTGTAATTGCCCGGATCGCCTCTAGAGCCCTTTTTAAATATTGGTGTCACGTTGGCTACCTTCCAGTCATTAGGTACGGAAGCCGATTTAAGGGATAGGTTACAAACCACAGATAATAGTTCAGCAATTTCCCATTTGAGTTCTTTTAGAACCCTTGGATGAATGCCATCCGGTCCCGGAGATTTGTTAACATTAAGTTTTTCTATTTGTTCCAAAACCTCCTCTAATGACACTTCAATCCGGGACAGTTCCTCAGATTCATTACCCACAAAGGACGGTGCAGATTTGGGAATCTCCCCAACGTCCTCAGCCGTGAAGACTGAAGCAAAGAAATCATTTAGTTTCTCCGCAATGGCTTTATCGTCCTTGATTGCGCCTTTTATAGTTCGATCGCCTAGGGACCCACAGGTTTTTAGCAGGCTTCCTGCTTCTAATGTACTTAAAAACATTTTGTTATTTCTTTTGAGTTTTGGCTAGCTGTTCCTCAAAACTTTTTTTTTGCTTTTCTTATTACATTTTAACACTTGATTTGACAGTGTTTATGTTCCTTTCTATTTATCTCACTAGGATTGACTTCCACTTCTTAAAAGATACCTTTTGTCCCTCACTGCTTCTTTTACATGGTGGTTAAGCCACGGTGACTCTTTTTAGGTCTCTTGCTATGTTTTTTAATTTGGGGTATACATTTAAGTTGGGCCTCTATTATGGTGTCTTTAAAAGTTTCCATGCAGCTTGCAGGATTTGGCTCTAGTCACTGTGCCTTTTAATTTCTGTTTAACTAACCTCCTCATTTTTGTGTAATTCCCTTTTGAAATTAAATGCCAGGGTGCTGGTCTGCTGAGGTGTTCTTCCCACCACAGGAATGTTGAATGTTATTATATTATGGTCACTATTCCCAAGCGGTCCTGTAACGGTTATTTCCTGACCTGATCCTGCGCTCCACTCAGGACTAGATCGAGAATTGCCTCTCCCTTGTGGGTTCCTGCACCAGCTGCTCCAAGAAGCAGTCATTTAAGCCATTGAGAAATTTTATCTCCGCTTCTCTTCCTGAGGTGACATGTATCCAGTCAATATGGGGGTAATTAAAATCCCCATTATTATAGAGTTCTTTGTTTTGGTAGCCTCTCTAATCTCTCCTCAGCATTTCAATGTCAGTATCCCTGTCCTGGTCAGGTGGTCGGTAATATATCCCTACTGCTAATTTCTTATTTTTGGAGCATGGAATTACTATCCATAGCGATTCTATTGAACATGTTGATTCATTTAATATTTTTATTTCATTTGATTCTACATTATCTTTCACATACAGTGCCACTCCGCCACCCACCCGGCCTGCTCTATCCTTTCGATATATTTTATATCCCGGTATGATTGTGTCCACAGATTTTCCTCATTCCACCAGGTTTCAGTGATGCCTATTATGTCAATCTCTCATTTAATACTAGGTACTCTAGTTCACCCATCTTATTAGTCAGACTCTAGCATTTGTGTAGAAGCACTTTAAAAATTTGCCACTGCTTATTTGTCTGCCCTTCCTGATGCATTGGATTCCTTTGTACGCGGTTGTTTGTCTGCTCTGGCCCATGGTTTGCCCTCTCCCCTCCTCTCTTTCTGACTACAGCTTAGAGAATCTCTATCAATGGATTCTCCTCTAAGAGAAGTCTCCTCCGATTTACGTGCATCTCCACACCAATCGGCTTTCCCCATCTCTCAGTTTAAAAACTGCTCTACGGCCTTTTAATGTTTAGTGCCAGCAGTCTGGTTCCACCCTGGTTTAGGTGGAGCCCATCCTTCCTGTATAGGCTCCCTCTCCCAAAAGTGTCCCCAGTTCCTAATAAATCCAAACCCCTCTTCCCTACACCATCGTCTCATCCACGCATTGAGATTCTGAATCTCTGCCTGCCTACCTGGCCCTGCGTGGAACTGGAAGCATTTCGAGAACGCCACCATAGAGGTCCTGGATTTCAGTCTCTTTCCTAGCAGCCTAAATTTGGCCTCCAGGACATCTCTCCTACCCTTCCCTACGTCATTGGTACCTACATATACCACGACCACCGGCTCCTCCCCAGCACTACACATAAGTCTATCTAGATGCCTCGAGAGATCCGCAACCTTCGCACCAGGCAGGCAAGTGACCATACGGTTCTCCCGGTCATCACAAACCCAACTATCTATGTTTCTAACGATCGAATCACCCACTACTAACACCTGCCTCTTCCGAACTGGCATTCCTCCCCTCAGAGGTATCCTCAGTGCGAGAGGATACCGCAACATCCTCTGGGAGGAGGGTCCCAACTACGGGATGGTTTCCCTCTGCTCCCATTGAATGCTCTGTTCCCTTGAGACTTTCATCCTCCTTAAGAGCACTGGGGCTCTCAGACTGGAGGTGGGACAGTACTACAGTGTCCCAGAAAGTCTCATCCACAAATCTCTACCTCCCTTAGCTCCTCCAGTTCAGCCACCCTGGCCTCCAAAGCCCGAACTCGGTCTCTGAGGGTCAGGAGCTCTGCAACGGGTGCACACATACGCCACCCGCCCACAGGGCAGGTAATCATACATGTTACACTCGACGCAATAAACAGGATAGCCCCCACTCTGCTGCTGGGCTTCTGTCTCCATTTTTCTAATGAACAAGTTTAAGTATAAACTGGGATTCTTTTTAAACCTCTGGAATATAGATTATTATAAGAGTTATGTTTTAAAGAAGGCCAGAAGTCACTAGTGCCCTCTAACCTCCCCCTCTAAACTCCCTGTTAGCAATTCCTGTTCGCAAGCTCCCTGGTCGCTGAGTCACAGCTCTGGTAGCCCCTCCCCCTGACTGAGGCTTAGCCAATTAACAGAGGCTTCTAGATTTCAAACCTTTTAGAAGCTCCTTCAAGCAAACAAACCAACCAACCAAACAGATAAACACAAGCTCAGCACACAGCAAATAACTCCCCCACACACAAACACACACTCCAGACAGCCACTTACCACAAGGGTCCCATTTTTACTCCTCTTTCACCTGGAGAACTCCCTCTCCAAACTCCCTGTTAGCAATTCCTGTTCGCAGAAGGTGCAGGACTAGGGTCTACAGAGAAAAAGTGTGTGTGAGTGAGAAAGCTGGCTGCTGGAGAAATCTTAGACAGAGTGCACGGCCTCTTAAGACAGGAACTCATCTCAGTCACTGACCATACTTCAGATTGGAGCAGCTCCTTTATGTCTGTCCCTGACCTCTGCTCCACACAGATGGATACAGAGGTAGGGGACATCTTGACTTCAGCATTCCCCTCTTCTCTTTGTCCCCCTGCACAGCTAGTAGGAGGGTTCTGGGAGCAGCTTGACTACAAGATGCAGAAAGGTGTGGGGAGGGGCAGCTGAAGACATGTTGCTGACATGCTCTGCTAATCAGCTGATCAGACTAGATAGAAATATTGGGCAGGCCAGATCTGACCCACAGACCTTATCCCTGATCTAGACAGAATTCTTATGTATCACAAGCTGCCAACACAACCCAGCACCAGCACAGTATATCCAACAACCAGGGTGCCTCAGAGCCCTTGCCCACCCTGTCCAGTGTCCCATCTCTCACTTTGGCCATCCCTAACACTTCAGAGGATGGGGATAAAAAACCTTCCAGAATGCACTGAGGAAAAAATGCCTTCCTTACTCCTGCTGGTGACCAGCTGAAACCCAGATGCACAAGCATAAAGCAGAAGTAAGCTCTAGGGCCGTTGTTCCCTCCTTAAAAGATTATACAGATTCATAGAGGTTCCAACGGCAGCTTCCTGTATAAAGCTGGCCATAGAAAATTTCTTAAAATAATTCATAGAGAATATCTTTTAGAAAAAAAAATCTAATCTTGCTCTAAAATTGCCAGAGATGGAGATAACACCATGACCTTCGGATGTACAAACAATGTATAAAAATATACTTAACAAGAGCATGGGTACCATTCAGGTCTCCTTTATATTAATTATTTCTTGTATGGTAGCATCTAGATTCCCCAGTTACAGATCAAAGCCCCTTTGCACTACACATTTTACAACAGAGAATTAAAGGCAGTGTCTTTTACCATGAAGAGTTTACAATGTAAATAAAACAGACATCCAAACAAGATAATAATCGCCAACCATCTGTCAATATCTCAAAAGTAGAAAACTTGTTAGTTCCATTTCCCCCCAGAAATTCCCATATCCCATTTTTTAACTTCTCTCAAGAGACATTTCATATATAGGTTCAACTGATGGCTGGACTTTTATAGGTAGGAAGAAAGTTTTAAGGGGGAAATGAATACAGGCCAGATAGAGTCATAATTTAGCTCAGGGGTGGGCAATAATTTTTGATGGGGGGGAGCACTCCAAGATTCTGGAAAGTGGTCAAGGGCTGCACTTTTTTATGGAGGGGGTGTTGGGTTTGGGACAGTGATTGGTTGCACAAGGGAGCTTGAGAGAGGGGATTGGGGTGCAGGAGAAGGTGTGGAGTCTGACAGGGAATTTGGGTGAAGTAGGGGGATGTAACCTAGGTGTGGGGGATTAGGTTGCAGGGTCTGGAAGGGAATAGGGGTGCAGGAGTGAATTTTGACCTGAGGGAAGGGTATAGAGGGGGTGAAGGGTCTGGGATGGAATTGTAACCTGGGGGGGGATATTTGTGCAGAGGATTTGGGTGGTGACCTAGAGCAGGAGGGGGTGGTGACGTGGGGCAGGGAGTTGGGAAAAGGAAGGGGCTGGGGTGCTAAAGGCAGGTGTTGGCCAGGAGTCACTTATCTTAGGTGGCTCCTTGCCAGCAGCCCAACAGGGTCCCCGAGGCAGGCTCCCTCCTGCAGCAGCCCCAGGCTGCTCAAGGAGGTTCCCTCCATGTGCCGGTGAGGGCCACATGTCCCTGGGGAGTAAGAGACTTCATGTGCTCGCCCACTCCCAAGCCAATCATCACAGCGGTGTCTGGGGGTGGGGGAGTATGCGAACACTCTCACCCCCTGCCGGGGTCACACAGCACGTAAAGGGAAATGCCAGATATTTTGAACTGCTGGTGGCTCACTTTACACATCACGAGCGCTTTGCTGGGTGGGGGCAGGAAGGAGACTATGCAGGTTCCTCCACCCCCATGCTAATTGGGACTGGAGGCAGGGGAGCACATGAAGTCTCTTGTCCTCTGCCCCCACTGCCAGAGATATACCTCATATTTTAAAATGCCTGGTGGCTCCCTCTAGGTGCGGCACCTCCTTGGGAGAGGGGAGATGCTGGCCATTTTAAACAGCCTTGGGGTCTTAACAGGGCAGACTGCTGGTTGGATCAAATGACATGGTGGGCTGGATCCAGCCTACAGACCATATCTTGCCTACCCTGATTTAGTGCAGGCAGTAAGGCCCACAAGGGAGTGTGTTGGCAGAGCAAAGACAGTCATGGCCTAACTCCAGTTCACTCATGGACTTTGAGTAAAGAGCATTAGCTTTCTAAAGTATAGCAAGGATGGTGCTCATCGATCCTCTCCAAAGATCTAGAAAAAAATATGCCTAAATGTTAGTCATAATGTTTTCAGACACCCAAATTCAGTTAGTGTACCGCCCCCTACTCTCCAAAATGGTTCTCTTGTAACTTATTTGTAATACTGTAGAGCCTAGAAGCCTTGACTAAAATTGTGGAACCATTATGGTCAGCACTATGCAATCATATAGTAAGAGCTGTCCCTATCTTGAAGAGTTTATAATATAAATAAATAATGCAAACAAAAGTGGGGAAAAGTAGTATCCCCAATACATAAAGGGGGAGCTGAGGAACAAAGACATTACATGGCTAGCCAAAGGTTACACAGAAAGTGACAGAACTGAAAAGTCAACCCACATCTCCTTTGTCTGTGTAGCACATTAAAGACAATACCATACTTTCTTCCTTTATATGTACAAGAGGCAGAATTTAGATCTTATATTTCACATATCAACAATGGCCAGATGTTTATATTTTTATACTCTTGTGGTATAAAATAGTTCAATTATATACAAGAGCTAATTATATAATATTGTTTAGTGAAGAGTTGTGTGTGTATGTAAGAAAATAGCAGAATGTTCATTATCAACCTCAAGCTCAGCCCAGTTTCATCGTTTTCACTACAAAGCACAAAGTATATGCTTCATTTGAGTATATGAAACACAGTCTTTGCAGTTGAAAACAGCATTTACCTTTAAGCAAAACTCGTGAGGCTTCTAGTGGGTGAGCTCACAAAATGCAGAAAAATTGAGATTTTTTCTAGATTATTCTATATGCTGATTTCCTCTTCCTCCCCCTACTTTCCCCCAGCAACTTTAGCACCAGCTTACCAAAAAGAAATTTAAACTGCCAGTAATTGAAATTTCATGTAAGACTCATAGATGAAAAATACTGAATAGGTTTCCCTCATATTTACAAATCAAGTAGTTTGTGTATTTCATGCATAAACATACTATTTTAATTATGGAATTGTACTGTCAATTACTTAGACACAACTGGCTAAGAATTACATCTTTATTCACAGTACGGGCTCACTTTCAGAATAGGGCAAATGTAATATGAAAATGTCAGCAGTATGTTTTCCAATTGTTTTTCAGTGCACTACATTTTGTTTGTTTGGTCCTGTGTAAGCAATGGCTGGTTGAACAGGATCAGACTACAGTAGAGCATGAAATGAATACAATTCTTTTCCATAGCATAATAAACTGTACTTTCTTCTAGTTTCCGATTCTTTTGACTCTCACCTAACCAGAAAAGAAAGGGATATTGTACTTACGCATGATATAGTAATTACAAAATGTGAAAGGCCTTACCTCCAATTCTATTCTGCTTTAGGATGTTCAGGATTTATAATCCAAAAATCATACTTCAACATGGCAAAATTTTATATCCTTGATCAGTTGCAATGGTACTTCTGATGCTTTGGGTATCGTTGGTGGCAACTTAGAGAATGGCAATGAATGAAAGAGAGATGCATACTTCTGGAGGGCCATTGTACAGATTCAAGCAAGATTTTATTCCCCCCCCCTTTCATTTAATGGTGCCAAAGTGCTCACTGCTTGCCATTTTCAAAGAAAATGGCTCAGTTCCATTAACAAGGGAACATCCTAATTCACAAATATGCTCAGTGGGTGACATGAGTTAATAGCACTATTATCAGCAGATAACATGGTGAAGTTAATGTATCTCAGCATGAGTTGACTTTACCAGAAGCCACTGTTTCCTTTTAAAACAGCATGAAATCTCAAGAAAAATATCTCACAAGAGGGACTCAATAAACATTGGTCATGAGTGTACAGAAATAGGAAAAATATAGATGCTTCAACCGCTGTTCTCTTCCCTGCTCTTCTAGTCAACCCTATTTAATTAGTTAGCTCCCTTTACCATGTACCTGCCAATTTTAAAGTCCATTTGGTGGCTGGTTGGTTTTTCTGAATATCTCATCCAACAAAGTGGGACTCCTGTAGTAAGATATTAGTCTATGAGCAGAGGCACCATTTCAGATTTTGGTAAGGGGGGACAATCTACACATTCCTCGATGGGGGGCAGAGTGAGGGCATAGGGGCAGACTGAGGACAGCAGCTTCAGCAGTTTTACTGAGCATGTTTAGAAAAAGCCAAACAGCAAATCAGTGTGTGTGTGTGCGGGGGGGGGGGGGCATAATTGACTCCATCTGCCCTCCCCTACATACATAGCACCTCTTTATAGGAATTACTAAGGCTACGTCTAGACTGCAAGCCTCTTTTGAAAGAGGCTTTTTCGAAAGATACTTTAGAAAAAGCCTCTTTCGAAAAAGAGCATCTAGACTACAACCAGTACTTTCGAAAAAGCAAGCCACTTTTTCAAAAGAGAGCACCCAGGCAGTCTGGATGCTCTCTTTTGAAAAAGCACAGTTTGCATTACATAGCGCTTTTTTTGAAAAAAGGCATTCTTCCTCGTAAAATGAGGTTTTCCACGGTCAAAAAAACTGCCGCATTCCTTCGATTTACTTTTGAAAGAACGCAGCAGCAGTCTAGATGCAGAGGAAGTTTTTTCGAAAAAAGGCCACTTTTTTCGAAAAAACCCTGTAGTCTAGACACACCCTAAGGCACTTGATAACTCTAGATTTTTTTAGCAGATAACCTAGGATAATTTAGAAATTAATTGACAGGTGCACTGGCTCTAATCCCTATACAAAATAAAGAAAATTAAATAAATATTAGACCCACTCAGTTCTAACACTAACAATTAAGGGATACGGATTAGGCTTAAAATTGTAATGTATATTCTTACTTTGTTATGAACTCTGTGCAGAGAGAAAGAGACTCTTATGAACACTATCTCAGCAATAGAAAGGGAGTGGGATCTAGTGGGTTACAGCAGGTGGCAGATACATTTATGTTAACTTCTATGGAAGAACACCGGAATGGCTATATTAGGTCAGACCGATGGTCTATATAGCCCAGTATCCTGTCTTCCATTGGAGCCAATGCCAGGTGCTTCAGAAGGAATGAAGAGAAGAGACAATCATCAAATGATCCACCCCCTGTTACCTATTACCAGCTTCTGGCAAACAGATGATAGGGACACCATCCATACCCATCCCAACTAGTACCCATCGATGGACCTTCCTTCTTGGACTTATTTTGTTCTTATTGTAACCTGCAATAGTTTGGACCTTTCCACCAGCCCTGGCAAAGAATCCCACAGGTTGACTATGACAAAATCATTTATTTTGTTTGTTTTAAATCTGCTGCATATGAATCTAATTTGGGTGACCTTTTTGTGTATGTTAGTGAAGGAATGAATAACATTTCCTTATTCAATTTTTCTATGCCATTCATGATTTTCTAGACCCCAAACATATCCCCCCACCCTTTAATAATTTCTTTTCCAAGATGAAAAGTCCCAGTTTTTTAATCTCTCCTCATATTGAAAATGTTCCTTACTGCTAATAATTTCAGTTGCCCTTCTCTGTATATTTTTTCAAATCCAATATATCTTTTTTTAGATGGGGTGACCAGCTCTGCATGCAGTATTCAAGATGTGGGCATATATACATTATATAGAGACAATATGATATTTTCTGTATTGTTATCTATTCCTTTCCTAATGATCCTAATATTCTATTAGCTTGTTTTAGGTTGCCACTGTACATTGAGCAAATGCTTTCAGGGGTCTAGCCACAATAATTCCAAGATCTCTCTCTGGAGTGTGTAGCATAGCTCTGGACTTGTCTGGGGTCCTGCACTTCTAGGTAGTGAGTGTTAGTCTCAGAGGCTCACTGTGGTCCTCAGCATAGCCTCTTGCCCTTTACTAAAGGCAAGGGTCACACCCTACTGAGCCACCATTACCACAGGCCATTCAATGGGTTTGGGGCGAACCTCCCTCCTGAATCCCAGTCTCACCTCTCGAGATAGACTCTGCAGTGGGGAGGGTTGGGCGGAACTTGGGCCTACCCACTACTCTGGATTCTACCCCTGGGATCCTACAGCAGTGGCAACAGTCAGTGTTTCCTCCACTACCAGCATTGCAGCCTTTTCCTGGGCTACTTCCCCAAATGACCCCTCCCAGGACCTTCTTCCTGGCACCTGACCACATCCTTCCTGCTCTGCCTCAGGACACCTTCTCTTTTTTAGCTTCTCTTGCCCTCTTTGAAGGGAAGCCTTTTAAACTAACCCCAGTGAGTCTTAAATGGGCTGCAGGTGTTTTGATTAGGCTGTCATTCTCTTGCTTCACTCATGCTCTTAATTGGCTCTAAGTATCTGCCTGCTCTACAGCAGACCCTGCCACGGTCACCCAGGGAACAGAAAGCTATTCATCTAGGAGCCTGTGGCTATGTCTGCACTACAGGCTTCTTGAGCAAGAACTGTTTTGCGCAAGAGTTATTGCACAAAAGTTCTTGCGCAAGAGCACATCCACACTACCCTATGCTTTTGCACAAGAAATGTGCTTTTGTGCAAGAGCGTCCATGGCATTGTGGATGCTCTCTTGCACAAGAAAGATCTGATGGCCATTTTAGCCATAGGGGTTTCTTGCGCAAGAAGCCCCTGTTGCCCATCCACACTGTCTTCTTGCGCAAGAGGGCTTATTCCTCGTGGGGAAAGGAATAACTCTTGTGCAAGAAGCCCTCTGTTCTGACGCTTTACTGTAAATTTACTTGCACAAGAATGCACGTGCAGTGTAGACACTCCACAAGTTTTTGCGCAAGAACGGTTGTTCTTGCGCAAGAAGCCTGCAGTGTAGACATAGCCTGAATGTTTACCTTCCACCAAGCTACTATAGCCTGCTGGTCTGGGTCTGTCACAAGTTTTAACTGCTAACTTAGACCCCATCATATGTATGTATAGTTGGAATTATATATTTCTGTGTGCATTACTTTGCATTTATCAGCACTAAATTCCATCTGCTGTTGTGTTGCCCAGTCACCATGCTTTGTGAGATCCCTTTGTAACTTTTTGCATTGAGGTTTGGACTTAATTATGTAGAATAATTTTGTATCATATGCAAATTTTGCCACCTCATCATTTATCCCTTTTTCAAGATCATTTATGAATAAGTTGAACAGCACTGGATCTCAGTGCAGACCCCCAGAGCACACCAGTATTTATCATTACTCTTTTTTTTCCTATCTTTTAGGTCAGCAGTGGGCAAATACTGGCTGACCTGGCTGGTCAGATCAGATTTGCCAGGGCTAGCCTGTGGTGGGCTGTCACTACTGTACTTACCCACAGCTCTGCAGGTATGGGTTCTTGCATACCTCATTGGCCACAGATTACCATTCCAGGCCAATAGGTGCTGCAGGAAGTGATGTCCCAGTTCACACCATTTCCTGTAACTCCCATTGGCTGAGAAGGACGATCCACAGGAGCTGCAAGCAATCTGCTGCATCTTATTGTCCACCCCTTTTTTAAGTGGAGTACCTGGCAATGTTTTCATGATCATTTAACGATGAGAGCTTCCACACCACAGATGTTGCCAGACAAGTGAGTCCTGGCAGATGGGAGTGGGCCTGGCCAAGAGTCTAGCAGCAAGGGGGCCGGTTAGGATTAGGAGTGCAGATGGGATGGCAGCAAGGGGTGGGGGCAGCAGCCAGGAGCCCAGGCAAACCAGGAGTGGTTTTTGGCTTATTGACAGGAGCTTGGCCAGGACCAGGAATGCAGCTGGGCCATCAATAGGGGGGCTGGTAGCTGGGAGTCCAGCCAGGGTCAGGAGTGTGGCTAGGCTGACAATAGGGGGCTGACAGCAGGGGAGCCAGTGGCTGAAAACACAGCTGGGCCAATGTTAGGGTGACTAGTGGCCGGGATCTCTACCTGGGCCAGGAGTAGAGCAATGTGGCCAGGGCTGGTGGCCAGAAGGGGGACCAACAGCCAGAACGAGAGCCTGGGAGCAGATCAGCAGCCAGCAGGAGAGTACTGGCCTCCCCTGGTCCAGCAAACGCCCTAGTTTGGGAACAACTTAGGTCCTGATGTTGCCAAATCAGCAAGATCTAACCTGTATATGGAGGTACATTTTGCAATTTGGGTACATTGTGAGACAAAAGTGTCTCATATTGACCAAGGAGGGCAAATTGCTTGATGCTTGGAAACTTATTTAGTAAGATAAATTTCCATTATGTGCTGGAAAAATGAAGTACCTTTGGGTCATATTTTAAATTTATTTGTGTATTGATTTCAATGGGATTTAAATGCCTACTGTGATTTTGCAAAGTGTCCATCTACAAAGTGTGGTTCTCTTCAAAGCAGAATTTTCCTATATGTAACTGTGAGAGTTAAACTCAGCACTGGAATGTTTCTTGGTGTCTGTGTATGGGGATTAGTTAGTGCCTGGTATGGCACCCCTTTCCATAGGTTGCTCACATGTCAGACTATCTCTTTGGGACTCAGAGTATTCTCTCTTTGTGACCAGCCCTCTGGCCAGGTAACTTCATAGTCTTCCTTTCAGGGTTTCCAGTTGTTAAGTTCCAGTTTCTTGGCTAGCCGTATGCTGGGTCAGGCAGTCTTCTGATCCGATTCCAAGTGATGCCACTTTCCCAGAAGTTGGAAGGGGAATCAGGGCCTTCCTGCTATGAAGGGTTCTAGCTCAGGTACCCTATGTCCAGAAACCACAGTGTACACAGTCTCAGACCCTGGTGCCATTTCTGGGACTCCTTCCTACTTTTCTGCTGTATCACCTGATTCATCATACTATCTCAAGTTTCCTCTGCTCCCAGTGTCTGCTTCATCCCTATCAGCTGCGTGTCAGACTCTGTAGGGGCAGGGCAGGACCCAAGACCTACTCTCCCTCTAGAACTTCTTGTCCTTAGCCAACTCCCTTTCTATTAAGGAGTGATTGCAAACTCTACTGTGCAGCCTATAAGGTTAATTGGAGTTTTCTAATATGCTGAGGTCTTGGACACCCCATCACAGTTACAGTTGTAAGAGAAAAGATTTATATATTTGAATAGGAATATAAAAAAAACCAATTATATATTCACAATCTCAGGGTCTCTCAGGGGCTTCTTGCATACAGATCTTTGGTTTAAGTTTCATAAGGTACTTTCTACACAGACTGAATCTTAAGACTTCATGCCTAGCATCCCTCAACAGCAGAAAAACTCCTTTTGTTGATTATGAAATGTAGATATACTATTTCTGTTTTTCAGCCTACAGATTTGAGACCCAATTATTTTATAACATGTCCAATTACATGGTAGAAAGGATTTCTTCCCCCTCCTCTCCTTCTATTATGTCCGAAGTAAATCTGGAACACCTTCTTTATAACAAACAGATTACATTGTACTGCACAGTTTAAAAAAGTAAGGTGAAATCTAGTTCCCAAATCTCTGAACTATAATTTTGGGTTGAAAAATATTCTACCATCAGGCCATAATGGAAACAATTCATTGCTCTAATATATGTCCTGCCATGCTGAAGAAAGAAAAGCAAAGTTTAAGTTGTTTCAGTCACTTGCCCATTATGTTTCATTGCCTCTATTATTTGCTTTGTGGTAGACTTGAGTCAAGTAAATGCACCCAGTACTCAGTATCTCACAATGATTTTCTAATGGCTTAATACTGCTAGATGTTGCAGTATGAAAAAAGAACAGTATTTTACCTTCAAAAGAAACTGTTGCTTAAAAGCTGTAAGCATGCAATTATTAATTCATAGTAGCACTGAGGGATTTCCTGATCTAATTAACGCCCCCCATTCACAAATGTGCTATGTATATCAGTAGGGAGGGAAGTAAGTTAGAAACCTGATGCAGGTGTTCTGATAGGAAAGCATAGTGCTTTAAACCATTGTATCAGTTATCCCTAAATACTCTGATCAGCAATGTCATTGATCTAGACATTAGAGGCTGTACAGTCTCCTGCGGGCCAGTGCAACAGATACAACCAATAAAGTCATTCAATAAACAAATGTCACCCAGCTGCTCTTAAATTTGATATAGCTGAAAACTGGATGGAAAGAATCATCATTTCCTTTCTCTGTATAACAGATCAGCAGATTTCAATGCAACAGTACACAACACTGACAAACCTGTTTATTTAACTAAGTTATGTACATCGTTTCTCCTCACTGTTCAGAAATAATAGTATATTTTTATAATGCATCACATAATTTACATACAGCTTCAGGAAATTTTATTCACACACATTTTCTATCCTGTTTATACTAGCTAGCACTATAGACGATTCTAATTTTGGTAGTAACATAACTTAGTTTCAGATATTATAGTGCACAGATTTCATGGGATAACTGTAAATATTGCAAATATTTTAGTTTTAGGAAATCTATGGATTGATTTAGTTGCTGGTATAATTTCACTAATGTCACAACTTCATTGGAGTTACAATGGGGATTAACTTAACCTTTGTCTTTTTTCTGATAATGTGGAAGATTTACATTTCACATTTATATCTTTTAAGGAGTTCTCCATGTGTTTACAATTTTTAAATGTAAAAGGGAATAATGCTGTTTTAGAATGAGAAAGTTAAAATAGAATTTGAAACCACTTTATTTTATTTTTTTTATTTTAAACTGCAGCCAATATGGAAGAAAATACATTCTTCTAAGCTTTGTATAATATCAGGTTACGCCTGGGAGTGATTTGGGTGGTTGTTTTTTAAGACAGGTGAGTGCATATAAATCACTGTTTTCACGAGGTTATAGGGAACCAATGACAGATGTTTAACTATATTGACACTAGCAGGTGACACTACAATAAAGATTAAAGCCATAACTGATCTTACAAACAATCTGACTTGTGAAGTATTTTCATTGCTGTCATCATTATTGCTTTGAAATGCAAAAATATCATGATTCATTACAGCAATTTAAAAATTAAGATTTTATTCTGTAGGAAAGAACAAACACATTTGGAATTACTCTAGTAGGGATAAGCTTTTATAGTTGTAGTTGGCTATAATATGTTAATATTTTATACTAGCTTCAGAAAACTAAAGCTCTATGACAAAATAAAAGGCAATTATCATTAGCCAGTATAAAGAACAACCTGTGGAGGTTACACTGATTAAAAACTGGCTAAATTGCTCCTTCACAAATCCTCCCAAAACAGGATTATCAATTTCATCTTTCAGTTCAGTCCTTAAAGTAGAAAATGTGAGATAATCTTTAGAAATCTTTTCCTAGCGTATGTTTAATCAGCCTCCCTTTCTTTTCTAGTAAGAAGGTGATGTGTTCTTAAACAGCAAAAAGAAAATCTTGAACATAACAAATGTATATTCACTGTAGAGTTTTTAATACCATTGTGCTGGACACATTTCCATGTGGGTAACTTCTTTCTGCCTCCTTCTCTTTCCCCATCAGTTACACTTGCATGTTTCATTCTTCTCCACTTAACTCTTACATACTATTGCTGTCACCTATTTACCTACTCTTGCATTCTTCCCCAGAAGTAGCTACCCTCCAGTGAATGAAGCAATTCCTTTATAAGTATAGAGTCAAATTCTGGAATAAAGCATAAACCCTATTCATCCACACAAAAAAAACCCAAGTATAAAACAGAGCTAATGGGGATTGCTATGTAGTTACACATAAACATTACTCTTGGAAAGCAGTAGAAATAATCTCAAAAGGCAGGTATGTGTAGTGTTATGGCTACAAATGGGGACCATAAATGAACAAATATATGAACCATTTCCTATGGCTGCTTGGATCCCACCCACCAGGTTACCATAGCTCCTGTTTCAAGGGAGTTTCTTCAGCTGCCCTTTTATTATTTTGAGGATATGTGATTGGAATAGATATTTGCCTCACATCCACTTATCCTTGTCAGATTTTCTGGCTTCCAGCTACATGCATCATACCACCAGCATTTGTCCAGTAGCTGGTATTTTGCTGTCCTTTGGCATGACAAATAGGTTATAAATGTATGTGGCCTACTATATAAAAATATATTGATTCATGCAAGATTCAGTTTAGGGTAATTGCTTTTCACTTGTAGAAGTAAGGAAATCTTGAAAGGAAGGTGAACACTCAGTAATCATAAAAATAGAAGCCATGCCACAGGTGATTGCTATCTGTTGTGACAGTAGCATTTTTCCATTAGTTTATATTTTCTGTTTGCTTTCTGTATTGTCCAGAGAACTGGGCAAATATTATTGTGAATTTAAAAATGAATTCCCTTGTGTCGTGCCCGTTGCCACCAATAAGTATATACTTAGACATTTTTCTGTGCTTTCTGTCTTGAGTTTAGCTTTCTAAAGATATCCCATGGAGTATGACAGTGTAATAATGGTACAAAACATTGCATTTTAAAATGGAACTATATACAGTGGTTTGGACATAAATGTAAAAAAGTGTGCTCCATTTGAAAAAGAAAACCAACTAAATTAATGCCTATACAGAATATGTTTAGAAGTCATAAAATGTTTTCACTATTCCCAGGATTTACCTTGAATTAGTATTAAATCTGTGAATAAAACACAAACATGAACCCAGGAATTGCATGCAATACATTCTTTATGCAATGTAGTCTACACATTGAGGTGACATCCATACTAGAAAACTATTTCAAAATAATTAAATTTGACTTAAGAATTCCTGATTTTACATAATCGAAATTGCATGTCTCCATCACAGGGAAGCCTCAAAATCAGTCCAAGGCAGGCTCCATTAATGTAGATGTGCTATCTCAACTTAGATCCCCAGGATGCATTGGGGAGTTATTAGTTCAAATTGCTCTGGGGAGTAGTTATTTTGAGATAGTGGTGCCCAACCATCCACACTACTGCTGTTATTCCCCAAGAAAAGCAGGACTACAGATTTCAAAATAAGCAGCCCCTTATTTTGAAATAATTTGCTTGGTAGTGTGGACACTCTGCTTATAAATTCATCCTAAGGAGAGTTATTTCAAAATAAAGCCCTAGTGTAGACCAGGGCTTAGAAATGTCTACAGTGTATGAAATAGATGAAGAAAAATGTATTTTTCTGGCTTTTCCTGTTTGCAAAGGGATACAAGGGAAGTGAATACTGGATTCAGTAACTGAATGTGGAGATTCTTATATCATTATTTTTTGAATAAATGACAGAACATTTCTAGCATAACTCTTACAATATTGTTCTGGAAGTCCTCTTGATACAGATCAGAATCAGTTTTGTTAAATATATATAAATATATATTAGGATCCCGCTGTAGCCTTCTTTCACAATTTCATGCTTTCATCTGTGTTACTCCTTACAGCATACATGCTATTGTGTGTAAAATATCTATTCTTTCCTTATTCTGGCTTTACAATTAACATAGGGCCAAAGTCACAGAAGTCAATCGAAAGACTATGATAGACTTCATTGGACTTTGACTTAGATCCGTTATTCTAAAAAGCCCACCAATACAGCTGCTTAATTTTCTCC
Source organism: Rafetus swinhoei (assembly GCA_019425775.1). Classification (NCBI taxonomy): domain Eukaryota; kingdom Metazoa; phylum Chordata; order Testudines; family Trionychidae; genus Rafetus; species Rafetus swinhoei. The sequence goes on from CM033449.1 coordinate 36,990,316, forward strand.
CACAATTTGTGATTTCAATATAATTGCTTCATTGAAAATGAATTTTTCAGTTTTAAAAAAGTTTTGGAGGGTATGGTAGGAAAGAAATTATATCTCATTTTAATACCACTCTAGCTAATAACATCATTGAAATAACACTGATAATACTGATCATTTTAACATCATGAAATGTAACAAATCTATCATACTAGCAGCTTTTATCTTTCTCTCTGCACATGAAACCTCATTCCCTCAAAAGGGTGATATTCCCTTTTCTATTATTATTGTCTCCTTGTAAAGGGTTCACTCTCTGGTGAGTGCCCCTTTGTGGCCACAGGCATCTCTGCAATTTTTGGCTTGTCTATTCTCCAGGAGTGGAGATATCCCGAAAGGATATCATGTCTGTTGCCTGGAACCCTTCTTACTCCCTTTCTGGGGCTGCTGGAGGGTTGGAGGAGACCCAGGCCCACCCACTTCTCTGGGTCTCATCCCAGGGACCCTGTAAGTAGCAGTTGCCTGTAGTGTATTCTGCTACCTTGCACCCTGGGCCACTTCCCAAGACGCTGCTCCATTCAGCTCTCTCTTGGGGCTTTGAGGCCAGGCTCTCAACACACCCTGTCCTGGGTTCTGAAAAGTTTTGTAGCCAGCTGTGGCTCATTTTCAGTTTCTGGACCTAGATCTTAACCAGGGCTATAGTTCAGCTCACACATGGAGCTGTTTGAGGTGCTGCTGTCCTCCTAATCAAAGCCCAGATCTAACTGGGTCAAGCTCCAGTGAGGGCTGCCAGACCCTGGTCCAGTGGCTCCTTTATATCAGTCTACTGGACCCTGATTGGCCACAGCAGAGCAGACAGTCTATTCTGTTTGGAGGACCTCTCTTCTGCTCTTCTCCCTGGTGCGAGTTGCAGCAAGGCCTCCAGCAGGGGGCATAGGGCTTAGTCAACCTTGTCACACTTCTGCTCAAAGACTATTGTATTTTTATATGCATTTTTGGTCAAAAGTTTATATGGTGAGTGCCTTGGGAGGGATCTTATCTTAATATTTGCAGTTACAGTGTCATGTAAACTTATCAGTCTACATAGGTAATGGATAATGCTATTAAAACAACCTCCTGTCCTGAAAAACACCTTTATTGCAGAAATCGAATTAAAATGTGAAATATGATGGGTCGGGAGAGAGGACAATCTTTAAAAAAATCACACTGGGAGGCAGAAAGTACATTTTTTTCTTATAGAGTCGCAGTGCTCTTGCTGAAATATATGTCAGAGATTGAGGCAATTCTGGGTGGGCAGACCATAACAAATAGGAATGAGATCAGCATGCCAGCAATAAATGGGAATAGCTAGTAAATAGGCAACAGGATATTTATGGCCTGCCAGAGTTTATGAGTTCAGCACATGCAGTAGAAGCAACAGCAAATTAAAATGGTTAGAAGAAGAATAGCATTGCAACAACGGAGAGGTGCCTAGATCTCTGAATTTTTTATTTCTTTCTTTTATAAGGATGTCACACATGAGGATCAAAAACTACACACCTCTGGACTCAGTAATACTACAGAGATTTAATTTGTAGAATATTGACGATGACATTTTTTCTCCTGCTCTAGGACTAAACCAACATTTTTCCAGAAGTGATGGTTTAAGAAGTGATGCTTGGCTCTCAGTTAAGTTTAAGATAGAGTTCAAGAGGCTGAATCTAATCTACTTTATAGTTTGGGTTTGGAATCAATGCCTCAGAAAGCAAGAAGCAATTTTTTCACAAGCTATTTTCGTAAGACTTAAGTTAGATAGAATGAATAGTTTACATGACTGTTGTGCTCTGCTCCCACCCTTGAGTGGTGGGGTGTTCACATATAGTAAACTATAAGTCTGCTACAGATTTGGCTAATGCAACTGGATCTTTTAGTTCAAAACTAAAGCCTCATAGCTTTAGATCCATAGGTCTCAAGTTGAATCCTTGCTGCCAATGACCCACTCAAGTCCATTGCATAACAAAATAAGCCAGCTGTACCAGGGGTATTAGTGAGAAGGGACTTAGACAAGATCCCAGTCTGAATGAATTTATATTAGAAGTTCCATTTTTGGACAATCTCTTCTTTTCAGCCACAATAGCACTCAAGACAAGTGAGAAATAACTGTAAGACAATCAAGATAGAGCATACTTAAAATGAATTAAGAACAAACTAACTGCCAGATCTGAAAAAAGCAATCATCTTTGAATTGGGGTATTGCTAGGAGGCTTCTGCAGACATTGGGATTATATTGTACAATATTCAACATTTTCATCAATGATCAGGAAGCAAATATACAAATCACCACTGATAAAAGTTGCTACTTAGCAAAGTGATGAATAAATGAATATGGAGTGCAGTGCTGTGGCAAAAGGGCCTAATGTGATTCCTAGAGGCCTATGCAATCCAGGGTAGGAGATCTACAAAACAGATGCACAGCAGTATGGCTACGTCTACACTGTAAACCTCATTTTTTGAGGAATAAGGACTCTTGTGCAAAACGGGGGTTTTCCAACAAATGGCCCTGTCTACACTTGGCTTTTTATTGCAAAAACCTCTTCCGCAAAAAGGAGCGGAAGAGAATATGCAAATGAGAGCACGAGATTTGGTAATGAATGCTCTATTTGCATTTCCTCTTCCAAAAAACTGCCCAGTGTAGACATAGCCTATGTGAAAAGAATATATTTTTATAACATAATAGCTGCAACTCTTCCATGCAACTGATTGTATGTTTGGGTCAATATATGTCAGGGGGCTTTTCACTTCACTGATGTGCATGTAACATTAGCAAAGTTTCACAGTCTCCAATATTTTCTGTTGCAATTTAACCACTTGTAGTAGTAAATATTCTTAGACATAGATAACTGAATTCTGCTGCCATTAGTATAAATCTAGAATAACAATTACTGTCCAGGAGAAGAATTACTAAGTAGATTTGTGCATGGTATATAATGCTTTTATCAAACATTGACTTCATGATCCATCCTGGAAAAAAATAATTTGAATTTGCTTTTGTGATACTCAGCTTCCAGCAAAGCACATTAGTTTAATTGATTATATTCAGTGTATATGTGAAATGTAGAAATGTGAAGAACACATTTTCTGTTGTTATACATCTTTTCATTTTCTTATCCTTAATAAGCTAACTAATACTAAATGGTCAGCTTCATTCCTTGCGCTAGAACTTGCCACTGTTAAACAAAAAAAACCCTCTGAAGTGATAAAAAGGAATGGTAGGATTACCAGTGGCTCACAAACTAGAGAGGGCCATTCTAAAAAGCAGCATTAATCAAACAGCTATTAAAAGAGAGAGATGTCATAAGAAAGCATTATGCAGTGCAACATATGTCGTGAAATCTGTTACCTGTCACAAAAAAATAGTGGTGAAATATTTTTAAAGTAACAAGAACCCTATCAAATGTAGGATATAAAAATAGAAATTAGATAATCTTGCAGCAAAACTAATGAACTGAAGCCTCTAGGGTAATACATGTTTTAGCACCCAAGAGGAGAAGATTTTGTGTACAACACATATAAAAATATAGTCTTCCAAATAGCTACAAGAAGCTTTAAAATTATTTCCCTCATTATAAATATCAGTCAATTAATTTTAAAATATATGGGTGCTAGCAACAGATTAGGGTACTCTAGGTGATTGCAATTATATCTATGCAGTGCAGGTGTAGTTTTTATATCCATAATTTTAAATTGAACATAATCTTTAGGGAAGCTGCTGAATTGATGCCCTTAAAAAAGTAAATTCTCAAGTTTTCCTGAAAAATAACCCGAGTTAAAGAATATTACTCAAGTTCCTTTCCTTGCAATCTTTTACATTTTTTTATAAACAAAAGTCAATTCCTTCTCCTACGGTAAAATAGCTCACTTTTCTGTGCACTGATGCTAATTCTTTGCTAGTATTATCTTTCCTTCAAGCTCCAGTTACTGGAGTTTTGTGACTACTTTAGTTTTACTAGCTTTTTTTCAAGGTAAATTTCCACCCTTCAAACAGAAAAAATCTTGAATACATCGCCGGAGTTATTCTAATGACCTGGAAACAAAATATAGAGGAGGGGGAATTCACTATAATTATTTTTTAAAAAGAAGAATCCTCATGATTAAGCGATTCTCAAGGTTCTTCAGGGCCTAGGAATTATTTTAAATGCTTGCGGTCACCAGTCCTGTCAGTATAACTATGATTTTCTTGGAGAATCAGCAAAAGTCTGCTTGGGTGTCATTTCGGAAGTCACCCATTTCTAGTTTGGTGTCTGAAGGTCAGCCTGTCACTTGGTAATATACTTCTTCAAGATAAAGGGCTCCAACCTGACCTTTGGACACCAAAGTAGCCTGGGATATATCTAATGCTTTTTGAAATTTGATTTTTGAATAATCAGATTATTATGAATCAGAAAAACTGTACTTGTTTATTTCTGGTGTTGTTTCAGGGTGTAAGGGCATTGCTCTTCTGTACTGTGAGTTTTTGAGTCTCCAGTATGCAATCCACCAATTTACACAAGTCTTACTATACAGATTTTAATCTTTAGGAAGTGTAGCCAATGAGTTCATTATTCATTTATTGTGTGATGTTATGATTATGGTGTGTGTGTGTATGTATGTCATATAGAGTTAATTTGTAGGCTTATGAAAGGATATGTAAGCAGGATCTGAAGGAATGCTTCCATTTACAATTAGCTACAATGGGCAAGAAGCCCAGAGTGTGTTTGTATATAGTTTGCTCCTCCTTTGCTTAGATTTGTTAGATATTTAATGGAGGGAGTGGTATTTTGCTCATTGTAATCAACTTAATTTATGACCGAACACCAACTGTGTTTGTATTAATGCAAAGATAGTTAAAATATAGTTACCAACGTTTGTAATTTTAGGGGAATACAGAAAAGTAGGACTGTGATAAATTATTCCAAAGACGACAGCTCTCAGAGTTCGTCTACATAGCAGCATTATCTCAGAATAACTGACATTCCAAAATAACATTATGCTCATCTACACTACAAGCCTTTATTTTGAAATAATATCGAGGATTCCTGTAATCCTCACTTTATGAGGAATAAGGGAAGTCGAAGGAAGAGTGCTCTTCCTTCAACTTTCTGCTGTGTAGACAGCATCTAAAGCCAAGTTAAGCTATTTTTACTTCAGCTACGCAACTGATGTAGTTGATATTGCGTAGTTTAGCCCTGCTGTGTAGACATACCCACAGTAAACAGAAAGAACCTTGCTCAGCAGAGCTCTGTGAGAGAAAGGGGAGATTATTCTGGTCAGGAAGCTACCCAGCCTCCTTTGCCTGAACAGGTTTGACCTGGTTCCCCCCCACACACACTCTGTTCAGAGAACAGTGCTAAATACACATAATCAAGAGCCTTTCTGATGTTACTTGTGTTGGAGTTGTGTTTCTTGTATCCTGCTTGCTAAGAGTTGAAAACACAGAGAGCTGAAATAATTTGAGACTGATGGGCAGAAGTCACAGCCAAGAAGTGGATGGCAGGGAATGGTGACTGAGAGTTAGCAGAGCTGTGGCAGCATGATGAGCAGCCAGCAGGGCAGCAGCTGAGAGGCAAAATGAGTGGCCAACAGTGTGTGTTGGATGGAGAGGAACCCCTAGATATTGAACCCAGCTCTGGCTGCTGCTGGCTCCATCTGACAGAACTGACCTAGGTTCCAACATGAGTAAGACAAGCTGAAATGCAAGAACCCTTAGGTTAAAGGCTGCAAGACTGTAGCTTAGCTGTTTTAGGCCCTGAAGACAAGAACATATGACATAAGTGACCAGAAAATAATCTAATGCCAAAAATTATGGCAAACGAGGTAGCAAGTGATAATATTGCACAAAATTACACAGTAGATTAATATTAGATCATAAAATACCATAAAGGTGCATATATCTCGGAATGCATCTTAATCACGGGATACAGGTTGTGCATCAGTACTAATGAGAATAAGGGGAACTTACCCAGCCTATAGAAAACTGGGGGTGCCTTAAGTTTCTAGGGGATATAGAGCAATAAAGAAAAGAGGGTGAACACTTTTATAATGCAGAATGTAGGTGTAGGCAGATTCACACAATAAAAAGAGGATGCTCAGAATGGGAAAAATAGGCTGCCTCTGGGAGACTCCAATAGGAACCATCTCTCTGAGGATGATCAAGCCATAAGAGACCCATCAGACCCCCAAACTGTTATTAAGGATGTAAGTATAACTGCATTTGTAACTTGTGCATGGGGCTGAATAGACTTTCTATATGCTTGTGTAATCATAACTTTATTTGTAACATTAATAAAAGTTGTAAAATAGACTAAACATTGTACTGGTAACTTTGGTCTTTATGTGTTCTTATAGCAGGTATGGGCAATAAGTGGCCTACGGGCCAGATGCCATTTACCAGGGTTAGCCAATGGTGAGCCAGTGTTCGCAGCTCTCTTTAACTTCACTTCTCGCTGCCGCCAGTAAGTGAAGGGTGGCGGTGGTCCCACTCCTTCCCCCAACCCCTTCCCCTGAGAGATGTGGCTGGGAGTCAGGGGAATGAAACAGGCTGAGGCTGGGTGTCTCAGAGTCAGGGGAGCAAAGCAGGCTGGTGAGCATGTGGATGGGCCTGTTCCCTGCTGGTAGTTCCAGATACCCTGCTAGGTGGAGCCTGGGGCTGTTGGATGAACTATCCAATGGATGAGACTGATCACTGGGCCCCAGAGTAGCTCCCCTCTTTTCCTCCCCCACATTGGTGGCCCTGCTGGTAGGGCCACAGACAGGGGAGCAAAAAGTTGGCTGTGTGTGGGCCAAACCAGCAGCCAGTTCTTACCAGAATGCTGCACCATCCCACTTTCACCTCTGCAAATGGGACATTTGGAACAAAGACTTTGCCAATAGTTCCCCCACTCACTCATGAAGAGGTTATATGTAGAAGATTTCATCTCATCAACTTGGACTCGGGGGGGGGGGGGGGGGGGAGGTATTAGCATCTCTTTATGCTGTCTGGACTCTGGGGACCAAACATAAGCAAGGCATCCCCAAGCTGCATGGCTTTGTATCTCAGTTCCATGTGTGTATGTGCTTACCTGTTATAACCTTGTAAATAACTCTCAACTCTTTTTCCTAATCAATAAACCTTTAGTTAGTTGGTTAAAGGATTGGCAATAAGTGTCTGTGGTGTGAGATCTGATGTGCATACTGACGTGGGCTAAGTGACTGGTCCTCTGGAATAGAAGTAACCTGAATTTTTGTGATCTTTATTATAAAATGACCACTACTGCCTAGATGGAAAAAATAGAGTCCAGTTAGCCTGGGTGGCAAGATAGAACAGAATGCCCAAGGAGACTGTCTATGACTCCATGTTAAGAATGTATAGTACCAGAGCATTTTAACCTTGTTACTTGATTGGTGAAATCTTAGTACAGAACTCATACCAGTTTGGACTTTATGACCTGCTTCTTAATAGCAGACATGAGGTTGACATTCTCGCTCATAAACCACTTCAGCCAGTCTGACAATTACATTGCTAGACCACACGTGTCCAGAAACAGGAATTTAACTTATATCCAAGGTAATGGAGAAATATCCCAGATGCCATCTTTAATCTCTCCAGCTTCTACATATGACTTATTTATCTTCTTTTTTTCTGCCCCTTTTCCCAAAATTGGGTTTGTTCCTGTTTGTGAACATGTTGTTAGCCACAAATCTGATACCACATTATATCTGTGTCTAGACTACACAGTTCTATCGGGGAAAAGATATGCAAATTGTGAACCACAATTTGCGTATCTTTTTCTGATTCTTTTTTCGGAAGAGGCTTTTCCAACATTTGGCCTGTCTACACTGGGCCAAATGTTGTGAAGAAAAAACGAAGTTTACAGGGATGCCGAAAAAATGCATCTGCTTTTCTGAATTTTTTTTTCGAAAAAGCAGGTGCATTCCTTAGATGTGGCAGAGTTTTTCCAGGATACATCTGGTATCCCGAAAAAACTCTGCAGTCTAGATGTAGCCTATATGGTACATTTAGGAAGAACTTTGCCTCTCAAATGTTAGCGTTATTGCAAGAACAAAAAAATCTATTAAGATCAAACAATCTCATCCAAAGAAAGCTTACACAAAAAGTATTCTTCTGGGAGCGACAAGAATATAAAGAAAATAGATGAAGGGGCATGGGGGGCGGGGAGTGAGTGGGAGAGGGATAAGTCTACCTAAAATTGCTGACTAAAAACAGTTCTGGGGGGAATAGGCCAGAAATACATTCAGAAATAAAGAAAGAGAAGATACAGAAGCATGGTTCAAAGAGAAATGCTCTGAAGTATTTTCTGCCTTCTGGCTAGAGATGACATTGAAACTAGTATGGACATGAGTTGATTAAGCTGCTGTCAACATATTTGGCCCCAGGAATTAGTTACTATTGATTTACAGCTTACGGTGAGGGAGAAAAGGCAGAAACTTATTAAAAGAAATGTATTCAGTGCATTCTATTAGCATACTTGCTGCAAAGGGGAGAAAACAAGATGGAATTAATCTAAGAATAAATCCACATCAAAAGATATTATTAGAACGAAAAGTGGCATTTTTTGTTGCAAGCCCATGAGAAAAATTCAGGCACAACTGATAAACTAAGACTTTTTTCCCTCTCCCATAACCTTAAAACAGTGCATTCTTTGCTAGTCTTATTATTAAAGAATACTGCAGGTTGAACCTCTCTTGTCCAGCACCCTCAGGACCTGACCAGTGCCAAAACAGAGAATTTGCTGAATCATGGACGGTCAATATTGTATAGCAGCATTACCAACACTTTCCACTGCTTACTGGTGTCTTAGAAGACATTTAGAGGTAAATTAGAGCCAAATAGCAGCACAAAACAGTGAGAGCCAGGACTGTAAACAAGCTTTATGGGAAATGTATCCACAGCCAGGACATCCGGCTAACTAAAATCATCCTAGACCATGGATGTTGCCGGACTAGAGAGTGATGGTCTAGAGAGGTTCAATCTGTACTTAGCTCATCAAAACTAATGAGATGCTAAGAATAACATATAATTTCATTCATAAAATGTTTCCATTATATTTATTTGGAAATTCTGAGAGACAAAAAAGCCCTCACCCCTTTTCTATTCGTAGATAAATGACCGACTCCCTGCTTTTAAACAACGGTAGACATAAGGCAGTCAGATCATCAAAACATCCTGAGCCTATTATGTGGAGAACCTAGCTTCCTGAAGAAGAATCTTCAAAGAGAATAAAACTCCCCAATGTACAGCATCACACATCATGTTGCACAAAGGTATGGAGGATAACTATAACTTTAGGTACACAATTCTGAATACAGGAGTTTCTGGGCACCCTCAGTCAGATCAATGTGCTCTCTAGTCAAATGCTGAAATAAAGATATTAAAGATAATGAATGTATGATCCTATATATCACAAACATACATACAGTGGGTCAGGATGTGCAGATAGGCCCATAGCTAGGCATTTTGCTGTTCAGAAATGTCAGTAAGTGCACCCACTAGTCCACCTCCTGTAACACCCCAATGGAATTAAGATGTCTGCTATTTTTTTTTAATTTTGTCTTCCTAGCATTTGCTTTTTATTACTCATTTTTTCCTTCCCTACACTTTTATCATTTGTTCATTGGTACTTCTCTCTCTCCTTCTCTCTCTCTCTTAAATGTCTGATTTATTCAACATGACCGGAGTACATGACCAGAGTGAATCTGCCTTCACAAAAGAAGGAACCATCATCGCATCAATAAAGTATGTTGTTGTTAATCTGTATCAATGTGTTGAATCATCATGTTTTTGCTTTATATCAACTGTTTTTAGGATTCTTCTTCATTCTCAGAATTAAAAGGATGGCTGTTTTACTGAAATTCTAAATCCCATCATGGATTTATATTCTGATACTGGAAAACTCATATAGTTTAAATAATCCAGATTAACAAAATTGATTTAAAATTATTAAATGTGAATTTTCTTTGTATAACCAGTCTAAAGTAGTAAAAGGGAGAAAAAGATGCAAGTTGCAACTCACAATGAAGAGAAAATAAGTAGAAGTTTACAAATGTTATCAGTGGGTTTGGCATAAATTCCAGATAAGCACATGAATTCTATGATGATGAGTGACATAGAAATTATTGTAAAAAAAATTAAGCAGGGCCTCTGTTTTATTGATAACATCAAGTTATTTCCCAGCTCATTAACCAATACCTTAAACTCGCCAAGGTTAGCCACCAACCAACTGTCCTTCATCCATTATGCAGTTCAGCCACAAGACAATATTGTAGTAGAAAGACAGTGATCAAATGAGACAGGAAAGTGAAACTGGGTGTCAGCAGCATGCTCCTGTGACAGTTCCCTGAGTGACTTCACGTGCACACAACAACAGTAACAGAAATAACCCTTGTGGAGCTACAGAAGGGAGGTCTCGCTGGTTCAGTGAACTATACTATAGTAATAACTGAAATGAACAGCACCACTCTAAAGCAATCCCATCACCCAGAGCTACTCCATGTAAATAGTCTCATGAACTTCCAAGTTGGTTTAAATGCTGCTGTTCTGGTGGCATGTCAACATACCCATAATGTAGTATGCTTTATTTATTTCTCCTGTAAGTTTTTCCTCTTGTTAGTCTGCTGATACACTAAATGTTATCTGTTCAGTTATATATTCAACAGAACTTCCTCCCATCTTGGTGATTTTCACTTGATGTACAATTATTTCCTTTTTGTGGACATTAATAAACTTTAATCATTCTAATATTAGCATAAAATGAACACAAATAAGATGTGGCATAAACAAGTTTACTGTTAAATTCAAAAGAATATTTGCAGACACTGTTAGGATGATGTTTACCTAGCTCTAACAAACAGGACCTGTAACACAAACCCTTTAAATACTGTAGCAAAACCTAATTAAATGATATATTTCAGGTTCATAACATTTTACATGGCAACGCTTGACTTTATAGAAATAATATTTGCAGTTCAAACATACAACCCCAAAGTCACTGAGGTGTATAAAACCTTCAGTCCACAGTATAAATCAGTTAACTGCTTTACAGAGATGATAAAAAAAAGCCATCAACACCTTCATACCTGGATCAGGGGAAAGGAAAATAATTAATGAATAACTCATCTGATAGCAGCCACACATTATGTTCTCTTTGGCAAGTTAACATGCACAATAGAAGATTTTAACACGTCATTAACTATTTGATTCAAATAAACAGGAGAAACACAACTTGAAAAGGAAATGCATCTCTCAAAAATAAGGCTCAGGGTTATATTTTTATTTCCTTTTGAGCATGCGCTAGAGATCATCTGTTAGGATCAAGAAGGTATATTCCAAATGACTAATGTGCTGTGTTTATAGTTAGGGGAAGATATCTGTGGCTTTATCATCTGCTATATCCTTGCTTGTCTACAAAAGAAAGTAAATTATAACTTACCCTCACACTCATGTAAATCCTAAACTTTATATATGGAAAAGATAGATTAGGCTGACTCATCCAATTCTCTTCCATGGAAGACTGTTGACCGCTTTGGTTTTTTTTCTTTTTTTGGGGGGTGGGGAGTCTATTATTTTTGTATGGTCTTTTTTTAACATCACAAGTAATGTGGTTTTCATTTCTTCCCTTGGGAGGACTATTCCACAGCCTGATACCGATCACTATCAGGATTCCTCTTGCAAAATTTTATTCCATTGCTCCAAGTTATAGTCTCCATTATTAAACCAAACCATTCTTCATCCTCATTAGACCAGTCTGTAGCATTTTCCCACTGGTTTTAATAGAGCCTACGTAAGTATTTCCAGACCACTACAAATGTTTAATTGCCTTTTTGCACATCTCTTTCCAGTTTGTCAATATGTCTCTGGTGATAAGAAGCTCAGAAGTGAACACAGTATTTCATGCAATGTTGCTGCATAAGAGACTGATGCAAGGTTCACTGGAGTCTATGGAAGTCTTCTGATTGATGCCAATGGGCTTAGATTAAACCCATTGGCAGTTTAAAGAAGCATTGTTGGTTCTTATAGCATAGACAAATACATTCACTTGCTAGTGAAAAATCAGAACCAGTTGAAATAAGAATAGGCAGAATTTTTGTGTTCTCATAAAACATTACCCTTCAAGCCAAATCTTATGAAGTGTTCAACTGCAGTGTTTCTAACTCTTGTGTTTTTATTGTAAGTCTCATAATATTTGATTTATTCTTAAATGCTCAGCTTCTGAAATCATGGGAGTGCCTGAGAATCTTAGCTTTATTTTACTTTTAAAAACATTTCTAGCCCTCATGGTGGTGACAAAAAGCGATCTGAAAATATGAACTCTAACAGTCTCAAAACCCAGTAGGTAAACCAAATGAACATAACATTATAATTTTAAAACATTTTGACTGTGTCTAGACTGGCCAGTTTTTGTGCAAAATCAGTCGTTTTTGCGCAAAAACTTGCCAGCTGTCTATACTGGCCGCTTGAATTTGCGCAAAAGCACTGACGTTCTAATGTAAGAAATCAGTGCTTCTTGCGCAAATACTTTGACGCTCCCGTTCGGGCAAAAGTCCTTTGCGCAAAAGCTTTTGCACAAACGGGCCAGTGTAGACAGGCAGCTAAGACTTTTGCGCAAAAGCAGGCTACGCAGAAAAAAACCATTTGGACGCACAGAGACCCCGTAGCCACCCTGGACTTCCTGGCAACCTGAGCTCCTTAAAGCAGATGCAGGCTGCTGAGCTCACGCGGCAGGAGACCAGCATGGACCTCTAGGCAGAGGTCTGCCATGTGGCCCCTGACGTGCTCAGCAGCCATCTCGCAGCAGGATGGCGGCTCCGGGCGATCAGCCACCCGCACCCCCAGCGCAGGAGGCCCCCAGGGGCCGAAAAAGATGGGCCCCATCCTGGTCCTCAGGGGAGCTGGACAGCCTGCTGGACCTGTGGCAGGAGGAGAAGGACCTCCATGACACCCACTCCCGGCGCCGCAACGCTGAGATCTTCACCCACATGGCACAGGCGCTCGCTCAGCAGGGACATCCAGCCCGGACCCTCGAGCAAGTCCGGGCTAAGGTGAAGGAGCTGCGCCTGGGCTACATGCGGGCCAGTGAGGGCCAGGGGGCAGGAGCCGACACCTGCCCCCACTACGACCGGCTCCACGTCATCCTGGGCTAGCCAGCCCCGCAAGCCCCGGAGGTCCCCATCGACAGCAGTGTGCGCCCCCCCATCACCAGGACCACCAAGGCGGGGGAAGCAGACAGCAGCAGTGAGTCGGAGGATGAGGCCAGCACTGCCATCCAGCAGGCCCCCTCCGGCAGCCCCGACGTCTCCCGCGCATCCTCGGAGGCCGGGGAAGGATCCACCGGTGAGTGTTGCACTTTGCACTCACAAGGGCGGGGCGGGAACCAGGCGCCCGGAGGAGGGAGGGGAAGAGCATGTCACTCAGGCCACGTGAGCTGCACGCTGTGTAGCATTAGGCAGTAAGCAGCACGTGCAACCACGTGCAGCCTGGCGACCGAGCGGCACGTGGCCGCGGCAGGCAGCTCCAGGGCACGCCTGGGACCGTGCTGCTCACACACATTCGGCGGGACCAGGGGGAAGGGTGGATGCCAGCTGGAACCAGCCAGGGCCCCAGGGACTCAGCCCAGAGCCCGCACCTCCACAAGGGTGCAGCACGGAGAACGGCACACTGTCCCATGCCTGGCTGTGAACGTGGCCCCCACTGAGCCCCTCGCCTGCTCCCGGTGCTTTGGCTGGCTCCCCGAGGGAAGTCCCCACTGTGGCCACACATGTCCCTGGGCTACGTGTGTGAGGGATAGTGGGAGGGAGAAGAGGGGGAAGCGCTCAGGCCGCCCGTAAAGCTGCCTGAGTTTTGCTGCAAGGATAGGACACCCCCCCAGTCACTCTCCTGGTTCCGTCCAGGAGATATCCCACGCGATGGGGATCTGAGAGCCCAGACCACCTCTGCCAGATGTGCTCCCAGGCACTGTGTGGGGATGCATCTCGCTCCCTGTCAAACACCAGTGATTAGCCCAAAGCCTCACAGCCTCCACCGGCAGGGAGTTCCACAGGTTAACGCAACACAAGCGCCCTCCCGCCCTCCACGGGGCCAGGACACAGACCGGTGGTTACAATACATGGAGAAGGACCCTACTCCAGGGGCGGTCCTCCTTGTAAACATACAACACGGGGGGTAGGGGGAGAACCGAGTGGGCCCAAGCCACAGTACTGTGGTGTCACCTGGGCTCAGGGGTGGAGGGCATGAGGTGTGGGGACAGTGGCCGGCCTGCCTGCCTGACCCATCCTTTCTTCTCTTCCCTGTAGCGGGACCAAGCACAAGCCAGGGACCCTCCAGTCTGGCAGCAGCGGCACCCCCAGCTACCCAACCACGGAGGCACAGGCTCCACCACCGAGACCAGCTCCTTCGCCGGCATGTGCAAGCCGTCGAGCGCATAGAGGCATCGATTCGCCAGCACGTCGAGGGGGACCTGCAGTGGAGCCAGGAGGCCTGGGCCGCCTTCCAGGCCCAGTGTACGAGGATGGCTGACTCCATCGCCACCCACACTGCCCACATAGTCCATGCCATTCACTATGGCATGGCCTTACCCCATGCCCCCGCCATCCCTCCTGCCCCTGCAACGCCCCCTCCTGCAATGCCTCCTCCTGCCGCCCCTGCAATGCCCCCTCCTCCTGCCCACCTCCCCGTGCGGCCTGCCCCGATGCGGCCTGCCCCGCATGTCCAGGTCCGCCCCTGCAGGACCAATTGCAGGGGCCACCTCTTCGAAGAGTAGCTCCTCCTCCTCCCCCTCCCAGTTGAAGGTCTCCTCCTCCTCCCCCCCCCTTGTAAATAAAAACATACATTTTTCAGTTGAGAACAAAACTGTGTGGTTATTGTGTTACTCGAGGTAACTGTAATAAATGATTTGAGATGCCAATTAGCCAACTAAATTTAAGAGGATTACAAAATGCGGACACCAAATTCTGTATCTATCACCGGTCATCCCTTTCAGCGGTCATTGGTTTGTGGCGCATAAATAAATACTTACACTTTTAAGTAAAATTTAAACTACAACTATATTAACATAGATTACAAACAAGCAAGAAAGGTTAAAAGACACACACAAAAGAATAGGTACATAGCCTAGATGCAGGGGATGATTGTAGTGTTGCTGGCAACCTCAATCCTTTGGTCCTTCTGGGCCTCGGGAGAGGAACAGCCAGGAGATCCCTCGATGGAAGACGCCGCCGAACCTGGCAACCTCAATCCTTTGGTCCTTCCGGGCCTCGGGAGAGGAACAGCCAGGAGATCCCTCGAAGACGACTGGAATCGGGTACGCTGACTCGAGCCTTCCGCACAAACCACGAATCCTCTTCCTGTTCTTCGGGACAGCTCGGACAGGCGATGGTGGCCTAAACCCTTGCCTAAACTAAAAAGAAAAACCCTAGCTACATCCGACAAACATTCACGATGACGGCCGATGTGCTTGGAACCGACGCTTTACAATTGGGGGGAGGTAAGGGGAGGGGAGGGGGAAAGGTAGGGGATGGGAGGGAGTCGTATGGGGAGACCAAGGCGACCCTACTATGGGGCTTGTGCAAACATGTCCGTCAGGGCCTCTCGGATGCGCACCCCATCCTGGTGTGCCTGGCGGATGGCAGCTGTGTGGGGCTGTGCAAACGTCTGTGCCTCGGCTGCCATCCATGCAGGGAGGAAGGCCTCCCCACTGCGCTCCACAATGTTGTGGAGCACGCAGCACGAGGCCAGTACCTCTGTTGCATTCCGCTCACCCATCTCGAGACGGGTGAGCAAACAACGGAAGCGGGCTTTTAAGTGGCCGAAGGCGAGCTCCACCTGATTTCGGGCCCGGTTGAGGCGGTCGTTGAACCGGGCCCGGTTCTGGTCTGGCCGCCCCGTGTAGGGCCGCATTAGCCAGGGCTGCAGGGGGTAGGCCGAGTCCCCAACGACGCAGATGGGCGTAGGCACATCCCCGACAGTCAACTCCCGCCGGGGGAAGTAGGTGCCTGCCTCCAGCCTGTGAAACAGTCCGGAGTTGCGGAGGATGCGGGCGTCGTGTGCCCTGCCGGACCAGCCCGTGTAGACGTCCAGGAAGCGGCCCCGGTGGTCCACGAGGGCCTGGAGAACAATCGAGCAGTACCCCTTCCTGTTCGTGAAATGGGCTGCTTGATGCTCCGGGGCCCGGACGGGGATGTGGGTTGCATCCAGGGCTCCCCCGCAGTTGGGGAACCCGAGGGCAGCGAAGCCGGCCAGCGTAGCGTCCACGTTGTGCAGGCGGATCACTCTCGGGAGCAGAACATTGTTGATGGCATGGACGACCTGCAGAAGGGTGCAGAGAAACACAAGGGAACACATCACATAAGGCAGGGGTGAGTGTGCGCTCCCTTGGGCCCCCCCCCCCCGTGATTCCCTCTGTCCTCACGCACGCACGCACACACACACACACACGCACACACACACCAGGGCCCCCTTGGCCCATGCCCCCCCCCACCAGCAGGCCTGTGCAAGGGAGGATGGCCCAAACCCTGGGTGACCCAGCCTGGAGTCTTGGCTGCCCCTGGGCATGGAGTGCAGCACCCTCCCCCCTCCCCACTCCCCCTGGGACTTACCTCCATGACGATCACACCGACGGTGGATCTTCCCACCCCGAATTGCTGTGCCACCGATCGGTAGCTGTCCGGGGTGGCCAGCTTCCATAGCGCGATGGCGACCCTCTTGTTCACGGGGATGGGTGCACGCAGCCAGGTGGTGGCTCTCTGGAGCGCGGGGGTGAGCCAGGCACACAGCTCCAGGAACGTCCGCTTTCGCATGCAGAAATTCCAGAGCCATTGCTGGTCATCCCATTGCCCAAGGACCAGCCGTTCCCACCAGCCTGTACTGGTGTCCAGTCTCCAGCGTGGCCTCTCCACGGTGGGGTGGGGATGCCACAGGGAATCCATGGCCTCCCTGGTGAGGGAGTCCAAGGCGATCTGCACCTCCTGGTCCTGGAACACGAGGGCACCAGCCTGGAGCACCAGCTGCAGGCACTCGAAAATGGCCGACAGGGGCCCGTGGCTCCATGGCAGACACAGCAAGGCACAAGAAACCAAAACCAGGAAAAAGCACTAGGGGGCAAAAGGCAGAGGGCAACCACCAAACCTGCTATGGCTGTCAGTCCCTGCAAGAGGTCCTAACGCATGGAGCAAGAGACAAACGGCTGTCCGGCGAGACCCCTTTAAGCACGAGTCTGAACGGAGCTCCAGCCCTGCCCCCGGAAAGGGCTGGTGCCCTTTTGCCCTCTTCAAAATGGTTCCGGGCTTCTGCTTTTGCGCAAAAGCACGCCGCCAATCTAGACATTCTTTTGCGCAAAAGCGTATCGTTCTAATGATAACTCCGGGACCAATCTAGACGCTCTTTTGCGGAAATACTTTTAACGGAAAACCTTTTCCATTAAAAGTATTTCTGGAAAATCGTGCCAGCCTAGACGTAGCCTTAATGATTTTTGGGGATGACACACACTGTGACCACCCTTAATTCCCATTTATTTGAAAAGCAACAAATGGAATTGATTGAATTTTGGGATATTCATATTGCAAGATCAGATATTCAAAGGACTTCATGTGTTTAAGAAACTCCCAATAATGCCAATGGAATCCATATGTAGAATGAGGACAGTATTATACAAGGCAATGCCTGATTATTTAGAAATCACTTCACTAAATAAGTGTATTCCATTTACTGAGGTCTGATATGTATGGATTTTTTTATATGTGTGTATCTGTGTGTGTTACATTGGTTTTGAGGCTAGTAAAATCTGTAAATAAAAAGTGTACCTTTCAGTAAAAAAACAAATTACCTGAAATCAAAATATTCCTCATCAGAAAATTTTTTAGATTATTACATTCTCCTTCCAAAATATTACAACAAAGAAGATTTTGCTTTGCTGAATGAAATGTTTTTAAAAGAGAATTCTGGAACTGGAGATTTTTTTTTCTAATATGAAAGCTAACCCATTTTTCCTTAAATGTTTTCTTCTAACCCTATTATGGATTCACAATCCTGTCGCACATGCAGTGATCATTCTTTGGAGACGTTCTATTACATCTCTATTTCTAATCTGAGGCTCTCAGAGGAAATATGTGTTATCCAGGTTAATCCTTTTTAACTAGATTCTGAGCTTTTTTTCTATTTCTGAACTGTTTTAAACTGCGTTTTAGATATTTCCTTTAATAATTAAGATATATTCCCCTTCTATTTTTTACAAAAAGAATTCAAAATATTTCCATCCTATAGCTACTGTACAAGTTGATTCAATTTTATTTCATTAAGACATCTATTTCTTTAGACATCTATTACCTCTTTAGATAAAATCTCTAAAATAGCATATTTTAAATACAGAATAGTATTCTACAAACCATGCTTGCTTCTGAAATACATGAGCTGAAATTCTAAATCTCTATTTAAGGATGTGATTTACACTTTGTACACAATATCTTTGCTCTCTGGTCATGCCACAAATTACAGTGACTGTAATAATCTGGTACTGCAGCTGGCAAAAGGCAGTGGAAATGTAACAGTTTGTTAATTAAAATGATTCATTTGTTTTATTCATGCGTAAAATACACATCTGAATTCATCTTAGCTCATGGAAACTTTACTCCATAGCAAGTAATTTGTTAAGCTCTGAAAGCAGCATACAGATAGCTGTGCTTTAAGCTGTGGAAAAATCAAATCTCATGTAAGTAAAATTGGAATGGTACTTCCATATTCTAGAATTACTGTATGGTATTTATGAAGATTTGGGGACTTCTGAGGAATTGTCTTATTTTAGGTTTTAATTTTGTAAAAAGAAATGTTCTATGTGTCCAAAGAAAATATTTATTTTTATAATGGCAAAACCAGCAAATGCCCGATTAGTGTCTGAAAAGGGATTACAAATGAAACTTTACAGATCTATGGAGTTGCTAGGAAGACAAAATTGTCTTCCAAGAAACTTGTCATTATAACAGTTTTACTTAGATGTATCTGTATATGAGCTGATTCAAATGTCTGCTATTCACTGAAACTTTCTCAGGAGGGTACTTATTTGACAAAAATGACTAAAAATGGAAAAAAGATCAACGTTGGATGCTTCATGTACTGCTGTTCAAATCTGACAAGCTATTAAGATCCTCAGTAAAATATCGAAAAAATTCCTTCATTGTGTATTTCACTGACAGATATAAACATCTGGAGGTTCAGTTAGCCCTATATTTAAAATATTAGTGATTTAAAGTTAGGATTGTGCAAACCAATTAGATAAAATAAGAAAGTTTCCCAATCTCCACACAAAGTGTGAACAAATCTTTATAAACTGTTCACTGAGTTATACTCTCATCTGTCTCTCATTCCTGGTTTTACTTATACCTAAAATTGTATAGCCAATTGACACAAGTTATTCCAATTACAATATTCTGTGACTCTTAAAAGTGTTGTGAGGATTAATTTATTTATGAGTGGGTGAATTAAAAATCCTTGGCTTATACTTAATCAAGGGGAAATGGGATGATGGTAGAAAGAGGGAAATGAGAAGAAACTGCTGCTACAGTATTCTTACAAGCAGCTGAGGGTACATAATAACCAACTTTAAACCAAGTGCACAGTCTCAGGCTCTTCACTGCTCTTAGATGTAGAAATCGTAAGAGCACTAAAGCATGTCCTGTGTGTGGTAAATGAGAAATACACAGTAATGCTTGTAAAAGTGAAATTAATTTCCATGCACATCATATGATGAAAAGGCTTATGATAAGTGTGACCAAGGACATTTTGGTGCTAACAAGGAGAGGACACAGGAATGCATTGAGGTTACAGAGATACTATGGGTCTTGTATCTACATAATACTATGCCATAGGGCAACATGTGAAGTCTCTATGGGTACGTCTACAGTAGCTCGTTAGTTCAAGCTAGGTAGGGTAATGAGGGCAAGCAGAGTTGCTTCATTTGCATGTTCCCGGGTGCCGCCATTTTTAAATCCCCCCTTAGTTCGAACTCCGTGCCTCGTGAAGTGAGGAGTAACGGTAGTTCGAATTAGGATCTTTAATTTGAACTACCTACTCCGTGCTGCGTGTAGCCGCGGGCATGGAGTTCGGACTAAGGGGGATTTAAAAATGGCGGTGCCCGGGAACATGCAAATAAAGCCCAGGATATTTAAATCCCGGGCTTCATTTGCAACTCCGCTTGCCCTCATTACCCTACTTAGCTCGAACTAACAAGGTAGTATAGACGTACCCCTATATTCAGTAACAAATTGTGAAATATGTGTTCAGCTAATATTTAAGATAGAGATAAGATAAGATTAATATTTATTAATATTTAATATGCATAATGGAAAATTACATTTTTGAAGACTTGAAGTTAAAAGGAAGGTCACCAGGAAGGACTGGCCTTGGACAGATTCTGTTCAGCCAGGAGACTGGAGATATGTATTTCTCCTTATTTGGTCAAGTCTGCATTGGGTAGCTCACAGTGGAAGCCTATTTGCATGCAGAGCCAGATGCTAAGATTTCAAGGCCAACAAAAGAGGGATAATATGGAAGATAATTAAGAATAAATAGCAGGGAATATCCTATTTGTGGAATAGTACAAAGAACTGACAGATAGATAGAAAATAATATGCAGATAGAGATAGGCTTTCAAAGAGACATGGGATCTTTCAGCTGCAGAGGTAAGAAGACAGTTGACTTGTCTCATAAATGGAAGATTACAGTCAAGCCTGGAAGATTTTGAATGAGATTTGTATGTTATGACAGTACTTGTTAGGTAAGTTTAGGCTCTTCTGTTGTAGCCCGGTGTTCACTGTGTTGTTACATTCACTCTTTGCTGTATTGTGCTGTGTGGGTGTGGGTGTGTATGCACCTCAGTCTACCTCGGGCACTGCAGCACTACCTGCATGAGGAGGAAAAGGCTGGGCATGACTCATTGTGGAAGTATGTTCAGTCTCTCACATTCTAAGGGCCAGGTGACAGCAAATAACACCTTGGGCCTGGAAGCAGGAAAAAGGATAGGCAGGGCTGACTCTAGGCTGGGCTGTAGGGCCTGGGGGATGGGTCAGTTTTGTCTGGGCTAGGATTTGAGAAGTTGCTGAGAGCAGGAAAGGGGGGAGAAGGGCCTAGGACCTCTTTCTTCCCAAGAGGAATAATGTTGCCTGCTCGTGGTCCCTGTGTTAACATCGATCCTATGCTACACTGTGTCCCTGTGAACCAATAAACCTTCTATTCTACTTGTTGACTGAGAGTTACATCTGGCTGCAGATGGGGGTACAGGGCTCAGGGACTCCTTGACCCACCATGACAGTGGTGTCAGAAGTGGGATGGACTGTACCCCATGGATGGAGAATCCCATAGTAAGTGACTGGGGTGCAGTGGAAAGAAGAGGGGCTTGCAAGAGCCAGGCATGCTGGAGGCAGTGAGAAGCAGTTCCAGGAAGTGGAGGGGCAGGCAGCTTAACCTGAGTATGGCCTCAGAGAAGGAGTATTCCCCAGGACCGTGGGAAGTGGCCCCAGAAGGTAGAGGGGACTACGGTCTAACCCTGTGGGGAGTGAGGCTCAAAGAGGCTGACACACTGAAGTATTCTTCCTGGGAATTGTGGGGTGCTGAAGCATCAGCCTGTGAGTCTGCACCCTGGGAACAGTGGGGAGATGGCCTACAACTGACTCCTTAAAACAGGCATTGTGGAACTGTGCAAGGAGAGAGGCCTGCCCATGGGGAAATTGACCAAGGCCCAGCTAGTTGCCCAGCTGGAAGAGAATGATGTTCTAGCAGGCTGGATCCTGTCCTGGCTAGGAGCAGCCAGACACCCCCGGTGAGCATTTCAGGAGGGAGGGCAGGAGACCGCCAAACGGACACTGTGGCACACTCGGCCTGCAGCAGTTTGTCCCGGGAGGGGTCCCCCTCAGCGGATCTGCAATGGCTGGAGATCAAGCTGTGGCTAAAGGAATTGGAGGACCGTAGGGAACAGTGGCAGCATGGCGGAGCTGAGAAAGAGTGAGACCCTGGCTGCGGTGAGTGGGGAGAGGCTCAGGGGCCCCAGGACTGCAAATGACTTTGAGAGGTATGTGCTGTCCCAGTGCAAGGACGTGGGGGACCTGGATGGATTCTTTAATTCCTTTGAGCGAGCCTGTGAGCTGCATCAGGTCCCTCCAGCCGACTGGCTCTGGCAGTTCACCTCCTTACTGGATCAGAAGGCCACAGGGGTGTTTGGCCAGCTGGAAGGGCTGCAGCAGGGGGACTACGAACAGGTCAAACAAAGCCCTGCTGCACAAGTTCGGGCTGACCCCTGAGGTGTACAGGAAAAAGTTCTAGAGTGCGCAGAAGGGCCCTGAGAAGACCTACATAGACCTGGCCTCCCTCCTGACGCAATACTTCCACAAGTGGGTGTTCAGGGCTCGTGACCAGACTGCAGAGGACCTGGTTAAGCTGATGGTCCTGGAACGATTCTATGAAATATGCTCGCCCGACCTGAGGCTGTGGCTGAAGGACAGGAAGCTAGAGGACCAACACAGCATGGGGAAGCTGACTGATGAGTTCACATACAGCCGGTCTGGTTGTGAAACGGAATCCCGGAGAGACTAGCTCACAGCGGTGCAACTGAGGGAAGTGCCTATGGAGGGGTCCCAGAAGGGAGGGCCCAGCAACCTTTCCCCCTGAGGGCCAGCCAGTTCCCAGGCGGACCTGTGGGACCTGACTTGCCATCTGTGGGCAAAGTAGCCACAAGCAGGCTCAGTGCCCCAAGCGCCAGGACAGGCTCCACAACCTAAGAATTTCCAGGGTTAACTGGGTGGGGCTGGAGGAGGGGCAGGGGCTGGCAGACTGCCCTTAGCTCAGGTGGAAGAGGCCGCTCAGGCCAGCTCCTCCAGGAGACCTGATGCTCCCTAGGCAGGTTTCTCCATGTACTGCGTGGGGACAGGGCGGCTCCTGTGGAGCAAGTGCCTTGTGCCCTGGAGGTGGATGGCAGGAAGATTATGGGCTACTGGGACATGGGTGCAGAGGTGATTCTGGCCCAGCCTGAGCTAGTGGCCCCAGAACGCAAGGTGCTCAGCGCCCACCTGACCCTGACGGGCATAGACGGGACCCCGTTTAAGGTGACCGTGGCCCAAGTATATCTGAAATGGAGGGCTAAGGAGGCCACCAAGGAAGTGTGGGTGTACCAGCACCTGCCTGCTGGAGTGCTGATGGTCCGGGACCTTGAGGATTGGCCAGGAGGACCACACAGTGCTCTGATCACTACCCATAGCCAAAGCTGGTGAGGGGCCTGCAGCCCTGACTATAGGGAGGGCACCCTGCAGGGTGCACAGGGCCCTGACCCAGCAGACAAGTGGCCCCAGACTGCTGGGATCAACAGAGCTGGGACGCTGGGCCCAGGTGGTGGTGGTGGGGGGGGGAACAGGTCTCTGTCCCTTCCCCAGCAGCTGAATTCCAGACCGAGGTGCAGACAGAGCCCTCCTTGCAGAAGCTGAGGGACTGGGCTGGCCTTGGTGCAGCTCAGCCCCTTGGGGGAGGTTGCTGGGAGAGGTTCTTGTGGGAGAGGGGATTCCTGTACTGGGAATGGCTCCTCCCAGGGAAAATGAAGTTATGGAGAATCCAGTGGCACCTGGTGGTTCCCCAAAAGCATTGCCACAGGCTGCTGCACCCGGCCCATGACATCCCATTCTCGGGACACCAGGGGATCTGGTGCACCCGGCAGAGGCCGCTGCAGAACTTTTACTGGCCATGAGTCTTTGCGGCTGTGCAGCAGTACTGTTGGTCCTACGCCTCCTGCCAGTGGGTGGGGAATGCCCAAGATAGGAAAACAGCTGCCTTGAGGCTCCTGCCCATCATAGAAGAGCCTTTCCAGAAGGTGGTGATGGATCTAGTGGGGCCCCTTGGCAAGGCGACCTGGACAGGGAAGAAATACATCCTGGTAGTGGTGCATTACACTACCCACTACCCCGAGGCCACGGCTCTGCCCTGTATCGATCAGAAACTGTGGCAGATGCGCTGCTGGCTATTTTCAGCAGGGTGGGGTTCCCCAAGGAGGTCCTCATAGACCAGGGATTCAACTTCATGTCTGCCCTGTCCAGCGCTTCAGGGAGAAGTACGGGGTCCAGCTCACCTGGGCCTCAGCATATAGCTTTCAGTCCAACAGGCTGATGGGGAAGTTCAATGGGACACTAAAGCAGATGCTAAAAACCTTTATGCACCAGCACCAGTACCTGCAGGACTGGGACTTGCCCCACCTGCTGTTTGCACACAGAGAGATGCCCCAAGGGTCCACCAGGTTCTCCCCATCTGAGCCATTGGGCAGGAGAAGAGGGAGGGGACCCCGTGCTTGCTGTATAGCCACAGTACATCTTCCACCCCCGGCTCTCTCAGGCCAGGAGGATGTACTGGTTTTCTGGGAAAGGCTCGCTGAGCTCATAGGCCTGGCCAGAGAGAAAATTTCCATAATAATTTTCATTGTCCCATGCTAATTTCAACTGTTAATTAATTTTGTGAAGTTCTTATTATTGGAAAAAGTCTTGCAAAATCTTAAATGTCTAAAAATCAACTTATGCAGCTATTTTGCTTTTTGCCCATTCATTTTTGTTCCAGTTTTAAACTTGCAGACATAAAGGTTTTGGCACAGCAAAAATGCGGGAGTGGTGCAGAATGACCTTATCCACTATATATTTGAGAGAGCTCGTGTGTCTGTTTGTTCAAGAAATCCTCCTAAATGGTAAGAGCTAGTACTACCAAATTCCTCTTCTCCTAACTTAAAGCAAGGTAAGAGTTTGGTTGTGCCAAGTCTCCCATCCCCAGGCACACTTTAGAGAGGGCAGAGGGGACTGAAGCTCCCTCCCCCCAGATTTGTTCAGGGACATTGCTGGCTGTTCCTTTTCATCAGGGAGAAAGGGGAAAGTGCACAGTTTTCTGCCTTCCTCACTCTGGCTGGGGAGCGCAGGGGATAGCTGAGCTGTGCACTTTGCTCTTGTTGCCTGATAGGGACAGGAAGGGGAAGAGCAAGAAGCCTTGGTATGAATCTTGAGGAGGTCGGGGCTTTGCCCTCCTCCACCCACACACAGTCTTCTGCCAAGCGTCCCTCCTCACTTCCCAACCCTGACTCCTTAACCAGCCCTACACCACCAGCCCCCTACTCCTTCTTAAGGACCTCAGAAATGCCAGGAAAATGTGCTAATTTAACATGAGGAAATTAAAAAATATGCAAAAAACCTTAAATTTGAGAAACATCTGGCATGCTAGTTTTTTGTACTTGTGACCTCCAGTTAAGGAATGTTTATGATTAATGCAGGCACTATCCCTCCTATGTTTTAATTATGTTTCTCTAAGTACAAACCGGTGATAGGCATGTTGCAGGTGTTGAAGAAAATTCAATTACCACTAACATAAATTGAGCAAAGAGGGATGCAGCACCTAACAAGGACAAGATCCCCAGCCTCATCAATCCCATGTTTTGCAGTTGACACGCATAAGGTAGTCCTCAGGATTAGGCACCCAGCTCTCCTATAGGATTCTCATCTTCTTCTGCACAGCAATAAGGCTGTTCAGAATTTGTCCCTAAATATTTGTCACAAAAATAGAGATAATTGTGAAAGCTGGATACTGAAAGGGGCTGGAATTTGAGTTTCTAGCCATTCCGCTGGGTCAAGTCTTCCTGGCTCCCCCATCATATTCACTATTCCCTGCATCACTGACATCAATGGGTATGTTGCCATTAATTCCATATGTACAGGATCAAGCTTTATACCAAGAGGGAACTTTGCTCCTGTGCTTTTCAAGTTAGAATCCCTGATTTCCCAAAACATATGGAAAGTTTGCATGACCAGTTTGCATTCATTGTGGAAACTAGCCAGTTCCTAGTATAGTTAAAACAGTTATGCACACATTTTCAGGAAATGCGACTATTTTAAATTAAACATATTAAAAACAAAGTCACCCATGAATGCTAAAAACATCATTTTGAAATACTCATAAAACAGTCAACCTAAACCAATTTCTTCTGCCACAAGGCCATGCATGCTGAAGCTCATTCAAAACTATTTCATGGTCAAATGCTATTTTTAAACCTCTGCCTTTCTTGACATTAGATACATCTGTATTAATAAGGGCTTTATAATGTAAATCATTTACAACTTAAATATTGTGATCACTGCCTCTCCTAGTGTATTATTTTGGGGGATGAAGCAACAGTCCTGTGTGTTTCAAAAAAAATCATGATATTTGATATTTATTCTATGGTATATTTTACTTGACTACTCTATTTGGAAAGGAGTGCACAATGGTATTGCAGTGCAACATATTCTTTGCCTAAATGTTCATCTTTCATCCATCACTCCCTCTCCACTCAAAATGTATTCATCCTCAGTGTACTACTAAACCCTTAAAATGCATCTATTCTAGTGTTGGTATTGGAGACTTCCCTTAACATCTTTCTCTCACACTACAGTGTTTATCTTATGTTCTTTTTAGAATTCCCAGACAAGTCCAAGTTTCATCTGCTATGAGTTTCTGTTTCTCCATCAGCCAGCTACATTTACTTATTTATTATATCATTAACATGTCTGTTGCTATGCAATACAAATATGTAAGGATAACATTGGTTGTTTGAGAGATATTTTCACATCTTTGGATTTTTCTGGCCCCTTTGGTCAGTATCAATTATTTTTAATTCAGTACCTCTGTTGATGATCTCTTTAATGGGGGTTTTTTTAAATGAAAAACGGAGCTATAAGAAGGAAAAACAAATTCCTGTATTTCCACACCTCTGACAAAATTAAAGATGCCAGAATTTAACTAGTTTAATGTGGTATCATGAACTGTTAGCCAAATAAGCTAGATATAGTTCATAATGACTTTAGTGATTAGCACAAGATTTCTAGCAGTTTTAAATTTATTGACATATTATAACTTGTAGTAGGAAAAAGCCATATTTTCTCCAGGAACTTCAGAATGCCCGAGGCCATTCTATCTGCAGTGCTAAACTTTTGGGATTTAGGGCACGCTTATTAGGCATTTCAGGTGAGACTGCAGTGCAGTTCCCCTTTCACAAATTTCTGTATATTATCTGGGCACTGAGCGGATAGCATTCTTATCTTATGGGTAAATGGCAGTTTTGTTAAATAGTTTGTCAGACTCCAAAAAGGCCATATTTCACTATTAATTAAGTAATTAATTATTGTGCTGCAAAAAATATTTATGTATTGAATTAGAGATAGAACATATTCCTGAAAACACAGATCTCTCTTGTACAGGGTACTCTCTGACCCCTTGGTAGCATGGACATCTTATGCCACACCACTTGTTATCTAGCTGCAATGTTACAGCCATTTCTGCATTAGTCTCACTGCTTTCCTTGAAATTTCATGTTGAACCGCCTTCTAAGGCAAAATCACACTGAAGTAAGCCCAAGTTTCAGCTCAGTGAGTTGCTTTGTGCAAATTCAGTTCCATGATGTGATATTTTCAGAAAGTAGATTTAAACATCAAAAAAGCAAATTCACTATTGCTACCGAAATCTCATTTCTAGAAGTGTTACGTGCACAAAGCTGTACTTTAAGAACTGATGTTTCACTAAGACAGTAACAAAGTTGTGCTTGCTTTTTTTTTCTTTTCTATAAAAAAGGGGGATCAATATTTAATTAGAGTTTAGCATGTGTACATTGAACATCTGTGAAGTCTTTCATAGATGCAAAATATCAAATGACACCAGCAGTGTTTTCTACCACTTCTGGTATGTCATTTAAATTAATTTGAATTGTAAATGCAAATATCTCTTTATAAACTAATCTTCCAAACAAAAATAAACAAAGGAGGAACAAGAAATAGAATTATTTAAATCAATGAAATGCTTTAATATTTCCAATAAATTAGGAATCATGACCGTCTGGAGAGGAATATGAAAACAATGTGAAGGCTGTAAATGTTTCTAAAAGTATCTAAGAAGAGTTAAGCACTGCTAAGGCTTTTGCAGACCACATGTAGCATTTGGTATAAGTTTCTATAGTATTTAATATTGCTATTATATTTAAATAGCATTCATAACTGAACTCCTTCTAATACATTTATGGATATATCCATTTCCTAGCTTTTCAAACCAAAACATCAACAACTATCTATCATATAAATAACTTGGTATCTATAGAAAACACAGAACATATTTGTATATGAACTTTCTTTATGAAAATGATTTTTTCATTTGTTTCACAGAGGTATTAGCTTCCATAAACCTGTTATGGAGGAACACAGCTGTAATCGTAGCTATTTGGGAAACTGAAACTGGTGGATTGCTTGATCTCAGGGATTCTGGGATGCAGTGTGTTGTGCTGCTAGGGTGTCCAGTGCTGCTGATTGCCTGGTCAATAGGTGCCTGAAGGAATGGCTAGAAGAACCTGAACAATGTGTTATGATCATTGCTTTCTCTTTAAGATTGAAGGACCAATTGATCAAGGTGACTAGCACCCACACTGGATATAGAAATAATTATTATAGAATCATAGAAGATGAGGGTGGGAACAGACCTCAGGTGGTCATTGAGTCCAACTGCTTGCTAAAAGTAGGACCAATCCCAACTAAATCATCCCAGCCAGGGCTTTTTCAAGCCCAGCCTTAAAAATTTCTAAGGATGGACATTCCACCACCTCACTAGGTAACCCATTCCAGTGCTTCACCACCCTCTTAGTGAAATAGTTTTTCCTAATATCCAACCTGGACCTCTCTCACCACAACTTGAGACCATTGTTCCTCACTTTATCATCTGTCACCATTGAGAAATGCCTAGCTCCATACTCCTTGGGACCAACCCCATAATCATTATTGTTGTCCTTTGCTTGCCCACATCTTTTCTGTACTGGGGGGCCCTATACTTCAGATGTGGCCTCACCTTTGACTAATAGAGGGGAATAATCACTTCCTTTGATCTGCTGTCAAAGCTCCTACTAATGCAGTTCAATTTGCCATTATCCCCTCTTGGCAACAAGGGCACACTGTTGACTCATGTCTAGCTTCCCATCCACTGTAATCCCAACACCCTTTTCTGAAGAACCTCTGCTTATCCTGTCAGTTCCCAGCCTCTAGCAGTGCATGAGATCTTTCATTCTAAGTGCAGGACTCTCCCCTTGTTCTTGCTGAACCTCAACAAATTTCTTTTGGCCTAATCCTTCAATTTATCTAGGCCACTCTGTACCTCAACCCTACCCTCCAATGTACCTACCTCTTTCTTCAGTTTAATGTAATCCGTGAAGTACCTGAGGATGCAACTCATTCCATCATCCAGACCATTAATGAAGATGTTGAACAAAACTTGCCCCAGGATTGACCCCTGGATCACTCTGCTTGAAATTGGCTGCCAACTGGGCATTGATTGAGCCATTGATCACTACTCATTGAGCTCAATGATCTAGCCAGCTTTCTATAGCCTTCATAGTCCATTAATCTAAGCCATTCCTCATTAAATTTCTAGCAAGAAAACTGTAGGAAATCATATTAAAAGCTTTGCTGAAATCAAGGTATCCACCACTTTCCCTACATCCACAGAGCCAGATATTTCAGCATAGAAGACAATCTGGTTGGGAATGCATGATTTAACCTTGGTGAATCCACGTGGACTGTTCCTAGACATTTTCTTCTCCTCCAAGTGTAAGGAATTCCCACTCAATTATTTTTCTGGGGACTGGGATAAGGCTGACAGGTCTGTAGCAAACAGAATATTAGGAATAATTTTAAAAGGGATAGAGAATAAGACTGAGACTATCTTATTGCCTCTATATAAATCCATGGTACATCCAAATCTTGAATACTGGGTACAGATGTGATTACCTCATCTCATAAAAGATATCTCAGCATTGGAAAAAGTTCAGAAAAGGACAACAAAAATTTGTAGAGGTTTGCAACAGCTGCCATAGGAAGAGAGGTTAAAAAAGACTGGGACTTTTCTGCTTAGAAAAGAGGAAACTAAAGGGGAATGTGATAGATGTCTATAACATCATGACTTGTGTGGAAGATGAGAATAAGGAACAGTTATTTACTTGTTCCCATAACACAAGAACTAGAGGGGCACCAAATGAAAGTAATAAGTAGCAGGTTTAAAACAAACAAAAGGAAGTACTTCTTCACACAATACATGGTCAACCAGTGGAATTCCTTAACAGAGGATGTCGTGAAGACAAGGACTTTAATTTATCTAGGTATTTTCTGAACCCTGTTAATCGGGGACAGGTCCGTCAATGCTTATTAGCCAGAATGGGTAGGAATGGTGTCCCTAGCCTCTGTTTGCCAGAGAATGGGGTTAGGTGATAAGGGAGGAATCACAAGATGATTACCTGTTGTGTTCACTCCCTCTGGGGCATCTGGCATTGGCCACAGTTGGAAGACAGAATACTGGGCTAGATGGACCTTTGGTCTGACCCAATATAGACATTCTTATATTCTTATGCACATATGTAGTTCCACAGATTCTCCTTCAAAACTTTTAAAAGATGGTCATTATATTTGCCTTTTCCCCGTCAGTTGCAACCTCCACTGATCACTATGGGTTTTCAAAGATAATGAATATCCAATAGTTCTAAGTCACACCAACCACCTCCCTCAATACCCTTGGATGCATCAATGTGTTTCACGTTATTCATTTGTGCATAACTAACCACTGTGCCCACCAGCCCTCTCAGTGGTGGCTCTCATATGCCTTTATCCATACTCAGGCATTTTCAGTCCCTGTCAGAGAAAAGAACACTATGCAACCTTAAATGGTAATTATTGAGTGATATTAACAGAAGACATTTTGCTTCTGGATATTGTGGAAGTTTGTATTTCACTCCCTTTTCATGCTGGAGCCATGATATTTTAAAGTCTGTGAATATTATAGGAATAAGTAGGTCCTGTCCCACTATTCTTGAACAAAGAAGTAGTGATTCCATGGAATGATTTTAAGAGCAAAAACTAGAAGTAAGATCCCTGGGTAATACCTGTTCTATCAAATTGAAAGGAAACACAGTTCACAACTATTCCTTTAAACCTCTGTGCATTTGTGGCCCAAATCCCATAAACTCAGCGGATGACAAACTCAGTGATGCCTTTTATATATTTGCACAGTTTCAGCTTTAAAGTGAAAATGACACCTTTATTTTCCCTTGGCTTCACTCTGCTTATTTAGTGTACATCTACACAGGGAGCCTATTTTGGGATAATGGACATTATCCCGAAATAGAATTCTGCACATCTTAACCACACACCCGTTATTTCAAAATACATTTGAAATAGTGGGCATCTTATTCCGGCTTCCTGTAAACCTTGCAGCATAAGGAGAAAGAAAGAAAGACACCGGAATAGCGATTTATTTCAAAATTTACATTTCAAAATAAGCTATTTTGAATTAAGCTACACAATTTGCATAGCTCATATTGCATAGCTTATTTCAAGGTATGTGCTACTGTGTATACGTACCCTTAGTTAGCACTCCCAGGCTATGACTAAACTACAATGATCTATCAGAAAAAGGTACGCAAAATGAAGAGGCTTTTCCCATCTACACTGGGCCAAAAGAGGAGGATTTTCTAAAATTCGGAAGAGCCCTTCTTCCTCATGGAAGGAGAAAGACAGGGCTTCCTAAAGAGCGTATCTGCTCTTTTGCAAAAAAAACCCCCAAAAAAACAGAAGAGCAGATGCATTCCCTGGATGTGGCAGAGTTTTTCCGGAAAACCACCAGACTATGCTGAAGTTTCAAAAGAGGATATGCAAATTCTGCAGGAATTTGCATATCTTCTTCCAATCACACTTTCGAAAGCAGAGCTTTCAAAAGTGAAAGTAATAGGGAAGTGTTTTTTTCAGTAAACCCCTCTTTTTTTCGAAAAGCCTTGTAAACCTTATTTTTTGAGGAAGAGCGGCTTTTCGAAAAAGGAGGGTTGCCAAAAAAACGCATCCTGACTGCTTTCACTTTTGAAATCTCCACTTTCGAAAATGAGATTAGAAGAAGACCTCATTTCAAAACCTCATTTTGAAACTAACCTCTTTCAAAACTTCAGCTCACTCTACTTTCTCTCTCTCTGGCTATGTCTAAAGAGACAGAGACAGACAGAAGCATCCAGAAAGCCAAGCTCACAATACAGATACACTGGTAAATATGGTCCTGAGAGAAAGCTAAGTTTCTGGCTGAAATGGCACGTTTGGAACTGCGAGCAAAGGTACCATCTCCTGATGCTTGATTCCTACTGTGTTCAAGGAAACAGGACTTTATGTACAGTAGACTTCTGATAATCCGGAACCTATGGGACTTAGGTGGTGCCGGATTATCAGATATGCTGGATTATCAGGAGGTACTATAAGTAGGTTATATATATACACTGTATACATTATATACTGTATATAAAGTATTCTTAACCCTTTTTATTGTACATACTGTATACAGTATACTGTAATGTTTTAGGGTTTTTAAGCCTTTTTTACCCTTTTTGCTCAGTTCAGCTGCTGCTGCTGTTACCTTGTGACTCATTTTTGGCCGAAGCTCACTCACTAGGCTCTTGCCATTTTGATGCCGGACTATCAGTAGTGCCGGACTATTGGATGCTGGAGTTTTACTGTATATGTATAATCTTTGTAAAAAAGCAAGATTTCATCAGAGAAAATACCTGGCTCTATCATCTATTTGTAGTTGAAGTGACCCACAAGGCTAAACTGAGCTATTAGGTTAAATTAGATTTTTTTTTAAAGAAAGTAACCATGTATTCTCACCTCATGGAACTGGAACTCTATTTTACTATTTACTTACTATATCCTGATAAGTCAGATATCTGTATTTAGGTCCTAAAAGAATACATTTATGTACTGTTTTATTTTAAAACAGTTTTCTTCCTTGGATAGATTCCAGGAACCCAGGGTCAAGTGGCAGTATTCTACAAACATCTTAAGCCAATCATTTAAAATCTCAGTGTCCCAGATCTCCATCTGACAAGGGGTGATAATATTACCTCACAAAGGTGTTGGGAAGATAAATACATTCATAACTGTGAAATGTTCAGATACTACATCGATAAGAGCCACATAACTATTTCAGATAGACTGAAGGATTAATTTCTAATTGCTTATAACATTAAAATGTGTCAAACTCCCTTTGACTAAATTAGAAGAAAAATAATCAGCCTATTTAGAGGATGGAAGAAAAACTTTTTAAATAGTTCATGAATTCTTCCTAGAATCATCAGGTCATAGTATTCTGTAGAATGAAGGGATATATAGCAATCTCAATCAAAATCTCATCTTTAGTCTCATATCACCAAAGGTCTACTCACAGATGGGCTAAGATTAGATGTTTGTTCTTTATATCAACATTTTCAAAGAATACAAATGCAGCCTCTTCAAAAGCAAAGAGTGAATCTTTCCCTGTCATGAGTCTCTGGAATTAAATGTAGAATCATTCCATTGGGTGAGTTTTCAGAAAACAGCATTTGGAAAAGGTGACAAATCCTTTTTTGTGATTTCACATGTTTTAATGTCTGAAATACTCATGACCAAATGGAAATTATTTTAAATTACAAAATTTTGCACTTCATTATGTAGAAAAGTTTGATTTTTGTAGACAATTTCACTTGTTTGAAGCAAAACTAAGCCTATTTTGTAGTGAAATATGCTACTCTGCAAGAAAAATAGACATTTCACAGGAAAAAAAGATAGTGGGCCTATTTTTCTAAATAAATATAGATTTTGATTTAAAAACTCATGAAAATTCCCATTTAAATGTAAGTACAAATAAGTGGGATTGTGAGGAAGGCTGGGAAGGAAAATAATTTGGGGCAAGCAAAATTAAAATTAAAGGAAAAGCAGAATTCTGACATTGGTACAGCTCTAATTTTAATCCATAATCAGAGGACAGATATGTTTAACTGGAACTTCTTCTGAAAAATGTCTTACTGTGAATGAATAAATAAATAATAAAGAAATGCCTGCAGTCTGACAAGAGCTGGCAATAACGGATGCCATTGTTTCCCATAACTGCAGTATCAATTGCTCAGAACCTCTAAAAGCCAAGGCACCTTGCTTTCACACAAGGAAGGAGATACAGATAAAGTACTCAAAAATGTATTACTTATACATCACAGTGCATTGATCTACCTTACCACCACTATGCCCATTTCTCAAAAGTATCAAGAAAGATGTATTCCCCTTATATCAAAGACTTGAGAAAAAAAGACCCCAGCAGTGGCATTATACAATATGTTGAAAGTGTTTTCTGACATCTTGAAACCCCCTAACTGATGCCTAAAAAAAGCACCTCACTATTTTTTATTAAGTACTAGCCAATAAAACATTTTCTCTCATTTCCTTATTTCCAATGTGCTTGCCTTTACTAGCAAGCATATTTTGAACACCATTGTGGGTTAACTATTGGAGTGACCTTATTTGCTTCCTGAAACAGAGCAGGCATACTTCTTTCATGTTCTGGATGTGAAAGATAGAAAAAGACTAGACAATTTGCAGATCCAAAGACATTCGTCTAATTTGTTTCCTTATGATCCAAAATACATTCTCCAATTAACATACTTTTTATACCTCTGTTTCATACTTCATCATGAAAAAATAAGGGGAACAGTCTTTCAGACACTGCTTGTTTTATTTCATTTTAGTTGTTCCCAAACAATAATGGAAGTCTTCAAAACAGAGACGAACAGTTCCAAAACTGTGGGTTGGGACCCCCAAAGTGGGTTGCAATCACATTTTATGGGATCACCAGAGCTGGCTTGTTGGGGTCCAGGCCAGAAGCCTGAGCCACACTGCATGGGCCCAAAATTACAAGGACAGTCCCATATTTATGCTCTTTGGCAGTTTTCCTGATTTTTTCTTAAAAACAGGCAAATTCTCCCATATTTTATGTCCCCCCTTCATCAGTACATCAGGGTTCTGCTCTAGGGGCCTGATCCCTGCTCACCTGCTGCCCACCCATCAGTGGTGAGTGGGGGATCCAGTAGCCGATATTGGGAGTGAGTGTGCAAAGCTGGTAGTGGGACAAAGCTGCAGCATGTAGGGCCAGCTGCTCTCTCTGCCAGTCCATCAGTGCAGCCCCTACTGCATGC
The DNA here is from genome assembly GCA_019425775.1 of Rafetus swinhoei. NCBI lineage: Eukaryota > Metazoa > Chordata > Testudines > Trionychidae > Rafetus > Rafetus swinhoei. The sequence goes on from CM033449.1 coordinate 37,025,334, forward strand.
CAGCTGTCGGCCAGCAGGGCTCCATCCCCTGTTCCATTTCCAGCCAGCTCTGACTGAACACTGTGAGTAGCAATGGCTGATGAGTGTGAGCAGGTGCCAGATGGTGGCTGGTTACTTGTGGCATCTGCTACGCACCATTGGTTCTTTATGTGCTCCCCCTCTTGCTGTCCTCTCCCTGCTATTCCCTTTCATACCCCACTCCCCACTGCTCCTCCATATCCCTCCTGCCCAAGTGCTTCAGCCCTGAGTGGCAAGGATCAAGTTACAGACCCCTGGCTTGCAGCTAAAGCACTTGGGCTTTGGCTTTGGCATGTGGTAGGGCTCAGGCTCTGGTCCCCCTTCCTGGGATCATGTAGTAGTTTTAGTTGTCAGAAAGGGATCATAGGGCAATGAAGTTTGAAAACCCCTGAATTAGACAGACTGTAGGAACTGAAAGTTGAATTGCATTAAAATATACTTGCAGGTATCATGAATAATGTATTAGACTTAAAATGGATATACTGATAGCATGAAACATGAGCGTGGGAGAGGAAACTTTTGCTGTGTAGGAGAAAAAATAGCAAAGAATTGGTATTTCATTAGATATTTGTTTCATCTATTGCTATTTATATTGCTTAAGATAATTAATCACAGACTATATATTGTGACCTATTGAGCAAAGTTACACACACACACACACACACACACACACGCACCTCGCCGGCCCCCCCCCCCCACACACAAATGTGTATCTAAGTACTTTGTATACCTTTGATGGACCTTTGTTTGTGCCTTCTATTAATTCAGTGGTCTTCAGCACTTCATTTATAATCCAAACTTGTTTAGTCAATCATTTAGGAATTGTCTGGGATTCAAATTTTCAGCCTCAAGACTAGTTTGGAATAATATTGCAGGAACTACAGCATATTGTTAACCCTTCTTGTAATGTTTGAAACTTTGGCTTTCATTTGATCAGGACAAGTCTTCCAGAGCAATGTACACAGTTATGTAAGGCGATAAGAAGGTGATCACATATGCTCATTCAAGTGTTCATTCATGGGAGAAAATAAAGAAGATGCCACTACTCAGTGAATGTGGAGTCTTTATATGTCGTGTTGCTGCCATGTCAGGATTTTGTTTACCTTCAACATAAGTAAAAGTTGTCAAAGTATTCCTTGACACTGTTATTCTTAATTTAAAGTTTTTATGGATGTATCAGTTAAGGAGAGAGACTATTAAGGTGATGAAATTAAGAAAGGGAAAAAATATAGGCTGTTTAGTACAATTTCCTGACAATGAGATGCATTAAGCTGAAATTACTGGAAGCTCTGTCACTTGGGATGATTAAAACTAGATTTGAAAAAGCATCAGGTTAATTTATTATTGCTATAGTCCCATAGGTATGCATAGCTCTTTACAGACCTAGAAAGCATGGTCATTCCCTTTCACCTCTCCTACTCTATACATACAAGCCACACATTGAAAATAATGGGAGTTTGCTGCTGAATTCAGAAGGAGCAGGATCCTTCTTATTTTTAAGGTGAGTGAATCACTAACACAAAAGTTTAGAGAAAAGAGCCAAGTCTTGGTGCAAAGTGCTGAGAATCTACTAGTAAGTTCAAACCTTCAACTCCCATTGGAACAGAAAGAATTTTGTGAGACTAGATGTTCTGTGTGAAGCTACCCATTCTTAAGTCTCTAACTCTTGCATGAGCTGGTACAATCCAAAAGGTTAAAAAAATATGCTGTGATAGTATCCTCGTCAAAAAAACCTTTAAAACCACTTTTGTCAACTGGAGTTTTACCATTTACTTTGATGGAATCAAATTTTGGCTGATCATCTAATGAGTAAATGGTAGGAGGAAAAGTTAGAAGATGAAAGATACATATGGGAAATACTGCTTGCTTCATCTTTTACATACATGTTATGCTTCTTGGAGAGGCAGGAGATATATGGGATCAAAATGATTCTGACACCTTCTTCTTCCTATGCCTCCTAAGAAGAAGTGGTGTCAACCTTGTGAATCAAATTATCTAGGATGTATTTCAGAAAATTTTGTATTCCAAATGTATCTATAGACACACTGCTACATTCAAAGTACAGATTTTGTGACATTCACAAGAGAAATCAAATATATTGATGAATGAGAACTTATGTTATCAATTCAATATTCTATGTATAAGTTTAAATTAATCTCTGCTGTAATTCTGACTTCAGTAGAGTTATATAGGGATGATTACAGTCTCTACTAGTCAGAAAGTATTTGCATTTTAGCTTGTCTCCAATTTTTTTTTACTAGAACTTGAATGCAGACTGTTGCCAACTTTGGCAAAACCAGTTGTTTTGTACTTGAGCAACAGTCATTCATTGTCAACAGAAGAAAAAAACTGAATGCTGCCAGTGGCTTTGAAATGGAACAAGAGTCAGCTTAGAATAGAACATGTGGGTGTGACATATCTAACCTTTGATCTGGAAACCTTGTGGAAGGGACACAAAACCTGTACAGAGTTGCATTTCAGCATACTAGAAGAATAAAAGCAATAGTAAGACTGAGAGCTACTAAAGAGTATTCCACCTTTAGAGCAGGTTACTGTGAAAAATAGAAGTATTTGAATCTCAGAAGGGCTGGTAGTTCAAGATAATATTCCAGTTGCAGTAGCTCCATGATACTGATTTTAGTTAGCTCACTGAACTTAGATCAAATACAAAATTAAACTATCTCCCATAGATATTATTAAGAGTCTTTCTATTTAGCATAGTAAGAGTTAGGTCAGTCTCTAAGGGCCTTATACATCATTAAACACATTGCTGGTGCTTAATAATTTAAAATAATGACAGTATTTATGGGACATAAACAGTGCAATTTAAGCCCTTTGCATCATCCCATCATTGCCTCTAGAGGAATGCTGGTCCAGTATTAAAATGAGATAGAATGGAAAGAACTTTTCTGAAATTCCCCTGCCCATATTTTTATACATATCATATGCACTTCAATGTATCTTGGTAATATTGCCCATCCTTAATGCACGATTTGGTCAAAACAGATCAAACCAGGCAGGGAAGATATAACAAAGGCCTAGATAAGACACATTGTCTCAAACAACAATCAGGTTTATAGCCAGGGTTGTTTGCCAAGCATGAGAATTTGGAAATCAAAAGACACTGATCTGTTTAATGTGTCCTTTCAGAAAGAAGAGAGGAGAAGTGGTCAGCTCAGTTGGAAGCTGACACATGAAAGAGCATGCTGCAACAGCTTAAACAATCTTTTTTAAACAATCTCTGTGTGTATGTTAGATCTGTAAAATCTGCTGTTTTCCCTGAAGACTACAGGATTTTGGCTCCTTCTATAGAGAAACAGTCTCTCTCTCTGCCTTGATGTCACGTTTCAATTTTGTCATCACCATTATTCAGTTTTTCAACTGTAGATTTTGCAACAAGCTGCTTGTATGTATAGTCAATATCACAAATCTGAATGTGATCAAACTTTGTATTAAATGGACCCAAGTAAAAATGTAATCCTTCTGTTTTGATCGGCTGAGTGAAGCATTTATGATTTTTTGTTATAGCTGTGAAAATGCATTTCAGTCCATTGTTACGAATGTAGTCAGGTTATGGTTTTCATAAACATTTATGCCTGTAAATTCATTTGGTAGAAATATTTGAGAAAAGTGATTATAAAAGGGATGAAAACAACTCAAGATCATTCAGTATTTTATTTAAGTAAATATTCACAGAAAACTCTGGGAGGTATTTGCTCATGTCTTAATATATTAACATATGCAATCATGACATTTCTAGGTGACTGTTTCCTTTTCTTTCACAAACCCCACACAACAACAGAAATAAATTTTGAATATCAGTTTTTTCTAAAAATCATAGTATATTACTTCAGCTAAAGTATCATAAAATGCAGTTAGTATTCAGATCTGCACAGCTGACATTTTTTAAATGTTCCAGGAGACAGACACATATATAAGTGGCTTGACTCAGTCATGTTTCTCTTATAGATTGTTACACTTTCCTTTCAATTCCATCTTTGTCTTGGTGACTTGTCAAAAGTAAAGATAATTTCTACCCAAATTAGATATCATACGGCGTCTGACAATTATTTTTGTAATTGTAATTTGAGAAAATGTCAGAAATCTGATGTTTACTATAAGAAATAATATTGTATTTTTAAAATTTTCTAGCTTAATACTCTAGACTATTTCTGAAAGAGATAATTGTAGAACTGGAATTTCAATGCAAACTACTATAACACATTTTTATTTCCTAAGAAAATTTTATTACAGTTGAAAATACCAAGGAAATGACTGTTACAGCAAGAGAGTGACAATACCTGGTATAAAGAAGAAGTCATGCTTCTGAATATATTGATTCAGTTCTACAAACCTGGGACTAATTTATTACCGTAAGTCCCAATTTTATGATGGGGGTAGCTCCAAATTTCATCAGTTTTAGTGACTAGCAGGTTCATTTCTATACCACCTCCATTGAAGGCCTAATGAGGCTACTTGGGATAGTTAGAAAATATTTATATTCATCCCCTTCTAATAATCAACAGAAAATAGTAAAACTAGATTCGAGGACATTAAAAAATTAACTGTTATTAGGACACCTCTACATCAAAGATACATGTGTGAATGGCAACTCATGTAGATGTACCCATGCTAGTTCGCTAAAAATAGAGGTAAGGAAGCTACTGTCCAGGCTTCAGCACCAACTACAAAAAAGCCTAAATATCTGGTGCGGGGGGAGTCAAACAGATTTTTGCACCCTATTATGGCATCCTCATGTCTATTTTTAGTGAACTAGATACAATAGAGCTAGCAGAGGTATTAACACTGGGCTGCCATTCACATTCACAGATTTAGAAATAACCAGCCTATTATTTCAAAATAATGGGCTTCTTAGTATGGACACTCTGCTTATTATTTTGAAATTAGGGGGATTATTTTGAAATAGCCCTGGTCTACACTAGGGAGTTAAGATGCTACAGGACTCGTCATTGTTTTTTCAGATATAGAGAAATCTGGCTACCCCCTCAGACTTAAGTAGCAACAGTGAAGGTTCCTGCAGTGCACTGAATAGCCACATGATTATATGCTTCACTGATTGCTTTTTATAAGGAAGACTTGAGAAAATTGGAGTTTCTTGCATCAAATTCCTTAAAGATGGAATGATAAAATATATCTGGGGAGGAAAGGGTGTGACGGTGAGTTGGGGTTTCCCCGATCCTGCACCCCCCATAGCAGACAGAACAGACTCCACCAGCCAGTAGAGTATCACCCATGGGTTTATTTAGGGTGATACTTTATTTCTTGGGCTTTAGCCTACTCACTTCCTTGATGTAATGTTCTGTTTTATTTTATCATAATTTGACATTAGTCTCCAATATAGAAATTATGCAAAAAGACTTCTGAACTCAGAAATATTCACTTCACTGAAATTTCTCTCCTATCTGGGGTAATAGTATCCTTAAATAATTCCTGCTGTTAGTGAAGGAAATCATTATTTCCCTCAAATCACATAGCTAAACTTATCTTTAATGGAGCAGTTTAAAAAAAAACTTGCAAGTGTTTTAAAGTCTTCCATGTAACTTAAACTAAATCCATGATTGGCTAAATCCAAAGCATATACAGAGTTATGCCAGGCATTCTATTTTAAAATGTTTTGCAAGCTATAATTAGTAGTTAATTTTACAATTTTATCAAATTACCACATCCATTTAGCATCCTTAAAAGTATGACAGCAACATAATCATGTTGCTATAGTTAAATGGTGAATGATTTTTATTCCATTTTAGCCCCTTGTTGTTGAACAGTTATATAGAAGTGGCCTGGATGAGCTAACATTAGTGAGTCTTTTTCATCTCTAACACCTATCATTAATACAGTGTGCATGGTAGGGAACAGATTTAATGCAAGATCATTTCATATTGCATCCTCAGATTCTGTACAACTGAAAATGTGGAGAATTACACAATTAGTTTTATAGACATCACAGTACCAGTTTATCACTGAATCACAGTCTGAAAAATTATGATTAATGGTTGGTCCACTTTTAAATTCAGTTACACACTAAAAGAAAGTTATGAACATGTTACCACCCTCATAAAGTTAATCCGCATCTCAAGTGCCAGTGAGACATGAGAAATGAGACAAGAATTTAGGGTCAGGGAGTCTTGAGTTCTAATTTGAGCTCTACGATGGATTTGCTCTATAGCCTTGGGTAAGTTAGAGCATCACATTGAGAAACTATAAACTGAGGCAATTTGTAAAATACAGGGACAGTAACATCTTAGATCTTTAAAGACCACAAGTGGGACACTAGTATGCAAATACATTTGAAATTTCCTAGCCATTTATTGAAATATTTGATCTACCTCAGTATTGTTTAGCGAATTCTTTATTCCTTTATAAGGAATCCATGATTTACTTAGTTATTGTGCTTGTTTGTAGATAACCATAAATGCTTAGGATCTCACACTATCATATACATTTTATATCAGTTTCCAAAAGTTGTAAGTTGTGGTGTGCAAAACTGTGGACAGAAATAAAAGACATTCTGGGAGGGGGGCAAGGGGAGGGAGGCAGAGAAGCTTATGAAGTCTGAGAATTTAGTTACACAGACCAGAGGTAAGTTCCAGCAACAGGTTTCATTATGCCCCTTTGTGACTAACTATGGAAATCTGAGTCAGAAGAAAAGGGATAATGTGTTTACAATATAAATCACAGAATCATAGAATACTAGGACTGGAAGGGACCTCGAGAGGTCATCGAGTCCAGTCCCCTGCCCTCATGGCAGGACCAAATACTGTCTAGACCATCCCTGATAGACATTTATCTAACCTACTCTTAAATATCTCCAGAGATGGAGATTCCACAACCTCCCTGGGCAATTTATTCCAGTGTCTGACTACCCTGACAGTTAGGAACTTTTTCCTAATGTCTAACCTAAACCTCCCTTGATCCAGTTTAAGCCCATTGCTTCTTGTTCTATCCTCAGAGGCCAAGTTTTCTCCCTCCTCCTTATGACACCCTTTTAGATATCTAAAAACTGCTATCATGTCCCCCCTCAATCTTCTCTTTTCTAAACTAAACAAACCCAATTCCTTCAGTCTTCCCTCATAGGTCATGTTCTCTAGACCTTTAATCATTCTTGTTGCTCTTCTCTGGACCTTCTCCAATTTCTCCACATCTTTCTTGAAATGCGGTGCCCAGAACTGGACACAATACTCCAACTGAGGCCTAACCAGCGCAGAGTAGAGCGGAAGAATGACTTCTCGTGTCTTGCTCACAACACACCTGTTAATGCATCCCAGAATTATATTTGCTCTCTTTGCAACAGCATCACACTGCTGACTCATATTCAACTTGTGGTCCACTATAACCCCTAGATCCCTTTCTGCCATACTCCTTCCCAGACAGTCGCTTCCCATTCTGTATGTATGAAACTGATTGTTCCTTCCTAAGTGGAGCACTTTGCATTTGTCTTTATTAAATTTCATCCTATTTACCTCAGACCATTTCTCCAATTTGTCCAGGTCATTTTGAATTATGACCCTATCCTCCAGATTAGTTGCAACCCCTCCCAGCTTGGTATCATCTGCAAACTTAATATGCGTACTTTCTATAACAATATCTAAATAGTTGATGAAGATATTGAACAGAGCCGGTCCCAAAACAGACCCCTGCTGAACCCCACTTGTTATGCCTTTCCAGCAGGATTGTGAACCATTAATAACTACTCTCTGAGTACGGTTATCCAGCCAGTTATGCACCCACCTTATAGTAGCCCCATCTAAGTTGTATTTGCCTAGTTTATTGATAAGAAGATCATGCGAGACCATATCAAACGCCTTACTAAAGTCTAGGTATACCACATCCACCGCTTCTCCCTTATCCACGAGACTCGTTATCCTATTAAAGAAAGCTATCAGATTGGTTTGACATGATTTGTTCTTTACAAATCCATGCTGGCTGTTCCTATCACCTTGCCACATTCCAAGTGTTTACAGATGATTTCCTTAATTACTTGCTCCATTATCTTCCCTGGCACAGAAGTTAAACTAACTGGTCTGTAGTTTCCTGGGTTGTTCTTATTTCCTTTTATAAATGGGCACTATATTTGCCCTTTTCCAGTCTTCTGGAATCTCTCCTGTCTCCCATGATTTTCCAAAGATGATAGCTAGCTCAGATACCTCCTCTATCAGCTCCTTGTGTATTCTAGGATGCATTTCATCAGGCCCTGGTGACTTGCAGGCATCTAACTTTTCTAGGTGATTTTTGACGTTCTTTTTTTATTTTACCTTCTAAAACTACCCCCTTCCCACTAGCATTCACTATGTTAGGCTAGTGAATCTGCAACATTCGTTAGTGAATTAGTGAATTGGATCAACATAAAGTGTGAAGATATGGGGAGGACATGAGAAGGGAAGACAGGTAAATGATACACTAAGTACTATAATATCAGCACTGCTACAGAAGGTTGTCTATCAGATGGGTATGATGGATATTAGCTTAAACAGTTATGCCGTGTCTACACTAGGAAATTATTTCAAATGACTAAATTTGAAATAACTCCCAAAATAATTGTTTTAAAATAAGCTTATTCCCCAAGGAAAGCAGGAGTACAGATTTCGAGATAGCCAGCCCATTATTTTGAAATAAAGTGCTTGGTAGTGTGGACGCTTTGCTTATTATTTTAAAATAAGGGGGGTTATTTTGAAATAACTCCCTAGTGTAGGCCAGGGCTTAATGAGGAATTCCTTCAGTGCTGGCCGATTCTCTAGGGCCAATTAAGGAGCTCTTACTCAACCATTACCCTCCAGCATTTGCAGGTGTGACCAGAGGAAAAGGATGTAGTTTCAAGCACTCCATTTATCTCTGCCTATCAGACTGCCCCTATAGTTAAAGACAAGGTTCTTTTGTGTTGTTCTTTTACACGGAGAAGTCCTGAGGCCGCAGATCTCCAGTATCAAGGGGAAAACTGTAACTTGGCCACACGGGGGAATCAAGTAAAAAAAAAAAAAAAAGTACGCATTGGCGTTTGTGCATGCGCGGGGGGTGATGTTTATGTACAGGGATACATACAACAGAACTGTATGGCTACAGATCCCAACGTCATAATAAGAATATTAAATATATTAGTGTTATAGAAATATCCTGCTCAGAAAAGGATATTATGTCCACAGTGTGGAGAGCCAGAAATGCCCGTAAATTTAATAAAACCAGACTAATGGGCAACTAAAAATTACCACGTCAACAAGACATGAATTAGATCATTTCTCTTTTCCTTAAATATTTACTTCCTAGGATGGCTAGCTCAAATGGTCTCCATTTAGTCCTAGGTATGCATAAATATTGTTTCAAGAAATCATAGAAATGTAGGGCTGGAAGGGACTTGGAATGGTCACCTAATCCATCCCCTCCATGCTCATCAAGATCAAGTACACCTAGATAGCCCAGATTTTAAAATATTTTCTTATAGAAATACAGATAATTTCCTTGGAGAATACAGATTTGCCATTTACACTTGACAATTTTAAAGTGTATATTGCAAAGGAGGAGTCAACTCATCTTTGGCGGGCCACCTCCCACTACACAATCTAGCTCTGCATAGTTTTTTAGCAATATGAATTTCATTTTGCCTCACTCCCAAATCCTACACCTTCTCTCTTTCCCAGTCCCACATTACCGCCCTCTCTGAAAATGAACCCTTCTATTATAAGAGAATAGAAAACTGCCCTAAACACTATGACATATTTCAACTGAGTGTTGTACGATGGACATTTGACAGGAAGAATTGAAATCATATAATTTTTTCTAGTAGGTGAGATAGCTACAAGCACTCATTTCCTTGTAATCTCTGCAGATAATAGGAGGTAAAACTTGAGCACAATAAAAAAGGATTCTTTTCCTTCTAACAGAGAGACTTCCCATAGTCAGAAGTTTTAAGGTTTTTTTTCATAATTTAACACTTTAATAAGCTAATGCTAGTAGTTGTTTCCTCCTTTGAATCCTGCTTTTTCAGCCACAAACCTGTGTCAGTAAACACTTGACTGACAATGGCAACATATGTTGCTGCCATATGTTTCTATCATACTTCATATTTTCTTAAATATCAGATTTTTCCAGTATTTAATTTTCTGGTCTTTTTTAAAGTTATGCAACTTCTCCTGTGTGGACAATCTGCATTCTCTCCTTCCATTTGGGAATTAGTAGAGCATGAGCAGTGCTGCCTAGATACAGATAATATGTTTTAGCCCCTCAAACTTCCTTTCCTTTGAAGTTGATAGTCCAGTTGCTATATCTCATGGCCAGGTTGGGAGTTGATACCACTCAGCATAGATTACAAAACCCCTAGTAAAAATGCAAATAATCTTAACAACAATGTTTTTGTTATGGTCTTTAAAAGGTAAGTAAAGCTCCTGAAAAAGGGTAAACATATTTAACAATCACTTTACACATCCTGTTTTACTTTGCTGAGAAAATCCTAAAGTGGCTGTCAGTTAAATGCTTATGTAGTAAAATAAATCAAATGCAGAACTAGCTTCTCGACCTTAACTTTCAATATCCTGGCTTTCAAACTTTTGGCATGTTTAAAACAACATCAGTTCTGTTCATATTATTTTCCCTCAAGGTGTTGAACACACATATTTAAAGCCTTAGCTCCAGCGTAGAAGTTTCATTTGGAAATTTCTTTATTATGTGGTTCTTTTCAAAGACATTAAACACTGTGATATCATTGGCCATATTTAGTAGGGAGGAATTTTCACTTGGAATGGTATTGAGACTGACATCTTCTAGTGAGGAAAACAGAAATAACTTCAGGCCTTGTCTACACTAGTACTTGCTGAGATCAAGCTTTGTCATTCAGAGGTGCTTAACCTCTTCCCTCCCAATGACAAAAGCTTTGCAGCAACAAATACAGTGTAAACAGGGCTTTGTCTTGCTCTCCTCGGGTATGTCTATACAGCAGCATTATTTCAGAATAACTAATGTTATTCTGAAATAACGTATTGTGTGTCTACACAGCAAGCCCGTTATTTTGAAGTACATGTGAAATAATGAGCTTCTTACTCCAACTTCTATAAACCTTATTGTATGAGGAGTAAGGGAAGTTGGAGGAAGAGTGCTCTATTTTGAAATAAGTGCCGTGTAGACATGCCCAAATTAGAAATAAGCTATTTCGACTTACGCTATACAATTAGTGTAGCTCAAGTTGTGTAGCTTATTTCTATGTTAGCCCTGCTGACAAAGCAAACACTGATCATAGGGGGTGGAATTTTTTTTGTCACAGTGTTGCTACTGCCTGACTTTTAGGGACACAGCTGTGTCAACGTATTAATAACGATATTCATTGTTTAACACATTACAAAGGTAATATCCCCACCTTTCATATTCACATTTACACATCAAATGCTATGAATGAGACACATCCAGTCTGACTTAATTAACTTCATTAACACTGTTCCTACATTTGACAAGTTACTTCTTTTGTTGTTATATATATCCTGAATTCTGTAATTTCCGCTCCAACTCATCTGATGAGGTGGGTCTTACTCATGAAAGCCCATGACCTAATAAATTTGTTAGCCTCTAAACCCTAGTCTGCACTAGCAGGTTATTTTAAAATAATTCCCTTTATTTCTAAATAAGTGGAGCAGCCACACTACCAAGCTCATTATTCCAAAATAACAGGCAAGTTATTTTGAAATCTATACTCCTGCTTTCCTTGAGGAATAAATTCATCTCAAAATAGTTATTTTGGGAGTTATTTTAATTTTAGTTATTTTGAAATAATTTTCTAGTATAGACATATCCCAAGGTGACTCAGGACTGCTCATTGTTTTCAAAGACTAGTAAGTTGTCATTGTCTAACACGTACTTATCAATTCATAGATTTTAAGGTGAGGAGGGAAGATTTGATCTAGACTAATTTCCTGCATAAGAAAGGGAATAGGACTTTTCTGAAATAATTCCTGCTTCAGGATCAAAAGCTAATCTAGAGCACATCTTTTAGAACATTAGTTCTTGATTTAAAAGTTTCCAAAGATGGAAAATCCAACATAAACCTTCTTAAGTTGTTCCATTTCAATGATTAATTACCCTCACTGTTAAAGGATCAATCTTATTTCTAGTCTTAATTTGTCTGAATGGAAATATTTATTGAGCATTTCTACATTTTCTATATTGTTGAAAAAAATCCAACTATTTCTCTCTAATCAGGAACCAATACAATCATCAGGGTTCTGTTTCTTCCTTATGGACAGCAGCATTAGATTTCTCCTTTTTCTACAATGTTGTTTATAGCTATCAGCTTTCTCTCCATTTCTCATTTATTTTCAGATACAGACTACATTATTTCTGCCTTTACTTGCTTTCTAAACATGGCTTTTCTTTTAACTATTGTAACCTTCTTTCACTTTTGTGGAGTTGTTGCTTTCATGGCATCTAGTGAAGAATTCACCATTTCCAGATTGTCATTCACATTTTTTCCTGTTGCAATTCTCTCCCACAGATTTGGTTCAGCTTTGGGAACTAGGCACTTTTAAAACACTAAATAATATATTAGTTGGGACTTACTCTGTTTTCACATGAAAAATCTAATCAAGTCAAAATCAACTGCAATTAAGCAACAACTAACTTTTAGTTATGCTATCAGTTTGTATTTATTTCTCAAGATTAGTTTTAATATAATTAATTAGTTTAATTGCTTTATTTTGGAAGCAATCCATTTAGAATGAATTTTGCAATATGGTTAATTTAGAACTGTTAATATAGAATGCAAATTTGGCATATGGTAATAATCCCATGCAACACTTTGTAAGTGATATATAGAAAAGAATCAGGTATCCTCCCCCTCAGGTAACCCTAAAGCAGTGATCCTACTGCCAGATGTTACCTAGCCCCTTACTTCAGGGGCAAACTGCAGTCTGAAATGGCCACTCATCATTGGCAAGGGGTGTGAACCTGATGCCTTTTGCTGCCCTAACAGCCTCTCTGCAGCCCTAATAGCCTCAGGCCTTGAGAGCAAGGCCCCAGGCTGTGAGTTTGCCTAGCCAGAACTCTCCTGCCTTTCCCCAGAACTGTTCTGTATCAGAAAACCTCTAGCTTCCCTGGTTGCTGGGTACCTCCTACTCCACAGCTGGAGTCTTTCTTCCCCTACAGGAGCCTTTATTTATATTGCCCTCATCTGGGCCCTAATTGACTAATATCTGCCACAGCTGCTTGCTCCACAGCCCCAGCCCTTTCCCAGGGCTGGATTTAACCTTTGTAGGGCCAGTGCAGGGCAGACACCCCATCATAGTCCCCTTTTTGCTGATACAGTTTGCTGATTTAATTAATTCAAAAAGAATTGCCCGTTTGTATCCATGAATATCTTGAGAACAGATGTAATGAGAAAGGGCATTAGTTGGTAGCATCTGTGGGTCAGATTAAAAGCCTCTAGAAACATATAGTTCATTCCAGGCACCCTCAGATGTTTAACAAAATCAATTAACACTGCATGATCTCATTTGCATAAGCAGTTTTTTAATTTACAAAACAACGTGCATTTAACCAAATACAATAGGTGTGTGACAAAGAAAGAAAGAAAAGCAAATGTATATTAAACACTGATATGAAATATCACAGGGCACTAAAACACAGAAAAATGGCAGAGAGTCATAAATATCACTCAATAGTATTTGCTTCATCACTACAGATAAATTTAAGTGCCTTACAAAAGTCCAGAAAGTTAGGGGTTCTGAATGGAGACAAAGAGGAGAATACATTCTAAATAAAGGCAGCCTGTCAGAGGACATGATGTTCCAGCACTGCATTTCCTCCCCATGTTTCCCTTTTATACTAAGGGAGGTCCAGCTGGAATATTTCTGCTGACTACAAGTTTGGAAAAAGCAGAAACTGTCTGTTAGATAGGAAGGTCCTATGCTATTAAGGTTTTAAAAGTCAAAAACAGCTCCTTTGCAGTCAGTGAAAAGCACAGAGTACTAGTTAAATATGCTGACAGAAAGCCACTCTGCTGCTCAAGACTGCTATAATATTCTGGACTATCTTTAGCATCTGAATGGATTTAAAAGGTATAGCCTCAAGCAACAAGCACCTCACTGACCTAGTCTTGAAGCAACAAAGGCATGAATTAGGATAGTTAAACCTGCATTGAAGAGAAAACATTTCAGTCTCCTAGTCAGATACAAATAAATCAGTTGAGTATTGCTGAAAGACTAATTCTCCAATGATTTGATATTTCGAACTCCTAAAGTGGGGGGGGAGGGATAGTCAACCTCCCAGTTTTTCCAAGCACACCAACCTCATGAATGTAATCAACCACTGCAACAATTTAATAAAGACTGTGGTGGATTCTCTTTCACTGATTTTTAAATCAAGATTGAATTTTTTTCCTAAAAGATGTGCTCTAGGAATTGTTTTGGGAAAATGGGAAATTCTATGGCCTGTATTATACAGTTCACAAGAAATTATCTCAATGGTCCCTACTGGACCTAAAAATCTATGAAAATCTTATTCTTTTCTGGACTGTGCTCAAGCCAGTTCACTCTTAGTCATGCTTCAGGTCTGGTCTACATACCTGACCTATGAGTGGTATAACTAGGCCACTCCGGAGTGTGAAAAATCCATAACCAAGTGACATAGTTATACCAACATAACCCTCCTATGTAGATATTGTTATGTCAGTGGGAAAGCTTCTCCTAATAACCCAGCCACCACATCTTGGGGAGGTGGATTATCTACACTGCAGGAGAGCTTTCGCCCATAGAGCATATTCATTAAAGCACTACAACAGCATAGCTTCATGGTGCAGATGTTCTGATGCAATGTTTTAAGTATAGACCTGTATTCAGTTTCTGCCACATGGTAGGAAAGGGACTTAGCCGCTCCATCTGGATCAGAGAGATAGAAACTAAATTAGGCAACATCAACATGAAAACAATCTGGCTACGTCTAGACTGGCATGATTTTCAGCAAATGCTTTTAACGGAAAAGTTTTTCCGTTAAAAGCATTTGCGGAAAAGAGCGTTTAGATTGGCACGACGCTTTGCGCAAAAGCACTTTTATGCGAAAAGCGCCCGTGCCAATCTAGACGCGCTTTTGCTCAAGAAAGCCGCGATCGCCATTTTAGCCATCGGCGCTTTTTTGCGCAAAACAATTCTGGGTTGTCTACACTGGCACTCTTGCGCAAAAGTATTTGTGCAAGAGGGCTTTTGCCCGAACAGGAGCGTCATTGTATTTGCACAAGAAGCACTGATTTTGTACATTACAAAGTCAGTGCTCTTGCCGCAAATTCAAGTGGCCAGTGTAGACAGCTGGCAAGTTTTTCCGCAAAAGCAGCTGCTTTTGCGGAAAAACTTGCCAGTCTAGACACAGCCTCCATGTTTTGTCATTAAACTTAATTACTACATGCATGTTATCAGTAGACAGAACAAGATGGAATCTTGCAAAATTCAAAACAAGTGTATTTTGACTTGCTGTTTGAATGATAGAAACCAGTTAGTGAAAAAGATAATGATGTCATTAGAAATACCAAATGTTATCTTTCTTACCATTGTCAGCACTTATGTTTTCCACTAGGTTCTGAATGTTGTCGTTACAAATTACTAGGGAGCTGCACCCTCTGCTCACTACGCTCGCCTACCCTCTCTCTCTGGCCGTTTTTGCTTCGCTGACAGAGTCTGCTGATGATGATGATTACATGATGATGTCATTCTGTCACCTAGCAGGAACATTCTGTCATCTGCAAGGAAAAACTTTTATATATATATATATATAGAGAGAGAGAGAGAGATGAATTAAGATTTTTTTTTTGTTGATGCCGAGCTTACTGGAATTGGAGGACATCTGCATGAAGATGACAAAGGTTTGCTTAATAATTAGTAACCTAAGTTTGGTGCCCTAGTAAGGAGCCTTCAGAGTAATGAGAATATTGTTTAAATACAAGGATAAAAAGTGACAAATTATGTCAATCCAGGCACTGATCTTTTTCATCCTCTTTTCATCTTCTCATTTGGTTTGGTTACTAAATAAAGACACAAACACCTGTTCTTGCAGCAGGTGGCATTTATTTATTATAACAAATTTCCTGCTGAGTTTGAATCAGTCTGCAGCTGTAGAATCCAGGAGAAGGAAGAGTTTATTTTACCAGATTTTCACATACCAGTAGTTTTGGTCCAGAACCTCACTGTCATACTTCATTTCCATCATATGTTAGCAATCATGTAATCTTTTTCTTCTGACATTCTGAGTTTCTAATTAAAGAATGACTACATTTGTAATGTTAGCAGATAACATTCTGTACATTCTGCTCTACAGGTGACCTTGATCATGTTCTATTGCAAACTCTCTAATTTTGGAAGGGAAAAAAAAGCCATTGCCACCATCATTAGATTCACCTCTCTGGCAATTTCTGCTACTGCCACTCTTTATTTTTAGAAAAGTATTGTTCAGGGAGAATCGAGAAGATTTAAAAAAAAAAGAAAAAAAATCACAAACAAATTATCAACATGTAAAGCCTGAGGTAGTCCAATCCAAAGGTAGTCAAAAAAAAAAAAAAGTCTTTCAGGGACAGAAGAAGGAGTGCAAAGAAAACTAAAAACAACCCAAACTTCCTAATATAAAGATTATTGCACAATGTTGGAAGGATTAAATGGAATAAACTTCCTATAATTCTTGTATATAATTATATTGGAATGTTGTTTGAATCTTTATGGGAATTTCCTTTTATTATCATAAATAGCTAGTACCAAATTATTCTTTACCTATTATATTACATTGATTATGGAGGCAATGGATTCTGTCATCATGGAAGATCTTCATGCAAAGCTTGTGGATATTGTAAACTATGTAATAGTAAGCATGGAGTGCATAAGAATGACAAGATAAATCTGCAGAGCTTTTAGAAGTTCTCGCTACATTTGAATACCTTGAAAAACTATAATCTGTGGGCTCCCAAATGGATCAAGGATCCAAAGTCCCATACCATAAAAGGAAAGTTTTGCTTCTAATTCTTGTAAACTCTATAAGCAATAACAACTGATATTATGAGATTCAGAATAGTAAGCTTAAAGCTTAAAGATTCATATTTGAACTATGTAACTGTTGAGATGCCCCAGGTAAACTTGTAAACTCCACAAAAAACACCTGCACACTGCGTCAGCTCTCTATGCATAGGCACAAACTTAGAAATATGGTAACAGTAAGTATGGCATTAGAGACCCAAAAGACATCTGTGCTCACAATATACAAGTGGAGTGGAGAAAGTGGGACACAGAGTGACTATTGTGGCTTCATAATTACTCAAGAAAAATGTGCTTAATCTAACATGTGTGTAAGCCATCACATTGATACAGAACCCGGTAAGAAGGTACGTGATGCGATACAGTCTCTCCCCTGAAAGATGTGGGATACCGTGCAAGAGGAACTACAGATCATGTTACGGTGGGGAGTAATAGAAGAATCACATAGTGACTGGCGAAGCCTTATAGTGTTCGTGCCTAAGCCCAATGGGACTATACGATTTTGTATTGACTTTAGAAAGGTAAACGCAATATCACACTTCGACGCGTACCCGATGCCGAGAGTAGATGAACTCCTGGAGCAGTTAGGGCAGGCAAAATATATTTCAATGTTAATTCTTACGAAGGGCTACTGGCAGATCCCCTTGACCTCCCCGTCTAGAGAGAAAACAGCCTTCTCTACTCCATTCGTGTTATATCAATTTATAACCATGCCCTTCGGCCTGCACAGGGCTGCCGCCACGCTCCAGAGGTTGATGGACAAAGTGCTGTATAAGCACCAGCAGTATGCTGCTGCCTATATTGATGACATAGTGGTGTATAGTTCCTCTTGGCCTGAGCACCTCCAATGGTTAGAGGCGGTGTTGACAACATTGAAGGAAGCAGGGCTCACGGCGAACCCTATTAAATGCTGTATCGGCCAAAGAGAAGTCTCTTACTTGGGGTATAATGTGGGGCAAGGAAAATTAAAACCACTAATGAGTAAGGTAAGCGCGATCCAAGAATATCCCCGGCCTACAACTAAGAAGCAGGTGCGCCAATTCTTGGGATTGGCTAGCTACTATAGATGGTTTGTACCCATCTTTGCAACCATAGACGCTCCCCTGACCGAATTGACTAGAAATAGTCAACCAAAAAGAGTACAATGGACAGCCCTTAGCGAGAAAGCCTTTCAGAATTTAAAAGCTCGCCTGACCCGTACTGATACATCCCAATTTCGAGAAGCCATTTACCTTGCAGACAGACATGTCAGGAGTGGGTCTAGGAGCAGTGTTATCACAAGAGATAAAGGGGAACGACCATCCAGTATTATATGGATAAATTATATGGATAAATTATCCGTAAATTATTCCCCCAGGAATGGAGTTATTCAACAATAGAAAAAGAAGTCCTGGCAGTAAAATGGGCTGTAGACCTGTTGCGTTACTATCTTTTAGGCAACCAATTCCTACTAGTGACGGACCATACCCCCCTCCACTGGCTGCAGTCCATGAAAGAAACAAATCCCCAGATCATGAGGTGGTACCTATCATTACAACTCTACTGTGTCAATATAATCCATTAGCTGGGTAAAATCCACCAAAATGCAGACTTTCTCTCAAGGATTATAGAAGGGGAGGAGGAAAAAGGGAACGGACAGACTAACTTAAAGGGGGGGGGAGTATGACGGGGCATCCAAGCCCTGCACTCCCACTGAGATGCCACCGCCTCCAGGAGGGGAATGGGCAGCATGGCAAGGGCCTGGTGGTGCATACACCAGCGCGCCGGGCTGCCCAGGCATGGCCTTAGGGAGTGTGCGTGGGGCAGGAGAAGAGAGGCATTTGCCGTGCAGCACGCCCAGCGTCCCGGGCGGCACTGCAGCGCAGCATTTAAAAAGGAGGAAGGAGGATAGCTATGGGGAAGGAAGCCCCAGCAGCGAAGTCCAGGGGACGGAGGATGACCGTGGAGGAGGAAACCCCCGGCGGCGAGGACTGGAGGAGGGCAAGGCTGGAGGCACTGAACGAGAGCCCTCCAGGACAGGACCGTGAAGGAGCCAAGGACCTTGGCAGTCAGCTTTGCAGGTAGCGGGCTGTAAAGTTGAAGGGGGGAGGAGGTAGGAAGTGACCCAGGGCAGGGTCCCTTATTGAGGCCCACGGGTTGGCATGTTAGGGACAGCATCCCCATCAACCAAAGGGGGGAGTGTAGTTTTCTACCCCTCAGGGCCCTGGGTCGGGACCTGGTGGAGAGGGTGGGCCTGCGCCCCCCCCACCCCTCCTGGTGCCCAGACGTGCAGGTGGAGACTTTTGTTGGTGGTGTGCCTATTGAGGCACTGCAGACACCCTGGGATGGATAAGGGTCTGACGCACGAAGAATATCGGTTCGGCCGAGGGCGCTAGGACCATGGGTCCAAGGGCGAATCGCGTGGAGCACTGGTGAAACGGGTGGAGGGAATATAGTCAAATACTAAGGACGGTGGGGAAAACGCCATTGAGGGGCCCCTCTTCAGGGTGGGGGCTACAGCAAGGGGGGGATGTCCTCTGTTCCCTGAGTGCACCCCTACACGCCCATGTTGGAGAGCAGTGAGAGATATGTGTGAGACAGCAATAAGCAAAGAGCCATGACAGACCACAATGCTCCCTGAGGTTCTCCCATAGCTGTCTGCACTCCAGCTGCCTCAGCTGCCAATGACCAGGGATGCAGAAGAACTCCAGCCTGGACTGGTGGGAAGATCCTGGACCTCATCAAGGTCTGGAGGGAGGAGAACAGTCTCCAGGATCTCTGCACCACAAAGAGGTATATGGAAGTCTACAGCTGGATCGCCGCCAGTCTGGCCAACAAAGGCCACAACCGGACACTCGATCAAAAGTCCAGGCAACAGAGCAGATGCTCTGGGGTAGCACCACACACCTGCTGCTACTTAGACCAGTTGGATGCCATACTGGGAGGGGGGCTGGTTACTCCCCTTCCATCATTATGGAGTCTGGCCACTCACAGCACCTCCCCCAAGATCCCCCTGCCTCCAGCAGGCAGAAATAGAAGTTTTCTCTCTGTGGGACACCGCCAGTGCTGGACCCAATGTGTGAGGGACAAAGAAGGAAGCTGAGCTGCCCCATTCTCCCCTCCTGCCTGCAGGCTCCTGGCATGCCTAGCACTTTCCCATGCCTGCTTTTCCCCAGGCCATGGGTGAAGAGATAGTTTCCTGGGATGTCTGAGCCCCTGATGGAAAGGGCCCACTGTATAGGCAACATGTGACCTTGCTCAAAGCACATCACCAGTGTCTGAACTGAGACCTTTGATGTCGGCTTAGATATTATGGCTAGGCTTTATACACAGTATCTCCTGGGATGACTCCCCTTGTAAGTTCACAGCTGGGCCAGCTGCGAGCTTTGCATGTCTCCCACCTCCCATGCCACAGAATCCACAGGAGGAAAAGAACCTGTGAGGATCTGATGTGGGAGTAGATGACTTACCTGCAGTCCCTTGTCTGGGGGCTTGAAGAGAAGCACCAGGAACAGACTGCCAACCAGGAGGAGTATCGGGCTGACCAAGAACAACAGAAAGCCACTTGGGACCAACTGGCGTGCTAGCATGATGCCACCTGCTTCTCCCTCACCTTGGTGATGGAGTGCATAGCATCATGCATGGAGTGAGCCACCAGCCACCTCCCTCTATCCCCCCTCTCCATAGCTTCCCCTCCTAGCCCTCACAGGGGCTGCCAGGGCCCCAGAACATGAGGCAGTGTGACCTCTTGGGCATCTGAAGACTCCTGAACACCTAGAGTCAACTCCACTACCGGCCCTATCCCTGAGCCCTCCTTTCCCGTCCTGCTCTGTCCCCCATTCCAGGTTCTTTTCCCAGTACCTTTCCTGTTCTATGTCCCTCCAATAAACAGACCTGTTATTTCTGAAAAGAAGGCTTTATTCTTTGCTCTGCGGGGGGCAGGGGGGAGGGGGCAGGGGAAGAGAGGGGTGGGGGAAGATAGGCACACACAGGGAATGCAGGGGCCCCTTGTGAAGAGGCACGAGGGAGAGTCTCACAGCTGACCTTACATAAAACTCTCCCTCAAGGCTTCCCTGATAAGCAAAGCTCCTTGATGTTTTCTCCTGATGACACTGGTGTCCAGCTGCTCAAATGCCCCCGTCAGACGTTCAGCCTCTGCCCCCCACTCTGGCAGAAAAGTCTCCTTTTGCTCTCAGATAGGTTATGGAGCACACAACAGGCCACCACCATGCAGGGGATGTTGTGCTCACTGAGGTCCAGACGAGGGAGGAGACTCCTGAATCTCCCCTTTAAATGGCTGAATGCATACTCCGCCACCATGCAGCACCTGCTAAGCCTGGCACTGAAGTTCTCCTTGGTGGGATCCAGGCTGCTCATGTAGGGCGTCATGAGCCAGGGGAGCACAGAGTAGGCTGCATCGCCCAGGATGATGATGGGCATGTCCAGCTTCCCGACTCTGATTGTGCACTCAGGGGAAAAAAAAAGGGTATGTCTAGATTGCATCCCTCTGTCGGCAGAGGAATGCAGATTAGGCAGGTTGACATTGCAAATGAGGCAGAGGTTTAAATATCCCGCACCTAATTTGCATAAAAATAGCGGTCACGTTTTGCAGACTCAGCACTTTGTCAGCAAAAAGCGGCAGTCTAGAGGGGGATCTGTTGAGAAAGAAAGCCTTTTTCGACAGATCCCTTATGCCTCCTGCAAGGAGGTTTACAGGATCTGTCGAAAAAGGCTTTCTTTCTCAACAGATCCCCCTCTAGACTGCCACTTTTTGCCAACAAAGTGCTGAGGCGGTAAAGCGTGGTGGCCATTTTTATGCAAATTAGGCGCAGGATATTTAAATCCCTGCCTCATTTGCAATGTCAACCTGCCTAATCTGCATCCCTCTGCTGACAGAGGGGATGCAGTCTAGACATACCCAAAGTGTTGGTGTGCATCTTTTAGAACAAGCAGGAGTTCTGGAAGATGCAGGACTTTTGCACCTTACCTGACCATCTGACACTGATATTGATGAAGCGCCCCTTGGGATCCACAAGGACCTGCAGCAGCATGGAGAAGTACCCTTCCTGTTCATAGAATCATAGAACCATAGAGCTGGAAAAGACCTCAGGAGGTCATCAAGTCCAGCCCCCTGCCCAAGGCAGGACCAATCCCAACTAAATCAACCCAGCCAGGGCTTGGTCAAGCCGAGACTTAAACACCGCTAGGGATGGAGACTCCACTACTTCCCTAGGTAACCCATTCCAGTGCTTCACCACCCTCCTAGTGAAATAGTTTTTCCTAATATCCAACCTGGACCTCTCCCACCACAACTTGAGACCATTGCTCCTTGTTCTGCCATCTGTCACTACTGAGAACAGCCTTTCTCCATCCACTTTGGAACCTCCCTTCAGGAAGTTGAAGGCTGCTATCAAATCCCCCCTCACTCTTCGCTTCTGCAGACTAAACAGACCCAACTCTCTCAGCCTCTCCTCATAGGTCATGTGCTCCAGCCCCCTAATCATTTTGGTTGCCCTCCGCTGGACCCTCTCCAATGCGTCCACATCCTTTTTGTAGTGGGGGGCCCAGAACTGGACACAATACTCCAGATGTGGCCTCACCAGAGCCGAATAAAGGGGAATAATGACATCTCTGGATCTGCTGGCAATGCTCCTCTTAATGCAACCTAATATGCCATTAGCCTTCTTGGCTACAAGGGCACACTGTTGACTCATGTGCAGCTTCTCATCCACTGTAACCCCCAGGTCCTTTTCTGCAGAACTACTACTTAGCCGGTTGGTCCCCAGCCTGTAACAATGCTTGGGATTCTTCCGCCCCCAGTGCAGGACTCTGCACTTGTCCTTGTTGAACCTCATCAGATTTCTTGTGGCCCAATCCTCCAATTTGTCTAAGTCACTCTGGATCCTATCTCTGCTCTCAAGTGTATCTACCTCTCCCCCTAGCTTAGTGGCATCTGCAAACTTGCTGAGGGTGCAATCCATCCCCTCATCTAGGTCATTAATTAAGATGTTGAACAAAACCAGTCCCAGAACCGAACCTTGGGGCACTCTGCTAGAAACCGACCACCATCCTGACATCGAGCCGTTGATCACCTCCCGCTGGGCCCAGCCTTCTAGCCAGCTTTCTATCCATCTTACTGTCCATTTATCCAATCCACATTCCCTTAACTTGCTGGCAAGAATATTGTGGGAGACCATATCAAAAGCCTTGCTAAAGTCAAGGTATATCACATTCACTGACTTTCCCACATCCACAGAGCCAGTTACCTCATCATAGAAGCTAATCAGATTGGTCAGGCACGACTTGCCCTTTGTGAATCCATGCTGATATTGATGTAGTCTAAGGCATGGTGGCTGGGGGCCAGGATGAGGATATGCATGCTGTCTGTGTCCCTCCTGCAGATGGAAAGCCCATGGCAGCAAAGACATTGATAATGGTTTCCATGGACCCCAGAGTGACAAACCTCCATAGCAGCACATGGTTGATGGCCTTCTCTACTTGTATGATCACAGCCCTGACTGTGGATTTCCCCATGCAGAATTGTTTCTGGACAGAGCTGTAGCTTTCTGGCATGGCACGCTTCCAAGGGCAATGGCGACACACGTCTTCATGGGGATGGCAAGTCTCATGCGTGTATCCTGTTGCCTGAGGGCTGGAGAGAGCCACTCGCAAAGCTCAAGGAATGTGGTCTTCTGCATGCAGAATTCTGCAGCCACTGTTGGTCATCCCATCACTGCAGGACAATGTGGTCCCACCAGTCTGAACTTGTCTCGCACCATCAGAAGTGGTGTTCCATGGTGTCCAGGGAATCAAGGGGCATGCATACCAGCACGAGTGCCAGTGCCTAAGTGATGAGGGCTTATGGTCCAGGCTGGTCCTCATCCTGCTGGAGCAGCATGCAGGGAGTCTGGATAAACTGCGCCATGAGGTGCACTGCAAGGCCTGTAAGTGTGGCACTGCTTTGCAGCAGTTCTGGCTCCATTCTTTGAGTTCTGTGGCATCTGCAAGGGCAACCAGATCACACTGTGTCCCTTTTGTGTCCTGTGAGGGGGGAGACAGTGGAGGAATGGCGTGTGAGACGCAGCTATAGAGAGAAGCCCCTGAAAGTATGTGTGTCAGCTTGCTTGACCAAACAGCCAGAGGAAGTCTCCGCCCTCCTGGTGCCCTCCCCGTAATGCCTGCAGGGGCTTTATGTCTGCAGCAGGCTCCAATCAGTGTAGATGCTCTATTTAAAAAAAAATCTGACTAATTTCTCCGGGGGGGGGGGACATGCTATTTCAATTTAGTTAAATCAAGAGTTATTATGTCAAATTTAGTTATTTTGAAATAATTTCCTAGTGTAGACATGCCCTCAGGGGCCACCCTGTTAGTGTCGCTTCCACGGTGGAACCCTCCTCCAGCAGTGTCCTTTCGAGGGAGGACACTCTTTTCCTAAGTGTTCTGAGGGAAAGGCCACAAATGTGTGTGACAGCCACCTCAATACCTTCCACAATCTCCCGCAGCTCAAAGTTGCATTAATGACTGAAGAGGGTAAGCTGCATGGGGAGTGTAAATTGTTGAAGGTGAGTAATCTTCATTTCTTCATCTTCCAGTGGCCTCTGCACAGTCTCACTCATGGGATAGTTTGATAAGCAGTACTGCTATTTCTGGAAGGTGGGCTATGGAGTCTTCATCGACGAAGGATTGTAGAACTGCCCTAGTTCTACTAATTTGGCTACGACAAATCAGGAAAGAGATCTTGGAGTTATCGTGGATAGTTCTCTGAGAACTTCCACACAGTGTGCAGCGGCGGTCAAAAAGGCAAATAGGATGTTAGGAATTATTAAGAAAGGGATAGAAAATAAGACCCAGAATATCTTACTGCCCCTGTATAAAACTATGGTACGCCCACATCTTGAATACTGTGTACAGATGTGGTCTCCTCACCTCAAAAAAGATATTTTGGCCTTAGAAAGGGTTCAGAAAAGGGCAACTAAAATGATAAGGGGTTTGGAATGGGTCCCATATGAAGAGAGGTTAAAGCAACTGGGATTTTTCAGTTTAGAAAAGAGGAGACTGAGGGGGGGGATAAGATAGAGGCATCATGAGTGGTGTGGAGAGGGTGAATAAAGAAAAGTTATTTATTAGTTCCCATAATAGAAGAACTAGAGGACATCAAATGAAGTTAATGGGTAGCAGGTTTAAAACTAATAAAAGAAAGTTCTTTTTTCACACAGCATGTAGTCAACCTGTGGAACTCCTTGACAGAGGAGGCTGTGAAGGCTAGGACTATACTAAGAGTTTAAAGAGAAGCTAGATAACTTCATGGAGGTTAGGTCCATAAAAGGCTATTAGCCAGGGGATAGAAATGGTGTCCCTGGCCTCTGTTTGTCAGAGGCTGGAGAAGGATGGCAGGAGACAAATCACTTGATCATTGTCTTCGGTCCACCCCCTCTGGGGCACCTGGTGCTGGCCACTGTCAGCAGACAGGCTACTGGGCTAGATGGACCTTTGGTCTAACCCAGTAACGGCCATTCTTATGTTCTTATGTTCTTATCTAAACAAGATGCTACTTTCAGCAAATCATGCTTTGTGACATTGTAGCTATAGCTCCAGTTGGCAGCTGTGAATATTTCTAAAAGCAGGATATGCCACAGAAGTTGCTTTGCCTCTGTGCACAGTCATCTAAGCCCCACAGGGAAAGGAACAAAGATTTGCTTGTAACTTTCCTTTATATAGAGCCCAATCCATTTAGATAATGGGGAGAGGTAATTGTTTGTATTATTACTATTTCCAAATAAAATATAAAATGTGTGACTATCAAAGTTCTATTGTCCAATTTTAAAAAGTTAATATCCTTTTGCTGCCTAAGGTGTGCAGTTTTATCTCATTTGCTTGTGGTCTGGGAAAAAAGTACTGGTAAGTTAATGGACTGATTGAGGTGGAATTATTTTAGGATGTGGGATACAGGATTGCTTTGCCTTTGTGGAAGATTTGGAATTGTGGGACAGCTGTACTGACTTGTAATTAGGCTAGTTTGATTGAAAGGTGAAAAAAAACCCTTCCTCCATAGATTCAAAGGCTGATGAAATCCCGTATCAATGCAAGATCTTTGACTAAGCTTTTCTAGTTCCTTTTAATCACTTTTGTGTTATGGGCAACTATTGTCTCATTGTCAGTTATGTTTGGTTTGCAATAATGGCTGCTAAGTGGACTTTCAGGGATAATAAAGAGAGTCCTAATAGCTTTAAATAAAGGAGACAAGGTGGGTGAGACAATAGATTTCATTGGACCAATTTCTGTTCCCAAAAGAGAACTTTGCAAGCCACAGAGAACTCTTCTTTAGGTATGAGAAAGCAACTGCCGCTGTCACAGAAATAAAACAGATTGTTTGGCATAAGTAGCTAGCACATATTGTAAGGGACCATTCAAGTACACAAGCCAGTTAACACCTCTGCAGTCGTAGGACAAAACAAGCTAGTTACAGTTTAGATTGCTGTAATAATAATCCATAAATCTGGTCGATTCATTATTTTTAGTGTCTTGCAGAGTAATGAATTTAAGATCCCAATCTCATGTTCTGAAAGTGTTCTGCAGGTTTCCCTCAAGGATGAGGACTGACTGGATGAGTGTACAATGATCACTTTGTGAAAAATGTTTCCCCAGGTGACAGGGTGTTTTTGTCATTTTCCAGTGAGAGTTCATTTGAAAGCATAGTGATTCATTTTACCCACATAGTTGCTATTGGGGCATTTAATGAGTAGGATGAGGTACATGTTCCACATGTTTTGATGGGCCCTATATATTTATTAGTCCTTTGGGCTCCTAATAGAGCATAGGGCCTCCACAGTCATTCTCCATCTTTTGCGATCCTTAGCAATAGTCTCGATTTGAACCCATGTTAAGCCAGCTGCTTTTACTTTGTCCAGGCAGCTTCATCGCCATGTTTGTTTGGGACGTCCCCTTTTCCTCTTTCCCTTTGGATTCCATTCTAACGCTTGTCTCATGATACATTCCTCACAGCCCTTACGCAGGATGTGGCCTGCCCATTGCCATTTTCTTTTTTTTATCTGGACCTCGATTGGTTTCTGATTTGTTTTGGTCCACAAGGTTTCATTTGGCACTCTATTGTACCACTTTAGCTGGAGAATGTGTCTAAGGCATTTTTTGACAAACATCTGAATTCTCTTAGGGTATGTCTACACTGGCAGCCTATTTTGGAATAGGGCTGCAAATGTAGGCATTCGGAATTGCAAATCAAGCCCGGGATTTAAATATCCTGCGCTTGATTTGCATCTTCCCAGCTGGGCGCCATTTTGAAATTTACAAGCCCGGAATAACTGCCCGCATCTACACGTGGCAGTGAAACGGGCGTTCGAAATAAAGCCCTATTTCAAACTACCTGTTAAACTTCATTGCAGGAGGAATAACAGGTAGTTCGAAATAGGGCTTTATTTCGAATGCTCATTTCACTGTTGCGTGTAGACACGGGCAGATATTCCGGGCTTGTAAATTTCAAAAATGGTGCCCGGCCGGGAAGATGCAAATCAAGCACGGGATATTTAAATCCTGGGCTTGATTTGCAATTCTGAATGCCTACATTTGCAGCCCTATTCCGAAATAGGCTGCAAGTGTAGACATACCCTTAGAGTTGCTCTGGACAACACGCCACGCCTCCGAGCCATACAGCAGCACTGATTTCACATTGGAAGTGAAAATCCATAGTTTGGTTCTTCTTGAAATGGATCTTGTACCCCAGACTGATTGTAGTATGGCAAAGGCCTGTTGCGCCTTTCGTATTCTCACACTGATGTCCTCTTCAGTTTCCCCATTCTTGCTGATAACACTCCCCAACTATACAAACTGATCTACCTCTTGCACTGCTTTTCCTTCAACTGTAATTTCACCTTCCTGTCTTTGTTAATGTGCATCAACTTGGTCTTCTCTTGACTAATCTGGAGGCCCATTCACTCAGCTGTTTCCTGTAGGGCATCTGTCTTCTCTTGCATATGCTCTAATTTGTCTGCAAGCAGGGCTAAGTTAAACTCTAGATCTTCAAGTATCCTAGTTTGAGTCCATTGGAGTCCCCTTCCTGAGTCAGCATATGCTGTTTTTGTGACCCATTCTAGGACAATCAGGAGAAAGAAGGCAGCCTTGGCGTACACCTGTTGTGTCCTAGAATTTTTCCAACAATTTTCCATCATGGATGACCTGGCAAGAGTATTCTTCACACAGTTTCTTGATGATGGTAATCAGTTTGCCTGGAACTCCGTAATGCTGCATGATGGTCCAGATGGACTGCCTGTCCACACTATCGAAGGATTTCATAAAGTCTATGAAATTGATATAGAGTGGTGCTTGCCATTCAATGCATTGTTCTACGATGATCCAAAGTGTTACTATCTGGTCTGTGCAAGATCGTCCTCTTCTAAAACCTGCCTGTTCTTCTCATAGTTTGTGGTCTATGGCATCTTTCATTCGTTCCAGGATGACTCTGGTTAATAGTTTGCTTAGCGTGGACAGAAGAGTAATCCCCCTCCACTTTTCACACAATGACAGATCACTGGATTTAGGGAGTTTCACTAGCAGCCCTTTTCTCCAATCCTTTGGAATCTCTTCTGTTGTCCATATCAGATTTGGCAAACTGTATAGCTGGTCCACTATAGCAGCTCCTCCTTCTTTTAGTACTTCAGGTGGAATATTATCAGGTCCTGCCGCCTTGCCATTCTTTAAGATCCTTATTGCCTTGCAGACTTCCTCTTTTGTAATTGCTCCAGTGTTGATGTCTAGGGGTTCTCCTGCTTCTAGCTGTAGTGGATTTGTTGATGGGGCCCTATATGTTGGTTCCTATATTTTTGTAGGCTTTACATCTGTTCTTCCAGCGTTGCCTGGGGGTTCTGCTTTGAGTTGGTGCATCCTGATCTGTGGGGAGCTTGCTTCCAATGATAGCTTATAAAGAAAGGAAGTTGTTTGAAGGCCAAAAATGGAGATTCAGGAATTATTTAATTGAAGATGGGGTTCCCACTGAATACAGGTTGTATTTGTTTGATTATACCCTCTATAGGATCCAGGGTATGTCTATACTGCAGAGGTTTTTTTCGGAAAAATGGCCATTTTTCTGAAAAAATCTTCACTTATATCCACAGTGCCATCACATTCTTTCGAGAAATAAAATTGAAAGAACAGAGGGGTTTTTCCGACATTGGGAAACCTCTTTCTATGAGGAAGAAGCTCTTTCGGAAAAAGGCATGTGTGGATGGGGAGGAGGGAGTTTGTTCAGAAGAAGAGGAAAGAGGAAAAAGCACAGGTGCCTTGGTGGCCATTCTGCCCATAGTAATCACAGCTTAAATGTGAGATAACGTCCATTCAGTGTGGACTCTATCTTTCGAAAAAGCAGATTCCTTTTTCGTTGTGCTTTTGCTGTGTAGACAATCCCTTTCGGAAGAAGTTTTTCCAGAAGATCTTTTCCGGAAAAGCTTCTTCCAAAAGAAGCCTGCAGTCTAGACATAGCCCCAATGTGAGATGATAGATGCCAAGTAGTGGTTAGTGAGCAGGTGATATTTCTGTATTGTATTTCTTTGAGTATTTGGGTAGCCCATTGCATGGGGCAATATACTTCTGCAGAGGAGTTTTTGTTTGGTGAAGGCAGCTTTGAGTGACCTAAGGCTATATTCTAGATTTTCTTCTCAGAGCACATTCTGTGGTACCAGAGTAGTTGGCTGTAGATAACAGATTGCTTGGTGTATTTGAGATGATTTGTAGATCTATGAAGTTAGGTGTGGTGATTCATGGGCTACTTATTACAGTTGTCTTTCGGGTTCCAGTGGTGAAGGTGATCATAGTGTCTAGGACATTCATGCTAGTGTGGGAGTATTTCAGAGAATTGAATGGATGGGTGGTGTTTATTACTAGGGAAAAATATTCTCAAATGAATGATTTTTGGTCTGAATGGTCAGATTCCTTGTCTATCTGAAAACCAGAAATGTACACAGGCTGCCCCTGAAAATCTGTCTTGTACTCAGTTACTTCTCAATTGAAATTAAAATTGTAGCAATTAATAAAACAATTCTCATTGCAAGGATTTGCATAATTGCAGATTCCAGATAAAGATGCATTACTCACCAGATAGATTACTATTTTTAAAGAACACTAAACATTCTGTTGCCCATTCTGTATAACTTGCTGTATAAAATTAAGTGTCCAGACAGAGATTAGCAATTTTCTAGACATCCTCTATTTATAGCTGAATGAGGGTTTATCATTTTGAGTAAGTATGTTGATTGGGGTCAATCGGGCATGCTACTGCACACCTGTGTACAAATGCAGGGCCCCTCTTCAGCTATATCAGAACCAGCTGAAAGACTGGACCCTAAGAATGAACCATCCAAGTCCCCTTTTGTAGATCATATACTAAGACAAAGGATATTTATTCAGGGGTATATTAACAAAAGACTGGATTAGACAGTTATTCTCCCTGCTCCATTTGCTATTTAAACAGTGTGGAACAGCTTGAACAGGAGAGATTGAGTAAGACCTGCCACAGAATAACCTTAGCCCTTGTCCCTATCTGTCAGAGGAAGGAACTAAACATGGGTTTTCCTTATCTCAGATGACTCCCTAGCCTATAGGCTAGAAATTGTAAGGTATGCATCACTACCTCTTGACATTTGTATGGATTTGGACAAGTCCTGAGAACATCTATCAGACTGAGCTCAGAAGATAAGATAGGCTGGGGAACACCTATTCTGTGAATCCTGATGGGTTTAGGGACAAGTTAGACTCCAAGCTGCTGGGTGATGACAGCACTGAGGAGACTGTGGCCACATCCAGGCACTGAAACAAAAGTTCTCAAGTACTATGGAAAAGTAGCGCATGGGCAATCTACAGGGAGCAGCAGTGACAGAGGGTGTGTCTAGACTACAAAGTTTTTTCAAAAAAAGTAGCCTTTTTTTGAAAAAACTTCCCCTGCATCTAGTCTGCTGCCACGTTCTTTCAAAAGTAAATCGAAAGAACGCAGCAGGTTTTTTGACCAGGGAAAACCTTGTTTTACGAGGAAGAACGCCTTTTTTCGAAAATGCTCTTTCGAAAAAAGGCGCTATGTAATGCAAACTGTGCTTTTTTGAAAGAGAGCATGCAGATTGCCTGGATGCTCTCTTTCAAAAAGCGGCTTGCTTTTTTGAAAGTCCTGGTTGTAGTCTAGACGCTCTTTTTCGAAAGAGCAGTTTTCATTACATAGCGCCTTTTTCTGAAAGAGCACTTTTGAAAAAAGGCGTCTAGACTACAACCAGTACTTTCAAAAAAGCAAGCCGCTTTTTCGAAAGAGAACACCCAGGCAATCTGTATGCTCTCTTTCGAAAATGTCTTTCAAAAGAGGCTTGCAGTCTAGACATAGCCAGAGAGGGAGTTCTGCATATATTGTCGGTAGCTGTATTGGATTTAATTGCCAAAAGTGGCTGCAAGCTGCCTGAAGTCCTTTAATGAATGTAGCCCCCAGTGTCTTCCATATAAATATAGATGAAAGCTTTTTTTTTTTTTTTCAAATCCTCCATGGTTACAATAAAACCTGCCAGCAACTCTGATTACTTTGAAAAAAGAGTAGCCGTTGCCCTGGTATGTACAGTACAATATTTAGACTGAACATTATAGTCTGCTAAGCTAGAATGCTTTCTTCAAAAGGCATGGTTATAAATTTTTTATATTTTCACCTTAGATGGCACTTAACTATGTACAATGGACACATTCTAATGTATTCTGTAATTATTTAATTGGACAATAAAACATTGAAACTCAGGAGGTGATTTTTAAATGTGCATGTAGCTCTCACTTCCTTTTTCTAGGAAATAAAAGTAATTACATCACACCAAAGTGGGTACTTTCCAAATTTCATTTTGCAGATCAATGCCTCTTTGTAAATGATTTAAAGCAAAAAAAGTGTCTTACACCCATAAAAAAAGAAGTATTATATATGCTCTGACTGAAAAATGGCTAAGGGGATTTATGTTAATTTGCAAACAATTCCTTGCTTACAGGATGAGGCAGTGCATGCCAAGATTCAGCCTGCAGCAAACCCCAAAAAGCCAGGTTTGTAATGGATGTGCTGACACAAACTTCCTGTTAACACAGCATCATGAGCATACCTGCTGTGTTATACAATAATTTGGGTAGTTTGAATTAATTTAGGATTCAGTTTTTGTAGTGCTATCTCTTTTTCTCTCTCTTTTTTTCCACTGCTATTGTGCTTTCCCAAGAGGCAGGGGAAAAACAAGTTTCTTTATTCTTTTCTCATTATAAAAAAAGTCTTGAAATATAAAGAGTTCTATTATTTTGAACTGTGGTTGCTGGTATTTATTTATTCAAGATGAATTAAGGTAAAGAAGAAAGGCTTGTAGCTCGTCCTTTGTTATTTAACTAATTACAGTATTAGGACAAGCACTATGAAGGACTCAGTCATGCTCTTTATCTCAGGATATGTCTACGTTGCACGCCTATTTTGAAATAAGCTATTCCGGAAGAAATACTCCAAAATAGCTTATTTCGAAATAGCACATTTGTACTACAGGGAAGCCTCAGAATTAGTGCGAGGCAGGCTTCCCTAATGTGGACATGATACCTCGATTTAGAGCCCCAGGAGGCACTGAGGATTAATTACTTTGAATGGCCCTGAGGAGGAGCTATTTCAAAATAACAACAGCGGAGCGTCCACACTACTGCTATTCCGAAATAGCTATTTCAGAACAGGCATGGTTTACAGATGTCGCAATAAGCTGTCTGTTATTTCAAATTTATTTTGAAATAACAGAATTGCTGTGTAGATGCTCGCATAGTTATTTTGGAATAATGGCCATTACTCTGAAATAACGCTGCTGTGTAGGTGCACCCTCAGAGAAACAAAGATGATGTACGGTACTATATACTTCCCTTTGCTAGAGCAAAAAAGGAAATGTTAGCTATTTCTCTTAGCAGGCAGTCCTCCATTTGGGGCATCCACCTCTTTTGTGCTTTAAGGGGATACCACAAAAATGTTCTTTTTAAAATCTTAAAAATCCCACTTAAACTATACTATCAAGGTATGTCTAGACTACATCCCTCTGTCACCAGAGGGATGTAAATTAGACATACTGACTTTGCAAATGAAGTGGGGATTTAAATCTCCCGCGTGTCATTTGAATAAAAATGGCTGCCGCATTTTGCCGAGTCAGCAGTTTGTCCGCAAAAAGCGGCTGTTAAGACGGCTATCAGACGACAAAGAAAACCTTTGTAAGTCAATCCTGTAAACCTCATTTTACGAGGCATAAGGGATCGGCTGACAAAGGCTTTCTTAGTCACCCGATCCCCGTCTTGACAGCCGCTTTTTGCTGACAAACTGCTGACTTAACAAAACACGGCAGCCATTTTTATTCAAATGAAGCACAAGAGATTTAAATCCCCGCTTCATTTGCAATCTCGGTATGTCTAATTTTCATCCCTCTGGTGACAGAGGGATGTCGTCTAGACATACCCTCAAAGACTTAACCTTTCTGGAGGTTTCTTTTTATTTCATACTTTCTTTCTGGGCTCAAAAAAAAAAGGTTGTTTTTGATGTAATAATATAACGAGAAAAACCATATTAAGATCTGTGCTAACTCTTTTTAAAACGCTTTCTTCAGAGATATTTTTAGGATTACTCTTATATTAACTGAAAGTTGTCACCATGTTGCCAGTACATTGACCCACATCTAGATACCAACAGAAACGGATGCTATAACAGACTACAGGTTGGACCTTCCTGGTCTGGCACCCTCGGGATCTGACCTGTCCCAAACAAGGGAATCTGCCAGACCAGAGGAGTTCCTCTGCTACCGGTTCCCCAGACCACCTTCCCTCCCCAATGTAAGCCCCAGCTTTACCCTGCCACCGGGCTACTGGGCTTCTGTGGCCCTGGCAGCCTGGACTACCCTGGCCCCAACCCCGCTCTTGGGGCCGCTACGGCCCCTGCTTTGCTAATGAGTCTCTGGCACTGGTCCCAGATGCAGCCCCACTGGGCTCTGAGCAGCTAGACCTCTTGTGACTGGGGCTCCCAGCCAGGACTCCCTGGTCCAGGAACATCTATGGTCCTGCCAGACCATGGATGTTTCTGGATGAGAGAGTCCTGATTTTTGGAGGTCCAACCTGTAAAACACATGTAAGACCCAAATCTGCAAATGGAGAATGCAGGGTGAATTTGAATTTATACAAAGTCCCATAAGACTCAGACATCAGGGTCTGATCATGCAGATTCTATGGCAGGTTTACAGTTAATATAGAGGGCCTAACTCATTCAAGATAAAGCAAATGTACACTGCTCTAGCAGTACAAGGGGACTTTATAATGGAATAAATATAATGTACTCCCTCTTTGAGGCTCCTTTATGCCACAAGAGTGCTATAGAGTAAGTTTGCTGTTAAATGAGAAACAGGCCCAGGATACTTTAAAGAAATCACATTTTCTCTTCCATGGGATATTTTGTGACCTCGATAGTGGTCAAAGTATAAACCTCCCTCACATATTTGGTAGTTCACAGTTAAGGTTGCTCGGTGATGCCTCAGTAGAGATGGTGAGCTTTGTAGTTACGTAGGGTTCTTTTAGAATTTAGTCCATAGGTTATAGTCCACTATGAGGCATTTTATACAGGGTGTACCAGCTTAGGATTGGGATCTCAAGCCTTATGTCTTAGATTTCCCCTGCATGAAACCCTAAGCAGATCTGAGATGACAGGATCAGGACCCAATGATCTTATACTGTTTCTTGGCAGCCTCTTGACCATAGGACATTAGGCTTTTGATATAACCTTCTGTTTCCCAAACACCATAATAATTAACATAAAGTAATTGATCCATTAAACAGTTTATCACAAAATTTAAAGAAACATATAGACAACGAATTTATTTCAATGAAGATTGATATAAATGTTAATGTTTCCTTTGATCTCCTAACCAACATCTATGGTAATAGACAGAAACTGTCTGTGTACATGGCTAATATCTAGTAAGATATATAAGTAAATACACTCAGGTTTGCATTTCAAAGTTCTTGCCTATCTAGCATTCAATGACCCTTATTACCATTTACATACTTTCCTAACTGGCGTCTACAAGCTGACTCTGGCTCACTTAGCCTGCAGATGCTTAACCCTTTCTGGCTATGGGTTATACTTGACATAAGATCTGTTGCAATTATATAAGAGTGGTAAACAATTGTTTTCTGTGGCCATATTATAATCAGTTAGCATCATAACCAGACCCAAGACTGATCCCTGTAATGACACATTCCATGCTTTCCCAGTTTGACACAGAACCATTGATAGCTACTCTGAGAATGACATTTCAACCAGCTGTGATTTCAGCATATTGCAATTTCATTCAGACCTCATTCCCCTTGTTTGCTTATGAGACTGTCTTAGGGAACTGTCTAAACAGCCTCACTTTAAAAAAATCCAGATATATTTTATCTAAAAGTCCCTCACCTCACCTCCACTAGGCCGGTAACCCAGTCAAAGAAGTAAATTTGGTTGGTTTGACCTGACTGGCTCTTGACATATCTATGCTGGCTATTATTGATTACCCTATTATCTTCCAGATGGTTACAAACTGATTGTTCAATAATTTGTTCAAGTTTCTTTCCAGCTATCAATGTTAGGCTGACTAATCTATAATGCCCTTGGTCTTCTTTGCTCTCTTTTTAAAGGTAGATACTATGTTTGCCCTTCTCCAGACTTTTGGAATCACACCCATTTTTCAGGATTTCTCAAAGATAATTGAGAGTGCCAATATCATTTTAGCTAATTCCTTACGTACCCTGTCTGAAATTTCATCAAACACTGCTAACTTGAATAAAAACTCATCTAAATAATCTTTAACCTGTTGTTCCCTATACTGGCTTGTATTCTTTTCCTCTTGCTTATTCTCTTCCAGAATATGATCTGAGGAAGTGGGTCTGGCCCACAAAAGCTCATCACCTATTAAACTTGTTAGTCTTCAAGTGCTACATAGTTTTTCCTTTTGTTTTATGCTGAGTATCTGTTATCATTAATCTTTTTAGTGGTGATTGAGCTTTGTTGAAGTCAGTTATTAGCACTCTATCTCCACTAAATAGAAGACCTACATTTTCCTTCATCTTTCCCTAACTCCTAATATATTTAAGGAATCGCTGATAGAGAAATGAAATTTAAGAACACAACTACATTCTAGATATTGGAACAGACAAGAAAAGGTGTCATGATTGAGTTGATACTCCTTCAGCCATTGTGAGATGCACATATAAGAGGTAACTTATTACTCAAGTGTATAGTCAGGCAGTTGATCTGAGACACATGTTTATGGGTCCATCATTAAAGTTGCAACCTAACTCTAGTGTAAGTCATATTTCAGCACTTTTATAACTGAATAAAATAACATGTTTAGCTTGAACATTGTCATTTACTCCAAAATCTAAAGGAGATTTTCTGAAAAACTTCAGAGATATGGATGCAAACATTTTAGTGTCTTTAAAAAAGTTACCCTTCAATAGTGTTTATGGTCTTGTCTATACTACCAAGTTTCGTTACGAAAACTGCCTTTTAGCAACAAAACAGTGAGCGCATGCACACTGCAATGTGATTTTGTCAGGAAAAATGGCGAGCTTTGGCGACAAAAAAATTCCATCTCTGCAAGAGACTTTTTTTTTTTTTCCCTCCTTTTATTGTTGACAAAGAGCCAGTGTAGTCACTGCTGTTTGTTTTGTCCTCGGGACTGGCTTCCACCAATATCCCACGATGACTGTCCTGATCCCTCTGCTCAGTGTTTTGATTTCTGCTGTCCTACAGGCATGCATCCTCCCCTTTCAAAGCTCCAGGAAGTAACTGACAGCTGAGTGAGATGCTCCATTTGGGGAACAAACAAAGAGAGAATCAGTCGAATACTCCTATCCTGCCCTGCACCAGAAACACAGCAGCAGGACAAACTACTGTGCTTCTTTGACATTCCTCAGCAGAGAGCTCACAGGGCTACTCAGGATACTACTCCTGGCAGCTAAGGAGCCTGTGGGAGAACTCAGAGGAAATTCCAAGATGCTCTGCCTTCCACAACACTGCACTGTGGAATACATACCCATAGTGCATTGCTCACACTGTTGATGATGGTGTCCCCAATTGGAAATGATCTGTTGACATGGGAAATAAAGAGAGAACATCATCTGGTTATTTTTATTTTGTCAAATTTTGGGTGTTGACATAAGGTTTGTCGACAAAACTGGGTAGTGTAGACAAGGCCTGACATTTATTTGGGTTATTCTGAGTCAGAGGTCATGTGCTAATATCTCTTAGCACTGTATTACAATTCCTTACAAGCTAGTTTGCAGGTGACATTTGATGAAATTGTATTATCTAGTTCATAGAATTGTAGAATCATAGAACCATAGAGATGGAAGAGACCTTAGAAGGTCATCAAGTCCAGCCCCCTGCTCTAGGCAGGACCAATCCCAACTAAATCAACCCAGCCAGGGCTTGGTCAAGCCGAGACTTAAACACCTCCAGGGATGGAGACTCCACTGCCTCCCTAGGCAACCCATTCCAGTGCTTCACTACCCTCCTAGTGAAATAGTTTTTCCTAATATCCAACCTGGACCTCTCCCACCACAACTTGAGACCATTGCTCCTTGTTCTGCCATCTATCGCTGAGAACAGCCTCTCTCCATCCTCTTTGGAACTCCCCTGCAGGAAGTTGAAGGCTGCTATCAAATCCCCCCTCACTCTTCGCTTCTGCAGACTAAACAGACCCAACTCCCTCAGCCTCTCCTCGTAAGTCATATGCTCCAGCCCCCTAATCATTTTGGTTGCCCTCTGCTGGACCCTCTCCAATGCGTCCACATCCTTTTTGTAGTGGGGGGCCCAGAACTGGACACAATACTCCAGATGTGGCCTCACCAAAGCCGAATAAAGGGGAATAATGACATCTCTAGATCTGCTGGCAATACTCCTCCTAATGCACCCTAATATGCCATTAGCCTTCTTGGCTACAAGGGCACACTGTTGACTCATATCCAGCTTCTCATCCACTGTAACCCCCAGGTCCTTTTCTGCAGAACTACTACTTAACTGGTTGGTCCCCAGCTTGTAACTATGCTTGGGATTCTTCCGTCCCAAGTGCAGGACTCTGCACTTGTCCTTGTTGAACATCATCAGATTTCTTGTGGCCCAATCCTCCAATTTGTCTAAGTCACTCTGGACCCTACCTCTGCCCCTAGCTTAGTGTCATCTGCAAACTTGCTGAGGGTGCAATCCATCCCCTCATCCAGGTCATTAATAAAGATATTGAACAAAACCGGTCCTAGAACCGAACCTTGGGGCACTCCGATAGAAACCGACCGCCATCCTGACATCGAGCCGTTGATCACTACCCACTGGGCCCGGCCTTCTAGCCATCTTTCTATCCATCTTACCGTCCATTTATCCAATCCACATTCCCTTAACTTGCTGGCAAGAATATTGTGGAGATCAGATCAAAAGCCTTGCTAAAGTCAAGGTATATCACATCCACTGACTTTCCCACGTCCACAGAGCCAGTTACCTCATCATAGAAGCTAATCAGATTGGTCAGGCACGACTTGCCCTTTGTGAATCCATGCTGACTATTCCTAATCACTTTCTCTCTTCCAAATGCCTCAAAATGGATTCCTTAAGGATCCTTCCATGATTTTTCCAGGAACCGAGGTAAGACTGACCGCCTATAGTTCCTTGGATCGTCCTTCTTCCTTTTTGAAGATGGGCACTACATTTGCCTTTTTCCAATCATCCGGGATTTCTCCCGATCTCCACGACTTTTCAAAGATAATGGCCAAAGGTTCCTCAATGACACTTGCCAACTCCTCAGTACCCTCGGATGCATTAAGTCCGACCCATGGATTTGTGTACATTTAGCTTTTCTAAATAGTTCCTAACCTGTTCTTTACCCACCACGGCTGTCCATCTTCATCCCATCTTGCGTCACTGAGCACATTAGTCCGGGAGCCCACCTTGTCCGTGAAGACAGAGGCAAAGAAAGCATTGAGTACTTCAGCTTTCCCACATCATCTGTCACTAGGTTACCTCCTTCAGCAGGGGCCGCACACCCTCTCTGATCACCTTCTTCTTGTTAACATGCCTGTAGAAACCTTTCTTGTTATCCTTCACATCCTTAGCCAGTCGCAATTCCATTTGCACTTTCGCCTTCCTGATAACCCCCGGCATTCTCGAGCTATACATTTAAACCTCCTGGTCATTTGTCCAAGTTTCCACTTTTGTAAGCTTCCTTTTGTGCTTAAGTTCACCAAGGATTTCCCCGTAAGCCAATCCGGTCTCCTACCATGTTTGCCTCTCTTGCTACGTGTCGGGATGGTTTCTTTCTGTGCCTTCAATAAGGCTTCTTTAAAATACTGCCAGCTGTCCTGGACTCCTTTCCCTTCATGTTAGCATCCCAGGGATTCTGTCCATCAGATCTCTGAGGGAGTGAAAATCTGCTTTTTGAAGTCCAAGGTGTGTATTTTACTACTCTCTTTTCTTCCTTTGGTCAGGATCCTGAAATCTACCATCTCATGATCACTGCTTCCCAGGTTGTCACCCACCTCCACTTCCCTATTAGTTCCTCCCTGTTTGTGAGCAGAAGGTCAAGCTGCTCACGGCCCTGGTTGGATCCTTCAGCACTTGCGTCATAAAGTTATCCCCAACATTCTCCAAAAACTTCCTGGATTGCCTGTGTACTACCGTATTGGTTTCCCAACAGATGTCAGGGTGATTAAAGTCCCCCACAAGAACCAGGGCCTGTGATCTGGAAGCTTCTCTCAGTTGTCTGAAGAAAGCCTCATCTACCTAATCCACCTGATTCGGTGGCCTGTAGCAGACACCAACCACAACATCACTGCTGTTGTTTGCTCCTTTAAACTTAACCCATAGACTCTCTACGGGTTTTTCTCCCTCTTTATACTGCAGTTCAGAGCAATCATAGTACTCTCTTGCATATAGTGCAACTCCTCCTCCTTTTCTACCCTGCCTGTTCTTCCTGAACAGTCTATTCCCTTCCATGACAGCGCTCCAGTCATGCGAGTCATCCCACCAAGTCTCTGTTATCCCAATTAAATCATATTTCTTGGACTGGGCCAGGACCTCCAGTTCTTCCTGTTTGTTGCCCAGGCTTCTCGCATTAGTGTACAAACACCTCAGATAACCAGTTGATCGCCCTATCTTCTCCATTCAAACAGGGGTCCTCCTTTCTGCTCGTTCCTCTCTGCATTTCTTCCCGGTATCTGACTTTCCCACTCCCCTCAGGGTTTTGGTCACCGTCCCCCGACGAACCTAGTTTAAAGCCCTCCTCACTAGTTTTGCAAGCCTGCCCGCGAAGATGCTCCTTCCTCTCTTGGTTAGGTGGATCCCATCTCTTCCTAACAATCCTCGTGCCCGGGAAC
Organism: Rafetus swinhoei; assembly: GCA_019425775.1. Lineage (NCBI taxonomy): Eukaryota > Metazoa > Chordata > Testudines > Trionychidae > Rafetus > Rafetus swinhoei. The sequence continues at coordinate 37,065,737 of CM033449.1, forward strand.
AGAGTCCCATGATCAAAGAAACCAAAGCCCTCTCTGCGACACCACCTGCGCAACCATGCATTTACGTCCTCAATTCGACGATCCCTGCCCAGTCCTTTCCCTTCAACAGGGAGGATGGACGAGAACACCACTTGCGCTCCGAATTCTTGGATCCTTCTTCCCAGCACTACATAATCCGCAGTAACCCGCTCAAGGTCATTCTTGGCTGTATCATTAGTTCCCACGTGGAGAAGCAGGAAGGGGTAGCGATCCGAAGGTTTGATCAGTTTGGTAAGCCTCTCAGTCACATCCTTAATGCGAGCTTCTGGTAAGCAGCACACCTCTGGAGATTCCAGGTCTGGACAGCAGAGGGATGGCTCAGTCCCTCTTAGGAGGAAGTCCCCGACCACCACCACCCGTCATTTTCTTTTGGGGGTGGTGGCTGTGGAACCCCCATCCCTAGGACTATGCATCCCATGCCTTCCCGTAGATGGTGTTCCCTTCCGGTTTCTTCCTTGTGAGGTCCCTTCCAAAGCATTCAGCACTGCAGAGCCTGTGGAGAGAGCCTGAAAGCGATTACTTACCTCTATAGCATTGGGGGATTCCCATGCTGGCCTTTTTCCCCTTCTAGAAGTTACATTCTGCCAGTTCTCTTCCTGGTCACGTACTGCCCTCTCCGGCTCTTCCGCCTGCCGTGCTTGCAGGATTAAACGCTGCCTTCTATCGAGGAAGTCTTCATCCTCTCTGATAGAGTGAAGGGTTGACACTTGGGCCTCCAGCCCTCTAATTTTCTCTTCCAAAATGGCAACCAGCTTGCACTTAGTGCAGATGAAATCTGTTCTTTCTTCCGGGAGGAAGACAAACATGGCACACTCCATGCAGGTAACAACAGCAGAACCATCACCATCCATCCCTGCTGTCCTGGAGAAGGGATTTAAAAAGAAAGGCAAGAGAACCTCACCCCCTTCCCAACTCCCTCTCTAAACTCCCTGTTAGCACTCACCTGTTCGCAAGCTCCTTGGTCGCTTGCCCAAGGAGCCTTATAAAGCCCTGGACTGCCTTAAAGTCCCTCCCCCTACCAAGGCTCAGCCAATCAGCAGAGTTGTCAAGTTGTGAAGTGGTGTCATTTAATTAGAGGACAATGAGAGGTATTAGTAGGGGAAGTAAATGCGGGTGGCAACCTGGGAAACATTGATCATAAGATGGTCAATTTTAGGATCCTGACCAAAAGGAGAAAGGAGAGCAGAAAAATACAGATCCTAAACTTCAGAAAAGCAGACTTTGACTCCCTCAGAGAACTGGTGGGTAGGATCCCCTGAGATAGTAACATGAAAGGGAAAGGAATCCAGGAGAGCTGGCAGTATTTTAAAGATGCCTTATTGAAGGCACAGGAACAAACTATCCTGATGAACAGTAAGAAAAACAAATGTGGTAGGCTACCAGCTTGGTTTAACAGTGAAATCCTTGGTGAAATTCAACACAAAAAAGGAAGCTTAAAAGAAATGGAAACTTGAACAGATGACTGGGGAGGAGTATAAATATATTCCTCAAGCATGCATGAGTGTAATCAGGATGGCCAAAAACAATTGGAATTGATATTAGCTAGAGATGTGAAGGGGTAACAAGAAAGTTTTCTACAGGCATGTTAGCAATAAGAGAATACTCAAGGAGCTGATAAAGGAGGTTATCATCTTTGAACAGTCATGGAGGTCAGGAGAAATTCCAAAAGACTGGAAAAGAGCAAATATAGTGCTTATCTATAAAAAGGGAAATAAAAACAACCCAGGAAACTACAGACCAGTTAGTTTAAGTTCTGTGCCAGGGAAGATAAAGGAGCAAATAATTAAGGAATTAATCTGTAAACATCTGGAAGATAATAAGGTAATAGGTATCAGTCGGCATGGATTTGTAAAGAACAAATCATATCCAACCAATCTGATAGCTTTCTTTGATACGAGGTTTACAGGAGCAGTCGACAAAGGCTTCCCTTGTCGACCGATCCGTGTCTAGACTGCCGCACTGTGCCGGATCAGCTGATTGTTGGCACAGCGCCGGCGGCCATTTTTATTTTAATGAAATGGGGATTATTTAAATCCCTGCTTCATTGACTATGTCAGGTAAACTAGTTTACATGGCTCCGTCGACGGAGCCATGTAGTCTAGACATACCTATACAGAATAAGAAGTGACTGTCTAGGAAGGAATACTGCAGAAAGAGATCTAGGGGTCGTAGTGGACCACAATCTAAATATGAGTCAACAGTGTGACACTATTGCAAAAAAAAAGCAGGCATGATTCTGGGATTCATTAACAGGAGTGTTGTGAACAAGACACGAGAAGTAATTCTTTCACTCTACTCTGCGCTGATTAGGCCACAGTTGAAATATTGTGTCCAGTTCTGGGCGCCACATGTCAAGAAAGATGTGGAGAAATTGGAGAAGGTCCAGAGAAGAGCAACAAAAATGATTAAAGGATTAGAAAACTTGACCTATAAGGGAAGACTGAGAAAATTGGGTTTGTTTAGTTTAGAGAAGAGTATCTAAAAGGCTCTTATAAGGAGAAGGAAGAAAAAATTGTTCTCCTTGGCCTCTGATGATAAGACAAGAAGCAATGGGCTTAAATTGCAGCAAACGAGGTTTAGGTTGGACATTAGAAAAACTTCCTAACTGTCATGGTGGTTAAACACTGGAATAAATTGCCTAGGGAGGTTGTGGAACTTCCATCACTGGAGATATTTAAGAATAAGATGGATAGACAACTATCAGGGATGATCAAAATGGTCTTACCATGAGGGCAGGGAACTGGACTTGATGAGCTCTCAAGGTCCCTTCCAGTTCTAGTATTCTATGATTTTATGATATGGGAAAAACTGAAGTACTCAATGCTTTTTTTACCTCTGTCTTCACAGACAAGGTCAGCTGCTAGACTACTATGCATTAGGCAACACAGTATGGGAAAGAGGTGGGCAGCCCTTGGTGGATAAAGAACAGGTAATGAACTATTTACACAAATCCATGGGGCTGAATCTAATGTCTCCAGGGTGCTCAGGGAGTTGGCTGATGTGATTGCAGAGCAATTGGCCATTATCTTTGAAAACTTGTGGCATTCGGGTGAGGGCCCAGATAACTGGAAAAAAGGCAAATGTAGTGCCCATCTTTAAAAAAAAGGGAAGGAGGACAATCCAGGGAACTAGAGATGTCAGCCTCACCTCAGTCACCAGAAAAATCATGGAAGGGATCCTCTTCGAAACCATTTTGAAGCACTTAGATGAGAAGAAAGTGAACAAGAATAGTCAACATGAATTCACCATGGGAAAGTAATGCCTGTCCAGCCTCATTGCCTTCTATGACAAGGTAACTGGCTCTGTGGATATGGGGAAGGCTATGGATTAGCACACTTTTGATATAGTCTCCCTCAGCATTTTGGCAGCAAGTAAAGGAATTAAGGATTGGATAAATGGACTGTAAGGTGGATAGAAAGCTGGCTGGATTATCAGGTTTAATGGATAGTGATCAATGGCTCAATGTCTGGTTGGTGGTCAATGTCAAGCGGAGTGGCCTAGGAGTCAGTTCTGGGGCCAGTTTTGTTCAACATCTTTATTAATGACCTCAATGAGGGGATGGATTGCACCTTCAGCAAGTTCACAGATAACACTAAGCAAGGAGGACAGGTAGATATATTGGATGGTAGGGATAAGATCCAGAGTGACTAGGAAATTTGGAGGATTGTGCCAAAAGAAATCTGATGAGGTTCAACAAGGACAAGTGCAGAGTTCTGCACTTGGGATGGAAGAATCCCAAGCACTGTTACAGGCAGGAGACCGACTGACTAAGTAGTATTTCAGCAGAAAAAAGACCTGGGATTACAGTGGATGAGAAGCTGGATAGTGTGAACAGGGTGCCCTTGTACTCAAGAAGGCTAATGGCATGTTAGGTTGCATTAGGAGGAGCATTGCCAGCAAGTCTAGAGAAGTAATTATTCCCTTTATTCGACATTGGTGAGGTCACATCTGGAGTATTGAATCCTATTCTGGGGGCCCCCATTACAGAAAGGATGTGGATGCATGGAGAAATTCCAGTAGAGGGCAACCAAAATGATTAGGGGGCTGGAGGACTTGACTTGTGAGGAGCGGCTGAGGGATTTGGGCTTATGTAGTCTACAGAAGAGAAGAATGAGAGAGGATTTTACAGCAGCCTTCAACTACCTGAAGGAGGGGGTTCTAAAGAGTATGGAGAGAGGTTGTTTTCATTTGTGACAGATGGAAGAATGAGGAGCATGGTCTCAAGTTGCAGCGGGGAAAGTTTAGGTTGTATAATAGGAAAAACTATTTTATGAGGTAGGTGGTGAAGCACTGGAATGGGTTACCTAAGGAGGTGATAACCTAGAGGTTTTTGAGTCCCAGCTTGACAAAGCCCTGTCTGAGATGATTTAGTTGGTGGTGGGCCTGCTTGGGGAGGGGGTTGGACTAGGTGACCTCCTGAGGTCTCTTCGAAACCTATGATTCTATGGTTCTAACTCAGTAAGGTCAGGATTTAAGTCACTGCCTTTTAACAGTACAACTGTCACCCTGCTGAATGCAACTTTTGGCTTGTCTACATCTATCCCCATTAACTAAAGCTATAAACTTGAAATGGATTGGTTTATCTTAATTCACATTGAAAGACAATTAAGATGCACAAAATTAAGGCCTCTTAAATTCTGAATAACAAGATCCACATAGGGATTTAATGCAGTTTAACTAAGCCACTACAGGAAAAGTAATCCATTTTAAAATTAAAGGTGTGAATTTGAAGTAGTTTAGTTAAACCTCATTAAATTCCCGCATGGACACTGTTATTCAGAATTAATGTGGCTCTATTTCGTTCAGTTTCATTCACTCTGGAAGAAAATTTAAATAAACCAATACACTTCTAGTTTGTAGATTTAGTTAATTTGGATTAGTTTTCCTGGATGTCCCCATGTACTCAAGCTATTAGAGAGAATATAAGTATTTACAGCTGTCAGCTCACAAAGGTCTTCCTTTAACTGAAAGGGTAGAAACGTTTATTTTTGGAAATTGCTATATATAAAACAAAGAGATAATATTGATGATATGGGAAAACCAGAGTGGCACAGTTGGATTCCAGCTAACCATTTATATTGACTATACATAAATATATAAAGCCTAATTATTTATGTACATTGCTACTCTCACACTATTCTTATGGCTTCTGAAATAGAAACAGAAAGTCTAAAAGACTCCAAACTATTTAAAGGGATATTACCCATTCCTAAACTCTATAGATATACAGGGCAAGGGTTCTAGTCCCAGCACTAAAGATCTATCATTTAGCCCTGCAAATCCCAAGCTCTTCAGAAGACAGATTGCTAGATGTTAAGGCTTGGACCATTATGATCATGCTTTGTGATGTCTTGCAAAATATAGCACTTCACCCATTGGTTTCTGAATTCAGCCACAGCTCTTGTAGAGTTGAGTTAGAGCCCATCTTTTAGAAAGACATCTAATCTTTTTCGATTACTCCTATTGATGGAGCTTTTACCATATTCCTTCAGTAATCAGTTCCAATGCTTAGCCATCCTATTAACATTTGCATCTTGTTTCCTCTTTGAATATTTCAGATTTTAGTTTCCAACAATATCTATACTATATAGCTTATATATGTATAGTAATGTCTGCTAGTCATGCCAGGATAGCCCCCAAAGTAGAAACATGCCAAATGAAGGGCAAACATAGGTATGATAACAGAAGCCTTCGTTTGTCAGCAGTGCTGCATCTGCACTGGAGTGTGTTTTTGGCAAAGCTACGTCATTAGGAAGACCTGGAGCAGTCTGTTTCTTTTACAACCCTGACTGACATAGCTATGTTAGTATATGTTTTAAATGCAGACCAAAGCTTTTGCTAGACCAAAAACCCCTTTATTTTTAGACATCATCTCCATACAAAACTAAGTGTAGGCTGGGACACTGCATGTTTTGTAAGAAAAATGGTGCTGGTACTTTGGGGCAAACTTGGGGTGAGTAACCTACAACGCGTGGGCTAGATGTGGCCAGTTGCTTGATTTTATCCAGCCCACAGTGGGGCGGACAAGCACTTGTGATTCCAGTCCCATAGGCAGGAGGCCATGAATCTCAGAACACCCAACCTCTGTCACGAGGGGAAGCCCCAAGTTGCAGATGTGGCTGCAATTGATATTTTCTGTGAGTCAATGGCCCATGATAGCAAAATGTTTTCCAATCTGTGGAGTAGGCTTTGGATGTGGCATATAGGAGACAGTTATGCAGCAGGAAACCAAAGCACCGTGAGTTAGTAAGAACTTGGTATTATCTGAAAACACAACAGAGCTCTTAAGCTTAATAAAAAAGCTCACCAGAGCAAGAAAAGATAAGATAATTTGACTTCATTTTTCAAGATATAAAATCAAGATTAAAGTACCCAAACTATTACTTTTAACATATGTTTGCTAGTTAGCATAAAATGGCAGAGTACATATACCAAGGAATATTACTCTTTAAAGAAAATTTAGGAATTTAAAATTATGGAAATTAACAATTAGCATAAGGGTGAAAGATATTCAGATGTGCTCATAGTCAGTCTTTTAGATAATATATTACATTGAACAAACAAACAAAACCTCGCAAGCTTAATTCTATATCTAAGGATAAAACGTGCACTACCTACATTCTTGCTTCAGCGCTCCCATGATGTAGCAATCCATAGTTGACTGGATCTGGAAACATTGCACTATTCTTAAAGAACTGTTATGGTAGGTCACTGGTGTTTTGTGTTCTGTACTCAACACAACATTTATTTTCATGCTTCCTGAGTTTAGAACCCTCCCCAGCAAAAAAGCCTCTCTTGAAGGATTGTAGAGGAAAGATTCACCTTGCCTACATATCTCTCATAGCAAGACACAGCACTATGGCTTCAATCACTTCTTTCTGTTGGTCATTCAATCTCTCTGATGTCTTGCTCCTCCAGATTTTTCATGTACAATCTCATCTGGAGCCTCAGTGTTCCAAATAAAAAGCACTGACCAAAATACTAGTCATCTGTATCATGTCTCTCTCCCTTCCTGAGCTCTTCTTCAGTTCCAATCTTCTTTCAGTGTAGTGAGTTCCTGAACTTCTTCCCTGCAAAACCACCAAACATAATTTAAGCCACTACTGTTTACCCCAGGCTTAAGATGTCTCTCTAGCTCCTCCTCTTCCAAAAAACTGACCCACAATGCTACCTTCCTGAAGTCTTGTCATGGGTTCCAGGGCCACCATATGTCTATTTCCACTCCTGTAGCTTCCTAGTAGCTTCTTTCCCAAGGAACAGACCCAAATCACCCCTTTCAGGATCTCCTTCCTCAGTGCTCTGACTGCCTTTATGACTTCTGACCTATTTCATGAAGAACATAGCTCTTCCCCAGCTGTATCTAATCATAATTTTTTTCTGACAGACCTCTGTGTGTAACTAGATGAGCTAACTGAGCCATCAGGCTCCCATTAAACCTTAGTCTATCAGTATGGGACATCACCACAGGACATAAAGTAATTCTATATTTGTTAATAATTTTGGCATGATACTATTAAGTGATTTCATACCTACTTGATTTGCAATGTTTTGAGAGAACTTTAGCTAAAGTCGTAACTATATTGTGTCACAGCAAACACTACATCAGATGGGAGCAAAACAAATAAAATCTAGAAATACTACTAACAATAATAGCAATGGTTCCTCAGACCTAAGCATGATAGGCAGAGAGATATTACTTTGTCTTTATTTTATGTATGATTCTCAGGTGGAAAAAACTTCAGTCAAACTATCGCATTGTTGAAGAAAGGTTAAGTGAATAAACAGCAGTTTTCGGAATGTAGACAACAGGTTTCAGTATAGTTAGATATCTTTTTGTGCTTTTTACCCTTATTCAGAATAAAGGTAAGCATGGTATGTTCTGAAAATTAAGAATAAACTGTGAAAGTTCTCCACATTACATGTGTGATGTTGAAAAGCTAAACACCTTTCTGATATTAATTTTCTAATTAACTCCACTAGCAGTTCACTCTTTTAGGTCAATATCTTTCAGTAGATATATTCCAGGTAATTATAAATATGGTTTTGTAATTTCAACATTTATAACATTTAACAAATTAAATATTATTATTCATAAATATAGGCAGTCGTCACATTTCGTTTTACACAATAAATAATAAAATCTCACATTTCTATAGAACTTTCCTTCTGTAGATTTAAAAGTGATTCTGCCCTCCCTAATTCCTTTGCACATTAACATCAGCTGTTGGATTACTAAAGCAGGCAATACGGAGGCTTTTATGTGGGATATATAAAATTGTGTGGAGTTGTAATTATAATTTTTCAGAGAGTGGGAGCAAAGGAATGTGAAGAAAGGTGGGTTAGGAGTGTAAATCCATTTAAAACTCCTGCTTAACTTATAATTTGTCAGGCTTTGTGAATAGAGAAGTGAATTTGTCCCATTACTGAATTAGTCTTCAAGACACTTGTGCAGTAGGTAAGTTGTTTGTTACAAAAGTTACTTCATGGACTGCCTGGGAACAGATATTTTCTACAGAGGGACAAACAGACAGATATTATTGCTACATAAATTTGAGAGTCCTGATATATGGGTAATGGAAAAAATTCTGCATATGAATATTGGCTGACTGGGCAATTCTTATTCAACATCATTAATAATAACAACCATGGGCTCAACGCCCATTGGTTTCCCATGCCTCCCTCACTGTTTCCTTCCATCTTTCCCTGTCCAATGTGGAGTGGCTTAGTTTCTGTAGACTAGCTCTGCACCAATCTACTATATCATCTATGCATTCTCTGTGGGGTCTGCCTCTCCTATTCGGACCATCCATCATGCTGAATACAAGGTCTTAACTTTTCACTCATCGTTCATTCTGCAGATATGCCAGAATAGTTGTAACTTCCGTTGTATAATCTTCTGCAGTAGGTTCTCTTTTGGCTGTATCTTCCTATATAATTCCTTGTTGGTGACCTTCTGCATCCATCCTATTCTAAGGAACTTTCTATAACAACTCCTCTCGAACACCAATATCCTTCTCTTCAAATCTTTCGTTATCACCCATGTCTCACATCTGTACAACATGCTGCTAAATACACATGTTTTCAAGATGCTCAGCTTTGTTCCTAAGCTAATCAATTTACTTTTCCAGATCTTATCCATTGCCTTCAAACTCGCTCTTGCTTTCGCTATTTTAGTCGCTATTTCCTTCTTAGTCTAGATCATACGTCATGTTGCTCCCCAAATACATGAACTTCTCTATGGGTATGTCTACACTGCCACCGTAGTTCGAACTAGGGTGGGTAATGTAGGCATTCAAACTTGCAAATGAAGCCCAGGATTTAAATATCCCGGGCTTTATTTGCATGTTCCCAGGCGCTGCCATTTTTAAATGCCCCGTAGTTCGAACTACCTGCCCGTGGCTACACGCGGCACGGACTAGGTAGTTCGAATTAAAGCTCCTAATTCGAACTACCGTTAAACCTCCTTGCAGGAGGAATAATGGTAGTTTGAATAAGGAGCTTTAATTCGAACTACCTGTATGCGCAGGTAGTTCAACCACGGGCATTTAAAAATGGCGGCGCTCGGGAACATGCAAATAAAGCCCAGGATATTTAAATCCCGGGCTTCATTTGCAAGTTTGAATGCCTACATTACCCACCCTAGTTCGAACTAGAGTAGCAGTGTAGACATACCCTATGTTCCCTAGTTCAATCCCATCTACACTGATCTTACTTTCTATTTCCTTATCTCCAAATACCATTGTCTTTGTTTTATCAATATTCATAATCAGTCCATACCGCTTCCTTTCCTCATTTAGCACCTGCACTATTCTCACTAGATTCTCTTCATCTTCATCGATGATAACTATATCATCCGTGAACCTCAAGTTATTAATTCTCATCCCGTGCACCGATAACCCTTCTACCTCTTCCCTGATCTTGTCCCTCGCTCTCTCTAGGTGTATGATGAAGATACTCAGCGATATCGGATCTCCTTGTCTCGTACCTCTATTCATTCTAAACCAACTTCCCAACTCTCCGTACGTTCTCACCGCTGCCTCCATATTTTCGTTGATATCCTTCAACAACTGTATCTGTCTGCCCTGTAATTCTTATTCACTGCCCACTGAGTAAGATATCAGCCATTTATCTTACAAGCTCTTCTTTGATAGCAAAGAAGAGATTAAAGCTGTAATGATATTGTGAACCAGCTCCAGGTTCAGGGTTGGTCCCCAAGCTGCTCTACAACAGGAGGTAGACCTCATTGATGAGGTAGGGAAGGACTGCTTATACTAAATTCCCATCTACAGGACCCCCTTTGCATCTTTACAGGGGGTCCTGCTTCCTCTGAGTAAGGGTTAAATCTTATCTCCAGCAGGAGAGGAACATGAAATGACATTTAGCTTGGTAATTGCAGAGGGATCATCTTGTATTTTTACCATGCTCAGCATAATGGAGGTCCTGTTCTGTTACTGGGGCTCATATGCACTATGGTAATACATATAATAATTCATGTCACACAGATGTAAGAGACACAACCAATGTGGTGAGCTGGGATAAAGGCTAGCATCAGGCAAAGTATTCCATTCACATGCTGATTATGTATATACACGTTTTCTTCTCCGTTCATCATTATGATTAGGCAGATGAGATCCCATTATTCTAGGTAGACAGAACAAAATCAATTCTGCAGAATCCCCTGCTCATGACTGAAATATTGCAAAAGCACACTACTTGGATCCATGACGGAAGAATTCACAGGAGACAATACAAGTGAAGGTTATTAGATCGTGATCATGTAAATCAAGGATGAGTTCAGCCCATATTTCAGTCATCACACTAGTGGAACACAGCTGTAGAATAAGGTGTGAATGGAACCAGCACCAAAGCAGCCATTAGCACACTGCAAATGACTCCAGCAATAGATATGATGAAAAGCCCTGAAGAATTTCAGACCTTGGTGCATGGTTACCCAATACTTTATGGCTATATAGATGTTTGGAAGATTCTTTTCAAAATCTATGATTTTTTCCACTAACATTGAACTGCCACTTATGCAAAAAGGTCACCCAGGCTACATTTACAATGTGGAACTATTTTGGGATACCAGAAGTATCCTGAAATAGCTATTCCATGTCTTTAAAGCAGCCTGCTATTCCGGCATCCCTGTAACCCTTGTTCCATGAAGATTAAGGGACATTTTGGAATAGTGCTTTATTTTGAAATTGCCTTGAAATAAGCTATGCACATTGTGTAGCTTATTTTGAGGTAAGAGTGCAATGTATACCCCTCCCCTCCCAATGATGTAAACTTCTGGATTACTGACTAATGCACAATAGAAATTAGAATTGGCCAGAAAGTAGTCTCTCTCTCCTCCACAAAAATACCTGAATTTTTCTGATGAAACAAATTCTTTCAATTTGGGTGGAAAATTCACTATGGGATATGGGAGGAAAATACTGGAAACAATTTGGAATTCTTTTGCTTGTTCTCCAGGCTGCCCAACCTCCAGGTAATCCAGGTAACACATGAAGATGAAACAATTTATCATGGAGTGCTTTGATTTCAATGAACTGGCCACTTACGCTGTAAGAAAGCATCGTTTCAGAAAATTCTCAATCAGCTCTATCAGAACATGCATACGAGTGTAATTAAATGAAATAAAATAGTGACATCATGAAAAAATATTTCGGACAAAAACCCCAAAATGCTTAATTAAAAAAAAAGTTAGAACTGGGTTGTTTTGACATTAATGGAACTTTTTCCCCACGGTTTTCTTCTGAAACACAATTCTGGCAAAATCATCCTGATTTTATGTAGCATTTCAATTTAAACAGAACCACATGTTCTGATGGAGTATGGTTCTATCTACATTTCTCTGAGAAGCTTTAATGCTAACTGTTTACTTGCTCCTTTGAAGTAAGATTCTGCAATTTCTCCTGTGGATAAGATGTTAGAATGATTCACTTTTGATCCTTGCATGCCTAGAAGTAAGTACTGATTACTCTCTGTCTGTTTTTATTGGGGCTCCTGCCATTTGTCTTCTTTCAGACAGAACTGGTTTTTTTTTAATTAGGTGGCTCTTTCAGTCAGAGCATTCAACAGGATTTCTCCCCTCTTGACCTTGTGGTAAACAAGGTGGTACACACACTTTCTCTATTCGCTGTTTTTCAGACCTTCATCTTTACCTACAAAATATACATTTTTCCAATTTACTCCCCTTGACTGCGCTATTTGATTATCTGTTATTTCTGATTCCCTTTCCTCAGCATTCTCCATCATTTGAGTCATAGTAACCAGTTTGATTTTCAAAATTCACATCCATAATTGTAGCAATATTTATAGATATTTTATTCATAATTTTCTTTGTCATTCCAATAGTCATACTTGCCTTCTTAAGCTTCCACATTTTCTGACTGCTGCATCACTTCACCTAGTGCTTTTCCCCCCCAGCGTGTTTGTGCATGTGCATGTATAATACACACACATCATTTGCACACGTTTAGGATTTTCCTCAAGCCTTTGGATCTCTCTTCATTTTTCTTTTTTTAAAAGCCAACCATTGTTTGCTTTAGCTTCCTCCTTCCCTCCCCCAAATTATGACAGAAATTGAAAACTATAAAGGAAGCATTTTTAGTAAGTTTAATTGTTTTGTTTTGTTTTGTTTTGTTGTCTACTAGCACAGTAATTCACTGTTTGACTTATTTGTAAAATTTACGAATTATTTGTAGTATGACTTTGTCTAATTTCAACTTTCAGGAGTTGGATTGTGATGCCTTTTTCTGGAGATTAAAAAGCCATCTGCTATCAGAAATCTCTGTGCCTTATAGCCACTTATTGACCCTGATCAAGTCACCTCTAAGGAAACTGAGCGTCTTGAGTTTTACGCTAGCAGGGAGTTTTTTTGGAACTTCAATAATTCTTATAGCTCTGTCCAGTTTTCAGCATCCTTTTAGAAGTGTGGACAATAGAACTGGACACTGAATTCCAAGAACAGTCTTCCTAACACCCAGTGCAGATGCAATTCCACTTCCTTATTTCTGATTTATATCCTCTTGCTTATACATCCAGTGATTGTGTTAGCCCTCCTTACTACAGAATTGTCCTAGTAGTTCATATTAAAATGTTTATTTTCCATTATCCCTTAGTTATTAAGTTACTTAGCACCTCTTCATATCACTGCATTCCAGGATATAGTCACCTTGAAAACCTCCTTTTAAATAAAACACATTTCAAAAATTGAGCTATCTGATCATATCTCTTTAATTCCAAGTAAATTGCACTAGTTATTTTGCATGACTAGAGTCTGAAGACTTTGTAATTAAACAAAGTAATCTAAATGCTCTTGTTACTGTGAAGGTCAAGTAAGTCTTCAAATATTCCTGAATGCTAGAAATATTGAATAGCTAACAATTCTCTGAGATATCCAGAAAATAATGTTAGTTTTCTAATTTAAACTTTATGATTTATTAGGTGCGATTTTCACATCAAAGTTAGCAGAATTTATGGGCTAACTTCTGAAACCTTTTAAAGGGATTACTCATGAGAGTAAGTGCTACTCAATGTAATTAAAAAACAAGCCTGTTAAATGTGCTAATTTGATAATGCAAGACTCAATAAACATACACAGAGTATTAGTATAGGTTTTAAGACAGCATGTTACCAAATATTTACCAGCAGTTATCCTATTTTTACCACCAAATTATTTGTGAAGCAGTATAGTAAATCAGTTTCATCTCAATCTCAGTTGTTACTATGGAAAAAGAATGAGCAGCCCTATGGCATCTTAAAGGCTAACAGATTTATTTGGTTAGTCTTTAATTTGTTAGTCTTTAAGATGCCACAGGACTGCTTGTTTTGTTTTGTTGCAGATACAGACTAACACAGCTACCCCTCTGAGACTATGAAAGAAGAGGCATTCATAAAATTAATATTAACTGAAGTAAAACTCAAAAACCTTTGGTGAACCAACACGGTGAAATCCTGGTTTCATTAAAGTCAATGAGGGTATGTTTACACAACAGCATTATTTTGGAATAATTGACATTATTTTGAAATAACAAGAAGAGTGTCTACACTACAAGCCTTTATTTCAAAATGGGGTTGAGCTGGAGGACTTCTTACTCCAACTCATGGTAACCTTCATTTTATGAGGAGTAAGAGAAGTTGAAGGAAGAGTGTTCTTCCTTCAACTTCCTGCTGTGCAGATAGCACCAAAAGCGGAAATAAATTATTTTGACTTAAGTTATGCAGTTGACATAGCTGAAGTTGTGTTACCTTATTCCGACTTTAGCCCTGCTGTGTAGATATACCCTGAGGCTACGTCTACACTGAAGGCTTCTTGCGCAAGAACTGTTTTGCACGAGAGTTCTTGTGCAAAAGTTCTTGCACAAGTGTGCGTCCACACTGCCATGTGCTTTTGCACAAGAGATGTGCTTTTGCGCAAAAGCGTCCATGGCAGTGTGGATGCTCTCTTGCGCAAGAAACCCCTGTTGCCTGTCCACACTGCCTTCTTGTGGAAGAGCTCTTGTGCAAGAGGGCTTATTCCTCGTGGGGAGAGGAATAACTCTTGCGCAAGAAGCCCTGTTTTCCGATGCTTTACTGTAAATTTACTTACGCCAGAACGTGCATGCAGTGTAGACGCTCTGCAAGTTTTGGCCCAAGAACAGCTGTTCTTGTGCAAAAAGTCTGCAGTGTGGACATAGCCCCAGAGCATAGAGAGGGAATGTTGCAGTTTCCTAGAGCTAAAAAACACCAACTCATAACACAAGCTGCAAACTGAGCAGCTGCAATGGTTTTACTATAGTAAGCACCTTTGTATAGTAGAGTAAACCTAGTAAATTGGGTCTAGACTATGGATTGGAGGGAAAGCTACAATGTATTAATTTTATTTTGAGACAATGACTCATACAACTACTATCAATGTGTACTGTCTCAAACATACATGAAGAGACAATGAGTGAAATACTACTTTTATCTGTTTTCTTGCCAGGTAAAAGAAGGAAGGGGGTGGGGAAGAAGTTATTTATATTCTGGAACTGATTTGCTAATTTTATACAGAAACAAAGCCAAGTTTTCAATTACAACTTCTCAGGAATTTCCATTTGAATGATTTTCTGATCGAAAAAGAAGTTTCTGCAAAATCAAAAATTTTCACAGGAAAATTTCAATTGTGCCAAAAAATGTCTTCATTACTAACAATTTTAACTCTCAAAGTATGAAACAAAAACTGTTTTCATTGCAAGCCACACTTTAAGTTCTGGTTACCTTGTTTAGGTGCCTAAATATAAACGAGGCCTTACTTGTGGGTGGGAAGACATTCCTTTTTCTTTTATTTTGAGGTAGGACAAATTTGTTTGTAATACAAACATCTTTTCAATTAATTTTGCCCGAGCAGTGTAACTTTATTATAGTGACGCATTAAGTGTTTAAACATTCAAAGTCCTAGTCTAGAAACATACTGAGTCAGACTCACAAGTCTTCTTTTTGATCATCACCATTAATCATAACACCCTTGTAATAGGCTTACAGATGTTATTTATATTCAGCTTGCTGCTACGTTATTTCTTGTGTCACTGTCACCATCTTCATCTTCCTCACTGTCATTCTTTCACATTACCATATTATTTTTCCTTCTCTGTTTTCCTTGAGTCTTTGCCATATTGTATATTTAAGAAATCTGAATCTCTAAATATGTTTTTCTTTTTATTCATTCCTGACAAACATTCACCTCAGATCAGGTTTGTTTCACTTTCTCTTACATTTCAAGCATTTTATGGTGAAATAAAATGGCTTGATTTTTAATTGAAGCTATACATGCAAGCTTCAGCTTCTATTTAGCAGCAAAAGATGCTACAGAACTGCAATCTCCTTTGTCATTGAAATCTCTATTGTCTTGGCTTACATTGTATATAAAGTCTTCATCTGAAAATAAGCAGTCTGGAATGTATTCTGAGGTCCACAGAGTAATCCAATTCAGAGAGAATGACTGGGAATCATTAAATTTTCCCTCACATTACAATGCTTTGATGACCTTATCAGCTTTGTCACATAAGCACTAACACATTTTTCTACACCCAAGAAGTGCTTATGAAATCTTATCATATTTGGCTGTCACTTTAAAATGATCACTATTTCATTGAAAACATTGTTAATTTAATTTCTCTATTGCCATCAAATTAAGGGATTAAATGTGCCTTTCATCTTATTAAACCAAACTAAGGCAGGCAGAATACTCTTGTCTCCTGACAATCTTCTAAATAGTCCATAGCAGCTGATTTCACTGTTCTAAATGTAAATAATTTGACCAGCCTTCCCCTGACTCATTGATTATTCCCACCATTTAAATGATGCTTCCTGTAGCTCCAGAATTATTTCCAGGTGTATATAATGCCAGTGGAGATTGCTTTTTGAGTGGGCAGCCTGACTGTACATTTAGTCATATATTGCCTGGAATACTTTTAGGACGAGACACTGAGTAACTACTGGACACAGATGTAAATGAGTGCTCAGTACACAAGATAGTACTCAGGGAAAGAATCAAGTTTATAGTATGAGTGACAATATCGTCTGTCGGACTACTACCTTATTTGCTCTAGAACAGCAATGGGCAATCTAGGCTAGAGAGTGGGCTGCATAAGTGGCCCTCCTTCATCACAGTGGGCTACAAGTTTGTCAGAATCAAGACGGTCTCCCAAGTTAGGGTAGTTTTGCTAACTGCTCTCAAGTACCTAGAATTTGCTGACTGAACAGTAGCAGCGCTTTGACTGAATGCAGAGGGACCACACAGCTGTTACAGTCAATGTTGTGTGCAGTCAGCAAGCACCTCACTTCACATGCCTTCGTTTACATTTGTGTCTCCTTAGTAGGAAAAAAACTACTATGTGGACAGAAATCTGAAGAAGCTGGCAAACCTGTATGTAGCAAAGGTAAACAAAATGTCTCGTGGTCCACACATAAAACTCTTAGGGCTGCATGTTCCCCATCATTGCTGTAGAATTTGAAGCATGAATAGCAAATGTGATTCTTCTTCTTGCGTCTGGGAATTCTGGGTGATCCGGTAGAGATGGTTAGACCTCAGCTCAAACCGGGGCCACTGGGCAGCCCTTTGCGGATCGACTACCATCTCGTTTACGCACGCTAGTTGGTCATATGCTGCTCTCAGCGTTGGATCCTCCTGCTGGTCTCAGGGAAAGTCCACCAAGTCTAGTGATATTGGGTCCTCTTCTGGAGATGAATGGGACGGGGGAGGTGTCTCTGGTGCCTTGATCTCCGGAGCCTCCTCCTTGTCGGCCAGCTCCCAAGGGTGGGCCTCCTACAGCTCTTCACCGAGGAGGTCTCCATGTAGCCCAGTCTGGGTGGGTGGTCTCCCGAGGCTGGCCTCTTGGAGGAGGGCAGTAAATCCCGGCCAATTGCGGCCCAATACAATGGGGTAGGCTAAAGTAGGGGCCACCCCTACCAACAACTCTTTGGTCACCCCTCAGATGGTTACGAGGACCCTAACCCGGGGATAAGCTTTTAAGTCACCATGAATGCACCGCAGCCACAGCTCTCCTTTTGGCTCTGCAGTGGCTGGGAGGACGTCTTTATGGACGAGGGTCTGGCTACATCCCGAATCTAGGAGGGCTATCACCTGCTGTGATTCTGCCTGTCCAACAATCATGAGTGTTAGTGGGCCAGGCGGGTGAGCCTGGGTGTCAGCCGTGCAGACCTGGCCATAGCTGCAGTCTCTTTCCGTACAGTCCCATGTGGCCACATGAAAAACAGGGTCCTGATTCTGTGTGGGCCAGCCGTGTAGAATCCTCATGTTGTGGGATACACCGCCACTCCTGTGGCACCAGGCGGGAGCCTTTAGGAATTTCCCTGGTGAGCGGGAGCTTGGAGTCCCCACCCTTATTTTCAGCGGAGCCTGCCTACACTCGGGCACTGTCCTCGTTTGGGGAAGAGGCATCGGTACCACAGCCGATGCCCTTGAGCCTGGTGTCGGGGCTCAGGCATCCAAAGCCACCAGGTTCTCAGCGGCCAGAAAGTCCTCCATCAGTGTGACCACCTCTGAGAGAGCTGTTGGGCGATGCCTAAGGACACAGTTTAGCCACAAGGTGGGAGCACCTGGGTAAATTGTTCTAGTGCCACTTGCTCTACGATTTCTGACAATGACTTCTGCTCTGGCTGAAGCCAGCATCAGCAGAGGGTTTTAACTCCTTGAGCCACAGCCCACAGATGGGTGCCTGGAGGGTAACTCATGGACTGGAGCCATTGACGGAAGGTTTCGAGTGAGATATCCAGGGCGTCCAGGATGGCTGCTTTTACTTGTGTATAGTCCTGAGCTGCCTCGATGAATAAAGCCTCCTGTGCCGGCCCACTCAAATAGGGAGCTATGAGGGTTGCCCAATGTTCTTGGGGCCACTGCACAATGGTAGCCACCCATTCCAACGTCTCAAGGAATGCTTCCGGGTCATCCTCTGGGCCCATTTGTTGAGCCAGCAACTGTTGCTGCTGTTGCTGGCCATCTACCAGAAACTTGAAAACTTTATCAAACTCCATGTTAGGCAGGGAGAAAACCAAAAAGTAGTTATTTATTTATTTACTTTTTTTTTTAAGTCCACTGAGGCATGTCCTCAGCCCCTTACGTCAGGGACAGAATCTGTACCCACATTCTCCACCAAGTGTAGCCAGTCTGGCTTTCCTGGAGGGGTTCCTCCACCTCTGGGTCACTGGGTGGCCACTCCGCCCCACTGCACTGGCCCTTTAAGCCAAAGCCCCAAGTCATTAGTCCATGCCCAGCCTTCCTTCAGGTGAGGCAGCACACACAGTGAGTACAAAAGCCCAGCCCTGGTTCAGGGCAGGCCAACAACCCAGTTAGTTCAGGTTCCCAGCCCTGATTGAGGGTGGGGCAACAAATGAACAGTTAGCAGTCTTAAGGGCCTGGGCCTTGCTTCAGGCTGGGCAGCAAACACAGATAGTACAGAAGCCAGGCCCTGGTTCAGGGAGGGCCAGGAACAAATACAAGCAGTTTATCAGTGAAAGGCCAGGCCCTGGTTCAAAGCATGGCAGTAACAAACATTGTTAGCGGTAAGGAACTGCCAGACCCTTGGGTCAGGGCATGGCAGCAACAAACGCAGTCAGTTAGTGAGGAGTGGCCAGGCCCTTGGTTCAGGGCGTGGCAGCAACAAACAGGCTTGGGTCTCCTTATTCAGGAGGGGTGCAGGCCGAGCGCCTGCATTGGCAACGAGGGGGAGGTTGCCACATGGTAGGTGGGTGGCGGGGGGGAGGGGGTGCAGGCCCGCCCACTCCACTGCGCCCCAGCCCAGGGCCCTAGGAGCAGCAGTGCAGGCTGTGACAGGCTCAGCGAGGGTTCCAGCCTTAAACGCGCCAGCCTTGGGGCCTTTAACTGTCCTCACTAACCCCTGGGCCACTTACCTTCTCCCCCTGAGCCAGTACCTGGGTTTCTGGCTATGCGGTCGGGGAGTCTAGGGTGGTCTTGTCCCATTGGGGTCCAGGCGGTCCGGTCCAGTCCTCTGCCACTTGTAGGTCCACGGGGCTCAGCCAGTTCCTTGTGCAGGCTGTGGCGGGCATCTGGGTTGGTTCTCTGGGTCAGGCTCTGTCAGGGGTTCGGGCCAAGGCTAAGGCCTTGGCAGCTGCAACTGTCTTTCCCAGTTCCTGGGCACAGGCTGGGGTATGGAATCAGGCTGGCCCTCTGGATCCGCAGGGGATGATATGGTTGGAGGCTCGGGCAGCCTCAGCCTCCCACGCACGGAACAGGTAGTCGGCCCCAGGCTCAGAGGTGGTTGAAGGCCCAGGCCAAGCCTCAGTCCTAGCCTCCCAGGCTGGGAGCACTGAGCAGGCCTCTGGTTCTTCTGCAGGCTGGGCCCTGACTGAGTCCAGAGGCTGGGCTTTTACCTGGGCCCGCCCCCTGACTTCCTGTCAGGTGCTGGGCAGGGTCAGGCTCTGCCCAACATGGCGGCCAGAGAGTTTCCTCCTCCTCCGTGTCAGTGGGCGGCCACTCCACCCCACTGCAGAGAAGGAGGAGAGGGAGCAGGGTGCAGGTGCCGCTGCCGCTCTCTTCCTCCTCTCCCCCTGTTCCTGTTCCTGCTGCCTGCACCAGCCGGAGCTCTCCCCGCCCAGCCCCGCCATCCCCCGCCTGTTGAAGCCTCACCTGCTGCTGGACCTGCTCCCCTGGACGACGACGCTGCTGCCGCCGCTGCTCCTGTTCCCCACCACCACCTGCTGCTGGCCTGCCCCCCCCTCCCCTCCCCTGCTCCAGGAGAAGAGGACCCCACCAGCACCCACCACCGGAAGCCTTCCCCAGCTGGCAACCACCCGCCTGCTGCTGCTGCTCTACCACCTGCACCCCACCGAGGGAGAAGAGGATTGTCGATTGGACTGTGGAGGGGGTTTGTTCCTCAGAACTGAGTTTTTTCACCTGCTCTTGGGGTGGTGGTGGACTGAGTCACCAAGAGGGGGCTGGGGGAGTGGCATAGAGCCCTTCCCCTAGTCCAGCTGCCCCCCCATAGCACCACCCCCATAACCCTCTCCACCAACCATGTACCACGTGGACTTACCCCTCAGTGGGGCTAGCTACTCCCCCCCCCTTTTTACCAGCTGGGACTGTTCCGTTGCAGCAGCGGGTGAGGACTGAGCCCCCCACCAGTGCTCGTGGGTGTGCTCCAACCCCCCCCTTTGGACTTGGCCCCCTTCCCTCAGCAGTGTTTCGTTGGGGACCCTTCCCCCGCTCTCCCCGCCCTGCCCCCACTGCAGAAGCCTTGCCCACCCCGCCCCATTAGCCAGTTCTGTTTCCCCCTCCTTCCCTGAGTTTGCTGACCAGCCCCGCCTAGCCTCAGTTTGTTTTACCCGGCCCCGCCTGCATTTAGCTAGCTGCAGTGTGCGTCCTGTTTCCCAGCCCTTTCTTCGCCCTGCCCCGCCTTGCTCACCAAGTGCACCCGCCCCCCCCCCCCCAGCCTCCCAGTAGTCCTTTGGCCCCACCCAGAGTTCTGGTCCCCGCCCCGAGCGCTTGTGCCCTTCCCCTTCTCCTCCCCTTTTTAGTTAGCCCCCCTGCACATTGCACCCCCAACCCTGATGGCCCCATACTCCCCTTTCATACCCCAGTGCAGCCGGAGGAGCCGGCCCCCGCCCTGCACCTGTTACCTTGCCCCCTGCCTGCCCTGCCAGCGCCCTCCTCCTCTGCTTCCAGCCTTGCAGGGAGGAGTGGTTGCTGGCCTCAAATCCCCTTGGTTCCCCTGCTTGCGACCTACCCCTGTTAGTGCCCTCCTTCCCCGCAAATAGTTAAGCGGGAGGGAGTGGCTGCCCCCCTGCCCTCCCTGCACCTAATTGCGACCCCCCCCCCCGCCCTCACGTCCTTACCCTTTCCTCTAGCACGCCCTCCCATGCAGTATCCTTATGGGGAGGAGTGGCTGCTAGTTCCCTTTCTTTAGTTTCCCCACAAGTACCCATCCTCTGCCAGTGTCCTCCTTCCCTCAGTGGGAGGGGGTGGTTGCCCCCGCCCCTTTCTTAAGCCTCTCACCCTTACCCTCCCCTTCCCCCGCCCCTAGCTTTGCACCTTCCTCCTCCGCCTACAGCCTGCGAGGAGTAGCGGCCGCCACTCCCCCTTCCTGGTTTCCCCACTCCTCACAAGTTTAAAGCCCTCCTCCCCAGCTTCCATCTTAGTGGGGAGGAGTGGCTGGCACTTCCCCTTGACCTCTCCCTCCCAATTGAGCACCCTCCTCCCCCATCTCTATCACACCCGAGAGGAGTGGATGTCTTGCCTTTCCCAGTTTCCCTTACTGGTTCCCACCCCTCCCCTGCCAGCTGATAGGTGGGGAGGAGTTCCCTTACCCCTTCCCCACAATTTCCACCTCCTCCAACACCTGCCCCCCTCCACCATGATGGAGGAGGTCCCGGCCCCCTCCCCTGACCTCACGGGCCCCAATGGCCCCCCGTTGCCACTGACCCCACCAATCGCTGTGGCTAACCTCCCGACCCCTAACCCGGGTCCCGCGCCTGCCACGGCCAATGCCCCCCTGACACGGGTGGACCCCACACCTCGGCCAGAAAAAAAGGCCGGGGGGGGGGGAAAGAAGGGCAAAGACCCGGCCCCGAAGGCCAAACCTCCTATGGCAGAGGCCACCCTGCTCACTGCGGCCCAGCCACCTGCCACAGCCCATCCTTCCCCTGTCATTCCCCCCACCGGCTCTGGGGCCGATCCACCCATGGCCCCCAGAGTGTACGCCCAGGTGGCTGCTGCCACCCTCCCCCCCACCCCGGGTCATCTGCCACGACTGCCTCCTCCAGTTCCATTCCTGGTGGCTGGGGCCCCTTCCCCACCCTGACCAGGGGGCACGGCGTCCACTTCCTCCTGGTCACCGCCTCGCCCCACGTTGGCAAGGGTGGTGGGGGCGTTGGCGAGGGTGGTGGGGGCCTCGACCATGGTGACGGCCTCCAAAATTTATGGCAAGGTCGTGTTCTTCCTTGCCTCGGAGGCCACTGCCCAGGAGGCGGTGGAGAGGGGCTTGGCGGTGGGGGGCATGCATGTGCCCCTCGAACCACTGGAGGACCTGGGCGTACAGGTGGTCCTCACCTCTGTTCCGCCCTTCCTCCCCAATGCCGCCCTGTTGCCTGTCCTCTCCACCCTGGGGCAGCCCATTTCCACCATCAGCCTTCTCCCGTTGGGCTGCAAGGACCCTGCCCTCCGCCACGTCCTGTCCTTCCGCCAGCAGGTACAGCTGCAGCTGCTGCCGATGGAGTGCGGTGGGGTGGCGCTCAAGGTGTCCTTCCTGGTGCCCTACCAGGGGGCCCTCTACCGGGTCCACTACTCAACAGGAGAGGCCCGGTGCTTCCTCTGCCGGGCGATGGGGCACGTCCAGAGGGACTGTCCCTTGGCCCGGTCAGGGGAGGCATCCGGGCCCCCCGGGGCCCAGGAGGGTGCCGGCCTCAGCACCGCCGGCCCCCCTGGCAGTTCGTCGTCCGCGGCTGCCCCTCCTCCGACCGACGGCTCCGCTTGGGAGCCGGAGGCACCCCGTCTGGCATGCCCGAGCGAGCAGGCGGGCTTTGCCTCTACTCAATCCGTCTCTGCGGGGCCCGAGGAGGAGAGGGTGGCGTGGTCGCTGCCGGGTGAGGGAGAGGGCCCCCCCCAGGTGGAGGTTTCCCTCGCCCGCGCTCTCCCTCCCCTGCCTCAACATCCCCCCCGAAGACCACCTGCACCCCCTGGCCTTGCCCCTGCTGACCAGCCCTCCACCTCCACCTTGGAGGGCTGGTCGCTTGTTCAGGGGAAGCGCAGAGCCTGCTGTTCGCGGTCTCAATCTCCCCCCTCTGATGAAGAGGGGGAGAGGGCTCCCCACCCAAAAATCTCGAGGGGGGCCAATGCTGCTGAGAGTGCCCCCGGCAAGCGTCAGCAGGAGGTGCCGGCCGAGGAACCTGTAGCAGCAAGGGGGGACAATGCCATCCCTCCTGCGGAGCCCATCCACGAGGAGGCCTCGGGTGGAGCTTCCCCATCCCCAGTATCAACTGCACTCCCCGCCATCACCGCCGAGGTAATTGTTGCCTCGGCGACCGGCGGGGAAGGCTCTGGGGCTGAGGGGATGGAATTCAGCTCCATCTTTGAGGAGATCAAGGCCCTGGGTCTGACCCCGCTCACCCAGGGGGAGGACGACCCTTCGCCAGCGGGCCTCGGTCTGGGCAGTGACTCTGTGGCGCCACCCCCTCCTCTTCCTAACTCTATGTCCCAGGTGGCCGACCCTGTTCTCACATTCGGGGCGCCCCTGGTGTTACCTACTGGCCCGGCCGACTTGAGTGCCGGAGCCGAAGCCGCCACTCCCTCAGGGGCGATGGCCGGCGCCGAGCGGCCGGGTCCTGAGCATGAGGGTGCCCCCCTCCCGCAAGTGAGGCGGGGCGGTCATCTCCCCCTCCCGCTGGGGGCCCAGCAGAGGACACCACTCTGGCCGATGCCGTGGTAGCAACCCTTGCCTCTCCATCTGAGCCCAGCGTCGGCGTGGGCGCCCTCCCTGCTCCTGCCCCCCCAGTTCCCATTCGGGAGGCGCCGCAGCCCAGTGGCACACACCTGGGGGATCTTCCCCCAGACCCTGCCCCAAATTCTGGTACCCTCCCCTGTCCCGATTTTCCCCTCACCCCTGTTCATGTCCTTGGCCCTGATCCCACCCTCTACGAGCCCATATCCAGCTCCAAGTCCTCCCCCATCCCTGATCCCTCTTTTACCGCTACCATTCCCCCTCTTTCCACCCCTGACCCATCGTCCAGCCGTGAGCCAGCTCCCCTTCCCACTCCTACTGTGCTGCCAGTCCTGTCCTTACCGTCCTCCCACACCACTGTCATTGCCACCCCCATGAGGGCCGTCTCATTCCCGCTAGCTGTGGGCAGCCCTCAGGGGGTGGTATTCGTATCCCTGGTTCCCAATCCGTTAGGGGCTGACGTGTTCCATCCGCCGCCCCCTCCTGTGCTGGGGTTGGAGATGGGCAGCGCGGCGCCATCGCTGTCAGCACCGCGCCGGGGGTCAGATCCCTGCTTGCCCGTCTCAGTGGCCCATGAGCTCCACCTGGGGGCCCGGACAGAGGAGACCTCCAGTACCCCCTCAGTGCTGAGGGTCGAGCTGCACCAGTTCCTCGTAGACAACTGCGGGGCCAAGAGCAAGGTGCAGCTCACCCTTCAGCACTGGGGGGACTTTCATTTGATCCTCCAGCCCACCAGAGCACTTTTGCAGGAGGGGAGAGGGACCAATAGGCAGGACGGCGCAGCCTACCGCCGGACCCGCAGATTCCGAGACGCTCTCCTGATCTTTGGGTCGGAGAGCAGTCTGCTGCGGGGGACCGACAACTCCCCTGCCCATGAGGATCCACCCCAGCCCTCATCATGAAGTACACCACATTCGCAACATTGAATGCCCGGGGCTGTAGGGCAGGTCTCCGCAGGAGCTGGGTGCTCTCCTTCCTTCGGGAGGGGGGATACTCAGTGATTTTCCTGCAGGAGACCCACACGACTCCAGCCATCAAAGCTGGCTGGCAGCTGGAGTTGAGGGACGGGGTGTATTTTAGCCCCCTCAGCGCTCGGTCGGCCTGGGTGGTCACCCTGTTCTCCCCTGCCCTACAGCCCGAGGTGCTGGGGAACACTGAGGTTGTCCCGGGCCACCTATTGCACGTCCGGGCCCATGTGGAGGGGCTGACGTTGAACCTGGTCAACGTCTACCCCCCACACACTGGCCCAGACCAGGTCACCTTTTATCGGCAGGCGGCCACCTTCCTTGGCACCCTGGATCCTCGCGAGTGTCTGGTACTGGGCGGGGATTTCAACACCACCCTCGATGACCGGGACTGTGTAGGATTCGTAAAATCCCAGGCCGCAGCAGGCGTCTTCAGGGAGATCGTGGACCATCACTCCCTGGTGGGCGTCTGGCGAGACCACCACCCGGACGACGACACCACCTTTACCTATGTCCGGTTGGGGGACCATCGGTCGAACCACTCCCGGTTGGATCACCTTTATCTATCACGTTTCCATCTGGCATGAGCCCACTCCTCCAGCATCCGGCCAGCCCCGTACACGGACCACCATTTGGTGGCCGTAAGAGCCTCTCTGAGTTTGGAGAGGCTGGGGCCGGCCTATTGGCATTTCAACAATAGCTTGCTGGAGGACGTGGGCTTCGTGGCTTCCTTCCAGGAGTTCTGGCTGGCCTGGCGGGGGCAGCGGCCGGCCTTTCCCTCGGCACGGCAATGGTGGAACGTGGGGAAGGTGCGTGCCCGGCTCTTCTGCCGCGACTACTCCCGGGGCGCCAGCCGGCGGAGGGATGCGGCGATAGAGCAGCTGGAACGGGAGGTCTTGAAGCTTGAGGGGCACCTGGTATCTGACCCCGAGGATCCATCCCTCCGCGAGGCATACTGGGAGAAGCGGGAGGTACTCCAGGCCTTTGAGGGCCTTTGGGCCCGGGGTGCCTTTGTTCGATCCCGCATCCAGCTCCTCCGGGAGATGGATCGTGGCTCCTGCTTCTTCTATGCCCTGGAGAAAAAGAGGGGGGGCTAAAAAGCACGTCACCTGCCTTTTGGCGGATGACGGCACCCCCTTCACAGATCCGGAGGAGATGTGTGGAAGGGCCACGGTCTTCTACGCCAGTTTGTTCTCCCCGGATCCAACCGAAGCTGATGCCTGCAAGGTGCTCTGGACCGAGCTCCCGACGGTCAGCACGGGTGACTGGGACCGGCTAGAGACGCCTCTTACTGTGGCCAAATTCTCAGAAGCCCTCCGTCTCATGCCCAACAATAAAACTCCTGGCATGGACGGGCTGACCGTGGAATTCTACCGCGTGTTCTGGGACATCCTCGGCCCAGACCTCATCATCGTCTGGGCCGAGTCCTTGGAGAGCAGGGTTCTCCCCTCTGTCGTGCAGGCGAGCCTTGCTCGCCTTGCTTCCAAAGAAAGGGGACCTCCGCGACCTTCAGAACTGGCGTCCCATCTCGCTCCTCAGCACGGACTACAAGGTCGTAGCAAAAAGCCATCGTGATGCGACTGCAGTCTGTGTTGGCGGACATGATTCATCCCGACCAGACCTACACCGTCTCAGGCCGTAGCATCTTTGAAATTTGTACTTGGCCCGGGATCTCTTGGAGTTCGGGTGTAGGGACGGTCTGTCATTCGCCCTCCTGTCCCTGGACCAGGAGAAGGCGTTCAACAGGATGGATCATGGGTATCTCCTGGGCACTTTGCAGGCCTTCGGCTTGGGGCCCCGTTTTGTGGGTTTTCTCCGGGTGCTGTATGCCCTCGTGGAGTATTTGGTCAGGCTCAACTGAACCCTGACCAAGTCGGTCAGCTTCGGGTGGGGAGTACGTCAGGGGTGTCCTCTGTCAGGCCAGCTGTATGCTCTGGCGATCGAGCCCTTCTTCTGTCTCCTCCTTAGGAGGTTGACGGGGTTGGTGCTCCAGGAGCCAGAGCTGCGGCTGGTCCTGTCGGCGTACACCAATGACGTGCTCCTTGTGGTCCAGGACCCGGGCGACCTGGCGTGGGTGGAGGCCTGCCAAGCCATCTACTCAGCAGCCTCCTCTGCCCGGGTCTACTGGGTCAAGAGCTCTGGCCTGGTGGTCGGGGACGGGTGGCGGGCAGGCTCCCTCCCACCTGCGCTTCAGGCCATCATGTGGGGTGCGGGTCCGCTGCTCTATCTGGGCATTTATTTATCCGTCACGCATCCTTCTCTGCCGGAGAACTGGCAAGGTATGGAGGCCAGGGTGGGTGAGCGGCTGTGGAGATGGACAGGACTGCTCCAGTGTCTCTCCCTCCGCAGGAGAGCACTGGTGCTATATCAGTTGGTCCTGTCCATGCTCTGGCACTGGTTCAATACCCTGTGCCCAGCCCCGGAGGTCCTGGCCAAACTCCAGAGGACAGCTCTGGAGTTCTTTTGGCCAGGACTGCACTGGGTCTCTGCAGGGGTTCTGTCTCTCCCCCTGGAGGAGGGGGGCCAGGGCCTGGTCTGCATATGCAGCCAGGTCCGGACCTTCCACCTCCAGGCCCTGCAGAGACTCCTCTTTAGTGCAGGTAGTCTGGCATGGAGCACCTTGGGGTGCGCCTTCCTCTACCACCTCCGAGGGCTCTGATATGACCGTCAGCTCTTTTTTATCCACCCAAGAGGCCTTCCGTGAGACCTCTCAGAGCTGCCGGAATTCTACCAGGACCTCCTCCAGACCTGGAAGCTGTTTTCAGCGACCAAGTCCGTTGTGGCCACCGAGGGAGCAGACCTCCTCGCAGAGCCCCTACTCCACAATCCAGCCTTGTGTGTGCCAGTGGCAGAGTCTCCCTTGGTGCGCCGGAGGTTGATCCTGGCAGAAACCACCAAGGTCAGAGACCTCCTGGACTATGACAGGGGGTACTGGGTGGATCCCCAAGTGCTCGCTCAACACATGGGGCTCTCCACCCCCTGAAC
Organism: Rafetus swinhoei; assembly: GCA_019425775.1. NCBI lineage: Eukaryota > Metazoa > Chordata > Testudines > Trionychidae > Rafetus > Rafetus swinhoei. The sequence goes on from CM033449.1 coordinate 37,093,665, forward strand.
CCCTCTGCGCCTACTCCAGGAGGTGAAGGCGGCCTTGCCACGGCCCGCTCTCGACTTCCTGCAGTGGTCCATGTGAGAGAGCACACCCCACCCTTCCTTTTCTGCAAACCTTCCATCCTTAGTTATTGGGCCCCTGTTCCGCGGGTCCCCCCAGCTTCCTCATCCCTGGACCCCCAGCCGGCTGCAGGATTTGCAGCTGGTCTGTTTCCAAACTGCGCCAAGAAAACATCTGTACACACTCGTGCTCCACACTCTGCATTTCCTCACCCTCGTGTCCTGCCCTGACAGCAAGTGGCTGGACTACCTAACACCTGTGAAGGGTGGGGAACCCCGATGGGCCAGCGTATATTCCACCTTAATTCCATGGCCCATCGGGGACATCAGTTGGCGGCTCCTTCACGGAGCCATGAGCATGGGCGTATACTTGCGCGGTTCACCCCCATCCCGGACACCTGCCCCTTTTGCGGTGTGAGGGAAAACCTGGCGCATGCCTACCTTGAATGTGCCAGGTTGCAGCCCCTATTCTGGCTCCTCCAAAACCTCTTATTGAGGTTCTGGCTGCACTTTTCCCCTCACCTTTTTATATACGCACACCCTATCCGTGGCCCCACAAAGTCGTGAGACCTCCTCATCAACCTCCTCCTGGCCTTAGCGAAAGCTACCATCTACAATACCAGGAGGAGGATGCTGGACGAGGGGGTTCTCTGTGACTGTGGGGCCTACTTCCATTCCTCCCTTGTGTCACGTATCCAGGCAGAGTTCCTCTGGGCGGCATCCACTGGTTCCATTGATAGCTTTGAGGAGCAGTGGGTGCTGTCCGGGGTTCTCTACTCAGTGTCCCCATCCAGTTCCCTTGTTTTGAACCTGTGACCCGCACCTCTTGATCCTTTTGTCATTATTTGTCCCTCATGATTAGTTGAACATGGGTCCAGTTGTTCCTCCCGCAAGGCTGGGGGAGGGGCTTTTAGCCCACCCACCTTCCCATGGTTTTCAAATAGTACCCCACTACACAGGTAAAAGTAGAAAGAAAACTAACAATGTGGTCTTGTAATCAAGGCAGTTAAATGTTGCACAGGTGAACCTGTCTCTATACTGGCTTGATCATAGATATACTGTATGTGTGAATACAAGTCACCTAAACTAAAATTATGGCAAATGGACATCAGTTGTGTGGGTTTTTTTTCATTTTCTGGATGACCAAATTGATACTATTGAAGCTTGATTTTTATGTCTCCACTGCACTTTTAGCTGCAGACTAAAAGTTGTAGCTGACCAATGGATCACTCAAGACTGTGGAGATTTAGCAGAGGCCTGGATAAAAAACAAGGGAAGTTTTAATCCAAACCTCAGCAACATCATTTTTCACATCTTACAAAACAGCTGTAATATTCTACCATGCATTCTAGTCTGATGATAAATTAATATTTCTGAAACACTAATATCCTATGGAGATAAAGAAAAATCACATGGAAAATGAATAATTTGATATTCTGCGAAGGGTCTGCATGGCAGGCACAAAATAAAACTTAGGGCCAATATTGAATGAGAATGATAACGAGAAATATTCTACACCCGTCTCATTCTCTAAGCAATGTCCAACCTGTGTATCATCCACATGCATTGTAACACAGTTTAATTACCTGATCTGTCACCATTTTTGTACAAAACCCCTGCCTCATTCAATATACAGTCACTATAAAATACACACACACACATACACACACCACACTCTTTTTATGGCAACTCCATGTGTTTAATTCAGTAGTGGGCAACCTGCCCATCAGAGTTCTATGTGTGGTCCATGATACTTTTTTATTTTACTATTGTCCATGTGCACAGTTGCCAGATTCCACTGGTTCCCATCTGCATCTTTTTTTCCCTACTGGTGTTACTAAAGTGACTGACCCCTAAACTAAATGTATAAGCTGTATGTTTACAAATGTCCCTGTGCATACACTTGTTTGGACTGAAAACCAAACCAAAACAACTGAATAATTGTAAGCAAAATCACTCAAAGTACTTGAGGCATCGTCCCATTCCCTGTATAGTGGATTCTAAGACTCTTCCAGCATATATATATTTACAAACAATAGTCACAAAGTCCATTGTTTTCTTCCACACCCTGGCTGAGGAATCCCTGGTGTCAGCGGGGCTAGCTACAGTGGGTGGCCCTGGCCAGGAAACCCTGGGGAACCTTCAGTGGCAGCAGGGCCAGCGGGACTGGCAGTGGCCGGGTGGTCCTGTCTGGAAAAGCCCAGGAAAACCCTGGTGGTAGTGGGGCTTGTGGCAGCTGGGTGGCCCCATCAGAGGAACTCCGGGGAATCGCTTGCAACAGGGGAGCCAGCAGCGTCCAGGTGGTCCTGTCTAAGAACCACAAGGGACCATTGCAGCAGCAGCTGGGCAGCGGGTGGGGAATCCCTGCCAGGCCATGTTAGCTGGGCAGGTGGCACAGTGGGGAGCTCCTGCGGGCCAGCATTAGTGGGGCCAGCAGCAGCAGGGCAGGGAACCCCAGGGAGAGGAGCTTGGGAGCGGAGCAGCCAGCAGGGAAGCATTTACCTCCACTGGTCTAGCAAGTTTCTTGGTTCAGGACCACTCAGGTTCCCAGGGTTCTGGACGAGGGAGGTCCCGCCTGTATTTTATGCAAAGTAGAACAGCTTCAACAGGAGGCATGGGACGTTCTGCTATATTTCATGGTGGTGCTGGGAAAATGTGGTAGGCATTCCCTATGTGGCTTCAATATTGGCCCACAGGCAAGGTAGATGGAAGATGTCTACTAGTTTGTCAATCCTACCAGAAGCCTAGGAACCTGAGTGGTCCTGAACTAGAGCTCAGAACTTAGGTGGTTGTTGACATCCACACTGGCAGAAAGCTAGGCACCAGGAGAGTTTAATGGAGGAAACTTAGATGCCTTGGGAATTCAGGAACAAACATAGTTAAGTCATAGCTTAGCGGGTTTCAGGGGATCTAAATTTTGGACTTAGGCACATAATGAGGAAATTGGTTGCCAAAATTCCTTTTGAAGATGAGATTTAGACACCTAAATTAATTTGGCATTGCTATGCAGATGTCTAAATACCTTTTAAAGTCTGGGCTCTAGTCCACAGAACCTATTGACCCAATTAGAAGCATGTCACTATTGCACTAGGCACTGTGCAAACACAGAGGGAGACATGGGGCCTGCTTAGAAAACTTTCAATTTAAGAAAAATTAGGAAATCCAATGGTTGAGCTGATGTAGAGAGGCTAATCCATGGGATTTCCTCCTCTCAATACCAGTTTTAATACCCCCCTGACACAAGCACCAATATGTGACAAGACTTCTGCTATCTTAGGGCGCGTCTACACAACAGGGCTTTTTTCGAAATAAGCTACGCAAATTGAGCTACATCAATTGTGTAACTTATTTCAAAATAGCTTATTTCAAGTTTTGGTCCTGTTTATACAGCACTTGTTTCGAAACAGAACCCTCTTCCTCTGACTTAACCTTACTCCTCATAAAATCAAGGTTATAGGAGTCAGAGTAAGAAGTCCTCCAGCTTGACAATATTTTGACATTATGTGGAAATAACTGCCAGCTGTGTAGACGCGGACTATGTCATTTTGAAATAATGTTGCTGTGTAGACATAACCTTAGAGGGATGAGAAGCAAGCAATGGAAGTGTTTCTTAACAGTTCTCCTTGTTTCAGCCACAGTTTGCTCCCTTGCCATTCACACAGTGGAGAATAAAATGGAGTCCAATAATGTTCTCTGACTATATCAACTGATGCCAATTGTTCCAGCTTGTAGGGTTGTTTGCAGAAACAGTAACATGAAAGCTGTTTCTGGAACAAAAACTTGGCAGAATATATAAATATTAGAGTAACTGTGCAGGACTGCTTTCTACAGTAATATAAGGCCATAACTGGAATATTTCTCAGCATACAATCTCTGCTTTTCACATACTAGAGAGAGCAACAGAACATTTGCATTAAATATAAATGTCAAAGAACCGTGTTTGTACATCACAATAAGAAGCCATTTTACATATGTGTATTCAAAATTGCAATTAATATTTTCAAAGTTATATTTTAATTGTACATTCATAGGCATTTTAATTTGATTAATAAAAACAAAAATAAAGTTATAGGGGGAATCTGTCACGAATATGTTTCTGAGCTTTTAAATCATCTGATAAGAACGCTAATGTGAGTAATCAAAATAAAATTATGATAAAATACTTTTTCACTCAGGTCTTTAACGCAAATGTAATTCTTTAGAGTAATTAGACGAAGGATAGGGGAAGTAGTACTGTCATTGTTTTGCAGATGAAAAACTGAGGCTCAGAGTCATTCAACAATTCACCAAAGGTCCCATAGGGGAGCTGTGATTAAGCCCAGAACTGAGCCCAGAACTCTTGAGTTTCAGTCCAGTGCCTTGGCTGCAAAGTTACACTCATGCTCGGGTGAAGGGTTGGGGAAGAGAGGAGGAAAACGTACTAGTTTTTGAGTTTTGTCAGTCACCACTCAGGGGCTGTGCTATGATAGCAGAAAACATTTAAATATTCTATTTTATTTTCTGTATTTACTCCTGGGATAGTCAGGTCTTAAAAAAAAAAAAAAAAAAAGACCACCACAGCAAAAGTAATTATGTCATATCTAAACTTCTTGACATCCTTTACCTAAATAGGAGCTATGTGGATCAGAGCAGTAACTTATTTTATCATAAAGCTGTAATAAGCACCTACACAGAGAGGCCATATTTGCCTCCCAAATCAGAATGGTGGTGTAGATAGGAAGCTTGTGATACATCAGGCGCTGACAGGAATACAAGGCCTCCTGCTTTGTATTACTTCTACATGATGGCTTACTTAGAGGACTGACTGTGTTGCAGATCTATCCACCCTGAAAGCCTCAGCTGTCTCTCCTAAGGTTTCATACTGCCACCCATTATCGTAGAATATAAGCAACTTCCACCTAAAACCAATAGCAAAATCAAGTCCCCTGTGGGCTTAATGGAGAATCCAACAATTCTCTCTTTTCAGAATTAAGACTTTTGAACTCTGTCTTTTGAGGACTATCTAAACATCTTATCATCATCACTTCCAGTGATCCAATGGCAGCCACTGCTATTGATTTTGATGCTCTGTTATCAAGCAGATAGGCACTGCTGAAATGAAAGACAAAAACACTGCTTCTCATAGCTATCCGCTGGAATGGAGACCCTTCTGTATTTTAAAGGTGCATTAAGTGGAAAAGAGAATGGTATATTTCTTCCAATGATCAATTCCTTTGTAAAATAAACTGGAAAATTAATACCAAAGGTTTAATCTTATAGTGCTGCATTTGTGATATTACTGCACCGTAAAATTCCATAGTCACAACTTTCCCAGTTCCTCCCTTGCAAGAAACTATTTTTAATAATAATTGCACTAACATCATCTTCAATTTCATTGCCATTTCTCATGGACCTGGGCCTTCATCTTTTAACAGCTATCCTCCCTTTTACCTCTACCAGGTAAGTCCCTGGTTCCACAACCTTCCCAATAACATTCCTCTCCTTCCCCACAGTTATTCCATGAGCTGTACATTGCACTATAATGTAGATTTCCTTCATTTCCTTCTGAAGACAAACACTGTAGACCCTGACAGGAAAAAAAAAAGTGAAGTTTCTGCATGACTGAGTGAAAACAAACTGATGGGCCTAAGTCACATTGCAACATTCTGTACATCAAAGTAGTGTCTTATAGTTATGATATGATTTGTGTACAGTATACCGTGTAAGGTATCAGTTAAAAAGTCTTGGTGTGAAGAACATTAATATCTGTTGGCTTGTATGTGAAGTTATAAAGCTTAGTTATGTGTGTGCTACTGAAATATGTTGTGAGGTTGAGAGATGCCCACGGCCAATCTATCAGTTACAACTAAGGGACAATGTACTAGTGGCCTGTTATAGGGAATCCACTTTTCCAATGGTCATCCCAGAAACTTCTCAGAGGGAGCAGGTAGGCAATGGGGCTGATAGAGGCAGCAGCACAGGGGAGGGAGGGGCAGGCAGCAGGTACTACCTCCTCAACTCCTCCCTCACACTGTCTTCCTGGGACCTGTAGCCCAGGCTATGTCTGGCCTACCTGCCCTGGTTCAGTGCAGCTCTTGGAAGTGGCCTGCCTGTGGATATCTATGTAAGTGCAGAAACTATCAGGTTTTCAATTTATTAGCAGCATCACAGTTTGTGAGGCAACCCAGACTGGTGGATATGGAGATCTCAGTGGTCCCACAGTCCAGGCTGCACACTGGGGATGCTGTCACATACATAGATTGTAATTTGTTGGGATACCATCCTTCCATTTTTTCTTCCCAAAACCTCAATTCAACTCCAGGCATCATCACTCAGGTATATTTATTAAGCATAAAGCAGTACTATACTGAGCTGATCAGACTTAAAATGCAGAGGGGAGGAATGCAGGGTACATCACAACTCCAAAGTTACACAGAAACATTCTCCCTTTATATGTATTACACATCTCATTGCATTTACCATACATTGCACCACACTCTTTTGGAATGGCTGGGTTCCTTTGCTGGAACTAATCCCTGTGCAGCATACGCTGTCCACACACAGACCATGGTTCAACTTTCTCTTTACTTCATCTTTACATTCCTAACTATCTCTTGTTAATTCATAGTAAAGAGTCCTTTGAATATTCACCTCCTGATCTTGATAGGCTTAAACAAGTGGTTCTCAACCTATATACTATTGTGAGCAGCATATGCAGATCTCTATGTGGAATGTGGGCTCCATCTACATGATATATATACTACTTGTGTGACCCTGAGGATGTCCCATGGCTCACAAATGTATGGTGTTTGGACCACATATGTTCTGTGATCCAGGAATTGGGAACCATTGGCTTGACATTCTGGCTAGCCTACTGAACTATTTACTTAGCTTGTTTAACACAAAACATTTTCAATCTGATGAATCATTTACATTTCTAATTTTGTCTTCCAAAAAATGAAGCCTCCCTCTATGTGTTAATTATTCATATTGTGCCAGGTGTTAACTACAGGGTTTCTCAAGGCAAAACTGGGTCACCAGAATACAACAACAGAGGAAGAAGGTGAATGGGCTCATCTCTCTACTCCAGGGTCCCATGCCACTCACTCAAATTTGGCCCAGTCATGCCTCTGGCATGGTGATGGGGCATGTTAGCAGGCCACATCTGAGTGGATGGCACTGGGATGGGCCGCACCTGAGCAAGGCTGTAGGTCCAAAGGTTGCAATGCTTAAAGTGGTGAACCAAGTCCAGCTGGCCCTGCAGGACAGAAGCCAGCAGAGCGCAGTTGGTGTCATTCTCTCCTAAGTACCAGCCCTCTGATAAACCCTCTGCCCATAGATGGGCAATACTCTGTCTTTCATATCTCCTCTCTTGACCTTCTGTCCAGAGTCAGACCCCACAATATACTCCTCCCTTGACAGGCTACTCCCCTTCTCCATACCAATCATTCTAGCTCATTCAGATCTTCCCCCACTGCACATTCAATTATTTCTTCAAACCCTCCACCTTACCTCCAAGTCCCCACATTTCTCTCACACCTTACTCTCTGCTTTTGCATGGGACAAGGGTGGGAGCTATGGGTTGTTTTTTTGGGGGGTTAGGCCTCTCCCAGACCACTTTGCCCTCCAGTTCCTTTCCCAGGCCCTCTGAATTGCCAGCTCCTTCCTCACCACACTCCCAGCATCCCAGTCTCCCCACTTTATCACCAGGCTCTCAAATTTCACCCATTGCTGTCTGCAACCCTTACCCCAGTGGCTGGAGAAGGAAGACCCCGGTTTTTTTCACACATGGCCAGAGAAACTGGAAACTTAGCCCAAGTGGCCTCTCACCCAGCCCCCGTCATGAACTGTGCTGAGGGCAGCATTGGGTCTTAAGTTGGGGGGGGGTCTCTTGGTTTTGCAACAGACCATCAAGGTTTACAAATGGGTCCTCACCCCACAAATGTTGAGACCTGCTATACTGTCATAGCAAAGTTAGGACTGGAAAACAGTAGGAAGGAAAATGAAAGCCATATCCTACAGACCTACTGAAGAAGAGAATCTATTGAAAACTCACCCCTAATTTGAAAATTTGCAAGGATCGCGCATTGTGTGGCAACTGTGTTCAATGGAAAGTATCAATACGCCAAAGGGAAACCTTCAAATAAACACGTTAAGATCCTAGTGCCAAAAGCTACGCCAGTAAATGAACCCCCTGAATTCTGAACCAAGAGTCAAGAAATGTCAAAATGCAGCAAAACAATAAATGTTGCAGCTGGAAAGTTAGGAAGAAATGGCAACATCATTGATTTATAATAACATGCTAAAATGTGTATACAAATAGCCATGAAAATGTGTGCTTTCAAGCTTTGCAAGCAGCAATTTCCTGCTTCCTACACAACTGCAAATTTTTGCAGTTTCTAGCTGGCATTAATTATTAAGAAAAATTACATAAAGTATACAAAAAAGCAGTAGTTCAGATCATTCCTTCCAGTGAAGAATCCTGTGGGAGGAAGTTCTGGGGAAGAAAAACATCTGTGAGGAATTCTCCTTAATGATCCCCTCCACCTTGCTTCATTGGGTTAGGGTTTGCTCTCATGCAGCAGTTTTGTAGCCCAGTGTGTATGGCAGGATAAAACCCAGTGACCTGCAGAGTACCATGATTATAGCGTCCCCCCAATGAGGCTTCAGTAGTACAAATTCCATCCAAATCCTAACCCCTCTTGCATACATAAGCATGTGGTCACCCCTGTTTCTGTAAACATTATGCTCTCCCTCCCCCTTCCAAATTTCCTGCTTTTTCTCCCTTTCCCTCCAAAACACTTTTCTGCAAGATACCTCTTATTTTCCCTCTCCACCAATCCTTCTCTCCGCCAAACACGTCACACTCATCTCTCCAATTACTCATCTCTCTTCCATGTCTATGCCCCATTCAGAGCTTCTCTCACACCATGAAATCATATCTCCATTCCTCCTCCAAAGCCCTCCCCATTCAATCCTCCTACTTGGGCTCATGCAGTAAACTCATCTCATTGCTCTGCACTCAGACTTGTTGAGTTGGGAAGCAGGAATTGAGCCAGTCCTAAAGAGTAGCCTACTGCCTGGCCTTCAGAGGAGGAGTATGACTCTACATGAAACTGTCTCCCCACTGCACTGGGCAGCCTCAACATCCCTTCTCTACAGGCAGAGAGAAGGGAAATACAATGCCTTTCAGCCTGAAAACAGTGGAGGGAGATGGTGAGGGACCCATGAGATTTAGAGTTTTCCTTTTAGAAAAATAAAACAACCTGTTGTCATGTGATCATGAGATTCTTGGCTTTCAAGTAGCCCTCATGATTGTGAAGAAAAAGTGAAAAACACAATTCCTAAAGGCTCAAACCTCAGAAGGTAAATGAAAAGATCCTTGAATATATTACTTCTAAAATCACATCAGTTTTAAGCCAATCTCCTGTTTTTAAAGTATGTGACATTATTTTTGAATGTTTGGGTTTGGCAATATTATGCCCTCACCTCATTTCATCCTAAACTTACACTCATCTTACCCAGGAAATTTGATGGGTCCTTCCCCATACAGGGAGGACCTCAGAAGATTCATTGGAGAAAGAAGAGTCATGGATCTTTTAGAGCTGTACTACCAAGGACTCCTTCTCGGACATACTGTTCCTTTGATTCCTGAATTGTTCTGCACAGAAGAGATAACAATTCTGTGCTCTGTTCAATATCTTCATCAACGATTTAGATATTGGTGTAGAAAGTACACTTATTAAGTTTGCAGATGATACCAAGCTGGGAGGGGTTGCGACTAATCTGGAGGATAGGGTCATAATTCAAAATGACCTGGACAAATTGGAGAAATGGTCTGAGGTAAATAGGATGAAGTTTAATAAAGACAAATGCAAAGTGCTCCACTTAGGAAGGAACAATCAGTTTCATACATACAGAATGGGAAGGGGTCTAGGGGTTATAGTGGACCACAAGTTGAATATGAGTCAGCAGTGTGATGCTGTTGCAAAGAAAGCAAACATGATTCTGGGATGCATTAACAGGTGTGTTGTGAGCAAGACACGAGAAGTCATTCTTCCACTCTACTCTGCGCTGGTTAGGCCTCAGTTGGAGTATTGTGTCCAGTTCTGGGCACCGCATTTCAAGAAAGATGTGGAGAAATTGGAGAGGGTCCAGAGAAGAGCAACAAGAATGATTAAAGGTCTAGAGAACATGACCTATGAGGGAAGACTGAAGGAATTGGGTTTGTTTAGTTTAGAAAAGAGAAGATTGAGGGGACATGATAGCAGTTTTTGATATCTAAAAGGGTGTCATAAGGAGGAGGGAGAAAACTTGTTCATCTTGGCCTCTGAGGATAGAACAAGAAGCAATGGGCTTAAACTGCAGCAAGGAGGTTTAGGTTGGACATTAGGAAAAAGTTCCTAACTGTCAGGGTAGTCAGACACTGGAATAAATTGCCCAGGAGGTTGTGGAATCTCCATCTGTGGAGATATTTAAGAGTAGGTTAGATAAATGTCTATCAGGGATGGTCTAGACAGTATTTGGTCCTGCCATGAGGGCAGGGGACTGGACTCGATGACCTCTCGAGGTCCCTTCCAGTCCTAGTATTCTATGATTCTATGATTCTATGAACAGATGGTAACTTTCTGGCTATTTTCCATAGAGCAGGTAGAAGGAAAATTGTGCCCCCCCCCTTACTCTGGCCTCATCCCACCCAGTCTCCCCAATTACAGATTCTGAACTATGTAGAGAGGCGTCAGTAGGGTCTGAGTGGTAAGGAGGCAAAATAGGTAATAATACCATTCAGAAAACTAAGATTTATCTCCATTCAGAAGTAGGAGGTGGGGAATTTCCACATGGAGTGTAGTCTCTGCACTTGAATCTAGGAGGCACAATTTGTCCCAAAATGGGCACTACAAAATAGAAGCTAGAATACATATGAAAATACAATAGAAAAGTCTCTCAGTATTGTGCGAGAAGCAAGAAATGCATTGAAAGCAACTTTCCATTTTGCACTTCTGCAAGGATAGTTTAATTGGATTTACTGTATTATTTGAATACTTTGGCTGTTCAGGTGAAAAGAGCATAATGAATGTGAAACAATATCAATGAAAACACATTTCAAGTTAGGACTCTTAACTAATAATGCTAATTAATTAATAGCTATCAGAGGTGTTGACTTTAAAAACAGTATTTTATCAAACAGCAGAGGGCAATGAAGCCTAAATTCAGAATAAAAACAGAATCTCTTTTTAAAACACATTGAACATAAAATAGAATAGCACCACCTTAACATTATATTTGCTTTAGTGAATGTTTTATCAATAGATAAAACATACAATGGGAATTTTTTTCAGTGGGGAGGAAAAAGAAGAATTTTTCATGTTAGCTACAAAGGGGCATGTTCAGAGGTATGTGTAATTTTAAATGCCTTGTGAAATGTCAAGAATTCAATACATATGTTCTCCAGAAATTTTTAAGTGCTTTAAGTGGTTACAAATTTCAAGGCTGTAAACCTGAAATATCCATAAGTTTTATTCAAGTGCTATGAAAGTTCTGTGAAATAACTTTGAATAAAAAAAGAGAGGAATCATATTTTTGCTACAACCCCACATTATTATAATAACGTGTCACTCTTTGGTAGTAGCATATGTTTGGTCTATGTAATTATATATTTTTGTTCATTTCCATTATTTATACAAAACAGTGCATTGCTTAAACATTTGGAATCTTTATTTATCATCAAAAAGTGCTAAGTAGATTCACATTGAAATGTAATTATCCTTATATGTTGCAACTTCTTATTTTCACAGAACATATTTCAAAATTAAAATGTGTCATTTTGTCATAGAAATACAAGATTACCTATTTCTCCAACCAGCAAATATATTGGTGCATGTATATTACTATGTATACAATATGAAAGGTTTTTGTATTTACATACTTGAATACTATGCTCAAATTCCAGTGATAAGCACCTCAGACAGACAACTGAATTAATTTACAATATATGTAACAAACAAGTAAATGATCAGGGAAGTTATGCAACACTCCTAACTAGATATTATAGAAAAGCTTCAGAGAGTTAGCCAAGTTAGTCTGTATCAGGAAAAACTTTAAAAACAACAAATAGTATAGTAGCACCTTAAAGACTAACACAACATGTAGATTAGTGATAGACATGCAGCCGTGTTAGTCTGGTCTAGCTAAAACAAAAGACAGAACTATGTAGTACTTTAAAGACTAACAAGATGGTTTATTAGATGATGAGCTTTCGTGGGCCAGACCCACTTCCTCAGATCAATTTGTGGAAGAAAATTGGCACAACCATATATACCAAAGTGATACAATCAAAAAAAAGTGAACACATATAAAATTGACAAATCAAATTTTAGAACAGAGTGGGAGTGAGGGGGGAAGGTTAGTGTCTGTGAGGTAATGACATTAAGATAGCTTCCCCAATTATCACCCCTAATGTCATTACCTCACAGACACTAACCTTCCCCCCCACCCCCACTCTGTTCTAAAATTTGATTTGTCAATTTTATATGTGTTCACTTTTTTTGATTGTACAACATGTAGGTGGCATCATAAGCTTTGTGGGCACAATCCACTTCTTCAGGTGACAGAGTGATCCTCTTCAGATGATTCTTGTCATCTGAAGAAGTGGGTTGTGCCCACGAAAGCTCATGATACCATCTACACGTTTTGTTAGTCTTTAAGGTGCTACTAGACAATTTGTTGTTTTTTTAGATATTGTAGCTGTGCTTAGAACTATTATGCCTGTTTTGATGTTTGTTAACTCACATGTTACATCTAATTTGAAATCACAATCTCTTTAGCTGCAGGCTGTGTCTTTTTTTAGGTGTTTGTACAAAGCCTACCACTATAGCATCTTAATCTTCAATGAAGATCCTGGGTACTACAGATTGGACCTTCCTGACCAGTCCCAGATGCGGGATTTTGTCTGGCCAGAGGAGGTCATTTCTGGTCCCCCTGCCACCACCACTCTGCCCAGCCCTGGCCTGGCCTGCCAGCCACCCAGCTGGCTCCCCACCTGCTACTGGCCCCGCTGTCCTGCCAACCCCATTGGGCAGCTGCTGCTGCTGTGGCTGTCTGTCCCAGTCAGGCAACCACAAGCAAGATCTTCCAGACACGATGTTATGCCCCCTGTCATGTGCTGGATGGCCCTGGCTGCAGCTTGCTGCAGGCAGCCTGCTTCCCTACCAGCACAGCAGAGTTCCCTGCTGCTGCCCATTCAACACAACTCTCTGGACCTACAACAAATATACTAGACCATGGATGTTGCCGGACCAGAGAGTCCCAGTTTTGAGAGTTTCAACCTGTACAATAATACAACCAATAAACAAATAAAGGGAGCAGGTAGTCACCCCTAATATTTCCCTTTCCATTGAAAATTATTTGTGAGGTCTTAAGAAGAATTTACACCTCCGTTGTATGAAGCAGTCTTTTGATATGGAGAAGGACTTTTCATTGCCTCATGAAATTCCATTCCGTTTTTACTGAGCTGTAAAGTACTAACAATCATAAATATATTCCTATCAATTGTGTTCTTACAGGAATCTTTGGCTTTATGCCAAAATCACTGAATATACTAAAGATCCCAGCCCAGGCCACTGCTAAATCATGAGCAGTCAATAAGCTTGTTCAGGGAACATGCATTAGGGGCCAGAACAGCTAAGTGGAACTGGTCTGCAGTTCCCTTTAACTCCTACCACAGAACCAACATAGGGCACCATAAGGGGCAGGAGCTCAGAAAGCAATAGTCCAGGATGCCCCCATAACATCTCCAGACCCTGCATATCAATTCCCCATTTTGGGGGATCATATGGGCCAGAGCTTCCACAATTCCTGGGATGGAAGAGAGAACCAAATTCTAATAATAATTCCCTGAATCCAGCATGTGTTGCCAGCAGCCCATCCCTGACTCCAGGGTCACAACTTGAGTTAAAAATTACCCACCTTCCAAGATAAGAAAGATAGATTAGCTCCTCCAAGCCACTCCCGCAATCCAGCACATGCTACCAACAATCCAAGACCAGGATGCTCTATCAACCCTAACAGATTGGGACAATCTCATTTACCATCTATTATAGTCAATGGAGAACTTCTGAAAAATGTGGAGCATTTCCCGTATCTTGGAAGTCATCTCTCCGCCAAAGTTGACATTGACACAGAAATCTAGCATTGCCTGATTTTGCCCGCCTGAGACGAAGGGTCTCTGAGAACCGGGACAACAGTGCTAAGACACAGCTCCTTGTGTACGCGCATTCGTTGTTCCAGTACTGCTGTATGCATGTGAAACCTGGACAAAATATAAGCATCACCTGAAGGCACATGAACAATATCATCAACGCTGCCTCAGGTGAATCCTAAATATCCCTTGGAAGGACAGGCGCATGAACACTAGCGTCTGGAAGAGTCAAACATGACCAGAATTGAAGCTATCATCATCTACCAAAAACTTTGCTGGACTGGTCACGTGGCCCGGATGCCTGATCAGTGCCTCCCAAACCATTCTGTTTTCCAAGCTGAAGGAAGGATGGAGGAGTGTGTGTGTTTGTGAGGGGGGTAGGGAGGAGTGTGGGGGGGGGGTCAGAGGAAACAATTTAAGGACATGTTGAAGGCAAATATGAAAAAGTATGGCATCAGTGTAGAAACTTGGAAGAACCTTGCCCAGAACCATCCCCAGTGGAGAATGATAATTTGTGAGGGGGTGGTGCAATTTGAGAGGTCCCATTGCAGTGCAGACGAGGAGAGGCAGAGAAGGAGATAAGAGTAGCAAAAACTGCCCCGCGTCCCTCCAATAGCCACTAGCACCTGCCCCTTCTGCGATAAGACCTGTGGCTCCAGAATTGGGCTGGTGAGCCATCTATGGATCCACAAATAGGAGGATGACAGGAAGACATCCTACTCATTATCAAGTGACCAATGAGAGTAAGAGAGAGAGACCCTAGCATCCTAGAATATCCGTACCTTTCTTGATGCCAGCAAATGCCTTTTGTTCTCTAGTTCAAGTATGTCTTGAATGCTCAGGATTCAAAGCCCGCTGAGGATGCACAATAGGCAGTTTGTTCCAGGTTCACATAATATAATTTGTTTTTATCTTTTCCATTAATTTGGGAAATTACATATGAAAAATTATGATAAAAAGTTGTTATTTAGGTGCAAAATCAAGCACTTTAAATGATCAAGAAATAGATTTTCTGTTGCCTGTGCTAGTTAATTTCAGCCTGGTGGTGCATATGCTATGTGAATTTATAATCATATTTTTTTCTACAGAATCCCTGCCTCATTTGTGCACAATCTGAAAGCACACAGGGGCTAAGTTAAGGTTATACACACAATAGTACATCTAAAATTTCCTATCATCCAAATGCTTGATTGGCAGCCTAAAATGATTTTGTAGTTTTAATACAGTAATAATTATAATAAAAGACTTTACTAGCTACATAAAATCTAGCCTAGAAAAGCCTTTGCCCACTATTTGACACAGGTAACTGAATGATCTATATAATCCAAGCTGTGGAAGCACTGGATGACCCCTTAAAAAATCCTAAGGGCTATGTACCAGACACAGCTCCCATACAAATTGGTGAAAAGGCTTCCATTAACTTCAGTGGAACTGAGAATTCACCTTAGCTAAGGGTATGTCTACATAACAGGACAAAGTCAAATTAAGATATGCAACTTCAGCTACATTAATTGCGTAGCTGAAGTCGAAGTACCTTAACTCGACTTTTGGCACTGCCTGCACTGCAGGAAGTCAAAGGAAGAACACTCTTCCTTTGACTTCCCTCACTCCTCATGAAAGCAGGGTTACCGACATCGACTGGAGTTCCCCTCTCACTTCGAGTTAGCGGTCTTAATTAGACTGCTAATTCGAACCCTGGAAGATCGACAGTGGCAGCTTCGATCTTCCTCGGTATTGTAGACATACCCTAAGAGTGCTTTACAGAAAACTGGTAATATTTGCATTCAGAAAACTGATAGTATGTGCATTGGTACATGCTCATATATGTAAAATATATCAGATATTGAAAGGTAATGTGTAATGAGAAAATATTTTAAAAAAATATGAAATGTACAAACATAGGTCCAGGAAATGCACATATACAAACAAGGTTATCAATGTGAGAATAGGAAAAGGAAGGAGAACAGCCATATTTTGGCTTTGGATTTTAGTGTGTACCGTTACCAGTCCCCTATTGATTTCATATACTGAAACTAGAATTTGACTCCTTTTACAATATGAAAGTATGCATACATGCAGAAATACCAAACATAATCAGTCACACATTGATTTATATATTTATAAGTAATATAGCATGTGATATGTCACAAATATTTTATGGTACATTTTACATTCTATTGCAAAGCTCTCGTGTTGTGATTTTACATAGTTAGCTTCTAAGGCTGATTGATTGCTTCAATGAAGAGCATATATGGTGTTCCACTTCTGATATGAGTCAATGTTTTTCTCAATAGTGTGAGGTAAATTAAAATAAAGTGTGTAAATCTACTGCTTATGATAAAGAAGACCAAATCTCATTCTAATAAATGTGAAATACATCTTGTCATGTTCCTTTCACTTTGCAGAAATGCTACCACAAGGCTTAGCCAGTTAAGTCTAATATGTTGACATTTATTTTTGCTGCAATAAATGTTAGGATTATATTTTTGCATTAAATTCTGGCATTTTTAAAGATCACGATGACAAGTAATTTATTCTTCAAATCACTCTGGTTTGTTTTTACTTTTTGAATATGGATTTAGCCATGTGTCTCCAAGGCCCAGTACAAAGCATATTTCATATGTTTTGCAACCTATTAGTTTGATTTAAATCCACTTTTTTTCTGTCAGGATTTATGCAAGCCTTTCTTGATGTTATTTGCTCTGAATTATTGCCCAGAAATAATCACACTGAATCCAATTTCACACAGGCTGTGTGGCCTATGAAGTTTGTCACCGTAAAGCTTTAAAGCTTTTATATTTTGTTTCAGTGGAGGTGATTCTTCAAATTAGCTATAAATGTAGAACTCTGTTTCTTTTACTTTCACATTTGTCCCTTACTCTCTCATTTTAATAGATGGTGAGTTTGATTACATACAGTGTAAAGCTGGCTATCTGAAAGGAGCATTGGAGAAAAACTGGATTTTTTTTAAAGCAATGTAATTTCTAAAATGAAAACTTAAATAAAAAACCAATAGCAGGTGAACCTTAAAAATTGCATCCTTTTGTATTTAAGTGCACATTCCTCTAATAAATATATTTGCTTCCCACATATTTTACATAGTTGCACCCAGCCCATCCCAGGTTTACTTTCTGTGGGGATATTTCACTAGGGAAGTGCCCTGCGTTTTGATGTTTTCAGAACTTTTCTGCACATATGGCTCATTCTCAACTGCTTTGGAAAAGAGAACCATTTAGCTCTCCCTATTCCAAAAACTTTTCTTAATTAAGCAAAGTACAGTTACTAGTTAATTTACAAAACTGAATGTGTGGATGGGTTACTGGCTCAGATGCAGACTTAATTTGCAGCCTGGCCATTTCTGATGAATTCCCTCTACCTAGTGAATTCCCTTACCAAACACAGGGGAAATATCCTGGAAATCCCTACATTGCAGGAAGAGAGATACTCATGTACAGCCCTAAAGAAAACAATCATGACAGAATAATAAGGCCAACTTTGATGGGGAAGGGGGGGGGGGAGGGGAGCTAGCTTCTACTAACAAACAGTTTTAAGCTTCCAATTAAATATTTATTATTTTGCATCATATTTCTTTTATAATAAATAACCAAATCAAAATCTCAGAAGGATAGCCGTGTTAGTCTGTAACTTTAAAAATGAGTATTCCTGTGGCACCTTAGGGTATGTCTACATAACAGTGCTATTTCAGAAAACTGACGTTATCCCGAAATAACAAAGAGAGCTCTACACAGCAAGACATTATTTCAAAATAATGGTGAGCTGGAGGACTGCTTACTCCGACTCTTATAACTCTCATTTCCTGAAGAGTAAGGGAAGTCAAAGGAAGAATCTTCTTCTTTTGACTTCCTGCTGCGTAGACAGCGCCAAAAGCTGAATTAAGCTATTTTGAATTCAGTTACACAATTGACGTAGCTGAAGTTGCATAGCTTAATTCAACTTTTGCCCTGCTGTGTAGATGTGCCCTTAGAAACCAACAAAAATATAATAGTATCATGAGCTTTGGATGGAGCATGAGTATGAGATACTTCAGAGGTTGTGATGTTTCTTAGTTTCTCAGAAGCAGTCAGGGTGTTATTCATTCAACACAGTACTAGTTCTCAACCTTTATTCTCTTTGTCACCAAACATCAGTTATATTTTTCTCCTGCGGATTGAATTTGTAAGGCAACTTTCATAGCACTGATTACAAAGTTATTAGCCATTCTCCCATTATTGTTGTTTAACTTTTCAGATCGAAACAAACACTGTGGGACTGACCGTTTTACCTCTATCAAGGTTTCCTGGGTCAGCATGGTATTTCTGCATTTCCTGACCAGGGAGAGAGGTTTCACTAACCATATGCAACAAACTATCTTGGCCTGCCTTCAACTGATAACAATCATTTTTTTAGGACAATTTTGTCACACCATCAGCTTTAACTGAACCATTTCCTTTAATTTTGCATTATTGATGATTTCCCTTGTTTTACATACCAAATTTGTCAATTGTTCTTTTTATTCAGCACAGTTATGAACCAGATTAGAATTTCCTCTTTCAATATACATATTCAACACATAGCTGTACTTAAGTTACATAGCTAATAGCAATCAGCTTCCACTTCCCTCACTAGGAGCAAGATTACATAGTGAATTGCTTATAAACTGCTGAAAAAAAATCAAATTCTTGCTGCAAATTCCACAGCCCTTCACTGTTTCTTCAGACACCTTTCACATAGCATGATCTGCAGGTGCAAGTCCATCTGAGCATCTATAAATTGGTCCATTGCAAGCCCATCCTGGAAGTGTTTGGTAGTATCTGGATATGCGAGGAACGCAACAAGTCTCTGCAGGTCCTCAGCCAAGTCAGGTGAGGTCTTATCTTTCCTTCTATTTCTAGTTCTAAGGTGTGTCCTAGCCAGCTCACATTGATGACTAGTTTCAAACTTTATGTCAAGAGCTTTTCTTGTTTGGACACTAGGTCTCTTTTTTAGGGGGTAAATTCTATAATACCATCAAAATTGGACCAACAAAATCAAATTTCTGGACCTATTACCAGCCATTCATTTGACCTATAATGTCTAATTGAGCTAAATAAACCATCCAGGGGAGATTCACCCACCCAAAGATAGTGGGGTTTTGCATTGCTTGAGCTGGGACAACCCAATTTCTCCCTTCTGGAGGGTTTCAAGCAGGCTGGAAAACTGTTGTAAATGTCCACTCTTACCCAATTTTGTATGCTTTTTTAGCATAGCCATGTTGATCCCCGGATATTAGAGAGATAAGGTGGTTGAGATAATATCTTTTACTGGACCAAGAACAGAATAAAATATATTACCTCACCCATCTTGTCTCTGTTCTTATCCAACTATTCTTGGTGGCTCAATTCCTCATCCAAGTGTCAGCCTTTCACTGTGGTATGTGACCTTTTCCTTTCGTTCTGGAGCTCAATTTTCAGTTTCTTAAATCCTTGCTGGAGCTCATCACTATTAACATTTTTCATGTTGGCTAAAGCTTTTCTGGTTTTCCTTATTCCTTAGAAAGAACTTCTGGTCTCTAACAGCCAGGTCGAAAGTCACCTCCTTGATCTGTCTTGCCATTACAACATGGGAGCTTTGCATGTGCACTTCCCAACCTGTCTGAATACTTTGTAGCTGTTGCGCCAACAGATATTTGACCTCTGCCTATAAGGCAACACTTAGCCCTTCCTGGGAATCCTGCAGATGGTACTTTAGTTCCTTTTGAAAAGTCTAGAGTCTTGTTTTAAACTCTTTTGTTCGTCTTTGATTTCTGCAAGCAACATTCTCATTTGCACCCATTTTGCTCACCAGGAATACCTGCTAACAAATTCTCTCCTTGGAAACTGGATTCCATAACTAACATCAGTGTTACCCCTTTTCGACTCAAACAGCATACAATTTCAGGGTCAGAGGCATATTCCAGAAATTGATGGAATAGGGCATTTTCTTTGATAGTCTTGCAAGGAATCTACAAAGTCCAGATTCTCCAAACACAGGAGGAACCAAGGGGAAAAAAAAGCAATTTCTTAACTTTGGGCCTGAAGCCTCTACTGACAACAGGTATAAAAGCTCTTCTCAAGGTTTTTCAGGGTCACGGTGCACTCACAAGCTAATGCTTGGCTTTCTTGCTTTCTGCCTTTTTCTGCACTTGTCTGTTATCAGTTTCTGTGTGTTCTCCCTTGCTTCACAAATATACCTATTTCTGTCCACCTGATGCTAATTTCTGGGCAGACTCTATTGGACTTTGTTTGATAAAACCATCACTATCCCCAAACGCTATATTTCTGTTTGTGTAGTTTAAAAGCACCTGACACCAATGTCATTTATAGATGCAGATTTAAATTTAATAGGGGACAAGGAAATAGAATTTGCAGTGCTATTTTAAGCTGAGATATAAAACATGGAAAATACTGTTTTTAAAGGAGGCTTTAAGAGAAAACATTGTATGTTTAGTTTCACATTAAACACAAAGGAAACTATTAACAGAAACAGACTTGTCACTGAGAAATGCTTTGGACTTAGCTTCTAACTATACGACTGCAAAGGAATAAGTCAATGAGTCAAATGTGCACCTCAGTTTGTAAGATAAACTCAAAGCCACTAGGATGTTTCAATTGTAATGAATATCACCATTGAGCTAATTTATATTAGTACAACATCTTAGTATAAGGAGGAGGAGAAACATACTAGACAGGAACAAGGAGAAAATTAGAAGAAATTAGAAGAAAAATTAGAAGAAAAACAACCATTCATATTTTAGGGGAAGATGGAAAAACCATAAGAAGTTTATAATAAAAGCAAAAAAAAATCCAGATTAAAATACATGAAGACTACCAGCGAGAATGAGGAAAACTGCTGGGAAAAATAATAGAAATTAAAGCAGTAATTTATCACTTTTATGGAAGTATAATTCTAAAATATTCTAGAAATTGTGCAGTTATGCCTTTCAGATAGAACTCTGTCCATTGAATGGAAACCAGCCTGGTGTTGTTTAACAAGACATACAAGAATCATGCTAAAAGAGGGGAATGGGAAACAGAGGCTAGATCACTTGATGATTCCCATCTGAAGCACCTGGCATTAGCCACTGTCAGAAGGCAGCATCCTAGGCTAAACGGACCTATGGTCTGACTCAGTATAGCTGTTATGTTCTTATGTTTTTATTTGGACATAAGAGCATATTGCTTCCTGAAAAACTAGGCTTGTGGAACTACTGTATATGTGACAGTTTGGGAACCCCAGGGATGCCAGCTGAGTTGCTTAAGATACCACTGAGCCTGCCTTCTCAGTAAGATTGGGACCCTTTTTACCTAGTCTTGCTGAGTCAGGCTCTCAAGGCTTCTCCAGCATAGTGCACAGGTAGGCCATTAACCAGCTGTTGATAGAGACACTGAGAACAGCTCTAGGAGTACTCAGCCTGAGGGATTTACTACAGAACACAGATGCTCACCCCCTTGTGGTGCAAACTCAAAGTTATATGAAGTTTGCCTCCTTCCCTAGCGTGAAGGAAGGGATGCACAGCCTTTTCCCTCCTCCCATTAGAAATTACATAAACTTGATTATTATAAATCTAAAGTAAATTTATTAACTATGAAAATGTGTATTTTAAATGGTCAAAGAGGGAGCAAACACAACAAAGCAGTTTACCAAGAAAATAATACAAAACATGCAATCTAAGCTAGATTCACTTAAAAATTGGCTACAAATAATAATTTCTTACCTAGTTATTGTTTATACTAGAGTCCTTCAAAGGCCAGATAACTCTTTAACCTAGGCCCAGCAATTCTTTTTCCCCTTAAATTACAAACCTTTTGTTTCCAGATGTTTTCAAATATCTTTTTGGGGTGGTGACTCAGAGGTAAGGCGAGCTGAAGACAATCATTATTTTTCTCCTCTGCCTTGTATAGACTTTCCATTAGGTGGGAAACCATTGCTTGATTCCCCTAAATCCCAATGAAACTATTCAGCAGTCCAAGATGCAGGTTAGTATTAGGTGATCAGGTCAACTGATTCCATTGTCCAAGAGCCAGTAGCATTATGGAATGTCCACAGGAAGGCCAAGCCTATTTACAGCTTGTCTTTCTATTGTAACTATTTAAGTGTCAGCAGTGGAAGTGTCTCAAAGTAGCAAATATGGACTTCAGATACCCAGGTCACTATTTATAATTTCTGATTAAAATGATCCATGCATATAAATGGGATAATCATATTCAGTATATCATAACCTTTCCAATGATTCCTCTCATGAGCTGTTCTACATACAACATATCTCAGTTATGGCATATTCATATCATAAGCATATTTTCATAAGGACTATAGAATAATATGTCATAGTACAGGGTGTCATATATCTGCCTCATCAGTTCTTGAAATATATGGCAGTTCTTGAAATCAAAAAGTGGCAGTGAATGCCTAAGAACAAAACAACTCTTGCATCTAGTTTGGGAATAAGGATCTTTCCCATTAGTTAGTAATGACTATGTTCTTGAACATGAAATCCGTTCACATAAAAGTGACTTTGAAAACTAGCCAACAAAACACCTGATTTTTGTACTGGTTTACAACTTCTGAGGACATTTGAAATTTCTGGAAACATTAAGTCCTAAATACCCTAAAAGAAAATAATAAACATTCTGTACATTTCTGGAGTCCCATATCCATATGGGGAGGATCATTCCATCCTAGGTCAGCAAACACACCTTCCCCCTTAGTGCTTCATAGGGTGTGTCTAGACAACAGGGATTTTTCGAAAAAAGTGGCCTTTTTTTGAAAAATCTTTACCTGCATCTAGACTGCTGCCGCGTTCTTTCAAAAGTAAATTGAACGAACGCAGCAGTTTATTTGACCACGGAAAGCCTCAGGCTTTTTTTAATCACATGGAAGGGATAGCTCAATGGTTTGAGCATTGGCTTGCTAAACCTAGAGTTGTGAGTTCAATCCTTGAGGGGGCCATTTAGGGATCTGGGGTAAATCTGTTGGGGATTGTACTTGATCCTGCTGTGAAGGCAGGGGACTGGACTTGACCTCTGAAGGGCCCTGCTAGTTCTATGAGATGGTATAATGCCTTTTTTCAAAAGTGCTCTTTTGAAAAAAGGTGCTATGTAATGCAAACTGTGCTTTTTCTAAAGAGAGCATCCAGACTGCTTAGGTGCTCTCTTCGAAAAAGTGGCTTGCTTTTTCGAAAGTACTGGTTGTAGTCTAAACGCTCTTTTTCAAAAGAAGCTTTTTTGAAACTATCTTTCGAAAGAGGCTTGCAGTCTAGACGTAGCCTTAGAGGAAGAAGTGGGGCAACTATCTGTGCCACACCTTTTCCTCTTTCCACTGGCTCCCACTCTGGGTGTGAGTTCCATGCCAGTGGAGGGGAAGCAAAGATTGCCTAGGCCAGGGGCAAGATCAGATCCAGCTGGAACATACAAGCTAGAGCTTCAGGACAAGGTTGGCTCCAGAGCCCAAACTCTAGCCTGAGCTGCAACTTCAAAGTGCTATCTCCACAATCAGTTTTATAGTGCTAATTCAAGCCCAGTAGTCCAAGTGCTGGGAGGCTTTCAGACACCACATTATCTCTGCTATGGATATGTGCGTGGGGAAAAGACAGATTGGTCATCTTTCTGTGGATCAACTTCTTTCTTCACAAATGCACTCAGAGGATCTTGGAGGCAACCCTGGCCAGAGAATGGGCTATTGGGACCAAAGTCAGTGGGAAGTCTACTCTGCGGTGCTATTTCGGAATACTTCTGGTATCCCAGAATAGCTATTCTGCATCTTTGAAACAAGCCTGTTATTTCAAAATATAATGGGCTCACTATTCCAACATCCCTGTAAACCTCTTTCCATGAGAATTAAGGGGCATTTTAGAATAGCAGTTTATTTCAAAATTAACTCAAAATCAGCTACACAATTTGTGTAGTTCTAATTGTGAAGCTTATTTCAAGCTAAGAGTGCAGTGAGTAAACACAGGGGATTTATACAGATGGTATCAGGGCCCCTTAGCCTATTGTTTTGGGTTCAAACCGGTCTCCTAATACAACTACATTGGAGAATTTCTGTGAAGGAATTTTTAATTCCTTCCTCAAAGATCCTCCCTGAAAATGTTTCTGCATGTGGAGATGAAGATAGATTCTTCATATACCACCATTCTTTTTTGGTTAAAATAACCTACAGAAAAGATGTAGTACAATATGTAGTTTGTTAGAGTAATTTCTATCCAGTCCTATTTAATTTCTATAGAAACACGGGATTTTGCCTTAAATATTAAAGATGAATCAAATTTAACACCAAAAGGGGAATAGTTCTTTTACTATTTATCTATCATACTTAATCACAGTATTTTCCAATTAAGAGTACCAGTAAATGATTTAAAAGTGTTCAATTCAGTGTTCTTATTAATCTGCTTTTTAAAATAAACTATTGTTTAATTTTGTGTATTGTGCCATCATGTTAATTACTTTGGAATTACAGCAGCTAGTTCTTTGTTGGTATTCTGGATTGAGAAATCCATTCCTACTTTGTCTGACACCAAGAAGAGGACAAGACACCAGAGGATACAACCAGATACCAGAGGTTTCCAGTTTCCTCCCTATTCCTGATTTTAGATTTTAAATCAGTAATTTATGTCTCAGTTATCACCAAGAGAAAAGCCTGTCCATATAATGTGAAGTTATACAACGGTTATGCCACTGGTATGTTCAACAACCAACAATCACTCTTTAATACAAACTTCTGCAAGGATAATACTGATAGGTCACATAAATTCACACTCCCAGCACCTCCTGGAAATTAAAATATCCCCATTTTACTCCATTTTCAAGGATGATATTTCTAAATGTTCATCTCAGCATAAAATGTTGCATTACACATCTCTAAAAAAATACATGTCTGTGTAGTATGAAGTACACAAAGAATAGGCAGCCTGCAGGCAAGCTTTCAAGGTTTAAAAGCCAGCCTCTGGAGAAGCTTACAAAAAAAAAAAAAAAGACGACAGTCAATTATGTTATAAGAAATCCTTTATTTTTATGAAGAGGGAACCCATTAGGAATTTTATTATCGTCTGGCACTGTAGTGCACATGTTTCTTCTTAGCAATTTAGAAATACTGACTACTGTTGAAAATTAACTGCTGCATATCATATAATTGAGACACTTCTGAGAGGAACTTTATGCAGGTTCAGCCTCTGTTGAAAAAAGAGAATATCTTAATTGAAGGGCTGAGGCTTCCTACAAAATATTTTATTACTTAGGCATTGATGAATATCTTTAATACAGATTTTGCTATCACCACAAAGCAAGCCATTATAGACAAAGACTAAAAACATCCATTGAACTCAAAGTTGGATTCCAGGTAAGCTGCATCTTTGAAACAATCAGCTCAGAATGCAGTAGTACCAGGTGTTACAATGATAAATGAAGCAGTCAGAGACTATCACCAGGGCCTTTTTAGCGAATGACAAAGCACAAGAAACCTTCCACAGATGTTAAAATTATGAAGGAGTGAAGCAGGTGTTTAAATCCTATTTGCTAAAAATAGGAACAATGATCAGGTTAAAAAAGAAGCCTACATTTCATCTGTCAAGCCCAACATGAGCTGCACTGCGCTTACCAATCAGCTGTTTTGCAATGTGTCTAATACAAGCCCCATATTTTGGTCCAAAATAATACATCTGCTCCAGATTTTATGGGGAGAATAAAAAAGCAAGGCATGTTAAATCAGTAACAGCTCTTTTAAAACGTGACTAGTATATTAAAAATACATTTATCACAATGCAAAACAAGTAAATCTGTCATCCCATTGATGAGTGCCTTATAAGTTTATAAGCTGTAAAAGGTTCAGTATTTTATCACCTTTAAAAATTTAATTATATTTAAAAAATGATTTACAGGTACTCTAGGGAGATGTTATATCATGAGGCATTTGTGAAGAAATTTTTGTATCTAGCTATTGCTATTGGTATTTTGTATATAGTTGGTGGTAATAAACTATAGCTAGCTACATGGGTGAGATACAGGATTCCTCCAGGGAACTGCCAATCCCTTTTGGAGCCCTGCTTCCCATAATTTCCACTTAGAAGCATAGAATCCTTGAGGCCCAGCGGTATAGCCTTCAACTTCCTAACAAAGGAGGACAGCAATGAGCTCTCTTTAGATGCAATTAACGCTTTATCCTTAACTACCCAAAGAGACTGATATTGCCCTTGACCTTGCTGTAGTCATGCTGATGGGGCTCATATGATTGGTCCTGATCAAGAAGAGAAAACACTTTTAATAGGTGGCTTAGTTATGCCTAATGTCTTAGATTTGTGTCTTGATAAGAATGACTGCAACGTCCAGTCCATATTGCTAACACAATTGTTAAGAAACAATTATTCAAACCAGAAGTATGTACCCCACCTGTACCCCCGCTGCTAATGCCATTCAGGAAATATATGCGGTTCAGCCTGTGAATTTGAAAACTAGGAGTCCCTAGGAATGCACTGTTGATGTAAGTTTTTGTGTACCTTCTAGAGTAGATATTCTCACCTATTTTCTAATCTTATCATACAGGATGGTAACCATACCGTAAAAAAGGAATCCTATTGACATTTTTATGAACAGAATTTAACAAATGGGTGAATGTAAATTTTGGTTCATTTTCAATATCATCAAGTTCTACCCCTCAGGAGCTATTGCAAACCTACTTCAGCTGCACTATTTAGGGTAGGACGGTCCTGCCCTTTTTCATGTTATAACCAGTAACAAGGCAGTTGACATATTAATGAATTATTATCAATATCCAATTGAGCTAATGACATAGAGATGGTCTAGTTATTACAAAATCTTGGCTGAAGTACGGGTGAATGGGCTACATGACCTTTCGAGGTCCTTCCAGTCTTATTTCTATGATTCTATTAAATACTTGGTCCTATGACATATTTTGGCAAATAATTATTATTTCTATTGCAGAGTGTAAAAGTCCAGAAACCCCAATGAAAAGTGGGTAAGCATATTGTGTAAATTAGATGCATGCAATTTCGGTGTCCTTGCTGATGAAATAATTCATGTGCAAATAGTTGAAAAGACAAATATCTCCAACTTGAGAGAAAGAATGAGAGAGTTTGTTAATGGAGAAAAACATAAATCTTCATAAGCCTCTTGAGATAGTTAAAAACATTAAAACAGTCAGTAAAGAAGCAAAATAATTATATGCTGTGCAATGACACGTCACAGATAGTGGCAGTTATAGGCCAAAACTGTGGAAGAGACAAAGTAAGTTATCTTACTTATCTGTGCTCCTTTAGGAAAGATCACTTTTGAAAACTGCCTTTAGGACTATACCTGCCTTTAGGACATTATATATAACTTAAGTTTTTACTTTTATTATAACATTTAATTAAAATAACATAAAACTAACCTAAGAATATGGTTACAAATTGTCTATATATCTACCAGAGAGATTCAAAGGAAATTACAATGAACTTTGAAATGCTAATTGCATATTGCTGTGTCTGAGAAAAAGCAATTGACTCTATATTATCATTTGTAGTAAGAGTAGTTTTTATTTAGTTTATTTTACTTTGATTTATTGATATTATTTTAACATTCTATTCCTTCATTTAAACCTTGTAAATTCTCTCATATAACCATTATTTGACCATACGCAATTTCTTATTTTTGTAGTATATTTTGATTTCTAAGACTTGTAAATTTGTATGAATTCTTAAGTATGAACAATTCCAGATCAACCGATACATGAGAAACATAATACTCATAACCATGCAATTTCAACCATTGATTTTGCATGTAACCTAGTAACTCATATTTGAATGACAGAATATAAAGTATGGCTACATGATTAACTGAAACTACCTAAGCATTATGATTTCATGCATATTACAAGGAAGCTGGTTTCTGTGGATAGACTGGATAAACTCCCTTGAGCAGTAGAAGCTGAGCATAATTTAACTAATTAAAGAGTTTCTAAGGTACATCCGGGTTTATAAAGGGTTACTAGCAGGTAACTGGGAAGGAAAGAATTGCTGAGCCCTGGGCAGCAAAAGCCACGATGGAGGAGAGCAAACAAAGCCAATTAAATTTCAGTAAGTAAAACATACAAAGCCAAGCCCTTTTTAATCTTGAAAGTAAAACAGTAACCATCACTTCATGTGTAAAAGAACGAGTTTTGGTGGCTGACTTTAACAAGATAAATACTAATTACAAAAATCCTTACATTGCATTTTTTTCAAGAGCCTTAAGTTATATTCAATAATTGAAAAAAGAACTATTACCCTGGCATACCTTTGTGTGGGACTGAAAATGCATTGTAAGGTCTGACTATTATCACTGAACCTGTACTGTTGACTATACTACCAATGCTCCTGGAAATGCCACCACTAGAATTACTTGGTAGTCTGCTAAGCTAATTGAATATATTTTCCAGGAAAACTATTTTAGTGGATTTACTTGAAAGTGAAATAAATATATTCTATCCTCTTTTCCCCTAGTTGGCCATAGGTGATTACTGAGGTAAGGATGGACTGAGTCGCCATACCTCCACAAGAAGAGAGATACGACAAGGATATATCATCTGCTTGCACAGAGAGCTCACTTTCATAAGAGCCCCTCCTGAGAAGTTCCACAGCTTCCAACCGTGAAGAAGATTCAGCTTCTCTCTTCTATACCTTATGTGTACTCTGCTGCTGAGTGTGTGTTACAGGTTTCCCTCTGTGTCAATCCGCAAAGGATATAAATTATTACAGTTCTCAGCTGTAGAGCCTTTGCTATCAAGCTGATGTTTATTTTGTCAATGGATCAGGGACTTCTAGAGGCAAACCATCAGCTACTAAAGCTTTATCAGAAGTCCTGTAGGTGGATGTTGTAACAGCTCAAATGGATGAGACTGGGGGGATGGGGACCTGAAACATAGACCAGGGAGTTACATACTTCCTCTGCTCAAAGGTTTGATTTGAATTCTGGGCAGCCTGGAATTATGGTGACCATCTTGGCTGACATACTGAGGACTGAACTGAGAGGCTTCCTGGTCTAAAAGTGTGAGTTGAGGCAGCTTGAACTAAAACCCACAATATTTTACAGCGAATGGCAATAATAATTCCTGTCTTCTGTGGATTATCACAGATGGGAACCTGTCATATACACTCATTGATCGATTACAGATACACCAGGTCCAGTTTTCCTGATGCTCAGACAATCAGGCACACTAATGCAGCTTATAGGTTGACCCTCCTTGGTCCAGCACCATTGGAACCTGACCAGTCCCGAATGATAGGATTTGCCAGACCAGGGGAGGTCCCTTGCCACCAGTCCCTAACCTCACCACCTCCTTCCAGCAGGCTACCCTAACAGGCACCTTACCTTGCCCCTTCCTCCCCAACTGCTTGCCCAGTTGCTGTCAGCAACCTGGGCAGCCCAAGCTCTGGCTCTAGCTGCAAGGCTCTGGCCCCGGTTGTTGTGACCTGCTGCAAGGCTCTTAGAGGCTTCCAGGGGATCTAGACCCTGCTGTGGAACTCCATCCCCATCCCCATGCTCTTAGGGGCTGCCAGGGGACTCTAGCCCCATGCTGCCTCAAGGCTCCCACACCAGTTCCGTGCTCATGAGGGCTGCCACAGGGCTCTGGCCCTGTGCTGTTGCTCCATACTCCCAGCCGGGCTGCTGACCCTGTTGCCATTATGCTTCCAGATTCTCTGGTCCAGGAGCATCCATGGTCCTTCCAGACCAAGGATGTTTCTGGACCAGAAAGTGCCAGTTTTCTGAGGTAAAACCTGTACTTAATTTGACTCAATTTCATGGAGAATAAAGGGTTCCCAGACTTTAGCTTCATATTACTTAGAGAAGTAGCATAAATATCACCAAATGTAAAGTATAAAAAAGGGCAATGTAGGAAATAGTTTCAGGTTATGCTAATGTTCTAATTTTATGCTTGCCTTAAGTACAACCACATAATTTGAAAAGTAAAACATTTAGTTGAGTTGAATATTATATTCTTGTTAAGAGATATTCTCTCTACATAAATAAAGCATATTCCCAAGCCAGTTGAACTGGCTCTTTGCATCCCTACCGTATTATCTCCAGTTGCTTGTGCATTTTATATAACCTGGATTTTTGACTGGAAGTGGTCTGAAGACTAGACAGGGAGATGCCAAGTTTCATATACCACAGGAAAGCAATTTTTCATGTGCAGTAAAAGAGTACCTTTCCAAAAATATAATACCTGACTTCAAGCTGTTCCATGAATGGAAAATGTGAAATCTAAATACATTTAGAACTAGTATACATCTTTTAAAAACATTATTATAATATCCACAGGGATATTAGATTAGGCTGAAAAACATCTGCTTGATCTTTAATATATGTAGCTATTTAACATCCCTCACAATTTTGTTCTCTTCAAAATCTAGAAAAATGTATTTAAAAAATTATATGGAAATGGAAATCTCTCTTTTTCCCCCCTGCAAAACACTGTGGGAGTTGATATATAGATATATAAGTAAAAGGAAAAAGTCACATGACTTATCAGCCTCACTGCTCTTTTCTTTTCCTCTTTGATTTCTCTATTGATTCCTGCTTTTTGACTTTCCTCACCACTCTGTTCTCTGTCAATTAACTAAAAGCCTTGACACATCTTTCCACAGGATACTTGTTTTACATAGGTTGAATTTAGGAAGTTAAATGAGGAACTTGATTTTCAACACCCACAACTTCTGCTTAGCTTTAAAGTATCCCACCTATTTCAAAGTCTAAATATGGATTTATACTAGTAATAGAGATTGTTCCAGAGAAAAAATATTTTATATAGTGCATTCAAAGAAATAAGACATTTTTTGACTATGTGCTAAACTGCCATATTGTATGATCATCAATGCAAAACAAGCATGAAATATTTCAGTTGTTTTTTACAGCTTACTTTTGTTTTGTAATACTAAAGTATGTTTTTCAATACATGCTTTCAATTAGCATTTATTTACATTTACACGGGCAGTTATTAAAACATAAAATATGCATTTCTATGGAACGTCACAACCCAAAGTTGTCTAAAATTAACTAGTTGACATTTTGCAGAAGTTTGCAATTATTTAACACCTTAGGCCTTTATAGTACTTTAGTGGACTTTGGATCAAGTCCATAATGATGAATGGAAATGTTGTGTTATTTTAAAACTTTTCTTAGAAAATAGTTTCAGTCTTATTTTAGAGTTCCTTGGTGTATTAGATGTAAAGTTGAATTCTTTAACATTAGAGGAGATAGGCTACCTTTTAAAATTTGGATATCTCAAATCCAATACAGTTTGGTTCAGAAAGGTCATTTATGAAAAGTTTCAGTCTATCCCCAGCTCTGAAGCTGTTCTGGACAGAGACATATGGGTTGTACCTCCTTGGTCTGGCATTGTTGGGACCTGACTGGTCCCAAACAAGAGAATTTGCCAGACCAGGGGAGGTCTCCTGCCACCAGCCCCTAAGCCCATCACCTGCTGCTGGCAGGGAGCCCCAGCTAGTAACCCTCCCTTGTTCTCCCTCCCCAACCTGCTGGGCTGCTTACCCAGCTACTTCTGGCTACCTGGAAGGCTCAGGCTCTGGCTCTGACCATGGCCCTGTACATCACCACCCTCAGCCTCACACAGCCAGGGGAAGCCGTGGGGCTCCAATCCCAGCCCTGCGCAGCCCCAGCCCTGGCCCCCCAGCACCAGCCCCAACCCAGCACAGCTGAGGGATGCCACAGGGTTCCAAGGGGTTATTGCAGGGACTCTGATCCCATGCTCCTACAAGGCTCTGGCCTTAGCCCCACACTCCAGGGGGCTGCTGGAGGCTGCTGCAGGACTCCGGCACTGGTCCTGTTCTGCCCCCAGCTGGGCTGCTGACCCTGGTGCCCAGCCCAGCTAGCCCTCCTGACCTTAGGCTCTGGGGTCTCTGGTCCAGGAGCATTCATGGTCCTGCCGGACCAGGGATGTTACTGTAGCAGAGACTGCCAGATTTTGGAGGTTCAACCTATATATGGGAAGGGAAACATACATGGGAGCTATACAGTTACATTCAACACATTGCAATAATAAAGAAGCCACCAAAATATAAATAGTAATTAAACTTTACCCATTTTAAGAGGCTTACACAGTTTCATTTTTCCATTGATGCTAGCTCTCTTAGGAAGAAAATGGCTTTTTCCCCACATCTATGTGCAGTACTCAATGTCCAAGGTGGCACTTCCTATAACAATTATAAAAACAATAAATATGATAGTTGTAATCATAATAAAATATTTGGATGGAGATAACATAAGCATTCAAGGTTAATATCTTGATGTATAGATTTATGTGGGAATAGGACCACCTTGCAAAATTTTTGACAGTTTAGGGGTTCCTTTCTGCAGTTCATAAGCAGGCAAAATTTTCCTTCCTCACAGTGGGGACTTTGCCAGCATGAAAACTACAGGATCAGACTCATATTTTGTACAGTTGTGCTGTCATATCCTAGCATGGGTCACAGCAAGTGAAACTTAAGTAACATTCAGGGTATGTCTACACTGCAGAGTTTTTCTGGAAAAACAGCCATTTTTTCTGGAAAAACAACATTTACGTCCACACTACTATTGAGTTATTTTGACAGAAAGTCAAATGAATGGAGGGGTTTTCCTGACAATATTATACCTCTTTCTACAAGGAAGAAGCTTTTTCCGAAAAAGCTTTTTCGGAAAAGGCATGTGTGGAGGCGGAAGAGAGTGTTTTTTCGAAAGAAGAGACCTCCAGGATAAAGCACAGGTGTCCTGGTGCCCATTCCATCCACAGTAATCACAACTGAAATGCAAGATAGCGCCCAATCAATGCAGATGCTATCTTTCGAAAAAGCAGATCTCTTTTTCATTGAGCATTTGGTGTGTAGATGCTCTCTTTTGAAAAATGGTTTTCCGGAAGAGATCTTCCGGAAAAGCTTCTTCTAAAAGAAGCTTGCAGTCTAGACATAGCCCCAGAAAGTGTAAGGAGAAGGTGTCAGTAGAAAACTTTATATAACTGTCTATCTTCTAGGAAGGAGAAACTAAATTTAGAAGAGACTGACATTTTGAGGTGTTCTACCTAAATAAAAATAAAGGAAACTTTTTTTAAAAATAGTTAAGAAAATATCTTTAAACTTATGCCAAGCCTTATTAAACCTTTCTAGAGGCTTTGAAGAAAGGAAAGCACTTGAAAAAGCAGCTTCCAATTCTTGCTTTTATAGTTAGTAGGGGGTCTGAATTTGAAGTGTTACTAAATTGATTTTTTTCATGACATAAACTGCTGCAGATTCAAACTTTAATAAATAATCTCCAATAATAAAAGTGCTCCCCTTTCTACCCACTCATCATTCAAAAAAAAAAAAAAAAAAAAAAGTAGGCCCACATCTCAACTCCCTTTCAAGCCTTGTATTGAGCCCACAAGCTATTGAAGTAACACTGACTGAAATTGGTATTGCTAGAGTTAAGTATCTTAACCTTTTAATATGGAGAGAATTTTTCACTATGAATTAATAACAAAGGTGCCTTTATGCTCATGTAAGAAAATACAGGATTAATTGACTAAGACTGCTATTGAATAATTGATATATAATAGCAGCACTTCAATGCCCCTTGCCCAGAAAATCATTCTGCCACACTAGTCATCATTCAATTAACTGTGGGCCTTGACTAAATAGTATTTGACCCCACACTCATGTAATTGCTTCATATTTTAATGTTCACAACATCTAACTGTTGGATCCATAATTATAAATTATAGACCATAAAATGTAAATAACATTCTGATGCCTTAGTAGTTTGGTTTCACATATTTTCATAATATTGTATTAGCTATAAACAAGCATTTAGACCTGTTTATATATAGCAACACGGGATATTTAAATCCTGCGCTTCATTTGCAATTTTGGTCGCCCTCATTAGCCTCCCTAGATTGAACTAGGGGGCTAGTGTAGACATAGCCTAAGAGAAAACTAACATTTGTCCCAAATAATACGGTAATTTAAAAAAAGGTGGCCAACTGCATTCATTCATTTTAACACCTGTTTATTCCTGAGGTCCTAAAAATAGGGGGGTTTAAAAACATTTTGCCAAGTAATAGCAGTTTCCTGGTGTTTGGAATATGTTAATTTAGTCTGTTGTACAGTATTTAGTGACAAAGAGGCTCAGGATATTTTCTAGATTAGCATATTCACTCCAACTCCTTCTCTTCTTCCCTCACCTTTGATTGGAAAATTCTTCCTTCTCTAAGCCTGAAACTGATCCACTGCAAAATGAACTCATACAAAAGTGACTAAAATTATATTGGCTTAAGGGCAGGAGTGAATGAGGTTATCATCTAACATATTTTGCACAGGTCTGTTGTTTAGAGACTGATGATTTTCTATAAAGCTTAGAAATACAACTAGAATCTGCATAAGGAAAATGCCCCTCTTTGATAAATCATTGCTCTAAAGGAAATTAGAGGCATCTATATTCATAGCAGATTACATGCTTGCTAAACTCCAAAAAAGTGAGCTTCTCACTCTGCTCTGAACACAACATAAACAAATCATACATAATGTATACTTATAACCCTTATTTGGGTCAGGCCTTACATTCAGTTTGATTTTTTCCCACAAGCTGTTCCTCCAGGTTTTATTAAATATAATCATTATTAGCATTGCGATAGCTAATCAGATCAGGGTCCCAAATAACTGACACCACTTTTCTAGGCACTGCAAAAAAAGCAGATGAGAGACATTTCCTGGGATCCATTTAGTGGATCTAATAAGAACCCACTAAATCAATGCTGAGGATTCTCCTGTTGACTCCAGTACTTCACGGGGTTATATGGAATAAGGGAACTTGACCGCAGAGTTTCTCCCATCGATCTCCCACAGTGGAGCCACTGGAGAAATTCGATTTAAGGTACATTCAGGTGTAGACCTGAACTCAGAGATATTAAAATCTGTGTTATAATAAGAAGCAACTGAACAAAGAGTAGGCGCTGTGTGGCAGATTTATGGGTGGGGTGGGGCCCAGCGAGTCCACCGCCTTAAATCCACCCCAGACAACGGATTGCGGACACGAGCTTCCCCCATCAAGGCGAGGGCAGGGCCCAGCAAGCCTACCGTCTTAAGTTTCTCACAGGATAACTGGGGTCCTTCTGCCCCTGAAACCCAACACCCTACCGGGGTCTGTTTAGTGTCGGTCGCTGGCCACTAAGCTGTATGACCTAAAGTTCCAAGCAGTCGGCAGCAAGAAGGGTGAAGGTGGGGTGGAGAGGGTTTAGGGGGACCCAGCCCACCCTCTCCACCGGGTCCCAGCCCGGGGCCCTAAGGTATAGGGGTATGCGACCCCTACTTGGCTGACGGGATTCCACCCTGAAGCGCGTCAGCCCACGGGTGCCAGAAATGCTCTGCCCTGGGCTGCTTCCTATACCCCTCCTCGCTAGGGATTCCTCTGGGTCTGTTCAGGGGGCCTACCAGTTCGTGGTCTCCTCCGGTTCCTCCAGATGGGGCACGCCATTCCCACAGAGGCGCCTGGTGACTCCTCCTCCCGGAGCCACCCCTCTGTCTCCTCCTTGGGCCCTTTTCAAATGGCCTGCTGATGGCTGCCGCGGTGCATTGCTCCACCCCACCGATGACCTGCCACTTCGGGATGCTGAAGGTTAGTGCCGGGGCTCCGCCCCCGTGTGCCGCATCCGCCCGCCGGTGGTGTAGCTCCAATGGTTGCCAGCTTCTGCCCTCCGGCGCTGCGCCGCCATGCCCCCCTGCTGGCTGAGCAGCCAGTGTCCCACTGGCCTTAGTGAGGACTTCAGCGAGCCCGTCACAGGCTGCAAAAAAGGAAACACCTTTTGCTTAAGCATTTTCTCAGCCTACCATCTACATAGTCATTGTCAGACAGCTGTATTCTGTAGGAACCCTGGCACAGTTAATTCTGATGGAAGTTTTTGAAGGAGGATACATTGGTGGCTAGGGCTGGTCAAAAAAGATTCCCTTAAAACTGTATTATGATGGATGACTTTTTTATACAACTTTTTTATCACAAAATATTCCTGCTTTATTGCATTTCTCATAATGAACCATAGGTTGGGACTCCAGGTTACACAGTTTTACCTAACCAAAGGTGAAACATTTGGAGCTTAGAGTTGTTGGCTAGAGGACAATAAAGTAACAGTCAAAGTAGAGACTGCAACATTCCCTTTGTCCCAATACCAGTTCTCTTCCACAACAGACCTAACAGACCCAAATTCATTATTTTGTTAAACAAACCTGACGCAGAATTTAATTTAAAAGAATTATTGTTGGTTGAGAGTTTTAATCCATTGCAGTACCAATCATTCCCAGGTAGACAAACACTTCTTAGGATATTGCTAGATAAATCACTAATTCACCACTGAATTGTAGGAATTCATGGAAGTAAAAGAGATATTGCAGAAATAGGATTTTAAATACAGGAGCTGGTCATGTGGCAATATGTATAATGCCTCCTGCAGCAGCCCACATCTGAGAATTCAACAACAACAAAAACAAGATACCCTGCCCGGAGTAACATATAATGTATACTAGGGCTACTCAAAACACTGACCGCGGTGCGGTTTGTGTTTACACAGGGTACAACACACAGCCCGTGGGTGGGATCCTTTGAACATGGCCTCCACTGGGAACATGCTTAACAACAGCAAGGCGTCTCCCAAGTGAGGTAAGCATTGAAGGATGCAAGCAGTCAGGCTGGCAGGAACAGATGGTTACAGGGTGTCAACGTTTCTAGCCCCCAGGGAGAAGGTGCGGGTAGGACCAAGTCGTTGTGGGAAGTGCTTTGTATTCATGCCCATTAGTGTGAAAGAAGCTATTTGCATATATTTACGCATATATACAACCACACTTAAGTTGCGGCCTTTGACATATACTGTGAGTATTATTGTGGCCCCCAGAACTTCTAAAGTTGAGTAGCCCTGATGTATAAAATCAATACAAGAGAGGGGAAGTTGCTCTCTCTCTTTCTCTCTCTCTCTCTTTGCAGATGGAGCAGGCGTTATGTACAGGTTGGACGTCTCTGTTCCAGCACCCTGGGGATCATAGGAGGGAATTTGCTGGACCAGGGAAGGTCCCCTGCTACTGCCCCCCCCCCCAGTCCACCTCCCCTCCCAGCTGCCAGCCCCAGCCACCCTCTCCCCTTGCTGTACTACTACATCCCCGGCAACCCGGACTGCCACTTCCCCTACTCTGCTACCGGGGGCAGCCATGGCCCAAGCCCTGCTACTGGGGCTGCTGTGGCCCCGGCTGTGCTACCGGGGCTCCGGTTCCTGTCCCAGCCCCAGCACTGCCAGGCTCTGAGTTGCCAGTCCTCTTGCCACTGGGGCTCCTAGCCAGGACTCCCTCATCTGACAACATCCATGGTCTACTAGGACCACGGATATTGTTGGATGAGGAAGTTCCAGTTTTTGGAGGTCCAACTTGTACTTTCTTTCATGTAATTTCTTCCACCTGTGGCAAAATGTGAAATTTCATTTTCACGGTATCTTTCAAAATATCTGTAATGCATCATGTTTAAAATTACATATTGTCAGATAATCCACAACATTTGTAATTTATTAGCTGTGTGTTATTAAGGGTTCATCTATTCAATGGTAATGAATTATGTAAGGATCCTAATTTCATGCCTCTTTACAGGGTTTTCCCCCCATAATGCTGATACCTGTATGTGGTAATTTTCTTGGTGTATATTTTTCTTTATAAATATGGAGTAAAATTTTTAAATGAAAAGCAAAAGAAATGCCAATGAAATATGGACAGAGTATACCAGCAGCCACATAAAAAGAACCAGAAAATAAGAAAAGGCTCTCAATAGATGAAGTAAAGCTGGAATGCTAGCTTTGAACCTTTTGTGAGACTTTTGTGCATTTGAGCCAAATGCACTGGAAATGTTCCACAATGGTAGCATGGGAAATAAAAGCAGGTCATGAGGAGTTTGAGATTAAAGTCTGAATCGATAATGCATTTTCTCAGAGTAGTATGAATCCCTTATTTTTGTATTTCACTTCTAGTTGAAGAGCTTTGTAAACAGGTCACCACTGTCCTTGAAAGATGACTGAAAGTGGGTGAAGCATCTTTGCTAATGGGCCAAATCCTGGACTTCTGAGGTGCATTTTACATAGAATAAACAGAAATATAAGTCTGGAAGGAAGAGAGATATTTCATCCAGACTAGTTTCCTGCAGTGAGACATAAGTCAGTATTATCTAAACCATCCCTGAAAGGTGTTTGTCTAACTTTCTCTTAAAAAACCTCCATCATTTGTTCCAGTGCTTAACTACCTTTATACTTAGAAAGTTTTCCCTAATGTCTAACCTAAACCTCATTTACTGCAACTGTCCCTTACTTCTTGTCCTGTTCTCAGTGGATAAGGAGAAAAATGTATCACCCTCTTCTTTTTAAAACCCCCCAAAAACAGTTTACATACATGAAGACTTATATACCCCCATCAGTCTTTTACAGAAAATTGGCATGACCATATATACCAAAGGGATACAATCAAAAAAAAGTGAACACATATAAAATTGACAAATCAGATTTTAGACCGGGGGGGGGGGGGGGGATGGTGAGGAATCTGATTTGTCAATTTTATATGTGTTCACTTTTTTTTGATTGTATCCTTTTGGTATATATGGTCATGCCAATTTTCTTCCACAATTTGATCTGAGGAAGTGGGTCTGGCCCACGAAAGCTCATCATCTAATAAACTATCTTGTTAGTCTTTAAAGTGCTGCATAGTCCTGTCTTTTGTTTCAGTAAGACCAGACTAACACGGCTACATCTCTATTACTATTTCTTGCTTATGACACTGTTACTAAAAACACCCAGAATGATGTTCACTTTTTGCAAGTATTGCATTATACTGTGATCTATTACAACCTCAAGATCTTTTTCTGGAGTAGACAATCATTTTGTATTTTGTATTTGTGCAACTGCTATTCCTATTTAAATGTAATACTTTGAAGTTGTCATTATTGAATTTCATTCTGGGTTTTTTTTCAGGTTCTTTTTCCAATTTTTTAAGATCCTTTTGAATGTGAATCCTGTCCTCCAAAGGCTTTTGTTTTGTCATCACATATTTGTGAAATACATATTTCATATAAAAAAATTCATCCTGTGTAATTTGACCTACTTTCTATTTTTTTAGGACTTTTATTTAGTCTTTTACCTTACATCTTGTTGTTTCTATGCTTTGGGATAGTTCACTTTTGTGTCCTTAGTAATGTTTCTTTTAAAAACAACCAAATATCCTGAACTTTCTGCCCCCCAACTTGCTTCCCATGGGCTCTTACCTACCAATTTTGAGATTGCTAACATTTGTTTTTTTGAAGTCCATTTCCTTTATTTTGCTATTCTCCCTTCTACCATTCCATAGAATCATGAATCCATCAATTCTTGGTCACTTTCACCCAAACTGCCTTTCAACTTCAAATTCTCAGCCAGTTCCTTCCTATCAGAATGAAATGTCGAACAGCCTCTTCCCTAGTTTCTCTTTCCACTTTCTGTAATACAAATTGTTTACAATATACATGAAAAACTTGTTTGATAATCTGTGCCATACTTTTTTCCCAACACATGTCTGGGTAGTTGGTGTCCCATTCTGTACTTTGGGTTATGTTATTAGTTGTTTAAAAGAAGCCTCATCCACTTCTTTTTCCTGTTTAGGTGGTCTAGAGTAGATGGTTTCTATGACATGGCCCCTGTTTTTCACTCCTTTTATGCATACCTCTACAATTTCAGCAAGTCCACTTCCCATTTGTATTTCAAACTCAGTGCATGTATATCTTCAATAGACAAGGCAACACCCCCTATAATAATTGTTAATGTCCCATTGGTGGTGGAGTAGAGATTATATATTAGTTGGTCTGATGTTTCATTTCTTTGATTCTGTGGGTTTGTGTCATGTGTTGTCAGCACATGCAGCACAGCCAGTCTCTGGGCAACCTAAGGCACACAGTTGGCCTGCAGTAGGCTGCCTGAGTGGTTACAATTCCTCATTGGCTGAATGAGGCATGTCTCTCAAACTAAGCAGTAACAACAGTTCAGCATTTGCCCATAGATGTGATAGCTCCTGTGCCTGCTTGTGCCCAGCCTGGACTCCCTCCAGGTAATCTGTTCTCATTCTTGGCTCTGATTCCTGATCTCTGTGGTTGGCATCTGTGCTCTGACTCCGTCCGGTTCTGACCTTGGGCTCCAATTCTTGGTTATGGGCTCCTGCTCTAACCAGTAGGCCTGAATCCTTCACCAACCAGTAGGCACAAACACCCACCTCCTTGTCATATGACAGGTGGCTTTCTGTGTGAGGCAACCTTGATTATTCACAATGACTTTTTTTTTTTTCCATTTTAATTCTTATTTCTTAGTGATTTAAGTGCTCAAATATTATGCCCAGAACTCTTCAAGATACAAAAATAAAGACAATCCTTGTCTCAAGGAGCTGATCCCTAACAGAGAGTCATAGAAGAAAGGACATTCTTGGAAATTCAGTGGAGCAATTGACATATTTTAGAAAACTCACTACT
Organism: Rafetus swinhoei; assembly: GCA_019425775.1. NCBI lineage: Eukaryota > Metazoa > Chordata > Testudines > Trionychidae > Rafetus > Rafetus swinhoei. The sequence goes on from CM033449.1 coordinate 37,134,411, forward strand.
TATGTTATTTGTCTGTCTAGTTATTAATATAATTATGGACTGACATATTGCAGATTAGGGCCTTTTTTTGAAAAGATTTGCATGAATAAATGATGGTGGGTTTATATACAAGGATCTGTGAAACAGGGAGTTTTTTCATTGTTTTCAAATTCACTGAATAGTAGAAACACCACTGAATGTGATTAACTGCCAGTATCTAATCAGAGGAATAATAATGTAATGATGGAATCAATTTATATCCACCCTGTCCTACAAGTATAAAACATGTCTCCAAGTGTGTATATACATATTTATATGTTTCAAAGTAAGATTTTAAATCAAACATAGTGCTATATTGTTAAGATGCTAAACAACTAACTCCCTATAGGTGTCCTGGAGTCCTGCCATTTATACGTGACATACAATCACAGTCATGCATGAGAACTACACCAACACATTTCTCAGAAGATTTATAAAACTTTCATCACCTGAAAAATTATTTTGCAATTCACTTTCACAATTTTTTTCTGCTCTTTTCTGAGTGCTACTTTTTAACAAGCCTCTGGAGAAGGGAAATATCTTAGCTCTGTTAACTACTTTTTTTTTTTTTTAAAGCTGTCTGTCACATTGTAGCAAATGTTGCACAGCAAACAGTCTTATGCAAACTGTTTTAAGTTCACTTTTTGGGTTTCACTTTTTGCATTCCTTGGTTAAACTAATTAAATTAAATAGTTATTATAGAAAAAACGTTAACTATTTTATTTAAAGAGAACCTTATTTTAGAAAGAATTTTGGTAATAGTAATAAAATGAAGTAGTAATTTTAACTCTGTATCCTTTACTCCTTACTCACTCAATGAATTTAGTTTGCATGATTAAAATACTTAAATGACTTTTAGTGGCATAGCCATTGTGCCTAAGAGTTCTCCCTAATTATAAATGAGAAGCCCACTCTATCGGGCATTATACAATCTCTGAACAAAAAGGGCATTCCCATGCTATGTGACAGTGTCTACAGTAATTAATATTATTTTTATTAAAAAAAGCCTAACCATGTTCATCATGAAACATAAGGAATTAGAAAATCAGAAAATATTTGTTGGTTATCATTTATAATTTATTTGTATTATGGTTTCACTTAGGGCCTCATTATACTATGCCTTGTACATATTTATACCAAGACACTGTCCCTGTTCCAGCTTGTAAAATAAATGACAGCTTACAGTCTAAATAGCAATTAGTGACAACATTAATTTAAGTATCTAGCTCTCTAGTAAAAGACCTTGAGTCTCTCAACCTTATTCATATACAAATAGATCCAGCGAAGTCAGTAGTGAGTATGGAACCATATAAAATGAGTTTGAAGGAGGGGGGCAGATTCTGGCCTTTGGCTCTTTAAATAGTTATAGTATAAAATACAAAGAATAAAATCATCTAAAGATGCTTGAACAAAAATGCTATTAAACGGCCCACATAATATCACACTACCTGCCTACCATAATAACTCAACATCTGACCACTTATATCACTCAACATAACCCATACTCAAATGCCTGAAAACAAATTCGTTTTGCAGAATGGCAGAAAGGGTAATAAATCTGGGTTTTGAGAAAGCAAGAATGGAAATAGGTTCCAAAATGGAAGGACTTCTATGAAATATGCCCTGCCTACAGTCAACAAACAATGCAGCAGACATCCTGTAAGTTATCTGAAAAATTAAAATGAACTGTGATTGTAAATCACTGCAGTTGCCCCTGTCTTTATTATAGAGCACTGGACTAAAAGCAATAGACTACATCATGTATTTTAGGCTCTTCTATAGAACATTACCCTAACTAATCTCAGTCTGAGCCTATCGCTTTCATCTACCATGCTGGTTAGCAGAAGCAGTGTTCACGTGAAGAAAGATCAGTGTGGAGCCCCAGACTGATCCCCTAGGAGAGATGAATCCTCCAGTATTATCAGAATGTTTTTATTTTACTTGTACCAATGAAAACTGGAAAGATCAGAGTGTGTATAGATAGTTTAACAATAGTTGTCAATTATATTTCAACATCTCACATCGAGAATGCAGGGGAGTTATCAGGAAGGTGAAAGCACTATTGGAATTGGAGCTAGCAAGGGATGCTAAGGATAACAAGAAAGGTTTCTACAGGCATGTTAGCAAGAAGAAGGTGACCAGAGAGGGTGTGGGGCCCCTACTGGATGAGGGCAGTATCCTAGTGACGGATGATGTCGGGAAAGCTGAAGTACTTAATGCTTTCTTTGCCTCTGTCGTCACGGACAAGGTAAGTTCACAGACTAATGTGCTAAGTGACACAATATGGGATGAAGGTGGACAGCCCTTGGTGGGGAAAGAATAGGTTAGGAACTATTTAGAAAAGCTAAACGTACATAAATCCATGGGTCTGGACTTAATACGTCTGAGGGTACTGAGGGAGTTGGCAAATGTCATTGAGGAGCCTTTGGCCATTACTTTTGAAAAGTCGAGGAGATCAGGAATGATCCTGGATGACTGGAAAAAGGCAAATGTAGTGCCTATCTTTAAGAAAGGGTAGAAGGACAATCCAGGGAACTATAGGCCGGTCAGTATTACCTCAGTCTCTGGAAAAATCATGGAGGGGATCCTCAAGGAATCCATTTTGAAGCACTTGGAAGAGGGGAAGGTGATCAGGAATAGTCAGCATGGATTAATGAAGGGCAAGTTGTGCCTGACCAATCTGATTAGCTTCTATGATGAGGTAACTGGCACTGTGGATATGGGGAAGTCGGTGGATGTGATATACCTTGACTTTAGCAAGGCTTTTGATACGGTCTCCTACAACATTTTTGCCAGCAAGTTAAGGGAATGTCGATTGGATAAATGTACGGTAAGATGGATAAAAAGCTGGCTGGAAGGTTGGGCCCAGCAGGTAGTGATCAACGGCTTGATGTCAGGATGGCGGTCAGTTTCTAGCGGAGTGCCCCAAGGTTCGGTTCTGGGACCGGTTTTGTTCAACATCTTTATTAATGACCTGGATGAGGGGATGGATTGCGCCCTCAGCAAGTTTGCGGATGACACTAAGCTAGGGGGAGAGGTAGACAAGCTGGAGGGAAGGGCTAGAGTCCAGAGTGACTTAGACAAATTGGAGGATTGGGCCACAAGAAATTTGATGAGGTTCAACAAGGACAAGTGTAGAGTCCTGCACTTGGGACGGACGAATCCCAAGCATTGTTACAGGCTGGGGACCAAATGGCTAACTATCAGTTCTGCAGAAAAGGACCTGGGGATTACAGTGGATGAAAAGCTGGATAGGAGTCAACAGTGTGCCCTTGTAGCCAAGAAGGCTAATGGCATACTAGGTTGAATTAAGAGGAGCATTGCCAGTTAATCCAGAGATGTGATTATTCCTCTTTACTCGGCTCTGGTGAGGCCACATCTGGAGTATTGTGTCCAGTTCTGGGCCCCCAATTACAGGAAGGATGTGAATGCATTGGAGAGGGTCCAGTGGAGGGCAACCAAAATGATTAGGGGCTGGAGCATAT